>CAMQGK010000568.1:4550000-5940000 GCA_947000775.1 Pterois miles | reverse complement strand
GGTTATGTGTACACGGCTGCATGTAAACAGGAATATTAGTGGAATATTCATTTTCATTAGCCATGTAAACAGCTTAGTAGGAATATGGTCATTTTTGGAATAAGTGCAAAAATTACACAGCACCTTTCAGGACATTCCACCTGTCATGATAACACATTTTAAGCTTTTCACATGTTATTTCATGCCTCAGGCTTAACATTATGGAACGGGCCATTTAACGCCACATCATTAGTAGCAAAAGTCGCAATTAAATTCAGGCAAGAAAACCAACAAGGGAGAGTAAAAACATCACGATTTGGCTTAAAATAAGTATGTAAACTAGCCTGTGTAAAATACATATGAAACAATTTAACCCATGTACAGAAAACATGCCACATGAACACCGTCTCATGGTGAAAGTTGGGTGTTTGTTTGACCCATCCACCTCACCTCCCATCCACCATACTGTTAGTAGTCTTTCTTGACTTGTTCTATTTCGTCACTAGCTCTTCCTCGCTAGCTCTGAGCGTAGCATATTCATATTCATGACCAAAAGCAAGAACGTCTTGTGATAACACGCAAAATGACTTTGGAAATTGGTATTATTCATATACCATGGCTCTACATAACATCGATGCATCATCAACATGGCTTTCACATTAGGTGTGGACTAGACTTCATCTGAAGTAAAGCTGCATTCACATCAGATATGAGCTTCAGTAAATACAGTCTAGGTCAACATCAAGGACTGCTATACAGAAATATCTGAAAGGTAGTCAGTTGTTCAAGGAAATTAAACCTTTATCTAATGAAAAGGGCTCTATTTTGACCATAAACACTACATGACAGTCTTTCCCTTTATGTGAACAGAGCACCAACATTTCAGAGTCTTACAGCCTTCACACAAAAAAAGACAAATCTAAAATTGTACCAATGGGGCCGAGTGTGAAAATGCCCTAAACATGTAGGTCAGTGGACCTCTATCCTGGACGTAAGGCTGCAGAGCCCTGCTGCTTTTCATTGGAACCCTCTAATTAGGGACTGTTCACACCAGGGCCAGCAGGTGAATGCAATTAACAGCAATTAGCTGGGCAGACTGGAATACAGCAGCACTGAAGCTGCTGCTGCTGCTGCTGTCTGTGATCAGCGTGGCAGGGATAGCGTTAGTGATAGCATGGTGTGTTTGTCGAGAGCAGTTGTGCCACCAGACAAAGCCATCAAAGAGAGCAGGCCTCTTATGCTACTGCTGACTTAGGTGCAACGACTAAACTTGTTGTTAGTGTAGAAACTGCTGTCTATGCCCTCATCAGCAGATTTCTGCCTGTATGAGTTGTTGGACCCGGTTTTATTCTGATGGAGTGACGCCACAATTTTGACATTTCCAGTTGAGGTCTTAGATCACTTATACATCAGCTGCATGTACATGGTGTCCTTTATTCCAATAATAAACACAGTAACAGCACAATCTGAAGGACAATACATTCTTCTGTTTTCAAATGCAGAAATCTTATTTTCAACATTCATTTTCATTCATTTTCAACTGTCACTTTGGTCGGAAGTTTAGGAGAAAACAGAAGTGGCTTGATGCCATCGTACTCTGTGACCTGATCAGGTATAAAAGGGGGGATAGTATAATAGCAGTAAAAAAAATTGTGATCCTATCTAAATACTATACTATACTATATAGTATGCTGTCTTATATTTTGTTTAGTAGTGAGCTTTTTCGAAGTGTCCCATAATACTAACCTGTATATTGTTGCAGCTGTCTACAGGTATTTGTGATACAAAAAAGAGGTTACAAGACAATCGGGTACAAGACAATATGTGTTTCTTCCCAAACATAATTGAGAATGCAGTTTAGAATTAGGGAACATAATTTTCAGGAGACAGGGCTGCATTTTTCACCCTTCAATAATTTTGTGCCCACTACAATTTATCTTGGGACCCCTAGTTTGCTCTAGTGGCACAGATTTACTGGTGGTGATGAAGTGGTTCACCTCATCCACACCTTTTAATGAAACACATGTAAAAATCTTTCTTTTGTTGATCTTTCTTCAGAGCTGCAGTGTGCAAACCGTGGTACTGCCAGCCTCTGCCTGACCTCTGTTGCTCCTAAAGTAGAGTTATTATGGTAAAGATGCTGCAGCATGCAATGTTTTACACATTAGTGTGCCAACAGTTTGTTTTTGGTCCATTCATGTACCCCGCCCCCCCCCCCCCCCCCCCCCCCCCCCCCCCCCCCCCCCCCCCCCCACACACACACACACACACACACACACACAAAGCCAGCCCCACAAATAAATGCTTGGTGTGGAAGAACTTGACAGGCCTACACAGAGCCCTGATCACAGCTGACCAGCCTTGACCACTGACTAAGGTGCAGGAGTCCAGTTTTCTCTCACAACACTTGAATTACAATATGCTGAAATGTAATTTTGGATTTTTTTTTTTGCCCAGTGGTGCCACAAATATTCTGCCTTCTGCCACTTTAATTCAAAAACATACCAAACTGTTAAATGGAGCCATAAATGTAAATGTTTGTATTATTAAATGTAGTATCTGCCTCATAAAATTGATAAAACACACACACACTAGCAATATACAGTAGGTTGTATTCTATGCATATCATTTTTTGCATAACAATATGCACACATTACACAACAGAATGTGTCTCCATAAATTACAGGAGGCCCTTAACAGATCGCAGCAGTCAATCACACTCTGTTAACGCCTCTAACAATTAACACTGATTGTGTGTTTCCTGTCATTCAATAATTGCCCTCCACTTTCATTGTTTTTATGTTTTTCTTAAATGCATTCCACAAAATGAGGCTTTTATTTTGAGAGAAAGAGAGAGAGCTCCAACATGTCTTGGCTTGACCATGTGGTTTTGTGGTCTGTTTGGCCGTCGGGCCACTAAAGTGGATGTGTAGTAACACCAGGCATAATGCTAATCCTGCACTTCTCACATCTCCATAAATTAATGTGTGTGTGTGTGTGTGTGTGTGTGTGTGTGTGTGTGTGTGTGTGCGCGCGCGCACACATGCGCACTGTGTCGAGTACAGCATGAAGAAAGAAAGGGAGAGCAGGAAATGCAGATATACACGCAAGAAAAAAAAACGTGTTCAGGAAACGCACACACACAGCCAGTTGCCAAGGCAACCAGGAGCTAGCATGAAAGCTGTGAGGAGAGGTGGAGCATGGCACCAATCTGACAAGCAACTGCCATCGTGTGTGTGTGTGTGTGTGTGTGTGTGTGTGTGTGTGTGTGTGTGTGTGTGTGTGTGAAGGTGATGCAGTAATGTGTGTTTTTGTGCATATTCCTGTGCTGACCCATAATGAGACAGAGGAGGCGGGGGACGACGACATTAACAGCCAGAAAGAGTAAATAACAAAAGATGCTGTGTCCATTAACCGTCGTCTGCTTTCCGGTTACACTAAATTGACTAATTAGATGTCGCTTTATGGCTGGAAAAACATTTTCACCCCCATGTGAGTTTACATATAGCCTATTGTATACATGTTAAGACTGAACGTGACAAAGGCTTCATCGCCACAGTTGTCACGTTCAATGCAAG
Organism: Pterois miles; assembly: GCA_947000775.1. Classification (NCBI taxonomy): domain Eukaryota; kingdom Metazoa; phylum Chordata; class Actinopteri; order Perciformes; family Scorpaenidae; genus Pterois; species Pterois miles. The sequence goes on along the minus strand of CAMQGK010000568.1, from coordinate 5,936,443 downwards.
TTAGAAGACTCCAAATCAGACGGAGCCAGACTAAGATACCTGATATGTTTGGATTTCATGTGAGGTGGTAGAAGCTCACTGAGAATGAATTTTAACACCAGTCCTATCGGAGGCCAAATGGTGTCAAAGGCATCTGGATTCGATATCACAAGATCACGTGAGAATCCATCTTTTCAGGCTTCAAGTAACATGTTTTGTTTTAGATAAGATAAGATAAGATATTCCTTTATTGGTCCCACAGTGGGGAAATTCACAAGTCCAGTCTAAGTCCAGTCTAACCAAATGGTGTATGAATGACACAGCACTTTGTAAGTAATTTTGCATGCAATAACAACTCCATTCTTGCTTTAGGCACGTCATTTCACAACATGCCTTCAGTACTGACTGCAGTGTAAACTTATCTGTGTGAAGATGCTACATTCAGGAATAAAAAGGGAGAAACACCGCCGTCACTTTGTGGTCACAGTAAACACATGCTTAATGTTGCAAATTCAAACAAAAATATTTGCTTAAGCTTAGGTTTAGGAAAAAAATAACATAGTTGTTCTTCATACTATTACGTTCGCAAAGTGAAAATTAAACTTAATGCTGTGAACACGGGACACGAACAGCGGCCTCCTTGTGTTTGTTGGACCCATCCACCTCCCCTCCCCTCCGCCCTGTGTGTGTTTTTCACTATTTAAACTATGTCATCACACTCCCGGAGTACTTTACCTGAGCATTTAACACTGACATGGATGGGTTTACATTGTAGTTTCTTGAAAGCCTTTTGCATTTCATACCGGTGCTAAAGAGTGCCTTGTGCATCGGCATCACACACTGAGGGACATGCCAAAGCGTCGGCATCTTAGACCCTGGGAATGAGAACCTGCTGGTAGATTTGCTGCCTAAACCTAACTGCTCAGCCCAGTCGCACAGCAGTTCACGAAACAGCCACAAAATTGAATATATTGATTTGTGTACTCGTGAAGGTCAGCGTGAAATCGATTCAAAAGTTATTTTAACCTAAACCACAATCTTTTAAAATTTTTTTTTTTTTTTCCCCCTGGGGGGAATTTTTTTTTTCTTCTCTTTTTTTCTCACTAAATATTTTTTTTAATGGAGAGATATCTGAGTGATGGGGCTGCCCCCTACCAACCCCCCCCACAGTTGGGGGGTTTTTGCCCCCTCCTCGGGGCCCCCCCGCCGCCCCCCAAAAGGAAAACCCCCCCCCCCCCCCACCCCTTTTTTTTTTTCCCTTGGGGGTTTTAACCCCGGGCCCCCCCCTCCCCACCCAAATCCTTACCGACTGAACCCCCCCCCCCCCCAAAAAACCTTTTTCCTAAACCTAACTAATTCATTTTATTTTGAAAAGACCTGAGTGGAAATTGACACATGCATCATATGTTGCTGGACATTCATAGAAACGAAGTACAAAAAATACGTTGTTGAAAGTCATGCTGAGCGTCAGGAACTAGATGAAAATTTTGTGACTATTTCACAAGCTGCCATGAGGCTGTGTTGGACTGCCTCACACTAAAGATGTGGCGCTAAATGACACGCGAAAAGCCGTGAGATCCCATGAGATCGGGTTGGACTACCAGTGGTTCGGACCAATCAGCATCCTGTGAAGAGATACTGGCAGCTACATGTGGACGCCACGTTGCCTTGTGTGACAACAAATGTACTTTTGTTACCTGTACAGAGAAACAATAGAACAGGTGTTAAAGTGTTTAACTAAACTCTGTTTGTTACAGTGAGTTTGTCCACATGAATGCTGAAGTTATTTTGCATGGTGAAACCTGGTAGCATGTAATTCCTCATCTTTCGCATCTGTTTCCTCAGATGAACCATCAGTCATTCAGTAAGATGTAGCAGGGGTAACATCGTCTAATCCACCTCTGTAACACCGGTGTGTAAAAGAGTAAAAATCTACTCTAAAATTTAGTTTAAAATGGAATTTCATTATTTTTAGTTGACTTTTTATCACTTTGCTATTTTTTTCTTGTGTCATATTATTGTAAGTTTTAGCAAAAACAAGATTCCTCTGTATTTCTGCCTTTAGTAAACACAGATCGGTCACACTAAATTATTTACAGCAGAAATGTGACGTTTTAAACTGGTAAACTAGTACAATTATACCAAAAAATAACATCCCCACCGCTCCTGGTTGTTAGTCATGGTTTGAACATATTCTAAGCTTCAGCTCAGATATTCATCTCTTGACTGAGACGCCCCACAGGTTTCGGTGTGAGGCCAGAAGGCTGAGGGGTCAGGGGTGGGCCTGTGGACATGTTGTGGTTTGTCTAGTCCATTTGAAGGCAACAAAAAGACCCGAGGACACAGATTTCCTACCAATTGACCTTCCATTGTGCAGAGGTTGTAGAGGTGGCGGCGGCGGCGGGGGGGGTCATTGGTGATGTTGTGTTTTATGGGGTGAGGGTGGTGGTCTGCCCGACCTCTGACCTCTGCCTGGTCGCAGAGAAGAAAACAAACACACTCATTTTCAATGGGCTCTAAATCACGTGGGCCAACTTGTGGTGTTCCAGTTCATTAAATGGATTTGAACTTTTGCTCTGTGGTCAAGATTAGTCAGCAGTGTAATGTCACACCCCTCCCACACTGAGGCACCAAGCCAGAAGAAACTCAGGTCTGATATCAGTGTGATTGAGGTCCACACAGGTTTTCTGACCCTGCGTCCAAATCTGGGTTTAACCAGTCTGCCGCTGCTTTGTTTTAGTTTGGCTGCCATAGTAAACATAGTTATTACAACGTCCAGCCCTCAGACATAAATTCTGCTCTTCTTGATCAATGTGATCATGAACGTGTCACATTGTCAAAAATAAAAAAAAAAAAAAACTGTCTGTACTCAAAAGACAACTCCACATTCACAACACACACATATGTTTTATAATCATCTAGGTTATATACTGTAAATCTTGTAGCAGTGTTTTATTGAGCATATTTCAACATGTAGTGTCAACCCAGTCTTAGACATTACATTTAATTTGGAACATCAAATATGTTTCAGAGAAACAACATAATGAGGAAACACTTCTAATGAAAATATCTGAAAAGTTAGAGATTGAGATTATACTGAAGGTTTCTGAAAAACTTTCACATTTCATCATCTTTTCCTGTAATATGTGTTTAGTCACTCACAGCGCTCGATTAAGGTTCAGGAAAGAAACAGGAAGTGCTTATTATTTCAATATTTAACCAAAAACGCCTGTTTTTATGTGTGCCTATTACTTTCTTTGTAATGGTTTAGGTTCTTCTAGTCATTTGTCTTGTCAAAAAGCATAATTCAGTACTAAGCAGTGACACGTTACAGCTGCAGACTTGAATCTGGTGACGTAAAAGTGTCTTTTAATTGGGTCAAAGGTAGACTGAATTATGTTCGGTGTCCCATGTCCTGCTGAGTGTTATGTGTGGGGAGAAAATGGGCGTCAGGGACTCGTTTCATCCCGTGTGTCACCAGCGTGACCACATCACTTCTCAGCAGCCATGATTCTTACAGGATGCGATGATGACATCCGACATATCCCAAGGTTGTAGTAGATTACATCTCCTCCATCCATGTTCAATTGTTTTGGCATCCTAATGTAGCCTTTGACATGAGAGAGGGAAGCAGAAATAATTGATATAATTGACTTTAAAAATCTCATTAGGCCCATTGTTCTGCATATCCAGCATACTCTTCTTTTCAATGCTCACATTTGGGCTATTTTTTTGATGACTGTGTTCAGTTATACACTGCACAGAAACATCTGCAATGTTCACTTCTAATGTCTCTAATACTCTCCAAGAATTTTAAACTTATCAGGATGCTAAAGTTTCCAAAAGAGCATTTACAGCATCGTAGGAAAGTAAAAGCATCTCCACTTTACAGTAGCTCATAAAGGTGAGGTAAACTACCCCACACAATCCGAGATACAAACATACATAGAGTATCTTCCTTTTAAATGACACATTAATGGTCAGAAACATAAGCAATAGCATAAAAAACATAAACCAACATGGATGAGAACTGCTCAGAATTTAATTTGCTGCCAACATTAAATTGCTTTAAAAAAAAATTGCAGGACAAATGAATGAAAAAAATGTACAAAGAAAGGATGAAATAGAGGAACCTCCTCCATCATAACAGATTTAGAGGACAAATGATAATAACGATAACTACTAACAGCCCAATACAGGACCAATGTATTGATCTTACCCTAGTGGTGACGCTTTAATCAATAACCATGACTGAATATTTCATTTTACACATCTGAAACAAAAGAAACTCATTAAGAAGAGTTGAGAGAAATAAAAATTAAAAATAATCCAACTTCCTGTATGTGAACTGCAGCGATGTTCTGGTCACTCTAAACTAATGCTGCATGTCCACATATTATTCAAATGTAATTTAAATTATTTAAAATTATTGTAGATGTTTAGATCCAAGTTTCCAATAATAACAAATATATCAGGCTAAATTCTGGGGAAGTGTAAGAAATTATGAAACACCAGCCGATTCACAAGACACCCTTTAGTGTCTATATGACGCGCACCAGGCTTTCAAATAGCTACAATGTAAACAAATCCACGTCAGTATTAGACAGATAGTGGTGGGGAGTGGTGACGTAGATTATAAAGCAAAAAAAAAAAAAAACACGTACGACAGATGGGAAGGGTGGTAGACAGGTCCAACAAACACAAGGCTTTAATCCAGGAGAGCACGGTTTGTGTCCCAACGACATGCTGTTTGTCTTTGTGTTCACAACTTCCCTTCATCCTGATGTTTGTTCTTAAACCTAAGTGGTTTTATTGCTTAAACCTAAGCAAATGTTTTTGTTTGAATTCACAAAAGTTTTCCTGACCAAGCGCCGGTACGTGACGAGTTGGGATGAGAACGTGTTGGGAAAATTATATGAGATACTGTCAGACAGATTGGAATAAGGATGCTTCAGATCCTGTCTGAGTATTATAAACAGGTGGGCAGTGTTTTGGCATCTATTAAACACATTACTCTGTTACTGACTTCCTGGATCATATTTCATCGCCTCTAAGGTGATTTTTACAACCTTAAAGCTCCTTAAGGGGAAACAAAAGGGGAAAACTGTTCATCTGGGAGTTCAAAATTGCATTGTAAACTAATTTATCAGGAGAAACTCTAAACCAAAAAAGGACATTTTTATACCCGTGTTTCTTTTCTCAGCCTCAGAGTTTTCTAGATTTGCGATCTAATGCCACAAAGCCTTTCAGACACCAGACAGACCCATCTCTGAGACCACTGAATAAAACGCATTTCATGCAAGTCACTAAACCTTTCCTGTTCCTCACCGACAATACCACCCACAGCCACCGAACACACAACAAAACGACGGCGGCTCTCCTGTAGAGGCCGTCACAAGTTCATAATCTCACGCATTTCCATGAGATCCGCTGAGACGGACCTCAACCCTCCTCGCTGCTTTTACCTTTTGCCTCTATATGTGGCCCTGATATGGCCACAGTGAGACAATGGCCAGTTTGTGTATGGCTTCAGCTTGAATGATGGGGAGTAAATGGAGATGTGGGGGTGCAGTTGTTGTTGCAAATGGAAGTATAAGTACTCGGAGGGTGTGGCGAGGCTGTTAAAATGCAGACACTGACAGTCGCCTTGAACTTGAACCCCCCAGAGGTCCCCTTGACCTTAGCTCTTTTCCCGTGCTCCTCTCTGCCCTCGGTGGCGGTGGCGGCCTTTGTTGAGCTGTCGGCATTAACTCTTCGCGCCCCCTCTCTCACAACCTCCCCCTTCTCCTTCAACACGTCCTCCATCTTCCCCAGGGGCCAAGCCTCCTCTTCTTCCTCTTCTTCTTCTGAAGCCACTTCCCCTGTGTGGCTGATTTTTGGGGTACACCCATCTGGTCTGTGGCAAACGCCCCAGTGGGGAATTTTGTTTTCCCAGAATGCTAATCTGACCCAAGGGGGATTCATTCCCACATTTTGAGATGTGGGATTTATTCTTTTGTTTTTGAGGGGAGATGCTCTGCTGGGTTCCCATCATCCCATGATAAATAAAACCACCTCTGGAGTCTGTTGTAGGGTTACGATCAGGATGTTGGTGGTGTGACTGTGGCGATTGAAACTGTTTTTTAGGAAGTTCACTGAATTAACACAAACCGACCATAAATCTGTTGAACTCGCGCCGACATTTGAACTTTCACCCAACTGCACCAATAAACGTGTGCTGGCACCCTGAATGCTGCTGAGTTATTTGATTCTACAAGACTGTAAAACCACATTTAGCTTCAGCCTCCCCGTTTACCCCCATTTATAGGATTTTGTCTCCTAGCTACACAGCTTTCCCAGGAGCTCTGCCCTGATTGTGTCTTGCACCATTATCATTGTTTTTATTTTTTTTGTCATTTTTGAGAGATTTGTCGCCAAAATTAGGACCTGTCACTGATCAAATACTGATGCGACTTTCAAAGGAGATGCGTTACAGTTTTGATTTAGTCAAAACACCTCCATGGATGCTTGCAGGGGAGAGGAGGAAGAAGAGGAGGAGGAGGAGAGGAACCAAGTGATTTAATCTGCTAATTTTTCTCAGGTCTTTTGGCTGTTGACAGGCAAGTGTAATGGTCCTTCAAGTAATGGAATCAGCCACTCAAGCAACACACACACACACACACACACACACACACACACACACACACACAGGCCTGCAGACTCGTTCACAGACGCATGCACACACATTCACCCGCTGAAAGCACGCCTGTTTTGCATATGAATGACATCACCGTAAAGTTTTCTGGGGAGGTTTTGGCGGTTGGGGAGGACGGAGGGGGACGTGGTGGAGCAAGAGGAGTGCTATGAAAGGGAAAACATTAGTCAAATCACTTCCCGCTTCAGTCACCCACCCTGGCCAAACTACTTGACATTCCACAACAGGGCTCTCTCGCCCTCAAGGAAAGCATCCTCAGTGATCCGCACGTCCAACTCATCAGGCCCTGAGCTGCCAGTTTTGCTAACCTCTCCGAGTATTTCTCCTTCATTACATAAATACATAATCTCCAAGAAATTGGTTCGAGTTGTGAGTGGATTTTAAGCTTAGTGTTATAGCCGAAGCAGCATCCTACCTGTACATGATGACAAAACTTGGAATCGTCACTGCCAGGTGAAAACCATGTCAGTCTCATTTTGGTGATTTTCATGTTTTAACTTGAAGTGGACATTTTATGAAAAACTCACTTTTCCAGTGCTTGCACTCATACTGTGTACAATTTAACGTACATTTGGGTATCTGGAGACACTACCAACTCCAGAAATGATTCAACAAGCCATTCAGAGTTGGATCTCCTTCCTATGTCACATGCAGGCTCACTAGTTTATACCACCCACGGCTTGAGAACTACCTTTGTTAAGGTGCACCATATTTTACTTGCAAGGGGCAGACTGGGCTTTTTCAGGAGGGGGCTTAACCCCATAAACATGGACCTCCCGAGGGCAGCCGCAGGAGATTGTTGTTTGCATGATTCTGTTAAATGGATGTAAAATTAAAAAAAAAAATAGCAAGAGCATTCGTTCTTCTTTCAGCAGAAAGCTAACACTTCTGCTCATAAAACTGAGCATATCTCGAAAAAATTGAAAATGTGCATAGTTCAAATAACTTATGGAATGTTAAGAAACACTGTTAATGAAAAACATCTGATTTTTGTACTTTTTTTTATAATACAAATTCAATACTTTTAGCAATTGTTATAGTTATGTGACCTTATAGCTTGGGTTGTACAGATTTTAGGGGTGTGAAGCATTTGAAGATACTCCATGAAATGACGTCACAATAAGCAAAAATACCAGTGTAGGCGCTGGCCGGCCATACAGTATATAATTCAAAGGGTCACAGAGACCGCCGCTAAAAGGGAGTGTTTCAGACAGAGAATGAATACAGATATATTCAGACAAACCGTATAAGAAAAATAATGTGTTCTTGAACATATGCTCTAGTAGAAACCCAAAATATGTTGAGAGACTTAAGGTCTGAAAGCACAGCACATAATTCTGCCCCTCTTCCAGATCCACTACTGAACAACTGAAAAGTGCAGGCTTCTCAAGCTGAGCAAGACTTTAAATGTAGTTGCTGTAAGGCAGGCAAGACGTTTTTGACAAAAGCATAATAATCAAAATACCTCTACTACTACTACTACTACTACTACAACTACTTTTAGCACTATACCTATATGCAACTTCACATCAAATTTTGGCATTTTTTATGTGTCCAGTAAGCACTAATCTGGTCAAAAGTTATTATCTATCGTGGTTAAAATGGGGCTAAACTTGGTAACTTATGTTATAAACATTTCTTCTACTGCATTTCAATAATTGTTTTAATGTGACCTGACTACATGTTGAAATATAGTCATTTTTAAAGGGACAGTTACGGTATGCACCTGTTGTGGCATCGCCGTCCAGTGAGGTCATTACATATATTTATTGTCAATGGAGGGCAGCCTCATCCCTCTTTGAATAAAACAGTGGAGATGATGGACCATAGATATTTTTACGATCATATGTGTTTTGATCTATTGGTTGAACACTATTGTTTATGTTTCAGTTTTGTCAATTAGTATGTTTACTTAGTATGTCCGTATTTTGTCCCTTGTCCTATGTGTATTTACTTTTACAACTGCTGGGTGGTTTAATCTATAAAATCCCATCATATTTATGTAAGGGATTGCATGCAATGTATGTAAAATCATAATCTGCAAAGTAAGTTGTAACCACAGCTTTCAGATAAAAGTTGCGGAGTGAAACAACCCATTTTCCCTCAAAGTTGTAGCAGAGCAGAAGCATAAAAATGGAAATACAGACACCTCAAAATCCTCACCACATTGTTACTTTCCACCACTGTTTGAACTGATTACATGTAACAGATAAAATACTGTAAATGCTTAACCAGATCGAGTGTTTTTCTATGACATCTTTGGACACTAAATGTGTTGTGATTATTGCTGGGATCATATCCCTCTGTAATGCGTTTTGTTTGGCAGCTCAGAAACTTGTACGATTTCCAGATATCTTGTCTAATGGGAATTAAAGCCGCAATATTCCCTCCCAGAGCATACAAGATGTACATGATGGTTTAACCTGGAGCAAGTGAACCAATCACAGGCAACAAGAGACATTTTATTCATTTTCTCAGTCTGTAGTATAACACCTGAATGCACCATACTGTCAAGCTATTAATTTTCTCTTCTTTCAGCCTCATTAGCAAATGATAATAATGCAATTTTATAAAAATAAAGCAGTTTCCTGCAGTTACTGTCTACGTGGAGTAGACAAAATGATTAAAAGTGGAATTATGTGTGAGCAACAAAAACCACATCTTTAACCAGGTCAGCGGTGCAGTTTATGTGTACAAGGGGCTAAACTGAGGGCCGAGTATCTGGAAAGTCTTGATAGTGTTCACCCAAGACAATCCAGCTCAGTTTTTTATTTATTTATTTGTTTATTTATTTTTTGGTTGGAGTTTGTCCTTTTCCGATGAGTGTTCCATTGTTAAGGACAGAGGGAGTCGTATCCTGTGCAGACTGTAAAGCCCCCTGAGGCAAATTTGTGATTTTGGGCTACACAAATAAAATTGACTTGACTATATTTATTGTAACCGGAACGTTTCACAGGACGACGCACCCTTCACAGCGTCTGAAGCCATTTTGTCTCTGCTCACTGAGCAGAATTGCTGGGCAGTACCGCTGGGAGGCAGCTCACAAAGGTGGACAGATCTGGATGCGCGCCCACTTTTTCTTGGCACTGACCACGTTCGGATCCAAAGACACACACACACATCCTCTGTCCTGGCGACCAGTCGCAAACACATTTCCCTCCAAAACCACACAGAATGGCCTACTAGGGGCGCATTCCTGCATACCAATGACGATTCTGAGGAACTTATGAAAGGAGCAGCACCCGAGTTCTTAGACCTTGGACGTGCACCAACACCCGTCATTTTCCACTTTCGATCCTCCTCTCCCCCACACTGCACTTGTCCATCAAGTCCTTGCTCGGCCTTTCCATTTTTTATGGATCCGATCTGATCCGAGCGACATTAATATCACCGCGGCGCCATCTTGGAATCTGATCCCTTCGTTCTCAGGATGGGATGTAGCAAACAGCCATTTTGTGCTGTATGTCAAACAGAAGCCACACCCTACCGCTATCAGAGCAGCTCCAACACTTTCTGTCCTTCATCAAGCATAATGGAGGCTGGGGTTTTCTTTTTTTCTCAGAGACCTGACAAACCTTTGAGCACGAACAGCTATAACTTAGACTGTGATCCAACATGGCTGCAAATGACAGCCCGGTTGTACGCCGTCACTCCAGCTATGCTCTAGTGTGCTTAACATTGACACTCAGTTCATTAAGGCCTATAGTGCTTGGCTAATGCAGCTTGCCTCTTGGCAGCATGACAAAAAACTGTGAATCAGATTATGGGGGCCATAACGCCGCCAAGAAACACTGCGGGGTGAGGGGGAGTTGTCACAGAGGACCGGCGCTCGCTCTCTGGATGTTAACGCCAGGGACATAATGTAATTGCAGCCTGCCCTGGTTAATAAGGGCACTGTAATATTTGCATGGAGCTGCTGTTTATGTGTACTACGGCTCATTTCAGCACGCAGCACGGCTGTAAACAAGAGGAGAGCGGCTTGTAAAGCCTCCGCTGCTGTACGCACCGAGGATGCAGACACCCAAGGGGGTGCGTTGGAGCTGCGTTAAAAACCTCTTTCAATGAATTACACGAGACTTCATAAAAGAGGGGGAATGAATGAAAGGAGCTGCGTGATCAGCCTGTACTGTAAAGGGTTACATTTCATTTGTTTTACAGTGGGATTATCCTCTTTTGCATGACAATGCTAATGAATTGTGAGGGGCCCATATGTCGGTGTTGGCCCGGTTGCCATATGTGGTGTCAGACAGCAAATCACGCAGGGGAAGTGTTCTGCACAGCACACGCTGGCCTGCACCACACCGGTGCAGCACAGTCCTGGCTGAGAGTGCTACTGAGCTCTTTGTTTTACTCAGATTTTGAATAACAGTAGGTTGATGGCATGTGTGTTGATGCACATTGGCTTATTACTCAATGAGGTCAGGGTTTTCACTACAGAGAACATTTTTGCACTGATTAATACATTAAAACAGGACAGAGCTCTGCTGTCTTCTTCCGTTGTAAGCGTGATGCCAAACAGTCCAGAAAATAAACCCACATCCCTGATGGTGTTTTGAAAATTGTTTGGTCTCAGGGGAATTGTGATAATCTTTTCATTTGGCTCTAACATTATGGTGGAACTGAATTGCAGTTGATTTCTCTGTAGACATGACTGCCAGTAGAAGGGAAAAAAAGCATAAGATTTCAGTAAATTTAGATATTTTTTTTTTTTTTTAGTAATCTGCATTATCAGTTATTTACATTTATGTGTTTTGTGTTACATCACTATAGATTTACAGAACAGGGACCTCTGTGATTTTCTCAAGGACACCGTGAATGTAATGTAGCCTTTCCATTAATCACCAGAAGATCGTGCTCATTCACATGCAGATCAAATTGACAAAACATGCACAACAACCATTTTTTCCATTGTTTTCAATGTAAACCTTTATTACTATTCCAACACTTTCCCATACAAAGGCACATGTGGTGAACACTCATTCACAGCGATTAGATTGCACAACACAGACATTGCTGCTGATGTAAAACAATAAGCTACACAAAGTCATAGCTGAATAGATATGTTTGATCTGCATTTAAGGAAAAAAGAGATTTTAGTGCAACCGATTTTATTATTTTAGATCACAATTCATGGTTTTCATGCCTCTGGACTGATATCAGAAGAGTGATTTTTTTTTTTTTTTGTGCTAAAGATTAAGAACATAATTTCAAGCTTATCCAGGCAGATAAGTAATTGTCTTGAGCACTGGGATGTGCATGATTATCAAAAGAATACATTTTCTAAATTAGGCCAAGATAGTCTCCCTTGAATCAATTGCAAAAGCACTGCATAGACATAGATTGTTTAAAGTAATATTTAAAAGATTTGCATAGATTATCAACCGTAATAAAAAATTTGCCACTTCCCAAAAATTAATATAGAATGAATTAGGCTGCGATAGTACTCGCTTTATTGCATTTGGGCATGAGTGTGTGTGCGTGTGTGTTAATGTCAAGGACAGGAAATTAAGGCAGTGTTTGAAGCCAATGTATTTGTCATGTCTCACCGAACGATGTATCATTACAGCGAAGCAGGTAACTGCTATGAACCAAACCGCTGCGTCTCAGAGAGCGCCTGGGACGCTTTTAATAGTGTGGCGTGTTCTGTATACACGCAGCCATGAGCCCTGCTCAGCGACTTCCTGCTGATCAAACACACTTCTGCCATCAGGAATATTAAACGTGTGACTCCACATTTATTCAACACTGTGGCTCTATGGCTGCACAGTCAAATCAAAGTCTGTTAAGGCTGCAAATATGAGATTCAATACATCATGAAACTGAGCTGTCATTTGTCATGCACACCCTGACTGTAATTTCTGTATCAGTATATTAACAACGGGAGTGTAGGCTCCTCAAAAACCATTTTTCCTCATGATGTCTGAAAGAATGTCGGCAGCCCAAAATAAAAATCCAGAGTAAGGATGAAAGGGGCTCCAAGACAAACCAAAAAAAAAAAAAAAGATAAAACAGTTGCATAGAGTATAAAGACGACAGCTCACTCCTTCGCCATTGTGTCAGCTGACACATGGAGCTGTCCAATCGCAGTGCAGTATTATTCACTGCTGCCGTGGGTCTCACATTCACGCGTCTTTGAGTCCTAGCAACTATTAACAAAACAGAAATCAAACAAAACGTGGGCTACAACTCATCAAATGAGACCTACTGCCTATGTTAGTTGGACACACATTATATTGCTTCATGTCTATTGTTTATCTATAAGAATAATAATTACAAAACATGAGTGCCACACCCTCACAAGTCATAATTATGGAGCAGTTCGTCCACACCTTCTCTCTGAGCCTTGTTTCCCACAGTCACAGTCCACCGTAATGTTTGCTCAGCTAAAACAGGCTTCACAACCGTCCCACTCGGGTCAAATAATGCATCACACAGCAGCGTAGAGGAGGCACAAACAGTGCGGCGATGTTGTAAAGTCACAGCAGGAGTCATGTGCAGACATCAGCGCTGTCGTCCTTGTCTAGTCGTGGCTGAAAGAAAGAGTCCTGCTATCCCTGCATTTGCTGTTGCCATTTGGGATCCCCCTCTGCACCAGCATCCACCTGCAAAGAGAAAGATGATGTTAAGATACTGCTTCTAGTCTAACACACCAATCAGGTGAATGTCAAGACAATTATTTGAGACAGAGAACTGTGAATGGCGATCTAGGTGTATCAAAAGAGGGCTTGTTCTTTAAACATGAAAAATAAGTTACGGGGGCATTCCTCGTGTGTCCTAAATCTGGCCGAGGTAAGCGCAGCTGAAAGGATTGGGGCTGAAGTTGAAAGGCCTTAACGGGAGCCTGGTACGCTACGAGCTGCTAATACAAAGAGGAAGCATGTGACACACCCTAAGCTAGGCTGAGTTGGACTTCAGAAGGCAATCAAACCCCCTTTTTTGTTAATTTTCAAGCGGCTCAGACAAGCAACTTAAAATATTACAGCGGGTCACTGAGTGCAGAGTGAACCGATAACGCAGCCGTCCAGCTTAGCGGCAGAAATCAACAACCATCATGCTAATTAGCATCGCCTGAGCTATTAGCAAGCTTCATGTTAGAGTTGGCATTTAGCGCAACGCCGTTGTTCAGGGCGGGTGCACTCGGCCAGGAAGCGGGGGGGCGAGGGGTGGGGTGGCTAGCGGTGGAGGGTGGTGGTATAAAAGGCAGTTTCGGGTATTGGTGTCGCTTTGAGTTATTGGCATCATGGTCTTGTTTTGTTGAGAGGACTACAGTGAATAAGCTTGTTAATGGTAAATTTACAGCCCCAGCATGTGGCCTAATAAAACCAGGGGATAGAGGGGATGATGAGAATGATTGTGATTTTGTGTGTGTGTGTGTGTGTGTGTGTGTGTGTGTGTGTGTGTGTGTGTGTGTCAGGGTGTGTGTGTGTGATAGGGATGAGGAGGGGGGTGTAGTTAGAGAAAGGGGAAAGAGAAAAGTGGAAGGCGCCGGTAATTAAGAGTCTAAAAGAGTGTGAGAGAGGCGCACACTGCTCAAAGCAAACTTTGAGCCTGGATTCCTCACTTTTTATTTATGCACCCCGACTCAAACCCCCCATCCCTCTTCAGTCTCTCCCTCGCTCTTTACGTGTCTCCCCCTGCTGAATGAATAGCTATCACAGTGCTATGGTGTCCCATCTAGCAACACCCCCCACTCTCATCCTCCAGCCCTTTCTCTACACTCCCCCCTCCAGCAGGGCTCTGAATAGGGAGCCGAATTGAGCAAACAGTCAGGCTGTCAGCTCAATAGGAGGTCTGGCCATGAACTTGAAGTCCTTCCCAGGCCCCCAGCCTCACATTAGGGTGGGAGGGGTGGTGGTGGTTGGGGAGACAAGAGGGAGGAGGGGATGGTGATGATGGAGGGGGTGTTTCAGCCAGACTTTTGGGGGGCCCCTACGTGCCAGTGTTGGGGGACCCCTGCCACAGAGGTTCCCAAGGCTGGTGCTCTTGCTGGAGCAATGGGGGCAGGGTGCCCCAGCTGCCTGCTAACCCTCCCCTCCCTCTGCAGCACTCAGTCTGGGCAGGAGGGGTGCTGACGATGGGATTTGTTCAGACGGGACAGTGTCTGCTCCGCTGCCAAAGCTCCTCTCACACACACTCGCACGGAGACACACACACACACACACACACACACACACACACACACACATACACAGATCCAGACACAAGCTGCCGGTCGTGCCCACCCCCTCACCTCGACTGGCTCCCAGCCCTCCCAGGCTTCTCATCATCTCATTAGCCAACGCCAGCCACTCCACTGTCTACTGTTTGCATTGTTTTGGGCTCTGCATAATTTACACAGTAAATTGAGAGCGACCCTGGCCCCCTTCGCTCAATCTACCACCTGTTTATGGAGGCCTGGCCGTGATTAGTGCGCTTTGGGTTTGACACAGTTACCACAGCACTTCTCAGGAAAGCAAAGCGACGCCTCCGCTTTTAAAGGCTGTATCATCAAAAATATAAATGCAGAAAGCTTGGCATGACCTAATTAGGGAACTGGCATCACTTGAGTTTTTGTCTGTGTAAATATTGGAAAGGAAAGCTGAAATTTAAGGAGAAAGATTACAGTGAAATTAAACACTTTTTAAAAACTTTGGCTACGTGATTTTCCATGCTGACTTTCTCTTATAACCTGAAACCGTCACCTTGGACCTTTAATGACGAGATGCTTTCCTGTGTTTAGCAACAGTCCTCTTTTCCTCTCTCACCTTGACCCATCAGGGAGTATTAGCAGTCTCTATGTTAGCCCTAATGGACTGGCACCCTTCTGTAAGTTAGCATTAGCATTGTCTCTCTGACCTCCACACCGCAGACACAAACAAAAGGAGGTCTCTCTGTTGCCAGGACAATGGTGTGCATTGTTTACCGGCTGCCTTACCTAATCAAGCCCAGCCACTGCTAATTGGTGTTTTGGTTTAAGCGGTTTTCAAAGTTGGGAGCTCCCCGGTTGGAATAATGCTGCGCTATAACGAGCTCGCTCAGGGAGAACAATACTCGACTTGTCTGAGCACCGACTGCCCTCCAACACTCGCCACTCGCACAAAGAGAGGCTTTCCAGTACTGAGAGTCTGCCTATCAAGGTCCCACTTTGTCACTTCTTCACCATCTCTTCCATTATTTCTCCCTCTCTGTCTTCTCTCTCTCCTGCTTTGTGTTGGTTTTGTTATATGCTGCAGTGTCCCTGTATGAGAATGTGAATAGCAGTTCATGGATATCATCACTTTCTACTCGACAGATGTGCCCACTTTGACATTTCCTCTGACCTCATTTAAGGAGTTGAAGAAAAACAGAGGTTTCTAGAATTCATCTAAAAGTCATTAAAAAAATCATGTAATGTAAAAACTACCACATCATTTTGTCTGTGACCACAATATAGAGCACAAGTGAGTACTCAACTATATGGCGTTATGAATTGTGTCTCTGTTATTGTCCAGAAGGCACGGCTCACATCGTATTTCCAAAATGGCAGCCGCCGCCATGTCGGGGCACGCATGTGAGGATGGCATGAGAATTCCCAAACGGGAAAGAAAACATGGCGCTTCACAGGACAGATGCCCACTGAAAGCCTCCTGAGAGAGGCATTGAGAGCAGAGTGATTTAATGTGAACACACATAACAAAACACGCTCCGCCCACATCAACTCACCCTCCCCTCCACCCATCAGTGGATCTCGTGAATCGTGCAATTAACAAACATATCCGAGGTGATTAAAACGGAGACTACTGCCCGCTCGAGAAGGGGGAGTGGGAGTATGGGGTGGTGGAAGAGGAGAGGATGGAGGGTCGGGATGGCGCCGGTGGAAAGATGCAGCATGGCGGGCACAGTGGGTTCGGTGTGTTACCTGCACTGACTGGTCTTCCCACTTCCATTTCATGCCAGTGTTGCTCTAAGATGGTGGCGCGGGCTGCGTCTCGCTGTACAGGAAAAAGGGGCAGTCTGCTGAGGATGGAGCAGAGGAGGAAGGGAGGAGGAGGAGGGAAAAGGCGATGCAGAGGAGGGCGAGGAGAGAGGGAGGGCAGAATCAACAGCAACCCCTCCTCCTCCTCCTCTGTTTTTCAGTCTCCTTTTTGCCAGCTTTCCTTCTGTGGTGTGGTGGTGGTCGCCTGCACAGAAAACAGGAAAGGGAAAATCAGAGGGCAAGAGGAAAAATTTTAAGGACGTGGTTTATCCATCAAAACGCACATGTATAGTTCACAGGAGCATATGAATGCAAGCCAAGCACACACATGAATGCATGTATACACACACGCATGCACACACACGCACACCTTTTCATGTCTGTTCTCATGGTACAGTCTGCCCCTGAGCATGCAAATGACTTTCATTATGCAAATGCATGCAAATCAGATCCAACCATCTGAGAATCAAGGGTGGGAAAGAAAAAAAAAACTCGACACAGAGATTGAATGAAAGAATGAAAGAGAAAAAGGGACAAGAGAAAAATCCTTTTGAGTGGCAGGAGGCGGTAAGTTAGGTAAATGCTCTGTGGAAAACAACGGCAGCCCAATCGGACAAACACGATTATTTTCTTTTATTGTCTACGACTTAATTTTTTTTAATTTAATTTGCTGTGTTTTTGTCATTTTACAGGATACCAGCTTTCTTTTATTTATTTGATGTCTCTACCTTTTGTAGCACAGGCTCCCCAAATGTAAACACTACGTTACTTGAATTCAAGGACACTAGTGATGCTCTACCTTCCTGTCACTACATTCTTTGCATCTGACAAGCATTGGTGGAAATAACGCAGCATTTTCAGCTTCGGTAGAATTGGAAACAGCTGTTCGGCACTGTTGACACTCACCAGTTAAGCTAACTTGAATCTGACGAAGCTCCGGTGAATCCTGCTGTAGTGTTTATGTGCATTTCATAGCTAATGCCTGTGCTCTCAATTCAAATGGTCTCTGACTGCAGCCATTCTCATGATAGGATGCTCTGTATTTGTATGTGCATCAGTGCAAAAACCATAAGCAGGACTATCTTAAAGCAAGTGATTAGGTGGCTACATGCTATTAGCACCAACACAGACCGGTGGATATTAGATGACAAGGGTTATTTTTAATTGTTTGAAATCAGCCTCTGTCTTTACTAAAATCCTTCCCTCAATAACTCACACCTGCCCGTGCAAACCTGTGAGTCTAAAACCAAGGTAGCACAATGTAGCCAGCTTGCTAAGTTCAATATTCACTAGCAGGTGGAGTCTATATCTCACAGGTTTAGCCGCATAGTTCATGAACCCTGCTATTCAAAGAAATCAACAAAGAAAGCTGACTAATCGGTGAACAGAGCATGCTGTCTGATTTTGCTAATACTCTGAGCCCAGCAGAAAGGATCCTCCATTAGCCAGCAGAGGAGGGAGCCAGCTTTTGTCTCTGGGTGTCAGTAGGGGAAGGCTACGTCTGAAATTGGAATAAGGTGGTTAAAACAGGGGTGACTTGGAGTGTGAGAGAGTTGGGGTGAGTAAGCGGGGAGGGGACAAACTACAGGGGTGGGGTACTGCTGAATGGTGGCAAACCTCTCCTAATTGGCACTTGACATTTTTTTGCCATTGGCACTGGAGTGGGCCAGCTTTCAAGCCCTCTCCGGGTCCTTGTTGGAAAAGTGCCTTATGCAAATATGGCGAATGGGCTCTATTGTGAAGCCTCTGATATTAACAGCTCACGCAACAATGAAATTGTGTGCTTACTCTGGACTCGTAGGTGTGTGAGAGAGAGCTAGACAATGGCAGCGGGAGCAGATTCAGTCTGAACAGACCCTTCATTGGATGCTTTGCCAAGTCATTTCACCAAAATGGGCTTTTTCTGAGGACCGAGGCTCTCGGTAAAAGCTTTATTAACAACTGAAACAAACGCATCCACTGCTTTGCTCTGGCTCTGAGAGTGTCTGTTTATACTGCAGCTGAATGGCTCGATTTATTGTGGTTGAAAATACTGAAGGTATGGATAGAAAAGGCTTCGCTCATTCTCTTTTGAAAGACATTTCCCCTCTTAAAACATCACTGTCTCACTTCTAAATGTGAAAATGTATTCATGCTTCGGCGCTGTGCCGCACTCCCTCTGATATTTCTTTCTTCCTCTGTGTGCCCACATTGTTTACCCTTAACTCGCTCCCTTGGGTGAGCACAGCTCGAGATCTAAAGATATCTGCAGAATCCCTTTGGAGAAAACTTGGCAAATCACTGGAGAAATGTTGCAAAACTGAGCTACATTTTCAAAAGCAGTAAAAATGATAAGAGACCAGTGCTAGACAGCCAGGCCAAACACACTCTCGACTAAAACTTCTAAGTCGACAAGGTCTGAAGCATTCTTGTCGTCTGAGAACACAAAGCAAATTTCATCTTTATCTCCTCACAACTCAAAACCAACAGGGAGGCAACGGGTCAGACAACAGCAGTCCCCCCCGTGTGGTCCGAGCACAGTCAAAGTACACCTGTTACTGCTAAGTTGCCAAACTTAATCTCCTTTGTCTGGGGCAGCCCATTGACTTTTGCAACTGCTTAAGATACATTCATTTCTCTGTGAGCGTAACGGGGGTGGAGGGAATTCCAATGTTGTAGAAAATAACTGGGTCTGGCCTTCTGCTCCGGCCCAACAGCGAAGCCATTTTCCAAACCCTGTTGGTGTGTTCCGTCAAGAAAAAGAGAGGCAGAGAAAAGGGGGCAAGAATCACTGGGTCTTATTCAGAAAACTGTCTGGCTGCTCGGACCCGGCAGGGGTGAAAGGGAGGCAAAGGGACGCATTGTGCCTCAGTGACAAGTGGACTAGTTCTATTGACTGTAAAGTCTACTGGTGGGGGGGCAAGTAGGACCTGACCACAATGGCTGTTTTTCTATTTGACACTTGGAGTCTAAATCTGCTTGCCTAGTGCATGAATGCTAAGACAAACCCACCACCCTCCTCCTCCTCTTCGTTCCTTTCCCTGCTTTCTTTCCTTCTCCACCCTTTCTCTCCACGCTCTTTCTATTTCAGACTCTACCATGGGACACAGGAAAAGAGAGAGAGCAATGGCCCTAAGGTGTTTTTTAGGAACTCTCCCATCTCTGTGCCATTTTCACTGAGGCAGAGACTAAGACAGTCTCTGCTCCGGGGTCCCCAGTGTGAAGTGCTAGTGATATAACTGTGCCACACACAGAGCCAGTACAAAGCATTTGCACCATGACATGCGTCTCCCAGGGCACTGCTTAGGGTATAAACACAATCTGTCCAAGACTTCACTTCCCATTTAGCTGCAACACTGTAACCGACACAAAAAGGAAGCACAAGGAGGCAACTTATCTTTAAACTGCTCAAAATGTGCCCGCCTTGTGCCTATTAAATGTTAAATTCATAAATGCACCTGCACAGACATGCAAGTGCTCGGCTATTAGTTGGACACAATCCCTAATCTATCATTTACAGTAACAGATCAAACCCATGCCGCACTCACAAGTGTACGCTTTAATAAAAACAGGTCGGCAGCAGCACAATAGAGAAGGAACCAGCAACTACTTTCCCATCCAAGAAGGTGACATCTCCAACTGTCACTTCCTGTCAAGGCCCTCGTTCCTCTCTCTGACTAGCTGAGCCCAGAGCTCAAATGTCACACTCAGCACCTGCAATGCAGCAGGCAAGCAGGCACAACTGCAGGGCTTGAAGAGATTGACATTGTGAGGTGAGGTTGCCAGACACTTTGGCCCTACTCAACTGTTTAGAATTTGTACCATGTCAAGCTGAATACATCCAAACTCCAGGGTGATGTTTTAGCTGAGCCATGTTGAGACAGCAAACCGCCATGTGGAATATGTATTACTACTGGAGTTCACTGCTAGCCCTGTAGCTCCAAAGCCTTGAGACCTTGGGAACAATCCTTAGCGGCCTCTCGCAGCAGGAGCGACCCTCTAGCTTTGATGGGCAGAAAAGAAATCACACCTTCAATCAGCCATCAGAGGCCTTGAGGTTGGAGATCTGATTGACCAATTACTCCTCACCATGACCCCCGGCAAAGAAACTTAAGGCTGAGATTGTTCTCCTCTCGCTCATGGATCTCGTCACTGGGGGCACTTTGTGCTTGATTGCCCCTGGACCACTCCCCCATCTGAGCCTTGCGCGGACAACAGCAGCAGTATTAGCGAGATCCCATCAGGCCTTTCCACATGGTAGCCCCTCATGCAATGGAGGCTTTGCTACGGCCCATTCACAACCAAGCCAACTGTCACGTCAAATCAAACAACGGCCAGGACCCCAAATCAAACATCTTTTCATGCAAAAGGGAAAAAGGAGTAGGTGGAAAGGAAAAAAAAAAATCAACAACGGCTAACTTAACAAAACTGGCCTCAAACAAATTCTTGTCTGTTCACTTAGGTGCCGGCGGGGAGTTGGGAGACCGGATTAACTCGGAGGGAGCATTCTTAACCCACACAATCCCGTCCAAGTCGGAGCATATGTATAATTCATAGCACCGTATGTAGCTCCTATGATATAAAAGGCCCACATTCTTCTCATATTGCATGTTCTCTTGATGCCAAAGATGCAACCAGCTAAGCTAAAATTCTTCAAAGTAGGTGAATTAAGCATTTACCAAACTGGTTAGCAAACTGATTAGCAAACAGCAACTTGTTAAACGACTTGTCAAAGTCCACTGGCTTTGGTGAATCGGTGTGGGTCTTTTTCAGCAAGCCCGTCACCCCTGGCCATGTGATACTATGGCTAAGCCCCTGCATGCAGCCCCACACACAAGGATCATGGGGCTTATTAGATTAAAAGTGATCCTGTTGCACCACCGTACTGCTATGGATCACTGCCACTGGCTGCAGGGAGTTGTACGTGTTATATAGGGCAATGTCCCATTTATTTCTACATGCCTACCAACCATATTCTATATTTCTAAATGTTGATGGATCGGAACAACAGATATAGACAGAACCTTACAGTAAAGTCAGGTTCATGCACCCTACCTTTTGCTGCATTCGGCTCCCATCCCCTTTTACATGACGTCCATTTTCTTCTCTTGTTGCAGTTCTTGTGACCGAGGTTGTGCTTTTTCGGAGGGAGGTGCGTTTGGGGTCTTGATGCCTTTTCAGGAGTGTAATGGGATTCTTGTTACTTTCGGTTATCTAGCTTTATGAAGAATGTACATCACTCATACAGCTAGATAACCAAAGATAACAACCAACCCCTAAGGCTACCCATCCTCTCAAGCTGCAGGCAAAGTGACATGGCCCGAGTTCTGACCTGTAAGCAAAGGAGAAAGTTGTAGATAATAACATGATTACATGTCTCCATCTCTTTCATTTTACATAATCTGAATGATCACAGACTAACTTGGGAAGGCGTTAAAATTAATGTCAAAAATGAGCAAAAAAAACCAAACAAACAGCAGTTGACACCAACTCTGAACAAAGATGTTACTCTTCTGGCCTGGGGCCTTTTTTTCCTCGCTCAACCTACAGCGGCCCTTAAATGTCCTGACCCTTCATTTTGTGACGTCACCAAGTGGCCCCTCACCCCGCCTCAAACCGCCTCGGCCAATTGGAAACCTCCCTTTGTGCACAGAAAGCTCTGATTGGTCCGCAAGTATTGCCTCTATATCAAAAAGTCCCCAAAGTCACACAACCAGTGAGAGGCACCAATAAAAAAAAATGTACGCAAGTCATCGAACCAGTCCAAACCGGCTATGGTGCCAACCCTCCCTTCTCCGGCCCAACGCCCATCCCTATGGCGCATCCGCCTCACCCGCTGACTGGCTCCATAGGAGGTTGATGGCTTCAAACACCGCCTCCCGCCACGGCCCAAATGCATTTTTAAATTAAAAGATCCTGGCTGTTTGACTACAAAAGAAACTGGTTTGTCTTCATTTACATTATCTGATGCCAAAGCTGTTAGCCCACGCTCGAGGTTGGCGTCAAAGCAAAGATAGAGGGTACAGACTTACATACACACCTTACATATACACTAACAGTGATGTAATACAAATACACACACCCTCAGACATATCGGAGCATGAAGCACATGTCATGGACATATCCTTTCATATCCACAGAAACACACAAAAATTAAACAACACACACGCAAAACACAGTCACATGTACAAGTGTAGACAATGCTGTAGCACACTCCTAGCTCACGCTGTGGTGGCACATGGCACAAGGCCCCTTCTAATTAAAGCTGCTCTGTGTGCCCAGATCCCTGTTGTGGCAGGCTCCTCCCCCACCAACACCACCGCCAAGTAAAGCTCTACTGACTGAGAGCAGAGAGAGATGGAGAGATACTGAAGAAGAATGAGAGAGGAAGGGGGCGAGGCACAGAATATTCTCGCCCTCCATCACACTCAAACCTGTACGCTCAGACTACACGACTTGACTGGCAACATGCAGGCATTAGCAGAGACACCTACATCCCTGTTAGCAAACAACACATTCCACTGGCATTGTTCTCCCTTCAGGTTACACGAAGCACCTGGTCGTCTTTTTCTTCCGCTCTCTGAATATAAGTAAAAAAAAAAAAAAGTGTTTTGTTGGTTCGTCAAGCTGCTTTGTTTCAATACACAAGGACAATGTGAGGCCCTTCAAGAGCAGAAACATGCACACACACACACACAAGCTATATATATATATATATATATATATATATATATATATATATATATATATATATATATATATATATATATATGAACCCAGGCTTGCAAATACACTGACACACACAGATTCGTGAAAACACCTACACACAAACACACACACACACACACACACACACACACACACACACACACTACATCATAAATGTAAAAAATCTGTTTTCTTCAAAAATAGCTCTATCAGGAGGACTAGTACCTCAGATAATTGTTTTAAATTTTAAAAGATACGTTCAAATAATAATCACCCTAAATACATAATAGTTTCAGTTATACTATTTTACAGTATTTGAATTTACATTAATATGCCACAACATGATGAAAATTCAGTTAATCTATATTTGAAAATCTTTAAAACATATAACGTGTAATTTCCTTTGGTGTTTCAAGTAATTCATCACAATATCGCGTTGCATGGGAATGATGCAATATTAACATTAGCATTCTTAATCGCTGCAGACCATGCTGTGAGCTTTGACTCGTTTTCAGATCAGATACATTTTCACGATTTCCAAGCTGGATAAAGAGAAAGATAATTACATGCAGATTGCACTTATTTCCCCATTATCATTAATAGTCTCTTCATTAACACTGGCTTATTCGTGACTGTGCTGCTGTTATATCATTTTAATAAATTGATACAATTTTAATATTTGTCTTCTGGGTTCACAATATTCGTTTTTTTCACGATGCGTCTTACCCGAGGAATTATTCACGCTGTGAGATTTTGTGGAGATTTTTAAGTGTCTCTGTTCTGCAAAAGTTTAAACAAAAGACCCCTACAGACGCTCACAGCGGCCTCTTCTCTTTTTAACTCACCTGAGCTCAGATAAAAATCCAAACATGATATTCAAAGCATCAGTTGAGCTCCAGGTTCTTTCTCTCCGCTGTTTAAACAAACCTCACCAGGCTGTACTATTGGCCAAGGCACGTATGACGTCAACAAATGCAGCGCCTCTAATTTGAAATAATTAATGCGAAGGTGCAGAGTAGATTAGCAATAAATTGATTCCTCATATAAAGTCGCATTAGTTATCATCTGATTAAAACCACGTGGTAAAACGTTTCATTTCACTCCATGTTTATGACACAGGTTGAATCCATCAGCTTGAATGGTGCATTTTGAGGCAACAAAGGCAATTACGCACTAGTTTACGCACCACGTAAAGTATTTTACGCACACGTCAAATCGATAGCTAAGGGTGGATGTGTATATTTTTGAAATTACCAGAATGTACTAGGTACAGTGAGGTGACGGTGTAGGCCTGTTCAACAGACCCACACTGTGGGTCTGATGAACACACACGCACTAAGTGTTCGCAGCCACACTCGTGCCTGGAGCTGGTTAACTGAAAAAGACATTTTGTAGAGATAATACATTTTCCACACGTCCTGTATGTAATGAAACGAAAGCTGCATGACATCAATGATATTGTCTGAATTGTACAAAATAATGGCAAAATGTTGGGCGGTGGCTGTTTTCATCATATTTGTGTTTAAATTTTGTTTGCGTTTTAGAAAACATGTTTTACATATAATTTCTACTGTACCTTAAAATTATATGTATGAATTAACTATTACTTCATAACTATATACCTCTGACTATACACCATCATATACCCTGTAGTTATTATGTCTTGAAATATAGAATATATTATTTACTCAAACTTTCCAAAAATAGCCAACGTGGCTACGGAAGCCTGTGTGTGATGTGAGTGACAGTGAGGGCTGGTAGCCCATATTACCTACAGTAAGCCACGTGTTTTGAGGCCGCTGAATGTCTCTCCAGGGATCCCTGGAAAAAAAAGAGACAATCATTTTATTCTTCAAATGGACTATACAGCGCGGAGGAGCCAAATTGCCCCATTCTACATACTGCAGCCTCCGTAAAACAGTACAGACAATCAGCAGACTGCGTTTTGAGGAAAAGTGTTTTTAAGGGCAATGATGATGGGCGTAAAAAAAGGTGCAGACCTTAGCCTTGTATATTCTTACTGCACGTGGATTATTGTGCTAACGTCGAGGATTGTCACAGTAACATAATGCACAGCCGTCCGTCTTTGTGAAGCATAAAGGAACATGGTGTTGCAAAATTATCTCTAAAATACATTGCAGTAGTACACACAACTTTGTCTCCGTATGTGTTTGTGTGAGGGTGTGTACTATGTTGTACAACTAGTTCAACCAAGAAATAGCACTACATTGTCTAACTTAAATTATAAAAATGAAATCTCAAATTTTAATATTGCCTAAACATTTTTGCAGACGCTCCTGACAGGCTGATTCTCCCTGCCTCTCCTTATGCCTTGACCCCTGTATGCATACACATTATTTCTCTCATGTTCCTCATGTGAAACGTTGCATAATCCTCTTTTTTTGGCTTCAGACCCCCCCTCAAAGCACCACAGGCGCAGTTTTCTCCCCCGGTGTGTCCGAAGGCGCACACGTGTTCTTGGCAAAGGCCTCGTTCTCGGTGCACACGTGTGGACTGGATATTTGGCCTTGTGATCCCTTTATCCGCCAGCTATGGGTGTGAACGCCACCACTTTTGTTTTATCACGTCTTCTGGTAATCCTCATATCTGAGCCCCAGGGCCGCACACAGTCCTGCAAGGGCTTAATTTGGACAACAACAAAAAAGAGGCAAAAAATAGTTTTCTCTTTTTGTCCCCAGACCCTGATCGTGTCATATTGGGTAGGTTCTTGGTGCCATATGTTGCCTGCCTCTCCCGCTCCCGCTGCCACAGAGAGCAGAGCTGGAGAAGTGACCCTGCTAAGTGCCTGGAGGTGTGTATGAGAAATTAAATCAGCGTTGGAAGCGCCTTTTTGGCCTTTGTGGCTCCCTGTGAATGGCGCATATGAAGCCCACAATGCGTCATTGAGGCTGTTCTCCCTCAAAGCAGAGCCCAAACCACCTCTGATTACAAGTTGCTCTTTCACGCACACATTTCATCATCTAACCAGAGTGCAGGTTTGTCTCTGCATCTGTGACCTTTCACTGGGCCTGGGCACTATCCCATGCTCCACATGATGAATGAATGAGCTAGAGTCATTCTATATCCCTAAAGCATTTCATACCTTTTTAAAGTAGAGCAATAAATAAAAGACAAAATGTTCATATTTTGTACTGAGCAATATGTTTCCACCTCGTATTCGCTGCCAATAGCTACCATTCTGACTGAAACCCATCCTGCTTTACACTAATCAAGTATCAAGACAGAAAAAGAGACAGAAATAAGAAACACATTTAGAGCTGAAGACCTGCTGCTCAAACACTCATCGCTCATATTCGCTTGCTGTTGCCACATCCAGACTATAAACGCATCCTGATCCGTTATGTGTGCAGGTTGGCGACGTACACGGCGGGGATGCAAACGCGATTTCCTCCGGTTTTTCTTAGGCGATATTCCGCAACTGCCTTCTCATTTCTCCCTTGAAGAAAACATAGTTTATACTTAATACTCACGCTGTCGTCTGTGAGTCGCTGCGGCGTCCGCTCTCCAAAAAGCGAGAAGCGAGCAGCTCGGGAGATGGAGACCAACTGAGCAGCCGGAGGCTGGACCGCTCAGTCTTCATGGCTGCGGCTGGCCGTGACGTCTCTCTGGCTCCATCCATTCAGCTTCCCTCGGACGGGTTTTCCCCCTGTTTTATTATCATCCCCATTATTTCCCGCGGAGGTGGATCTCGCTTCCCCACCCACCCACCCCTCCTGCTGCCCGCGCCGTCCCTCGCACTCTTCATTCCTCGCGTCAGATGTGATATGAACTTAAAACATGCCTGCTCTAAAAACATATACTGCCACCAAGGCCCTCCCCTTTATGACACGATGCAGGTCTGTTTTTGTCTCCACCCTCTGAAAAATGAAAGCAGACGTGGTGGTGAATAAGCATGGATGCTCAAGTTCTCTGGATCACAATCCTGGAAACTAATCATCTAAATTCAAGTTGCATTTCTTTTTGCTTGATTTTATATTTGAGAAAACAAACAGACTTATCAAAATACTAACATCCATCCTCATGTAGCAGATTCATAATTAATTTCTTAATTGCGCACAAATGGGCACCATAAGCGTGTCCACACATGCAGAATCCTCTCTGCTGCCTCTATTGTGCGTCTATTCGGGAGTTTCACTCATCAAGTGTGTCGTTTTGAGCCCCGTTTTGGCCCATGTGGGATTATAAAAAAGTTTCGTGTAATCTTGTCTGGCTACTAGTATTCGTTTGACACAAAGCCCCCGGCAGAGACTGCGGCCTCGCGCTCATGCGCCTGGATCAAGTGCGCACATCCACTACTCTCATTGTCTGCGTCTTTGATACAGAGGAGTCCAGGAATGTGACCAGGGGGGGTGAAGACCGTGCAAATCAGCTTTTACTGTCACCGCCGAGCCCAGAGCCCGCAGACAAGAGCCAAGAAAGGGGGTCTGGGTCACTTGATTATCATAATAATCAGATCGCGGGGATAAAAATCTCCTTTGAATAAATTACTGGTTCAATAGGAGGCGCGACTGCCAAAGAGACAACTTTGTCAGCCCCCGGTTTGTTGTCGGGGGGTTCTCGCTGCCTACCAATGTCCCGGGCTCCCCTTTTCTTTCTCTCCAAATTTTGGACGCTTTCCTGGAGATCAAACTCTAAATAAGGCTACTGTTTCTCTCCTCCCCTCCTCTCTCCCTCGCCGATGCCTGGTTACCGAGTCCGGGCAGGCAGGCAGGCCTCGAGCTCCTCTTGGGAAAGCGGAGTGGTTGGTGGTGGCTAATGGGCTAAGGACCGGGCACAATAGGCTGGGTGCACCATCCAGCCACCCCCTCCCCAGCCCCCCATCATCCCTCTCTCTCTTATTCCGTCGGCTGCATGGGAACCCGGGCACCGAGGTGGACCAGGGGCCGCTCAGCATTGTGGTGGCACATCCCAAGTTCATTAGCACCCATCAGGCCATTCCTGCAGGGCTTGGCGGTTAAACCCCCACCCCAAACCACCACCACCACCACCACCTCCTCCTCCTGCTCTATCCACTTTACTCTGCGCCACTGAGGTTCAAATCCAGCTTTCTGGATGAAACATTTTCCAGGAACTGAATTATGATGCAGGGTTTTAAGATGCACAATCGTCTAAATTCAGCGACTGCAGAAAACTTCAATAGCTGTGTTAACTTTAATTATGCAAATAACTAGAACTGCTCTTGTAGCTTAATTATGGCAATAACTTGCGTGACAAAATAAGTAAAGCTTCAGATATATTGTCCTTAACTAAAAGTGTAGTCTAATGAACATATTTGTAACCAGGTGTGGCTTCCACATCCTTTACTAAATTAGAGATACAACAATGTAATAATAAAAATACTCTAATACAAGTGTTTATATCTGTATTCAGATTTTAACGTTTAGTACCTAAGTGCTAAAAGTAAGACTGCTTAGAGTCTCTCTGTATCTCTGCATTAAACTATTTTAACTCCTGCTCTATACTGATGGGTTTAATCTAAAACAATGCATCATTTTTTGTATGTTGTGTATAAAAAATAATAATCTGCACTGTATCTGTAACTATAGTAGAAATGTAAAGAAGAAGAAGAAGAAGAAGATAGTCCTTTATTAGTCCCACTAGGGGAAATTCAATTTTTTCACTTCAGGAACCAAACGGAAATACTCAAGTGAATTATCTTAAAATAACAGTTGTGGAGTAAATACAGGATTACTTCACATCACTGTCTCCAACTTCGTCCATGATAATAAAGACTATTATTGGTTTTAGTCAAAATGAATCAGCAACAACTTTTTTTGCATTCTGACTGGTTCCAGCTTCAGAATCTGCTGCTTTCCTTATATATGACAATAAGCTGAATATCTGTGGCAGTGACAAAAATTATGATTTTGAAATTCAAGAATATAACTGTCAGATTAATCCACAATTAAAATACTAATTTGTTGTGGCTCTACATTTAAACTACAGCCACTAACTGTGCAGGTATTAGACAAACATTTGGCCGATCAGCAAGTGATTTCAGATTTCAGGGTTGTGTTGACGTTCTTTTGGCTGCCAGCTGGATGAGAAACACGTTGAGCGTCACATCAGTTGTGCCAATGGATTCATGCAGCAGATTTGAGGCTCCTACTGTACAGGAACAACACAAGGAACCATATCTGGATCATATTCAGCCTATTGTTCTCATCATCTCCAAAATATACTTACTAAAAGCAAGTTTTTGACATTCTTAAATCAACAGTGAATTATGCTAGCCAGTCCTGTAGACATCGATGAACCTCAGAAAACAGGTGGATGAGTTTAACATATAAACAGCCAAAGATGCTGAACTCTTAAAAAGCACATTTATCCCCCACTCAGGCAACATGGGCTGTCCTCCATGCTCATCTGACTCTGTTTAAGCTGCACAAATCAAAAGACGCTCCTGATTTTTTTTTTTTTTTCAGAAGAATCATGGTTTTATTGAAAAGCAATTTAAGTTTAAAAGAAAGTACAGTGACACAAAAATACTGTCCTGTACCTAAAAGTATTTTTAGTAAACACCTGACAATGTAAAGACGGTTTTAAAAAGACAAAAGTGTTGAATTTGCCGTCACACGGTCAACATCATTACAGTATTTAATGAGGAGCTGTTGTATGTGGTTGCAGATTGGCAGGCATTCTTGTTATTTTGGCCACCCTCCATGAGAGACGTATTAAAGGTCCCATTTTTCACATATGACCATAACCATAATGGGTGGATTCACATTCATATAAAAGAGGAGATATGAATTTGTTTTTCTCAATTTAAAACAAATTTTTGATATTCCTGCTTTGAAGAGATTAAAAAGTAAAAGACTTAGCTGCCGTGTTAGTCCCCTCTACTAAAACACCTGTCATTCAAAGGTGGGCGTGCCAGCAGCTTCCTGTTTGAATTTTATTTACAGGTTGTTGTCCTGTTTACTTTAGGATGTCAGATTGTGTCTTCAAACCAGCAGCAGGATGCGTTCAGAGCCCACACTGAGTGACGGACCACACTGAACCAGTTCAGCTGCTGACCAGCATGTAAAACACTTCCATGAATGAGAACCAGGGCCAAGAAAAAAAAAAGACTCGGGCAACGATGCAGAGACGAGAAGCAGAAAGCAGCAAATGTTTCAGATCTCAGAACAGTTTTTTTTTCTTGTTTTTTGTTGGTTTGTTGTGTAAGTTGCTCTTTTTTTCCCCAGTAAAGGTTCAGTGTATTAACACCATTAACTCCAGATCAGACAAACAAGATAAGAGGGGGCAGCCATTGACAAAAATGTCAACAAATATATATATTTTTTACTGATTTGAACAGGTTTTGTTTAATGTTTACTGACTTTACTTAAAATAAAGCACCTACATTTAGTCCACAATTTGTACATGAAGAGAAAATCATTCAAATTAGTACAAATTACACATGAGGTCCGGTTCTTAGGAAACAATTCAGACGTCCAGCTCACAACATGGCACACACTGTGATGAAATGAATCTAGTCTTCCTTTATTTCTCATAACTGGAAGATTCTAGTTGTTCTGCTGAGGATTTGAACCCTCGACGTTCTGCTCGCTATGATCCTCATGTTGCTCCGTCTGTTCACAGCTCCTACTCTACTACTGACATGTTTGTCATTCAGCATCTTTTTAAATCTTTAACAAACTGTGTTAATACATTTTATAATCAACTAGACGATTTCCTTAAATGCTTAATAATAAAACATATGTTCCTGCAAGGATTTGTGATGATTCACTCAATCCCTTTGATTTTATGCAATATGGATCTTGTATAAAACCAGCAGGGGTCAAATGCATTTCGCACAGTCCCATTTCATTCCACTTTTTGATACCACATGTTTCGGCATTCACTCATTTAGACTCAGTTCTGTTAAATTTTCATTCAATGCGACGTGATGAGCTTTATGTGAAACAATCGGCTCTGTAGAACAATGGAGATGTGGAGAGGAAACACAACAAATATGGACAGGGTAGTTTTCAGATGAAAAGCCTGCAGAGTAATGTTGATCTGATTAATTTTACCATTTCCAACTGGTTTTATGTTGCTTCCCCGTCCCGTAGCGAGCTAGGGCCTAACAAACAGTGGAAGTGAACACCTTGTTGAGTGATTAAAGACCTCTGATGCTTATCACCGTCCATCAAACCATCAAACAAAGAAATGTTGCCCCCTGCGCACCCACATCTTTAAAACGTGTCATTTAGCACCTTTATTTTGAAATGTCAGCCTGTGCAGAACTGCACTTTCATACTTTGAATTTCATACAAGAATCAAGACTTTTACTTTTTTTTTTTAAATCGTGCTATCTGTACATCTGCACAGGTAAACTGTTGTCACAACAGAACTCTGCTTCCCCGTCACCCAGTATAACATCCCAGTATCCCCAGTGCACCAGTGTGTCCCAGTGTCAGAGACGTGCTCTGCAACCCAAAGCTCTGCATCTTTTGTCCCTCAAAATCTGCCCATATTGTTGGAGCTCCATGGGGGCCAAACAGCCTCCTTGTGCCAAACCAGACAGACTACTCCCCTAAACAACACCCCACCACCACCACCACCACCACCACCACCACACACACACACACACACACACACACACACACACACACACACACACACACTGTCCACCTAAATACATAGTTAATATAAAATATGAAATATCTCCCATTTAACTGTAATATGAACCTCTTTGCTCTGACACATTAAATCCTGCAGATTCTAAATATTTATGTCAGGGGCCAAAACTTTCATTTCTCCCAAGAGAATAAGTGCTTGCTTTTCCTTCTGAAAAGTCTTTTTAGCCTGTAATTGTCGCCTGATATGAAGCTAACATCCCCCTTTATGTGCTGCCATCTTGCATTTCCATTTTTCTCGCGCATATTGCATCAGAGGAGCTCCAGGCTCTGTGACATCTCTGAGCTGCAGCTGTTGCGTCTCCAGACTCACCTCCAAGTCAGGATCTCCTCCAGCATCCTTTGCGTAAAAGCACACAAACCCCGAGCACCATCAGCCCCATCAGCAGCAGCTTCACTGCGGCGCCGAGCAGGGAAAGAAAAAGGCTTTTGTCGATGCTACAGATAAACGCGGCCTGTGAAAGACAGAAAACTCTTTCTAAACGGAATGCAGGCCTGGAGCAGGATTCCTGTCGGATGAGCGGCTGGACGAGCTCCGCTTTTGTTTTAGAAAACGCAGAAAAAAGAAAATGCATCCTGAAAAGCATGCAGTAACAAAAAACATGGCGGATTGAAAAATCTCCCACGCCAGAGTCATTACGCCTGCAATTAGAAACTCATTTGCATAAATGCTAATGAGTCAGAAATTCATGTCGGCGCTGGAGGAAAACGAGGGGATTTTCTTTTCTTTTTTTTTCACGTGGACTTTGAAGGAGAGAGGAGGGTTTCCACACGAGGCCCGAGGAGGCTTCCGTGTGCCCAAATGTCTCAGTTATTTAGGTTGCAAATATTAATATTATAGACAACAATTTACAGTCCTAAACAGGCTGTTAGTTTTACATTCAACATTGTTTTACATTGTTCACACCAACACACACTGATGGAGACTCCTCATCAAATTAATAGAAACAGGCAAAAATATGTTCTAATCTTCCAACTTTTTATATGCAAAATTCAGCATCATTAAACACATATATCTGCAATCTATATTAGCAGTTTATTGCTGTACATTTGAAGAGTTGTTATTATTTTGTATTTTATTATTATTACTTAGGCTACAGGAACAAAAATGTGCCACGTTTATAAAATAGAAATTATTTGGATTTCAATAAATGTTTATGATGTTTACCCATATTACCATTTCCAGGTTTATATCGATGATATATAAAAGTACTCTCACCTGTTTTAACTCAAACATACCAGACATTACAGGTCATCCAGTAAAGATCTAGATTTCTTTTCTAAAATGTGATAAACTGCCTATTTCAAAAGTTAGTTTTCTCACTCTCTTCAGTTTATTTTATTCATTCTTTATTTAACCAGAAAGGTCCTACTGAGATATAATAATATTATTTTTATATGCAGCATAATAATATTATATCTGCCTGGGAGTCAAGATGGTCAGCAAGTAAGAAAGTTTCAGATAAACAGATAAAATCATAATGAAGAAACTAACTAAAACTGCGTTTGGTACCACTTTATGATGAGTCACCCTTTCTTTATAACAGGTTTATAAGATGTAATTAATGGCTTTATTAAAGGTTATTACATAATAATAATTTATAGATCAGTAAGCTATTAATATGGTTGCCAGACTGTGTGATTTTCCTTTGGCTGATGACTTATTGTTTCTGTTTACAGTTATAAATGTTGCTAATTAATTACTTGTGGGTTTCACTTATAAATATGTTGTTTACTAATAGATCAAGATTCAAAAGATTGATGTGAGAAAGCTACATGATAAGATGACAAATGGACAAATATCCTGCTAAAAAGCAGCCAGAGAGAGCTGTTCTTAGTCTTACAGCTGATCTGGATACATTATTAATTGACATTAATAAAAGCCTACAAACCCTTTATAAAGGGTGACTTATTGCAGAGTGCTATCACCATTTTATTCATTATTTTTTTATTGTTTGAGGGTCAGTTTTATTTGTTTTATGTTTCTGTCTGGTTTCATGTGAAGACTTTGTATGTGACTGTGGTTGAAATGTCACTAATGTGAGTTGAAGCCTGTCGTTAACCTGCTGACCTGCTGATGCAGCCCTGACTTTTACTGAGCAACATGTTAAACTGCCATCAGGTGAAGGCAAAGAGGTCTGAGAAGTGCTTCAGTCATGTCTTCTCCTCCTCCTCCTCCTCTTCCTCCTCCTCCTCCTCTTCCCCCTCCTCCTCCTCCTCCAGCTGCAGGCGCCTCTGCTTCTGGTTGGGTCTTTTGTTTCCAGAATTTCTGCCACTGATGATGAGATGATGCTTAAATTAATTACTTAATGCTTTCGCTTTTTGCGGACATGCGCAGTGAGGCTGGGGGGGGGGGGTGGGTCTGATTGTGTGGAGGTATGGTGTGTGTGTGTGTGTGTGTGTGTGTGTGTGTGTGTGTGTGTGTGTGTGTGTGTGAGAGAGAGAGAGAGAGAGAGAGAGAGAGAGAGGCTGAGTCTATGTATGAATTATAAAGCTGTTGGTTGGCTGTAATATAATAATAGCCACTAATAATAATGATAATAATAATAACAACAATAATAATAATGATACTACTAATAATAATAATGTATATGTAACAATTTAAAAAGAACCTCAAACATTTATTTCTTTCTGACTTTAGACATTTTCTTACCTGCTCATTAATCTTTATGATAAACAAAAATCGAAACAGAATTTCAAATAAATCAGATTATTAGTGTTTCTCGTTGCGCCCCGTCGGTATTGATCGCTGACTGGAGATCAGTTTACACACATTGTATGACTGAACGTGTGACGCGGTGTTTTTCAGAGTCGTCCAGTCTTCTTTTCCTAATAATGACTCATTAATATAAATAATAATGATCATAAACGGAGTGAATGAAGCTGGGTCGGTGGGTGGAGGAGAGTTCCAGCTGGAGTTTTTTCAGGCAGCTCATCCACCCATCAGGTCGATTAGTCCACTGATGATCTCAAAGGAAATAAAAACATGTCGTTAAATCTTCTTTTTCACACACTGGAATAAGAAGAATCGAGACATTTCCTTTCCCATCACCTCATTACGGCCTATTAAGCTCCTCATCGACTCACTCATTTATTTTTTTATTTTACTTTACTGGTTTAAAACTTAAGAAACAAAATAATCAGAAACTGCTGGGAAAACAAGTGAAGCCATCTCACTTCACTTTGTCCAACTGTCTCATAGCAAAACGTTCACATCATCACACAGCTGAGCTGCAAAGTGATTTAAAAACAGCGATTTAATGGACTTCTTTCAGTGGTAAGATGAATACATGGATTTAAAATGTTAGATGAAATACTTGGAGGAAGGTGTGTCACATAATTAAAGGACCTGTTGACATTTATTTAAGGCAGCTGGTTTCAGATTATTCATGTTTACTGACGATTGCGATGAGATGTGGGATTAATGTGAAGATCTGTGATTTTATTTTTCTGGGCTCTGAAACAAATCCAACAGGATTCTGGAAAGAAATTAAACAACGAATAAATATGTTATGCTGAGCTGTTCTGATTGGCTGATGGGTTATTGGAAATCACCGATTATCCAATCAATGCTGAGGCGGATTGAAAAGCTAGAATTAGATCAAGTCACGCTTTGTGGAAAATTACTATAAATATAAACTGATTATACGTATTTTTTCGTTCATTTCTACAGAAATTAAATTCTACTGCTTTGACCTTCGCAGAGAAATGAACTAAAGTAGGTTGAATGAAAATCGTCTGACCATAATAATAATAATAATAATAATAATAACACGCTGACTTCACATTTTAGTGTAAAAAAAACATCAATATTAACTGGTTTTAAATATCCATGTAAAACATTTACATTTCTTTTGACGTTTTGTAATAGTCATTTTTTAAAATAAGGCTAAAATAAAAGTGAGTTATGAAGAACTCATCAATAATTAACGGAATGTTTTTCTTCCAAACATGAGATGAGAAGACTTAAATATTTCTTATGTGTTTATCATATATTATGGTTTATAGTACATAACAATGGATTTTATTTTTTATTAATTATTTCATTTTTTATTCATTTATTTTTTGTAAATTCAGCCAATAAAATATTGTCATTAAAAAATAAAAAATCTTTTATTTTTTTCCCACATTTAATATATCAACATATCCATAATCCTTCCACTCAAATCTGATGTAATATGAATTAACTGTTAAAATTAAAATTATATGAATGTTAACGAGATGGCGGATTACTGGCCGAGGAAAAAAAAATACACTCACGCTCACACTCAACTACACACACACACACACACACACACACACACACACACACACGCACACGCACAAATGCATGGCGCATTTGCATGTTGTATCCCACGGTGGAAATTACAATAGAGAGCAATTAATATGCGCATAAATTAAAAGTGAGAGGGGTTTCTGAATTCCAGGAACAGGCGGTCATCCAAAGAGGAGGAGAGAGGAAAGAAAAGAGGCTCTGTTCACACGGGACAGCAGGAGAAGGAGGAGGAAAAAGAGGAGAGGGAGGAGGAGGAGGAGAGAGAAGAAGAAGAGGAGAGAGGGGAGAAAAAGAGGAAGAGCTGAGGAAGACCAGGAGGAGGGAGAGGAGAAAAGGAGGAGAGGATGGAGAAACGAGGGAGCTGGAAGAGGAGGGAGAGGAGGTGGAGGTGGATGAATATGGGGAGGGAGGATGAGGAGAGTGAAGAAGAAGAGGAGAGAGAAAGGAGAAAAGGAGGGAGGACAGAGGGAGATGCAGAGAGTTGAGGAAGACCAGGGGAGGCCAGACCAGAGGAGAAAAGGAGGAGAGAGGGGGAGAGGATGGAGAAAAGAGGGAGCTGGAAGAGGAGAGAGAGGAGGTAGAGGAATATGAAGAGGAGAAAAAAGGAGAGGGGGAGTGAGGAAGAACAGGAGAAAGAGGGTGAACAGAGGGAGCTGAGAAAGACAGCAATGGAGAGGAGAAAAGGAAAAGAGAGGAAGAGGATGGAGACGAAAGGGAGCTGGAAAGGAGAGGAGGAGGAGAAAGTGGAGGAGTCAGATGAAGAAGGGAAATAGGAGGAAGAGAAAGGAGGAAACAAATGAAGGGGATGAGGAGGAATTAGAGAGGAGGAAGAAAAGGAGGAGAGAGAGGAAAAATGACAGGAAATACAGACATTTTGTATCAAAATATAAAACAGCAGCGATCCTCAGTGCTGATGTGTGTTTGTAACATGTTTTGTGATCTGAAACTGGTGTTTGACATCTATCGTATAATAATGTGTCTTTAAAAGGTCATTACAGACTCTGACAGTGATTATCGGACTGTCAGGGTGATGCTGGCTGTCATATAACAAGTTAAGACTATTGTGTAACACATCAGTCAATTTGAATAATCTGATATTCAAAGAATGATCATCCAGTTCTGGTAAAACTGAAATCTCAGCAGGCTCATCTTCTGTAGCATTTAACATCATTAACTTTTAATTTAAAGACCAGAAATTACACTCACACACGTCTCTGATCCAAACCAGCACAAATACAGTGTTGCTCTCTACTTTTTTCCCCATTTGGTCACACTACTGTTAAAGTTAACACAAAATATGGGAAGATATCTTTGGAGTTATAATATACATAGATGCATTTTTTTCTTTGATATTCAATATTTCAGTGGTTCCCTTTCATGTACACAGGTTTCTTCTGCGTAGATGATTATAAAAGCTGTGATTTAGGGGAAAAAAAACATTTTTTGCAGCAGATTTAATTTGTGGACTCAGAACAAAGACAAAATATAAATTTCTGTCTTTATGTTACATTCATGTGTGACAACAGTATGTTGTAATGCATGTGGGCTGGGCTCTATGTCTGTAGACACAACAAACACTAACTAACTAATAGTGTAGAGTCAGTGTCCTGATGCTGTTTTCTAATAGTCTTGCACCTATAGTACATGTGATATATTCTTTCCATTACCCATTTATCATTAAACATAATTTATATGACTTTTGATATAGAAATAAGTGATCAAATCCAGCGGCTCTAAACAGACTCTGAAGGATCTCATCAACTGTTTGTTGTCTTAAAGAACCTCTTGATCATTTTCAGTTTATCCAAGAACCCTTCTGAGTTAAGGGCTTTGTTTAGGAACTCCTCAACTTTGAGAAACCCTTAAAGCGCTTCACAGTAACTGGATGAAGCCTCTCGAATAAGGGGAGTGTCTGCTGGAGGAGCCCGTACAGACACTGAGCCTGAACATTGAACCTCAAGAAGAAAAAGAGGATCCTAAATGATATTTTAATTTTAGAGAGCTAGCAGGCTTCACCAGTCAATCTTGGCATTTTAATTTGCACAATCAGTGAATACTACAAGCCACCAGGAGTCAGGAGGTCCCGGCACCTTGACGTCCTTTCTGTTGTGCTAAAATATGACTTTAAAAAGTGATTTTCAGGATACAACCGCAACAAGTCAAGTTACTGAACATACACAGATCACATGACAGCATGCAGAATAGAGGAGTTTGTCCAATAAACTGGTCCTGCAGAGAGGTAGCAGCAGGTCAATACCTCCCCCTGCAGGACAGACAGTGTTTCAGCCAGTGAAGCACATTTTTAGATTAAGGTCTCCCTCTAGTGGCTGTTTAGCTTTACTACAACACATTTCATTAGGGGATTTTTTTTAGTACCATTCATTAAGGGTCATTGGTATTATCACCTTTGATACTAGTGCAACTATTGTATCTCCATCACTGCTGCTACTTATTGCCACAGCAATGCAACTACTCCACCATGTTTGTTGTATGTTGACTGACTAAATGACGACATGCTTCAGACTAAAAAAAAAATATTTAAATATCTGTGTGACATGACTTTGACTTTTTTTTTCTCTACACAGTCATGAAGACTGACTTGTGTATTTCTGTTAACAGAATCAAAGTCAATCTGAACAAAATCTTGCAACATTAAAAATATCCAATACTGAAAACACCATAAAACAGAAAAGACCATCAGGTTGAGTAACAGATACATCAATGATTACAGTATATTAAAGGTTTTTAACCCTTGTTTTTCTACCCCCAAACTCATTTTATGAATTTTAATTTGAGCCAATCTTATCTTTTCTATTTTTAATGGATTATCTGCATGGTTTAAGGGGTTTTAAAGGGGAAACAATCCCATACAGGTACTTTAAATTTTCAGTCAAATTCAGGGCTTCACTTGTCCAGAAGATGTTTGAATCAGTTTAATGTCATTAGTGTGAGCTCAAACTCCTCTGTAGCTCTGATATATTTCAGCTGAGTTTTATTTAATGCAGAATAACCAAATGAATCAGAAAGGAAACCCAAATTAAGAGTTAAACACACTGACTTTTCATTTTAGTGTAAAATACATTGCAGCTTTGCAAGACACATTAACATTAAGTTTAAAGATCAATGTGAAGCACTCCAACCTCAGTCTTATTTAATGTTTTATCGTTTTCTTGTGACATTTTTAACAATCTTTCCTCATGTAAGTCGTCATAATCATTTCTTAATAAGCCTTCCACATGAAACACAGCTGTAAAGGCTGAGCTGAGAAGAGAAGAATTAAATGTTACATTCTTCTTAGGAAAACCTACTGATAATCAGCATGATTTTTTAGTTGAAAGTTAAAGTCCCTTTAAGGGATTGAAACAACTTTAGGACTTTAACTTTTCAATAAAATTAAGGGTTTTGCACCAAAGTTGTATTTATGTAAAAATAAATAACATTATTTAGGTTTTTGTCCAAAAGATGGTTGAATCAGGTGAATATGATCAGTGGGAAACCCATCAGCACTAACCTAACGACACATTCAAAATCTGCAGCTGTGAGACATTTTAGCTGAGATACCAGTCACTTCACAAGTTAGGAAAGATGAAAAGCTTTTACTCTTCATCCTAAATGATGTGCTTCTGACAAGTCATTTCCTCCTCTTAGAGGAGGAGGAGGAGGAAGAAGAGGAGGAAGAGCAGGAGGAGGAGGAGTCCGTATGTTTCAGTGTGATTGTGTCTGTAAACTTCGTTTCACTGCAGGTTGATGAAAGTTTCTGAAGCTTCAGTGTGATCAGCACCAGTCCAGATGGTCCAGTGGGTAAGTACACTGACCAGCAACGTGTAGACCAGATTTCACCAGTCGTAGATATGTGTCATTTGTCTTTTTAAAATAGCAAACTAATAATACTAATAATTTCAAACCCTGTGTTTACATTCTGGCTGCTTTTGTCATCACTACATTATCTGCAGTGTTTCAGGCTGCAGGCTGCTGGTGATAGAGGAGGGGGGCAGAGGCATGGCCGACAATGTCATCTCATTGGTTGTTTAAACTTGCATTTTATTGTTTGATTTGTTTCTTTTCCCTCTGAAAAACCTTCTAACTTTAAGAAAACTGCTTTACAAGTCAAATTTATCATCATCATCATTAACCGAAACCACGATCTTTCCCTAACCTTAACCGTATCGTACTTGCCATGCATGGGTATTACAAAGTGAGAATTAAAAAGTCATGCAGTATCATCCAATGTGGATGTTTCAGCCCAGCCAAACTCCAGGACTTGATTCCACATTGTTAAAATGATAATGAGATTTTATAGTGTTCATGTAGGTTTGCTTTTAATCCACAAGAATGAGCAAAAACACATCTGGAGCTGCAGCCACAGTATCCCCACTACATTTATAAAAGCTCTCTATACTGTATGTGCTCTTCTATTCATGTGATCTGCAGGTGTATGCTTTGTATTATGTCATAGCTTGGCCACATTTCCCTCAGTATGAAGACTTTCTGCTGCTTTCTGAAAACCAAAGCCACAGCTGTACATTGTTCCACAGCTTGTCAACTCGTAAGCGCTGGTTTCTGTTTAACCCCTTTCTCCATCTCCCAGCGGCCTCACATCTAAATTAACGGTTCTTTGCTGAGAATTCTGGCATTAGCCGAGTCTGATTGCAGAAAATCTAAATGCTCGGCTCCAACCTGCTCACCAAGGAGCCTCCTGGCTTTTCCCGTTAATCTGCTCTGTGGCTCTGCTCTCCTGATTGCC
Organism: Pterois miles; assembly: GCA_947000775.1. Classification (NCBI taxonomy): domain Eukaryota; kingdom Metazoa; phylum Chordata; class Actinopteri; order Perciformes; family Scorpaenidae; genus Pterois; species Pterois miles. The sequence goes on along the minus strand of CAMQGK010000568.1, from coordinate 5,895,484 downwards.
ACACTTTAGTCCTAATTGAGGGGTACAGGCTGAAGAGGAGTGGGGGCGTTTGTTGGCTCCGTTGCCATGGACACTGAGCGTTGCTAGGCAGCCGGCAGGATGCTGTGGAAGCTGAGTGCAGCGGAGCAGCGGGTCACTGCGGAGAGAGGGATGTGCACCCACACACCTCTCACAAACAGACCAACACACTCTGAGAGGACAGAGGCATAAATAACACAGGTCAACACAGACTGAGTGAAATCCACCTTAATTACTCACCCGCTGTGAATGTCTTGACAAATAAGTAATTTAAGACAAGACACTATGATACAATCATTTTCATGCACTGGTCAATTTTGAGATTTTGGGCTATTCTGCTTCATAACATGTCTTCTTTCAGACTATGGAAAGAAAACAAACAAAATACACATGTAGGTGTTTATTTTACTATACTTTGTCTGTTTGCATCTGTAATTTTTTTCCTATTTTTTACATATTTAAACATCAACTTTCAGCAAACTTGTAGGCCTAATACAAAAAAATAATTGTCTTAATGCAAGTAAACAGGTGGGGAGGTTTCGTGGTATCAGTAAATCTTTTACCCTGTACCCTGTTCAGGCCATATGTTTAAAGGGGTCCTGTTCTGCTTTGGGCCATTTTCCCTTTCCTTTAGTGTAAAAGGTCTGAAAGTCCAAAGTCCATGCCAAAGGGAGTGATTAAAAAAGCTTATGGAGTGATATAAAGAGATTCCCTCTGTAAAAATCTTTGACTTTAATATATCAACAAAACGAAACAAGAATTTTGCCTCTGGTTTTCACTAATGTTTAGATTTCTGTTTCTGGATATGTTTGCAGAAAAGCACCATTTGATAAGGTAAAAACATACAATTTCCAAAAAGTTATAATACAAAAAAGTGATATCTATTACTCAAATACCCTTATTCACCTGTAGTGTCTCCCCTTAATCTATGACCAATTAGCATTTAATACTGATACATTAAAGCTGCAAGTAGAAAAAATTGCCTCAATTGCTCACATTACTGTAAATTACTGGCATTTATAAAGTCATGGTTAAAAAGGCAGTTGTAATCTGAATAGTGGGGAAATGTAAAAACTAGCCGGACACTTCTGAGGAAAAAAAAAGAGAAGATCTGGCTACATTTTTTTAGGCATTTCACATTTAAAGGACCAAATGAAAACAGCAAACCTCCAAAATCATTGCTTGGCAAGTAATAAAAAAGTCACAGAGTGAAGAGGAAAATAAACGGGGGGGGGGGGGATTAGGCCAGAGAGATAGGGAGAGGAAAGGAAACAGTGAGAAGTGAAACTAGCAAACAATAAAGAAAGATAAGGAAAGACAGAGAGAGGAAAGAAGAGCTGCAGAGTGTGGAGGGATGTGAGGGTGGAGCAAGTTACAGAAGAACAGAAAAGTCTAGATTTTTACTTTTGAAGCAATGTCTTGTTGCAAAAACAAGAAAAACAGAAGTCTTTAGAGTTTAATAAAATACAATCAAAGTTAAGCCATAATGTGGCCGATGGATAAACCGTTGAAGGCTGAGTCCTTCCAATTAAAAGGTCATTCAATTACAAAGACTTAAAGTGTGATGTTTCGGTCAGAAAGTAGAATCACACTCACTGGCGTGACTTCACAGTGTCCAGATGAAAACACTAATCTAGCAGCTGGACAGCCGCAGAGCTGGTCCCAAATGGTGAGATCACGGCCCTCATGTGAACCGCCAATATGGACTCCTGGGTCACAGCTTTCTGTAAGTCTGAGATGTGAGTAAAGAAATAGTAGTAGATAGCACATGTGTTTTGGTTGTGTCATTTGGGATGCAATATTGCATTATATTTAAAGTGCTTTGAGGATTTCACCTCATGTGCATATGTTCATACTGTAGTAGGATCTATGAGTTTACAAGCAAACACATTAGTTTAAACAGATGGATGTGCAAAATGTTCACCAAAGTCTTGGATCATTTTACAGCAGCTCAAACAAACAGATTCACTCTGTAAAAATTAAAGTATAAGTCTGGTGATATTACATATGTTTCTGTTTGTCAACAAATCGCATAAAAAGACCAAAACCAACAATTAATTAATCTACTAACAAATATTGTCTGATCTTTCTTCTTCCTCTGTGCCATAAAATGCCATTAAAACACATCAGTGAGCCTCACAGTGTCACTGGGTGACATGCTCAGCCACTGCATGAACACACACTGTAGTTTATTTTGACCCAGTCCCACATACACCACCCTGCTGCCACAAATACTCACCAGAGCATCAAATGTGGATTCATCCACAGCTGAAAATAGTCCCCAATAAAAGTACCATTTCCCCCTGTTTGAGAATGTTTGCTGAAAACTAAAGAGACCAGTTGTCTGTCCATTTACTTAAAATTGCTAAATCTGCCATTGTGAGCAGAGGGATTGCTTCCCCACGGCTCTCAGCGTGGTAACAGCTGAGGCAGCAGCTCACAGCTAAGGGTGCTAACAGTAAACAACGTAAACAGTGCTGACAGAACTACTGTAACAATGTTAACGTGGGGGGGGGGCCACAGGGTGGGCGCTACGCCTCTGAGACGACGCTGTTGATCAGGATGGCGTTATCAGCTGTAACTGCCGTATGAGACCATTGCAGAGCGGCGGCCGTGAGCTAGCTGATGCCTGGGGATGAGAGGCAGCTGGTCAGCTGGGCTGCTTGGCTTTAACCCACTGAGGCATCAGAACCTGCTGCTGCTGCTGCTGCTGAGACGAACAAGCTCACAGTCTGTGCAGTGATGTTTCACAGCACGAGGAGAGGAAAAAAACTGTGAACATTTGTCGCAAAAGTGGGAAGATCCGTATTTGAAGTTCAAGAAGTACTAGGTCATTTTTGCATTTCTGTGTCCTCATATGACTTCAGCCCGTGGCTTTGACCTCTGTTATTTTTAGGTGTATGAAAAGAGGGAATTTGTACACATCACTCAGAGTCCACTTCAGTTTCCCCACTTTTCTAAGTTGCCATAATAATAATAATAATAGTAATATTGTTGCAGCTCTCTCTCTCTCTCTTTATAGTCACAAACATATTAGCTATATAGTTTCATTATTGATGGCTGTGTGTTTAGGTGCTGACATGTCCATCTATTCATGGCTGATTTCCTGACAGGCAGACTGCCGGCTGTGAGAATAATAACCATCCATCACTGGCACACCACACTGCTTTTAAATGTTTTTAGCCCTTTTAATGTGAAGTCTATACACTTGTGACTGTGTTGCTGGATGCCAAAAAAGTAGTATGATAAAAACTTTCTGGCTTATAAACATGGAGGATGAAACTGACAGGAGGACGGTAGAGAATCTGCCTTGATGTTGCCACAGCAGCATCCTCCTGTTAGCAAGAGACAATCATCAGTTTGAGGATTTTTGTTTTTCATTTTTCACAGGAAATATTTTCTCCTGAGGAAATAGTTTCCGTGTAAACAGTTGTAGTCTGCAGATTATCCTAAAAGCAGCGTATGTTTTAAGGCGTGGCTTCCTTGTGATTGACATTTTGTTGCCATGGTGTTTTCTGGTCAGGGTGTTGTCCCTGTTTTCATCTTACAACTTTAACCCTTTCACAGTTTGATTACAGATCAGGAAAGTTAGCAAGTTAGTACAATTTGGATGCCTAAAAATGTCTTTTACAGCATTTGTTTGTGCTTAGATCTACCCTTGTGTCACATCTGGTTGCAACAAAACAACACGGCGAACGCCAAAAACCAAGATGGTAACGTCCAAAATGCCAAACTTTCCAGGCTTCAAAACAGCCGCAAAAAAAAAAAAAAAAAAAAAAAAAAAACAGCACTCCGCAAAGGGTGTCATCTTCCAATTTGGGCATTTTGGCTGATTTTGTCATCACTTTGCATTATCTGCAGTGATTTAGTATGCAAGCTGTTGGTGATTGATAAACTGATCACGTGACCTTCACCTGCATATTTCATATTATAAATTTCATATTATATAAACCTGCCTTATTAAGGTTTAAAGGTATAACTTTCACCCTATTTAAAATTGGATTAAAGGGCCTTTTTAAAGCGTAAATCTCTTAAAATGTACAAAATAACATTACAGTTAAACGACCTGTTTTTTTCAATTAAGATGTAATTTTGATAAATTATTGGATCTAAGTTTACTGTATTAGAGGGTTTTAATTGTTTATCTTCACAGTTTGTTTGTTTTTTTAACCCTCAGGATTTAACTTTATTTTGTCTTTTATTCTGAGCATCCCTCATAAGGGTTTATTTATGGATTATCTGAATGATAGAACCTCCATTCTGTATATTCTCATCCTCCTTTTTGAACATCAAATCAAATATTGTGATTTTAAGCAGCATTCAACAACATCAAAAGTGTTTAGTAGATTGTGTATCATTCATGCAACCTGTAAAGGTTCAACATTTGGAGTTAGTGCACAAACATGGAGCAGCACTAAGTATTCTTCATAGCAGCACTTCATTCAAAATGCGTCTCCACTTGATTGCATAACAACGGGTAATTTTTGCAGAGTTCTCCAGGCCATCGTGACCTTGTGCCTTCTCCAGCACATTAGCAATCTTCCAGAGCATTGTGAGCAGAGTATTCAGGCTGAAAGACAATAGTGGGGTTATTGAGTTCCTGTTTATATTCGTGAACTCTCTGCTGAGCTGAGCTGAGCTGAGCTTTCATGAGTTGTTCATCCCAGAGCTGCAGAATCCACAAACACTGAAATATTGTGATCAGTGAGAGTAAGATTATTATCAGGATTTCAAGACATTCAAATTTAATATTATAATAAAGAATATTTGATACACTACATGATGAAAAGCATGTGGACAGCTGAACAGTTCAACATATGTGAAATATGATTCTGCATTAATCTGCTGCTCTAACTGCCTCCAGTCGTCTGTTTCACAGTCATATTTCCATGACTTTCCGAGACTTACCCTAACCCAAACTGTACTGCTACTTGCCTAATCCTAACCCTTACCCCAACCTTACTTTAACCCTAACCTTACCCTAAACCCCAAACCAAGTCCTCACCCTAAAATATAATGCTTTATGTTATGGGGACATGCATTTTGTCCCCAAAAGGAAGGCAAGTCCCCATAATGTGACTGTGTAAACAGATACATGTCCCTACAACATATAAGAATACACCACACACACACACACACACACACACACACACACACACACACACACACACACACACACACACACACACACACATCTCACTAAAAACAGTCCCAGACCAAAAATACACATTGAACCAGCACTCTACTCCACATGCAGCTTTTAGAAATATGTATGTGTCAAATATGAATGAAACACATCATTGGATCATTTCTCAGCAGTGAAGACCAGCGAAGTGGCTCTTAATCTTGGAAAATTAATTATTACATGAAAACAATGTCTTGCATACAATGGATTTCTGAAATGATTCGGCATTGCTTCAACAGGGGGCGCCAAACTGTAGTTGGTGATTGGTCTGAATACAAAGTGCTGGCTGACAGTTTTGAACAGATTCAAACTATCTCATAGCAGCAGACTATGTGCTCAGTAATAATGAATCAGTTATACTGTTCAAGCGCTAACTTGAATAACAGCAGGATCAGTAGATCTGTTTCCCGATTTTTGTATATGTTTATTTTTTTTACTCCAGACTCTGGCCTGGCTGTTTGTTGTCATTTTTCCTGTGACATTTCCCTGACCCTGGGGTCAAGCGGCCAGCCGCTGGACGACCCAGCTGTACGAGCGGGACGGAGTGCGAGGAAGGCAGCGGGACGTCCATCTGACTGCTGCAATTCTCCTCCATCACATAAGCTTCTTATGTAAAGCAGAAAACACTTTGTAATCTCTGTGTGTGTCGCTCCGTCTGTCTGTCAACACTAGTTACTTTATTGCTCCATAGCCCTCCCTCAGTCTTTGACTACGTCATTAACAAGTCATTTAGACTTCCAACGTCATGCTTTTAGCTAATATTTAAAAAGTCGGTTCCAGGTCTGAATATGCAGAGTCACAGAGCCTTGTGTATCCCCCCCTAATGTCAGAGAAGTTTCATATTGCAGCTGTGTGTCATTCCTGGAGTCAGCTGTTCATTCCCTGCTGTGTGCTGCTGTTTCCATGTGTTGCATTACTTCAGAGTGTGACAAGGCCGCCCAGACTGTGTGGCACATTCCCTCTGTGGACAGACGACCACACATCACATTCAGGCACATTCACTCGACATGGACTTGGTTTATCCGTTATCAGTACTGTGTCCTTTTATATTAGGGCTGTCAATGTTTACATTTGACATTAATACAATTTTTAGGTTGTAGCGGGCTCAAAATTAGAGTGAAAATATTGGTATTGTGTGAAACCTAAAGAACCCATCGGTACCAACCCACATCATACTAGCTTGTCGTGAAAAAGGCTAAATAATGCTGTAAATATATGCAAGATTTTGTCGAGGAAAAGCTGCCGTGGCCATTTTCAAAGGGGTCCCTTGACCTCTGACCTCAAGATATGTAAATGGGTTCTCTGGGTACCCACCAGTCTCCCCTTTACAGACATGCCCACTTTATGATAATCACATGCAGTCTGGATCAAGTCATAGTCAAGTCAGCACACTGACACACTGACAGCTGTTGTTGCCTGTTGGGCTGAAGTTTGCCATGTTATGATATGAGCATATTTTTTATGCTAAATGCAGAACCAGAAAGGGTTTCTGGGTAAATATTTGTCATTGCTTTGTGTAGTTAATTGATTTCCAGTCATAAAAATATGCATACATTTGCATAAAGCAAGCATATATGCCCACTCCCAAGATTTAATACTAGACAAATCTCCCTTTAAGGTACATTTTGAACAGATTAAAAAAAATGTATGATTAATTTGCAATTAATTGCAATTAACTATGGACACTCATGCGATTAATCACTGTTAAATAATTTAATCAACTGACTGCCCTAGTTTATATTTTATAGGGATTCTTGACCTGACCTTGAACTATTTATTAAATTCAAATATTAATCAACTGTTTGGGAAGTGGAAGTGGTACCATGTGTTACTTTTTAGTACGTACACTGCGTCCCTGATGCTACTAGTGTCAATTTCTTCTTAGGTCTGACCTGAGGTCAGGTCTCCACAGGACCACAAAACAGCTGAGGCCGGCCCTGCATATAATGTAGGCTCTATACATAGGGCCTACACATGTCTAAGACATGTCTTAGTCAGGAATACTGTCATAGTTCCCCATAGCATATGTGTGCGGCTGAGTACAAGCTTACAAGTTGGCAGTACATTTACTCCAATACTGTAGTATGATCTTGAGGTACTTGTACTTCTTTGTCCGCTACTTTGTACTTCTACTCCACTACATTTCAGAGACAAATATTGTACTGACTTGACTATATTTATCTGACAGCTTGAGTTGCTGGTTATTTTGCAGATAAATATAAAAACATGCAGGATAACCTTATAAAATACAACACATTGTCAAAGATTAAATCAGCGATTCACAACCTTTTTGGCTTCAGGCCCCTCACACACACACACACACACACACACACACACACACACACACACACACACACACACACACAGTATTCAATACCTCCTTGTTAAATGTCAGATTTCAGCTGTTTGTGAGTTGTTGCATTTCCACCAAAGTGACAAAACAAAAGAGGAAATGTCAGGAAAATGTAAAATGATTAATAGGCATGTATCAAAGCATTGTTATTGCTTCTTTCCTTTGCTATTAATTACAACCCCCCAGATTTATCTTGTAACCCCTGCACCCCTAAGGTTGGGAGGAACTGGAACAAAATCAGCTACAACAGTTATGTGGTTCAGTATCGACAATCTAATAATATATCATATTTAATATATCAATCACAGGGGACATTTTTCTGCCTAACATGTACTTAAAACCTTTTTTTCTTCTCTGTAAAACAAGCACTTCTGTTTTTACTTAAAGTAAGCTTTTACTTGTTACTTAAAGTATATTTTAATGATAATATGTCTGTACTGAAGGCAGCGCTTTTACTTGTAATCGAGTATTGAGGGGATTACCAGTTACTAACACCACTGCAAGTTGCGCCATGTTCATTGACCAGTCTAATCTATAACTCAATATGACAATGTGTGATTTGTGAAATGTCAACATTGTAATCAGTAAAGTTGTGCTGTAAATTAGTGCATTATCTTAAAGTTGACTATCAGAGGAATACTGAGCAACTGAGCAACACAAGGGTGAACATTGAACCATAAGTTGCTATTTGCTGATTTATTAAAATGTTCACTTTTGTACACATCTTAAAATATACCTGCCTACTTTATTTTTACTTTTCATATACAAATTTTAAATCGATCTCCTTGTAGTTACCATTAATTAGCCAGGCAATTGTCTTATTTATTCATTTGATATGTATTTCCTGTATATGAGGTGTTAAAATGACGCAATAGCCTAGTTGGTTGGTCGAATGATGTTCTTGTTAAATAAATACTGACTCTCCTATTTTGAACTTTGAGTCCAAAAAAAAAAACGTCTTCTGCACGAGCCGTTATTACTTTAAATATCCCAGCCAAGCCATGTGCTGACGTAGCATGACGTAGCCGCGCCCACATACAGTAGAAAGTGGATACAGTGAAAAATAGAATCTGTACGTCAGCGACGTAAAGTCCTTCTCAAAAAACTCCCAACGTGCGCTCGTGCGAAAGTAAATATCTGTACATACGCTGCTGTCGTGCCTCACGCGCGCCACACTGACTGTATCCGTCACTGTACGTCACGCTGCCCCCCACTGTAAACATCGTTTTCCTCCGCCGTGAACAGATAAAGTAGGGCGCGCATCATTGCTCATTTAACAGTGAAAGTAAAGTGGAGACACACTCGGGCCACCGAATCGTGACATACGCAGTACGTTGCATCTGTAAACAAAGCGAATAAGTATGTCACATTTATGTTAATAACTGACTAAACACCAACTCCAGACACTGTTTTTCCGCTATTATCTGCTCTGCTGATGTAAATGTACAACTTAAATATTTCGCTAAGGCTCTGCATGATTACATCACTCATTTGTATTTTTTGTGTTTACATTTTTAAAAAGAATATGTAAATAATTACAGTGAAAAAAAATAATTTAAATATGCTGTTATGTAGCTTATAAGATAAAACAAGAGTCGTGCAAACTGTAAACTGATTTGTTGGTTAATAAATACAGTAAAAAGCAATGAACGTGGAGCCGTTGCTCTCAAAACATGACAAGCGGAGGGATATAAACTCTTAACACATGATGTCGCCATCAGCCCTTCCTACTTCCCAGCTCACCTTCCACCAACTCCGCGCTGACGATTTGATTGGTCGTAGCGCCGCGGACCGCTCGCTCTCATTGGCTGCGCTCCTGTCAATCATAAAGCAATGCCACTCAGGGTAGATTAGGCACCATTTGCCATAACTAAATAGTTGCCTTGTACATCAAGTAGGAAGATTTTTTTTAATTGGTAGCCCACCGCTCTCGGCGGAGAGTTACTGTTCGTCTTCGGTGAAACCTTCTTGTACGTGAATGCAACAAAGTGTGACGTTTGAACCTCCCGTCTCATCAAACAGATGTGGATACACTGCTCGGGTAAGTCACTCTTCTCCAGCTTGTGTCCGCATTTGCTTTTTTGTTTGTTTGTGTTGCTTCTTCCTGTTTGGGCAGCTCTGACAGCTGTGTGTCACTGTCGCGTTGTTGTGGACGCATTTGCATGTTTCGCTCGGAGTTGCTAACTGGCGTAGTGTTGTGGTTGTGGTAACTCTGAATGAGCCGAAAAGCCCCCAGTCTCCCTCTGTGTTTCGTGTCAAGGACACGCGGTGCTTCACGTACTTTTGCTAAGTTAACATCACTATTGCAGCTTTTTAACTGTCTGCTTGCACGTTTCGCTCCCGCAGTCCTCCTGAAAATGACACCACGCAGCCGGTGTGCTTGAGCCTTGTGCGCAACAGTAACAACACTCCATTAGGAGCTGTCAGGAGCGATTTACGACAAGTGTCAGCCAGCTTTTTCACGCGATTTCTCTTCATTTCTGCAAATGGATTTCATCTCTGGCAAAAGCACGTCTAGTTTATTGGCAACTTTTATCGCGCCATCAATTTCGTTTACGCGCTAAATGACAGCTTTACATTGCAGAGAAAAGTCGGCATAGAAATGGAGCACTGCCTCTAGAAGACTGTAGTGATGGGTGAAATTGTGTTTCTTTGTAATATAAAATAATCATATTGGATGTGTTGTCTCATATCCTTTAAGCTATTGTGTCTGACGAATAATTGTATGTCTCTTTCATGAGCCCATTTCCGACAATTGTGCTCTCATTGCTGCGCGTAATTGCTTTTCTCCCGGGAGAGAGTGCCATCAAACTTCTAATTTCCTCCTCAAACCCGGAAACCATTTTGCTCGTGGAAGCAGCCCTGTAATGATGGCATCAATAAACCAGAATAAAGCTCCCGTCAAGTCAGCTCTAGGTTTTTTTTGTTTTGTTTTTGATGGAATGAGAAACGTCCTCTCTGACAGTTTTTTTCCACATCCAGCATTAGTTTGGCAGGGTCTCATGGAGGCAGGTGACTAGGATTAGAGGGCAACAAGACAATGAGAATATGTCTCTGGAGAGGTCTCTCATGTCAGGAGGAACTGTTACATGTTATATCATTATCCAGAGCAGCGGAGGGATGTGCTGAAACACAGTGTTTCAGCAAAGCCTGCAGGTAAAGTCCAGGTTGCCAAAAAGGTGTCACAGGATCCCTGAGGGAGACAGTCCAGATAAGGGTGCTGAGCAGCGCTGTGAGCGTCCCCCAGCAGTCAGAGGAGAGCAGATTAGTGGTGAGTCTTTGGCAGTAGGACACGGAGGCTCAGTGTAACCACAGATGAGTGTTGGTCCAGATAAGACAGGTAACATAGAGATGCAGGTGTAAACTAGCTGATGGGACGGACAGTGAGCTAGATAGTCTTATTTTCGGCTGAAGTTTGAGTCTGTGTGTCCACCGTCATACAAGTATGTCCTGCAGATTTCCCCCCTGAATTTCTCAGTTCAAGTCACATTGGATAAAAGAGCTGCAAATATCCAAACTGTAAATATTAATGGCAGAATTTACAAGATTCCCATGTTAAGATAAATCTGTTATTCCAGGTCGAATCACAAAGTGAGGTTGCATCCCGGAAAGTAACAAATTAGAGGTCTGAAGTGGAACTGTCTCGTAGAGTCAGAAGCTGGTCCAGAGAAAACTAGACTATAGCCAACATCAGATCTTTTCCTTCTCTCATCCCTCTGCTTTCCTTTGGTTTAAAGCTCAAAATCTTGTAACTTATGCTTGTTTGAAAGTTGGCTGCTGTTTGAAGCGACCAACACTTTAAAGTTGTGCTACCAGTGTTGGTTAAATTCCAGCTTCATAACGGAAAAAACACCTTTTTTTGTGATGTCTGAGGTGTGAGCGAGTGGGGCTTGAGGCTGACGACCAAAAATAAATGTTTCTGATGTTGTCAATATGTCGAAGCTAACAGGAGCTCTGGCCCCCTCCACAGAAACATCACCTTATCTTATCCTTCCTCCTGCTGTGAGATGCAGACTCTCTTGTATTGTGGCCTCAATTCTGTCATTATTGAATGCCTACACCTGCATCATCATCGCTGTCATCTGTTGTGCATGTTAGCCGGATAGAAGAAATGTTGACAATGCACTTTGACGATCCGATACCTCTCTCGTCTCCTTGCATTCATGCAGCAGAGTCTCTCTTAAGTCTCGGGAGGGCCGTCCCCATCACTCATGTACTCACACAGGAACACAATCCACAAATTGAACAAAATATTGTAACTGGACTTGTTCTGTGAAAAGGGGCTTAAGCTGAAGATAACTTATGGGCTCAGCTCCAGTAATGGGCTTTTGTGTCCCTGAGAACCGTGACTGCAGGCGAAGCTGCATGCCGCTCTCACTGACAGAGTAAAAGCTCGCAGCCAGGACAAAACTTAAGGAGACTTTTTTTTTTTTTAATAGTGAAAACAATCTTGGATTTCATTCTCCTGAACATCCATCCAAATTCACAGAGTTTGTGAGGAAATAGGCTTTTTGGTTTTCCTCACTGAAGCTCAGCCATGTGCTCCATCGTGTGCTCGGTTGGCTCCAGTCAAAACACAGTCAACCCCCTCCTCTCCCTCCTTGCTTCTGTTAATTTGAGGAAGTACAATCATTCTCTCCTGCTGCAGCTTCCTGCTGAATTGCAAACACAGGCGGTCAGCCGTCGTGCTCTCCAGACATTACAGAGAGCGTCAGTGTCTGTCGGAGGCATGATGAAGTGAGTGTGCAGCTGTGTACTTCCTGGTGTGGAACAGCATATAAAAGTTCAGTTCGAGGTCTTGTAGCACATGTGCCGCGATTTTTGGGTCGATGTAATAATTATTGGTCGGAGTAGGAAAAAACTGATCGCTGATTAATTGGCTGATATCTTCTTTATTTGGGCAGCAGCCTAGTCAGCTACTTTTGCATATGCTGTTTTTAATAAATCATTTTTTTTTGTCACTCTGAATCTAATAATTCACAAGAGAATATTTGGTGGAGTGCATCATTAGAAAATTTTCTCTTTATTTGCAATGGCACTGTGTTTTATGACTGGCCAGGATTACTTCTGTTGCACGTCTCGTACGTTGTTAAATGGCACTCTTGCAAACCATTAATGTTGATGCATATTTCAGGGTTAAGTGTGCGAGTTCATTTCATGACTGGATGGTTACATGGCTGGATTATTTGGAAGAGAGAAGGCCAAATTGGTACAGTAAGCAAGTTAAAGTAACAGTGAATGATTTCTTTTCCTCCCTGTCTGCCTGTCTTGTATCTGGAACAGTCATCTACCTTGACTTTGTGTACAGAGCCTCCATGCAAAACGGTGATGTACGTCTCTGTGTGACTGGTGGTGGATGTGAAGCCATCGCTCACTATCAGAGCCCAATCCTGGCCATAATGACGTCCTATCAGCACCAATTAATCGGTCTACATCTAGTACTAACACCTATAATCGCAACAGTGTTCAGGCTGCCACTAATGATTATTTTCCTTATTGATTTATCTGCTGATTGTTTTTCTTACCTAATTGTTGAAAAAAATAAATCATGTAAAATGTCAGAAAATTGTGAAATATGCCTTTTATATTTCCTCAGAGTCTAAAGTGACATCTTCAAATGTCCTGTTTTGTCTACCAACACTGGAGAACCCATATATTTTAATAACCCATCATTAGAGAAGCTGGAAGCAGGGAGTGTTTGACAGTTTTGCTTGATTAATTACTAATGATTTTGGTATTTAGTCATTTATTTTCAATGAGTTGACTAACTGATTGATATATTTCTGCTCTAGTTCTGTAATATATCACTCACTGACTTTGATTTTGATAGTTACATGATTCACATGCAATTCACAGATTCAACGCTAGTTTCAGATTTGATTAGGCTTGTAATGAGTAATCTGTTAATTGATTTGTTCATCAACAGAAAATAAATTTACAGTAGTTTTAGTGATTCATTATTAGTTATTTATCAAGAAGAAACTGTCAAATATTTGCTGCTTGCTTCTCTCTAAATTGTGTTTCCTTTGGACTGTTGGTCGGGCAAAACGAGTGATTTTAAGATGTTACCTTGGATTCAAGGAACATTTTCACTGGTTTCCGGCTTTTATAAATGAAACGATAAAATGCATCCAAACTCCAGCAGCCATAGATATTGCTACTGAGACACTAGAGTGCAGATGTTCTTTGGAGAGTAAGGTCCAAACCATGCGGATGAATTAAACTAAAGAGCAAGTGAGCAGCAGCACATTAATTCTCTGACAGATTTTCCGGAGCTCTCCATTAGTCACGACCCTCGAGACTGTGGAACCCGGGACTTTGCGTTGCACTGTACTGTAATTTTAACTGGAGTCTTCATTTTCACTAATCAATTTGTTTGTTAGCCAGGCTGAGTATTGACGGGCTTTAATCACTGCTGAAGCCCAGGCTGCATTAGCCGCGGAGAGTAGAAAATTACATCAGCTCACTGTGGAAGTTAAAAGTTGGCGTTGTATTCTTAATGGAAGGAAAGTGGACAGAAAGGAAGCTGGTGAGTTTTAGTGCTGAATAGAGCTGAGATGCACAGCTGTAGCCACTGTGCTGTTGGGGGCGAGTCTACTGTCACCTCATTGATTTGGCTGTTTACCTTTTCAACTTCAGCACCATACAATAGATTAGCCTCGGTGGACATGTGTTTTCTCTGTGCTCGCCTGCAGCTGACCCATGCTCCCGTCCCACGACGCCAGAAAAACCCTTCTTGTGTGCCGGGTTACAGGAGGAGCATGCCCATTTCACTGAAGTCAAACTGGAAGCCTCACGCCACAAGCCTTTTTTTTCAAATTGACTGGAGCGTTTCGGCAGAAAGGAGCAATTACTACCTGCTCTGGTCTCGGTGCTTTCCATGGCCTTTTGTGTGCTGATTCCAGGGCAGATTTTGTCCACGGCTGTTCCCACGCTGAGTGAGGAGAACAGGAAGAACTCAGCCGCGCAGCAGGCCTCTGCCTTCTGCTATTATGGCTATGATTCAATCATTGCAGGGCAGCGATTTACCCCAGCACATTGAGAGAGGGAAAGAAATGTCCTCACTCCCTCTCTGTTAATGGAACTTGAAGCCAAAGGTGTTTTCGTGCAAAGAGGAGACCATCAGCTACTTAATGTGGGAAGTAGCAGAAGCAAGCCTCACCTCACAATTCACTCTCCCCCTACTGCGATTTCAAAATGGCCTCCCTTCTGTGCTTGCAGCCAGAGAAGCATCACGCCGGGTGGAGGAACCAGCCTGGGCGAGATTTTCCTCTCGTGGTGCTGCTGATCACACCTACTGTTTGTTTTCTTTGGCCTGAATCGGAGTGGAAAAGTTCAGCGTGTTACAGTTTGGGATTTGATTCATTTTCAGTTATGCATGCCCGAAGTAACACCAAAGCTGGGCTCGTCCACAAAAGTCACATGACCCGCAATTTGCCGTTGCTCATGTTCTGCACGGCATGCTTCAGCCATGAAGTCACGATATACTGGTATTGACGATAGCTGTGATAGTTGAAAGATTAATGTGTAATACATTCACTGCAATAAATCATGACCGTGATATGTCATCAGAGATTGAGGAAACATGCTACATTGAAATACTGGCTTCTCCGACAACAGTGCTACAACCAGTATGTTCGGTGTTGAAATTAGCATTCTGGTCTGGATTGTCTGTTTTTGTTTTGGCTAGTGTGATCCTGTCCACTGCCCATTTCAACACCTTCTTGCCGTATACATTATGAAATAAACTGGCACACAAGTACAGCCTTCTGGAAGCAAGCAACAGAGATAACGTTGGATTCTACCCGACCTGAAAAGCCTCAGCACTTCTCTCTGTGGTCCATGTGCAGCGAGTATTTGAGACGCACAGCGGGTGAAGTCATTTTGACTACAGCTGGCCAGAGGCTATTGCAGGCATGTCTAGAAGGTAGCCCTCAAATTGTCAAAACATGCTAACTGCTATCAGCCACACTGGAGGAATGGACGGGCCACAGCTTCAGTGTTTTGAATTTGGACTGCTGTTAACCATTTTGAATGCTAGCTGAGCCACATATTGCTCTGTTAAAGAATTAAATATTGATATCATGTTAATAATACACATGATAATATTGTGCCTCTTGAATCACGTATAGTTACAGACTTTCCCTACACTCATATTTTGAGTGTAATTCATTTGCTAAAAAATAGACAAAATGCACAATACATTTAAAATTTTCTGTAGATATCAACATAATATTGTTTTGTATTCATTTCATTTTTGTTTTTAGTTTTATTGTTTTCAAGGAGACCTGGTTAAATAGTGTTGTGAAAATCTAATATTATCATTACAGCTTTAAAAGGTACCAACATTTGTAGCTTCTAGCTTTTGCATTTTCACGATAATAGACTGAAAAGTTATAATTAGGGCTGTCAAAGTTAATGCGAAAATGGGTTCTATGGGTACCCACCAGTCTCCCCTTTACAGACATGCCCACTTTATGATAATCACATGCAGTTTGGATCAAGTCGAGCACACTGACACACTGACAGCTCTTGTTGCCTGTTGGGCTGCAGTTTGCCATGTAAAGCATATTTTTATACTAAATGCAGTACCTGTGAGGGTTTCTGGACAGTATTCTATCAATGTTTTGTGTTGTTAATTGATTTACAGTTATAAATATACAGTATATACATTTGAGTATTAAATCTCCTTTTAAGGTACATTTGAACAGATAAAGAAATGTGATAATTTGCGATTAATCTCAATTAATCTTGGACAATTTTGCAATTATTCATGATTAAATATTTTTATCAACTGATGGCCCTTGTTGTGACCACTTCTATTTATGCAATAGGCATCTGTTTTCTGACATTTTAGAGGCTAAACAGTAAATGGATCATTGGAAAAAAGAATCTATTGAACAAATAATGAAATAATCATTAGCCGAAAGTGTGGATGTAATTGGTTTTAATTATTGGAGGAAAACTTGGTTCCACCCAAAAACGTAGTCAAAAAAGTGTTTTTACTTTTAACATTTTTGTAAAGCCTTGTCTTGCCAGGCTGCAGCTACTGGCAGTGTAAGACATTGGGGAGAGCTGAAATGCATTTGATTCCTGTACTTCTGGCTAAGCAAGGACCTGCTTTGCTCTGCTGTAATTTACCAGCTTTTATTTTCACACCAGCTGGGAACACTTGGAGAATAAAACTGTCCAGTCTGCGGTTAGCTGTCAGCCCATTTTTGTGTGCAAGGCTTTTAAAGCGTAACAGCCTGCTCTATTAAAATCCACCTGAGTCGACCCCAAAACTCTATGAAACAACAGACTGGTGAAGCCCCTTGGTTTGGGGTTGTTTCCTGTTGGTACATCATATTGATATTATCAGGGGTCTCAGTGAGTCACCCTCCTAAAAGCACCAATGCACAAAGAAAAAGTGCTCCAACGTTCCAGTAAACCAATTTGTACCTGCATGTAGGGCTCTGTACTGAACCTCAACAATGCATACCAAACACTGTTAAGTAGGCTTGCTCAATGATCAGATTTGTATTCTTATTTTCTAATATCCTAATTAGATATTTCTTGATTTAAATCATAATTTTGCTTTTTTTTCATTTTCATTTGTGATAAAGCATTCATACATTTAGTGTTTTTTCATTTGAAAAACATTTTCTTAAAAAGAAAAAAAAAAACATATTTGTACCAAACTTCAGGTATCATATCTTTGAATTTTTTTAGACCTGAAATGATCTGTGTCTATGTGCCAGCCCTGTGATAGGCTGGCAACCTGTCCAGGGTGTACCCCGCCTGGACTCCAGCCGCCCCGCACGACCCAGAATGGGATAAGCTCAATATTGACCAGAATAATTGTGACTATGACTTCTAGTTGGATGTTTTTCACTATTTAGTGACATTTTATAGACCTGACAATCAATTTTTGAAATTGATTTAGTGAGAAAACAATCTACAAATTAATTGATAATGAAAATAATCATTAGTTGCATCCTGAAAAGAATTCCCTGCTGTATAGGCATGGTGTAATTGTTTCCTCGTTCTAGCCTGTTTGGACCAACATGTCCTCCCTGTTTTGACCCTCGGGGCCACAGTGAAGGAACAGGGGTCCAGAGGAGCCGTGGCCACAGGGCAACAAACCGCCTTACTTACACAGGACTAATCCCTGTCCTCCAGCAAGCTCTTAAATGAGCCATCATCAGCTGCCAATCTACGGGTTAAACATCAATTAAGGTAATGAGCAGATAGAGAGGAGGGAGGGGGGTCTTCAGTCTGGCCAGGGAGGTGAAGCAGACCCACCCACAAGAGGAGGGGGAGGACTGAAGTGTGTGTGTTTCTGTGAAGTGGTAGCTTAGGGAGCTGAGTGATTGTTGAGCCGAGCGGTGGAGTGTTGATTCTGGTGGTGCAGGATGGAGGCCTGATGGTGGTTTACTGTTAGTTTAGCTGTGTTTGTGTTGGACTGGCTGCAGTCTGCAGGGTGAGATCCTCAGCTGCTGCTGGACAGTCGGGAGGCTCGCTGGGTGATTCTCCGTCACACAGTCGGCTCATCTTCAGCTGATGTTGAACCTTATTGTTGTTGCTGTTATGCAACCGTCTGCTTGTGTACTTATTCTGCTGTCAGAGAAATGTAATGAGATGTGTGGTATCCTCATATAAATAAATCTCTGTTTTGGTCATTTCTGTCACAAAGTGATATTGCACTATACTCACTGCAACTTTCAACTGGTAGTTTTAAATTACTACTTTCTCCTAATTAATTGTTCAGTCAAAAAATGGCAGCAAATGGGGAAAAAAATGCACACGACAATTTCCCAGAGTCCAAACTGATGTTTTGGATGTCTTGTTGATGTCTTGTTTTATCCATTTAATACTCCCCGAAAATTCAGTTTATAAATATGTTAAACATAGAAAAACAACCAATCTATCAGTCTATCAATAAAATCAGATTTGAGAGGCTGTAAAACTATTAATTATCTTTTTTTAAAATTTCTCTCAGTCATGTTTGTGGTGTTTCAGCATGGGTCAGTAATAGTATTTATTAGATTTTATTACAATACCCAGATAGTGATGATGACATAATTTCAAAATATCTTGATGCAAAAATTTGTTATCAATTTCTGATCAAAATCTATTGATAACCTGGTGATTTTGAGATCTTAAACTGAGAAATATTGTTTAAAAATGTGTATTTATTTCAACATTTTGATGTTAAATGAGATGTCTTGAATACAAACATGATTATTTAACATTAGCTTCTTATCTTATCCTCAGTATTTTCATATCTCTATCAATACTTTGACTTAGTTTTGTCATGAAATGTTTTTATACACAACTCTAAACATTCTGTGTCTTTAGGAGAATCTTGTCTGCAGAAAAGCAGTGATGTGTTTTTATATTTCTGCTTTGTATGTTTGAAATAAACCAGAAGACGACCTGCAGGGAGGCAGCGTCGTCTCTTTGGTTGAGGACACAAAGAAAAAGAACTGCACCAATTACAGAAAGCTAAACTTCATCAAAAGAAAATCCCAAAAATACAAAATCCACCCACACTGTTTGATTGACAGGTGATGTGTGGAAGTG
Organism: Pterois miles; assembly: GCA_947000775.1. Lineage (NCBI taxonomy): Eukaryota > Metazoa > Chordata > Actinopteri > Perciformes > Scorpaenidae > Pterois > Pterois miles. The sequence goes on along the minus strand of CAMQGK010000568.1, from coordinate 5,876,363 downwards.
CAGAGTAGCAGCAGCGAGCACTGAGCAGCAAAGATGGAGACAAAAAAATTTAAACGCAGTGTTGTAGATTTCCACATCATGATTTTTAAACGTATGTTTTTACCGAAGGCTTTTGAGGAAATAAATGATTAAGTCTTAAAAGCATTCTGTGCAAACAAATCAGGAGAGATGTGTTTAAGAGTGTCATTGATCCCCCGAGAGCGTTACTGAGTTGGTTTATTTAAATAACAGTGGCGGTCGGAAAGGGAATCAGACAGCCTCTGGTATGTTTTTGTTGTGATGATGCCAGCATTTGATAATATTCAACTTGCTGATTATTGGAGATGGTTATTAGAAGTACTCTTTCAGGGGTTTTGATGCTGCAATGTGTGCTTGTTATCATTTGACTGTAGTGAATTTAGAAAAGTAGTTGTATCAGAGAGGTCAATAAGATAACACTTCTGCCATGTTAAAGCCACCATCCAATATTTAACAAGCACAGATGATTCAATCTTTAAATGCATAACTATTTCATAAGCAGAGATCTTAAGATGAGTCATAGATTTAATAGAATCCCAAACTGTGCTTCACTTTCATGTCAGCGGGCATTTATTTTATTTTTTATCAGCTCGTTCAAACTGTAGCCATATTTCACTTAGGAGTGAAACTTTGAAGATCTGAATGCAAAATGTCATAGATGAGTTTTTTATATAGAGTATATACATGTTATGGCTGAGATTAGTTCAACAACATAAGTGACCCTCAGTCACTCCTAGCTGAGGGGAACAACAGTAATACCTGTTGGTCCTTTATCATCCAAGAAACTTTTCCCAGAACCCAGAAACTTAGGAATTTTATTAAGACTTCATCCAAGGGAACCAAGATCTGACATCAGTTCTTGGGCCATATAGTAATTCCTGCCCCCAAAGAACTGCCAGGGTGGACTTTGCATCCCTTAACAAAACAGACTCATCAAAAAGAAGCATAGAAGCAGCTAATAGGGCTGAAATGTCTTGATACTAGTGCAATTATGCTATAGAAACTATGAGAAATATAATGAAACCTTTTAATTGAATTCATATTTTCTTAATGACTTAATGTGAAAACAATATGACAATGTGAAAGGTGTCGCTAGCAGTGATGAACCTCCAGAGAATTATTCACCTGAATTTGCAGCTCCTCTTAGCTTTAAAGAGATTTTAACGAGTTTCAGCTCATTGTTAGCTGCAAGTCCAACAACTTTACTGTTTGCTAAGACGTTCCCAAGACTGTACCCGAACCAGAATGTCTTCATGCAGATCTTATTTGGCTGGTCAGTGTGAATATTCGGCTGTTCGTTGACTGGTTGGCGGAGGTGTACAACCACGAGGCATTAATTCTAGTATTTTCATAAAGAGTATCTGGCTTGAGTTTTAATAACTATTTCTACCACATTAACGTAGACAAATGCAGCCCACTACAGCATGATGAACCAAAGTTATTTTAACACTTCTCAATGAATGGGGTCTGTACAGTCTGCCCAGGAGATTTAACTTGGCGGGTTAGGGATGGCCGCTCAGTGTGGGAGGATCCCGTCGTGGGATTCCTCCCCTACACTGGTTGGCCCTCACTGGGCACAATTCCTCCATGGCCATACACCACAGCTCTAGGTCGGCTTGGAAAGGCCCAGGGTGACGGTGGCTCGTGGCTTTACAGCGCCCTTTGTTCGAACCTCGCCATTTCTCAGGCCCTCCTGCTCTCGGTGCGACCATCAACCAGGTGGACTGTCCTCATTGCTCCATTGCTAATCCGGAAGAAATCCAATAGTATTATTAGCTTTTGAGCCAAATGCTTGTACACTTTTAAAGAAAGTTATGTGGTGACGTTACATCTTTGAAAGAGTAAGACAGAACATGAAAGAGCAACAATTAATTTGCCAAATATTTCATGTGCTAAAACAGATGTGTTAAAACACTTGGACAAAGACGGGTATCTTATTTTTGTGGTGTTATTTTTTACATCTCTTTTTCATTTTCCATTTCACCATCACAGTTGCACAGCAGTAAATTACGAAGAACAAGTGTTGGCTCTGTTGTCTTGTTGCTTTTTAATCCATTTTTGATATATTTTCCCTTCACCTAGAAAAGTTTACATGTAAACTGGGACTTGTCTTATCTATTTGTTTTAATAAGTGAAACATGAAGTGAAACATTAGGAAGTTGTGTTGCTACGAAAACAACCTGATATGTTGTGGCTTTCTGGACGAGTAGCGACTGCAGGTGTCAGCTTTCAGCATGAGTGGCGCACACGGCCTCCGAGCTTAAAGGGAAAGTTGGATCCCAGAATTCCTGTTTGGAGATTGCTCTGACTGTCACCCTCCCTGGTTTACCAAAGACTTTCCATTCATTTCCCAGATAAAGGGAGCAGATCCTCAGATGATGGATTCTGGGGGAAGTAGGGCAGCAGGGTGGCCTGGACTTTAAAGAGAGTGAGTCTTGTAATCTGAAAGGTCACAGGATTGTATCTGAGTGTTCAGCCAAAGTGCCCTTGAGCTAGTTGCTGAACTCCTACACACACACACACACACACACACACACACACACACACACACACACACACACACACACAAAAAATATCTGATTTCAGTGATGTTTAATCGTGGAATCATTTCCATTTTGTTTGTTGAACAACATTAGTCACACAGCTCAGCAGGTCTCTTCACACCGATCACTGCAATCATTCTTTGAAGATCTGTTACATAAAACGTAAACGGAAATGAGGGAAAAAAAAAGAAGCTGTGTGGTAAATCCCTACTCAGTTGTTGATTTTTGCTAAAAATACCCTGTTCAGGGCACTAAATTTATCCAGTCCGCCTCGGAAGAAATTGCTGGAAATAACTAGCTTTGGAGCCAAAATGGAAATCTGTGCTGACCTCATTTTGGCTACGAGGTAGAAACAGATGAGCAAATGAAAACACTGAATGCACGTAACATTTATTTTGATCAGGGATTATGGAATCTGTAGGACTCCGGCCCTCTCATTACATTTCTCTGGGTGTCTGTTTTGTGATCTCTCTCTCTCCTCCCTTTTGCAGTCAGTTTTGCTGCAGCACTTTATCCAGATTAAGTTGTATTTTCTTTTAATATACCAACCCGAGAGGTTATCTGATGCAAAGCTATCCAAATGGACATTGTATTGGCTGTGTGGTGGGATCAGAGGACAGTGGTCCTGGATCAAGACACAACCTACGGCTTCTATGTAGGTTAAATGCAACTTAAACCCAACACAATTTGCAGGATTAACCTTAAATAACAGGAGCTTGAGCAGGGAGTCACAGCACTCTCGGGGGTTGCAGTGTTGCTCAGAAACTAGGCCTGGCTTGACCTTCACTGGGCCGTGGTGTCAAAATCCACTTAAATTCAATTTGAATCCATTTAGTTCAGCTTCTGGCAACCTTCAGCGGTACGGCCTTTTATTTGAAATTCCATTATGTTCTCTATAGTCTTGGAGCTTTTAAAAAGAAAGTGAAAAGAAGAAAAGCGATAAACCAAATGAACAGCACTGAAAGTAAAATGGCCAGGGAGGCTGGTCTATTAGGACATTTCTCTCATATAAATACAATTTCTGTTGCAGGCTATTTATTAGGAGTGTACACTTTAGATATTCAATTAATAATTTACATGCAAACATTAACTCTTATGTCAATAAATACTTTATTTGCACACCAACTTTCACTGTTGGATGTTGCAGGGACTGTGTTAAATGCCAGTGCAGATCCTATTGTTCTGAGAGCTGCAACAATTAATCGATTAGCTCGGTAAAAAAACAAACCGTTCAGTTCACTAGTCACAGTTTGGGTCGTGTATGTGTCGTTCGGTTCATTTGAAATAGGTTATGAGGCTGATTGTGTATTTTTTTCCATCGTGTTTATTGTCACACTAGAAGTCAAAGCCTATGAAAAGAGGCCGGGACATGGCGGACAGAGGAATGGGGTATAACACATGCACAGTGTAACTGAAGCTGAGGTTGTGCATTGTGATTGGCTCAATTTCGGCGAGGGCAGATAAGATTTTATTGCGTATGTCTCTCAACCAACATGACTTTGCTTACGCTACCGCAGTTATTAGCTTGTCACCGCATGTTAGCTCACTTGCTAACAGCGAATGGTAAACATGTGTAAGTTATTTAGTTGAGTTGTGAATGACTGTAGTTCCTCTAGTCAGCAGTGTTCAATAGCTGTGTTCGGGGACGTTATTCTGAAGGTTGGAACAGTAGTAGTGAAGGGATGATGCGCTGTTATTGACAAGAGTCCGAACTGCAGAGCCTCTGTGTTATTAATATATTATCCTCATAATGTTTAGGAGCAAAGTAACTCTCAGCTACACAAGCTGAAACTAAATCTGTCAGTAGGCTCTGTAGTCTGACTGTTTAGGTTAGTTTGTCATGGATCTTAGCTGTAAACTCATCAGCTGTCTGAGACAAAGCAGCTCCTCCTCTCTACCAGCGGGACCTGTAGTGGTTCACATCAGCAAAGGGAGGAGGACAGGAGGACAGAGGACAGGAGGACAGAGGACAGAAAGAAGGACTGATACTGACTGATGTTTGTGTTCTTCAGTTTTTATAAATGTCACACAGGGATATGATATATTTTTTTAACATGTTAGATTGTTTCCAGTGAGATATTAATGTGTTTATATGGTGACTTTGCTGTTGTAAACATTACTGTTGCTGCTCTAGAAACAAAATGTGTCCTAGTTGTATTTTAAATATTCAATTCTAATCTGGTTCTGACTTTAAAAACAACCAGGCTGACATCAGTAGAGCTAATATGAACTCTTCAATATTTGTTTATTTTTCACAAGACATATCATCATTGTAATATTGAAAAAATATTATCTCACATCACAGATTTTCCTTATATCTTGCAGCCCTAATATGTATATTTGAAAACAACAAAGCATTCCAATACTGATTTGGAGGTCAATTAACAATTCCTCATATGGTGCAGGCCTGGTATATGTTACTGTTTTTATGTTACTTTTTCTTGATGGTCTGAGGCTATAATTTGTTTTATTTATTAATTCTTTTTTAAATAACACAGTTATTTAAAAGGTACAGCTATACGATTTGATGATGAAGAAGTGTTTTGTTCTTGATGTTAGTCTGCTGTTTTGAAGACAAACAGTTGTTAACTTATTTTGCCAAATAAATAAAATGCATGTTCAAACTGAAATTGGAAATTGGCCTCCTTGCTGAACCATAAATGTACCGAACCAAACAGAAAACCGTGACCCCAAACCGTGATACGAACCGAACCGTGAATTTTATGAACCGTCCCACCCCTAATATATACTGTATATAATTTGATTTTATTGAATGTGAATATTTTCTGGTTTCTTTACTCCTCTGTGACAGTAAACTGAATATCTTTGAGTTGAGAACAAAACAGGATGTCCTCTTGGGCTTTGGGAAACATTGATCAACTTTTTATAAACCAAACAACTAATCGATTAATTGAGAAAATAATCGACAGACTAAACAACAATGAAAATAATCGTCCTACTATAAAAGCCCTACTTTTTCACTTGTATGCACATGGTGGTGTGTTCTTTATACTTGGACAGTTTTTCTAAAATTACATTTAAAAACACTATACAGTATATATTTGTATCATGTATGTATCATGATATTTATCATATTGCCACATTTTTGCTAAACATAACCCTAGTAGTGATACGGTTTATACAGTTTACTAGTATTTACATATAACACATAAATTTGGTTTTGATCCTAAACATATTTATCTTTGATTGAAATACACAAAATACTTTAAATGTAATTTCAGTGAGACTTTGATTTGTTTCAGGAAACCTTCACTTTCCCTCATCCATACGAAGGGCGGAGGTCAAGGTCACCTTAGCTTAGGTAGATTTGGCGGTCGAAGGGGTTTAGTGTCTTGCTCAACAGGGGACTTGAGGCTGAAGCTTTCATACTCACTATGATCTCCTGATGTTTGATAGAAGAAGAACCTTTCCTAGTTTTAATATCAGTGCCATAACAGTGACCTTGTTATTGCGTCACACGCATGTGAAACATTTCATAACTCCAAATTCAATATTTCATAGCACAGCTGGAATCAAAGGTTACTGATGTTGCTAGAGATCCGGTAAGAGCAGCAGAAACCAGGAGGATTACAGAGAGTCAGAATCGACTGCATTATATTCGGCTTGGATTAAGGCTCCTCTGTCCGATGACTGAAGCGGCAGTCTCCGCTGTGTACGCTGAGGGGTTCACTGGAGGTCCAAAAAGCTCTGAGAACAATGCATTGCAAAAGATAGTAAAGGAAGAAGTGAGAAGGAAAAAAAAAAAAAACACAGAAGAAATTGTGACGAGGATCAAGGAGCGCTGCACACCTACAAGACCGGAGGAAGATGCAAGAGAAAAGGGATGTGAAACACGCATACATCTGTTTTAGGAAAGTGTTTCTACCTCTGATGCATCATTCAGTATTCAGAAAACACGGCTCATTCTGCCTCCAGAAGCAGAAATGTTTCATAATCAAAGGTCTTTTGCTGACTCAAAACCTGAATAGTAACTCATACTGTACGGTGCCAACATGTCCAACCTTTTTGCTGTGCAGAAAGAGGCAGAAGAAGTGCACACACAAGGACGCTCACACTGCTGGCCCTCATGCTGTGTTCTAAATTGCTCGCGCAGTTTATTTATAATAGCTTGTAACCCCAAAATACTGCCAATAATGCTGAAATAGACATGCATGAGTAATCAAAGATGTCACGTCACTGTTTGTACATATTCCCCTAGCTAAATGCCAACATGTAGATTTAGTTTGCACCTCACTCCTTCAGGTTGAGTCGAGGAATCTCCCTCAATACCAACCGACTCGCTTTTTTGGCTTTCTTTCCTGTCTTGTTTACTCTTTGCTAATGTTGGCTCAGTCAAGCTGCCTCAGTACCAGATTCATGACGACCATCTCAAATGAATGACGTGAGATTAACGTAGTCACTTTGCTGCTTTTTGAGCTTTCAGATAAAGGTCTCATGCAGGCCACAACGCTTTAGGATCTGATCCGGTGCCACAGATCCATCTGGTCCACATTGGAACCGGAGGAAAAAGCTGCAACACAGTCAGTTTTTGTTGCCAGTCACACTGTGGACGAAAAAAAATTCAGATCTGTGTGGGGAAATAAGAATTGGGAGACTTTCAGCTACACTGTGAACACAGCCCAAGTGCCGTGCCACCATACTGACGGGGTTACGATGGCGTGAGAGCAGGGGCTGCTGGCCAGCGCTTCGGCACAGCTGAAATAGCAAGCAGCAGAGCCAGGAGCTGAAACACTACACCCAGGCTCCTCACAGCCCCCCACCATCTCTAAATCTCCCTCTCTCTCGTTTTCTCACCTCTCTTCCTCACCCTGCTTCTTTTATCTGAGGTCCTGGCATTTTTTTGCTCTTCATCATCATCATCATCTAGCCTCCATCCATCCCTGCGCACTCTCTCCGGCACCACCTCCCATCGAATTCCTCCCACACCTCTCTCCCACTTCCAGCAGAGCGCGGCGGAGAGGTTATGGCCTCATTTGAATATCTGAATGTATATCAACCTCGTCCTCGCTGGGGCGTGGCGTCGTATTACGGGTTCACAGCTGTGGTGGTGTTATGGGACCATCTGCACAGGGCTCATTGAGTTAGCCACGAGCTAACATGGAGAAAGACTGTGTTTGGGGGGGGGGGGGGGGGGGGGGGGGAGTACAGGAAGGAACCAGATTATTCCTCTTCATTCGTCCTCTGCTGTAGAATAGCCATTACCCAGAGTTGGGAATTATTCCATGGAGAGAAAACGAAGAAGCAGAGGGAGGAGAAGCTAGGAAAATCCCTTTTCCACCCTTCTAAAGTCACACACTTCTTTATGTCTATGTATGTGTGTGATGTTGCTATGACTCCAGGCGTGCATGTCATGCATGAACTCATACACTATATCTGTTTTATCACGGTACAAATATGTATTTGTGATTAAATTCTGCCTGTTTCGTCCTTTTTAAATAATTATTTTCATTAGGATTTTAGAGTTTTACTGTACAAATGCATGAATACAGCAGAACAAGGCTATTGTAAAGGGTTATCATTTAAAACTCGGGTGTCACATTGGGACTGCTACTTGATGTTTAGTACCAAAACTAATCTGATACTGCTAACTACTATTAATAACTGCTATTCCTTTAAATAAAGACATATCTGGTAACAACAAATAAGACTGTGAATTGAAATCTGACGCTGACTTTCAATTCTGCTAGTTTTGCTGCCGACACATTTCTGTCAGTATAAAAAAAAGTGTTGAGTTTTGATACCCAACCACCAAAATCCATTGTTAATAATATACTAAACATGATTGTGGTCCCTAGGGATCCTCAAAAAATATATAACACCTTTATTTTTGAGCATAAAAGTCTTTTTGACCTTGGAAACAGAAGTTTGAATATCTTACTAGCTCTCTTACTGGCTTTTTCAGGAGCTTTTAATCACACATCTCAATAATTTTGTGGTCCATCCACTGAGCACCGCCCACTGATGAAGACCATGAAATGTGTTCGAAAGCTCCAGAGAGAGCTTGTTTCAATGTTTTTGTTTTGCTAGCTTTTGAAATTCATAATTAAAAGAATTAAAAGGATTAAACATCCTGGTCTCATGGGAAGGCATGTCAGTAGTACGCATTTTGGACTTGTCCTGTGTCATTTTTATGCCACACAAACATCCGCAGTTAGGTTTAGGCTGCAAAACCACTTAGTTAGGTTCAGGCAAGAAAACCTCTTAGTTAGGTTTAGGAACGTTTTCGTTTTGGTTGGGCTTAAAATAAGTATGTAAACTAAGTAAAGTACGTGCTGAAACACGTAACGCAACTGCAGAAAACACGTCACTAAAAAACACATGAAAAATGTCAACTTACGAAACAAAACGTGGGTCTCCAGGTTGAAAGTCTGGTGTTTGTGTCCACCTCCCCACCAGCCCACGAGAAGTAGTTTCTTGCTTTTTATACTACGACACTAACTCTTACCATAGCATTTATACACAGATACATGCCGTAAAAATGGCATGTGGAAATCAAAAAGGGCTTACTTATTGCACGCTAAGACATTCATACACCTTTTTGGTCTTGATCAAATGTAAAATGGGAAGGATGGAGTGATTTTATACTGCTCTGTCTTAATATTTTATTTTGCAGCTCAAACAGACAATTTTCACAGCTTTGTTAAATAGTCCCAATCCTGCTCAAGAGGCAGCTGTAGGCCTTGTGTTGCTGTAATCGCACTCTAACACAGAGGAAGTCTCTCCAGCCCTTTTCACCACAGAAACAGTATTTTTCTTTCGTTTGGAGCTATTAAAAAGGTCTTACAAGTCATTAAATTTGTGCTCAGAAAGTGTGCAGATACCCTGACCTCTTTAAAGTGCTGCTGAAATTTCTCTGCTCTGATGTTTGAAAAAATAAAAAAATAACTGGCTCACGGCGTCAGCGAGGAGTGTTTTCGCGGGCAAAAGCACAGCCACGCTTTCAGTCGATAGAGAGTGTACTTGTTTTCTGGCGGGCCGTGTCAGTGCAGGCATTAGATAACGTTTTATTTGATGGTGTTCAATGGCTGACTCGTCCTCACCTCTCGCCCAGGCCTCTCCTGCTCTCCAGCCCACACACGCTCCCATGTAAAACCAAATGCACACAGACATCCACCCACTGACTCATACACACACACACACACACACACACACACACACCTCCTCTCTCTCTCTCTCTCTCTGCATCCTTCCTCTGGAGGATTCTGGCAGTTGTTTATGTTATTGAACTGGTTATCACATTGCAGCTGGAACACCACCAGGCTCAGAGCGAAAGAGTCCTCCCGCTTTCTCAAGAAAGGCAGCGAGAGTGCGAGGGGGGAAATCGAGAGCAGAGGGACGACCAGATAAGAACATGGCAGAAGATTTTGTGCACTGCACTCTTCAGCATCATCGGGCTTCTTGTTGGGAAACAGAATTTGATCTTTGCAGAGCCATTTTTACCATGTTAATTGGTGGTTTGACAAGTCCTTCACTCTAAATAACAAAATTGGTTGCTTGTCATGCTTGCCATTTGGCGCCCCTATCGGCAGGAGGACATTGCTGCATCCAGCTATTGAAAAATGTGTTTTCATAGCTGTCACCACTATGGTTAAAGATTGGTTTGGGTAACCAAATCTACTTGGTTAGGGTTTGGGGAATACTGTGGTTGTGGTTGAAAGAAACCAGCTTTGGCTGTTGGCAAGAAATAGGTTTTGAACAGCGGTCAAAGGCTTTGTCAACCTTCCACAACTCCTCCCTGAGAGGTTGCGGTGCTGAAACAGTGTCATAAAAATGTGTAAGTGTCGTTTTAATTGTTTAACAACCTGATGATGATGTATTTCTTGTGTGGACACTGTCTGGGTGGAAACCAGGTCTGTCTAACTGTAAATAAATTTGTGTTTAATTGATGTACACTAATAGCAGACATTACATTTCTTGGATCCATGGTTGTGTTGCTAAAACTGGTTAAACTGCTGTACTGGGTGGAAACAATTAGAGTAAAAATAAAAGCCTGCATAGCAGAACCAATCCAAAGTCATTGGGGCGGAGACATGCAGAAGTTGTCTGCTTGTAAACACTATGAACAGAACTGTTGTTGCTACAGCTGCTCTGCTAACGTGCTAACAGACACACAGACCGTTCACTCGCTGTTGCTGCTGTTTAGAGTTAAAAAAATAATAATAATAATCTTTGAGCTCTCCTCCTGCCAGTAAACAGGTCCAGGATGTGACTCGCGGTCCCAGATTTTATTCCTCCGACTCTCGTCGTCTGTCTGGCTTCTGAGTGGACCAATAACAGCACATTATCCCCATTTAGCAACCCAGTATGTCCCCACACATGACGATAAACGGTTGTGACTGGCCTGTTCAAATCCAGGACATTTGAGGGGTGTAGGTTTGTTAGCCACCGTTCTCAGGTTCTCTGTCACCAACTTATTTTGAAATGCCCAGACATTCGGTAGGCGGCGATCTTCGATTGACTGGTATCACAAGACTATCCAAGATGTAAAGGCAAGAGTTAAATAAATAGGCTACAACTTGAGCTTTTCAGTCCTCTGGTTCAAATTGTGTGTTGAGTGACAAACCTAAACCATGATTTCCCAAACCCTAAAAAATGGTTGTTTTTTTTTTTTGCCTAACCCTTAACCATAGAGGTGTCAGATCAGGAAGTGCTTTTATTTTTGCTATGGTGATTTGTAACCATTTAGGGAAGCACATGAACATTGTATCGTCCTACTGCCATCCTGCACCAATCAGAAAGTGCTTGTAAACGTCTTCCAGAAAGTTATCTTTTGCTTGTTTTTGCATGATTTTGTTTAATTTGGAGGTCTCAATAATTTTCCTTAGCGCTTAATCAAATACACAGTACACCCCATACACAGTCCTAAGGTTGTGTTTACAGAGGTCACAATAGCAGAAATTTAGTAGTCAATACCAATACCAGTGAAATTCTATGATTCCTAACACCCAATTTGATATCCTGGCTGCGTCCTGTTTTTTGTGAACTTACAAATAATCACAGATGATCTGCCTCAAGTTGCTCACCAAAAACTGAATTTTGACAAGATTATATGCGAACACATCATAATAACATTACAGTTTACCTTTGTCTTCATCATTTTCATTTTTTTTGCCTTATTTTTACTGGCGAGCTTGAGTGCATCAGAATGTAACTCAACACCTATACTTTAGCTGTTATCTCCGTTATTTAGCAGTGCAGGACTGCGCTGCCCATCGGCTGCTAACAGCGAAGGTCGGTAACGTTCCTCCTGACGATTTTAACACAGATTTGTTGTTCACAATGGAGCACTATCAGGGAAATTTTCCATCATCCTCAGGACAGTGGGATGCTGTGAGTCTCGAGCCCTGATCCACAGTATTGGAGAGTGTCCACACTGTCCTCCTCCTGCAGGACACATTTATCTTGATTCTGACACATTATGATAAATGCCTTCAGTGGACATGATGGTCTACAGCATCACGGGAACAAGAATTTTAGCATCACTAGCTTTACAGGGCATTGACTCTGTATGATTTGTATGATTAATGCCTTGCTCTAGGAAGCGAACACAACCCCTAACTCAAGCAGTGTTGGACCGGAGCTCCATGCATCTGAAAATAAGTTTGTCCTGCGTGTTCTGCCTGTTGAGTCACACAACAAAATGTAAATGAATGTTGATAAATCATTTCCTTTGTGACGGTACGCAGCAGGTTAGTGGTACTCTGTGAATGATGAGAGAAGAGAAGAAAGAACAGATTTGGTGGTTAAAAACTCTGCACTGGAAGTTATGGAAACTTCTTTTCTGCTCTGTTTTGCACACCCAGCAAGAATACATAATCCAAAAGATGTTTTTTTTTCTCTTTCACCCCATGGTTTTCTCATCCAATCCAAAGAAGTGCTGCGCTTTCAAATCCTCTCTCTTCTCTCCAGCTTTGCTCCTTTTTACAAACTGATACTCGTCGTCCTAAATATCTCGCCTGCGCTTCACCACAATTCACTTCGCAGGAAACTTTGTCTGACAAAAGCGTTTGGAGAATGTTCACGAGGGGTGGCATCTCCAAATTCCTGAATAAGACTTCTGTGATAGAGCCTTTCAGTCTCCATCAAAGGAAGCATCTCGCCGTGCTGCTGCCGAGTCTGAAAAGTTCTCAACAATCGAGGAAACATTAATACCCTGTGACAATAAAGTCGGCTTAGAGGTTGATTATGTATTGTTGTATTTATTTCCTGACTCGAGCCTGACCTCGGGATTATATTATATAGCCACATCATATGGTCAAACTGTCATTATGATTGTACGCAGTGGTGATTGAAGTGAAAACCTGGGTATTGTGGGTTAAAATGATTATGGATTAACATTACAGCGAGGTTTTCTCCTCGCTGTAATGCCGCCACCGGCTCCATCGAAGCAAAGCAAAGGAGCTTAGTGCTTTTAGCCCGCAGTTTTGGTCTACGGTAGCATCTGTTAGTCGGACACAGTGTACACACTCCCGAGCCACTCAAACACACACTGCAGGGTCATAAAGCCCAGTTTTAATGCACTGAGAGAGAGAGAGAGAGAGAGAGAGAGAGAGAGAGAGAGAGAGAGAGAGAGAGAGAGAGAGAGAGAGAGAGAGAGAGAGAGAGAGAGAGAGAGAGAGAGAGAGAGAGAGAGAGAGAGAGAGAGAGAGAGAGAGAGAGAGAGAGAGAGAGAGGTGGGTGATACAGTATGAAGGAAGGCTTTTCACAGAGGACAATTCCTCTGGAGTCACAACAGGTGTGTGTGTGTGTGTGTGTGGGGGATTGCTGAGGGGAATTATGAGGCAGGCACTAAAAGGAGGGGGAGGGGGGGGGTGGCTTATGAAGGGTCCCCTCTGCCCCACCTGTAGCCTGTCAGCTGTTGTAAGCCTGTTAAAACGTCAGCTGTTTCTGAGGAGAAGTGTGTGTGTGTGTGTGTGTGTGTGTGTGTGTGTGTGTGTGTGTGTGTGTTTTTTTTTTTTTTCAATGTCAGGGAGCTTGTGAAGCTTGTGGAGGTTGGTGGGGGGGCTCCGTGTGGCGTTCGCTGCCCCATTGCACATCAAAAGCCTCGTCGCCTTTGGGGATTTGTTTGTGGAAAACGCAGCGCCTCTTGCCTGCGTCGAGCGCCATGACGGTCTGATCTTGACTCGTCCGTTTCCTGCTCATGTATCCCGGGTCACACTGAAGACAGAACCTTGAAAATCTGCAGAACAATGTCAGAATTTGATCCTTTGTCCCAAAGCATAAGTTCATCTTCAGAATATGATGAGGGCTGGCTATCATTTGAGATCTGGCAATAGGATATCCGAGTCCCTGAGGGATATAAGCACGTTAATGTGCAAAATCCGAAACATTTCTTCATTCAACCAAAAAAGCCAAACTTCTCAGATGCATCTGCGTTTAATGCCACCATAACACAAAGCAGCTGTCTGAGAGTTTTGCTGAAATAAAATACAGTCAAACATCCTGATCTTAAATCAGGAAATCTGATCAAAGAGTAAGAAAACAAGTATTCAGGTCCAGCTTTCACTACTTGACAGTAAATGGAAAATCTTCGGCTGGTTTCACAAAAAGCCTCGACCTAGAAACTAAAAAATGAAACAGCTGGATATGTTGGCAGCAACTTTTCCAGATTTGGTGAGGAAAAAGTTCCACGTTTGATTTGTGGCATCACTTTTGTCAACAAGTTAAGTGGAGTGTGATTCAGTTGGAGACGTGGTGGACTCTCTGATGTGGTTTTGTGTTTCCAGCTGTTTAGTTCTGTCCTTTGTGTTCTGCTGTCCTGAGCCAGACTATTCATTATCTGCTAATTTACTCTCCTTCTTCTTTAAATTGTTAGGGCCGCCACAAGCTATTTTTCTCATTATCAATTCATTCGCCTATTTAAACATAAATATTCTCTAATAATCACTTGAAATAAAGGTTTCGTCAGATGTCTTGTTTTATCCAACCTACCATCCATAACCCAGATATTCAAATTATTGTGTGACTGAAAACGTGACTGAAACAATTTCTGACACCAGTACACCTTCTGTGTATCGAAGGCAACTGGACTTAGATTTGTCTCTGAAGACATTTCGCCCCTTATCCAAGTGGCTTCATCAGTTCGAACGCTATAGTCTGACTAGTCCCCACTAGTCTGTAGGGGCGAAACGTCTTCAGAGACAAATCTAAGTCCAGTTGCCTTCGATTCAATTGTTGTCAGAATGAATATGACCTGGATGAATGAGAACATTCACAGATTGAAACAAATGCTGATTACTTTTCTGTTGATGGATTACTCATTTAAATGTGTGACCTCTATTTAATGTCATGGTCATGGAAAATACACCGATTTGTGACTGACCCAACCTTTGGTTCCCAACCTTTTTGGCTGGCGATCCCATAAAATGAAGTAGTGTCGACTTGTGACCCTTGGCTTGCTCATAACTCCTGTTACTCATGTAAAAGAGTTATATTTACTTCTCAGGTATTTTCATTTGAAAAATGCAAAAAAAAAAAAAAAAAAAAAAGAAACAGGACATAAATATATGTTTTTTTCTGTCTCATCACTTAAATCCTCTTCTGACCCCTTAGATGTATCTAGAGGCCTCATTGGGTTCCCTGACCCTCAAACACAGTTCCGGTCAACAGATAAAACACCTTTTCCTAATATCAGCGATCACAGTGTATAAAACTGCAGCTAACCATATAAATACAGAGCTTCTGCTCCGTTGACTCGTTAATAAATTTACGAAGAGTTAAACTGGAGACAAACAGACTTTTAAAAATGGACAAAAACACCTCCTCTTTTTGCCTCTGATATTGTCCCAAACTATACTTTTTTTGAATAAAACTCTCAAGTCCTGCAGGATAATGAATTACATAATAATAATATAATACAATTCATCATAAAACTTACTTACTTAGGACTACTTATGTCCAAAAACCTGTTGATATCCAAGTCTTTCGTAATGTTTAAAAGTAGGTGTTTTTCTCCTTCCTACCTGAAATGTGAGCATTTCATTTGAGCGTATGTCGCAAACTGCCGTTAAAAACCCAAAATGAGAAGCATATTCAGAATGTGTATACATGTTCATGCTCAGAAATCCTGAATAATATTGTATTCGTCTTTGATTCTTTCTGGGAGGGAAGCTTAATATTAACCTATTACTAATTCAGCAAGTGACGTATCCATCCCAGACCAGTAATGGCTGCTACTGTAGGATCAACTAAGAAACATACACATCTGTAAGCTCACATACGACATCCTGTATAGCTGTGACAATCTCATCCACGCTCGTCGTCGTTTTACTCTCACTGGTTTTCATGAATAAAGCCTGTTTAATGCTGATTGGTTGACTCTTTCTCCAACCAGATCTATTTGTATCACTGAACAAATCTGAGATGTGAGCGGCTAATTTAAACCAGGAAGTTTCGATCGTTGCCGTGGTAATCGACCTCCAAATCAGTAGTCAAATGCATTTAAAAAAAAAAAAAAAAAATATTATATCCAATGACAGGACAGCCCTGTGTGCCCACCAATCTAACCAAACATCAGTCAGTCATGAGTACTGAGGTTCGATTCCCAGTCCCAGTCACACAGGGTCCTGAAATAATCTTGGCAAAACGGATTGTAACACCTCAAACATATTCTAGTCTTGTGCTATCTAGCATAGGCTGTTTATATTCAGAGAAATGAAACTCTTTTTTTTGGCTGTGGAAAGATTTTTCCAACAGCACTTCATACAAGAATGACCATTTAAAAGATATTTTTTTCCTCCACTATCCAAACAAGTCTTTGAAATGAACATTGATAGATCTTTAATTCCAGACGCCTGCACTTATTTTTCTCGGCGTAAGCTAAACGTCCGCCGTCTCCCTACTCTCCAGTCGGTCGTGCTGGCGTGGGAGTCACAGGTGTTGAGTGATTTATGGCTTTAATTTACTTGATGGATTAAAATATAATATAGCAACACACATAGAGCATTAATTAGGATAACACAGCGAGGTCCTGTTTCCCATAAGTTGCCTGGCGGGGAGACAGAAAAAGATCACTACTACACACATTCTGCACAATAGTGTACTGAACCGCGGGAGGTTTGTTTTCCTTTTTATGAAATAGAGAATTTATTGGTTTCACTTTAAAGCAGCTTTTAGCCACTTTTAACAGCTAAATTTAATATTTTGAGACATGTTGGGCAAAGATTCAGCCAAAGAAAGCTTTAAAAGTGGACGTCAACATTAATAATGTGCTGCTGAAGCTGTGCCTGTGTCTGAGTGGAGGTTGTCGTCCTGGAAAAGCAGAGGGCTCGGAGCTGCAGACAAGGCTGTTGCGGGGGGGGGGGTGGAGCCTTTGTGGTGGCAGCTGAGTGACGCAGACAGTTGAAGGGAACAGGTTGCTGCGTCTGTTAGGGCTCGTCTTGCCGCTCTTGACCTTTAACCTTTAACTGTGACAGCAGCTCCTGGGGCTGGGAGATACTACACTTCCCTGGATTTGGAGAGCCATGCAGGCCGGGCCGGATGAGACGCACAGATGTACGATTCTGAACAGTACTGTTGTATAAAACATAATATAAGCACATCAGATCAGATCAGATCATCCTCATTAGTTTAAATTGGAGCTGTCAATCGATTACAACATTTAATCGCCTGATTATCCATAGGTAAGAGCAATTAATCACACATTTTGCCATCTGTCCAAAATGTACTTTAAAGGGAGAGTTGTCAAGTATTTAATGCTCTTATCAACATGGGAGTGGACATATTGCTTTATGCAAAATCAATTAACAACACATGTTAATAAAGGCAGATATTGTCCAGAAACCTTCACAGTTACTGCGGTTAGTATAAAAAAATATGCTAAAATCATAACAAGGCAAACTGCAGCCCAACAGGCAGCAACAGCTGTCAGTGTGCCAGAGTGCTGACTTGACTATGACTTGGCCAAAACTGCATGTTATCACCATAAAGTGGGCATGTCTGTAAAGTGGAGACTCGTGGGTAAGATAAGATAAGATAAGATATTCCTTTATAGAACCCATTTTCATTCACATATTTGGCGGTCAGAGGTCAGCGGACCCCTTTGAAAACAGCGTTGCCAGTTTTTCCTCACCAAAATTTAGGGTTAAGTTAGTAGCGCTAGCCTCTTTAACAATGAGCTAGCATGACATGGTTGGTACTATTGGATTCCTTGTTTTTTTTTTTTAGTTTGGTACGATGCCAGTATCTTCAATAACTTTAAAACTGAGCCTGATACAACCTAAAAATCGCAAGTTGCACTAATGCGTTTAATCAAGTGTTATAACTTCCACCAATCAGTTTATGTTTTCAGTTTGGCCCAATATTTCATGCAGCTTGGTGGAAGAGTGTAGCATTGGCCAAGGAGATGATTGGCCTTGGCAGATGTCTGGAACAAAAGGCATATTCGCCTAATTTAAGATTTTCCAATGACTGGATTGAAGGGAACAGTCATTAACAATATTGGGCTAACACTTTTGTGGAAATGCATTCATTCTATAAGCCTAAATCTTAAAATGTGGTTGCAGCAAACATCCCATCTTCACTAATGCAGAGGCTGTGGCTTTGCTTTATTTGCCCAAATTAGATTTTGATGTCAGTCTTGGGACACTTTCATGCCCAGAGGATGTGATGATGAAGAGAAACTAAAAGCGTGACACACAAACTGTGCCCTAAAAACAACAGCAGCCGTGTCCGGCTCGCTCCTTCCAAGCATTAGAGCTGGTGGCTGTTTGGCCCTTGTTGGTCGAAAACAACAGCCGAGGCCTGAATGCAATTTACTGACGTCACTTTATAGGATTTCAGTGTAGTAAAGGATTTTACTTCTTGTTGTTTTTGGGAATTGGCAAGCAGAATCATCTTAGCATAACAGCCAACGTGTAGAGAAATCAAAGGTTTAAAAAAAGCAGCAGCAGAGAGTTTTCTTAGATTAAAATCATTTTGTCAAGTTTACTTTTAATAAAAATGACAAGTTTTATTCAAAGGGCTTTACAACCTACAACATATGTACAAATATGGTTTAGGGAAAATATAAAGTGAAGTATTAAGTTCCTGTTGCTCTTCTTCACATCAGTAGGTTTGCATAAGCGAATCACATGGAGACATTTATTGTGAAGCAGCTACAGGAAATGCTTTGGCAGTGTTCATGTGCATCACTGTTGTAGTTTTCTGCAATTTTGTTTTAACAATAAGCACATTTTGTACCACTCTTTTCCATTATCATTTATAAATATTGCAGGTATGAAAAGCACGCAATGAACCGGCCATAGTGGGCTGGTTAGATGAGCTGCAGTAGTACAGAATCAAGCAAAGTAGCTGAGCTTTATTCAAAATTTCAATATACCATGGTCCTTCATGGTATATTGAAATAGCTAAGCAAACTTTAGCTTATATATAATTTTGCAAAGCTGTTTAAGTGTATTAAGAACCAATGTGTAGCATTTAGGGGGATCAATTAGCAGAACATATATTATTATTGTTTTCTTTAGTGTTTAATCACTTGACAATACAAATTGTTGTGTTTTCGTTAGCTTAGAATGAGCCTTTTATATCTACATCCCGTACGGGTCCTCTTCACGGAGCCGGCCACCATGTTTTTATAGTAGCCCAGAATTTTTTCAGTCAGCTGTAATCTGCAACCCCACCGTCAGAGGCTGCCAAATCCTACACCCTGC
Source organism: Pterois miles (assembly GCA_947000775.1). NCBI lineage: Eukaryota > Metazoa > Chordata > Actinopteri > Perciformes > Scorpaenidae > Pterois > Pterois miles. The sequence continues at coordinate 5,857,132 of CAMQGK010000568.1, read as the reverse complement.
ACCTTTAAGACAAAGTGTTGTGATCAAAATGTTAGGGTATATGGTGTGAAGACACCTGGATCATGACAGATCGTCTCAGTTTATTTTGTAGACGATGGCCGAAGTCACACTCTTTAAATACCTGGTATTTCCAGTGTGAAATTATGCCTCTGTGTATTCATTTTTCTTAATATTAGTGTTGGGGATCTTAGTTTCAGGCGGGTTGGCCCACCACGCATTAAGACACTGCAAGGAACTCTGTAAATATTGGATCATATGTTGTTTTCATGGTGCAGACTTAAATGGGAGTCAGTGGCTGAAACTGTGAATTGGTTTGATCCACTGAAGTCGCTTTGGGACCGCTGTCATCACAGAGGACTGAAAACCTGCTGAATGCTTTTGAAATTGTCTCACATGAAGTGGAAGTGAAACATTCAGTGTGTGAGTGTTTCAGCATCGTGGTGTCAGATTTATCCTGTGAGTGTTGATGAACGAGAGTCCTGGTCAACACTTGTTGATGTGGGTGCTGGCACGCATAATGCGGAGCGTAGATGGCTAATGTGTGGATGTCTATTTTCTCTCTATGCGCATCTTGTGAGCTTTATTATGCTCTTTGTCAAAAATGTGGAGAATTCCTCAATAATGTAGGTCACACACGAGAAAATCTCACACTAGAGTCACACTAGAGAAGAGATTTGTCATTTTTTTTTAATTTACCCCATCCTCGACGGGGTGGTGGCAGATTTACATAATCAGGGTATTCACTGTCAAACCCTTGAAAGCATAACATGTTTATTCACAAGCGTATTAGTCATTTGGTACAAAGACAAAGCACCAAATAAACTTGTCTTCAACAAAACCTCTTGAGTTTGTCTTTATGATGGCAGATCACTCAGGTGGCCCACCTTTCATGTGGAACATCAACCCAAAAACACATCTACAGCTGTGCCCGTGTACAGTGTGTGCAGCTAAGTGGATACATGTTTGTCATTGTGAGAGCTGTAGCTTATACGCTTCTGTGTTTCCTTTCAACATAAATACACTTGCCTCTGGGCAAAGTAGCTGCTTCCTCTGACCGCTCTGTTAAAGGAGAGAGAATAGATATCTTTTCTCTCGGTGTTTGTGCCTCCCCCACCTCTCCTCAGTGCCGGATCCCCACCACATGTAGCCAGCACCACACAGTCTTGGCCAGCACTCGCGTTTGTCTCAGGAAGAGCGGAGGTAGGCTCATAGATCCCCATTTTAGGCTCTGGGCCAACACCGTGTTCAACATGGAGGCCCCCCAGGCGGCCGTGCACATGGACGACAAATGTGGATGGCAAGCGGGGGAGAAACCTGGAAGAAAGGCTGCAATAAGGCCATTACTTGTGTTTGTTGTGGAAGTAATTGTGTCCTCAATGCTCTGACAGGATTGTTGTGTTTAGTGGTGGTGTATATTTTTCCCATCCATGGGCAGATTTCCTGCTCCTGATAGACGAAGGGAGTTCATTTTTTTATGCCCTCCCCTTTCAGATTTATCCATATAAGTTCCTGCCTCAAGACGAAATGGGCCCTTGGAATTTTTGCCCCTTGTTTAACCCGTTGTGCTCTGGGCACAGACGTGCCTGCGACCATACATACATTCACTGTGTTGTGTGGAAACTCAATGACACAACTGTTTAGCAGACTCCTGGCCTCCCATTTCCCACACCCTCCGGGGCCCCCTCGGAGATTTCAAGGTCAGGAAAGGGCACAGGCTGAGATTCATTCCTTGGGAAGCGGAGCCACTGTCGCAAACGGTCACAGACGGCGAATCTCTCCTTTTACAGTCCTCTCTGAGGCCATCTAACTGTATCTCACCAACTTCGGATCTGTGAGGATTTGATTTCCACAGCTTTGGACTTAGCGTCGGATCACAGCCGTCAGCGGCGGCCTTCATCAGAGCTGACAGCGAGGGGGGACGTGCCGTGTAGCCGGCGAAGTTTGACAGCAGAGGAGTCATCTTAGAAACGAGTGCAGGACTGAGTTTGGGCTGAGGGGCACGAGACATTACCGGTTTGTTGAACTCTCCGACAGCTGAGCATGCAAGAGTGTGTGTGTGTGTGTGTGTGTGTGTGTGTGTGTGTGTGTGTGTGTGTGTGTGTGTGTGTGTGTGTGTGTGTGTGTGTGTGTGTGTGTGTGTGTGTGTGTGTGTGTGTGTGTGTGTGTGGTGTGGGTGTGTATACATTTTGGGGGGGTGGGGGGCCTTGAAAGGTCCAGTGGAACAAAAGGTATGTAGGCAGCTGCCGTCCCGCTGCCAGCAGCTCATGATCCAAATGGAGGATGTACACACACATGTGCATGAGGGACAGATTGGTCTGCAAAGAGGATCTAACACACTTAGCTGGGCAGTTAGTGACTCCTCACCTCTCTTGCTGCACACACACACTACATATTTGTTGACCATTTTCAAATGGTCAACAAATATTTTCATACCGGGCAGCCATGTATTAATCTCCTTACAATGAAAAAACACTTGTAAATGCTTAAGTTGTGTAATATCTAGTGATTATGGTCAGTATAATTTACTGTCAATTAATAATGCCATTTTGCATATAAAATATGAAAAGATAATGAAAAGCCTGTCACAAGTTCAAAATGACATCTTTAAAATGTCTTGTTTTGTCCAACCAACAGTTTAAAACCCGAAGATATTCAAATTATAATGATATAAACCATTTTAGAAGCTGGAACTAGGGTAATATTTGCATTTTTTGCTTAACAAATGACTTATATGAAAATGAGAAAAAAAAAATCATCAAAATTGTTGGTAATCAATTTTCATATTAATTAATCAGCTGCTCATTTTAGCTCCACACCAGCATGAACACCAAGTTAGTATTATTTTTTTTCTATGTACTTTTTATACTTTTGTCAAAATGACTGTTGTTTTGTGGTAATGCAGTTTAAATGCAAATTGATGATTTAATTGCCTCATAACAATTTTCCCATTCCATTTACTTTAATTTCTCAGACAACACTAGCAATTTAAAGATGTCACCTCAGGCTCTGGGGATGTTTTAATGTCCATTTTTTGGCCATTATCGGACATTTTATAGACTGTGACAAATCAATTGAGTGAAAACTGACTGAGAGATCAGTCAATGATGGAAATAATTGTTAGGTGTAGCCCTAGCATGTACGTGATTTGTTGTAAATGGATTGAACGTCCCATTAAAGAGCCGGACAACAAGCACCTCAATTGCCAACACAGACACTGATGAATTGGTGGCAGTTGCTGAAGGCATATTAGGGCAAAGGGTGACCTGGGAGGGGTTTGTGGGTTGGGGGGGACAAGAAGCAGCAACAGCAGAGGAGGGGGCGTTTGATGGTGGGGGCGTTTGATGGTGGGGGCTGGAGGTGTCCGGTGAGAAGGGTAATTTGGGGCGTCCAGAGTGAGGCGTTCCACCAGCAGTTGTCACTTCTGCAGCAGTCGATGGCACATGTGCTGCCCTGAGTTGGACCCTCTTTCTCTTCAGGACTGTATCCCCCTTGATCTTTCACTTGGACTAATCTTTTTCAAATTAACTGGCCTCAATCCAGAATCCAGACTTTTATTTCCTCTGTCTGTGTCAGAGCATTTCCATACCGCCTTTTGGCATCTTTAATCTTTGACGGTAAGAGCGACCGATCGACACTTCACAGCTCTTAAGTGTGTGTGTGTGTGTGTGTGTGTGTGTGTGTGTGTGTGTGTGTGTGTGTGTGTGTGTGTGTGTGTGTGTGTTTCCTCTGATGTAATTGGTTTGAATTGACTTGAACGCCGCTTTGCTCTAAACCATAATTACCTCAAGAGAAAATGTCATTCTTGATGGCTGTTTTTAAGTGTTCACATTACTTCTCCTCTGGCGAAAACTAACATTTTTCAGCTTTCACATGCTTGATTTAAGACGAAGTGTAAGAGACGGTCTCTGAGATGTTCTGAGCTTTGTGAGCTCTCTAATCAGCCCAGGAAGCCGTCGGCCGGTGGGGTACACTGCTGGCGCCTCTGAGGACTTTAGATAGGGAGGAGTGCGAGCTGACTTGCTGTGGGGACTGTTCTCCATCACGAGCCGCCGAGCTGACACCTTCCCCAGCCCCGAAATCTGCTGCGAGGGGCTCGAGAGCGGCGGGGGGGCCGTTTGGAAGATTTACGGTCGATAGCTTGTGTTGTCGTGCAGCTCATAACGTCACACCTGTTCTTTTTCTTTCTGGAATCGAAGGCTTACACGGCCGTTACTGTGTTGAGTGAGCGTCATGATCCTCATGCCCTTGACACCTGCTTTAAAGCACTTCAAAAGTACACACTAATATAATGCTTTGAAGATGTGTACTTCTTTTTACCATGTTTGCTCTGCTCATGTCTCGGTTTTTCAAAGTCAAGTCAGTCAAACAGAAAGTAAATAGCAGGAAGTTGTTTATCCATGTTCAGTCGCCCCAAGGTATTCTTTCAGAGCTCAGGAGATAGCAGCCTTATCTTCATTTACTTTTATAAGAAATGGCCTGTCTTCCTCTATATCCTCTATAGCAAATCTCCGAAGTGTAAAGTATCACTGTCACAAACTGCAGATCTGTGAGAGATGGTTAGATGAATCCTGTGAATGGCACAACGCGGCTGGCTGCTCGCTAGACGCCAGCGTTTAAGTTTGACATGATGGCAGAAAATGAGTTGTCTTGCGGCGAGTCAATCCTGCGCGTTTTATGATATTGTTCCTACAAGTTTATTGGTTTGCCTCGTGGCCACATTTCACAGCTAATCTCACAAAACAGTTAGTGGTGAATGCTTTAAATAGACAGGTGTTATTGTGTCTAAAACAACAGCATTCCTCCTCCCACTCACCTGCGTTCATAAAAATAAACCCAATAGTGGTTGTGATAAAACGGCTATATTTAAGGAATCTCGTCTGACTGGCTCTTGTGTCTCATTGATGAGAACGTGTTCGACTGGTGATGGCAAACTTTGCTATACATGCCGACTCCGGCGTGCACGCCCTCTGTCCTCAAGTGTCACATTGATGTCATCAATGTTTTGTCTAGAGGGCATTTTTCTCCATCACAGACCTTTTGTTGTTGCACCGTAGAAGATTAAAGATGATGGGAAAAGCTGTGAGGGAGGAAACCTGTAAACAGTCTTACAAAGTTCACTTTACATTCCACTGTGTGTAGATAATAAATGATCTGATCAATAAGCAAACAAGGCCAAAGTATTCAGTAGTTTTTCATTAATCATAACTTCATCAAACACTTGAATATATGGATGTATGATTTGAATTAAGCGATTAGTTTAAGACTGCTGCTCAGGGTTAAATTTATTGATGTAATGGTTTTGATTTATCATTTCAGCAAAAAAAGATCAAAATCAAAATGTTCAGAGCGCCTGAGGGATCATCTTCAAGTGTCAAGTTTTACTAACAACCTAAAGATATTCAATTAATCATATAAAATGGAGAAAAGCTGCAAATCACAATTGGCGTCTGATTGCTGTCAATTAATTGATTCATTGTTTGGACATGGTTTGCAAATAAGCAATTTGAAGACATCATTTAGGACTCTGGGAACTTGTGACTCATTAATTTGATTTAACAAAATACTCAATAGATTAAGTTGCTGCTGTCCACTGAGATGGGACAAGCAGCTGTTGCTGGTATTGAACCTGTGGCCTTTAAAGGACAGTCAGACTGACCCCAGTGGGTTCTTGGATGGAGTGGCTGGGTTTAATGGAATATAATTAAGTGGCAATCCAAAGGAGATACTGAGTCTTCAAGAGCATTTTTGTCTCTTTTCTGTTTGACCTCTGGCCATTTCTGCTTTATGTTTTACTCTTCCACTCTGAGCTCTACTCCTGAAAAGATTAGCTGATCACCAGGAGTTTAATCATTAACAATTCTGATAATTGTTCAAGCCATTTAACAAGGAAAAAATACCAAACATTCACTGGTTTCAGATCCTTAAATGTGAGGATTTGCGGCTTCTTTACTATACTGGTATCATGTGGAACTAGAAAACCTGATGAATCCACCTGCACCATGTCAAGTCATAGTAGCTTGTCATGAAGGAGGAGTTCGCTTGACCTCTGATCTCAAGATGTGGGAATGAAAATGGGTTCTATGGGTACCCACGACGTCTCCCCTTTACAGACATGCCCACTTTATGATAATCACATGCAGTTTGGATCAAGTCATAGTCAAGTCAGCACACTGACACACTGACAGCTGTTGCTGCCTGTTGGGCTGCAGTTTGCCATGTTGTGATTTGAGCATATTTTTTAAGCTAAATGCAGTAGCTGTGAGGGTTGCTGGACACTATTTGTTATTGTTTCGTGTTGTTAACGGATTTCCAATAATAAATATATACATATATTTGCATCAAGCAGCATTTTTATCCACTCCCATGTTGACGAGAGTATAAAATACTTGACAAATTTTAGGTACATTTTGAACAGAATAAAAATGTTGTGCTTACATATTTTATTTGATTGACAGCCCTTTTTAATTTTTTCTTAGTTTTAAAATGTTATCTTGGGCTCTGAGAACTTGTTTTTCATTATATTATTACATTTAAAAAAAGCAGATTTACTCGCTAAATTCTAAACCAAAAACTAATTGATAGTGCTTGCAGCCCTAATGAGCTCATCTGATGCATTTCTCTAAAACTTACTTAATTACAGTACCATTATTATTCTTTAGTCTTTAAGCACTGGTTTAAATCAATACCTGAACCATTGCCAGGTGAACTGATTTGCTGTCAACAGTAGCTAGTAAACAGAAACATCCTCTCCTAGATGTGACATCTCTCCCTCTCTTTGTTCTGCTGGATCATCCAACCGCCTTTCACCTTTCAGGGATGGGTGCGCCTCTGAATGTGTTTAGTGCGTCGTGATGTAACCCGACAGGTCAAACCGCATAGTCCACGTCGGTGATGCAGTAAGTGACAGGGCCAAGTCTCAGAGTCAACAACAAACCACACTAAAAGTATTGTGTGACCTGCCAACAAGTCCTCTCTGCTCCGCATGCCTCTTGAGCTGCTGGACAAAAGGCATCTATGTGTGCTCTCACGTGTACATGCATGGGTGTATTATAGGTATCATCAGAGTCTTTTTGCTGTATTCATGCCAGAGGCTATGAGCACAAACGGTGGATCAGTGACAGTTAGGGCGCCCTGTGTTAAATGCGTGGGCGTGTGGTTGTTTGTGTATGTGTTGGAGAGTGTACGTGCCGGGGTAGACTGCGGTATTGACAGCGGCCCGGCAGCGTGGGTGTGATTCATGAGCCGAGAGGCACGGATCTCTTCATCGCCCCTTCCATCCCCATCCCCCAAACCACCACCAACACCACCTCAGAAGTGCTGCCCTTGCACTGCATCAGCCCTCCCTTCTCTCCCCCACCTCTCCAAAGACTCACCCATGATTGGTTAAGAGGAGGGGGGGGATCATATTCCTCTGCCAGGGTTGGCAGCGTAGACACACAATCACAGTCACAAGCCAGGCTTCAGATTTAAGGCCAGCAGCTCCTTCCCCTCCTCCACTATTTGTCACAATGCCCCCCTTTCACTCCACCTGCTGATGCTTCTACCACAAAATCAGCCATAGGGTTGTGTTGATATAGTGAAAATGCACGCTGGGTGACTGAAGCCTGAGTGTGGTGGGCGTTGTGTCCAATGGTTGCCTGGGACACATGCAGCAACAGGCTGTAAATATCCCACAGCTGGTGCTGGCAGAACACCCTCAAGGTTGGGCCGCAAACCGAGCCTCGCTGGGTCAGATGAGGGAATTCAGCTGCCCAGATCCCCCAAACCGTCCAACCTCGACCCACACTGGTAGTTCGATCTATGCCTCAATGAGGAACAATGCCATCAGGGTACCCTTCTCCTCCCCTGTCCCCTTTAAAAACTGATTCATGCTTACAGTGTACCTTGATGCTGGTGAGCTGCGTATGAACTTTGACATTCATGCCTTCATGATGACAGGATTTGCAGCTTATAGGGATACTGCAGTTATTTAGACTCTTTCATAAAGAAGGGGTCCTCAAAAGACACAGAAGTGTTGAAATCTTACAGGAGGGAGCGTTGTTTCAGGAACTGCTGAGACAGGAAGGACTTCATAACTATAGAAAATGATCCCAGTGGCAACTATTTTGTCGTTTGTTGCCGTGACCACATGGTACAAAATCAAAATATGGAGCTCATGTTACAGATTAATCTCCCAAAAGTTTAAAATGTGTCTCTGAGCCAAGCTCGGGTAACATGATAACATCACTAGGAGCTATTATATCAGATCTGACACTGACTTCACCTTCTCATGGTCTGTTCAATTTTAGACAGATATGGAAATATACATATTAAGGAACTGTGGTCAATTGTTATTGTTTATTTTAACTGAAATTTATGATAAATCTCTTGATCCTGCTTGGTAAATGACATACATAAAATCTGAATTTACCAAGTCACCCCCATGTTTACATTTTTTAAATAGATTTCACCATTTTAATGCAGAAACATGTAAATAATAAAAACTGTTTGTCTACCATACATCATTATAACAATCATTTGGTGATCTAAAATGCTATTTTACATATGTGAAGTCTAGAAAAAGTATATAGCTGCAACTAACAATTATTTTCATTACTGAATAATTAATAAATTATCATTTTCTCAATTTAATTGTTTAGTCAACAAAATGACAAGAAAACATTTGAAATGGTTAAACTTACTGTATTTTAAGTCAACCAACTAATTGAATAATCAACTCATTGTTTTACGTCTATCTGGCGCAGAAGATAAAGTTCCCTTAACAAGGATTATACTGTAAATTTCAGGGTCTTGAACTTCTTAATCTCATGTTTATCACATCTTGTGACCGCTCAGTTCGCCACCACCTCCAACACCTGCTGGTTTGACTCCATTTGATTCACAGTCGTACGAAGCCTCCGACGACATCATTTGTCACCTCGCATTTCGGCCATCGCGTCAGACCGGTTTGAGTGAACACTGAGTGATGAATGAATATTGGTGAAATATTGATCCTCCCAGACTTCAAACTGGGGGACAGATCAGTCATTCTGATAGCCCTCCTGCAGAGGTCATGACTCCAGCAGCTACATGCAGGCAGGTTGCCCTCTTCTTGCAACCTGATGCCCTGAAGTCCTCTGCAGATCTCCTGCTAACTGATATGAGCATTTTTCATCCGTCTCATCAACAGTTAAACATGATTTGTTAAGATATCATGACACACAACCTCTGATATTTGTTGGACTGATCCAGCATGCCTTAGAGTACCAGGTTTATTTTTAGGAGCAACTGATGTGACCGCAGCATCTGTTTAATTCAAAGCCTTTGCTTGGACTCCTCTCATTTAAGCTGCACGATTGGCAATACTTTTCCCATGCGTCCATTCTTAATTAACTTAAAACAGATTTGTTGCAGAACCAAGCAATTTGGTTTGACATGTGTTTAGATACAAGGTCTATAAGCTCTAACTAAAAATGATGCAGAAAAAAATGTGATATAAAGAGGATGTAAATCTGATTTAGATCAGATTTGTGAGTTGTTTTTTTAGGTTAACAATTGTGGTTGAATTCAATATTTGAGCAATAGCTTGAAAAAAAACAGTATTTCCTCACTTTTTAGTCATTTAAGTGCTAGCCAAGAGCCAAATGCCTGCCAAAAATGCCAACTGCCTCACCGACATCCATAAACAATGGCCAGTGATTCATAGGGCAACTTTTTGGAGGATGCATTTTTCACTGAAATGCTGCTGACTGGTAACTGGTAATTGGTACTTTGGTTCAGATTCAGTATTGAGTGTTGGAATCTGTCACTTTACAATGAATTTTCTTGCAAATAAACAGGTCATTGCTTCAGTTATTTCAGTTCAGGAAAAGTGTGATATAGAGATTATTACTAGTCTTTGTGTAGTTGTTTGCTTTAATTTTACAACCTTAGAGCTACTCGAAATTTCCCTCCAAATGTGTGATAGCTTTATCAGTTATTTATTTTTTTATATTTTGCACTATTTTTGGTCTGGATCTGTAGTTGTTTACTGATACGGCCTAACTTAAATCAGTTGAATTCACAGGTATTCAAATTCACTTGTATTCATCACAGTTGGCATAAACACACACATATGTTGTTGATTATGTTTCAGACGATCTGCATGACATGTGCATCATTTGCACCGTGCTCCATCCATTAAACCATACAGGACCAGATTAGTCCAGGTTGCAGTGATCACAGTTTGGCCTGGTGTGGACAGTGCCGTGGGGGTCTGCAGTGGTCCGGCTCGGCAGATGTTGGTGCCAAGCAGTGATGGATTTCTCCGTAGTCCTCTGGCATGGCGCCAGCAGCTGCGAACCATCTTCACCCCCCCACCCCCACCCCACCCAACAGCTACCAGCCCCCTGCCGCTGACTGTTATCTCTCTGCTCCAGGCTGCTCTGCTGCCACTTAACACAGCAGGGCAGTAAAGGATGGACACGCAATAAGACACACACACGCAAAACACACAAACAGATAACACACGCTTAGGCCTGACCAATGTTGTGTTAGAGACTTATCATGTGAGCATACTGATAACGCTCCTCTAAAATCAATGAAAATCATTTTAGCACAATGACTGACTTTTTTTTTGGGGGGGGGGGCTTGGAGGTGAGATGCCCCCGCCCCCCAGGGGAGAGTGGGAGAGTGGGGGGTGAGGGTGTGGTCGGTGGAGACAGGAGATGCAATTAGCATAAAATGTTGTACTCCTCCTTAGAGTAATAACTCAAATCTGAACACACACATCCATAAATCCGCTCAGAAATCATGAAATGGTATTCATAACTGCAGAACTTGCCTGAGAAACCTCATGTTTTTAATTTGTCTTCAGAATCAAAATAATCCAGTGATAGTTGTCTGTACATCCATGGGTGCATTGCAAACAGGAACTGCTAGTAGGTTGTTCGGCATACCTTTAATGGTGTCAAATTGGCAAAACTGGGCTCAGGAAGGGGGTGTTGTGGGGGAGCAGTTGTCTTGATTTTGTCTGAGGAGAGCCCACAGTGTCAGGATTGTATAAACCCTGTTCTAGACCAGGGACAATTGCAAATAAATAAGTAAGCCTTCAAATTATATTTTTAATTCCAGTCTATTTCAGATTTTGTTCTGCTCTAATTATCACTTGTATCTGACCCACATATTGTACTGTGTCAGTCAGTGTGTGCACGCGCACACACACACACACACACACACACACACACACACACACACACACACACACACACACACACACACAGCCACATCGTCACCTGATGACATCACATCTTTCCTTGTAAAAGCCAACAGAATGCAGTGTAGACTCAATCCCGTCTAACCCAAACACTGCGTTTTGTGGCATGTGAGTGGTATGTTTTCTGTGTCATGACTCAGTCACAGCCCTGCAGCCTCTGACACACACAGCTCGTGGCACAAACATAGGTGGCGATGTATCAGTAATATCGAGGGCAGTATTAGCCTTGAGGACAGCCAGGCAGGTTGTCAGACGGAAGGTCACCAGTTCACAAACCTCGACCGGCAGGGAAAATCTAGGTGACGTGCCCTTTAGCAAGTCATTTAACCCCTGATAGCCCAAAGGAAGCTTCTTATTCTCCAACTAAAGAAGACTGTGTTGAAGACTGTGGTGTTGCTTCCAGCTGCAGCTCTGCAAACCTTGTTGTTGCTGAAAAAGAGCATCCCTATGTCAGCTTACTCTTCATGAATAAATGTCAAAACCCTGATATTGCCCTCGCATCTTGTGGTTTTCCACCCACATCATTTGGATAACAGATTGAAGCTTTGAAATGTTTAACGGCCGCAGCAACAGATGTCAGGGATAATGATGCGATGCAACATTTTCTAACTGTTCCTTTATGGACTAATCTTTGCTGCAGGCGTCCCAGAGGCCATGACCTGATGTGCCCTATCTAAAGCTTAGTGGACACATTTGTACATTTGTGTTTCTGTTTCTTTTTCATACCGTTCTTAATGCTCAGTTAATACACTTTGTTTTTGCAGATTTTATGCTGTCATCCCTTTTAAATACATTTTGTGTCTTTCTAAAACACTGTATACGATAAATCTTCTTTAACTGTTCATATAAAACATTTATCAGTAATTTGTCTGATTTTTAAGCTGTTAGCGCTGGTGTTGGTCAATATACCAAATCGCATTGTTCAGGCAAACAAACGCAACAAAACAACTCTAACAGCAATTCAATAAAGATACTTTGCAGAAATGGACTGAAATGATGTACAAATACTCAGCAAATGTGCTGAAGTTTTCCTTTTTTTTGCTATCTCAATACAGATGTGCAAAAAAAAAATCTTGCATTAGATGCGAAAGAATTAGATGCGAAAGAAGCATCGCAGAGCTTTATCAAGACAGAGTTTCCCAGTTTATCCGCAGGGATGATACAATTTTCATCAAGTCTTGACGGCTGTAATATTCCAGTATCTGTACTTAAAGGCTGTTGAAATGTAGTGGATGTAGCAGCTGTGCCTGAACAGTTTCCTCAGAAGCTCTGCATTGCTTTACTCCACTGCTTGCTTTTATGCCCACATTCACTGAATCCAACTGTTCTCAGATGTAAGAGCTTGTCACTGGCCCCTTGTGAAATAAACATTTTTCAGGCGGTCCCCAGGGTTCCAGAGTGGGTCCGCTGTAGATTCCTAATCATCAGCGTTAATCTTTTCATTGTCCAGAGCCTCTCTGTCGCTCTGGCCTGCTCATCGAGGCAGCAGACACACTCCAGGCCCTCTGCTTCCCGTGTGAGAGCAGATATTCGGCCTGACATCAGACATGGGAAGCGAGCTCTGGCAGGATGAAGGGTAAAAGGTCGAGACTTGACCACCCCGGGCAGATAAAGCAGCCTTTTCATGTGTGATCAGCCCACAGCCTAAAGACAAATCCCTCGGCACACTGCCTTTGAACTTCACCGCAACTGGAGCGAGTCCCCCGCTCGCTCAGCGGCTAACGAAGGCTGTGAGAGAGCGTCTCTATTATGTAGCTAAATGATGCTACCAACACCTCTTTACTCTGTGGAACGTGAAGCCGAGTGACAACAACGAAAACACCTACTTCTTTTCAAGAAGTCCACTAATGAGGTGATCCAGGTAGAATTCAATACGCTTTACTGATCTCTCTTATTAAATCTGTGTCAGTCAAAAGGGAGGAGATGGAGATGAAGAGAAGCAGATGAGTCAAACATGGATTTGAGAAAATGATAGCACTGAAGGGACTGGAACCAGATATTAAAAAAGATGTTGCCAATGGTTTGTACATTTGGTTCCTGCAGCTCACTGTAGATTTTCCATGTAGAAACCAGGCTCTCTGCTCTCTTCCATCAGTGCATAATTCATAAGCAACTCCTTGCCAAAGCAAAGCCAATTGCATTCACTCTAAACGAGTGTGCAACGCAGTGCCCACAGCAGCACAAAAGGCATGTCAGTCTCATGACAGACTATTTCGCATTCTTTGTTTCAGAAGAATGGATGTAACTGGAGGGCGTTTTTCTTCTGCTGCTCTCCCAGGTAGAGGGAATGCAAACAATGCTGGAAAGCTGGTGTGGTGTCTGTACTCATGCCTTTCCAGATGCTTCAGCTCTGTAATGCTGCCACTTTGCTCCCACTGTCGTGTGTGTGTGTGTGCTGCACAGTGTGTGTACACACAGTCTGTATGTGCATATATATAGCGCACTATTTTTAAAGCTGAACTACAAATAGTAGAAACGCGGCCTAAAACGGTCCTCGCCTCTGTTTTCATTCCTCGGCTGCCGCCTTCTCATTCATTCATGAGTTTGCATGAATTTGCAGAAACACTCTGGGCTTTCTTTTCTGCTTTGCCCTTTTTGCAATTTGAAATTCATAAAGTACCCATCCTCTGTTTTTGATCAGGCATTGTAGCATATCGCAGACCACCCTTATTTCATGGTTAGTTAGATGCACGGCTGAATTAGACATGCCTTTTTACACCCTTCATCTTCCTCTGTGTCGCGTGGAATTAGGTCAGCATTTAGGTAATAAGGCATAATGTTATTACTGGACACAAAAACATCGGCCAGCTTGTTGTTAAATGTTGTTAAAAAGTGTCATCAGTGGGAATCTGCCCACTCATACCTGCTTTATGGACATGTCCAGTATCTGTCCTGAGAGTCTGGAAAATCATAAAATGAAAAGTATGAGAATTTGCTTTTCTTTCTCAACTATCATGTACTTGGATGTTTTGCATAGTTGAATGTAGAATCATTTCCATCCATGAAGTGTCAGCTGTCGTGCTGCCCCGCCACGATCGACACAGATCATGTTAAACAGAAACGAAAACCTGTTTCCCATCAGTGAATTGGCACAGATCAGGTTGGTGTTTGGAAATGGGAACTGTGCGGAATCCACAGACTCCTCTCTGCTCTGCCTTCGATTGGGGAATCGCATTCGGCGTGTCAGGCGGCCCCGGCCGGGGCAGCCGGTTGCCGCGGGCGACCAGCAGATCAGTGATGTGGCGGTGATGCCTCTAATGAAGCTGACACAGCACAGCCTCCCTCCTCGTGGGCCCCGAGGGCCTCCTGCTCTGCATGTAGCACTACAAACACTCCCCCACCTCTTCATGTTTCGGCCCAATGTGCTCCCGATTTGATGGCGCTTCAAATGCGTAGCGGCATCATTTATTCTCTCGTTGTATATGAGGGGTCCAGGCAAAATACAGTGTTTGTAGTAGCTAAAGTGGGTCACAGTACATAAACAAAGCCTCTCTCTCCCCTTTCTATCTCTCTCTCTCTCTCTCTCTCTCAGTCTGATGAATGCCTCTGTGTTGTTTTGCAGGAGCTGCCCAGCTGAGGTGAAGGGGAGGGCAGAGGAGCCTGAGTGTGGATGACCTGCCCCCAGAAACAGGACCATGATCTGAAGAGGGCGCCGCACACCGAACCCTGTTCTTCCTCTCCTCCTTCTCCCTATTTTTTTTCTTTTCTTTTTTTTTTTTTTTGTTTTGTTTTTAAATCTTCGGGGTGACGCCCTCCCTGCCCGGCTGCTTCCAACAGAGTCAGCGTGCACAGAGAGGACGAACTGAAGGAGACGAGACATTTTAAGGAGGAAGAAATACAGCGACAGTAATCCGTGACCTCTGACCTTGCCGCTCCCCCTTGCCCCTCCCACCGCCACACCGGAAACATGGGGAGGAAAAAGATTCAGATTCAGAGGATCACTGATGAACGCAACAGACAGGTTAGAACCAATTAAGAGAGACAAATGTCTGAATGTGTAATAACTTCTTTATTTAACTTCAGTTAGCAGCTGCATCAGTGATTGGTAACCTGATTATAGCATCAATAACACAGAGACAGGTGACAAATTAAAGCTATGACCTACAGTAACCCCTTAAAAGGATAGTTTGGCTGTCTCGAAGTGGGGTTGTATGGGGTTACAAACATTGCTTGGCTCCTGTGCTGGTACTCCTGCCTGTTAGCCACCAGTTTGGTGGTAATACGTACTGTAGGTAATACAGTGGAACCCGCTTAGAGTGATCACGGCTACAGTGATCAACCACTTATATGGATTTAAAAGCTTAAGACACAATCATTCCTATACAAATGCAATTTGAATAATTCGCTTATAGTACATACTGTAGTATCATACAGTATATCGTATCAAGTGGTTGACTTACGGTGGGTCTTTTCATACATGACAACATCAGGAAAAACTTCTTAAAACTATGTTAGACTAACGTTACCTACATTTTGTTTTGTCTATTACTTTACTTCCTTGACATTTGGTTTGGTGAACTGTCTGCTCTCTGGCTGGATACCCGAGGCTGAGGCTGCTTCACATTGATATCGTGTCAGTCATTTTCTCTGAATGAAAAACAAACGCACACGGAGAAAGCCCCTTGAAGCCGCCATCATCAAGTGGATTGATAATGCCTGGTCACGTAATACCCCCAAAGTGAAACTTTGCTGATCCTCAACCTGCTCCGCGGCACACATGCAGACCAACATCCATCTCCCTCCCGGCAAACAGGCGTCGTACAGCATGCACACTCCGCAGAGCTGGCCAAAAACAGCAATGCCTCACCCTCGGTGAGGGAAAAGGCAGAATAATTGAAAACGGGCCAGTAAATAGTGAAGTGGTCCATATCTTTACTTTGTATTCATGTAATAAATATGCAAATGTCAGTTAGATAGTAATCTGCATGAGAAATGATGCACAACAAAGATTTGGTTATAATAATCTTCTGCTTATAGAAGAACAATTTGACCTGGACAGACGTGATCATTATAAGCAGTTTCACTAGAAGACTATGGATAAGTACCTCATACAACCCCACTTCAAAAAACCCTAACTATCCCTTTAATTCACAACTATTAAAGCAACTTAATAGCAGCTCATTTAGCCAATTTCTTAAAAAAACACCACAGGCTTCATCATGATGGCGTCCATTGTTGAGCTGAATTAATCTGATGTTTAACTGACTTGAGCTCCCTGCATAACCAGATATCCCACTCATACATCCTGTTCAGATCTAAGAAAGGAACATTTACACTCCTCCACGACTACATTCCACTGTCATGACAGAAAACTGTAACTCATGCGATAACAAATTCCCACAGGGATCCTTTTCTGTTTTCACATGTCCCATGTAGCATGAACAACCTAGTGGCTGTCCTCTCAGCAGTGCCACACCAGAACAGTATAATAGCATCATGTTTTATGAGGCTCATATGACTCCGCTAAGCAATCATGGGGTTTTTCAGACCCTCCTCCCTCCTCCCTCCCTACAGTGAAAAAGAGCAAGAAAGTATGATATTCCCCCTAAAAACAGCCTCAGTCCCTCTGGTTACATCAGTGGCATTGTCAGAGAGGATGAAAGGGTAAATGATCCATCTAAAATGAGTCAACTGGTAAATGGGCTTCGCTCCATTGAGCAGATTGAGTAATGGATTTGACGTGCCCACCTTCAAAAGCAGAGAGAGAAGAAAAACAAGACGGAGAGAGAGGCAGAGGGAGAGAAACAAGGTGTCTGGCTGAATAAGACCAGAGCAGTGTGACAGCGAGCTGGCCGTAGGGTTTGGAAAATCATCCTCACTTTTCTTCTCATCAATCTTTGCAGGTTGCATTTCCATAAAGGAGAGCAAGTGGAGCCTACAGGGTGTCAGCAGAGTATGATGGCTTGTTATTCATCAGTACACAATTGGACATAAAGGAGGAGGAGGAGGAAGTTGCAACTGTTTCTGGGCGGGCAGGGTCTGGTTAATGGAGCCAGCATTTGTATCAGGTGTCGGAACAGTTTGTCAATAAGGTGATGCACTCTGTGGTAATACACAGTCATAGCGTCTGAATCAAAGATTACTCACTGACCGTGATCAGGAGATTAACGAGCAGCGAATGGCTTCTTTATCGCTGCGGCAAACCGATCAGGGCGATGACATTCTGATGCCTGTATTGAACCAAAACTGCACTTACGCATTTTGTTCTCTGCTTATCGGATTCTTGTAGCGATTTACATAGTGAGACGTTCAGTTCAGTTCAGATTCAGTTCTTCTATCAGCGACGTGTCTGCTCTGTTTGAAGTGGAACACACTATTAAGCTGGTGAAGAAATTAAGTGCTTTCTACACACTTGCTCTGTGTTGCTTCAGCTAATGAACAGTGCAGCTCCTGAAAGGATTTTTTTTTTTTTTTTTTTTGGAGTGCATGCAGCCCGTCACCCTCCTACGTGTTGATTCAGAGATGCTGCCATAAGCTCCACAAAATAAACAGCGTTCAGAGTGTGGGCCCTGGCTGGAAACATGACAGCATCTCCAATACCACATTTCTTATGGAGACAAAGAAACATGAGGAATAGCAGAGAACAGAATTGGAAATGTTTGGCTGATTTTTTTTTTTTTTTTTTTTTTTTTTTAATTTTTGGTGGTGCGCTAGAAATCAAAGAAACCATAAATCTGTAATCAGTTTCTTCATCTGGCTATGAGCGCGTTCATATTAAAGGGGTGGTGATTGCTGCATGTGACCAATCACAAGTGTGGATGTCTACTCATTTACAGACAGACAGACAGAGCAGCATATTTTACAAAGGAATAACAAAAATAAAACAAACTGTATCAGACAAATACAAAGAAGTTAAACACATAATCCAGTCTACAATTGTGAATTGGGCTCAGTTGTAAAAAATCAGTTTGCTCATCTGAGGCTCATGGGTATTGTAGTATTTAGAGCCATCCAATCCAGACCACCACTAATAAACTGATGGAAAAATACAGAAACAAAGTTTAAACTATTACAACTGATGGTCATAAAATAAACCTATAATATCGGTGAATTATCCTGAATCCTCCTGTTCTTCTATGTTAAGAGGTACAAAGTTAGAGCTGCATGTTCTGGTAGTATTTGTCTGTTTATGTTGTGGCCACCAGTGTTACCATTGTTAAATGGCACTCAGAAGACTCAATCAGAGCTGCAGCTAACTCAAAATGCATAGTTGTCGGAGCTGGGAATAAAACATGGCATTGTTGTTACTGAATTCACCTAAAATTTACCCAGAATCTGAACGAAAACTGTTTCTAGCTGCAGCTGCAGTTTTCCTCAAGGGCTGGCTAATGGACGAACGTATCGGAGTCCATCGCTGTTTTTTTTTTTTTTTGTTTTGTTTTTTGTATGTATGTGATTTTTGTCATTTTATTTTATTAATTAAATGATCTGCCCCCTCAAATTGTTCCCAATGAGGAGAGAAAATTTCTAAACTCAGAAAGGCGTTGGTGTCAGTCACTGTGGATGAAGCCTTCCCCAGCGGCTGCCAGCGTGTTTCTGCCAGAAGAAAAACGCTACAGTATACGGACACTGAGCCGTCTTTAGTGGTTTCTGTCTAATCGATTGGTTCTGAAAAGCAACATCAATTCATAAGTCATATTTGAGAACTTCATAAGACGCCATCCGACTCTTTTTCCAATAGTGTCAGACAGCTTATTGCTTACGTGATTTGATATGCAAAATGTTGAAGAAGAGTAGGCTTAAAGCTGTAATCTTTCAGTAAAATTGTAATTTCACTGTAGATGTCTCCCACCACTTGTGATGTTTGCGCATGAATGTGTGCACACATACATGTGCACATATATATAATAATCGCCTGTTGTTGGGCCAGCAATGGTTGTTTGGACATTTTAATAAATCACCCAACCCTGTTTTCTATGTGAGTGTTATACATAGCAAATTAGTGTCACAGGTAATATAATTTTAAGATGACGTTTATGAAATGCATCATTTTCATCATTCATAGTTAACTTATTATCATTCTTTTTTTAATGTACACAGTCTTGTTCCTTTGACCTTTTATCAAAGAACCAGATATTGTTATTATTATTTTTGTAGTGATGATTCGAGTTTCATGTCCATCCAAGCCTTGGAAATGTCAGTCAGTTGCGAGAAAACGACTGAAATAACTTCTCAGTGTTGAGGATATCATTAAAAGAGAATGTTGAAATGGGAGTTTACAGCTGGGAGAAATTCTTCCTTTCACTTTTGAACTTCACACTCTAGAGATAAGATCACACTTTCACGTTACACAGTAAGAAAGGCAACAATGGCAGGCAGCTTTTTCAAAAGAGTCTTCAAGTGGAAAAGCAAGTGTCATCTGTGATGCGCTTTTTTCACCACTAGCGTTCACACTGATACAATACATTTTACAGATAACAGTGATCAACCACTTATAGTGATCAAAAGCTTGGGACAGAATCATTCCTATATAAATGCTGTTTAAATTATTTGCTTATAGTAATCAAGTAGTCAAGTTTCATTCATGACAACACATGGAAAAACATTTTAAAACTACGACTAACGTTAGTTGAATTGTTTTGTTTTTTCCTTTACTCTCTCAATGCTTTGCCTCATGGATCGCCTGCTTTGCAGCCAGATTCCTGAAACTGATGCTGCGTGCACAGTGATATCATGACAAGAAAAGGAAAGTCATTTTCTTAAAATGAAAAAAAAAACACAAAAACGAATGCGCACAGGGAAAGTATCTGTGGTTGAAGATGCCCTCATCAACTGGATTGATAATGCCCGGTGACGTAATGCCTCCAAAGTGAAACTTTGCCGATCTTCAACCTGCTCTGCAGCACACATGCACACCGGCACTCGTTTCCCTTCTTGGCATTACTGAGTGAGAGAGCAAGGAACCCTGGGAAAGGGGCGGCGTACTGCACGCATGCTCACGCAGCAGAGTCGGCAATCAACGGCAATGCCTCACCCTCGGTGAGGGAAAAAGACTGTCAGTTTCATAACGTCATGTAATAAATACACAAATGTCAATTAGATGGCATTATCTGGCTGACAGGCATTATCACTATATGCAGTTTCAACTGTACCACAAATCAGTGTGGTAGTGACCAGTATCTAGTTTTAACTGTTCAGACCTCACTGTGTGAGCGAGACTGTAAGCTAGCAAATGAAAGGGAGGTTTTCGCTACAGGAAACAGCGAGAGGAAGTTGCGGTTGTCAGTGGTGGTTTCCTCATCCATCTGCCACACAACCACAACCTCGCCAAGACACATACAGTGTCTCTCTCACACACACACACACACACACACACACACACACACACACACACACACACACACACACACACACACACACCACTCGAACCCCTCCCTTCTTTCTTCCTTTCTCTCCTCACTGAGGATGTCTTATTCCTCAGTTGCCATTGGTTACCTGGCAATTCTGTTCTTAATGTCAATTACCTCCAGCTTGTTTATCCTTTGTGGCAAACAGGGGGATCGAAACTGAGGCCCAAAGTCACCACCCTGCTGCCCACTTTTTCTAAGAAAAGAAGAAGAAAGAAATTTATTGAGATATTTGGAGTCATTTTGTTTGTTTTCTGCGCTGATGGGTGACCTTATAATTTGTTAGGAGAGCAGTTGTTGTCTTGTCTCTTCATCACCAACCGCTCTCATCATCCTGCACAGCCGTAATTTCCTCCCTTTCCAACATCGCCACATAATTTATCTGCTCATTCTGTGTGAGAGAGGGAGAGAGAGGAGGAGGAGGAGGAGAGGGAGGGGGTAGATATGTAGATAGGCAGAGAGATAAAGATGGGGGGCGAGGGAGGTAAGATGATGGTAGCAGTGTGATGAGGTGGGAAATGGGGGGCGGAGGGGAGGCAGGAGGGGAGTCGGTTGCCCATGGATACGACCCCGATATAATTTGATTTGTGGCAGCAGGAAGCAATGAGTGAACGAGCGCGAAAGGAGGGAGGGGGAGGGTGGTGTGTGTGGGGGGATGTGGAAAAAAGAGAGAGAGAGAGAGAGAGGAAGAGAAAACAAGGGTGTAAAAATAAGAGGCAAAGGAGGATGAGAGAGAGAGAAGGAGGGATGAGAGAGGCTTAAACATGTCGGGTGCTGAAGTAAAAAGGAGCAAGAGATATGAGAGATGGAGCGATTGTGAGACAGAGAGATGGAGAGAGATTGAAGGTCTCACATGGCTGCTTTTGCTAGCTTTCATCTTCGATGTCTCTATCTTATCTCCACCCCTCTATCGTTTCCTCTCTCTCTTTCCTTATTCAATTCATTTCAATTACATGCAGTTCAAACCTGCGCTGCTGGCAGAGCAGCCAAAGAAATGCAGTGTGTATTAGTGCAGGTAAACCATAGAGCAGTTACAAGGAGCAGTTCATCAGTTTTATATCAGTGCATCAGTATCACGTTGTACATTTGCAAACAGTATTATTACAGTACAGTATAATTACCATAAACGGAAAAGACTGGCCTCTGAACTCAGTTTTACTTTTATATGTGTTAATTTGCTGTTTGCTCAACGTAGCCTCATCCAAAGATTCGTATGATATCTAACGGAAAGTTACTCTTCAGCCCTGCATCAGTTTCCACTCCAGTCTTTTCAAAATATATATCCATCTTCACAGGAAACAACTTTGTTAGATTTAGGTAAGAAAAGCACTTAGTTTTAGGAAAAGACCGTAGTTAAGTTAAGGCACACTGAAAGTGGTTACACGACACCGGAAGTGGCGTAACTTAAGTATCAGACTTACGTGACAAATAAATCAACACTGACTTCCTGTTTTTGTTTTGTTTTTGTTTTTGTTTTTTGCCCTTTAAACTTCCTTGTTCACAGCCGATTGAATTACATTCAAATTGATTTCATGGGATATATGAATTACACTTTAGATTTAGTCTTGATCTTAAGACGAAAATGTTTATTAGTTTTAGTCACATTTTAGTCATTTTTATCCTTCATAGTTTTAGATTAGTTTTAGTCGACAACAACTCAAAAATTTTTAGTCGCTGAAAAGTCATTCGATTTTAGTCAAAATGTTCTCTCGCAATTTTGTCAGCCCTTTTTTTTGTTAAATCTAAGTCCTGTTTATTAATCAGCCTAAGATTTTATCTTATCTTAACCACAAGTTGATTGATTAAGAATGCAGCTTGGCAGTCAGTCTCAGTCACAGTTCACCTAGGGAACAGACGGTGAGGAAATTTCCCTTCCTATAAATAAACTGGCTGAAAGGCTGGTGTTACTGATAACACCAGATATTTTACAGCAAAAGATTACGGTCAGTAGGTGTAGCGCACTTACTTTGATCTTTAATGGTGGATGGCTATGTGTCTGGCCTCTCCGGTCCAGCGTTCACGGTGAGGCCTCAGGTTTCCGTTCTGCGGTGCTCCTCCGCTCCGCCTTCCTCATGGTGATTATCTCATCAACGTTATGGTTCCCTGATAGTATTGGGTTTAAATCTGAAATATTTCCAAATAGGTGCTTTTGCTTTTCGCTTCTCGTCGTCTTGTCTCTCAACTCACTCTCGTCCCGTGTGTGTGGAGCATGACTCCTGCAGACAGTCAGTTTGAAGCATCTATCGTCCGACTTTGTATTGACAACACGGCGCTGATACGCCAAAATTAACTAAATGGGTTGTATTTCTGTAAAAAGAAGCAAAAGACGGTATGGTGGGTATGTAAAGTAATCAGTGTGTGCCCGACCACCGTGTAACACGGCTAACACCGACTACTGCAACAAGCCTAGTTGCACCCACCATTCCATCATGACAGCCAATCTGCCCTCCCAGCATGTAAAAATATACTTTATTCAACCACCCGACCTGACCCGCAAACCACCAACTTTATGCATTAGAGTACCACAATCGTCAGGATTTAAGTGTGACACAAGAAGGAAAGAGATGGACTCCGCATCGTCATCGTCTCGTATTAGTCATGCAAAAAAAAAAAAAAAAGGTCAAGCGTGTATCGTCATAGTTTTTGATAAATTTACACTGTGCGAATGGTGTATGAGATAGTTTGCTTGTTCTTTAAACAAGTGTTGTAAGTGTGGTCTTGGATCACGCTTCCAAGAATGCTGCACTACAGGTCCCGCCCCCTAATTAGTGATGTCACGGTACGTGTTTTGGTTATGTCTGGTGGAAAATGTGCTGATGTCACTTGTGGGCGTGGCCTGAAGAGCAGCATGCTTGGAAACCCTTTTAAAGCCATCAGATAATTCTGCATCCCATCTGTTCACACACTTCATACTCAAATTCCTGCCATATCAAACACCAGATATTGTATCGCTACCTGAAGCTTCTCCTCCTCTCCATTTCTTAATCCTTCTGTCTTTCTGTGTGTGTTTGTGCAATCCTGTGTGTTTAATCCAAACAAAGCCAAATCTCCCTGGATTGTAAATAGCAGTTGGTTCTAGCAGGGAAGCGCTTCTGAAGCCAACCAGGAGACAAGGGACGCTGTGCTTCAGCAACACTCCCAGTTCTGTTCTGCTTGTTCACGACTGACGGGGCTCGTACTCTCTGTGTGTGTGTGTGTGTGTGTGTGTGTGTGTGTGTGTGTGTGTGTGTGTGTGTGTGTGTGTGTGTGTGTGTGTGTGTGTGTGTGTGTGTGTGTGTGTGGGAAAAGAGAGAAATTACGTGTGACAGAAGGAGAGTGTGGAAAAGAGCATAACAGAGTGTGAAAACGACGAGGAGAATGAGTGTGACGGGAGTTTGTGTGTGTGTGTGTGTGTGTGTGTGTGCGCGCCCGCAAAATACAGACGGAGAACTTGAAAGAGGGCATGTTTAGACACTCTGTCTAGAGGTCTGTTTCCTAAAGCACAATGTAGTTTCATACGATCAATCCTGCTTCGCAATCTATCAGCCTGAATGCACGACTATAAAACAGCGATTTAACAGCGAGGACTGAATGCAGAAACTGCTCAAATTATCCGTCTCTTATCCGGGATGATCTCAAGTTTAGCTTTTCAGTGTAACATGCTTTTTGCTTTCTTACCAAAGTTGGCATTGTCACTGTGAGTTTGACGGCAAAAATTCAGGAAGTCGGTGCATCCGGCACAACTAGTCGTTTTTACTTTGTTTGGATAAAACAAGATATAAAATGATGAAAGCTGCCATGATTGATTGATTAGTTGTCAACTATTAAATTACTCGCCAACTATTTCGATAATCAATCACTCGCTTTGCGTGAATTTTTAAAGGAAAATACAGTGAAAATTCTCTGAGTGCAGCTTCTTAGACAAATGAAGACATTTGAGGACGTCATCTTGGGCTTTGGGAGACACTGAACAACATTTTTCACCATTTCCTGACATTTTATAGTATATATGAGACAGAGAAACGGACAATGAAAATAATCACCAGTGAGCTTATGAGATGCTGATCGGCAGAATTTTTCAGCTTTTGGAGAGAGCCAGGCTAGCCTTATTTTTAGTCTTTGTGCTAAGCAAAGCTATATGTGTCTAGTGTTCATCTTCTTATTTAACAGACAAACATGGGAGTGGTATCAATTTTCTCCTCTAACTGTCAGCAAGAAAGTGAGTAAGGGTATTTTCCAGTATATCGAACTACCTTTTAAATCCAGTTCGCTCTTCGGACTCTCAAAGCTATGGCTTGTCTTCAGAATTTCTTTAACGTAAATTAAGTCATATTTGTTGTGTTTCCAGCTGCAAGAAGATGCTGTCAACCGGGAAATCAGATTTTTTCAACTGAACATTATGAATTCTCTTATTTTGTTTTGCTTTTATGAGTCTCTGAGACCTAAAGTTTGTAATTTGCAAAATGTATGACTGCACATATGTCAAATGCAGACACCCAGCAGCATCTGTTTTGGAGTACATCAGGAACTTAACTGAATCCGATTGTTGTAGTTGCATTTTTAGGCCATGTAATTAAAATTTTTATCATGTATAATGACTTTTTTATGGTATTATGGTCATCTGACAGCAGCAGCAGGAAGATATGTCTCTGACAACACACGCAGGGTGTGAGCAGCTTTAGTCGGACGCAGTCAGCCATCACAGAGAGAGTTGAAGACAACAGAAAAAGTTGTACGTGTTTAATGTCTGGTTTAAGTGACTTTATTTTGAAGTGAGCTCGGGTTGACTTTGGAGGGAAAGAAAGATGGTTATCAGTCTGTATTTTTTGTAAATGTTAATTTTCCATTTGTTAACGCTCACACCCTGTAGTCCTGCAAGACATTTTTGGCCCTTTGAGAATCTCTTATAATAAATATCTGTAGTCCTTTGCAAATCCCTGGGATTCTTCATGTCAGGAAAAGGGGTGGCTTCAAGACATATTTTTCTTAAAACAAAAAATGGTCAAAAGGGTGAGTTAATTCCTCCTGTCCCCAGTGCTGTTTCACTTTTATTTTTATTTCCCTAATAGTCTTGAAATGAGTGTCAGTATTGTGAAACATGACAGAATAAGGCAGAAATTATGTATTCCTTTGTTTTTGGGGGTAAATATGGATTTTGAATGTATGTCTTTGTATCATTTATTATTTGATTAAAAATTCAACATTTTCTTGTCCACCTCTCCCCCTCCTCTTCTTTTTACCTCCCTCCACCAGGTGACGTTCACCAAGCGGAAGTTCGGTCTGATGAAGAAGGCGTACGAGCTGAGTGTCCTGTGTGACTGCGAGATCGCCCTCATCATCTTCAACCACTCCAACAAGCTGTTCCAGTACGCCAGCACCGACATGGACAAGGTCCTGCTCAAGTACACCGAGTACAACGAGCCGCACGAGAGCCGGACCAACGCCGACATCATCGAGGTAAAGCGTGGGAGGGTGAAACAACGGGAAATAATTCCCTAACTATAACACAATGACATTGATTTGACCATGACTTCAGTCTATGAGTCTAAAAGTCCTCTTCACTGACTTTTCAACATATATATTTCAATACTTTTGAAACATTTTCAATCATAGATTGTGTTTTATTGTGTGTGAGTGAGAGCAGGACAGTCAATGTGCTTAATTTTAGTTACTGTTTATCCTGATTTTTGTTGGTGTGTCCCACCCGTACTGGTACTAAAACAAGACTTGCCCAGTGGGATCTTTAAGATCTAACCTAAACTAATCTAATCTTGGCCATGTATGTGTGTGAACCCATATCTTTGGTTCAGGATGATCTGACGTCTAACTTTAAATCCAGCCTGGTCCTATGGCTGACTTTTTGTTTTTAGTTTTTACCAAAAATCATCTGTTGTTGTTTACAACAAATGAGATCTCCTTGAATTAATAGTTTGACATTTTGGCAGATACGCTTATTTACTTTCTCACTGGGAGTTAGATGAGAAGATCAGTGTCACTCTCATGTGTGTCTCTCTTTAATATTAATATCTAGAGCCAGGAGTAGCATGCAGACTGGAAAAGAAAAATTAACTAACAGGTTTTCTGTACAAAAAATAGGGCAGACAGAAAAGACAGGGCTTAGCTAACTGCTAACTGGTCACCATGTGAGTGGTATCGATGGCAAGAAAACTGTATTTTTAAAAATGTTTGAAAATGGAACTATACCTTTAAGAGGACAATAGTGAGAACATGCAAATGTAGATCAGTCCTCTCCAGTTTGGTCTTGTCCAGTCTGGTGTGGTCCAGTTCGGAGTTGTCGAGTCCAGCCTATCCCAGTGCTGTTTATGGCTGTACTCTGGCTTACTGCCTGTTAGCTTGCAGGGAGAGCAGAGGTAGGGACAGCTGGGCCTGCCCCCCTTACCCCTCTGGCATCGGCCCCGTTGTTACCCAGAGACCTCTCCAACAACAAAAACAACAACAACAACAAGCCAAAGGAGGAACCAATCAGAAACCACCTTAGCACAAAATGGCCACCAGATAGAAGAAGAGCCTGTCGAGCAGCTGAAAAATGTTTGATCATTTGCATATTGAGTGGAAGAAAGGTCAGTGATGAGGTTAGGAGAGAAGGTGTGAGGCCAGTCATTTAGTTCCATTTTTACGTTTTCGTAATAGGAGTACATTTATTTCCTAACGTCTTTCTAGCCTGTGGGGAAAATGCTTCGCTGGAGCTCGTCAGGCGAGCATGCAGCACATTCACATACCTTGCTGACCCTTTTATACATAATGGCCCTCTCATGAATTGAACACGAGATGGTTAGGTATGATTCAGCGAGCCGTGTACACTGCAGTACAGCACTTAGGCCTCGTATGGGGGGGTCGACATAAAGCTGGATCACGCTTGGCTTTGAATATTTCTCTCACTTGTTTTTGCACATTTCTGCTGCAGGAGTTCATGATCGGTCAACCAGAAACACTGTCAACGTCAAGTCAGCACCACATCTTTATTGTCATATCGAAAGCCATATTTTGTGCAGAAAGTCATATTCCAACAACGCGAAGCAGAAAATAATAATAATAAAGTTCGTCAGCTTGTGAATAGATTTAGGCCAATAAAAGACTCATTAAGAATCACCAAGTCCAGATGTGTTTCCATACAAGAATCACATGTATTACATACTGTATATGAATTACTGAGGAATTTCAGGCAGGGAAATTTTAATAATATAAATTATAATATTGGTTATTATCTAAAATAATGACTCTAGTGTGAGTAAATCCCCAGGAGTGCTTTTATCAGCTGCTCATAAACTCCTGCATGATCCCCACGGTAAACAAATGAGAATATACCCACAGAATTAAAAAATCTATTTCAAACATTTGTTCCTACCTGTATCCCAAGAGTGGTGAACTTTGAGACCAACTAATTAGTTGTATTTCCCCTTTTTTTCAGGCTGTTTTTATCAAATATGCTAGTGAATGCAGGCCAGAGGTTTCACACAGTGTTGGATTCATCTCATAAACCCCTAGGAGGCTCCTCCGTCCTCTAACTTCTGCTTTAAGGCATCATTCTTTACCAAGTTGTCTGAAACTATCCACAAACGTCTAATTGTATCACTAGCTAGTGAGCTGGAGGTGTTTCAAATGCAGCTCATAAAACTTATTAGCCTTGCAACTTTCCCAGGACCCTTTTAGGAACATTGTTTTTTAAAAATAAATAAATTGCCATTTTTATCTAGAAATACAGATGAACAGCTCAACATACTGTTGAGAACATAACCTGGAAGTTTCACTCTCGTTCTCCATAGATTTTAAACAGAAAAAATAGGGTCTAAATGTAGTTTCTGCCCCCCAAGATGGGGGTTAGGGTTAGGGTTAAGACAAGATGCCAAGATGGCAACGGCTGGAATCACCCACTTTGAGCTTCACAATGGCTTTTCAGAAACAGAAAAAGATGTCACGCAGACTACGTCGATATTTTGTACAGTCTATGGTGGTCACCGGTAAACACACTAAACAGCCTGTTAAAAGCCATGTTGAAAACATTTCTCACTGACTGATGACATTTACTGCTGCGTCATATTTATTGATACATGTTGGATGTAATGCAGGCTGTCTCCGCAGTAAATCATCTGTTGAGATGGTTATTTATTTGTGCTTTAGAGCGTAACCGCTACATAACAGTCACGCTCTCATTCACAGCACCGCTGTCTCTCACTTCTACCTCTCGCCCTTTCAGCTCGCTCACACAATCTCTCTCTTTTTTCTGTTTATTTTGAAATGAGTTGGAAAGTCGACAGCAGAACTTAACTTTATTTTCAATGTTATTAAACAAGGTGAAATACTCTCATACTAAAATGATCCTAGATCAATACTATAGTAATTTCTTATTTTATGAATGAAGCGGTACCCGAGTTGAATCGGCGGCACTGTGCATGCTTCACCAATCAGAGACGGTCATCCAAAAGGTTCCTACTCCCTGGGGAAAGTTCCTGTGGTCGAAAGGGGGCTTTCCTTAGTTTAGTTCTTGGGTCTAATGGATGAGGTTCAGTCAGGGCTGAAATCTTCGTAGAAGTGTTGGTGAAATAGTTTTGGATTTGTGGGGGCAGAAGACCGACACTAAGACCGAGGAAGCAGAGTCTGGTGCCATGTCCCCCTCCCGCTGTCACTTCCGCTCTTCCTTTCACTCTTCTTCCTCTCTTTCCTGCCTCCTAATCTGCTGATTCACTTGGTCACGACCATTTCTCCCTTCTTTTCTTATCCTTCTCTTTCTGTCTGTCTCAGAGTGTCAGCAGTAAAGCTTTTCTGGAGGCTGTATCTCCAGCTGCAGATGGCTCTTAAGTGTGTGTGTGTGTGTGTGTGTGTGTGTGTGTGTGTGTGTGTGTGTGTGTGTGTGTGTGTGTGTGTGTGTGTGTGTGTGTGTGTGTGTGTGTGTGTGTGGAGAGTGTGTGTGCGCGGGCCATGACAGGGCGTTGGGCTGCTCCGGGCCACATCAGCTCAAGCTCCACTGGCCCTGTTTGTGTGCGTACATGTGTTTGTGTTTTCAAGTGTGTCACGCTGTCTCTTTCTCTTTCTTTATGTGTGTGTGTGTGTGTGTGTGTGTGTGTGTGTGTGTGTGTGTGTGTGTGTGTGTGTGTGTGTGTGTGTGTGTGTGTGCGCGCGCGTGCACACACACACCTCTCGCTCTCCCTCTCTCTCTGTTTGCACGCTCTGCAGCAGCCCATGAGAGCGCCTCATACAATATTCAGTCCTGGTTAGCCTCTCAGTTGTGTGTCGGCTTCTATCTGTGTGTCCTACATCCCTCCTATACCGGCCTGTATAGTGCACTCCTACACCTTGCACTCCCACCCGTCCTCTCTGTAGGCCAAGAGGCATTTAGCAACTTTCTCCAGCGTTTGTCCTCAGCTGTCCCCTTTGCCAGATGTGCTGCAGCACACGCCTCGTTGTTAAGCGGGTGTTAGTGTCGTCTGCGCCAACCATTTTCCATTAATCCTTACCATTTTGCATTTGCAGTGGCATTTTGAATCATTAAGTCTGGAAAAACTCCTCAAAGTTACATTTGAGAAAAAACTACAGTGCAAATAGCTATACCAAAATGCTACCAGAACAATATTTAAAGCTGCAGCAACATATTTAATAAGCATATGACATGTTGTGCTATATGTAAAAACTTTACCAAGTAAATACAGCCATCACATACATTTAGTGGAATCAAATGTAACATTCAGCCCTAAAATATAGTGCAGGATGCATTCAAGTACCTCAATGTGCTACAGTATTTAAAGGATACGGCTGGTATCATTCAAATGTTTCTTAATTTTAAGAAATCTTGTTAACAGTACATTAGTCTGTTTCTCAGTACTTTCTGACTTCCTGTCTGTGAACCATTGGTTCCTACTGAAGATGTAAATCTTTGAAATGTCTCACAAATATATAGTTTAATTTGTAAATGTTAAGGGCTCAATAATTTCTTAAAACAACCGGCCACTGTAATTTTTAGTGAACATCACTCAAACAAGAGGAAATAGCGCATTTGTTGTGGATTTACGAGATTATTGATAATTTGAGACTGGCTTTGATTGAGATTTTATGGGATTTTTTTTATTTATTGGTATAGGGGGTATAATACCTTCACTTCCCTTTTAATGTGAAATATCTGCAGGAAGTGGTGATTTTCAGTAATGCTTGCTCAGCATTAAGCGTGGTAAAGCCACAAAATGATCTGAATTAATTAGTTCTTTTAGCTGTTATCTGAAACCAGATCATTATTTGATTACTGGCTTGTATTTGATTTGTCTCTCAGCACCTTATTCATCCCCATATTTGTTTTCTAGTGCTGTGTGTGTTAACATAGCAGGAGTTTTATTTTTCCGGCTGGCCTCTTCATCTTTTGTTTGGGTCACATGGAAGCATGTTGTTCATTCAAAGGACACACATGCCACTTGACATTGAGGAATTCAGAGTAGCACAGCCAATTTGACGGTATGGATGAATTATATGATCATTCTTAGAGCCATAAGATTATCTGCAGTGGCACATGGTGTAACATCGCTGGTCGGGTATGGACGTACTGACTGAGTGACACACAGAGAGAGAGAGACGTAATTGGATAGTCACAAAATGTGCCCATTTGCTGCTCTGCCTCCGCGAGTCTCTCCAAGCAAGTACTTTTGAGTATAAATTATGAAGTGTGGATTTAGTCACGCAGGCACACACACACACTCATACGTGCATGCACATACACACCCGAGTGTTTTTGGTTTATGTATAGTCACCCTGCATGTACTGTACATGCACACTCCAATGTCCCTGTATGCTTAGAAGCACTTAAGCTTGTGTGTGTATGCGTGCATGGACTTTATCACATGGTTAGACATTCCCTCACTCCAGTGCAAGGCTGAGAGGCAATACATATGCACACACAGCCTCTCTCTGAGATGCACGTGCTGCTTGTGTGTGTGTGTGTGTGTGTGTGTGCGTGCGTGCGTGCGTGCGCGCGCGCGCGCGCCTCTCCTGCCAGGATGTGTTAATCCGCTTGACTGCAGATCCCAATCAGGGCGAGGGAAGGAAGAGAGCGAGGGACAGAGGGAACACGAGCGAGCGAAATGCTGAAAGAGCGCCGATGAATAGGCAAGGAGAGAAAGCAAGATGGGCGGAGAAGGGGGATGCCCTTTTTTTCCTTTTAAGCAGCTCAAGGAAGGCAGATCTCTCCAGCGAGCCTCGCCACAGGGGCTTAAGGACTTTGGGCACCGCCCCGATCCTCCTGGGTTGCGGCCAGGGGAGCCTCATGTACCGCAAGAACACCACTTGACAGGATTCGCCCCTTAAGTAACTGATTCTGTTAGCCACCACGATAGCCTCACCACGCCCAACAAAAACTATACAACCCCAAAACTATCAAGGGGTGTTTCCACCTCTCTCTCTTCCCCCAGCACACACTCAGGTTGGAGGTGATGCCTCTGTTTACCTGGAGATGCTCGCTCTCAGCTAATCCTTCTTTGCTGTCCAAACTCTGAGGACCTCCTAAGACCTGTCATATCCCGAGGTCCTAATCTGGTCTAGACGAGGTCACCTGTCCTTACACATACGTGATTGGTCAGCCTCGGTCAGCTGATCACTGGGACTCGTTTGAATGAAGTTAAATTTATTGAAACAGCCCTTTATCACAGGAAGACAAGCCTGACAAGCTCCAACTAATGAACACTCAATCACTAACCAAAATGATGCAGCCAACCAGGGCACCGAGCTCATGTCCGCGGTTATTATTTGGGTGTTATGTGATATAATAAGGACTTTACATTCTGCAATTAGACACAATACATTACACACATTTATTTGTCTAATTGTCTTAAAATGACTGTCGAAGGCAAGTACTACCAAATACTATTGAAGGGATACAATCTTTCCCTAACCTGAGTATAGCTGATAATATAGCTAATTTAGAGATCAATAAATTTTAGAGATCCATCAATATTTGAGAAACTCATAAAAGGGCATTTTAAAAAACATCTGACATTTTTATTTCTGCTCTTGGCTGCATTAACAGTTTGATTCTAAAGCTAGGTAGAAAGGTGAGTCACCTTTTGTTGTTATGTCATCTGAGTGAGATGCACGCTTAATTTGAAGTAATTTCTCCTTATTACAACAGCATTTCTGCAGCATTCCAAGATCAGCGACTTCACAGATATGTCTACTATGTCATTGTGACACACACTCTTGAGTGCTCTGTTCAGAACTGATATCTTGCAAAAATGATTAATGGCCCTACAATGAAAAAGGGCCCAGACTCCATTAAAAAGATATTGATTGACTGAAAGTCCTTGATTGACAAATTAGTGACTCATTTCCAAACTCACCCATAATGTAGAGAAACTGAATGAGGAGCATCCAGCACCCACCTCGTTAAAATAAATAAATAAATAAATGAAATAATGGACATTTTGCATTTCCAAAACAAAAGTCTTCATTAATGGACCCCCACCCTTTTTTTTTCAGCCTGCAGACAAATGCTCACCGATCATGGGCCAGGGCGTTATCTGATTTGGCTGACGGCCTCTGTATCCGTGCAAGTAATCCCGAGACCTCCCAAGAACCGGGAGCAGAGATCCGTTAACCTCATGGATAAAAGAGCTGGAGGGGTGATGTCTGTTTGAGCAGACACTGCCAGAAATTTAAAGAAGGATGCAAGTACACAAAGCAGAATAGGGTTTATGATATGTCCAACTTGACAACCTAGTTTGTTTATTATAAAAAGGATGGAAATAATCTTACTGTAAAGGCAGATTGTTTTTTTTCATGAGTCAATAATAGACAAAAGATGATTCTGTATAATTCAGTTTTGCATTAATATTTAATCTTTTGTCTCTCAAAATTAATGTTTTTTTGATTCTGTGTACAAAAAAAAGCACAAAATTTATTGAAACAGTGAACAGGACTTGCTCAATACTTTTCTTTGGTCTTTTATTCTTATTTTTTCATCATTGTTTACCGACAGGTGACATTTGAAGTTAATTTTGGACATTTTACAGTAGCACGTCCGTGTTTATTGATCAATAAATGAGACGTTTTCCTGGTGTCTCACAGCTCAGTAGGTTAGCAACACAAGAAACAACTGCTGATCTATAATACAACATCTGGGCAGCGGAGAGACTGTGGACGTCATGTCCCATATGACTGACTGGAGGACGCTGTGTGTGTGTGTGCGCCTGTGTGTGTGTCCTCTGCAGTTGTATGCAACATGCTAGAATGGGACGGATTACATTTTACTTTGTGTGAATCAGAATTGGGCAACAGAGACTGTGTCTGCTGCGTCAGTCTGGGTCCATGTAAAGTATCTATCTATCTATTTATCTATTTATCTATCTATCTGTCTATCTGTCTGTCTATCTATATGTTTATCTATCTGTCTATCTGTTTATCTGTCTAACTATCTGAAGTACTTTCAGTACTTTCTCTGTTTAGATAAAAAAAAAAAAAACTCCACAAAGCCTTTAAATGAGAAGAAATATCAAAAAGAATAAGAAGAAGGGATCGCTCCTCTGGGATGACAGACATTTGAACATGGAGAATGCAGAATAACAAAATTCTGGGACTGTCCCCTCTTAGTTGAATTAGTCGACTAAGATTTCTTTAGTCGATTTGTCATTTTATAAGCTTTTTTCTTGCCAAATCACTTGTTTTAAAGACACTAATGAGCCCATCTCTGGTAAACACACGATTTAATGTGATGCTTTTGTGTGATTCTTTGCGGAGGAACTCCACTTTACAGATCTGACGATTAAATCAACTAATCGATTGGTTGACAAAATCATATTGTGTTACCTGACTGAGAATGTTTTTGGGTTGAGGACAGCTCTAGAAAATTAGGTGCATTCAGTGCAAAAAAGAATATGGACCATAAAACCTGGAAAGATTGTCATCTTTACATGATGTGTTTTGATATTCGGTGCAGATGCATTTCAGGTTTTACCAGAGTATCGCAGTTTGATAACCAGCCTGAGAAGAGAGTGGGGGATGAACAACATGAGCAGGGAGAAGGGAGAGAAAATGCGATGAGAAAGCTCCAGGAACAGGTCAAGAGAGAGAGGAGGGCAAAAGAGGACACAGAGAGAGAAAGTGGTGGGAAAAAGATGAGCGAAAGAGAGGATGAGAGCAAATGA
The DNA here is from genome assembly GCA_947000775.1 of Pterois miles. Lineage (NCBI taxonomy): Eukaryota > Metazoa > Chordata > Actinopteri > Perciformes > Scorpaenidae > Pterois > Pterois miles. The sequence continues at coordinate 5,822,438 of CAMQGK010000568.1, read as the reverse complement.
GCGACCAGGGAGACTTGCATATGGAGACATTACACAAAGAGAGAGAGATGTTAAGGGCAAAAAACACAGAAGGACGAGTGTGAGACTTTGCACTTTTATGTGAGAGAGAGAGAGAGATGCGTTAAAGGTGGTGGGCTGAGAGATGAGAGGGCGAGAGAGAGAAAGAGGGAGAGAGAGAGACAAAAAGAGGAGAGAGAGCAGCAGCGTTTCATGGAGAGCTGGAAACAGAGGTCGGGCGGACAGGCGGGTGGGCGAGCAAGCGAGCCAGAGGGGAAGGGAGGGAGGGAGGCGGGGGCGGGGCTTGTCAGCAGCCACAGCCAGTCAGAGGCTGGCGTGGTGCTCTGCAGGGTATTCTTACCCTGGCAACACAATAGAGCGAGAGAGAGAGGGAGAGAGGCGGCGGACAGGTGAACAGATGGCTGACTGACTGAGAGACAAGCTGATCAGTGGACTACAGAGGGTGTGTGTGTGTGTGTGTGTGTGTGTGTGTGTGTGTGTGTGTGTGTGTGTGTGTGTGTGTGTGTGTGTGTGTGTGTGTGCGCGCGCGCGTGTGCGCGCGCGTGACAGTGTGAGAGAGAAAGTGAGAGTATGTGAATGCACTGTAATTTAACACAAATGTTGGAGCAGAGAAACAAAGAGATACTGAGATGGAGAGAGAAAAGGAAAAGATGCTCATGTTTGCATTCAAATATTCACGAAATATCTGTTTAAATGAGAGAGAGAGAGAGAGAGAGAGAACCAAATCAAGTGTGTATTTGTGCATATGCAGGAACACGGACAGGGACAGTGTAAGAAGGAAGCATGCTGTGTGATCAATTCCAGGTTCAGACCTTGAGAGTGAGGACATTATCGTAAAGCGAGGACGTTGCAATGTGAGGACACTTTATCTTTTTATTCCCAGGAGTTCAGTCCATATTTCAGGATTTATGTCCAATACAAATGGCAAATGTCGATGCAGGACGTAGGCAGGAAGTAATAGTGAGGACTTCAGGGTGGCAGATGGGCGTGTAGCGAGTCTGACTTTCATGACATTCAGTTCACATCCTGTCAGAGACCTGCAATTAATGTTCGCCTTTTTATGAACATAACGACGACGTAATCTTTCCCTACCCTTATCCAATCATAATCTTACACTAACCATAGTTTATTTGCCATAACCACGATCTTTCCCTATAAGCATACTATAGTTGCTGTTTACAGATATTGTACAAAGTGAGAATTTGAAAAAGGTTTGTTTTTTTTATTGAATTGTGATTAATTGCATGATTGTCCATAATTAATTATGATTAACTGCTGATAATTTTTTTTTCTGTTCAGAATGTACATTAAAGGGAGATTTGTCAAGTTTTTAATACTCTTATTAACATGGGAGTGGGCAAATATGCTGCTTTATGCAAATTTATGTACATATTTATTGTTGTATTAACAACACAACACGATGACAGATATTATCCAGAAACCCTCACAGGTGCTACATTTAGCATAAAAAATATGCTTTAATCATAACATGGCAAACTGCAGCCCAACAGGCAACAACAGCTGTCAGTGTGTCAGTGTGCTGACTTGACTATGACTTGATCCAAACTGACTGTGATTATCATAAAGTGGGCATGTCTGTAAAGGGGAGACTGGTGGGTACCCAGAGAACCCATTTACATTCACACATCTGGAGGTCAGACGTCAAGGGACCCCTTTGAAAATGGTCATGCCAGTTTTTCGTTTAGCATAACTTTAGAGTGATATTTAGCCTCCTTCTCTACAAGCTAGTATAACATGGTGCCCACATCACATATCAATGGATCAATGGTGGCTTCCTTAGATTTTCTAGTTTCATATGATCCCAGTATCTTCACTCTAGCTTTAAAACTATATATATATATATATATATATATATATATATATATATATATATATATATATATATATATATATATATATATATATATATATATATATATATATATATATTTTGTTTTTTTGTTTTGCCATTATTTGCATTAGCAGTTATTACACTGTACTCACCAAGTTAATTTCTGAGATCAGGGTCAAGAAGCACAAGAAGTCAGACGACCAGTACCTCCCTATTAGAAAAACTTAATTAGACAATAGAAATGTGGGGAAATAGAAAAAATAGTACTGTCTGCTATAAACATCCATCACTGTTTAATATGGTTGTGGTTTGTCCGTGGCTCAACGTGTCGCCCCGTGACCACGGTTAGGGTTAAGGTGCTCGCCAGTGGGTGAAAGCCAATCCCAGATGCACTCTCGTTACATTTTTTCAGTGCATATTCGCAGCTTCCTCATGGAAGCATTCTTACGATCTGGCACCTGGTCGATAGAGGCTGACGCCCAAATTTGCACAGGTGTGTACGTATGTGTGCGAGGCGCTACTTGTCCTCCCCCTCCTCGCTGTTGTAGTTTCACCTAAGAGATCAGCTGTTCTGGCAGCAGAGCATCGTAAAACACACTTCATTCAAAGTCGACAAAAACTCAGTAAAACTTGGTTTGTCTTTCCAACAATCACCAACTCTGGTACGGTCTAAATAAACCCTCATTTCACAGAGTTAGATGTGATAATATGCTGGTTTAGTGTGTCTCTCTCTGCCCACTGAGCAGCTCTCATTCGTCGGAGGCAGACCAGTTAGCAAAAGAAAATGACCAACATTGCCCAAACAACTGGCGATGTACTCCAATCGAAAATAACCAATATATTCATCCAATCTCCACAGTCATCACAAGTATTCAAATGTGTGTCATGTGTTATGTGTGTCAGTACATGTGATCGATGCACCACCACGGCGTCGGTGTCGTCACAGTTTTTGTTTGCTGGCTCTTGATCTCTTTGTGTCCTGACAGCGGGGGGCCGGAGGTCCACGCTTCGATCACGTCCTCCACGCAGCCCTCTGTCACATGCCGTCATTGTCATGTTGAGGCTGTTTTATGTTTATTTATTTTATTTATTTTATTTCTCCTATGGCTCCTTTGTTCTCTTGATTTTTTTTTTTAGGTCAGAACACACATATCAGCACACCAGCAGCCAGCACAGAGTGTGGTTTCTGTGAACTGTGGACAACAAAGTGTGTGGTGGCGGCAGCTCCTGTGCGTAAAAATTTGCATTAAGCTGCAGATCAGAGCGCTAACTTGTTCTGGTGAGACTGAACAGCTGAATCAGGTGACTGTCTCCGTGTTGGAACAAATCTGTCTAATAACCCGTTTCTGTGGGTAGATAAAATGACGCTTTGACACTGTGATAATAATAATGGCTTCCAGTTTTAATGAGATTCATATCAAAGAGCGCTGTTGTTATTAAAACTGAAAGTGTCTTTACCCTGACATCCGAATGGCATCATTACCCTCTTGCCCTCACCTGTTTTGACGATTTAAGGCTAATTCATTCAAAATGAGTAGAATCTCTGTCTCTGCCTCCTCGGGGTTTTGTGTGAGTACAAGTTCCCTCCGGCTCTACTTCCGTGGCTGACTTGCATGTAGTTGAATCATCCTCACTCAGAAGTGATTGTTAGCAGCGGGAGTCATGTGCTTATGTTTTAATCAGACCACCACTAGACTGCAGTCACACTTGACACAGTATTAATTAAACAAAATAAAGAGTGAGTGAAGTATTGAATATGATCTTTGAGTGCTTTGTTACTTATGGATAATCTGCGAAGTTAGACACTGTTAAAAAATTGTATTCACTAGTCTATAATTGAGGCCTTAAAGAACCAAACCAATGCTTTTTTTAGTTTTAATATTTCAGATTTTTGGATCCTACCATTTTTAGAAATCCACTGATGTCCATTTATTTCCGAATAGTATGAAAATCAATTAGCAGACTCTTAAAACTCACCTTATTGTCTTGCAACTCAATGTTTTGGTTTTATGGCAGTTATGTATTCTGACAACTGCAGCAGGAGGCAGTTCGTTGTTTTCAACAAACAAGCTTTCGAAGCCTACTGTACACTATCCTCCCAGCACCAGTTCAATTCAAGACCTTTAATGTCAATATGCAAGCACAACAAAATTGCAGTCGCCTTATATGGTGCATTGCATTAATCAGGTACTTGAATATATACTCATAAATTGTATCATAAATGGTGTATTTTAGTGTATTTTCCTCAAATGTACAGCCCCAGTTGTAGTAATAGAATGCATTCAGTTGCATCTTTATCCATGGGATCATTCTTATAATGGTGATATCGCCTTTAAAATTAAGATTTACACTAGGTAAGGATAAAAATCATATTTTTTCTTTTACTGCATCTCCAGTGTCTCTGTGGTAATATAGTGTAGTTTTCTACAATATATCCATATTCCTTAGCTTCATACCTTTCAAAGGAGACCATATCTATGCATCTAAGCCTTACTGTTGATGAGCTAATCCTGATTATATCATTATTCATTTTGGGTACTAATTTTAGCCTTTTTTTCCTGAGAGAGAGGACTATGGGCTTAACAGGTGAAAGACTTCACACACATTTACTGTACAAAGAAAAAAGCCATGACTGATATGAGAGGTTGTAAATATCAGCAATTAAAAGTACAGAATCTCAGCAATATTATTGCAAAATATAAGGAATGTGAAGTACAGTATAATACAAGAACGACGAAACAACTGATAAGTGTGCAAAGCATCAGCAGCATATGGAGTGATGTATAATGGGGTTTTAATTGACGTGTGGTTGGTGTAGGAACACTGCACATAATCGATGGCTTGGAGTGACATGTAAGTAAATACTGCACATGCTCCAATGACAGTAGCACATCAGTTTGTCACCAAACAGCAGATATCGTCGTTGACAAAGTTAGCAAGTAGCTTGTGAAGAAAGTGAAACATCGAGCAACCCGTGAGAAAGATATTTTTTCTCAGGAGCTGGTGGAGACCAAACCAGAGCTTAAAGCAGAGGGTAATATTGGACTTGCATCCATTATCTCCAAATCAGCGCTAATGAACTCCATGTCTTCAGGATATGTAAATAGTTTGCTGTTTGATAACCTGAGTCTGCTAATAGATTAACATAAAGTATATAAATTAATGGGAGTCAATGGCTGCACAGAACAGCACAAACAATTACTTGTATGGCCATTTAAAGTCTTGTTTTACCAACTAGGACTGGGCAATATGATAAAAGTCTTCTATCACGACACAGGTCTTTGTATATCTCAGGGTAAATCTTTTTTGTATGTTCCTGTGTGAATGAAATACTTGACAAATGAAAAGCACTATTGAGTATTTTCTCATTTAATTAAGAGCTTTAGTGGAAAATGAACAGTTTCAAGTGAAATTATTGAGGAAAAATAAATTGTTTTTATTTATACAGCGTTTGCTAATCGCATTGAACTAAGAGGTAATGTAACGTGATGTAAAAGCAAAACCACAATCTTCAAATGATATTCACTCAAAATATTTCACATCAGATCTTCTGAGTTAGTATGTGCATGTTATGAATTTAGACTATGTAATGGTGCATCATGATATCTCGATAAATTATCGTATTGAATTATCACCCAATTAAACTTCTATCTAGTATTGTCTAAAATTAAGTTATTTTTTTGCAGCAACCTGTCTCTTTCTTGTTTCAAGATACTGATGGTCATATCTATTAGCGACAGGATGTGCTGTTCTTCTTCTGCACTGGCAGTTCTTCACTCCTTAAAAGACAATAAGGTCTTCAGGACTCAATGACAGATTTAAGACTTGATGAGATGGAGATTTTTTGCAGTGTACTACAGACTATTTCCTTTGGCTGATAGATTTCAAGGCGAGGGATTTCCTTCTTACGCCTCTCGGGGCTAAAGCTTGTATTTGGACCACAGAAGGCTCTCCAGCTCCAGTTTAAGATCCATTTTGCTGTGAGGATCTATCTGCTTGGCTCTGTGGTCAAGGCCCCACCAGGCAAAGCTACTTAACGGCAAATCTCGTTTAGCAGAATCCTCTCAAAATAAGAGCCTATATCTCCACCCCCCACCGCTCTCCCTCTTTCTCTTCTCACCCTTCTCAAAGTGTGCTAACACTGACACAACCTGACTGCCGTTAGCCGTGGCGCTAACACACCTGCGTGCCTCCTAACTCACCCCTTACCCTTCCGCTCCGCTCAGCCACTTTCCTCGGAGCAAAGCTTCACACTGATTACCAACACTGTTGATTAGTGTGTGTGTTTGGAGGTGTGATGCTTCAGTATGTCTTCTGACATGCAGCTCAGGTTTATACATGGTGTCTCGCTCTGTAAAAGCACCGTGGTAAAGCACATCCTTTTCATTTCAAAGCTTTCTCCGTTTGGAATTTTAGTCTGAGTTTGCTTCACCCTTTTAATCCATGACTTCCCGAGAGCACCTGCTGGGTGAGCAAGTGCAGATTCAGTGGTAATAACTTGCTTTCACGTGGGCGGCAGATGTTATGAACGTTGACCTCAGAAATCGATAGAAGATTATCAGAGGTTGAGAATGTGTTTTCTGCAAGGAGCCTTTTTCTACTTCTTGAAGATGCTGTAAGGAAAAAAAAACTCCTTGTATGTCATAGGCAGGGTCAAACCGCTCCATCTGACTTTTACTGCTTCATTTTTATACAGTGAACAGTGTGGGAGTCAACAGATATGGTGCAATCAAGATGGTCATTTGTGTTTGTGTGAAATGAAAATGGCTTCTCAAAGTGTGTCTTAAAAAATTGCAACCCAAAATGTGCATGAAAAATGAAATGTAAATGTCCTCCTTGTCCTCCTCTACCCCTCTCTGACGCTTCAGACGTTGCGAAAGAAAGGCTTTAACGGCTGCAACAGCCCCGAGCCCGACGGAGACGACTCCATCGACCAAAGCCCTCTAAATGAAGAGAAGTACCGCAAGACCGAGGACCTGGACAGCCTCTTCAAACGCTACGGCGTGAGTACCGTCACACTTTTGTCACCTTATCTAACCTATTCTTTCTCTTCTTCTTCTCTTTCTCTATCTACCTCTCTTTCTCTCTGTCTGCCCTCTTCTTCTTTTGTTTGGGGAACGAAGGCTCTGAACAAGAAAGAGCACCGGGACTCTGAGAGCCCAGACCCCGAGGAGCCCTTCTCCCTCACCCCCCGCACTGAGGAGAAATACAAAAAAATTGACGAGGAATTTGATAAAATGATGCAGAACTATAGGCTGTCAGTGAGTACCGTCCCCCCCCTCCTCTGTGTAACCCTGCCCCCTCCTGCTGCTGCCGCTGACCAAACAACCGGAGGTCTTTTCCGGCTGCTGATGGCGGCCTGACTACTCACAGAGCACTCGCCTTCACCATTCCCCACCCCTTTACCTCCTCCACTTCACCTCTTACCACCAGCACCTTCCCCCACCCACCAAATCACTACCCACAATCCCCTCTGACGGTGTGTGACTGAGCAAGAAATGTAGGGCAGAGAGGCTGAGCAGACTGATTGAAGGGCACAACTGAAGATTATTTATATCATCAATTAATCTGCAGATAATTTTCTCGTTTGGTCAGTCAATAGGTTGATCTCTAAAATGTCAGGAAATGATGAACATCAGAGCCCACAGTCTGCAGATGTCTTGTTTATTCCAACCAACAATCCAGTAACCAAAGATATTCTGTTTACAATCATACAGGGCCATCAGAAGCAGCCTCACATTTTAGATGCTGGAAATAAACTGTTAAGCATTTTTGGCTTGAAAAGTGCCGATTATAAAAATAGTAAAAACTGATTTATTTTCTGTCAATTAAATGACAGTGTGCAGGATTTAGTGGCATCTAGTGGAGTGGTTGCAGATTGCAACCACCTGAATGACCCTCTGCTTACTGTTCCCTTTCCAAGACTGCAGTAATGTGAGCCACCGAGTGCAAAACCATGGTAACGCCACTCATTTTACCATAAAGTTGGCGGTACCACAGTTTTGCACCCTGCATCTCAGGCTACTGCAGTTTCACAAGCGTGTTGGAGAACTACGGTGGCCTTCAGGTAATGTAAAAACATGAAAAGCTCTCTGGGCTACTGTAGAGGTGATTACACACGAATGAAAACATAGTTAAGACAATGTAGATATCCTCCGAAATGTTACGCACTGTTCCCTTAAGTGACCAATTGTTTAAGCTTTGTGTAATTGAGTCAGTGTTATAAACAATTCATTTTCAAAGATCAGGAGTCACTTTTTTGATTTTGTCCATGTTGTCCATTTTTAGATAATTTTTAAAATGTGTTATGTGCACTGCAGACCGTGCGACATAGCCCATGTGTCATAACAGATTTCATATTTTGTTTGAATTAAAAAATAAGGGACTATGTTTAACTTTGTGTGAGTAACAAATCCTTAGAAAAAGCAGCCTACCACCAAATAGGGCATGTCTCACTGTGATTATTCACCTGAAGTTACAGTCATCACAGTGAAGCTCATCCTCAGGAGTATTATGGCTTTAATACACTGTTTCTGATGCCTCCGCAAGTTTAGTAATGTACAAGAATAAACAACAGAGGGAGAGGAGTGATAACTAGGTCCCTAGCTTTTACAAAAGTTGGCATAGCAACTGATATCACAGGGGGAAATTATATTTTATGGTAATAATCAACACATTTCGAGCATGCCTTTGAGCTGGCAGTACCAGTTGTGTAATACTTAGCAACACTAAGTTGCTAAGTATTACATGTATTGGTGTGCACTAAGTGTGGTATGCACCAGGGCTGAGTCTGTCCCTGACATGATGTAGGTAACACAGTCTCTAATGGTCATCATTTACAGTATTACTGAGGTCACAGTAGTCCCGGTGTAATCCTGCTCCTCCAGCTGGATGTGCTCCTGACATTATCCAGATTCTGCCTCCTGTGTGGCGCTCTGCCAACCTCCTTTTACCGCTCCACTCCTGTGCCAAATTCTCTGTGATTCATTTTTTTTCCTCCGTCCTCAAAACCATTAATGTCACTTTAATGAGTAGCACTCAATATACAGCTCCTCTTCCTGTCTGCCTGCTCCTCTGATTGGTCACTTGGGATGGGACGTAGTCATGTTCAAGCACTGCAGTAGAGTAAGACAGCAGTTAGTCCAGAAAATCTGTAATGTAATCAAATGTATGAAGGTTTGTGTCGGGTTGTTTTTAACAGCCTGGGTCTTATTTTCATATCATTTGATAACTTAATTTCTTAACTTATCTTGAGACACAATCAAACCAGACAGGTTGTAAACAAAGTCTGTGTTTGGCTTTTTACCAGCAGCTGCTGGAACACAAACGCTATGTAGACCATTCAGGGACTGCCATTACTCTGAAAAGTTACATGTAATATAGGCATTGATAGATAAGACGCTCATCTTTTTGGTTATTGTGGTCATATTTAAAACTAGTACAATGCCCGTTCAAAGTGCGCCTACTCGTAATTGGCTGATTGCTTGGCCATCCAAACCACTTCACACTCGACACTGCGCTTCCTTGGGTCCTCAGCAATACATCCGGCAAATCGATCGGATAAAGTGTTGTTGAGAAGATCGATGGTATGACAGCGTTGTAGGCCATTTTACTTAGAAGGCCCGTCATAAAAATAATCCAACTACGCAATATGTCCTCATGCAACAGTTCATGTGATATCTTCTTATTCCTCACTTTTTGTGCATTTTCCTACAAATGTCCAGCAAGACGTGACCTTGTGTCAATATCCAGTTATTACATGTGTACAGTCTTTTCAAAATAATATTCATCTTCATAGGAAATAACTTGGTTAGGTGTAGTCAATAATAATACTTAGATTTGGGAAAAGATAGTGGTTTGGGTTAAAATAACTTCAGAGGTGGCACAGTCAGAAGTCAATGTTGATTTATTTATTTATTTATTTTAAGATAAGGAATATCTTATCTTATCTTATTTATTTGTCATGAAACAAAAAATCACAATTCACGCTGACCTCCTCCCTTTGCTTTTAAAAATTTCATGGTTCACAATTACGTGGATAACATACAAATTTATCTTGTGGGATATATTTGAATTAAGTATGGCTATATATAATACAGCTACAAACCGTGTACAGAACAACCTGAACTCCAATGCGTGGCAGAGTATAGAGCAGAGTATAGGAAAGAACTGTCACTTCACGGCACGCTGGATCTATGATGAACAACACTACATAAATACAACTTGACTTTAACTTTAAAATATAGCTACCTCAAAATCACAAACACTTTGTTAATGTTATTAATAACTTCCATCTTCTCACATAAATCAGAGCAGGCCTAATAGATAAAAGACGCCGCCTCTCAACTCTCTAAAGAAATGAAATTCAATCCACCTCCCCTGGAGAGCCGCAGCTCTTGGTGCACTGCGATTGGATGCTAGCCGAACGCTGCGAGCAGGTAGCGTCCCCCACCTCCTCCCCCACTACCACCCTGCCCCTCAGTCTCTCAGCCTGCCAGGCTTGCCCAGCACACCTTTCACAGGGCTGCAAAGGGAAGCATACATCACCACCCACCACTCCTCCCCTAGCATCATAATCCCCAGCATGACAGCTAGGGGCCGGGATATACAAGCTTAATCCTACTTGTACTAAAATACCTCCTGAGGTAGGGAGAGAGTGGCGAGGGAGAGCGGACAGGACACTTGGCTAGATGAGCCCCGAGCTAACGTTTCTGTTCCTGTTACACTGGCATTGTGGGAGCGAGGAAAAAAGGGAGCTTTTTAACCGGAGGGGCTGCGGTTTGATCCTGTTCATGGCTCTGAGATTCTGGGTCAGGAAGAAATTGAATAAGAAATAGATTTCCTCCTTTTACACTAGCTCCGTGGTGCCCTTTAGCAAAGAGCTGAATGTCTCCTGTAGAGCCTCAGTATGAATGTGAAACATAAAACTAAAAATGCTGCATGAGCTGCACAATTAATCATTTGTGATTTAGTTTTCACATTTTTAGCTTTCACAATGAATAACTAATATATTTTTTCAACATTACTGAAGCATTTTTAACTGGTATTTATTTAACACTGATGTCTCTATATGACCTATGTAAACAAACGAGACCATCAGAGAAGATTGGCAATTCTGATATAGCTATTTTTAATGCGGGTCATTGGGTCTGATTCCCCGCAAAAGCAGATGAAACAATTTACAGCATGCAGGTTCACCAGAAACTACTTCAGTCCAGACTCTAGCGGGGCCTCTGGCAGCGACCTGCCCGATGCAGACAGACCCAGATTTGGCTTTGCTGACCTGCACCGACTCCACGTTGCTGGAGGCCGAGGCTGTATTGCTTAGCCCACCGGAGGGAAGGGAGGCACGGGAGAACAAGACCAGGACTAAGTGGAGCAGACTGTCAGACCCTGCTGCAGTAAAATAAGAGGTTTTCTAAAGGGACTCTGGTGCTCAGAAACACTATCACTTATGTCCACGGCCAAAATCAACACAAAATGAAAGTTCCCCGTAGTAGCTTTAATGTCACTTAAAATACCACTAGAAATGTTTATTGAAATAATACCTTTAATTAACCCTTAAATCTTCAGAACTAACATTTGATTACAATATATGGTAAAGGAGTACACACCTTACAGCAGGTCAAGTTGTGAGGGACAAAATCAAATGTGAAGCATTCACACTGAGATGAATGGCGCTATAATAACCTTCAGTTTCCTCTAAAATAGTTCCCCAGTTTGTTTCACGTCTGATAAATCACTATTTTTACAGAGCAGATTCTTAGCATGGAAAAAAAACTATGTAGTTCACATATTATTTCTGGAAGATTATAGAATATAATAGCATCCAACTCAGTATCATTTGCCTTAATAGACTCTTATGTGGTATGTTTCCTATGAGGAGACTAAAACAGCCACATAGGAATATGTTTTCGTCAGTAAGTGTTAACAGCCTTGATATTTGTCGAGGTGAATCTCTAAGGCATTGCCTCTATGTGCAGGTTGACCCAAAGGCTCATTTTGTAATTTCACTCCATGAAAGCTTCGGAAACATAAACATGTAAACAGATTAAACAGTTTTTTATTAGAATCTGACTTTTCAGGGGAGAAAAGGGGGGTGGTTAGTGGAGGTGATGGAGATACACGAGGGGAACGTGACAACTAAAACTTCATTTACTTGTCATCTGCTGCAACATCTAAAGGTCAACCACACATTTCTCTAATGTTGCCTTTGTGTTTAAATCCACAGCTGCTAAACAAGTAGGATGTGACAATTTTTAAGTTGAACAAGGGCAAAAAAAACAACTTTCAAATGCTCCCAGGACAAGAGGAAGGGAAAGGGAAAGTAGGCCATGAGTTAAATTCATTCTGATTTACCCTTGCATCCAGGAAACACACACTTGTTGAGGGAGCTCCTCTGAAGGGAAAATAGGTTAGCTTTCTCTCCCCTCTTTTTGTTCTCCTCACCCAGAAGAGGCCTCGAGCTTCTTCACATGAGCCTCCGGTAAATCTCCCAGTCAATTATTTACCTAACAGGTTCTTGTTTTCTTCTCTCAAGGCTCTCGGCCTATGTGTTGAATCTGTAGGATGCCAGGCAGTACCCAATTAACCCTCCCGTCTGCTATTAGGAGCATCAGTGTGAAATGGAGCTGGAGCGGGTAGATGTAAATTCACTTGTAATTTGCCAGAAACACAGATTAATGCTCAGTGGAGCACAGTGCAGCGCAGGGTGAGGAGGACACATTTAAAATTCATATTTAGAGAAGAAGTGAAGAGGGTTTGTGGTTATGTCACCCATCTCCTAGCAACCGGAGGCTGGCACCGTCACGGAGGTCCTGTGGAGAAGTGGCCGAGAACTAATTATGGCCATTACAGACTGAAAAGAGAGACGGCTGGTAGTTTTAGTACAATAAGAAGTCTCTACTCCAAAACACTCCAAATTAGAAGAGCCTGAAGACAGTCTGCACACAAAAATTCACAAAAATAAGATGAATAAGGAGAGACTGATTAGAGTTTGATTTAGAGATGCAATGATTAATCAATGAGTTGACAACTATTAAATTAATTGCCAACTATTTTGATAATCATTTACTCAGTTTGAGTATTTATTTTTACTCCTCTGTGACAGTAAATTGAATATCATTGATTTGTGGGCAAAACAAGACATTTCAGAACGTGATCTTGATTGACATTTTTCACTATTTGCTGACATTTTATCAACAAAGCAACTGATCAGTTAGTCATGAATATAGTCAACACATTGATGACACAACATTGAAAATAACTGTTGCAGCCCTAATGAGATTGATCCAAACATAAAGTGATTAGAAAATAGAAATAATTGAGGTTATGAATCTGAATTCCTCCAGCAGAACCCCACCCACGTCAGAAAGTTTTGATCAGCCACGAACCAAACTCTGTACAATTTTCTGAGCATTTAAAATCAAACCACAAAATGTCACATTTTATACACTAATTTAACTGTGTAAATATACTTTCTGTATATGGTATCTTACTACTTTACTTTCTGGTGCTATTAATACCTTTTTCTTTCATTTCATCTAAATAGTTTTTTTTCTATAAATAGTCAAATTTAGTATAAATTTGTATAAATGGCCTGTCATGTGTATATGTGTGTAATTGTAATTTTTTTTCAGTTCTTTCTGTCATTTTAAACCTCACACATTTACTGAGGACATTTTTTTTCAATTTCCAAAAACAATATATCTGCAACAATATTTCTTTTAAAGTATTCTTTAATTTTGTTCAACATAACAGCTTGTCAGCAGGTCAGAGGGCTTCCTAAACAAATTGGTGACAGGTTTGATTCCCACGTATGTTTTTAAGCAAAGACTCTGTGTCCCGTCCTGGTAGTCGCTCTGGATAAACAGATAAATAGTGAAATATGTTTGTGTGGATAAATCTTCTCTAGGGCTGTATGCTCCATGTTTACACACCTCCGTCCCCTTTGCACTAACCCCTCACCCGCTCATCCATCCCTCCATTTATCCACCCCCTGCCTTCACCCTCTGCTTGGCCAGTGTGCAGTGGTGCAGTGCTGTTAGCTGCTATCTTTACCCACCCTGGTCACCACATACTGTACAGCTCTGTCTGTACGCTCTCCTTTGCAAACTTCTTCTCCAATCTCTGATGGGTGAATTTTAAATCTTAAAAGAGTTGGAGGAGTCAGGGATTTCTTTGATTCTAGGATTCAGCGATAACATCATAAAAAGACAGAATAGTATTTCATTTTACACAACTAAAATTTTCAAATAATTTCCATAAAAACATTCAGTGAAAATAACCGCATGACTTTATACTAGTTTAAGGGGAAATACAGACAACGATCAGTACAGTTGCATTTAATTAAACTGCTTGCATCTTTTAATCAGAGCAAAGCAGGTCAACATGCAAAAATGTGAAATTTATCCACTGACAAGAATACTATTCTACATATATGGAGAGCAAAGTAAAAAAAACAGCATTACAAACATTACAAAGCTCTTTACATTTTTAGGAAATGATTCAGATAATTTTGCATCTTCAAAATAGTGTTAGCAAATGTATAACTGACATATTTCACACACAACTTTTCCTCTCCTCTCCCCCTCAAACAAACAAAAGTTCAAAACATTGCCGAAGGAGAAGAGGCAGAGATCAAGGGCAGGAAGATGCCCTCATCCTCCTCTGCATTAAACTGGGTCCCAGGCACTCTGAGTACAGTACAGCGCAGCACTGGCCCATATTCTATATATAGAAGTCCTTCTTTCAGATTGAGTTGGAACAGGGTGAAATGGGTCGGATGGCTGGACAACCCAATGTCCTTGCCCTTGATTTTTCCAGGACCCTGGGCTGTCTGGTCATCTACTTTCAGCGGTCGACTCAGGTGACAAGGTAGCCCATTTAACTAAATAAAAGAGGAGTAAAAAGTAGTAGTTCCCTCTGGAGAAATTCTGGGTGTTCAATGACAAGATGTTGCGGTACAAGTATTTAACATGGTGGGAGATCGCACACACACCTAATGCTCCTGGTGATGAGCACATGTCAGTGGGGGTGGTGGGAAGTAGCTGGAATGTCACCAATAACCCCACGCAATAACCCGCTGCTGCGACAAGAGTTTTAACCTGGCATGAGAAAGGCGACACAGCGTTTTGGCCTTTCCACCAAGTCACCCTGCATGCAAAAACTGAGCCTGTGTGTGTGTGTGTGAGAGAGAGAGAGAGAGAATGTGATGTGTGTTTGCTTGAAGAGTTCATTTCCAAAACACTCTTTTTACATATTCAAGAAAATCGTTTTTATTTTGTTGAGTATCTGTCAGGCAGAAAAAATAGCTGAACCTATTTCCAATGCAAATCAACTTGTCAAGTCAAATGAAGTGTTTTTTAAAAATGTGTTTTTGTTGTTGTTTTATTCTTGTGACTCTCACACTTCTAGAAAATTCTTTAAACAGGTTTTTAGAACTTGAAGATTAACTGAAATTATGTATCTGGAGCAAAAAGCAAACTGGATGATGGAAACAGACCTCAGTGGTAGATTTTTTAAAACATATTAATAGACAGAAATGACCAGATGAGATGGGAGAATTTTACAGAGCTAATTACATATTTTTGCAGTTTTAGCACCATGATATTTATTGGAACCTTAGAGTTGAGGTATATAATTGTATAAAATCTCATGTGTTTTGGAAACACTCTTCTGGTTATGATTGATGATGCTGTGTATTTCACCTGTGGGCTCGCTGGCTCTGCTTCAGATCACTAACTGATGAACTTTTTATCAACGTATACATGTACTGTATATATTGTTATGTGTGTGGGGAGGTCTAAGCCCCGCCTTCTTCCTGTCTCTCCACCAGTCCACAGTCCCACAGCCCACCTTCTCCATGCCAGTCACCGTGCCAGTATCCAACCAGAACGCAGCAGCAGCGGCAGCCCTCCAGTTCAGTAACAACCCTGGTGGCGCCCTGGTCACCACCACCTCCTTTGTCACCTCCACCCTCACAGACCCCCGCCTCCTGTCGCCACAGCAACCAGCTCTGCAGAGGAACACCGTGTCGCCAGGGTTACCACAGCGACCAGCCAGCGCAGGTAAGAGATGGGCTGAAACGCAGCTGGACTGTTTCTGTAAATCAATCATTTGTTGCATTTTCATCTAAATAATCATCTAGTTTGAACACTCAGCTGCCGATTGATCCAACCAGAATATTACAGCTTCATCATTTGCTGTTAAATGCCAAGTCATCTGGTAGCTCTCTCCTTGAAAACTCATCTGATGCTCAGCAGCTGATGAGTTTCTGAAAGCAGCAGCAGCAGTTTGACATAAATTGAAAAAAAAAAAAAAAGCTCCTCTGACAAAAACTCAAAACTTCAACAAAAGAAAATTTGAAGGAAAAAGACTTCAGAGTGCCGCCCACTCCGTTTGATTGACAGGTGTTCTGTGCAGAAACAATCTTTGAAAATGAAGAAAGTCAGATTTCTGTATATATTAATGATTTAAAGGATAGGTTCATAGATGTTCAAGCCTGTCTTAAAACAATACTCACATGCCTGTGTGCAAATTGATGGTGGCTTTAATTGTTCCTCCAGTCAGGCTGTTCTCATGAACTATTTCTAGCTATACCTTTGTATAACTTCATAGGAAACAACTTCCTTAGGTTTAGGCAACAAAACTACTTAGGTTGAGGATAAGATTGTTTGGTTTGGCTTAAAATCATTCCAGAAGTTACTTACAGTAAGTGCATTAATTCAGTTTGTTTGTTAATTCAGTTTGTTTCCTAATTAATTAACTTGACAGTCTGTCAGTGTTGACTTCTTGATTTCACATGAGCAATGGTCCGGTATTTTTTGACCCTCCCGCTCACTCCGAACTCCTCCGTACTCAGTGTTCGCTGCACTTTATACTTCCAAGTTCACGATTACGTGAATTATACAGGAATATACACAACTTACAATGCATTATTTTTCATAGGCATACCTAGTATGAGACCAGCGTGGGGCATGCGAGTATAAAACTAGGACTGTCAGTCAATTAAAATATTTAATCACGATTAAATGCATGATTGTCCACAATTAATTAATTGCAAATTTATTGTAAATTCTTTATCGGTTCAGAATGTATCTTAAAAGGAGATATGTCAAGTATTTAATACTTTTATCAACATGGGAGTAGATAAATATGCTACTTTATGCAAATGGGTATAGATATATATTTATTACTGGAAATCAATTAACACAAAACAATGACAGATGTTGTCCAGAAACCCTCACAGGTTCTGCATTTACCATAAAAAATATGCTCAAATCATAACATGGCAAACTGCAGCCCAACAACAGCTGTCAGTGTGCTGACTTGACTATGACTTGATCCAGACTGCATGTGATCATCATAAAGTGGGCATGTCTGTAAAGGGGAGACTGGTGGGGACCCAGAGAACCCATTTACATTCACATATCTGGAGGTCAGAGGTCAAGAGACCCCTTTGAAAATGGCCATGCCAGTTTTTCCTCACCAGTATGTACTGTAACTTTGTAGCGTTGTAAAGCATCTTTCACACACTTCTAAACATTGAGCCCACAACAACCTCGGAAAGAGGGATTTGCGTTAAAGTGTTAAAGGAATTGATGCCGTTAAAAGGTTTTTGTGTGAAAGCGTTATTATCATGTTAAGGTCGACAGCCAAACAAAGATTATATCTTATTACATTCAGAGGTAGACAAAATAATATAAACACAAACGGTCTACATTTTCCCTTAATGTCATTTTAATTTCACTAAAGATCACAATGTACTTTTAATGTAGTTGTACCTTGGAAAGATACTCATTAACAAATACACAGTTAACAGAATGTTATTATGATTAGATAATTACTGTATAAGTTTACTCTTGTTGATTTCTCAGAGAAACAGCTAAAAAGGGATTTTAAAGTAACAACATGACCACGACAAACTCTAATTAGCAGCATCTGTCAGCCTCTGCTTCATGTATATGTGTGTGTGTGTGTGTGTGTGTGTGTGTGTGTGTGTGTGTGTGTGTGTGTGTGTGTGTGTGTGTGTGTGTGTGTGTGTGTGTGTGTGTGTGGAATCACATCCCAGTTTAAACCTGACTGCGGTTTCTCTCTGTCTGTACAATCTTCATGTATCTGACCTTGTTTCTTTACAGTTTGCTGACATTATTTTTGTTTCCTCTGACATAAATAAATACACAAACAGTTTGCAGACCAATTTTTTGGCATCTTCCACATATGTCCAAGTGCTGACCGCTAAATATCTCTTACAATGTGAATGATTTTAGCCGCATTTATAGACATGGTTGTCATGGTGACATAGTCCCTTTTTCATAAGTAATAGTTTTAATTTTTCTACCCTCTGGACAAGCAGGCCAAATGACCGTAGCAGTGTGTGTTAGTGTATTGATGTCCAGTCTCCATGCTCGGTTACCTGTCAGTCTTATAAGTGCACACCGCCTCATAATGACGGAGATCCATCATTTCCTCCACTGATGCTGGTACACTCCTGTGTGCACCCGCTGCCTGCTGTGTGGCAAACCAATCCTTCACCCTCTGACTAAAAGGATTTGTGCCCCATTTTTGCGTCTCAGACAAGGTTACTTATCAAGCTTTGTTCCAACCAGCGTAATCTCATTGTAAGTCAGAATTAGGTGATGTAACGCGCAACAAATGCATTACAGCATCTCTCATAACATGCCGTTCTCTGAGGCAAGAGGGTTTCACATAGCAGTAATGGACCCCCCCCCCCACCCTCAGCCGTGCAAATACTTTGCTGAACCCTGCTATGCATCCCACATGACCAGAGATGTATTAGGTTCATCATGTTTGCTTATTAGCGTCTTTCCATGCATCCACCCAGCCAGATAGTTTTAAGGACCTCCAGTTCCTAGTAGTAGTAGCCTTTCTACAGAGAGTTTGAGCCAAAAACTGAATCTGTGCCACAAGAGGGAAAATAAGTATCAGAGTAGAAAAATGTTGTCTGCCATTTGGAAGAAAAATGTCTCAGAGAAGATAAAAGTATAAAGACACATTCTGCTGTATAGAAATATTTGTCTGCTGTTTAGGGTCAGAGCACATTAATCTCCTCTGACATCTTTAAAGCAGGAGAAATACATTTTATGTATTTTTGGCTGTTTGTGAGGAGCGGAACAAGCTGTAAACACAATGATTGAAGCAAAAAGTTGTGGTGAAGCAAAAAATGAACTGGAAAACGCTAAAATCCTGCAGTTGGGTGATAATCCTCTTTGGGGTTGTCACTCCACCCCCTCCTTTTACATTACACATTAAAACACTGTTATTGAAAAAATATTGATTAGTAGATGTAGGGAAAAATATCAATTCATCTATGTATTGCAATTTTTTTTACTATTTTGAAATTGATATTTTAATTAATTTAAGTCTATATGGAGGTAGTCTGAGTAGTACAAAATATCTGCTCCGTATCCGTCAAACAAAACAAAACAGCCGGCGGCAGCAGCGAGCCAAAACAAGAAAGTAGAAAACAGTGGATGCAATACAATGCAAAACAATGCAATATGTATTGCAAAAAATTGCAATATATATTGAATCGGCATCCAAGTGTCATGGTAGCATTGAGCATAGGTGTATTGACCCAACCCTTGTCTTGATAAGCTCAGTAAAGTCACACATTTAGTTGACTGGAAGTTATTTTTACTGTTATTGCCATTGAAGATCATGCATTTTAAACAATCTTTTTAGGTGGCAATTTAAATCTTTTTTTCACAATTGAGAATAAATGTGATAATTTTACCCTCCTAATATGACATACTGTAAGTACCATTGAGAGCTGGTGAAACCAGCACTTAGAAATTAACTTGTAATGCAGAGTTGATACCAATTATGGTCCTTCACAGGGTGAAGTGATGGCAGAAGCACCTTTTTAATGACATACTTGATTCAATGATATTCATCAAAATGAGATGTGCAGCATTTTACATTAGTGCTATTCAGATTAACTGTTCGATATTTAATAAAATTAATGGTGTTATTATATTTGATGGTCGTGGTTGTTCTTGTGTTGTAGGTGCTCTGTTAGGAGATCTGGGGAATTCAAATGGAGCATGCCCGAGTCCAGTCCGTAAGTAGTCTTTTTCTTTTGGTTCCTTGCTCAACGTTTTTTAGGACAACTGTGCACTGATACCCACAAATCCACCCTGCCTTAGACTGCTGTCTGTATATTAGCTGGACTTTCTAGAAGGGAAATAATCGGACTCGAGTCTGACTTACAGACAGAGCGACGCAGAATATTTTATGTGTGGCAACAGGCGGTCACATGTGCACAACTCGCACACTGACTCAAGCACATGGACGTCCGCACAAGCACAAAAACACCTGTTGACTGGCGACAGCTGAGGATCGCAGTACATGCTGCTTGTAAACAGTCCAGAGAACAGAATGAATTTCAGGTTATGAGAGAGAGAAACAGGAGGAACATGAGGAACTGAAAGTTACATAGAAACACTTTTGAAACTCCACAGATGATTTTGTGTTGGTGTTGTTTCCAGAAATGAGACTCAGACACCAGAACTCAGTTGAGTGTTTTAAATGTCCGGTGGTCTGGTGTCTGCCAGCTGGTACGTGACAACAAATGCCTGAAAGTGAGCTCAGCACTTCGTTCCTGTCACAATTTCTGCCATCCCATGAAGTCCAGTTCAAGACTTGCTTGACTTTGACTTGAATTTAATGTCGAGATGACTTTACTCTTGAATTTTAGTTTCACTCCAACATGACTGCTGAAGAATAAATTCATTCCTGAATTTTGTTATAGTTCAATAATCTAAACACATTAGTCGTAGAATTGTATTTGGCCAAAATAAAACATAATCGTCCATTTAAACCAGTTGGACTGTTCAGACAGGATGCGCCACGGCAAGCTCCACAAGTGTGTGTCCGTGTTTGTTGAATTTAAGAGCAAACGGGAAAGCATACAAATAAGTATTGAAAATGTTTCAGTTCAGAATCAATGCGTCATCTGATCAGCCTTTATAGAGACCTCCAATCAAACTATTTAGAACAATAGCCGATACTTATCAGTGGCCGATCTGTTGGAGAATCCTTAAAATGACCTGAATGCGGCAGAAAAACTTTCGCAAAGCCAACAGGAAGACATTTACAACACAAAACATTAAAATATCAGCACCTTTAAATGATGGTGCTTCATGATCCATCACCAAAGCTGTTTGAATCGATGACGCGCCAGACTTAAAGGACAATGCCTCTTGTATTTCACGTGGTTAATTGGTGTCAGGCAATCAAAAGCAAAAATAACCGGAAAGGACATCCCTAATTGGGAATGCTACTTTTATTGTAAAAAGTCTGAATTTTTGTGACATGATTGAACTGTCCCTTGTGAGATAAAGAAAATGAAGACAGATTGGAAAATAATGTGGAACTTGACAGCATATTTCAGCAGTCAAACAGCTGAAAACAAGCTTTCATGTTCAAAGACTTCATGTTCATGTTAGCTGATTTCCGTTTTAGAAGGTGCTTTTCCAGTTTTTATTTACCAATCAATAGCCAGTGACAGCACACAGCACAGTGAGGACCCCATCACTCCTATTAAGAGGCTGAACATTTTCCACAACGATCAAAGGCATATGTCGACTTTAAGAGTTGTTATATCTGTAAGCCGACTGACAACAACTTGTGTAGCTGCATCCATCTTGGTGGCCCTTTTTTCATAGACATAGCCAGCTGTGTGTGTGTGTGTGTGTGTGAGCAACTCGTTGTCATCCCAACTCATCACATGCTGACGCACTTTCCGACCTGTCGGCGTCACTTTTTGGTTGCAGTAAATGCATGCTCAATGTTGTGAATTAAACAAAAACACTTGCTTTGGTTTTAGGAAAAAACAACGTAGTTTAGCTTGCAATTACTACTTTTTTTTTTTACAGTGAAAATGTGACTTGGCCACGAGCGATCAGCTGTTTGTAAAGTGAAAGTGAAACATAACGTTCAGGACATGACCAGCGGTTTCCTTGATGAAAACCTTGTGTTTATTGGCCACATCCGCTACCCCTCCCGCCCACCCTGTGTGTCTCTTTCGCTCTTTAAACTACGTCACCACACCACTTTTTCTGTGCGTTTAGTGTTGTCGTGGATGGGTTTACATTGTAGTTAATGGTACATCTCCTACCACTGCTCAACGGTGCCGTGTGCAGCGTTATCGAACGCCGATGGCCTTGATAAAACGTTGGTATTTGACGCCCTGGGAATGAGAACGGGCTGGATGACATCACCATTCTTAATCCTTTCCACAAAGCTGTGATTGGTTATTTTTTTTTTTTTCCAACCAAGGGAAATAGCCGTCATTGACCACATCAGACCTATTTGAATGATTGGAGCAAACACAGAGAGGTGGGTGGTGATTTAGAGGTCTGGAACCAGGCGAAACTTTTAACACCTAGTCATGTCTCAACCTGGAAACCAGCTGGTTGAAGTAGTGCCAAGGGCCAAATATTACAGTGAGTAATGTGAAAGTTTTACTGAAATGATTGTACCAAATTAAAAACGTTGGGATCCTGACAGCACAAGGCATCTCCGCTCTACTCTTCCCGTCTCCCGTCTTCACCCACTACTCCTCCGTCCCTCCCCCTTTCATCCTGTCTCACTCAGCTGTTCCCCCTCATCTTCTCTCTGGAATAATCTACCGCCCCACCCCCCCCAGCCCCCCCCTCGTCCAACTGTCCCTTGTCTTGGCACAGGACTCTCCTCAGAGGTGACTTTGACGCTGGCCAGAGCTCCCCCCTTTAAATCCCATTAGCCAGGACAGATACTGCCAGACAGCCTGTTGTTAGAGATATGGCAGGAAGGTGTTTTTTTCTTCTTTCTATATTCACTTGATAAACATATTGTCTCAGGGTAAGGTGTGCCAGAAGAAATCAATACATTTATATTAACTGCACTGCATCAGAGGAAAACACGCCAAAGCCAAGTTTCAGTATCGATTTTAGAGTTTCAAGACGATTAATGAAAGAATATATGGGTTCTCTGAAACGGTGCTCTTAAAAGTTGGCCTCGATCAATGCACGAGTGGTGTGTTGAGAGACCAGTTTTGTGTGGCAGTTCAAAAAGAGGAAGTGCAGTGTAATATCACAAGATCAAATCACTACTTTTGGAACATGATATCACATTTCAATCAGAGAATAAAGTATAAAAATAAACAGAAGTGAGTTTATTTGTTTTTATGAGGGTTCCAGCTATCTGTGTCGATCTTGGCTGTGATTGGAAAAATGCGTCATGAACATGTCTTTCATATTCTGAAGCTGAAACTGTTAAAATCAAGCTTCAACCTTTAATGAGGTTTTAAGTGGTTTTATTATTAATTCCTGCAATCAGTGTTTCAGATACTCTCATATGAAAAGTCCTGGCCTTATCGTGATGCTACTTGTAGATACTACTCACTTTATCTTGCTGCAGGTCCTTAGATTTAGCTTTTCACAGTGAAAACATTGAGCTAGATAGTTAACTTGGTAAAATATGCAGCCCCTCCCCAAATGTCATTTGAGATATTGTATAAAAAGTGAAATTTTGAATCAGGCATCTGTTTTGCACTCCAAATAATCCGAACAGGTTTATTTAAAAAAAAAAAAAAAAAAAAAAAAAAAACTGAATGTCTTTCAGTAGCCAGCACCCATATTGAATGTGCCAATTGAGTGGGAGCGTTATCAGTGGTTATCACTACCATTAGAAAGCTTCACAAGGTTGTGTTCACAATGTTATGTTCTCCCCATGTTCTCCCCATGTTCTCACGGGTTTCCTCCCACCACCAAAACATGTTAATTCTTCTCCTCTACCAGTGTCTCGCTTCTTTCTTCCCATTCTCTTTTCCTTCTCTTGCTCTCATCCTAATTTCTGTTCACTTTCTTTCTTTGCCATTTCCTGTCCGTATGTCTTCCTCTCCTCTAGCTGTGTCCTTTCAACCTCCCCTCTCTTTCCTCCATCTTTAATATCTTCTCCTCCTCCTCACTTCTTCCTCCTCTCTGCCCTTCATCTCTTCCACTTCCCTTTCTTTCTCCACCTTTGTCTCCTGTCTTCTCCTTTTCTCTGCTGGCCTCCCCTCATCTTTTTTTCACTCTTCTACTCTCTCCTCCGTTCCTCTCCTCTTTTTTTCTCCCCGTTTTCCCTCCTCTCTTGGATCTGTCGTTCTCAGCTGTTGCACAGGGACTCAGGGCTTCGGGAATGTCACCATTGACGTCACCCGGCATTCCACACATTCCCACGCCCGGCCTCGCGTAATAGGAGACATCGCACACACACATACACACACAGTACCAAAAAGTACATACAAACACTCAGCATATGTACATTAAGCCGCAGACACATCGACATGTCTGTGTGACTCACTGACACTCTCAGAATAGGAGTGTATTCATGCAGACTCAGTGTAAACATCACACACACACACACAAACAGCAATACCATCTCACAGTTCAGCAAGAGACGGGATACCATACCAAGTACTTTTAACAAAGTCAAAATGAAAACTAATGGACTTTAATAGTCTTTATTTTTGTAGTTCAGTACTTTTTCTTATAGTTTTCAGTGTTAAATACAAATACGACAATCACATAAATGAAAAAAAAAAAAAACGAGATATCCTCCTAGGTATTTGAAAGTTTTGGAAAAGAATTTTTTAAAGGGTCAGTTTTTGTTTTATTTTGAGATCTTTTGTCTCTGAGAGTCTCCACAAAAATAAAATGGAGGTGAATGGGATTGTGTTTGTGATATCACTTCAAAAAAAAAAACTCAACATCAAAATTTCTTTGCGTAAAGAGTTTGTCTGGATAATCCACACTCCTCTCTGTTAATGGTTCTTATAGGGACTATTTTTTCAGTAGGAAGAATACCCCATAAAAAGTTGTTAGCAGTGACGATTACCCAGTACAGCAGGATACTATTAGGAGATATTCACATGCCGCTTTTTTGCGCCCTCAAATACATTGTTGTCAATATAGACTTGCGACAGGCATGCTCAAATGCAGGAGTGACACCGTTGCTACTCGCAAGTGCTCCCAAGCACCTATTTCAGGGTGTTCTGCCCGAGATAAAAATAATGGAACGCTGCAGCGCACACTGCATTTCATGTGACGAGGCACAACCAATCACAGCATCAGTCTACAGTAAATATATGGAGGAGAAGTTCATCACTTTAGTTCAGGGCTACCCAGAGCTTTGCGATCTGGTGCTGAAAGTGTAGTTTAGTCATTGAGGCTTATCACTAAATTATCTTAGCTTCATCATTGCAGCGCTGAGGTTTTGGTTGCTTTTTAACAGCACAAGCGCAACCTCCCATGCACCTTATATAAAAGTAGCACGACTGGCATTTTCCACCCATTTTTTAGATGCTACATGTGAAGAGAAGAAGAAGTTGTTAAATTTCATTTACCTCCATTATATTGGGATGGAGACAGAAATCTACATAGATAAAATCCTCTGCACTGCTAGATACCCCTAGAGGTAACTGAGAGGACCGGCCCTTTAAGACAGATTTTATATGCTGCGTATTGTCACATTTTTATGTCACAATATATTTTTCCACAATTTATTGTTGCACCCTTAAAACTTTCAAACAAGAATGCATCTGGGGCCCTAATAAAAATGACTTCAGCGCACATAGAAACACAAAAATGCATGGGAAATCTGCATCGATGACTTCCAGTAAAACCATTACACACACACAGATGGCACTACTCTGCATGGCTGTTTGAAGATATGATGTTGGCGTCAGACATTTCAGTCACACACTTGCACAGAAAGTCACTTTCACATTCTGTGTGTGTAACTCTTTTAACTCAGGGTCACAACAAAGCCGTCACCTTCTTCCTTTACCCACAAACATGAACACAACGTGACCAGCAACAGATTCCCATCAGTCAGTGATGGATACTCATGCTCGGTGATGGATACTCATGCTCGGTGCACGTTACACACCACACACACACACACACGCACATGCGCACACGCACGCACACACACACACACGCACACGCACACACACACACAGGGTCACAGGATTTCCCAGAAACACCTGACACAGGGAGCGTCAGCTGTGTGTCAACAGGACACAGGTGATCTCACTGGTCAGATGCCTGCTGAGAAATGTTTCTCCTCTCTCCCTCCATCCTTCTTTCCTTCCCTGCCACTTTCACTTTTCACTTCCTTTCCTCCATCCTCACTCCCTACCTCATGCCTTCCTTCCCTCCTTCATCTTTATTTCTATCTTTATTTCTTTATCTCTCCTTCCCTTTGTCCTTCCTGCCTCCCATCCTACTTCCCATTTCCATCCCAACATCCTTTCTTCCTTTTCCCTAGTCCCTCTGTTGTTCCCTACCTCCTTCTCAACTTCCTTTCCTACCTCCTCCTCTTGTTTGCTACACCTTTCTTTCCCTTGTTTTTTATTTACTGTGTAGAGGAAATAATACACTGTACTAACCACTAACTTCAAATCAACTTAACACAGCTCCTCAACCTCCTCTTTGTTCTTTTTTCTCTGTTCATTTAAATCTTTCTCTTTTCCCCTCCTTCGCTTCACCCACAAACTTCTGTCCTTCCTCACCCACCGCCTCCGTCAGCCCCCTTTTCACTGTGTTTTCTCTGCTTGCCATCTTTCTTCCCTCCCTCCGTTCCTCCCACAGAGCTGCTGGAGACAGTGTAGTGTTCATGTGTTGTTGTTGTTGTTGTCAGGTTTAGTTCATGTGTGTGTCTGTGTCCCCCTGAAGTGTGTGTTACTGAGATGAAGCAGAGTCACATGCCGCTGTCGTCTGGAGGCTGCGTCATGGAGAACTGCTATCTGCTATCTGCTACACACCCTGACTGTGTGTGTGTGTGTGTGTGTGTATGTGTGTGTGTGTGCTGTGTGTGTGTGTGTGTCAGGGCTGGGAAACTCCCCGCCGCCCCCCTCATGTACTTACTTTGACTTCTTTTGACCTCGCCAGCATGAACAGGCTGCTGTCTGCTGGAGTCACGTTGTCATGACACCCTGAACCTCTTCCCACACAAAATCAATAAGCAATACTTAAAAAAAAGAAACTGAGTAGAAGGGTTGAAAACTTAAGCAGTTTAAAAAAGGGTAATTATGCATAATTTTCTTAAAAGCAGGGCTGACGTCACAGTATGCACACACACAGACACACAGATGTGCTGCTCTGTAACTGGTATGTGACATTTATCAGGTATTATTATTTTTGCACACTAACCGTTGTGTTGTGATGTTGGAGTTTGGAATGTGACCAGTTGTGCGGTTTGAAAGAAGGGCGTGTTCAACAGACGTGACGCTCTGCAATGTCGTCTGTCGCATTGCTGGGATTGCACCCGTGAGAAAGAAAAGAGAAAGGCAGAAAGTATTGTACCCTGCAAAAAGAGGCTTATTTTTCTGTTATTAAAAGAAAAATCTAGTGATATTCTACACGGTAAAAACAAATATCTGGTATCTTCAATCCTCTGTGCCGTAGAGCTCCCCTAGAAACACATCGCTGAGCCACACTGTTGCACTGGATGACATGTTCCTTCATCACCATAAACACACACTGTTGTTTACAGTATTTTGACTCAGTCCCACATACACCGCCCTGCAGCCACAAATACTCACTAGAGCACCTAATGTGGATTAATCCGCCACTGAAAATAGTCCCCAACAAAGGCACTATTTCCTTCCGTTGAAGAAACATTTGCTAAAAACTTCAATGAGCAGTTTTTTCTAAAAATACTGAGCTATTAAATATAGATATGTATCTAGTCTAGTTGTATATCACCACTGTATCCTTCTAAATCCTCATTCTCATTCACTTACAAGAGGTTAAAAAATCTACCATTACAGTTAGATCTGTTTCAATATAAATCAGACTTTCAAGAACTTTTAAAGAAACAAGAGTCATTTTTCTGCCCTGTTCTGTCTCGTCTTGACACTCGTTTTTATTAAAGGATTACAAACTAATTGGTCTGGATTGGGAATATGTTTTATAAACACAATGCTAAAGGAGAAATAATATATATAAACATAAACATTGAATCTTGAGAAAGAAAGGCTCTGCACACTCAGGTTCAGTGCAGGTATTCCATCAAAAACCAGTTTCAGTTTTATCTGGGAATAAGTTTGACAGAAGCCCATTTTCAGAGCTTATAATAACATGTAATTATGCTGGCACACATGGGAAATGTACTTCACAGTTGTAGTCCAAATACACCTTCAATAATTGTGATATAATGGAGGCTTGTTGAAATTATATCACTTGCATTGAGAAAACAAGACTTTAAGGCTTCAATAATCATCAACACTGACTTCATAATAAAGATATTTTTTGTAGTGTAAGATGTGCAGAGTTTGGGGACATTTGAGTGTTTTTCAGTGAGCACTGAAACAAAAAGGAAAGACGCAGAGACAGAATAGATCTGGGGAGAGTTTGAGAGCATGTTTTGATGTGGAAGTGCTGCAGAAATGTGAGTGCCGCCAAATAAACACAGTTTGAGCTGCAGAAACGATGAAGAGCATGTGGCGCGACAGGGCGATAATGAGAGCACACACGGGCAGACATCAACACACACACAAAGAGTTGAATATACACACCGAGGCAGACGAGCACAGAGCTCACAGGTAGATACTAAAAACATGAAAACACAACTTTCTCCATCCCTCCCTCTTCACTAAATCTCCCTGTTTCTGTCTCTCCAGCTAACGGCTACATCAGTGCCAGGGCCTCCCCGGGCCTCCTCTCCGTATCCAATGGCAACAGCCTGGGGAAAGTAGTCCCGGCTAAGTCTCCGCCTCCACCCAGCCCTCAGATGGTCAACAGCCGCAAGCCAGACCTGAGGGTCATCACCTCGCAGAGTGGCAAGAGCCTCATGCAGCTGGTGAGGGGAACACAGCTACGGCAGCCACACGGGGACAAATGATCGGACCAAATTCAAAAATATAGTCAGAGCTGACTGTAAATAGCACTTAAACTCAAAATTGCTCAAGGTTAGGTAAAACTTCATCATAAACGATGGCTTATGATGAAGCAGTTTATGGATTAATGCATTTTTATTGTTCAATGGTGTGCTCCACTTGAGCCAATCGTGGTTAAAAAATGAATGATTACTTGTCTCTTGATAACCAGGGTCAGTCAGCTATCTTTCTTTTTCCCCTCTACTTGTTATAATGATTTGGACATTGTCTACTAGTACTATGGGCCTCATGCAACAATTTAACATTTTTATCCTATGTAAACACATTTCTGATACTTACATGTTTTGTTCAGATAAGCTCCACAAATGAACACCACTTATCATTGTTGAAGTGTGAATGTAAAACGCTAATGTTAGGCCATAAGTGAACTACACCACAGTCACAGTACACAACAAGGCTGTAAAGGCAGACGAGTCGGCGTGGTTACATTCTGTAGTCTCATTTGTTAGCAACCACCTTTTTTAAGACCCATAAGAGCTTCAAAACACAAGTGTATTTACTGATGTATCTCACGTTGTAGAAAAAAACAGTAAAAACTCCTCAACTTGTCTTAACCACAGACCTTATGTCAGGCATCCAAGCAGAAACTCATTCAAAAAAACCCACTGACTTCGAGACGAGGGAACTGGAAGTGCTAAAATGATAACTCATATCCAGGTTTTAGGACTCTGCACGACTCTATTATATTACATTTCTGCTAATAAATCCCCCAGAATGCTACACACTGACCCTTTAAATGTGTTACCGAAGTCAGATATAAAAATGGCTTTAAAAATTCTGCCTCGGGGTCTTAATGCAGACGCTCTCCAGGGGAAACTCCTCTGTTGCACCTGATAGTGTAACATGGAGTTTATTTCTGTGAGCGCTTTAGCAAGTCCTTTTTTTGGTCTTGAACTTCATGCCTCGCTAACAGCTAAATTTATGATGTTTTCAACTGCTAATTTTGGTTAACCCTAAAGTGGGTTTTCCTATTTTTGTCTCGACTTCTTCATAGATTATTTGAAGGAAAGTCACAATAAGGATTAAAATGAGCTCAAGTTTAAGAATGAAAGCTAAATTTATGTCCATATTTAAAATGCCTCCTTTCTGCAATATCAGTTAATTCAGATTTCTACAGCCTGTAAACAAGAAGAAGTAAAGTTCTAGTATCAATATGTAGTATACTTGGCACTTGGAACGTTTAATATCTAGTATATGTTGTAGAAATGTGAATATGAGTCCTTTCTATTGTGCAATTCAACATCTGGATCCAGTCAGATTTCAGTCAGCCATCGATCTGTTTGGATCTGTTTTGACTTTATATTGGAGGAGTTAAACTTTAGAGTCGACTGTGCAACACTGCTTGAAAATTAGAGGCTCTGCTTGTTAGCCACATTTCTTGACTAGAATGCATGTTCATATTTTACTACAGTTAGTTGTTGCAGAAACGTAATCATCAACGTCATCTGTTTTTTACCCCCCTCCTCCACCCACCGTGCAGACAGAGGAAGAGCTGGAGTTGGTGAGTGAGGTGAATAGATTTCTAGACTCTTAGCCTCATGAATGTGGTGTCGAACTCTGTGTGATCTCACCGAGCATGAGTGTGACACCGCCGGCGACCGCATCCCACCAGGGTTGACTCGGTGGCACCGGCGCTATGACGAGAGTAGAAGAAAGAGCAGCTAGAGCATCAGAGCACTCGGTGAACTTAGACCAACGG
This sequence comes from Pterois miles, assembly GCA_947000775.1. NCBI lineage: Eukaryota > Metazoa > Chordata > Actinopteri > Perciformes > Scorpaenidae > Pterois > Pterois miles. The sequence continues at coordinate 5,791,916 of CAMQGK010000568.1, read as the reverse complement.
ACATGTGGTGGACCAATCAGCTGGTTGCTCTGGTTCCTGGAGGATTTGAATGGTAGTGTTCAGGGTTCACTACAGGCTGGACCCCTTAAAGTCCCATCGCAGCTGTGGACTTGAGTCAAGTCACGAACACGAGGACTTGAGACTTGACTTGGACCAAACTACTTTGAGACACTTGATTCCAAAGTAACTTGAACTTCAAAGAAGTTTCTAACTAGTACAATCCCAGAACAACACAGAATAATAAGACAGGACAGACTTTGCATATTGAAATCTTCTTCACTGAAAGCATTTGGTCTCAATTATGCAGGAAAACACTATTAACACAGTTGTAAAAGGAAGATATTGCATTATTTTAAGCATCAGTCAGACCAGACCAGATGGACTTACATCTTGCTTTTGAACACTGCAGTGGGTCGAATTGGACCAAATATGTTTAAAAATAGGTATTTTTATAAAATGAGAAAGGTAATCTGAAAAAAAATTCACCTGCGGAGGAAAACAACCAATCAGAGCCGAGCTGGAGTCTGCCGTCTCTGAGCAGCTGTCAGTCAAACTAGGCAACGCTTATCAAATATGAATCAATATTCTGCTACTGTAATTATTTCATTACATTTCATGTTGAGGTCAGATGAGGAAATACCGAGCACCGCCCACCAGCTGGAGCAAGCTTTCTCATTTTACAGCGAAACAGTAACTACAACATGTTTCTGAAAACATTTGAGGGAAGAAATAGGAATTACAGCAACAGAATATTAATTCATATTAATCGGAGTTTGCGAGCTGCCTCTGTTGCATGAACAGCCAATGGGAACGCCCTGGCTTTGAAATGACCTGTGATTGGCCAAAGTCTTACGTAACTGGCTAGATTTTTTAAATCCTGAAAACAGAGCCATGAGGAGGTGCAGAAGTCTAGTTGTCTGCCAGGACACTTGAATTACAATATGCTGAAAGGTTATTGTGGAATATTTGCCCGATGATGCCAAAAATATTCTGCCTGCTGCAGGTTTAAAGCAATAGTTTGAGTACTTGCTTTTTTGCAGAGTTAGATGAGACCGATATCCCTCTTATGTCTGTATGGTAAATATGAAGCTACCACCAGCAGCCAGCTTACTCAGCTTAACATGAAGACTGGAAACGGGGGAGAAACAGCCATCCTGGCTCTTTTTTTAAGGAAAGAAAATCTTAAAAACACCTCTAAAGCTCACTAATTAACACATTGTCTCTCGTTTGTTGAATCTGTACAAGAGCCGATGTGCAAAAATGTGCCAAATAATTTCTTGGCTGAGACTAGCGTCGTGCTTAATGTACAGACATGTTTGTGATATCGATCTTCTCTGCGGACTGTCATCAAGAAAGCAAATTAGCATATTTCCCAAAATGTCAAACAACAACTTTGACTTTCTTATGTACTTAATACACAACTCTTGGTAGCATTAATTGTGTACATGAGTGGCTTTAGTGGGAATCAGCCATAAACCCTAATTGAAGAGCCAGCAAACTACATGTAGAAATGCTGCATTTTGTAACATAAAACATTGAAGAAAAAAAGGAAAAACTTGTGTGCTTTTATATTGTGCCAGCACAGTAGAGCTTAAAGTGACATTTGTGCAGCACAAACAGTCTATAGGGGGAATATTGAGGGAACAGGAGCAACCAGCTGACTCTCTGCTGTGTGTGAAAGCTGCTCAGCATGTGCATGTTTGGTTTCATCTGAGTGTCGACGCTCTGCGGATCTGAGTGAAGACCGATCACAAAGTCTCCAACCTGGAACACAGACGGACATGTTGGGAGTCCGACGCGCTGACTCCTTCACACACGTGCATGCTGACATGTGTTCATGCATATTTCTCTGCATAAATACACACACACACACACACCTCAAAACAAGCACCTCACATTGTGTATTCATTCCACGCATACCTTTCTGCACACATTTACACTCAGGTTTTCAATAGAACCACACTCATCCCCACTCATCCCTCCTCTGTCAGCCTTGTCGATGCATGCGTTCCTGTCAGCATGATTCTCCAGCACAGCGCTGCCTCTCATAACACCTTCCACCGTGACGCCACATAACACAAGCGCCCCAGGCCCTGGCGACAGCGTTGCCGTGCCAACGCCGCCTCGAGATGCGAGACACTTCTCATCTTGCACGCAGATGTTAAAGTGTCACCGAAAAGTTAAAACACCTCAGAGAGAACTGAGGTGCTTGGATTTTCTCTAACAGGGAGCAGAAGCACTTCTGACTGTGGCACGATGCATAAAACATCTTCCGCTGCCTTGCACAGCGGAGTGACGTAGCGGCTCATTATGTCAGTCTTTAGTTATTGCTGCTCTGGTGGATTTGTTTTGGAATATTGTTCTTTATTTAGTCTGCCAATAAATCTTCAATTGTGGCAGGACAACTGCGTGCTGAAAGTTAATTAAAGTTGCTGCACTTTGCCTTTGTTAAGGTGAGGGTTCAATTAAATCACAGGATAATGCATTTTTATTTCAACTAAAAGCAGAACAAGTTGTTTTTGTAGTGAAATATTTCAGTAGTAACGGCATAATTAAGTTGTTCTCAGTCACATAATGAAGCCTCTGCATCTACTCTGCTGTACAGTGGAAAGCACATGCTAACCATTATCATCATTGCTATTAAAATGGATGAAGTCATGTGCCGTGAACCCCTAGAGTCAGCCCATAAAAGGAGAAAAAGACGTGATCCGTTGTGAAACCGGACCAGGTTTTCTCACGACACGGAGCCGCAACACTGGGGCCAAAAGATCCAAGAAAGAAAGAGTTTGGCTGTAAATGTTTCGACAGCTTTTCTAAAAGTATTTCCACGATTACATTTTTCAGATCTTTAAACCAGAATTCATTAACAGCTTGACACCAAAGTGTTTCACATGTAATCCCACCAGTGCCAGAGTGTCACTGGAAAATTGCAAAAAGTTTTAGCATGAATTAATTACACTGTACACAGAGGAGATGCAGATAATTATGTAAGGATTCCTTACATTGGATTTGTTTTTATTAGGGCAGTCAGTCAATTAAAATATTTAATCTTGATTAATTGTGTGATTGTCCATAGTTAATCATGTTAAATAACACAGTTTTTATCTGTTCAAAATGTACCTTAAAGGAAGATTTGTCAAGTATTTCGCTCTTATCAACGTGGGAGCAGACAAATATGCTGCTTTATGCAAATGTATGTATATATTTATTATTGGAAATCAATTAACAACATGAAATAGTGACAAATATTGCCCAGAAACCCTCACAGGTACTGCATATAGCATAAAAAATATGCTCAAATCATAACATGTCAAACTCAGGCCCAACAGCTGTCAGTATGTCTTTGAAAACAGCCATGACAGTTACTACAACTACCACTACCACTACAACCTCCTTGAAAAATAAGTGGTGTTAAAACAAATTTGCATTAACACATTATTTTCACGTTAACTTTGACAGCCCTATGTTAAATTTCTTATGAAATCATGCTACTCTTTACTTAGCTGGAGACCCCCTAGAACCACCTCGTGGCCTCCTGAGAACCCTCAGATCCCTCTGTAGCGGTAATCGCCTCCTCGACTTCCCCTCTTTCAATGTTCAACCTCCTCCCTCCATTTCTGTGTCTTCCCAGAATGCTCAGCGGCTAGGTGGCTCCCAGGTGGCGCAGCCGCTCACTACACCAGTGGTCTCCGTGGCAACGCCCAGTCTCCTAGCACCCTTCTCCGGCATGCAGACCGGCTACAACACTGGTAAGTGTTCATGTGTCTGTTCACTTCAGGGCAGGAAAGGCAACACTACACTGCAGCATCCAAGTAAAAGGACCAGCCAAGTAAAATATACAGTATGTCTTTATGTCGTGAAATATCTTAAGTGTCATGTAGAAAAACTTGAAAACCTTGCAGTGTGATGCCACAAACCACTATGAATATTCACTTTGTTCATTGTGTGAGAGCTTCTGGAATGATTCCACTTCAAAGGTCTCCATTAATATGGATTAGCCCTGATTAATATTGATGCACCAGAAAGTTGTATGATGTAAAACAATCCCCCCCCCCCCCCCCTTTACCTCCTTTCTCTTTCTTCCTCCCTCCATCCCTTAATCTCAGAGTACCAGCTGACGAGTGCAGATCTCACAGCGCTCCAGACGTTCACACCACCGGGGCTGGTGCCTGGCAACATGGCTGCCTGGCAACAACAACAGCAACCAGCAGTCTCCCAGCAACAGCAGCAGCAGCAGCAGCAACAACAGCAACAGTCACAGCAGCTGAGCTTGGCGTCGCTCAGTAACTTGGTGTAAGCTGCTTTTTCTTCATTCAGCTCATAAATGAGATTGATTTCTTAACCTTTGACCTTTTCACCTTAAACATCCAACCAGTAGACTTTTTATCAGCGCCATGCAGGTCAGCTGATTCAGTACACCAGCTGGAGCAGATAGACATAAAACACTTGAAGCACCTCTCCCATACGGCGCTGTAGCATCACCCCAGCTGTGGTTGATTCATCTTTGTGGTGACCTAGATACTCCCACCCCCCTCAGCTCCGACTCCCACTGGAGTCCCACTCTGATTTAGCTCCCGGTAGCGAGGCTGGGCTGCTACTGTGTTATCCGGAGCACAGACACACAGGATTTGAAACTCTAAAAGCAGGACTGGCTCACTACCTCAAAAGAAGTTTTTACTACAATGGTTTTCTTGTTTGGCCAACTAGTAAATGATGGCAAGGATGTGATGTCAGTTTTAGAGTAAAAACCCAACAGGATGCATTCAGGAGATCCACAACTATCTGGTTACCTTGGTGCGCTTTCTCAAGCCAAAATTTAGTCTGTTTGAATCAAACTTTGGTGCGGTTTATTTGGGCAGTTGTGAGTGCAGAAATCATACCAAAACAACTGGTCCAAGACTGCTTGTGAGAGGTGGTCATGGACCTTTTTCAAGCAAACCAAAACCGGGTAAATGACAAGTTAATATGTGTGGGCTGCAGAAGTCAGATGTTTGCTTGACATCTTGGCTGAAGAGAACATGTAGAATATGCTAAATAAAATCCACAAAAATAGTGTCAAGTCATTTGAGATAAACTGGAGGAGAAGGGATTCATACGCACAATTTATCAGTGCCAAGTCGAAGTGAAAAAACTTTGACAGCAACATATTAAAGTCAGTGATTCACTCTGCATAGAAGTGTTAACTCTCAAGATGAAAAAGATCAGTTCACCCTCAGTTTCTCTTCAGTCTTCAGACTAGCCAAGCAGACTATGGCTTGTGAAAACGCTGTTAAGGCTCCCACTAGTCCACCTGAGCACCCTCTAAGTGCACCTAGCTTTGTCAAATTCCCTCCTATTAAACTAAAGCAGAATGAGCCCTGACCCTACTTGTGATAGAGCAGGTGTCTTTTTTATTTTTCGCCCCCGTTATTGTGCCGACATCCCACCCACACAGATGTTTTCAGTTCTTTTGGCTGGTTAGTCCTCTTCTTTCACAATATTAAGTACAATCCCACGTCTATGTCAGTTTAAACTCCAGGACGCAGTGCACTCTTGCATAAAGCGAAGTGTCCAGTAAAAAAACATTAGACAAACCACTTCAGTATGAACAAATATTATATTTAGACTCTGAGAAGACTGCTGTCCTCAAAATGACGATGGATGCTGACATGGTCATCTCAACAGTCAGCCTTTTTTTGGAAATGCCAGTGAGATGGCCGGGATTTCCAAAATCTAAATGGAAAACTCCTGTTGGTGTCGCAGAATGCATGCTGGGATACCCCTAGTTCACACATGTTGGCTCCCAAAGCACCCTTATTAAAATGTAGTTAAGATTAAGAAGACCTGAAAACACCTGCGTGGCTGTGCAGGGCCATGAACGCTGAGTGTAGCCTTAGCTGGTCCTAACAAGTTACTATTGTGAACATTTCTGAATTGCTTGGAGTTCCTCCTCTAGTCTCGGCTCTTTGCTCTTTTGAAACATGATTTCAACTAAGCCTGTTGAACCTTCATATTCTGGTTGTCTGGTTACAATAGAACCTGGATGCACCTCAAGTCAGGTTTGACCAGCTTCTCTGAACTTTCAGCCAATAACATATCGGAAACAGATGAAATAATGAAAACATTTCCTGAAAAAGGACAAAGCTTTGAAGTAAGAAAATAAGAAAAAGCACTGCAACCACAGCTGGAAAGATGGGTCATGTCGGTTTTACTGTTTGTTTTTTTTTATCAATTTCTGTCGGTACAATGTCTTTATTTTATTTAATTCTCATTATTTTATTATTAGTTTTACTTTTAATGGACATTACAGCAGCACTGGAATTATAACAGACATTTATGCACAAGAACTAGATGCACTGTGTGTAGTGTTTGTACAGTGAAATGCTGTCCACAGGAGGCTTTTTTAAGTTAAAATAGAAAAAGAAAGGAAAACACATACACAAAAGTTCGTCCACATATAATACATACACAAATTATTTTTTTTTTTTGACAATTTTCTACAGATTTTTTTTTCTGTGGATTAGATGAGTTTTGGCCCTTTTTCAAAGTTCTTTTAGATGTCTCATGTTGCTTTGAAAATGCAGATAAACACTGATGACTTCTAATATGACTCGCTCCTATCAGTGTTTTGTGATAATATTACTTCAGACATTAAGTCCTTGTCAGTTAGGTATTTACATTATTCTGTCTACTCTCTGTTAGCACATTACAGGTAGGTGGGAGCTGCCTTCGGTAAAAATCTCACATCTCCAAAAGTTGAAATGTCTCCAAATGATCTCCAAAACCAGCCGTGGCTGAGCCCCGATAGACACGTGTCAGTTTAGCCATTAATAGCGCTAAGTCTTTGTTTGACCAATGTGGCTGTGCTGGGCTAACCTGTGGATGGGGGAGCGGCTTGTAACTGCCTCTTGTTTTGTCCTCCCTCCCCCCTTTTTCTCCACAGCATGTGGGGTGCAGAGAAACAGAATGCGGAGATGGTTAACTGCATCTCCAATTTTGCTGCTAACCTGAGGTGAATGACATGATAGCATCTAGTGCTACGCAGCTCTGCCATGTCTGTTATCTGTCAAGTTATTCTCCTGCTCGCAGGCTCATGCAGCTATGAGCCAAAATGAAATTACAGAATAGAGGCAATTACACGACAGACATGACACCAAACCCTCTCTTCTTTCCATGTGTGTGTTGAACATGATGCCTGTTGTTGCTTTGCTGTGTCTGTACTTCATCGCTCCTTCAGTTCCGTCAAAGCATCAGACTATCTATCAGTCTACTAGTGTGGTTGTAAGAGTCTGCGTGCCACCTAAAGCTCAGATCTGAAGCGCTTTGGAAGTGTCATGCACAAAGAAGAAGACGCTGCAGTGTGACAGCAGCGGTGCCTCGCTAGCTTCTCCATAGAAAGGAGTCTCTGGATGCTGCTTTCAGTACCAAACACTGGCCCAGCGCACAGCTGTGCGCCACTCACATGCTTACTGCATTAAAATTTTACTGTTCAGCCATTTAGCTGTCGCCGTCATCTGACAGACAGACATAGACTTCAAGTCCTCAGACGCAGTAGCACGACTAAAAAGAATAATTTAGACTTAGCTTAGCTGTCAAAGCCAGTTATTTAGGTAGTTGATGTTAATAGTTGATGTTAAATGAAATCCCGTATGGAGTTTGATAACCAGTTAACACTCTTGGATCTGCTCTAATTCTGGCAATATTTGGAAGCTATAGACACTGAAATAAGCATTTAACACTTGTAGGCCCTCCTATTGCGGATATCCTTTTCTTTAAAACAATCTCAGCTCCGAACATATATTTGCATAAAGTTAATTTAAGAGTCGGTGCAGCTGCCCAGAATCTCCATCACAAAAAAGAAAATTAAATATAACAGAAACGTGTTAAAAAAGACACTTGAAATAATGCGAGCTGTCAGCAGTGAGAGTGTTATTTGTTTCTCCGTCTGACAAGCTGAAAATTGTCCATGAAAATATGATAATAGGTTGTTTGTTATTGTATACAGCAGCTGCGACTCCAGGGGGTTGAGCAGCTTTGAAAAAGCAGTATATAGTTAACACTCACCAGCAGCTCAAATACACAGCAGAGCTCTTTATATTGCCTTGTAAATGTTAACAAATGGATGTCCAGATTGTATGAGATCGTTGAGCAAACAGATCTGTTAAACCGCTCGGAGACTCTGAAGAAGCAGCCAGCTCTCACTTCCTTCCCTGAGGATTATTAGCTGAAACAATCCAACTACTGTTTCTCTATTGAGGACAATAAAGACTTGTTTTCATGTAAGATGCTAAGAAAAACAAATCTTTAAAATTAAGGCTCGCCATCGGCTTTATGAACATGTGATCAGCACTTTTGCTTTTTGCTATTCTATTGACCAAAAACATGACTGAGAAAATAATCTGTTAATTAAAGGGACAGTCCACCCTAAAAAGAAATGTTTCCTCATACATGTAATGCAATTTATCAGTCTAGATTGTTTTGGTGTGAGTTACCGAGTGAAGGAGGAATTGGCTATAGTGACCAGTCACTCACCAAGAGTCACCTCCTCTCAGATATAATGAAACTAGATGGCAGACGATTGTTTGGTGCTCGAAGAAATTTGGGTTGTCAGTCAATTCAAATATTTAATCACGATTAATCGCATAATTGTCCATAGTTAATCACTATTAATGACACATTATTTATCTCTTCAAAATGTACCTTAAAGGGAGATATTTCAAGTGTTTAATGCTCTTATCAACATGGGAGTGAGCGAATATGCCGCTTTATGCAACTGTATGTATGTATTTATTATTGGAAATCAATTAACAACACACAACAATGACAAATACTGTCTAGAAACCCTCAAGTGGACATGACTGTAAAGGGGAGACTCATGGGCCCCCGTAGAACCCATTTTCATTCATGTAGCTTGAGGGTCAGAGGTCAAGGGACCTCTTTGAAAAAGGCACTAATTGTTTTTCCTCACCAAAATTTAGCTTAAGTTTGGAGTGTTATTTAGCTTCCTTTGCAACACGTACAGTAGGACATTGTTGGCACCAGTGGGTTCCTTAAGCTTTCTAGTTTCATACGATACCAGTATCTTCACTCTTTAAAACTGTGTCCACTACAGCCTAAAAATCACAACTTGTGTTAATGCGTTAAAGAAATTATTGATGTTAAAATGAATTTGCGTTAACTTTGACAGCCCTTAAAAACATAAATATGAAAAACTCAACAAAAATGTCTCTTTCCAGAAATTCTGACCCGGTTACTTAAGATAATCCACAGACCTTTTTCATGTAGGAAGTATTTTCTAACGTATCACTGCGTAGAAGGAAGAGAGAGCCACATGCTTGTGATGTAAACATTAATGTCGTCCTGTAACGTTAGCCAGCTCAGTGGTGCTAAGTGAGCTAACAGCATCAGTTAGCTCTACAGAGGCGAAGTCCCTCCCCTGTCGGTGTCCGCCATTGGGCCTTATTTTGTAAAAAATATGCACGGTTGTCAACGGCAAGAGACAAATATTTTTTTGATCCCGTTTGAATTATGCCATGAATCACACATAAGATGCTTGTCAATTTAAACATTTTTCAAGTCAAGAAAGTTGCATTTGTTGTAGTATCATTTAGTTTTGTGTGAATCCGCTCAGTGAATTACATCTCTCGTCTTGCACAATATACGTCACCAACACTAGCTAGTTAGCTAACGTAGCTATGTTCCACGCACAGATGAAACATTATCTGACCAGATGTGTTTTATCCAGCGACTCCTGGTCTTTTTATCCGCCCGGGAAGAGAAAGAACAAGCGAGACCTGTCGCTGATGTGAGTTCATCCCAGAACCAAACAAACAGGCATCGTAGCTTCAGCGAGAGAGACGTCACTACGTATTTTCACTTAGTTTTACAACAAACTGTGACTTTCTTGACTTGCAAAATTAGCTTTTAAAGTGACGAACACCATATGGCGCAATTCAAACAAAAAAATATTTGTCTCTCGCCACTGACATCATGTCACATATCACATCATATCATTCATACTTTTTTCTGAAATAAGGATTTTGCCTCTCTATAAGCTATAAACATGAGCCTATTGTCCATGAGTAGATGTACACTTCCTTCTGCGCAGTGATACAGTAGAAAATAGTTGCTGCATACAACAAGGTGTGTGGGTTATCTTGAGTAACCAGGTCATAATATCTGGGACATTGCAGTTGAGTTTTTAAGTGTTTTTTGGCACATTGAGCACCACAACCCAAGTACCATCCAGTTCCATTATATTAGAGAAGGCAAACATCCCTACAGCCGTTATCTCCAACACTAGGCAACTCACACCAAAAGTCTAGATTGATAAATAGCACCACAGGTAATAGGAAAAATGTGTTTCTTGGTATGAACTGTTCCTTTAACCAATGATGGAAAAACAGGTTAGTTGTAGCTGTAGTTATACAAATTAAAAGATTGTATTCAGTGTGTCCGTTGTGCCTTAAAATACCCCTGGCATTCTTTAAGACACTGGGAACAATAATCCTGATTTTACTGAATAAGCAGGACTTTAATTTGATCCGCTCTCAGGTTTGACAGCAGAATGAACACCAGGCAGGTTTACTGTGCTGTGTGTGGGATCAGTACGACAGAATCGCTGTCACTGAAAAGAAGCAAGCACCACAGAAATGTGGGAAGCTTTCCCAGCACACCAAACTGTTCTCTCGGCAGAACGGAAAAATCGTGCCGTCCTAGGACAGCATGGGCAGACGTGGGCATTTCTGCAGCCCAGACTGCTCTGGCTTGTTTTTTGATTTCATCGCAGCGCGGCCTCACAGCAAGCAAACAGGCTCTTCCAATCAAACACTGAATGGCGGTTTGGCTGTGAGCTTCGCCTTCGCTGTCGTCCCCACTTTAACTCACCACGGGCTGCACGAGGAAATGATTTCTGTCATCTCACCCTCTCCCATCCCCCTTTTTAATCATTCCTCTTCCGCTACTTTCCGCTTATTTCCTGCTCTTTTGTCAGACCCGGTTTAATTTGGCGTACACCTGTTGACTCTCGTTTTTCCCCCTCGCTCCCCAATCTAAATGTTAATGTCATGGCTGCCACCTAAACCACCTCCCTGCAGAGCCTGCCGTTCAGCTTGTTTGCCTGTTTATATAGAGTTGCTCTCCGGGTGCCATTTGTTGTTTGTTTCCTCACTGAGTCGATGTGTTATCAGCAGACGGGGCCTCCATTTGGGACACTTTAGCAGGAAATAAACAAACCAAGTTCTAGGGATGTTGTCTGGTAGGGCATCATTGTTGTTTTGTCCATTTTGCTTCATCCATGTACGTCACTATGAATCTGTCAGTGTGGAGCAAACAGAGTGGATAAAATATTTTAATGGTGACTGAAGTTTCTGCCTAAGTGCTCTTCTCACCTTGTTCTTGTTTTTCGCCCACAAAAACACATTTTGTCTGTCTTTCTCATCCCGTCTCTCCCCTCCTTCTCTCAGCTGTGGTTTAAGAGAGGAAAAAAACACTTGCAGACAGTGCACACATTGCTAAATTGCTTACAGGACATGCTGTTTGTCGGCAGGGCACAATGCACACATGCTATCAGAGGCTGCTCAGTAAAACCTCCCGAGAGGAATCAGTGTTTTCCCAGACTACAGTTTCGAAACCACAGAGTGAAAACCAGCTGTGGCTTCATTAGGCAGAAGATAATAGTTTTATTTAGCACCAAACATATAGTCTGTATAGTCATTACAGTATAGGGGGTTACTTTGAGCAAAATATCAGACTTTGCATGCAGCTATCAAGAGCTCGGTATTAAATATGTCTACTTAGCAGCACCAAGCTGGCCCTGGACAAGCTGGACATGTTCGATTCTTACAAACAAGTGATTACTGCATTTACCATATTTTCAAATAAAGACAAGAAATAAAGGTTTAGGGGGGGGAAAAAATGGAAAAATAATGAGCAATATATGTCCAATAATGGCTGTTACGGTAAATTCTGCAAATATTGCAAAATTGAGTGAATTTATTTTGAATTCACCAGTCAAACAGGAGCAGCTGTGTTTCAGCCTGTTTTAGGATGTACGGTATGTTCCTTTAATGACAGTCTGTAGTGAGGATACCCATTGGCCTGATCCCCATTTTAAGAAAAAGCCAATAACTTCAACTTTATTGGAGCTGACTGTAAGAATGTATTGCGTGTGGACGACTATCAAATTTGTGTCAGCACAGGCTTTAACACTTCCTGCCGTACCAGCTCGCTAACAACATGTCAGTGTGACTGAAGCAGCTGTCTTTTTTTTTTTTTTTTTTTTTTTTTTTTTTGTAGTGACCATGTCTGGGCTGACCATGACTGGCCTGCGTCCCACTGTTTCCCTGCTGTTGTAGCTTTTTTTAAACTTGCTTGTCTCTTTTTCCACCACAGCTTGGCCTCTCAGTCCAACTTGCTCTTTGGCAGGGAGGAGGGCCTCTGCTGGTACTGTACTCTCTACACTTCAGCCACACAGCTACGGCACACTGCTTTCCCAAAATATCTGCAGCACGGAGGAACCTCAGCACAGTTTCCAAAAAGTTTAACTGCAAAGTAGCAAAGAAAGATGAATCATAAAAGACTCCTATGGGGCAAAAGCTATTAGTAGTAGGATACAACAAATTTGATTAGGAATAAACTGAAAAATGGATATAACAAAATATGTTGTGAACTATGTGACTGAAAGTACAAATGTGTCACAGCTCTAAAGGGACAGTGTGGAGGATTTGGCAGCATCTAATGGTGTGGTTGCAGATTGCAACCAACTTAATACCCCTCCTCTCACTCCTCCCTTTCCAAGACTATGGTAATGTGAGCCGCCAAATGCAAAACTGTGGTAACGCCGTTGGAGCGACAGGAGTCAGACGGCGGCTGGCGGTACCACGGTTTTGCTTTCTGTGGCTCACGTTACCGCAGTTTCATAAGCGTGTTGCAAAAGGCTACTGTAGACATGGATATCAAAAACATAGTTTACATAGAGTTTACATGCAAAGATTAACTCAGTCAATATATTATTTCATATGCAAATACCTGCATATGCACCCACTCAATGTGCTATGATGTTGGTGTGTTCTTTATACTATGACAGTTTTCCTAAAATTATTTTTTCAAAATTGCAATATATGGCAATATATTGAAAGATAACTGCTGTATCATGATACGTATTGTATCACCAGATTCTTGCCAATATGAAAACACAAGGATTCTTAGTTTCAGGTGATTATATATTAATGAAAACATGATTATGCATAGTTTAAGCAAATATGCTTAATGATGTTGTATTTAAGAAAGGTAAAATCAGGAACAAAAGGGGAAAAACATAATTAAAAGAGCTCCAGCCATTTAGTGTAACGGGACTTTAAAGTATAAAGGACTGAAACAGAAGAGGCTGACATAGCTGAACTTTTAGTCCCTATTGTGAGTCAAGGTCCAAAAATACTGGATCCTACATTTCCTGTGATGCAACCATGGCACCTTTTCATTAGACCTTCCTTGCATGGTGAATATTTTTTTAACTTTATACGCCAGTTTGTAACTGTTGGCTTTCTGTTACACATACAACAGTTTCCACAGGCTGAAGTACTAACCAGAAGTAAAATTGATTGAGTGTCCCTTTAAATGTACACAGATACATCTAATTACAGTCAATTTGTCAAATTCAGTGAGAAACTCTTAATTATGTGCAGCATACTGTTGTGGAAATGACTGCTTCAGTAAATCTATCTGATTCTAATGTAACTGAAGAGTTATTGAACAGTTTGTTGGTCCTCAGAGAAGCAGAGCATTTTGGGAAACGTGGCTGTATCTCATCACACTGCACTGTAACCAAGTGTCTGCTTCTGGCTGTGCTCGCTGTGTAGTTAGCGCTCGGGGGTAGCCTGCCGCTCTCGCCTTCATCACTGTCACCGGCCTGCTGACTCCGCCGTTTTCTCGCCATAGCAACGGCGCCCCCGTGGCACCGCCATCCATCTACCTGCGCCAGCCTGAGCCACGACACGCAGGTTTGATGAAGTGGGCACGGCGAGAGACGGAGTGAGCCTCTCCGCCGCCGAGGGGTGTGTGTGTGTGTGTGTGTGTGTGTGTGTGTGTGTGTGTGTGTGTGTGTGTGTGTGTGTGTGTGTGTGTGTGTGTGTGTGTGTGTGTGTGTAGAGAGAGAGAGAAGGGAATGAGCATTTGTATGTAAGACGAGAGTGTGTGTCAGAATTGGAGCAAGACAGCGAGCACATTTGAGTGCCGCAGACCCAGATCGCCTGGAGGAGTGCTATCTTAAATTCCCCTCTCAGTCTGCCAGTAATTGAGGGAATATTAGAGATACAGTGCTGCAGATGGCTCATGATATGACATATTAGAACACACCCGAGGGGCGAAACGCAGTAATTGGGAGCTTCAAATGCAGATCGACCGTGTCAAGCTGGGGGAGAGAGGGAGAGAAAACGAGCACGATCCGAAAAATCCTGTCGACGCCGTCAAAGGAGCGAGCCACAGTGCAGCGTCAACAGTCGGTGTCAGCCGCGGTGACAGGTTCGAGTCAGCCTCCAGCCAGCAGAGCAGGAGGTGGAGGAGGTGAAGGCTGGCTGTGAGGGTGGAGGGGCTGATCAAAGAGTCGTGGCAGGTAGAAGCACTGACGCTGACACAGACCTAAGCTTTGTGCACAGAAATCATGTTTAGAGCGGCTTAATGAAATACTGGAGTGTGTTCATCAGACCTTGATCATAAGTTCAAAACTTACATGCACATATTGTGGATGCCAGTGTAACAATATTCAGTAAGATATTAGCAGACTGGTTATTTTTATTAAAATAGAAAATAACAGATCAGGCCACCTCGGTCTAGAAACAGTTGATGTCTGATTAAGTCCATGTCAGACAGACAACTGCACTGCATGGAAAGAAAGTGTCCACTCATTCATAAGATAAGATAAGATATTCCTTTATTAGTCCCACAGTGGGGAAATTTACACATTACAGCAGCAAAATACAAATAAAATAAATTAGTAATTTCAATGAGGCCGCTGTGCAGACTCACTAGTGGGCCTGTTGCAGAGGACTCACGTAAATAAAGCACAGTCATCCAGCAAATAAGTTATAACTGCCTTCCTGGTAGAAAGTGAACAATAAACATTAACACCAGCTCGCAAACTTAACTATGTTCCATGCACAAGTGAAAGTTACCTGATGTGTTTTATCAGTGAGGCTGGGTCTTTTTATTAGCTGAGAAGTTAAAGAACGAGCAAGACCCATTGACTAGTGCTCATAATTTTTTGGAAATAAGGTCCCATGGTGGTCCACCGGAAGGGGCGGGAAACCAGAGCCTCTGATTCCAGAATCGTGTCCCGCTGCCTACAGAATCTACATATGAATGCAGAATCTGTTTATAGAGATAATACTACTTGGACAGCTTCAAGTTTTGTCAAGTGATATAGTTTTTCTCTTATCTGATCTCTTAACGGATCTGTTAAAAAACAGCAGAATTTGGGGGTTTCTTTGCCTAAAACTCTGAGTTTTGGTCCACTTCTAGGAGACATAATCCAACTATTTGAAAGAATCCCGTAATGCAAAGGGATATTATAGGTAGGAGGAGCAGGCAGATGTTCTGTGATCTGACCGTCAGCAGTTTGTCAAATTGCCAAACAGAATAGAAATGTACTCTGGACTGTCGCTCACGTTCAACCGTTTATACGTCTGTATGGTAGAAAATTGTCTCACCTGGCAGGTTCAAAGTTACTAATACAACCTGCAATCTTGTACAACTTATTTTACAAGCTCCAGTTTGTTTGGTTCAGACCAAATCCGAAATGCAAGGATGTTTGGGCTGCATGGCTTATGGACTGTGCTTTCATGTGGCCTCAAATGTAGTCCTATTTGTTTCGTGTGTCCTTGTTCTCCGTATGCTGAAGTCCACTCAAGTCTACATGTGCCTGGTTTATACGTATAGTGGCATTGCTGCAGAGTGTTTTGGGTCTTTGTCTTTGAAAGCAGCTGCTTTATCCTGGTAAAAGTCCAGTCTGTGTTTTATCTGAATATGGTGATGCATTCATTTTGACGGTGACCATTCCTTGAATTTTTGTTTTTGAAATATTGGCTCAGTCGTGTTTCATCCCAGCACACTGTTGTTCCGCTCTCATGTACTGTTCAAGGATGATCCAGGTGTGTAATGATGTTCTTGATACTGTCAGGAGTCTCACTCTCTTTGTTCTTTCTGTTCTCTTCTTTCTGTCTGTTTCTCCGTCCCTCCAGGCCGGTGGGTCACATACCTCAAGGCGCCGCACTGACAGTCAACACAAACCCAAACGTCAACATCAAGTCCGAGCCTGTCTCACCGAACCGCGACCGCAGCACTCCCAGCTCCACCTGCGGCGCCGGGGGAGGCGGAGGAGGCCAGATTCAAGTCCAGGGACAAGGTCTGGTGTCGGTCGCCTACCCCGGTACCCTGCGCCTAGAAGTGGGAGGTCAAGGCCGCTCGCCAGTCGACAGCCTCAGCAGCAATGGCAGCTCGTATGAGGGTAGCGACCGGGATGACGGCACCCAGGGGCGAGGCGGGGCTCCAGAGTTCCTCCACCAAGCCGGCGCCGGGGGCCAACAGCCCACCATGGTCCTCCTGCGGCCCTCGTCGACCGAGCCCCAGGAGCAGGACGGGACCAACGTCAAGAGGATGAGACTGGATACCTGGGTCACATGAAGAGGTGACCGGAGAGGGATGGATGGACGGACGGACAGATGGAGGATGGAGATGTGTACCTGTGGCTTGTGTACATGCCCCCACCAGCCCTGATGCCCCCGCTCTCCTTCTTTGTGCACACACACACACACACACACACACACACACACACACACACACACGCACACACACACGCATATGTATACCCGCCATCGACCCAGTAACCCAGTGTCCACACAGGAAATGCTGACCTCACACACATACAGACATAAGCATGTTAACACACCGTCACGTGTGGACACTGACACACACACTTGTATGGCAATGTGCATACACATTTGAACTCTAATGTACTTTCACTCACATACAAAAACCCATAGGGGTTGAGCCACCAAACTAGGGATTATTTTTCAAAACAATTCATCCAGCTGTATTTGAACAGAAGTGAAAGTCAAATCAGGTTTTTAATCAGGCCGCAGTGGCTAGTAAAACCCTAAATTTGACCACTTGGACTGTTTCACCCGACATGTTGACAGCCGCTGGTAATGCAGACACCTTGGTTTTCCCAGCATGCCCTGCATTTTTTAGCAGCTGGTGGTGTTTTCCCACCCTCTCATTTCCTTACTGTCTCCTGCATTGAGTCAGTGCCGCCAAGTGAGCCCACATCTTTGTACACATCGACCCGACCACGGTTGCATTGCTATCGCTCTAGATTCTTGGGTCCCTTTTTTGCTCTTTTTAAAGCGTGGAGTTTTGTCCTTCTGTCTTGACTGTTGATCTTTAGCGTTTGGATTTGTCTCAGTTTTGAATATGAAGACACTAAAAGATAAACTTGCCTCCCTCCCCAGCTGAGCCGGTGGCATCGCCGTCAGCAGGCCAGCGCTTTGGCCCTGTGCAAGACTGACGACCCCCCTGGGTCTTTTATGTAATCCGAACCATGCAGACTAGCTGTAAAGCCAGGAGCGTGATTTGTTGCCGAGGTAAAAGACTGCTTTTCTTTGAATCAGGGACGAGCTGCAACAGCTCAACGACACATGACGCAGATTCTCCTAGTTTCGCCCACATTTTGTCAACTATATGCTGAGAAAGGTGTGTGTATGTGTGTGTTTAGTGTGTGTGTGTGTATATATACGGTTTGTTACCTCAACTGGTCATTTTTTAAGTGATTTGGGCAAATGTTCATTCTCAATTTCATCCACCTGCAATGCACACAGCTGAAATTATTTTTGTGAAGCGACTCGTGTTTTGAATAGATAGCTGATGTTCAAAGGGGAGATTGGCGAGGTACCGTGTATATAAGCAATCTGTAACCTTTGTGGCTTTTGTGTGACAGGAATAAGGTGTTTTGAAGGGTTTAAAAAACATAGATGATATACAAGTATATATTTAACCAGCTTCAGGCGATAGCAAGGGCAGCTCTGCATCTGGGGCCGGAGACTACACTAGACGACAGGGATTGTATATATAAACTATATATTCGGCAGGATATCCCTTAACGGAACAAAAAAAGAAAGCAAACGTTTTGATTCTCAGTGGATCAGTCTCTTTTTTATTATTATTTATGCGTGTATATAAAGTGTAATATGTGGACGAGCCAAGAGAGGGGTCTGTAGAGGCAGAAAGGGAAGATGTAGCCGTGGTGACTCGGACTGTTTTGAGTGAGCAATGGTTAGGACTCTGTCACTGATGGAGCGCACTTTACCTTAACCCCTTAACACGCCTGACCCATGAATACACACACACACACACACACACACACACACACACACACACACATAGGAGTAGACTGTCAAAAATCTGATATTCAGCATACAAATCAATATTTGCACTTTTTATTTAACCCACCAAATTAATTTATTTACCACTGTTCATCAACCAGTAAGAGCTCTGTGGGTTGGACCACCTTAAATTATTAATGTGGCGCACGGCTTACCTGTTTGAAATCCATTTAATTAATCAATTGAATTAAATAGATTAAATATTAAATAAAAACATTATAGGGGAAAAAAATAATTACAAGAAAAAATATTATAGGAAAAAAAAAGAAAGAGAATTTATTTAAAAGTTAATTAAATGATTTTAGAATAAAATATCAAAAAGTACAACTTAAAATAATTCTGAAAATGTATTTTTATTTATGTATTTTTTTCAATTTTATTTTAAAATAATTCATGAAAATACTAATAATTTATAAGCACCAATTGTAGACTTAATAAATCATTTCTGATAGTTGAAGTAATTAATTAACCCCTGAAGAAAATCCAAAATTTGTTAGTTTCAATCTTTTATTGGCCACATCCGCTGCTTACAAGTGTGAGCTACTAAAAACATTTTAGTAAATAATCCAAGTATCCTTGATGGTCTAAATTCTCCCCAAAAAGGTTTTTCCACCTTTTAAAATTGCTGCTACTTATTAAGGATTAGTTGCATATCACAGCATTGTGAGTATTTGCCGTGTCAGTACAATAATGGCAGTATTTTCTGTCACAAACATATCAGTCAAACTCTAGAGCAAACACACAGATAGTATATGATTAAGCGAGCCACGGATGTCCGCTCGTTATGTTTGACCTTTTCCTCTTGTTAATTTTGTAATCATGTATCTATATTTAACCTTCACCTGTCACTGGTTGGCTTCAGTTTTCTATTTCCGAGAGGAAAAACGACTATGAAGGTAGAAGAAATGTGAAGGATGTCATTTTTGTATTAAGCAGCAAAGGGTGGTTTAGGGTTTATGTTAAAAACATAGTGGTCAAGAGTGCAAATTCATGTTTTTTTTTTTCCTAAAAGCACTCAGCCTCCCTCCATTTGCTTGTTAAAAGCTTTGGAGTTTGGGTATCGTTTGTCGCTAAGCCGGAGGTTTCAGAGCGAGTCTTGATCTTTTAATGACTACCTCCTGAATCCAACGCAGACTTGTCGACTTTGAGGTTTTACCACGTCCAGCCACCACATCCTCATCATGGGCAGGCCCTCTTCACCTCCTTCTCACCCTGTCACTCACGCTCCCTGTTTGTTTTTTAATCTCACGCGCACACATTTCTCATCACACACTGCTCTGTTTACTCCGTCCAGACAGCGGGCGTCAGCCCTGAAAGATGACAGTGACCCCCCTCCCGAACTCCCAGCCTCATCACACACTACTCCCATCATCCTCTCCTCACTTCATCTTTCTCTCCGCCTGTCACTCAATCACACTCATCCACTCTGTGACACGTCTGAGTGTCAATATTGCTTTTCTGAGCGCGTGGCAGAGTCAACATAAATCCCCCCGAGTGTAAACACTTTGACTGTTAAGACTGTTGTACTCTGAGCTCCGAACAAAATAAAAAAAAAAACTCAACCCCGCGTACAAGGCCGCGAGCCATTTGTCAAAAAAAGAAGAAACAACATGGCAACCTTTGCGGCAGGACTCATGGGAGTTTTGTTTGTCAGCGGTGAAGCTCACATGAAGCCCTGGCATGTACTTTAGAGTAAAACTAGGGGTCGCTGTAATCACAACACAGAAAGACAATCGTGCTGAGAAATAGTTTTAAGAACCTGCATCCCCCTGAAAAAAAAGTGGTACTTGCTCCTGTATAATGATGTTTAGAAGTCTCACTCACTTTCCAGTGTTAAGTTGTGCTGGTGACAGTCTGTTTTTAATTGTTCTCTGAGAATTGATATTATTATTATTATCATCACGACCACAGCTCTCACTGATGGTAGCTGTCGTGGTGGTATAGAAATCTGCGTTTTTCTTTTTGTGTAGGTTAGGCATCTTGTTTTATTTGGAATTTTATTTTATTATATAAAAATATTCTATAAATATATTTTTTGTTTTCTCTTTTTGGGTTTTCGTTTTTTCTTCAAAAAGGGTGTTACTAATGTTGCACGATTTTTATGACATGAAACAAACAAACACAAGCGTAGTGATATTAGCACACGTGTGGCCGTGGACGGAGGCGCCGCGACAAAACCGCTCCGATGCTGCAACTTTGAGTCCAATGTACAAAACGTCTCGGTCCACACATGCTAACATGGGGGGGGGGGGGCAGCGTGACACGTCTAACTTATTTCTGACCAGACACAATGATGTCAATGCATGGGCGAAGAGTGAATCATGTTATAGGAAATAAAATGTAATATCGACACAAATATACATCACACAGAAATACATTTAAGAAAAAAAAAAGAAATTGAAGAAAAAAGTTTAAAATAAATTATAGCTAATATATTGTGTTCGGCTAGTCTGCTTTTTTGTTGTAAAGATACTTTTTTTTGTTGTTTTTGGAGAATGATATACAATTTGTGTATATTTTCATAAATAAAGTATGCACTGATATGTTATTACAAATTCTATACTGCTTTTACAAAAAAAAAAGTGTTTGTTATTGTACCAAAGTATCCATTGGTCCCCTCTTACCCGCCTCCCCTTTTTGCGTATGTTTTACCGTATTTTATATATTAAATAGACAAGTTGACCTACAGAAAACTTTGCCTGTCTTTTTTTCTCGTCCTGCTGTTTGATGGGACAGCATTATCATGTTGTCACCACTAGATGGCACTCTAATGTTTGGTATTGCTGGTTTTGTATTGCAGGACAACCAGCTGCAGGGATGATGCAGTGGAAGCTGCTAAAAAGGTAAGAAACAGATGTCCAGTATGTTCTGATGTTCTCATGATACCTGCAGCTGTCAGTCACTCTGAACTCCGATCAAATGTGAATCAATATTCTGTTACTGTAATGTCTATTTCTCACATCAAATGTTTTCAGAAACATCTTGTAGCTACCGTTTAGCTGTAAAATAAGAAAGTTTGTGACCTAGCAGCTGTTTTAAGATCAGTAGAGGAAATACCACCCACCAGCTGGAGCAAACTTTCTCATTTTACAGCTAAACAGTAACTATTGATTCATATTTGATCAGCGCTGCCTAATTTGATCAGAGTGATTAACAGCTGCCTCCCTTGAATGAACAGCCAATGGGAACATTCTCTCCTTGTGAAATGACCTGTGATTGGTCAAGTCTCCCGTCACAGGCTACATTTTCTAAAACCTTAAAACAGCCAGAAGTCCAGCTTTCTTTCAGAACATATGAATTAAAATATGCTTAAAGGTTACGATTGAATTTTTGCCGAATGATGCCAAAAACATTCTGCCTACTGAAAGTTTAGATTTACAGGACATGGGAGGTAGCAGAGGGGTACTTTATTTTTGATATTTTTGATATTTGTAGTATTTTACATTGTCCTATCACCATGGCAAAGCAGTCCAACTCTTAAATTGCAAAATCTTAGATGCCCGCTTTCAGCTCCTGCCCTAAGGGAAAAGGTAAAAAGTCCGGTGTGCAAAGAAAACCTCTATAAAATATTGTCTCTGTTGCCACAAAATATGTTTATTAGTAAGGACAGTTACTTTCTGAAGCCAGCGTGCTACCTCAGCACACAGCATTTTACATCGATATACTGTGTTTTTATTAAACCTTGATTCAGTCCTCACCATCGAGTACCTGGTGCTCCTTTAATGTAGTTTCTATGGTGTTTGTATGCAAATGTATTTTAATGTGTCCTGCCTGGATGTGATATGTTGTTAATAGCAGATTTTAGGCCCATGCAAACCAAAGACAAATTTCTGCCTTTCGAGCACAAAAAACAAACAATATTTTTTATTTCTAAATAGTTTGAGATAAATCTGTAGTTGTATTTTAAATAGTGAGCACTTAGCAACCCAAAACATACATTAATTATCATGCAAAATTTAGCTGATGCTCGTTCATTGAGCCACTTTAAGCTCAGATCAATAAAATGTGACATTTAATTGATCTCCAAGAGAGGAATAAGCTGTTCTCCCCTCCTCGTATTCTCTGTTCATACACAGAGGAGGTCAAAGGTCAGGCACAGAAACAGCTAAAGGTCTAAAGATGAACATTTAGTTCACATTGTGAAGCCGGCTATGACAAATCTGTGATTCTCTGGTGTAATAAGAAAATGATTTGTCCAAGAAACAGCCTTCATACAGTGCATGCATAGCAAAGCTAAAGAGGAAAATGGTACAGATGGTTTTAAAATATGTTTGAAATAACATATTTTAAACACATTTAGATGTTATTACATGACTTGTAAAAAGCTTGTTTCCTTGAGATGAATCATGAGAAAACTGCCTTGTTATCTCAACAAAACAAGCCATTATCCCTTCATCTCGACACAAAATGTCAAAACTCAAAATCAAAGAGTAATTATTTTGTGATAATGGGTAAACAGCTTTGCAGCAAGTGACAAGTAAGAATAATTATTTAGTGATGGCAGCAGAAACAGTGTCAGCTTTAATAATCCTCAGAAAATTAAATAATTACATGCACGCCCTCCCCAGCTTTTAATACATGACAGTTTGTTTTGTCTTTTCTTATTTTACGCTCAGAAAATCAGTGAGCAGTGACACGTTTATATGGCAAAATCCAAAATATCTAACATCTAAGAAAATACATTTAAAATGTACTGAGGATCTGAGTAAATACCTGAGTAAGTGTACTTTTTAGCAGTGGTCTCAAGTACTGTATGTAAGTTAAATTTAGAGTTTTTCAGTTGTATGCTGTTTTACATTTCTGCTAAGATAAAGCACTTTTAACTCCACTACATGTATTTCACAGCTCTAGTTACTGATTACCTTGCAGATTAAGGATTTAAAAACGTATATGAGCCAATAAAATACGGAGATAAATTGAAAAATACTTCGTCCTGATGGGTACTTTAACTTTTGATTTTTATAAGATTAGACAGAGAATATAAGACTTTAGATTACAATAGAGTATTTTTACATTGTCCTTTTGCCACTTCCTTAAAACTGCACTCATCAATATTTTTATATTAATTATATTTTAATAGCAAACATAAAATATATATGATTTTATGTTTTTTTCTGATCCACATCCTTGATACATACATGGTTGCTGTTGCTGCGTAGCACATTTGAACGTTCGTATTTCAGTCAGTTTGCGTTCTGTCTAAACTTCCTACATGTAGAAGTTCACAGGTTCATGTCCTTCCTGCTTTGATGCCTGTACATGTAGATGCAAACTGGGGTCCATAAACAGTCTGAATTACATATATTGCATATCACTGTAAAGCGGAGACTCTTGTGGATCCAATGAGCCCAACTGTATTCATGTCTGATGATGTTAGTCCCCACAGGAGCCATTTCATTGTATTTAGTGTATTTTTTAAGCTTGACCTCACTGTATAAAATGACCTGTGGTGACCTGTAAGATAATCACAGCCTCATGAAACTTTACATAGAGCATTTCCAGATGGATGGCTTTCCCAGGTAGTCTGAAAATAAAGGGGTTTCTGAGCAGCTTCTAGAACAGAGGTGTTCGCCATCCAATCACCAAAAGATGCATTTCTTGCAGAGAATCTCAGAATGTGAAAAGTTTTTGATACCACATCACATCATGGCTTTTTTCTGTGGTGTTCCTCAAGGTCTTTGTGTCTTAATGTGGTATTTTGGAGGATTAGTAATCATTATTATCAACTCTGAAGTGGAAAAAATGGTTAAATCTAGCACCAAATCTGTGTAGCAAATGGTATCAACACAAAAACTGCTGCAACAATGTACGAGACATAATAGCATGGGAACAGAAATCATATAATCATAATGTTCTAAACAGCTTTTACCATTATTTGAATTAATTCATTTGTTCATGTTGATTTCTTTGTACCAGTTATGACTATAACAGCTTGACACACAGTGCTGAGCTGCATCTCAAATTAATCTTCAGGTTTTCAGCTTTCAGATGATGTTTACGTCTTCTATGTGACATCTACTGTTGACCTGCTATCTCCCCCTAAATACCCCCTGTACCCCCCAAAACTAGACAAAAGCGAGTTTATTGTTGGCCTCTGAGGGTTAAAGATGGCATTGTGAAGTTGCCATCCATTTAGTGCAACAAACTTTACATATAAAACTTGAACAGTGTCCAGTTATAACGAAGAAAAGGGCTGATTAGCTTAACATTTCAAAATACGATTTCAACCATTTGTTTTTGATTTTTGGTGTGTTTTTGTGTCCTCTGTTTCACCACAAGGAACAGCAGAGAAAGAACAGAGAAGGGGAGGATATTTGGTTGGGTATCTGTCAAAGAAGTGACATCCAGGCAATTATTCCCCCGACCCTCCAGGGCCGACTGAGCTGACCACAGGCCGTCAGCTGGCATGGTCATCTGGTTTGTCCACAGCAGCCGTCTGGCTCACGTCTCAGACAGACACACACTCCTGGCTCAACAGGCCACTAATAATAACCACACACTCAGCCGGACGTCTAGCTGGACACTCCGGGCATTGTCTGTGCAACACTCACCCTCTTTTTCCAGCCAAGGCAGCCATTTTTCTGAGGGTGATCTTATCTTTCTACATGACTCAGATATGTGTAGATTTTCCAGTAACTGTGTTATAATCATGAAAAGCTTACTTTGAGTTATAGCACCATGTTGCAGGGTTGCTGTGAACATACCAAAAGGAAGCCTGCATGTATGAATAGATTTTGTTTTAATATGTCTAGTTTCTTTGTTGTGAATCTAGTTTATGGTTGCTCAGAGACAAAGAAGTGGAGGGTTTCCTCTGTGTGCTCTTGGGTGTGGCCTAACTTCATTTCCAGACACTGATTAGATTACTGTGCGGGCATCTGCTGGCAGACAGGAACCAACCCACCTCTCTTCTGCCTACGCTATGGCTACAACTGAGTTTGTCATGCTGATATCATTCATTTCAAATATTGAAGTTGTACCTCATCTAAGATCATTTAATTGTTCTGAACAGGACTGTAAACCAGCTGTGTGGCCGCACCAGATCCTTGTTTCATCTCACAGTTTTTTTCTGTTTTTATTTGATTACTTACTCATGCACTGATTATTTTGTTCCTCTCTCTCTTGCTGTTGTACTTTCTTGTCCTTTTTTGTTTATTTACATATCGTCTTTTGTTCTGTGGCGGTTTGGGGTATGTGGGAGGATGTTTGAGCTTCTTCTTGCATTCATGTTGTTCCTGTATTTGTGCTGTTGTCGTCTCTTGTTATTTGATCTAAGAGACTTTCTACTGTACATCTGATGCATAGCTGCCCTTCCTCTAACTCTAAGTGATCTAAACGGAAAATGAAAATGTACATGAATGAACGAGAGTCCAACACTGTATCCTGTTCTCTTTACATCCATGAGCTTAACTCTCAACTAATCCAAAAATGGGCAAAGAGGTGGATCGTCGGTGGAGCTGAGGCGAACACAATGGAGCAGACAGCTGGAAGCTAGCAACCTGGAACAGCACCCTGCATCTGTTACTTAAACAGTCCTCAATTATACCTAAATTTAATCTTAAAATAAAAAAATCACCCCCTGTGCAGTTGTCATGAACGGGAAAATTAGCTATACAGAACAAAACTGTTTTTTATACCAGGCTGTAAACATTTTAACATGGAGGTCTGTGGGGATTCACTCCCCTTTGAAGCCAGCCTCTAATGACCATTCAATGAACTACAGTTTTTGGCACATCCATGTTGGCTTTATTACTCAACACTGCAGGTTGCCTCTTCAAACCTTAAAACCAGCTGTTAGTGCTCATCTGGAGATGTTGCTGCTGCAGGGATAGCTCATTATTTGGTAGACTCTGTTCCCCTAGTACAAATGGTAGATTTAAAACACTCACCAACCAAATACAGACGGTCATCTGGTCTCCAAACAACTCTTTTATTTTCAGATTTCTAAGAGTGAGTGACCATCTGAAGGAGTCACGTTGATATTCAACAGTCCTTGTTGGTATTAAAACAAATGACTGTGAGCACAAACATCCAGGTCACAACCTTTGCTAATATTGTTCTCGCAGAGGATTATAGTTTTATTTTCACGAGTCACCCCTACAGACTCACTCACCCCGGATCACCAAACCAACCTGCAGCTGTCATCAGCCGATTGCACATTGCAGTGCAACCTCTGTTCTATTTTAGTATAGGATGGTGACTGATGAGCTGATATGCAGGATTTCATCAGGTTGTAATGCTATCAGATGCCTTTAGCTCTGTAGATACTGCAGATGACTGCTGGTGTTAATGCAGGGCAGGCGGAAGATGCTTTCACACAGTTGCAGTTGTTTTGGGGGGCTTGGAGCATGAAATAATTTTTAACTCTTTAGGAGACAAATCATAGATCACCTGTCAGCCCACAAAAGGCAGCTAATGACCCACAAAGAAAAGGCAAAACCATTCTGCATTTCAGTCTTTCTCCTCATTTCATAATACACCGTTGAATTTCTGTTCGTACTTTGGTGTTACTTTTGTTACAACCACACTGTTGGGTGTGGTTACAGGTTACAACATCCAGGAAACTTGAAGTGTAAGATGTGTTCTGAGATGAATTGCTCCTCCCCTGGTAATCAGACGAGGTCAGGTGACAGCAGCAGAGGGCGGTGAAGTGTAAGATGGTGTTCAGGAAGATTAACAGCAAAGGTGACATCGCCTGGTAGATCTGATCTATAGGCTACTTGTAGTTTGCGGAGCACATTCAGATTTATTTATATTTAATTGTAAATATATGTGAAAATGTGAGTGAATCAGGCATTGGATTCTATCCTTTATTATTTTTATGTCAGCCTTGTAAAGCACTTTGTAATGAGGCTCATTTTGATAAGTGCTATATAAATAACCTTCATTATTAGTATTATTAATATTCTCAACTAAATAAGATATAATTGTTAACAGATGAAACCTTCATTGCGCAACATGAGACTAAACATCTACAATTTAAAGTTAAATATTACAATTACACAGAAAGTTCTGACTTTCTATAACACGTGGTGTTTGCTGCCAAAACTAAGAGCCAATCAGCTCTTTGATCAGGCAACAGTCAGGCGTTTCCCATAATGCCCTGGGTCTTGCAATCAGTGGAGAGCAACTGCGGTGCCTGATTCTAAAAACTGCGGCTGCCTCGATCTTGTGAAGTTGTTGTGGCCCACGTGTTAAGATAAGATATTCCTTTATTAGTCCCACAGTGGGGAAATGACATCACAGCTGGCTTCTAGTCGGACACAAATCTAACCGGCATGCACTGCACAGCGATCGCCGGAGGTGGATTCTGCGCAGGCCTCTAATGAGCCTATTCTTTAAAGCTATGCTTTCCCACTTCCTGAAACCCGTTCACTGCCATTCTCTACCTCTCCACCAGATGCCACCAGAATAACCCCTTTCCCTCCAGTCCCAGTCACCTGACCTTCCCCACCCACCTGCTCACCTGTTCCCACTTTCTTCATCAGCCCTGCAGATCTTCAACCAGCCTCATTGTCACATTGTCAAAGTTGCAGTGTGGCTTTCTTGTCTTGTGTTATTGCTTTCGAGCTCCTGTTTCCTGTTTCTGATCCTGGACCTCGACCTGGATCTTGACCTGGACCGGTCTGTTTGCTTACCTGGACCTGTAAGTTTGTCAGTTTTGATTATTGATTGAGAACAGAGCCAGACATCTCCACAATTATTATCCAAATGTTTACAGCATTTATTGTGGATACTCAAGGTCCCCAGATGATGATACCTATTGATTTTAGCGGGCACGGTGCTACGCCAGAGTAAAGGAGTGCTATAGCCACGTCACAAATCTGCATAGATCCAGTTAAACCCTCAAGCATTTTAGCATTTTTAAAAATATTTGAATAAAGAAATACGTATGTACTTTATATGTGTGTGCTTGTGCTTGTTAGGCTATGTTATGTGAGTGTTGAATGGGTTGATAGGCTACAAAAGTTGACAGGTATATGCTAAATGCACTTTTTCTCGTTGTATCTGCGCTGTGGATATCATTCCTTTTGTTTCTGACGTTGTGATAGACATTTAATCCATAACATAACCAATGAACAACAGGATGCATGTATTTCTTTTGCCTACAAGTTTTGTTTGCAATATAAATATACTCACCAGGATTGTGATAGTTGCCAGGTCGTTTTGTGAGTGTGTGTACAGTTAACGGGTGTAGGCTAAATGCACTGGTCTTCCCATTGCCATTTCATCTGAAACATTATTACCAATGCACATTTGTCTATACTGTGTTATTAATTGTGGCTGCTTGTGCACCGTACGTCTTTGTCATTGCCTTGCAGTCACTTGTATTTACTAGTGTTACAGATATTTTGTTGAATATTCTTTCACCGAAAACTACATTGAAATGGAAAGTGCTCTCTACTCTACTTTTACGGAAAGAACTTCCTTATAAAGTAACCCAGAAGTCTGGACTGTTCTCTTAGCACCCCCACGTATTGGTCAAGCTTGCCCTTAGCACCAAGAGAAAAAAAATCCTGGCACTGGCCATAATTTTTTGGTGACCCCTTGACCTTTTGTCTGGCACCACAGTCAGTCCAAACTTTTACCCCTTAACTAACCCTTTGGTGTGACAAAGTATCATGAAAAATACTGTCAGGATTTACATATTTGCTGCAGATATTCATGCTCCCCAGAGGATACATTCTAATGTTTTTGATTACATCCAAACTGTTCTCATCCCAACTCGTCATAAACTGAGGCTTTGTCATACCCCTTGGTGTTACTCTTTTCAGTCATAGTAAACACATGCTAAAAGCAGCAGTGAGTAGAAATGGAAAAATATGATTCAAAAAAGTTATTTTTATAAAACACTCACTATATCCTGACAGTAGTGCATGAGACAGATAAACTGAAAAAAACATCATGTGCCTCCGGTGTCCTCCGGTGCTCCTAATGGCATCTGCAAGATTTCACAGACTGGAGTAAAATAACCCGTCAGAGCTGAGCTGGAGTCTGCTGTTAAGCTGCCATTTATGAGCCAGCTGTCAGTCACTCACAAACTCTGACCAAATGGTTGAACTAGGCAGCGCTGATCAAATATGAATCAATATTTTTTACTGTAATGCGTATTTCTCTCCTCAAATGTCTTCAGAATCATATTGTAGTTACTGTTTCGCTGTAAAATGAGAAAGTTTGTGACCCAACAACCATGTTGAGATCTGAGGAAAGACTAAGCACCGCCCAGCCAGAGCACAGCCAATAGGAACGCTCTCTCTTAAATGACCTGTGATTGGCCAGTGTCTCCTGTCATGGGCTAGATATTTTTTAAAGCCTGAAAACAGCCACGAGGAGGTGCAGAAGTCAAGTATTCTCTCATTATGGAATTTTTGCCAAATAATGCCAAAAACTTTCTGCCTACTTAAGTTTTAATGTTGTGAAGTGAACAAAAACATGTGCTTAGGTTCAGGCAATAAATCCACTATAGTTAGGTTTAGGAAAGAACTACATTGTTATGCTAATACTGCTACGTTTGTGCAGTGAAAATGACACTGAATGTTGTGAACAAGTGACACGACCAAACATCTGATTGTAACATGACACACAGGACACGAACAGCGATCTGGATCTGGATGAAAGCCCTGTCTTTGTTGGACCCACCCACCTCCCCTCCACCCACCGTGGTGAGTGTGTTTTTGCTCTTATAGCTACGTCACCACACTCCTGGCACACATTCCCCGAGCATTTACTACTGTATTGCCACGGATGGGTTTACATTGTACCGATGCTAAAAGGTGCCTTGTGTGTCGGTATCTAACATCAACAGCCTTGGGAATGAGACCGGGCTGTTACCTCCTGACCTTTTTTGTAGCACCTCCAATTAAGCAAAAACCTCCAATTATAAGATAAGATGAGATGAACTAAACAAGAAATATCAAAATCTAATTAGCTGCCGTGAGAACATGAGCCCATGTGAACCTCATGTTTTCTTCTAGAAACACAAATGGGACAACTCATATTTCTGGTCCCACTTCTAACGAAGCTCTAGCTAAATGCAACACATTGTTAGTTGGGTGTATCTTGCAGGGCTTCAGATGATTTACTCAGTGGCACCACACAATTACTGCTATTCTCTCACAGCTTATAGGTTCCTTCATGCATTTTCTGATATAATAGGGATCCAAAGTGGGAGAACCCAGGGCAGCTCCTCCATCATTCACACCAATGACATCAGGAGTAAATCAATGGAGACAGGTTGACGGCTGGCAGATGGCTATCACAGCACACATGCGCACACACACTACCACAAAGAGCTAAGAGGTTTACTCTCCTAATGGACTCTTACAAACACACCTCCCCCATAGTAATCCAGTCATGGCTGATCATGGCTGGACCAGTCGAGCGTGTTGATACCCTGCAAGTCAGCTTTTGCACCATTTTCAATTTCGTTTATTCCAGTGAGAATAGGTGCCTCTGGTAGAACAAAATTATGGCACCAATACTTGCAGTTTGTAAGAAATTAGATCATAATCTAAACCGTTATATCAGAACATGGAAGCTGTTTCCCTTTCTCTAAAAGCCAGGCAGAACAACATGAAGTCTGGTTGGTGCTCATGTTCAGATATATCTACATGTGTTTAGAACTGGTTATAATTGGCCAAAAACATGTTCTAACTGTGCCGATAAGTCACATCAAATGCAATAATACTTTACGAGCATCCATGCCAAGTTTTGTGGTAACCAGGGAGCTTGTTAGTGAAAACTTGGCCCACAGTAAACACATGCTGTTGACGGCTGGTTTGACCCTCAGTGGTGCCCCAGGTTTTACCACATTAAGTTGCCAAAGAATAAAAATATTCATGCCGCAATCAAAAGATGCATCCAACCTCTAGGATGATTTACTGGAAACCAATAATTTGTGCCAAATGTCTTCAAATTTGAGCATGGTGCCAGACCAGCTTTTAACTACACAAACACTTGACGCTCATAGGCATTGTTTTGAATGTAGCCTTGTTAGTTAAAGCCAAGCTCCTTCAATTAAGTTTATTTTGTGCTAATAGTGCACACTTGATGAAAATGAAATTAAAGTCGAAACTAAAGTTGTACTTTTTTTTTAAGGTTAAACTCTGCTTTTACTCTTTTTACCATATTTTAATTTAGCAAATTGATTATATTCAATAGTATCCAATTAACCAAAGTGTACTACCTGATCACGAATAGCCTTTGAAACACCATTTCATATTGTAAAAGGATCTTAAATGTGACTAGTAAATTTGTCTTTTGAATTGTTTTTTTCAATCAGGAAACAGACTTTAATTAATCAAATATTAACGTTGCCACGGTGAAGGACTGGAGCTGTTTGCAGATCAAATGGAGCCAAATACTTAATCAATAAACACAAACTAAAACATCTTAAGCAAAGTCCAGTGGGCGTATGAATGACAGTTATTTGTAAGTCACTTTGCAATAACAATGTTTTGGTTGCATTTGCCATGTCACATGTACGCCAAGTAGTCTGTACTGACTGCAGTGTAACGCATCCCTGTGAATGTAACACCGGACTTTCAACCAGGAGAATGGTGTTTGTGCCCCAAAGCATTGTTCATTTATTTTGAAGTGACGTTAGTAACATTAGTAACATTAGTGACATTAGATTGTGACTTGTTTTCTTCACTTTTGTGATGTTTATGTACCTAGCTATATCACTTGTTTTACTTTTTTAAGCCCAACCATGATGTTTTGGTGACTTAAGTGTTTTTGCTGCCTAAACCTAACTGCAGATATTACCTTTTGTTTCCTAAACACAACCACGACCATTTCATGGCAACAATATAGCGTTAAATGATATGCTAAATGTGTTATCATGACTTGCAGAAATGTTGTACTATTTATACATTTTCCCATGAGATTGGGTTGCTCTGCACAGACACTGGGTACATACATGTTAATATGTAGGCAATTCAAAGTATTTCATTACTGTTAGCAGAGTAAGAAGAACTTCTCCTGGAGGACCACTTACAATTTCTTTGGAAATCATAATATTAAATGAATCCCTCTGTTTTTGTCACATTTGCTCTCCTCTCAAGGCATTAATTCTTCTTATCACAGACAGTAATTGTATAGTGGACAGCTCTATTGATGGGCAGAGAATAGGAGCATGCCAGACAGCTGCCGTAATGCCATTCCAGCACTCCAGCCTTCTCAGGGTGAATACGACCGTCTGTGGTTTCCTTCCTCCCTGAATCCCTCATTGGGCAGATTTGGGCAGCAAGGAGGCGAGCACCAGCTAAAATAGCCAGCATTGTTCAGAAAACTGACTAATGAATGACAAGGGGGGTGGAAGGTGGAGGGAGTGTGGGGGGAGGTGAGGTCACACATTGTTCCCTCTTTTGGACTTTTTCCCTCGGCTGTCTCATGGGATGGCTGTTTGCTTGTTGAGGGCCCCCAGTGCTGCTTTGTTAGCTTGCCTGTTTTGAGGTCAGTGAAGCTGGGATATTGCCCAGTCCACCGCATGCGCGCACGCACACACACACACACACACACACACACACACACACACACACACACACACACACACACACACACACACACACACACACACACACACACTCCCACAGCAACGAAATCCCCAATGGAAACAGAGATGGATGTTGCTTGAAGGCACCAAGCACCTGGTTTTTTGACATTGTCTCAAGGATGTAACTGTATTCTGAGTTAAAGAAAAGGTTCATAGTTGTAGAGAAATGTCTCATCAATCATCACTGACCACTTCCCGCTTTATAATTTCCCCTGGTAGCACTTTACATTATGGATGTTTTCTTGAAAGAACAGTTTCATTTAAACCCAGGTAATATTCACTGATTGATTATTCATTTATTATTGGAAACTTAAGTCTCCATATATGTTGTAGTGTATGCTTGACATTCACATTTTTGCATGTTC
This sequence comes from Pterois miles, assembly GCA_947000775.1. Lineage (NCBI taxonomy): Eukaryota > Metazoa > Chordata > Actinopteri > Perciformes > Scorpaenidae > Pterois > Pterois miles. The sequence goes on along the minus strand of CAMQGK010000568.1, from coordinate 5,758,584 downwards.
AGCTGACCTGTTCTGACTAAAAGACTCTCTTGTGTACTATTTGAACACTGACTCTATTTTCTGTACAATTACTATGAAATTACATCGTTCTTTCCAAGACACTTAGGTAGACACGTATTTGGAAATGATGGACCCGTAAAATAAAATGTTAGCTTTGGCATTAAGGGTCTTGTGTAAAACTGTAAGTGTTAATGGCCCTTTCTGAGTCTCCAGTATTTTTATTTGCTAAAGAAAACTGCCAGGTTGCTAATACCAATTCACCAGAAATGTAAACTGTTTTGTTTTTGTCTTTTCATTTTCATTATTATCACTTCCTGTTTTATTTTGAAATCACTAACCTTCCCTCTCGTTTCAGATTCACTGCACTTCCTGCCCTTGTGTGTCTCCACGCCCCCCGACCTACTTTCCATCAGTTCACCTGTGTCTGATTGTAGCCCCGCCCCTGATTGTGTCCACCTGTGTCTCCTTACTCACTTCCTCACCAGTATATAATGTGTGTCCTCCCTTCCTCATGTTGCCAGTTCATTGTTGATCTTTCACGGTGACCCTCGTCCCAGCGTTTTTTTCCTAGTGTGGCTGTATTTTGTGAATGAATCTCTGCCTGTTTTTCAACTCTGCCTTTGCCTAATGTTTTTTGGATTTGGTTGCCTGCGTGATTTCTGAGTAAAGACAAGCTCCTTTTTACATTCCCTGTGTGTTCAAGTCGGGAGTCCTATTCACTTCTGATCCCTGGTGTTACTATTAGTGATCTAAATGAGTTACATTCAGCCAGAATACAAATACAGCCTTCAATGGTCTGAATAAAACAGTCTGTATTGCTATTAAACATATTTGCTAAATGTTTAGACCTACTTTGGTAACGTATGCTCATACAATGTTTTGTATGATATCTTACGAAAAGTTATTCCTCATTTTGCATGCATTTTCCAACAAATGTCCTTCAACATGTCGATTTCTGCTCATTACATGCATACAGTCTTTTCAAAATAAACTTCCATCTTCACAGGAAACAGCTTGGTTAGGATTAGGCAACAAAACTACTTAGTTTCTAAATTTTTAATTTAAGTTTGTTTAGCTCAGTCCGTAGGGACTTGGTTTAGGAATCAGAGGGTCACCGGTTCAAGTCCCAACATGGACCAAGACCAACCTGGAGAGGTGCCAGTTTACCTCTTGGGCATTGCCGAGGTGCCCCTGAGCAAGGCACCAAACCCCCAACTGCTCAGAGCAGCCCCCTCACTCTGACATCTCTCCATTAATGCAGGTATATGTACTGTGTGAAATTAACAACAGAGTGTAAAAACTGAATTTCCCTACGGGGATTAATAAAGGTTCATCTTATCTTAAAATCTTAGTTACTGTAGGTTAAGGTAGAGATCATGGTTCAGGTTAAAATAACTACAGAAGTGGTGTTACTTTAGTACAGAAGTTTTGGGACAAATATATCAACACTGACTTCTGGTTTCACACAGGACACCAACAGTGGTATCCTGGTTGAAAGTTCTGTCTTTTTTACCCATCCATTCACACCAGCCTCCTCCTTACATGGCATTTGTCGCTGTTTATTATTCCCGGTTCATGATTACATGGAGAATTCACGTGCATAGCTTTTCATAGGTATATCTACACACGGTGTATGACAACAGCCTGACTTTGGTAATGTCAGTGTTTGAGGTGCACTGTGCAAGAAAATAACAGACAAAGAAACTTGGAGCATATCATGAATCTACTGTTTATTTTGGACAATGAATGTACCGCAGCAAAAACTTTATAGATGGAAATAAAAAGTCTGTTTAATACAGACCAACCAAATACAAACTTATCCAAACCAGTTTGTGTAATCTTTTACATAAACCTATTACAACCAACCATTCAGTCTACATGCGTAAAACATGCAAAGATGAGCCAGTTGTTGTTCAGTGAAATGTGATAATTCACCAGTAGAAACACTAGCAGTCTCTTTGATGTACTGTGAAATAGCAGCCCTACACAGAGTTCTCCCTTTCTGGACTCATTGATTCCCATCAGTCAGTAAAATCAGATTAGGCTGCAATCAATAAACGATTTGACTTTCAAATGACATTCTTTGTTCTGTCTTCATGCCGTTCCCTCATGCAGCAACCTTCCTACACAACATGCACACTGAAAGGGCTTCAACGATTAGGATAGGAGAAAAAAATGGTTAGTCAAATATGTCAGTTTATAACACATTAACAACACTCCCAACTTGTCAAATATCGCTGCTTGGTCAGTGACCTTCAGCATCAGAAACCAACGCACACGGTACCCCTCTTGCGTTAATTTTGAATGGACCAGGGATGCCGTGTCAATATACAGTTGTTACATGCATAGTGTTTCAAAATAAACCTCTGTTTTCACAGGAAGTTAGGTTTAGGCAACACGTGTATGGTTGAAGTTAATTTCACTGACTAACAACTCACGTGATTCAAAGGACTGACAATACTGACATAATAAGTCAACATTACTTTTAGTTTCACAGTAGTAGCAGTTTAGTTTCAGGCTTTCACACACTTGACCGACCACCGAATAACACCACAGGTGGGTTTACGTTGGAGTTGGCTGAAAGCCCAGTTTAACACATTCTGTCGCTAAAGGATGCCTCTGTATGTTGGTTTCCAATGCCAAGGGGCACTGCCAAATCGGCACTGCCCAATCAGCGGTATTGACAAGTTGGGAGAGAGACTGGGTTACAGTTTAAGAAAACAAGACTAGTGCTCGATATCATTAGAGATAGAATTGGCACATTGGTAGTTAGCATCACTGAGGTGCGCACTAAGGCACGACTTTGGTTTTTATAGTAAATGCGTTGTACAGAAAATGTAATTTTCATTTGACTAACACTGATTAAATCTAAAATTGGTTAAGCTCAAACTACTGTTTATACTGGTTCCTCCCCAGATGACCAGGATCCACCTTCAGCATCAGACTCGTCAGAATGGACCAACTCCCCCTCAGCAACATTTCTACGCAACACCTGCTGCACCTCCGAATGCATCTGCTCCTGCTCTTTCTTAGTTGCTTTAGATGAGTCAATATCCACCCGGGAGTTCCAGTTAACCACATTTTCTGAATTCCCCCAAACCAAATTGTCAGCAAACCCTAGATTCTGATTGGTTTGTTCAGCTGCTTCATTACAGGCATCACCTGGTTGATAGGTGGCACCGGTCTCCAAAGAGGACACCCAGAAGTCACTCTTTAAACCAGAGCTAAAGAAACCATGGAGGCTGTTGTCTTTGCCATTTGTGTTCAATAGTTCTGTTGAGTCCTTCACCACAAAGATATCACTTTCATCAGGTACACTGTCGGGGGAAATCTCAAGGGGCTCCTCTTTATGTGTCATAATGCCCTCATCAGAGCCTATGTCATCGTGGCAATAACTTTCAGCTGATTCAGGTGCATAGTCACATTTTTCATAATCTTCATTCTGATCTCGGATTTCAAAGTCGTCACTGGGGTTCTCGAGTACTTCCCATTCAGCTCTTTCCGGAGTTTCTGGATACTCCTGACAGTCTGCAACAGCCTCAAATAAAGGTTGTTGAGATACATTGGATGCTTCCACAACCTCTCTTATCTCCATAGGGGCAGCCACATCCTGCCGGTTTTCTTGATCAGCTGTTACCTGCAACACAGAGTCTGGATCCTTTGAGGTGTTGATTTCCTCCATATCAGGCCTGCTGATGAAATCAGCAAAGCCAGAGCGATCTTCTGGTACATCAGCATGTGTCACCATGGACACATTGTGTTCATCTTTTTCCTCTCTTGTCTCTGGAGCATTTATGGCCTCCTGATCTTTATGCTGAACCTCCTCATCTGCCTGAGTGTCTGCTTGAGGCATTACCACTGACAAATCACTGGAAATTAGGTTCTTGTAAGGTTGATCTATAATTTTAGTGAAAGATGCAAGTTGGCGGTCTACTTTCAATTCAGGCTCTGCAGAGGACATTCCAGCCTTTGTCATTTCCAGATGTAGCATCTCCTCACTCTCACTGACCTGTTGCTTTGCAAAGTGAGCACTGTAGCTGTCTGTGGCTAAGTTTTCTAATTCCTGTTCCACGAGTCGGTCTATCTCCAACTCTTCCTCATAGCACACATGCGTGGGTACCGCAGGTTTGGTAAGTTCTTCGGTTTCTTCATGCAAATGTCCCTCGCTGACTTTTCTGATCATTTCTTCTGCATTCGCCAGAGTAGCCTGCTCACTTACAATCATACCATGGCCAACACCCCTGTCCTCAATTCGAGTATATCCCAGATCATATTCTTCATCCAGCGCTTCCCCTTCAACTTCTTCACACAGATCTTCCATCGTTCCAAATCTCTTTGACTTGCCTTCACTCCATAGTCCCATCTCTCCAGTCTTCCTTTCCTGTTCACCTTCACTAGACTCGCTCTCATCCATGTGTGACGCCTGGGTGTTGACGTCGGTCTCGTCGCTCTTGTATCGAATCAGAGGACGAGTGTCAGCAAGAGTGTTGTCCTGAGCATAGCTGTCGCTCTCCAGCTCGGTCCGCCATGACACAGAAACATTTTGAGAATCCTCTTCATCTTCTTCTTCGTTGTCAGAAAACAGTGCATGCTCTTGGTTTAAGTGCTGTCCATCATCTTCTACTTGTTTGTCTGTCACTGAGGAAGCCATGTTGTGGTCTTGCTGTACATCTGTGGCAAAGTCGGACCCAATTTCCCTCTTTTCGTGCTCTTTTTCTCTTCCTGATATATCCTCCTCTGGTTCAGCATGTTGTTGCTTTTCTTCCTTTTTTATGCCTTCATCTGTCTTCAGATCAACCTTCCTTTCTATTACACTATCCCATGTATCCATCTCTTCTCCATCAGGGTACAACTTATCCTCAACATCAGTCTCATTTGTTCCTACTATAGAACAGCTCATTTCTTGCCTCATTTCAGCTTCATCCTCTTTCAAGATGTTTTCATCTCGGCTTAAGTCTGTCGCTTTGTTGGACAAGCCATCTTCAGGCTCACATTCAGACACTGGACTACTTGTCCTGGAATCAAAGTTTGGCTCAATTACCGCTTCAGTTTCAGAATCTGACATTTCCTCTTGCACATGCTCTGCTCCTTTGCCTATGAACTCTTTCTCCATCCATGCATCACCTGGAGCATGCAGCTCTTGCATATCTTTTTCTGCAGGTATTTCAAAAGGTACATCCTTGTCAGATTCATCAGAGAAACCACAAGACTCCTCTGTCATGCTGACATTATATGGTGTAAGGTTGGGTGTGGTAAACTGGTGCTGACTAACTTCATCATTTAAGGGCGGCTCACTGCTGAGGCCAGACTCAACTTGATAACTGACGACTGGTCTTTCCTCGGGAGGTTCAACACCGGCACTCTTCCAGTCCTCTTCACCTTCTTTGTCCCCTGATGTTGTCTTAGCCTCTTGCTCATTGGGAGGTGATAAAGGCTCAGCATAGGTAACTTTTTCATGAACCTCCTGTGGTCTGAAATTTTCAACGGCTCCGTCCTGCAGTATTTTGGGATAAGGAGTTTCCCATGTTGCTGTCTTTTCTTCATGTGTGGATTTGGTGGAAATCTTCTGGGTTTCAGTGAGGGTCACAGGTTTTCTACTCCAGATTGGTGTGGCAGTAATCGCTGTCGGCCCGATTCCTGTTATGCCACAAACAGATGAGAGGGAAGTGGTCTTGTGGCTAGCGGACAGCTGGGTCTGGTAATTCTTTTTAACCCCCGAGGACTGAAAACTGCATCTGTGGAGGACAAGAGCAGAGCTCATGAATACACAATGACCTGAGCTACTGTAATAATAATGACTTACAGTGATGTCTCTTGAGTCTAAACCCATTTCTATTCTGCCAAATATACCGTATCCTAGATATTTAATACCTCTACACAGTTTTGACTAGTATTTGAAACCATCCCTAGTACTCTTAACGCGAAAGAAATACAGTGGAGAACCTGCATCCCCAAGGCATTATTAAAATGTATGTTCTCAATGGGGGTTGGACACTAATGGGAAGATATTGATTGGCATTCTTCGTCTAAGTTACCAGAAAGCAAAGCCATATGGCTCAATAACCTTCGGGGCTGTCTTAGGTGGCTTGCATTACAGGACCCAAAGTGCCTGCCTCAGCCCCCTTAGATAACCCCCCCCCCCCCCCGACCCACCATCCAGTTTGACTAATGCGATTACAAACTGTATCAAACATGTCCCCCACTACGAGGGGCTTTTAGTTAAACTGAGTGAAATTATACTCTTACAAAGGAGAATGGAGATAAAGGATTTACGCAACATACTGAGGTCCAACATACTGCAGCAGTGAAGTCACTGACATAGTGCTGATATATTAGTATTGTTTTCATTAATTACCTGTGATGAAAGTGTTTCTTGACTGATCTAACAAAGAGACGTCTCCCCTGAAACTTTCACTGTCCAGCAAAGCTCTGTAGAGACACAACAAGAGAAGCAGGTTGCAATCTGCAGCTTTTACACACATGTGAATATTGTGATGGTTAAAATGTGGATGAGGGTGACATGATGCTGCACATAGAGCGAAGAAAACTAAAGGCGACTTTTGTTGCTCTTGAGCAGCAGGAATGGACTGAGGTCTGTTGTTATGGTAATGAAGGAAAGGGCCTGCTATTGTGCAGCCATCTGCAGTGCACAAACCTCTGCCATCAATTCACAAAACACACACACACATACACACACACACACACACACAGACGGGACACTCATGCACACGACATATAATGACAGCAGATATTACGAGCAGCCCATGCAGCACTAATACCACTGTCTCCATTCACACATGTGGACCGCACCAGACACCATTCCAACACATAATATAATTAGCTGCGTGTCAAGCTGTTTTTGTGTCTATAAATTGAATTTTGAAATACAGGTATATGCTGCAGCGAATGACATTGAAATTTGTCCTCTAGTTTTTCCTCCCCCTGTTGTTATTCTAGACTCCCATAGCTCATAAATCGGTAGGGTGAGGGTCAATATTTTGAGGAGGGGGAGAAGGAGAAAGGAGACACCGCTATAGAGCTCAATAATGGAGAAGTTGCTCTGTCCAAGACTTCAGAGGCTGCTGTTTCAATGAGTTTACTTTTAGTCCAGACGGCTGCACCTGCTGTGGACGCCTCGTATTCGTCAGCTTCTTTCACTGATGTCATACAATGATAAAAAGAAAGAAATGTCCAAAGATTTTCACTCTACTATCACATAAGTGAAAGAAAAGCTGCAAATCCTACAAACTGAGAAGCTGGAAACAATGTTTTGGTCATTTTAGCTTAGAAAATTACTAATGATCAATTGATCATCAAGCACAAGGGTAAAGATGGTGACTCTAACTTGGAAAAGTATGAGTATATAATGTGTTCTCTCCCTATACCCATATATGAGCAACGATTCTGAGCTATTTTCATGTGAGTGCGACAATGAAAATTAATCATGATCATCATATTAGTTATGAAAGACAAAAGATGTTGTAGAAAAACAGTCGGCTCCCATGACGTCGAGAGTGAGGTGGCTTTTAACAAGCATCAAAAATATGTTTTTACATTAAATGCAACATTCATCCCACACTTATCTGACATCAAACAGGTTAGTACCTCAGATCATCCACCCTGGAGAAGTTTTAATGCTTTTACATCACAGTGTGAAGCCAACGTTTCTCCTTTTTCACAGCGACGTGACTGACACTTCATAAAAGCCACCTTATCACGGAAAGTCAAAGACAGCACAAACAGAAAACTTATCTCTATCAATGCTCCATCTGCTGTTTCATTTTAAATGACACTGATCAAAACAATAGTCATATCATAATGCCTATTTTCACCCTCTGATCACAAAATCTTTGATGGAAGATGGAAGATACAAAGCTGACACGTTAGTGCAGTCAATATCTGAATAAATCAAAAACGAACTCTGCACATCCGTTTCCCTTGGGAAGAAAAAAGTTTAAAAAGAAAGATGTGAATGGATATACTATATATTTACACCTTTGAGACTCTACTTTCCTCTGATTTTAAAGGCACCAGATAGCCTAGAGTACTGTATACTGCAATACAGTGAAGTAATAGAATAAAGTGCAGTGTGAGGTGAACATGTTGCAAGCCTGTTGTGATACGATAAGTTTGCAGAAATGTCGAATGAAAATAGACAGACCACATAAGGAAATCTATGCCTGCTGCATCTGTGTCTTCCTCCTTCAAAATGGCTGACAGTGTCCCTATACCCCCTGTGTGTGACACTTTTGACCTATCCATTCAATTTTTAATATTCTAACTACATAGACTGTTTGAATTGAGTGCTTTTGACTGGGGTTCCCTAGCACCCCAATACACCAGTCTTTTTAAAAAGCATTAATTAAAACAGAAACAATGATATGAAGTCATTAGGGACAATATAACAGAAACTCCTGAAAAATAGGAATGACAAAATAAAGCATTTGTGAGATATGACCACGAGTATACCTCTGGGGTCTGCAGGGACCTCAGTTGATGAGGGTTAAATGGTAATCCACATGTTCTTTGTCGTTTTCTTTAGAGTGTAACAGTAAAATGCAGATGAAGCAGACTGGAGGCAGGACATTTGTGTTTTCATTATTTACCTTATGTTGTTTACGTATCTATTTTTCTTAGTTTTTGTACTTGTTTTAAGCCCAACCATGATGTTTTTCCCAAACCTATCTAAGTGGTTTTGTTGCCTAAACATAACTGTGACCGTTTCACAGTAATGACGTGGCATTAAATGACACACGAAAAGCTGTTTTACAACATAAACCCTGTGGTCTAAAATGCATTATCAAGACACGCAGAATGTCCTTAAAAAGTCGTGCTAATTATACGCCTTCCCATTAGATCAGGTTGGAAAGTCAGAGTATGTGATTTGCCCCTTTACCCTCCTCTCACCAGATGCATGCTGGGATAGGTTCCAGTCCCCTTATTCCTGCGCAGGATAAGCAGGTATGTATTGCTGTGTTATATCTCTATCTTTGGCTTTCTGTCCAGCATTTTATGACAAACTTATATTTATTAGAGGTCCTTTACAAATTTCTTTCATGTTTAACGGCAGCCGGCAGTGCAGTTTACCTGTACGTTGCTACTTCCAGGCCCAGAGACTTCTTCTGCTGCAGCAGGCCTCGGTTCTCCACAAGAAGATGGTCGATCTGCTGACCGAGCTGCTCTTTCTCCGCCTGCAGGCCCTCCAAGTGCTCCTGCCAAAACAGGAAGTGAAACAGGAAAAGGAAGTGGTTAAAAAAAAAGGTATGAATACATTCTCACAGTGGAGTATATTGAGTAAAAATAAACTTCCTTTGTGTTAGTCACATTCTGTGGGTTGTTTAGAGGAAAAGGCCTTTATTTCACTGAAAGGACAGTTATGCTTTTATAATACAGTTGCACAAGTTAACACTTGGGGTATAACTTGTTACACTGGTTTGTTATTATTACAGTCCATGCAACAGTGTTAGATTCATAGGACCACACTGGGAGAAGGCAGCATTGTCCTAAAAAGTGCTTAATTTGGGTGCTTCACCCCTCACTCTGACCCAGAACTAATCCCAACAGCCCCAGCCTATAAATACGTAGTCCCCCAGTCCCTTCCAGACCTGAATGTTTTCATTCCATCAGAATATTAAATTAGCATACTGAGGGAGGAAAGCCCCTGTTGGGAAGAACTCACATATGCCCGTTAAAGCCTTCAGTGGGACATCTGGTATATTGCTAAAAGCCTTGAATATTTGCCAGGATAAGAGATATAAAAATATATCATGTGGTCATTAGAGTTAAGAGAAAAGGGTCCGGTATTGATATTTGATCTTTTAAGACTTGACCAGCCATATGTAATGAGCATGCAATAGTAGATGTGTCATTTTGTGTTGCCCTGAGTTATGCCGATGCTGATTATCAGCTGGTCACATTCCCCTGTGGTTTGTCACTTCGTTATTTCTGACTGTGTCTATTTGTGTTATGTGAAGCTGCGACAAAGACACAAAAGATTACATGTTTCATGAGCAACAGTGAGATGACCTTCTGAGGATTATTTTCACACAGCAGAAGTTCCCCAATTTGCAACAATTATTTTTCACAACTTCTCTAAAAGGAGAAAAAGCAGTAATTCATTCACGCAAGACTTTTGTTTTAAAAGTCTATCTCCTCTGTAATAGTATATATTGATCGACTGACAATATGATGACGTGAAATTTATTTTAATGCTGAAATGTTCATAAACATAAAATGAATCAATGGTAATCATCAGTTTTAAGCTTCTTATCAAATAAGAACTACAATAAGTTTTTCAAGGCACCACTTTGATATTTTTGGCATTTTGACATTTTATAATGAGTTAATCCATTGTATGCAAAAAGTACCTCAATCAATAATGCAAGTACTTGTTAGTTGCAGCCTTTGTGTACAGTCAAAAATGTATGGAGCCCATGTTTTAAAAAAGGATCTGTAGCGTCCCAGCAGGATGTTCGGCTCTCACCTGCAGTTGCTGGATCTCCTGGTTATATCTGTCTCCTTGTTGGGCTGCAGTCTTCTCCAGATGCAGCCTGACGTTGTGAGCTGAGGCGATCTCCCTCTCCAGGGCTTGGAGCTTCAGCTGGCTCTCACTCTTCTCTTGACCCACTTGGGTTAAACGGCTCCTGGCCAGGTTAAGCGACTCCTCTAGCTGATTTAACTGCCCCTGGTAGGTTTCTGCTGCCTCCTGCCATGCCCTGGTGACCTTCTGGGAGTATTCCTGCCCCAGCTGTAGGAGGTTTGGGGTCTGGTTGCTCCTTTGAGTGAATGTGGGTGGCATTGTGGCTCTTGAATGGGTCAGTGTGGCCTCCAAGTGGGCTACATCCTCCTGATGGTTTTGAATGAGGCATCTCATCTCATGCTCCAGCTGACTTACTTTCTCCCTCAGCCACATCTGCGCCCTCTGTTCCTCCTCCAGCTCCTTCCTACTTTGCTCCAGCTTCCTCTTGGCTTCCATCTGGGCCTGAGCCTCCCTCTGCCTCTGCAGGTCCAAGGCTTGGAGCTCCTCGGCCACCCTGCAGACCTCCATCTCTGTGTGGACCCTGTCCCTCCAGACTGCATCCACCTCCAGTCTCACCTGCAGCAGCTCTTCCTCCAGGCCCTTCCTTCGCGTCGAGCCTCCATGATTGCTGCGTCTCAGGGCTTGGATCTCTTTTGCAAGCAGCGCGTTCTCCTCCTCCAGGAGTTTGACCCGGCCCAGGTAGGTCTCCAGGCGTCGGTTCAGGTTCAGCATTTGGTGCTTCTCTTCACCCAGGTGGCCATGGTGGAAGGTTTTATGCATGCTGTGGAGCTCCATGTCAGTGTTGGAAAACAGAGATATTTGGCAAACAGAGGCCTCACTCAGAGGTGCAATGATTATGATTTGGCAGCCAACTGTATCTCTGCGTCCAGGCCTGAGTCAGTGTGTGTGGGGTGGTTTTGTGGGAGTGAGGCTCCTATGAGGCTCTGGCAGTGTGACTGCCAGCAAGAGGCTTTCCTTTCATACTGAAGGGGCCGGGCACACGGACAGGAGGGGAGGAGGGATGGAGAGGGAGGAGACAAGGCTGGAGAGGGAGGAGAGGGGAGAGGAAGAAGGATGGAGAGGGAGAGAGTGGGCTGAGGGAGAGTGGAAAGAATGGTGATGAGATGAAGGGGTGGAGTAGGAGGGCTGGAGGAGATGGGAAAGGGCAGAGAGAGGCAGTGATGTAATTTCCATGGTTAACTCTTTCACCACTGGCACTTTTTTCAGCTGAGGAAAACCTCTGAAAGAAAGAACCAAATAGAAAGAAACCAAGAGCTTAGAAGTTTAGGACACCAGGGACCATCCAGGGACCTTTGTTGCATACCATCACTTGTCTCCTGTATTAATTCCTGTCATATTGTCCTGATCCCTTCGATGCAAAAATATCCTTAAACACCTCTAAAAAATTGTTTTTTGAAAGAAAATAAACTGAGGATGTTTTGGTTTGGTAAAAGACAGTACAGATATATTTAGATCCAAAACCAGAGAATAATAGACAGACAGCAGGAATTTAAACTGGTGTGATGTGTGACTTTTTTTCTTTGTTAGGAATAAGCTGGGAATTTTTTGGGAGAAGACCTGAGAAAAAAGACATTACAATATCCGAACTGGCTGGAAATGAAAGCGTGGAGAAGGACAAGTGAAACTAATCATCTTATTGGGAAAAGTAACCAACTAACCAATGACACAACACCAAAGATTTGACGTCCTCTTACTGAGAATAACGTCTGGCTGCAGAAAAATATAGTATCACAAGGTGATATTAATCTATATATATATATATATATTATATATATATGGAGAAAATGAATTAAATCAATATGGACAAATCATCAAGAATTTGAATCAACTGGAACAAAAACAACTGTAAATGAAGATATTATAATCACATCGTATGAAATATTAGCTTGAGAAAGAGGCATTTTTGGGAAGTATATTAAAGTTAGTCAATGATTAAACCAAAACAAATAATGCAAAGTGTGAACTCTTCCTCCATAACCTTATCAACGCTAAACACGTTATCAGACTGAGCCACAGTATCTGCCCAGAAATGTTAACAATAATGCTAAAATCTTCCATGAAAGTCTCATATATTGAACAGGCCTGCACTTTATTTAGTGGGTATTCAGTGATGCTTGGGAAGGTTGGAGCTTGACTCCCTCATCTCCATCTAGTGGCGATCTGTCAGCACTGCCAGCCTGCCATTACACAGTATTACATGGTGACACTGCTAACTGCCTCTTACTCTGAAACAATGATGGATCAGAAGAAATATGTTAAAAGCTACAAAGGTACCAAATAACTTGTTCTTATGATATTAATTTATTTACTTGCATGTATTACACCAGTTACCTGGGCTCCAGACTAACTTTTTACACTGGTTGCACTGGTGTATCCAACTTTGTCTTTTTGGTGCACCAAAAATTTTTCATCGTGCCTTTTTGCGCTGTAATAACACATTTTAAGCATTTTTTTTGTTCCCATAGGCCTACACTAGGGATGTCACAATAACTAAAATATGTGTATGTGAGTGGGATTCAAAATAAAGCTTGGTGAATCTCATCTCGCAGGTATCCATGGAAAGGGGTTACACCTGCTGCCATGGCCCTGCTTGACACCCACAAAATACTATTATTATTATTATTACTGTCACACAGTTCTGCTTTTTTTAATTTACATACTAATTCAAATTACTATTATTGTTTTTATCATATATATATATATATATATATATATATATATATATATATATATATATATATATATATATATATATATATATATATATATATATATATATATATATATAACTAACACTGGAATTTTGCCATACTAACACTTGCATTTGTATATGAAAAAAATCTGAGTTTATAAGCAGCTTCTTCTTTTGAGTCCACGGCAATCTCATGTTGTTCTGCGCATTGGCACATTCCTGTAGGTGGGAAATGGTCTGCACTGATCCACAGCTACACATGTCTGCTGTTGTGTCGTCCCGGGCCTTCATCAGTGCTTTGCATCCTCTGCTCCATGGGCAGTCTATTTAGAGACTTCCAGGTTGCCCAGCCAAGGTCACAGTTGCCACTGGCAAGGCATGCAGTGAATATAATTCTTCTGTCCAACCATTCAGGGGCTCATATTTTTCATATTTTTTTCCAATCATCTTCTTCTCATCACATAATCACAAACAAACCGGTCAAGCAAAAGACAAGAAAAAGGTTTTATATCTTTGTAGGGTCCTTTCCATAATGTTGTCAGATACTTACAATAACGACCTGAGTCTGTCAGTGGCAAAAACAAGCACTTTTAGTGGATGTAAACTAACGGTGAGGAATGATTACATTGCAGGCCTTTTAGCAGGTTTCTCCCTCACTACTGGACCAGTTTCAAAAAGTGTTGTCCACATGAGTCACTTCGACACAATCACATAGGGAAAGAGGGTCCAGGTTTAAAAATACCAAAGTTTTCCTTTTTAAAGAGGCTTTTGATGACTTGGCACAGGTCATGGTTGTCTTGACCATTGTAAGGTGCTGAACAGTGTTGTAGGCTGCTTTGAGGTCTATGAATGCTGCTCCAGTTAATAGTTTGTGCTCAGGTCTGTTCTTGATGTGTTGGGTGAGGTTGTCCAGCACAGGAGTGACCAGTATCGAAGGAAGATTGGTCTTTGGTCAGATTGGAGTCTGAAAGGGGCATAAGGCCTTGGAGTTGTAGCATCTTGTAAAGCTTGTAGGTGCTGCAGAGGAGGAAGATGGGCTGGTAGCATTTTGGGCATGATGGGTATTTGCAGGGCTTTGGGATTGCAATGACCTTGGCCTTTCTCCAGGCAGGTGGGATTGTTTTCTGTCATACATGAATTTAGCATTTGTAGGAGCCAGGTCTTTGCGTTAGGTCCCAGGTGCTGTATCATTTCTGCTTGTACGTCATCAATCCCTGCTCCTTTGCAGAGTGTCACTGCAGTTTCACATTCGTCCATATCAAAAGGCTTTCTGAGAGGGCTGCCTGGCTGAGATTGATACAATACAACTGTTAGCAGGTTTATATGCAGCCTGCGTAGAAAGATGTTGGCAACAGCTTTCCAAAACATGGCAAGTATTTACCAATATACAGGGCTCCAACATTTTACATTGGTAGCACTGGCTCTAGATATCTGGTATCTAACCCTGCACCAGGATGGATTTTCTTCCATTATGTCCTTTTGGTTTAAGATCTAATTAGCCAAGTCAACCACTCTTAGTGGAGATATGGCCTAGAAAACCTCAATATGACAAACCTGGAGAGGACAAAAGAAGAATGTATTGAATATGAATTGTGGCTGAACAAAGCAGACACATTACACACATACTGGACTGTGTCTTACAGTCGTAAATGAGCACTGATGAGCTCTCTCACAGTAAAGTGTGAGAATGTGTGATGTTGTGGCTGTATTTGCTACACGGAAGTTGTGTCAATCAAGTGGCAAAACCACTGTGGGTGAGTTCATTTGGTTTCTGTGGGATCAGTATGAATTGTGTTTTCTGACACCAAGCAAACATCTGAAGTCCAAAGTTGCATATTTGCTGTCCTTTTTCGTGCATGCACATAGTTTGTAATATGGCCTTTTACTATAGGATTATACTTAATAACACACTGTATATGTTTTAAAGTCCATACTCAGTCAGTCATGCATACAAATTACTTAACCAAAAGCAGAAGTTTTTCATTTTAAGGCTGAGTAACAGACACAACTGAACAGAGGAAACTACCAGTTCTCCCGTGAGGATACTCTGTGGTTTGAAAACAGCAGCACTTCTCTGTCTACAAGTCAGACAGTTTTTAACCGAACTGCTGCAGTGATGTCCGAGGAAGAGGTTAACTATGCTTCAGTCGTATTCAAAACTAACAAACATCCTCCACCTGAAGGTAAGTGTATTTTATTTAACATGGAAAAACTGCTCATCATTTACCATGTGGACAAAGATAAGTTGATGTATTCATAGTAAGAATCAGCCGATCATGACATTTCGGAAAGGCTGTTTTATAAACTGCTAGAAGCGAGTGCAAATTAGATATGGATTGATTATGATGAAATGCGCACTACATATAAACCAGGAAAACCCATGAAATTCAAATCTAGATCTAGTCCACTGGAATGACCTGTTTCAATTTCATTTCAGTGAACTCATATTGGATTCATACTGATGGTTTTTTGTTTAGATTGCCTGTTTACAGTAAATGTAATCCACAATGGAGATTCCACCCTGACCACAGTCAAGAAAATGTTTATTGAAATAGTTATTTGTTAAGCATTTCCCCATAAAAGACAGTTTCCCCTTTTATCTATGATCCAGTTTTGACATGAGTGAGGGAAAACACTGAGTGGCTCATCATTCTCAAAGAAAGTGAATTTTGGGACAACAGCAGTCATCGTCAGGCAAGATTTAAACAGCATTTAACCAGTAACAAAATCATTATAACCTATTAGTTTTTATTTCTGTGTCTGAGTTGTTCCTGAGCACTGAATATTAACTTCAATACTTCACTACTTAATTGTTCAGTACTAACCAAGTTTGTGTCTTAGGAGGCATCTTAAGAGGTGGGTGTCTTAAGAGGGCATCACCCTTACTGACTAATAGCTATTTAACATTTAATAACGTTTCTCAATGAAGTAATCGTCACCAATACGATTGTGTCCTTCATCCTTTCAGCTAAAAAAGAGGAGGAAACTGTGTATGATGAAGTGAAGGTGCGAAGCGAAACAACCGAACAAACTGCCAACTCAAATGGTAAGTTGTAAAAAAAAAAAAACTGGTGCTACCACAACTGGTTCTGCTGCTAGTGCTGCTACAACTATTACTACTACTACTGTACCATTATAATCAGTAGGTAGTTTGTTCATTTTTAACAAGGGGGCAGACTCAGTTAGTTTCGTTCACTCCCGACTAGCGAGCCACCCCATGAAAGTCAAGGGGGATGGAGGAAATTTATGACACAGCCTTACAAACTGGGAGTGGGGAGTTTCACAGATGTCAGCGCTTTCCAGGCACACAGTGAAAAGATTCCATTCAATTCCCAAATTATGGGAAGTGTAAGATTATTTTGGAGTCATTAGGCAATTAACATTTTGAATTTGAACCTTTTTGAATGTCTTTCCCCGGAGAGTTGGATGAGCGCAACACACTAGTTCAAGTGCAACTAGAAAATTTAGAAAGCAGAAAATCTGGTCTCACCATCCGCAAACAAATGTCCAATACCCATTTCCTTTTCTATAAAAACTCTCTATCCACTGCAAAATCCAACTATTATAGAGATTTAATCAGGTCAGGCTCTGGCAGCTCTCAAGCACTCTTTTCACTGGTACACAAAACACCACACCCACCTGACTCTCCCACCCCCATCTCTACTCCACCAACTCCTGTAATTCCATCGTAACATTTTTTAATACTAAAACTGACCGTATCCATCAGCTGTTAGCCCCCAAATCTCAACCCTCAAACCCTCCCCTGACTTTCAGATTGCTTTCTCTCATGCTTTCTCTGACTTTACCCTCCCCTCTGCTGCTGAAATAACTGACCTTGTCCGCAAATCTAAACCATCAACTTACCAGCATGATCCTCTCCCTACTGTACTGGTTAAAGCTTGTATTCATTCCCTGACTCCTCTTATAACTGTCAACTACAATAACCCCTATTCTTAAGAAACCTGGTGCTGACCCCTGCAACTTCGATAATCTTCGCCCGATCTCCAACCTCCCATTCCTTTCAAAAATTCTGGAAAAAACAGTTGCCTCTCAGATTCATAACCACCCCTCTCACAATAGTGTCTACGAACAGTTCCAATCAGGCATTTGTCCCCTTCATAGCACCGAAACAGCTCTTGTTAAATAACCAAATGAGCTCCTCATGGCTGCAGACTCTGGTCTACTAACGATTCTCATCCTCCTGGACCCGAGGCTTTCGACACCATTTTCCACACCATCCTCATTGACCGACTAGCTTCCCTTGGATTGTCTGATGCACCCTTTGATTGGTTTAAATCATATGTTTCAGGCCGTACTCAGTTTGCCCAACTGAAAACATTCAGATCTCACTCTTCCCCCCTCTCCTCTGGTGTGCCCCAAGGTTCTGTCCTTGGACCCCTTCAATTCATTATCTACCTTCTCCTTATTGGCCATATTATCCGTAAATACAATATTCAGTTCCACTGCTATGCAGATGACACCCAGCTCTACCTCTCGACCAAACCTCACAGATTGCCTTCAGGAAATCAGATCCTGGTTCTCCCAGAACTTTCTCAAGCTCAACAGTGACTCCTGAACTCCTGTTTATTCGCACTAAATCCATCCTCTCTAAAATAAATGATTTTTCCCTCTCCATCGACAATTCATCTGTTTCCCCCTCTTCCCAGGTTAAGAGTCTGGGTGTCATCCTGGATAGCACTTTATATTTCCAGTCCCACATCAATAACGTCACTCGGTCAGCATATTTCCATTTACGTAACATCTCTCGCTTGCGCCCATCTCTCTCCCCCAACAGTCCTGAAATTCTGTTCACATCCCGTTTAGATTATTGTAATTCGCTCCTGTTTGGTTTACCTGACAAATTCATCCATAAACTACAACTGGTTCAAAACTCTGCTGCCCATATCATCACCAGAACCCCCTCCATCAGTCACAGTATCCTGCAGCAACTCCACTGGCTCCCCTTCAAATACCATATCATCTATAAGATGCTTCTCCCTACATTCAAGGCCATAAACAATCTTGCCCCTCAGTATCTCACCGAACTCCTTCATATCAAGTCACCCACCCATTCTCTCAGGTCCTTGTTCTCCATCCAGCTCATCCACCCACCCCTGCTCGTCTGGTTACCGTGGGGTCAAGAGCATTCAGTCGATCAGCCCCCACCTCTGGAACTCTCTGCCTCACTACATCCAACCCACCAGCTTCAAATCTCACCTGAAAACTCACCTATTCAGACAGGCCTACTCCCGTAATTTCAGTTGCTTTTTTAAAACTGGAATGACCACACCCTTTTTCTTTGTTTTCATTATTATTGGTATTATTATGTAGTTTTATTAGTATTATTATGTAGTTTTATTACCTGCTCTTATGACTGCTTGATTGATGGACAGATTATTTTTTATTGATTGATTCTGTAAGGTGACCTTGAGTGTTTAGAAAGGCACCCATAAATAAAATTGATATTATTATTATTATTATTATTATTATTATTATAACTACTGTTATAACCTCTACTACTACAAGAATATGTATTCCAAAGTTTACCTGAAGCAAAAACTGTAGTAATCTGAGTTAGTCAAATCAAGTGAACACCTTTCCTTCCCTTTACTTACTTTAACTTATTGTTTTTACTATAAAATCACCTCTGTGTTTCCCCAGACAGTGTTTCCTCATCGAGGAATAGTCACACAAGAGTGAAAGACCAACGTTGAAAGATTCTCTCTTGATTTGGTTAACTCAGAGTGTTAACGCCTTATATTTCTGTATTTGTTTTGTCACATTTTTGTCATATTTGTCTTGCCAGACAAAAGAGCAAACAACAGACGTCGCCGCTATCAGCAGTTGGCTTTTTGTTTGGGGATTCTTTGTGTCATTTTGCTGTCGGGCATCATAGCAGTCGGTGTCTTCCGTAAGTATACATATGCATTAACTCACACATTGACATGAGACAAACCTTAAAGAATAGCAGTATTTGTTTCAGCTGTAAGCATTATTTGATATCAGTCATGTATTTGCCACAGTCAGGAGCTTGGACTGTCTATTAGCAGTTTGTTTTACCTAATATAAGTCTCTTATCCAGTCATAACAACATGTTTTATTGCTTTGTGGTTATTTATTACAAATGAAGCAAAATGAATGGATCTAAATTTTACACTGAATGCACTATGAAGAATATGTCACCTTCCTCTGTGCCATAGAGCTCCACTGTTACTATTAACTATTAAATACACATCAGTGAGCCTCACTATGGTGACATGTTCGTTCATAACAATAAATATGGCCACTGTAGCTTTACAGCGGCCCCGTCGACAGAAAATAGATAACCATAGATATGTTGAATGTGGATGTTTCTGAGCCAAAATTATATTTCATAAATACTACAAATAACTGTCAAAGTCCATGTGGTAATAACACCACTATTTTCTTTTCTTCGTTTAGGTGGTAGCAGGCTTGTGCACATTTTGAACAGATAAAAAATGATTCACTTGTGATTAATTGTGATTAACTATGGACAATCTTCCGATTAATCATGATTACATATTTGAATGGATTGACAGCTCTAATATACAGTATACATTTCAGATCAGCCTCATATCACACTTATAGAGACGCACAATGCACATTGTTACCTAAACTACTTGGTCAAGGTGAGAAAAAAAGGTCATGGTTTGTGTTAAAATACAACCTTAACAACGCATCTAGTGTAAATAAATAACAACCACATAAGCAGACTTTAGTCAACGTTAACTTTCGGTTTTACACAGGAAGCAAACAGCCTCCTGGGTGAATGTTCTGTTTGTTTGACCCATTCACCACACCGTCCACCCACCCTTACTGGTCTTCCCCATTTGTTATACCGGTACTCGTTAAACCACTCAAAAGTTCAAAGCACACGACCATGACATCTTACAGTGGTTCGACTGGAGTACACTATTTGAGCACTGAGCATATTGAGTGAATAAGAGTTATATACTGGGTAAATAACATACAGGGTGAATCGTGGACAGCTCAGTATACATTGTGTTGTGGCTAACATTGCATAATTTATTCATCTACTGTAACTATTTAGACACACTGTCTCTACTATTTACACAAAAGTTTACTACAACCGTCCTGTTGCCCTAAAAGCTTGCTGAAAGAATTAAATACACTATACTCTTGTACTATTCACTCCTGTTTGACTAATGTTAAATGTCTTCAGTAGGAACCAGAGGGTTTGGGAGTGGGTGCCACAGGTGCCACATTGGGGAGGTCAGACATAGTGAGGCATACTAACGGTTGGTTTTACTATTTTCAAGAGATTTGTTGAAATCTTTCAAAAATCTGGGAAACCTGAATTCAGACAGGAAATAATTTCCAAAAGTGGCATAATGACAAAAAGAAAGTTCACAAACCAAAATTGCATTATTACTATGATTAAGAAGCTAATTTCCATTTTGCAGTTGCTACATTAAGTCATGAGAGTGATGTAAGGGAGCTGAACCAGTTAAAAGAAAACCAAACAACTCTACTGGCTGCTAATCTCAACCTGACAAACCTCAACGACAAACTCAGCTCAGAAAGTGAAAAGTTGAGGAGGGACCACAACAATCTGACTGTCCAGTTTGACAGTTTGACACAAGCCTATACTGTCTTAGAGAGCAAGACCACAGGCCTGACTGCAGAAAACCAGCAGCTGAAGACACAAAACCAGGAGCTGAAGACACAAAACCAGGAGCTGGAGATAGAGAAGAACAACTTAACAGAACAAATACGAGACATGGAGACGAACTGGAATGAGCTGAACGTTAGCCGAGCTCAGTGGAGCATTGATGCCTACTGCCTCATAAACAATAATAGTAGGTTCAGATCCCATTAATTATGTCCAAAAATAACCAATAATAACATCACAATGCAGTAATGTTATTTATTGGTTGGTCTCTGATGTTTCAGAAATGTGTACACCTTGTCAGCAAGGCTGGGAATACAACAAGCCCAGCTGCTATGCGATTAATAATGCTAATCCTCCTGATCAGAAAACTTGGGAAAAAGCTCGAGAGGACTGCAGAAAAAAAAATGCAGATTTCACTGTTATACATGATCAAGATGAGAAGGTAATGAGAAAAGTGTGGGAGTTTTTATGACACAATTATGAAATACATCTCTATTTTCTGTAGGTCTGAACACACAGAGTCTATAGGCCACCGTGTGTTCATTCATGTATGATGTTTAAATATCTAATCGCTGTCTCTCTGTTGTCAGAATATAGTCAATGGTTTCAGCTGGGGAAGTTCAGGAAACAAAGGATACTGGATTGGTCTGAGAGTTGTAGATGGGAAATGGAAGTGGATCGATGGAAGTGATCTGACTATAAGGTACGAGACACGTTCCTAAACACTTTGAATCGTACTATCAATCAGTGTTGATCTAAACATCATGTTATTCTCTCAGCTCCTGGATACAAGATCCTTCTGATGGTCACTGTGCAATTTCTGTCGAACACGTAGGATGGAAATCAGTGAGATGTGACACCAGACAACAATGGATCTGCAAAAAGGAGGCTTTATCTGTTTAAAAACACTGCAGTCATACTTGAGAAGGTTACTGGATACTCTAAAGGTTAATCACATGTAAGATAATATCAAGTGACTCACGAAGATCGAAGGGGCACTAACCTGTTAATTATTAATAATGTTAAATATGCTTTTCTTCTACTGAGAGATGCAGTGCTTGTAATTTCTATATCAGCTATATCTATATCATCTGTATTGTTGTTGATGCTGCTAAGACACCCGAATTTCCCTCCGGGGATTAATAAAGGTTCATCTTATCTTATCTTATCTTATCTTAGCTAACTGAAAAAAGGGACCAGCAAGACTGCTGAGTTTATTTCTTATGTGGCATTTTCAATTATTGCTTCTGATTGGCCAGCAGGGGGCGCTGCATCTGTTGTTCTCAGCAGAAGATTTTGTTTCTAAAATATCTAAAATATTGTATATAATATGTATAAAATATTTACTTGTGCAGATGATGGTTCTGTGTGATGTATCTATCTAGAAGTATGTTCATGTTTCATGTTTCTAAGCTTTAATAAAATCAGGAAGAACAACGTCATTCATGGTGCTATGACATTTTTTTATCAAGATGAGATAGAAGGAAGTCTGGCCATGTTAATCATCACACTGTCAACATCTGCACCAGCAGAGCTCCAGAGAGAGACAGGAAGTCTAACTTATTAGTGAACGATCGTATTGTGTATTCACAAAGAAGAATTTCATGTCTTTGTCGAGTTTACGTGTTCCCTCATGTTCACATGGGTTTCCTCCCACAGTCCAAACACGTACAGGTCAGGGGAATGTGTTTGTCCATGTTGGACTGGACATCTGTCCAGAATCTTTTTCAGTTTTAATCACAATGCATGCTGGGAGAAACTCCTAGCCCTGTCAGGTCTCTAAACATACATTAAAGATAAGATAAGATAAGATATTCCTTTATTGGTCCCACAGTGGAGAAATTCACACATTACAGCAGCAAAGTGGATAGTGCAATAAACAAGAAGCATAGATTATAAAACAGTATAATACAAATAAAATAAAATAATATATACATAATAGAAAGAAAGCCAAAATATGTCCAGCATATCAATAAAAATTGTCCAGTTACTATAATTTAGCAGATAATAATTCACATATTGAGTAAACAAGTAAAGGGGAACAATTGTAGGCAGGCAGTTTGTAGAGGTCCCAGTGCACACACCTCTGTGGCGTTTCCTCTCACCATTCCTCTGTGTCAGGGAGTGTAGTCGTAGGATACTCCACAGTTTGCGGGCCCTCTCCTCCTAAACAGCATCGTTTTGAGGCTGATGGATCCACACGTTATGTACCGACTCTCCAGCACTGCCCGGTTGCAAGCCTGTGTGTAAAGCAGCTCCAGAGGATTCTGCTCAGCCGGTCATTGGGCCACCCATTGGATGCATTAGAAAGAAATTCAGTTTGCATTAACATCACATTTAGCCTTGTGCTTATTATCATATAGTGAATTTTGCCGTCCCATGCTGCCTGCACCGGTTAAAAAGATTACTGGTGAATTTGCTCAGATGCAAATTGAGCTGTTGATGGGACAGAACACTGGGAGACAGCAGAGGCAGAGGGTCCACCAGCCAAGCACCACATACATCTGCTTGTGTACTTTCACTCAATGCATAAGCAGATCCGTTTCCTCAACAGTCTCCAGATTCACCTTTTAAATAGCAATGCATCCAGTGCAGCTACACCAGACTTTTGAAGGGAATGGGAGATGACACTCTGA
Organism: Pterois miles; assembly: GCA_947000775.1. Lineage (NCBI taxonomy): Eukaryota > Metazoa > Chordata > Actinopteri > Perciformes > Scorpaenidae > Pterois > Pterois miles. Next base: position 5,735,062 of record CAMQGK010000568.1, on the reverse strand, counting down.
TTGGTTTGACTCCTGTTACGCACAAAACACACCTATGTTTAATTAATAGACTAAATAAGATAAGACAAGTTAAGATAAGATAAAATGAACCTTTATTAATCCCTGGAGGGGAGGGAAATTCTTAAATATCTTAAATATAACCCCTTTGCCTTGTGCGTCTTACTTTTGGCCATTTAACTAATAAAAGTGCCGTTAGACATGCCCTAAATGCACATGTATCACACACTTTAAACCATAAGATAAGATAAGATAAGATAAGATGAACCTTTATTAATCCCTGGAGGGAATAGGGCCCTATGCCATCTCGAAGTAAATACTGTATGTATATATATGTTAATCTGTTAAATGGTTAATCTGCTAATGTTTCCTGTCACAAGCTTGTTCTGTAAAACAAGAAAGGAAGAGTGACCGTTAGTTTAAGTTCAAGTCATTCTTTTCTTCTGAACCACAGTGACAAGTAAGTGGTCACAAACCAACACCTTCCTGTATGTTTGACTGTAGTTCCCTCTGTCATTCCTGAAAACAACACTTACCTGACTGGATACTATAAATGTTAATTACAGGTACATACAGCATGCAGTAATTACCTGTATGAAAATATGAACTGGCTTATAGATATCAAATGTGTGTTTATGCATCCCCTAAAGGGGCACTAAACTGATAATTATTAATAATGCTTTTCTTATACGTTATTAGAGATGCAGAGATAAGATAAAGTTTATACCAGCATATAGTGATAGAGTGATGAAAGGCACCAACAAAACTATTCAGTTTCCTGTTTCTTCTTTCTTCTGTTGATTAGCCGAAAGGGAGTGTTGCACCACTTGTTATCAACAGAATGCTCCCAGAGCTTTTTTCTTAAGCATCTGTAATCTGATGTAAAGAATATGAATATGTAGAGGTGACGGTTCAGTGTTATCCATTTATCTAGAAGCAAATTCATGGTTTAATCCATTACACTGATTACAAATGCTGCCACAGCATTTCTCCACATATTGCTCTTTGAAAATATCGGTAAGCTTTCATCAAATTAGAGCCAACAACATAACTGAGGAAGTTGCCACATGATTGAAGAGGATGAGGCAGAAGGAAATTGAAAATTCTACACTGTCTCAACCTTAAAGCAGAAGTCCACTGAGACCATCTCAGTGGACCTGACGCCCTCCTAACAGCCCTCATACAGAACTGCAGCAGGATTTTAAGCATTTGTCCAGGATGAACAGAAAACCACTGAAGAAAACTGGTACTTTTTATGTTTTTTTGCATCTTTACCTCCGCCAAGGAGGTTATGTTTTTGCCGGCACCACCTGTCTGTTTGTTTGTTTGTCTGTTTGTTTGTTTGTCTGTATTCAAGATAACTCAAAAACTTATGGACGGATTTTGATGAAATTTTCAGGGTGTGTCGAAAATGTGAAAAGGAAGAACTTAAGAACTTTGTATCATGGTGTGCTTCAACATATTGGGAGTGAAACTGCATATAAACACATGAATATTTGTGTTTGATCTGTATGTCTTTCAGAGGAAATCAAAGAAGAATCTCACCATGATAATGAGCCTGTAAGCACTGTGGAAACAACGGGAGCCCCCCCAGGTGCATTATGAACACACTACATTTAACAAATGTAATACTGTTAAGCATGAAATTGATTTACATGTTTATTTGTCAAAAAATATGATGATGATGATGATGATGATGATGATGAAGGCTGAAACAAAGCACCTGTAACTGCATTAAATCACATTACTGAGGTGTTTCAACTGACTTCTTATTTTTCTGTCAGACCACTGGTTTTGCTTCTTCATTCAATATTTACCACTGATATCAGTGTGTTGGCTGATACTGTTAGTGATTATGGGCCTACGGATCCACTGTGAGTACCACTGTTTTTATTTTCTTCTCAGCTTGTTGTCAGTCCTTATTTAGAGGTCAGGCCGGTCAGATTCCTTTATGTACATATACAGTTTCTGCTTGGTGTAATCCTTCCTCTTTTTCATACTGACCCGGTGCAAAGATGTATTCCAGAGTTTATCTGGAGCTAATATATGGCATCAGCAGTCTGAGTTAGAGAAATCACGTTTAAATCATCTAAGGTTACAACAGTATTTCTGATAAAGGACAAAGGAAATTTTGTATTAAAAAGACTTTGGGAAATAAACATTTCATTTAACAAACTTATGGAACCTCATACTGACTTCAGCTAATGTTTGAGATGTGTTTTTGTGCAAAGGACTGTGGACTTTGTGCCCCATCTCTCCCACTGAAAAGGCATGACAAAGAAATTTCTAATTCATCAGTATGAACGGGAGGAATGGTCAGAGCAAGAAAACTGTTTCTATGTTCATATGGGCACCTGACTATTGTTTAAAACATGAGAATCCACACTTTAATGTCTTTCATGGTCATGTTAAACATCTCTTTTATTGTGTTTATGTATATAAAATGAACAAAGTCTAAAAGCCCAACACTTTCCTCTGTCTGGCACTGTAGTTACCTCTGTCATTTCTGAAAACAATGCCAAGCTGGAGACACGAAACCAGGAGCTGGAGACACAGATGAACAACATGGCAGAACAAATACGAGACATGGAGACTAACTGGAATGAGCTCAACGTCAGTCGAGCCCAGTGGAGCATTGATGCCTACTGCCCCTTAAAAGATTATAGTAGGTTCAGATCCCATTAATTAAGTCCAGAAATGACCAATAATGATAAAATTACAAAGCAGTAATGATATTTATTGGTTGGTATCTTTTGTTTCAGAGAGAGTGTGTCAACATTGTCAGGATGGTTGGGAATACATTGAGTCCAGCTGCTATGCGATTGCTTATCCTTTTGATCAGAAAACCTGGGAAGAAGCTCGAGAGGACTGCAGAGGAGTGAATGCAGATTTAATTGTTATATATAATGAATTTGAGAAGGTAATGAAAAATCTGGGAATTTGTATGACATAATTATGAAATAAAAATATAGTTTCTGTTGGTTTGAACATCAGAGTCTGTAGGCCACCGTGTGTTTATGAAGCTCTGTCTCTGTTGTCAGGACATAGTCACTCATTACAGCTGGGGCAGATCACGAACCAGAGGATACTGGATTGGTCTGAGAGTTGAAGATGGGAAATGGAAGTGGATCAATGGAAGTGATCTGATTGAAATGTAAGAGAGACATCCCCAAACACTTTGAATTGTAGAATCGATCAGCCTTAATATTAACGTCATGTTCTTCTCTCAGCTCCTGGATCGAAGCTCCTACTGATGGTCACTGTGCAATTTCTGTCACATACAAAGGATGGAAATCAGTGAGATGTGACACCAGACAACTATGGATCTGCAGAAAAAACGCTATATCTTATCAATAACTGCAGTCAAACTGGATACTCTGCAAAGACTAATTACATGTATGATAATATCAACTGTATATGCTTTTCTTCTACTTTATTACAGATACAGTAACGCAATGTTTTTTATCACCATATAGTGACAGAGTGATGAAAAGAACCAACAAGCTTTTTGCTCAGCTTAACATTATAAAGGTTATTGCTCCTGATTTGCCAACAAGGGGCACTGCATTTGTTCTCAACAGCATCTGTTTTCTTAAGCTTCTGATGTAAAGAATATTAATATGTCGAGGTGACGGTAAAGTGTTATCCATCTATCTAGAAGCAAACTCATGTTTTAGTCTGTTACACTGAATGAAAATGCTGCCACACACTGTTGTCATTGTCTTTTTCCTCACATATCGCTCACTGGAAACATCAGAAAATGTCATTCAGGATGCTGTAACATGATTGAACAGGATGAGACAGAATCGGATCTGGCTTCACTCCACCTGAAGATGGATGTTATCATCCATCAGCTTCATGTCTTCAGACTTTTCTTCCTTTCACCTGACTGCCCCACCCATCTACACCTGTTCCCACTCCCCCTCACCTGCTCTGCAGTCGCCTCTCCTGTAGGCCCATCTCTTCACCTGCAGCTCATTCCCTCATCAGCCTCTCAGTTCATATACCGCTCCAGATGAGAAAACTACTACTACTACTACTTCTGAGAATTTAAAAATTAAGCTACAATTAGTTTGACCAAGAATAAAGTGGCTTGAATTATTCCTAAAATTCCAGCGTTTTTGTCCTTGGTTGAGTACCAATTTGCTAAGAGAATTATCAGATTTTTATATCCTAAGCAATACTAATACTAATAAAACTATGGTAAATGATGACATAATGTTCCCATGCTCAAAGGCACTGTAGGCTATTGCAGAAAGCACATTTATGGTTTAGTTAGTTTATTTCATTTTCTACCTTTGCAGCTCAAATGCACATATAAGGTTCATCATATCTTATCTCATCCTATCTTATAAGAAATAATAAATAAACAATAAGTCATTATTGTTGAGGAAGTGACAAACCAAAGCAAGTTTATGTTGTGTAGGGTGAAGCTTTAGCTAAGTGCACCTAAATTTGTAACATCAGTTGTTTAGTACAGATTCCTTTAGAGTTATATGCAGAAACTTTAAGAAGACACAAAATCAAACATATGAATATTATACAGTATATACATAAAAGTAAAAAAAACAAAAATCGCATTGTTCATACCTCAGGTTTATATTAGTTATTAGTTTATTACATATTTTCACTTCATTTTCAAAACTATTCCACAAAATTAACTAATTTGTCTGTTACATACCCTTTTTTTCAGTTGTTCAAAGTGGGGTTTGGTTTCTTACTGCCCCTGAATGCAACACACCAGCGTATGGCCTCTACTGCGACTGCGCGAACTCTCTGCCCCGGAAAAAAACATGGTTGTTTTGGTATCGTCTTATGTAGCAGTCGTCTGTCAAAAGATAAAGCAAAACTTTAACTGGCTAGTTTAGGTCGCTGGACTAAGGACGCTCGCCAGGACTATATTTTCAATGCTTTATTCGAGTTGATGAAACGAACTGTGTTTCGAGTGAAAGACAGACATTTATTTAATTTGGTAATTCCGGTGGCTAACGGTTAGCTAGCTTGTTCGCTGGCTAACTCAGAGCTTGACACTTCAGTCAACAAGTTGTGTTCAGCATGGACTGCACGGCGCTGGAGCTCGATGCTGTCAAATTTGCCAAAACAGCTGTCACGTATGACCAGAGTGGCAAATATAACGAGGCTGTATTTTATTATAAGGTAAGTAGCTAACACATTTTAACTTGACAGGTGTATAGCTGCTACCTGTCAACGTTAGCAATTAGCTCATCTACCATAGAGATAAACATTCACCTAAATGATGTAGCTTGCCACCTTGGATTGGACCTAATTTCTGTGAAATCACAGTAACACTCAATGTATAGTAAAACTCTGAGACTGTCACAGACCACCAGTTAATAGTGTTCTATCTTTGTATAACCAGTACCTTTACACCGTCACTTTACCTTTATATACTTTTACTTAACTTACTGATGATTAGAATAGTGTGTTAAGACTCAACCCCTATTGATGTTTTTTATGAGAGAACTAGCACTGTACTGTCACTGAAGTATATGAAAAAGAAAACAGCAAAAACAACATCATTGATGTTTTATCTGAAGCTGTTATATTTTATAATTTTACTGTGCACTGGGCTTTTATTAGGTTATAATTCTGTTAACGTTGTGTGCTCCATTTTCTAAAAAGCTAACTACTGATGATGTATCACTTAAATATTGTTGTACATGTATTTATTTATTTAAACATATACATTTACCACATTCATTAGCCATTACTGTCTAATGCACACACATGTTGTATTTTATCCCTATATATTGACTTGTGCACTTTTTGATGTCAGATTTACATTTTTCTACTTGTGTGATTTTACTTTTATACATATTTAATGAGTATTGTTGGAGCCTGAGATCTAAGATTTTCATTGCTACTGGTTCTCTGTAATTGTGCAACTGACAATAACTTGAAACTGCATCTTCTGGGATTTTTTTTTTTTTTTACTATAGGAGGCAGCTCAGGCCCTGATATATGCTGGCATGGCAGGGTCCAAACTGGAGGGAATCCAGGACAAAGTAAATGAGTACCTGGATCGAGTCCAAGCCCTCCACAATGCTGGTAAGCTCGCATGAGAAGAGACTCAGTGGATCCACAGGTTTATTTTGCTGTTCCTACTTTTCGCTCTTCATCATAGCGCCATATGAACAGTGACTTAGAAACAAGGGGTACAATGTTTTGGAGAAATCAAGCAGTTTCTCCAAGTTTTACAGTACTTTTCTGCCAGCTTAATTGCTTGCAAACATATTTTTTTGGTTCTACCTTAATTAACCTAGAGGACCATTTGTTTTATTTTTTCCAGAATCATATTGCTCCTCGGGTGTAAGAAAATATTGAATGTTGTGGTATTATGTTTTGTGATATGAATTATGAATCTGATTCTCAAAAACTCTGTATTTACTTTTAATTAATAGTTTACATGCAAAGATGAACTCAGTCAGTACTATACTTAATTTGCAAATATATGTGCACTCTCAAAGTCATGTTAAATTGATGCATGCTGATGAGTGTATTAACTGTTGAACTTGACCATGCATTTTGTCATGATTTTGCAGTGTAAAATATTGCACAACAGTGACTTTATACCCCTATTTTCTACAAATGACATATTGCCAAGTATTAACAGCTATCAATTTCCTAAAGCTCATCAAGTGATGCTGTTTCCCCATCTTCCAATTAATCACTGGTTTCAGTTTAAACATTAATTTGCAGTAAATATAGCACCTTGATTTTTAATTGACATACATTATCAGTATATTGACACTGCATATGGATTGGCATACTTTACTTGCACGACTAGAGTGCTGAAAGGCAGACTATCACAATACATGCTTTTAGGAACTCAAACACAGAAGACAAACAAAAAGTCTACATGGACACTTAGCGTCTTGAATTGAAAAGGTTTCAGTTAGACATGAAAAGCAGGAGTGCTGTTTCCAGTGCTTGGCACATTCTAATGTTATTATTCATCCCTCACTACTATTCACCCAAAGTTACAGAAGTCAGATTAAAGGTCCTGCAGAGGTGAAGAGCCTTTGGAAAGTAATACTTCAGAAATTCCTCAGGACTGTTACTGAATGGGCCCTAAGGACATACTTTCTGACTACTTTTTCCATGACTCTCCTCACACTGTGTGTGTGTGTGTGTGTGTGTGTGTGTGTGTGTGTGTGGCGTGTGCGTGTGTGTGTGTGTGTGTGTGTGTGTGTGTGCGTGTGCGTGTGCGTGTGCGTGTGTGTGTGTGTGTGTGTGTGTGGGTGGGTGTGATCACAGAGCCTATGGGAGTGGCCTGATTTGTTGGACAGCCAGTGTATGATGTTTTCTGATTTTCCTGTTGTTTTCTGTGAGATGAAAAGCAAATGTTTCTGTAACAGCAGCTCTGAAAAGAGGAGTATAGTTATTTTTTTTATATATTCATAACCTTTTTCACAATTGTTCATATATTATTTTTTATTGCATACAGAAAAAGTATACCTACAGTTCATTAAAAAATTCTCATTATGCTTTCCTGATTTGGTTATAAGTTCTTTAACTTAAAGGGTAACTTCAGAGTATTGAGGGAGAACGCTGTAACCAGCAGCCCTAAAACAAGCTGCGAGGATCAAGTGAGCTGCATCAGTGTAATAGTACCTCCACTAAAAGTGCTTGGCTTGGACGCAGACTGTTATTATAAGTGTCAACATTATGGCAACGACTCATTATGGCAACGACTCGACAGAGAAATAAAACATTTTTTGCACTTTTCACATCATCCGGTTATTATCTGTTATTGTGTCCAAGTCCTGCATAAGGAGAGTGTTGTAGTGAACTCAAAGACGTCCACAGTAGAAATCATCTAAATATTCTATTATGACATTGAAAATCTAAGATAACACCAAGCTACACATTCTGTACTCGCATTTCCACCATGGATGTATTCTACTAGTCCACCGCTGTCTTCGGGCAACACGCTACCTCGCCATTTTTCAGAAGGAGACATCTCCTTGAGCAAGACTCTTTCCATAATGTTGTCAGACATTTATAATAACAATCAGAGCCTGTCATGGCAGAAACAAGCATTTTTAGTGGACGTAAATGACACTACTAATTTAACTCAATAGAATTACATTGCAGCAATGAGCAGCTGACGTCTACAGTGATGGAGCGACATCAAAAGTGTTCCCTCATTAGTCACTTGGACACAAAACATGGGAAAATAGGCTCCAGTCTGAAAAATGACAGTTACCCTTTAACAGTAACCCCAGCCTGAACCTGACCTTTAAAGCCAAATAAGTCTAACCCCATTGATAGAAATGGGGTGGACAGAATATCAGAAACAAACAACCTTCAGTGTAACAAAATCCATTTCAACAGCAGCACAAACTGCAGCCTGCAAAATGACTGAAATAATCTGAACAAAAACTGAACATGATAATTTTCATAAAGGGAGGATTTGTTGGAAGTCTGCTGTGTTACCTTTGTGCACCTAATACTGAATATGCTACTATTTGCTTGCAAAGATGCAACAAAACCACCCAAAATGAATCAGTTTTCCAGTTTGTAGTTGTGGTGAACATGAGATGTATTGTATTGTAAGTATTTGTTTTGTGTCCTAACCATTCTTTCTCTTGACATTTGACTGTAGTCCAGGCCCAGAAGAGCGACCCGCTGAAGTCCCGGCAGCAGGTGGACCTGGAGCGTGCCCACTTCCTAGTCACCCAGGCCTTTGAGGAAGACGAGAAGGGAAATGATGATGAAGCCATTGAACTATACACTCAGGCTGTGGAGCTGTGCATAAACACGGTAGGCCTCTCATTCTCCATCTTTCTCTCTCATTGTCACCGCAGTGACTAACTTTTTCTCTGTAACATTATTATCCCTGCTGGCTTCCACATTTGTTTCCTTCTGTGTTTGCAACAGTCCAATGAGACGTCGGAGCAGGCGCTGCAGACCAAGTTGAAGCAGCTGGCACGTCAAGCTTTAGACAGGTAAATGTGAAAATGAGTAAAAACTGACCTTATTTTCCAGATTAAATTAAACTTCCTCACTATGTTCCATCAGGGCGGAGGGACTTAAAGACTCCCAGTCCAGAACAACTCCAACTCAGGACAGGCCGGGGCCTCCTGGATCCAAGCCCAGCAGTGGTGGTGGTTCTGTGGGACCGGTTCGCCAGTTCTTCCCCCTTGGGCCAGACTTCAGCCTCCATGACAGACCACAACCCCAGCCTGTCCGGGCGGTCCAGTCCAGCGAGCCCCATGGTCAGCGCTACACATCTGAGGAGATTGAGGTGCTCAGGTGAGCCGGATGGAAACTGTTGTCCAGTGATACCTCCTTTACATGGATTTGCACAGATCCTGGTACACCTGGAAAACTCTAAGAAGGTCCAGTGTGTAGATTTTAGGCTGCTCTATTGGCAGAAATGGAATATAATATTAATGTGTGTTTTAGTTACCTTACAACAAGCTGTTTGTATCTACATAGGGAGTGGGTCCTCTTCACGGAGTCCGCCTCCCGAATTTCCCTCTGGGGATTAATAAAGATTCATCTTATCTTATCTTATCTTATCTTATCTTATCTTGTTGCTCTGCCATGTTTTTACAGTAGCCCAGAAGGGACAAACCAAACACTGACTCTAAAGAGTCTTTATTGGTATTGTTATTGTTTTTTTATTTTTTCTATTTTGCGTCACTCACCATAGTTCTTCTGTAGGACACCTTTACGAAGTTTCATTTGATTGCAATTTGCAGCCTGACCACTAGATGACGCTGGACTTTTAATACTTGTCCAGTCAAGGAAAAGCACTGGTAAAAAAAACACAAAGCTGATATAAACGTCTTAGAAAACAAGTCCTGTACATGTTTTTTATCTGCAGTGAACTTATATGAACAATCACAGTGGTCACCAATTATTTTTTTTTCTGATCGGTAAATTTGAATGTTAGTGGAGTCAAGATTTAGTGCCTGAATATGTGACTGTTAAATACTTTTTAAAGGCGACATTTAATTAAAACAATTCAGACACAATGTGACCTGAATTATGATATTGAAACTAAACAAAATTATGTAAAATAATAAATAATAATAAAAATTATGTTAGACTCAAAATTTCGTTCAGGAAATCCTTTGCCCATTTTGTGCAATACTCCATTAGTAGCATCTTTAACATCAGCTGACCCATGTGTTTGTGTTGTGTTTGAATAAAGGTGGGAAAACTGTTAGACTTTTATCACACCAAAGACAAGTCTGAAATTGAAATCAAAAGACACAGTATTGACTAAAATCAACTATATGCTGCTTTGTTGCATTGACCTTGTCCTTGTTAATTTTCAGGAGTACATCTACAATCAATGGCATAGCCTATGTGCCCTTCATGAGTGTTGACCTGAGGGAGCGATTTGCCTTTCCTGTCCCTTTCTCGTGAGTTGCTTTCTATTTCAGTTTTTTTTTTTTTTTTTCAGTACAGTGTCAAAGCTAAAATAAGCCTTTCATTAGATTTACATTTTGAATTTCATGGTTGTTGTTTTTTCAATAAACACCTGTTGCATTGATGGGAAAGGGTTTCTATTAGGACTGTCAATAGATTAAAATATTTAATCATGATTAATCACAAATTTTTGATACGTTCAAAATGTACCTTAAAGGGAGATTTGTCATGTGTTTAATATTCTTATCAACATGGGAGTGGCCAAATATGCTGCTTTATGCAAATCAAATCATTTAGCAACACAAAACAACGATAAATATTGTCCAGAAACCCTCACAGGTACTGCATTTAGCATAAAAAATAAAATATGCTCAAATCATAACATGGTAAACTGCAGCTGTCAGTGTGCTGACTTGACTATGACTTTGAAAATGGCATTGACAGTTTTTCCTCACCAAAATTTAGCCCAGATTTGGAGTGTTGTTTTGCTTCCTTCACAAAAAGCTAGTATGACCTGGTTGTTAGCAATGGATTCATTAGGTTTTCTCGTTTCATGTGGTACCAGCATCTTCACTGTAGGTACAGCCTCCAAAACATCGATTGCGTTTACGCCTTTATGAAATTGGTGGCATTAAAATGATTTTGCATTTTGCATTATTATCACTGACGTGGTATTATTATTATATATTACCGCTGTTCTGATAGCCTTGCATCTATGTGATGTGCGTATGGTTAAAAGCTGTGTAAAGGAAAAATAGATATGCCTCCTGGGTTTTTCATACCAAAGAAAAATGTCTTACTAACAACCCAGCCAAATTTGAATGATTTAAAAAACCTGCCAAGCATATAAAATTTGCTTTGAAAATGATGGAAAAAATAAGTAGTATTCTTTGCTCTGAGATGCTGGAGGTGTGTCCGTTGAAGGTACTGAAACCACAGCCACAGGGCGGGTAGGTGCAGTCTCTCTGAGGCAGTGCGCCATGACCGGTTGGCTTGGAAAGGCTTGGTGTGAAGCTGCTTCCAGAGACAAAGTGCTTGCTATTGTGGTCCTGGTAGTCTCTAAGGCATACTTGGCCCTGGTACATCATACTCTGACACTTTGTCATTTTCTTTAAGTTTACAGAAAACAAATAAATATACATAGGACATGGGACGGATTACAATCATAAAAATACAATATAAAATCAGTCATACAAATTAAAATGCCTCGGTCCTACATGGGGATTGAACACATGACTAAGAATTAACTGATTCTCTACCGACTGACTTTTGTTGCTCTGCTGGGCTTCTCTTTTGAAAACAGGTGGGGTCATGTTAAGGATGTCTCCACTGTAATGAGAGACCGAGGTGCAAATTCTGGCATCCAAGGAAGATGCATTTGCAGTGTGATATCGATGAAGGTGTAGCTAGCTAACAACTGTAAGTTGTAGTGAACGCAGCTCTTTGCGGTGGAGCAGGAGAACACACTGATGCTAATGCGATCTAGTTGTTATATAGTGCTAGGAGAGGGGTTATGTTAAGGATGGCTCTAGTGTGTCATCGAGCCATGCTTTCAGCCCCACCTAAAAAATCCTGAACACTAAACTGGAGAAAATCACAATCCTACAATGTTCACAGTCATGTTTTCAGTAATTATTTTCCAACATTTAGAAAGTGTCTCTGTGTCTCTCAAATCTCTGAATTTCCTTTGCACAGCCTTTAATAGTCTTCAAACTGAATACTTGTCAGCACAGAATATGAACTACTGTATCTTGGTGAGATGGACCAATAGAGAATGTGTGGCCGCTGGATGTGTCGCCAGATCTGAACTAATTGTTTTGTTTTTTTCTTTTCACCAGGGACAAAACAGGGAAACTGGCACTGTCACCCAAACAGAAAGCCATCTTTTCTCGCTGGGTCCGTCCAGACGAGATCTGCAATAACCCCACCATGATCATGTCTGTGTCCAGCTTCAGCATCAAACAGGTCAGATTAGCCGCTGGAGTCACAGTTTTTCAGCTTTATTTAATTTGTAGCGTACAGTATGTTTCTGGCAGGCATCTGCTACCGAACTGTTCTCATCTAGTTTTATTTTTTTGCTTTGCACCTGTGGATCTTTGTTGTTTCATACTCTCTGCAGTATGTCCACTTTACCCAGAGTGCATACTGTAGCTATACTACACGTTTCAGTCTCGTCAGTGTGAGTGCTGATATATGTATTTACTGGATGTATGAACTTGTCAAAAATTAGCCAGTAGAGGGTTCAGCATTCTCACCAATCATGATCTTCATGGTAGACATGCTGAAATAACCTTTGGCAGGGATACAGAATATAAACATTTAGCACTCAAAATACAAGCGTATTTAAATATGCTTTACTGTCAGACTTTTGTGTGCTTTTTATGTAAATGCATGCAGTAATATGCAGGGATACTGTCTTGATTCGATAGCAGTTTTACTCTAAAATATATAGCTGTGATACATAAATTGAGTTGTGTACTTGTACTTGTACTTGTGTACTTTGTGTACCCCCGCTAACTTTGAAATGTGGGAAACACCACATGATAGGTCAGAGAGGGAGGGAGGAAGTCAGCAACTCACGTTATTGTTTACTATTTTTTGTATTGCTCACATACAGTAATTTTCAAATTAATTGCATGCCATTTTACAGCACAGTTATTCAGTACAGACCTAATTTATTGGTATAATATTTGAGTGTATTGATCCAGCTTACGACGATGTGTGGCCCATGCTAGCCACCAAGCTAATGTGTATGGTAATGTTACAACATTATAATGCTTTAATGCTAACATTAGGTAACATTACCTGCAGCTATTTCATTAGAATGAAATTACATCGAGAATAAACATTATTAAATTGAATGTGAATCAAACATTAACTCGTCAGTGAACATAATTTCTGCCTCAGTCATGTCAGTGATTTTCATTGCCAATGGTGGTTTAACAGTGAAGACAACAACTCCCATGATCGCACGCTACATCATGACTGTCGTTTTGGTCTTTTTTTTTTTGGTTGAGAGAAACATAGCATCAGAAATTAAATATTGTGTATTTAACTTGTATAATGAATGTGATCCTCTCTCCTTTTTCCAGACGGTGGTTTCTGACTGTTCGTTTGTGGCGTCGCTTGCCATCAGTGCGGCATACGAGAGGCGCTACAACAAGAAACTCATTACCAGGTGCTTTATGTAGCCTCTATGTTTTGACTGGTATTGCTTTTTGAAGGCAGGTACATGTACACACAGTACATTTTTCACTCGAAGTGCCAGTATTTTGTGTGGTTTCAGGCTAAAAAAAATATTAAAATATTCAGTTTTTGATATTCCATTTATCGTTGGAAACCATTTATTTTCAAACATCCTCATGAAAGAGAAATCAATGTAATTCTTGTTAGATTATGTACATTGTACACTGTTTACATATTTGTACAAGACTTGCTGCTGTTACTTACTAACCTAGATTATTTTTAATCATTTTTGCCTTTATTTGACAGAGGACAGTGTAGAAAATGGGTTGCGGTTATATGACCCGCACTGTTACCACTCGGCTACAAAGGTCTTTAATTGCTCTTGTATTGTTTATTCTTGTTAGGCTCTCAACAGATATTCTAAATTTGAATATATATTCAATTAGTACAAAAAAAAAACAAAAAATAAACATCCAAATATGAGTATGAATATTTGACCATGAAAAAAAAAACACACTGAATGCACGAGATGACTGTATGTAGAGTTAGGTCAAGCTGGACAAGGAATAATTCAACAACAGCCACAATGCTGGTAGAGACCTGGGCCACAGAGAGAGAGACACACTGTGTCCTAATTATGTCATGTAAACAAACCATGTACCTATCAGCTGTGAGCTCCAGATCAGACTGGAGACATAACCACTTAAAAGATAGGTGAGTAGTACTCACTATCTTTGGACGTTTGTACTTTTCTAAACAGAAAACAAACATTTAATATTGTGATATTTACTGGAAATGACTTACAAAATAACCAGCAGCAAGTAGGAAACTTTCAGGTCCCTGGTGATCACATTCCAGCCAGATATCACCTCATTTAGGAGGAGGAGGTTTGTATAAACAAGTCTTATTTTCAACGTCACCACTCAGCTGTTCCTTGTTCATTACAGCGCCTCCGAAGCAAGCAACAGGAATAAATAGAATGAGGGCGTGGTGTTGTGGACATAATGCGCAAAAGTATAAATTTAAATATAAATATCTCATAGAAATAGAAGTATTTTTTTACGGCCAATATTCTAATGCCATTTGTGGCAATTTTGACAGCCTTATTTCTTCTATAGTCATTATAAAACCTCATATTTAAGAAGAAGAAGAAGAACCTTTATTAGTCCCACGAGGGGAAATTCAATTTTTACACTCTGTTTGTTAACTTATACACGGTACGTGCAGACCCGAAACACACACATGCACATGCATCAATGGAGAGATGTCAGAGTGAGGGGGCTGCTCCTGACAAGTGCCCCGAGCAGTTGGGGGTTTGGTGCCTTGCTCAGGGGCACCTCGGCAGTGCCCAAGAGGTAAACTGGCACCTCTCCAGCTACCAGTTCACAATCAGTTCTTGGCCCATGGCGGGACTTGAACCGGTGACCCTCCGGTTCCCAAGCCAACTCCCTACAGGCTGAGCTACTGCCACCCCCTTTTAATATTTTATTTATTGTTATCTTAACCTCACTGTATTTTGTACACTACTATTTTAGTGTTGTGCTACTGCAACACCTGCATTTCTCTTCTGGGGATCAGTAAAGATTTATCATAATTTATGTAGACAGTCAGAGTAGTATGGAGTACATTACACTGAAGTACATTTACAAAAAAAACGCATTGCATCCATTACATTTGGGACCATTTATGCCTTTTATATTAAATATTCAATCAGAACCCAATTATTATCCATCAATGTCATGAAAGCCACACTGCATATCTGCTGCATCTGTCTATTGTGGCTTCTAACCATTTTAAATAAAGGCAAACATGGGCTTAGCATAGGCTGACTGAAAAAAAAAGAGATTAGGTTCAACCATGAGACCTTAATTGAGTGTGTGTGTTCTCGTGTTACAGTGTCATCTACCCTCAGAACAGACGAGGGGAGCCAGAGTATAACCCCTGTGGGAAGTACATGGTCAAGCTTCACATCAATGGAGTTCCCAGGAAGGTAAAAAAAAAATCACCACAGCCAGTTCCTCTGTAGAAATGAAACACTACAAGGGTACACTAGAAGACATATAACAGACAGCAGAATATAGCACGTTATAAATGCATGTTCTGCACACACATATTGGAGAAGTGTTTTAATGCTAAGGACGGCCTGAGCGAGGCATATTGCTTTACCATGGTTTTACACATTCAGCAGTTCACGTTACCGGAGGGGTTCTCACTTGGTTGCTATCTGTAACCATAATACTAGATGCCACCAACTTGTACTGTACCTTTAAAACAAAACATGGACAAGATGAATCCAACAGTGAGAATGGGCTTAATTCACAGAAATGTCAATTTTCATGTACCGTAATTAACTCTAAAACTGAAGTTTTACTTTGCATTTTGAATTAACTGTTAACTGCTAACTGTTTTCTTGATTTATTATTAAATTTACTGTAAAGATGTCTTAAATTTTAAGAAAGTGAAGAGAAGTTAAAGTGAAGATTTTTTTCTCATCACACAAACTCACCTGTACAACCTGCCTCTGTCCCTGCTGCAGGTGATTATAGACGACTACCTGCCAGTGGATCGTAACGGTGAGCTGCTGTGCTCCTACTCCAGCAACAGGAACGAGCTCTGGGTCTCCCTGATAGAGAAGGCCTACATGAAGGTGATGGGAGGCTACGACTTCCCTGGCTCCAACTCGGTGAGTGGAGGTGGAGAAATCAGGAGATGCAAGTATTTTTAAAACTAGTTATTTCACCTACTACGGTGAAAACATTAGAAGACCCAGATAAATAAATTTGAGCAGGGATTTGCTGAGAATGAGAAGCAAATACTTGTGTGACAGAGCTTTAAAGTTTAAATTATTCATAAAGTCAATCTTGTATCTTTTCATGTTGAATTAGACAGGTTTGCCAAGTCTGGGAGTTTGTAATAAAACACATTTGATCACTTCTGAAAAAACTGTCATGTCCATTTTCAAAGGAGTCCCTTGACCTCTGACCTCCAGATATGTGAATGTAAATGGGTTCTCTGGGTACCCACCAATCTCCCCTTTACAGACATGCCCACTTTAAGATAATCACATGCAGTTTGGGGCAAGTCATAGTCAAGTCAGCAGACTGATGCTCTAACGGCTATTGTTACCTGTTGGGCTGCAGTTTGCCATGTTATGATTTGAGCATATTTTTTCACAGTACATGTTAGGATTTCTGGACAATATTTGTCATGTTTTGTGTCGTAAATTGTTAACAATAATAAATATATACATACATTTGCATAAAGCTGCATATTTGCTTATTGATAAGAGTATTGAGAGAAATGCCAGAGAGGTGTGGAGAGGTCTGAAGACGATCTCCGGCCACAGTAAAGACAGTGGGAGGAGCCCACCCCTATTAGATACTTGATAAATCTCCATTTAAGGTACATTTTGAACAGATAAAAAATGTGCTATTAATTTGCAATAAATTATGATCAACTATTTTAATTGATTGACAGCTCTAGAAATTACACAAAATGTTTGTCAATGTATTGAATTTTCATAAAGTCTGCATTGTTTATATTTGTTGTGTGTTACAGAACATCGATCTGCACGCGCTCACCGGCTGGATCCCCGAACGCATCGCTATGCACTCAGACAATCAGTCATTCAGCAAGGACGACACTTTCCGTATGCTCTTCCAGAGGTGAGCAACACACAGACACACAGATAAAGGTATTTCCTAGTTCAAAAGGAACTCCTCACCTTCTCCCTTTCTCTTAAAGTTTTGTTTTTTGTGTCTCTGTCTCCGTCTAGCTCAGGGTTTCTAGTTCCTCATCTGTTTTTATTCACTTTTCTCTCTGTTGCCAGGTTTCACAGGGGTGATGTCCTCATTACCACAGCAACGGGGGTGATGACAGAGGAAGAAGGGGAGCGATGGGGTTTAGTGCCAACACACGCCTACGCTGTTCTTGACATCAGGGATCACAAGGTTAGTGTAATTAAAGTAGCACTAGCGTGACATCATGCACACTCATATTTATGAGAGGGGGAATGGAAAACATAAACTTTAACGCTCCATGGTTGAAGCTTGAGACCTGAACATAACAGGGGTTTATGGTGAATGTAAGTAGCTTAATTGGTTTTATATGTAGTTTTGATATGATGGTAAATTGAGTGTCCAAATGAAAGCTCTTCTCTGTCTGTCCATCCTCCTTCCACCTGCTGTTACTGCCATCATGTCTGCCGGTGTGTTGTTCCTGTAGGGAATGCGTTTCCTGCAGCTGAAGAATCCGTGGAGTCATCTGCGGTGGAAGGGCCGTTACAGCGAGCGTGACGAGAAGAACTGGACACCTGAACTCCTCAAGTACCTCAACTTTGACCCCAAAACAGCACAGAAGTTTGACAATGGTATTCACTTTCTTTTCCCTAAATGCAATACCCACAGTATGGACAGAAAAATGCCAGTACCGGTACTCTGTGTAAACAGTTTTGGCAAACAAAGTCTTGCCAATGTTCACCAATCTAATCAAGTTAGGTGGTGTGCTGCAGCTTACAGTCATCTGTAGCCACGCTCACCAGATTCGTAAGGTTACGCATTATAATAAGGGAGGGAATGACAGTCAGCTCATCATTAGAAGACATTTTCATTAATGTTAAAGGTCGAGTGTGTAGGATCTGACGGTATCTAGCAGTGAGGTGTAACCACCTGAAGCCTCTCCCGTGTGCCAAGCATGTTGGAGAGCTACGGTGGCTGACTCGAAAATGCCAGTGCCCTCTCTAGAGCCAGTTGTATGTCATCTGCAGCAGAGCCAGAGTGTAGAGTGTGCATGTACATGGGAAGTGAGTGGTGAAGCAAGAGAGAGAGTGACCGCAACAGCAGTGAGTAAAGTTATCAACTCTGACCCAAGCAGGAAAAGTTAACAGTTTGGTTTGTCTGTTCCCTGCTCCCTATGTAGATATAAACGGCTCATTGTAAGGTAACGAAAACACAACAGTGCTTATTTTCTAGTGATTCTACACTAAAGAAAACATACTTATTACCATATTTTTGCACTATAAGGTGCACCGGATTATAAGGCGCATTAAATGAAACAAAACTTTGTTCATTTCATTTAAATACTTCAATAATTCTCAACATTTTTCAGTTGTAACACATGAAATACAAAACTATACACTCACTTTTCAGTTCATTCCTCTTCCACAAATCCATCAAATCCTTCATCATCAGTGTTTGAGTTAAACAATTGAGCAATTTAAGAGCACCTTATAATGCGAAAAATATGGTAATGTTATGATCCATTTCTGCCAATAGATTCTCCTAATTGTTACACACTGGTCTTTTAATGCGCCTAAAAATAACAAAGTTATTCATAAGTCCCAAATGTCAAATGGTTTTTGTTGATTAGTCTCAAGTCAAGTTTCAAGTCAGTGCATCACTTAAGTGTGACTTGAGTCAAAGTTGCAAACGTGAGTCCCCACCTCTGCTGTATAGTTGAGGTATAATCTCCAGCAGCACTGCTCCATCAAATACCAGTCAAACATATGTTTTCCTGCTTGTTGCTCTCCAGGTGTTTTCTGGATTGCATGGGAGGACCTTTGTCAGTATTATGATGTCATCTACCTGAGCTGGAACCCCGCCCTGTTCAAAGATTCCTCCTGTATTCACAGGTGTGTTTTTATTTCCCACAGTTTGTTAAAACAGAGATGTATTGAGAGTATATGCTCAGCGCTCTGGTGTGTGTACCGTCTGCAGCAGCTGGGATGGGAAGCAGGGCCCAGTGAAGGACGTCTACAGTCTAGCCAACAATCCCCAGTACAAGCTGGAGGTCCAGTGTCCAACAGGGGGAGCTGCTGTGTGGGTGCTGCTCACCAGACACATCACTGACAAGGTGAGGCACAGAGTGAGGAGATACTGACCAAGTCATATTATGACATATTTCAGAGTACCTGCAGGGTCTTAAAAGTATTAAAAACATTGAATTTGTTCTCAAAAATCTCAAAACAAAGTCTTAAAAGTTCTGAATTCAATTTACCGTGGTCTTACATTTATTTCTTGGATTAAATAAATACTGTAACGTCATAAATAACAGTAAAATGTTTTGTGTGTGTAACATTACAATTATCTCTGTGACTTGGATGTTGCACCTTTACATCAGTGTTTTAATTTACATTTTTGATTTTTGGAGCATGTGCAAGTTCTGAAAAAGAAAAAGTGTCTTGCTACTAACAAGCTAACAAAGCCAATATTAGCTCCTCGCCTCAGAAGGGGTTAGTTTAAGTATTTTTTAAGCTGAAGTGGCAGCAGAATCCAAAATATGAGTGTGAGTAATAATTCCTATTGAGGGCTTAAAGGCCATAATGATTTTCCTTCATATCCTTGCCAGTTTGACTGTGAATTTGGCATTAAATTGAAGTGGTATTAGAAAGGTCTTTAAGTCTTAAATTTGTTTTGGAGGATGCTGGTGTGATCCTGTAATTGTATTTTGTTCACACTTCAATTCCAGTAGTGTTTAGATGTAGTACTGTAAGGCCTCATCTTTATCTAATGATCTCATGTTCTTTGTTTGTTTGTCCAGGATGATTTTGCACAAAACAGGGAGTTTATCACTCTTGTTGTTTACAAGACAGATGGGAAGAAGGTTTACTACCCAGGTAAGGTTTGATCAATGCTATAGACGATGTTTTCTCTCTGTGGCACTGAGCTGTGAGATTTGTAAAGAGATGAGTGGCAGCAGGTTTTTATTTCTGACCCACAGTCACACACAACAAGGTCATAACCCTGCAACTTCTCTGATACTTTACTTTATTCACAATGACAGCAGCAGATTTTAAAAGAAATAGTTAAATAAAATAAACATTTTAAATTTAAGAAAAAACTCAGCAGGTTCACTTTAACTGTCAGCTTTTCTAACCTCTGGTTATTCACTATAAATGACCTCCCCCTGGCTTCCTCCGCAGCGGACCCCCCTCCTTACATCGACGGCATCCGTATCAACAGCCCACACTACCTGACCAAGATGAGACTGACCAGCGCCGGGACACACACCTTCACACTGGTGGTGTCCCAGTATGAGAAACAGAACACCATCAACTACACACTGCGGGTGAGAAAGACTTTCGTATAAACTTTTTTTAACCTCCAGTTTTATAGATTAGCCACAGAAAGCTTTTTGTAAAATGAAGTGCATCTACGTGTGTCCAACCTTTTTATTAGGGCCTTATTAGTCATTTTTATGCCTCTACGGCGGTGACAACCATGTGTGGAGGCGTGTTGTTACGTTGTGCGCATTATGTTTTCGGGTTGTCCGTCCTTCCATCTATCCAGTCCGTTTGTTGTGAACGCGATATCTCGGGAATGCCATGAGCGAATTTCTTCAAATTTGGCACAATCGTCCACTCGGACTCAAGGACGAACTGAATAGATTTTGATGGTCAAAGATCAAGGTCGATGTGACCTCACAAACACCATAATTTGGCCATAATGCAAGAATTCATATGCTAATTATGACAATTTCACACAAGTGTCTTACATATGGATGTAAACTGCAACTTGACCGGTTGGTGGAGGCATACAACCACAAGGCCTCAATTCTTTGTCTGCCACTTTTGAAATCTATGCGCTAAATACCAGAATAACATTTAGATAAGTTAGGCATCATTTCATTTAAAGAATGTTGTCATTCAGTGTTTGATATATATTTACACAAAAAAAGATATTGCATCACATTACATGACATTACATACGTGACAAATTCCAGTGTTCGAATTATACCTTGGCTTTCAGGGGAGCCCTAATTTTCAGGGGTGGTTGGGTATCATACAGATGCATGTGAATGCATGAATTCACCTGCCTACATGTAAATTTATACTGTCAATACATTTCAGATCATACAGAGAATATTTATCATGGGTCTATAAAGAAACAAAGAAAAGTGATTCACTGGTGTAATGATTTGAAGGAGTTAGTCACCTGATTTTGGTCTCAGCTGAGTAAGATTTCTTTAGTCATCTTTAGTCAAGAAGCTTATGAACACATCTCTGGTAAACAGGTGAGGACGCCAACTGGATGGACAGAGGTGTGGTTGTTTTCCTGAAAGAGGAGTGTTTTGTGGCTGGTTTGATAGCGAGAAGTGTCTCTCTGAATGGAGTCTACGCCGCGCCCTCCACCCGGGTGTCTGGTGTCCCCCCGTTCACCCCCAAAGAGGTGTTGGAGCAGAAGCTGCAGCCCCCAACCAGATTTATTTTTTTACACCAGCTCATATTCAATGTAAAATAACAAGTTGTTTCTCTCTGTAGGTGTACTCTGGATGTAAATTCACCTTCTCCAAGATCCCAAATCCCTTTACTCAAACCAAAAGGGTATGTTATTCACACACCTATGTACAAGTAACTACACATACATAATGTCTTAGATTATGAGAGCATAGAGCACTTTAATCTTCAGGTATTGTGTTTTGGTCTCTGCTTCTGTCTGCAGATCAACGGCCAGTGGAAAGGGCCCAGCGCTGGAGGTTGTGGGAACTATAAGGATTCATACAAACACAATCCAATCTATCAGATTAACCTGGAGCGGCCCGGACCACTGCTTGTTGAGCTCCGAGGATCCAGGTCAGGCTCAGGGGACCAGAAACTGATTAAGTCATACAATAGGCAACATCTGACAATGACCAGGCAATTTGCCCTCAAATCCTATGATTTTGTGGTCCAGAAGAATCTCCAGTACATCTGAGTCAGCTTCTTATTATTACATTGTGCTCAAAGCAATAAACTTTATGAGCAGAAGCAAATGATCTTTACTCCAGGTTTTATCTCTCAGGCTAATATACAGACAGCATTAATAATACAGTTGCAGTACCTGCTGTGCAGTGTGCACACTGCTGCAGAGGAAATTCACCCAGCGAGGCCTGCCAGCCCACTCGTTGAGAAATATAAAGAGAATTTTCAGTGCATTATGAAACGGGAGCAGGACAGACTAGACTGTGGCGGGCTGCCAGATTCTAGGTAAGTAAGGCTGAAGTTGGTAGAAATCTGATTTTAAAAATGTATTTTTGTAAATGGTCACTATATCCTGACAGTAGTGTGTGAGGCAGGTAATCCTAACGGCATCTGCAGGATTTCACAGCCTGGAGGAAAACAACCAATCAGAGGCGAGCTGGAGCCTTGACATCTCTGAGCAGCTGTCAATCAGTCACAAACTCAGATCAAACTGTCAAACTAGGCAGCGCTGATCAAATATGAAGAAATATTCTGTTACTGTAATGCCTATTTCTCGCCTCTAATGTTTTCAGAAACATCTTGTAGTTACTATTTAGCTGTAAAATGAGAAAGTTTTGCTATGTTGGTATCAGTTGAAGAAAACAACACCCACCAGCAAGAGCAAAACTTTCTCATTTTACATCTAAACGGTACACTAGTGCTACTAGTTTCTTAGGCAAGAACTAGGCATTACAGTTACAGTTATATGTTTGCCTGCCTAGTTCGCGAGTGATTGACAGCTGCCTCCGTTGAACAGCCAATAGTAACACTGTCTCTGAAATGACCTGTGATTGGCCAAAGTCTTCCCTCACATACTAGATTTTTTAAAGCGTGAAAACAGCCATGAGGAGGTGCAGAAATCTAGTTTTCTCTCAGAACACTTGAATTACAATATGCTGAAAGGTTATTATTGGATTTTAGCCCAATGATGCCAAAAATAATCTGCCTGCTGCAGGTTTAAACGTTAACACTGTGAGGACCTAAATAAGCACAGCATCAAGTGCAGGTTCTTGATATCTACGGGACATATTCATAAGTAGTGACTTTATGTACACACTGGGCTTGCTCATTACAATATTTACTGTTACACCATCAAACAGCATGCTGAGTACAGCTCGCTTTCTGTCGATGTTCGGGTGAGGTTTGGCACCCTGATGATGTATTTACTCTAGCATTGCCAGAGGATGCAACTATGTCATGGCGGCTTCACCTCACGTTCTTAGTCTGGCTTTCTAAATGCTGTTTCAGAAATATTAAGTCAACTTGACTAATCTGGGAAAAACTGAATCGTTATTTATCATTCCTTCATTTAGTAACACATTTGGCCATAATTGTTTATAAAGAATATGGTATCAGAACAGTGATATTTGTATTGAAATTGTAACATCCTCTTTTTGACATTTAGCTGGAACAGGGCAGTCATGTTATAAATCTACGCAAATAAAGGGATGGTGTTCCTCCAGATGACATACAAGTTTACCTCAGTTTAAATTGATTTGGCAGACTTACTATAGGAGTAATTAACAGGATGATTCAGTGACTTTTCATCAACACTTAATGATCTTCTGGATCTTTCTCTCTGTCTGTCTCAGCTGCTCTCTCTCTCTCTCTCTCTCTCTCTCTCTCTCTCTCTCTCTCTCTCTCTCTCTCTCTCTCTCTCTCTCTCTTATTTCATTTAAACACACACTTTAACATACACACACAAACACCAGAATGACTCGGTGATTTCAGCGTGTTAATTCTGAAACTGGCCTGTGACGTGACTAATATTCTGAAGATGACTGTCTGCACCACAGCAATCCAAATACAGACAGACAGGATCAGACCAGAGTTACTCAGTCTGGGGTTTGGGGCCACATATGAGCACACTGGATCACAAGATATTTCTAAGACTGACCCTGAATAGTGCCCCACCAATGCTGGATATTTGAGCTTGATATAAATATCTGAGAGTATAAACAGCCAGAAATGTTTTTGACAGAGTTCGCTTAAATTTGTGATAGTTATTAATGAATTGTGACTAAGATATATCCTGAGCAGGACTCTGTTTTTAAACTTTGTTTCTTGCTTTATAAATTGATAAAAATACAAAAATGCATATATATTCCCCTTGAAAATAAGTAAATAAATAGATAAAATATATTAATAATATAAAGTAGAATTACAGCGAGGAAGGACTAAATGCTGTGAACTCGAGTAGTACTGAAGTAAAAGTTGACATATCCAATTTCACTGTACCGGTAACAACTTTGGTATGACTAATAACATAAATGAAATACACAAATGACATGAAATAATAGCACTGGAGTGTACAATATAAATTAGAAAGAGAATAAAGAGATTCAGTTCATCCTCATTTTCTGGGTCTATCTGAGTGGGACATTAAACAGTGTAAAAAGACCTATTATGTAACAGATACACAGTGTTGAAATGACCTCAAACATATCTCTCTGTATTGCACTTGTTACTTATCAGCATACTTGTATATCTATGCCCATGCCATCAACTAATGCCATACATCTACACTTAATAAATATTCTTGGGTCACAAAACAAAATGGCGACGGCCAAAAACCAAAATGGTGATGGCCTTCATGCCGAACTCGAGGCCTAAAAACTGCAGTCCACAAACCAATAGGTGATGTCATGGTGACTACATCCACTTCTTATATATAGTCTATGATACAGCCCGGTCAGTTTGTAAATGCAGGATTGAATATGCTACCAGTGAAGTAAGAGTAGTAGTAGTAGTAAAAAAACACAAAGTTGAGGTAAAAGTTTTAAAACGATCAGCTACCTTTTATATTTCTAGACAGGCTCTTTCAAAGACTGCCTCACTCAAGTTTTTATCCTGGCTGGTTTTCTGTGTGTGTGTCTGCAGGCAGTACAGCGTTGGCTTTGAGATGGTGACGGTGTCGACGGTGGGGGATCTGGGCCCGGCTGCCCTCCAGAAAAGGAGCAGTGGAGATTACAGGTGCTGTGGGTTTAACAAAAACAAAAACTGTGGCGCTGAAGAGGTGCTGACCACAGATCAGGCATCAAAAGCACGCTGGTAGCCTTGCAGAATCACTTTTAATGGTGAATACACCTGTTGAAGGTCTTCTTCAGGCCTACAGTACAGCGGGGTCTGCTGGACTTCATCCTGACTCACTCATTAGCACAGAAACTGGAGTAGTCAGACAAATTGAACTTCACAGTCTGGTACAAACAGAGCAAAACAATAACGTGAAATAGATTTTGTATGGACATGGTAATGTTACAGTAAATAAGGGAAATGATTGTCAGTAATTTGATTTGTCATGACCGATTTGAATGCTTGGGGTAAAACTGAAACAAGGGTTTTCATAATTTCAGATAACCCAGGAGCTTTCATAACATTATTATGACAGCACACGAAGAGAAGACGTTTGGGGTCATGCCGTCATGAAGTTTGTGATATTTACTAGTCAGTATTGTTCTACTAAAGTTTATGTGGAAGATGTATCATGATGATGCCTGAAGTGTGATTATAGTTCATCAAACATGTCAGATATGATGGCATTGAAACTGTGCTGCTGGGTTGTCTCCCGCTATGAACTAACGTATGTTAACCTCTGTAGAGCCTCAAAGTCTTTCTCTCTTTTACCAGGTGTGGCTTCTGCTACATGGAGGCGGACCACGTCCCAGCAGGCCTCTACAACGTCATCCCCACCACCTTCCTGCCCAAACAGGAAGGACCCTTCTTCTTGGACTTCTCTAGCACCTCACCCCTCAAGGTCTCCCAGCTCCAATGAAGATGGAGCTGGGAGGGTTAGAGACTGGGAGAGAGGACGGGGCAGGGACTGGGAGTGAGGTACTTGTAAAGGGTATCATGGGATGTCACTGAAACTGTACTCTGGATGTGATGAGGTGTCAAGGCCTCGATAAAACGCAGAGACCCAAGAATGTGTCACAGCTTGCTAAAACCTTTGCTGAGGGCAGACTGTGGGCTTGAACGTCAATGTTGGCTTGATGGTACCTGACAGTTATGGTGACTTCAGGATGGAATGAATCCCATTAACAGTCAAGGCATTTTGGGACAGGATAAAAAACACTTTCAGCAAAAATTAAACAGACAAAATAATATTTACCTCCTTCTGCCATAGTAATATAGATATACTGTAGTATCTAGGGAGCATGGATGTCATTGTTCTGATCAGAGGGTTAAATCTGATGGATCTCATGAGGTGACAGTGATCATACGACTACATCCTGGACTAGAGATGATGCAGAGATGTAACAAGGTTAAAATGAACACCAGCTACAAAATAAGCGCCATGACGACCTGAAAGCAGCAAATTCTTTTCAGGTTCTGTTTTGCTGCAATGAGCACCTCAGCAGACCAGTTGTATTTTCTTGTCAGATTTCACGGTTTAATCCCTTTAATTCCAGTGACACAATATCTTACTTCTACACTGATATTTAAGGCTTCACTTACACTGTATTGTTTGGATCGACTCGCTCTTTGGTTCCAGGTCCTGTTCTCTATTTCATTTTCCACTCCGAATAGTTCCCCTTCAATGTAGGCGGGATTCTCAAGTGATCGTCGTAGCGATGTCACATGAAACTGCTCTGGCATTTTCTTCACTCACTGAATCCTTCGTTAGCCAAATACAGGAACGTCTGCACTTTGTCAGTTGTAGGGAGTAATGTACGGTGTAATCTTTTAAAATCAATGGACTCCACCTTCTAGTATTGACTCAGCTCCGTTGGAACCTTGACCAAAGTGATACCAAAAAAGTACTGAGTACCAGGGACTCCCAACTTTTGCTGATGGAAGACCAAAACAGAGCTTGTTGAGTAGAGCCATGCGATACCACACGACAGAAATGCCGCTTTAGACAACAGTTTTCTTCCAACTTTGTGTTAAAAGTTTGTGTTTGTCCCTTTCATCATGTTTCAACATGACGTCCCCATGCACAAAGCCAGTTCCATAAAGAAATGGTTTATCCAATTTGGTGTGGAAAAACTTGACTGGTCTGCACAGTGACAGCACAGCAAGTGATGCATCCTTCCAGGCCGATGTAGGAAAGGGTCATGATGATGTCTCAGTAAAAGAGAGACCAGTCAAATCATGGCCAGTTTCAAATGATAGCCGTCTCCTCTGAATTCGTTCATGGCCCTGCCTTGCAAAAATATTGGGATTGATTTTCCTGGCTGTAACTTTCACATTATCGCTTCTTCATAGAAAGCAAAAAGTGTTGTAGAGATCAAGCTGGTCCCAGATTTAAATACAGGAAAATAAGATAATAGATAAAAATAGAAACCACAAGGAAACATCTAAGGTCACAATTACTCTAAGTCATGGAAAGCCATGAAAATCAACTCATGTTTGATATGCTCACTACTGCAAAACAACTTGATAAGAAGACGTTTCTTGATGCTGGCAGCCATGGCACAAACCTGTATGCTGCAGTGAGGATTTCCTCAGTTGTCTCTTTCTTTAATTATTATTCTACGTACCGTGATCAGATTTAGTCTGAAGTGTTGGCCAAAATAGTAAAAGCTGTTAGAAAAGGTGGAAGGAACAGTTTAAGTTTCCTTAAAAGACCACGAAGGTTTCTTTTTATCCTCAGGAGCAGTGCGGCAGAGCAGCACCACAGGGAATCCAGTATGGCAGCAGTTGAATGATGTGTCTTCATGTTGTCTGTGGCTGTGACGGCTGAGTGATGAAATATCAGCCTGATTTCACTGACAGGCCTCACGTCAGCACTCAGCTTGAGACAGGTGCCACAAGCTCTACCTGTATGTGTGTGTATGTAAAGGTTTGTCACTCAACCTACAGGTAAAAATGTAAATGTATTGCCAAGTACACATCCTTTGTTTACCTTATTTTGTTGATCTACTGCACTTTTTTTAAAATCATTTCTCATTATGTTTATTGTCAAACACAATATATTTAAATTAAATATCAATTGTTTCTTAAATGAAAGCAGTTTAGACAGTTTCTAGAAAGCTCATCTGACCATCACCCTGTTTTCTTACCGTGTTTTCAGT
This sequence comes from Pterois miles, assembly GCA_947000775.1. Lineage (NCBI taxonomy): Eukaryota > Metazoa > Chordata > Actinopteri > Perciformes > Scorpaenidae > Pterois > Pterois miles. Next base: position 5,706,742 of record CAMQGK010000568.1, on the reverse strand, counting down.
GTGTAAAGTTCCACCTATCAGCAGTCTGTCGTGTACGAATGTAGCTGCTATACTCTGTGCTGCTTGTCTCTGCAACGCTAGCAAAGCTTTGCAGTTGGGTATGCCGTGGCGGATTTGCTGAATGAGATCCGGACTGCATGTTGGGGTGTGAGCCCGTCCAACAATGTTAAGTGTTAAAATTAACAGAAGAGGTCACGTTGCATCATGTGTTAGCATTCAGCCAATCTCACACTTAAAGTAATAATCTCGAAGATTTTCATTTAAACATGTCTGTTCAGTCAGGTAACACAATGGTGATTGGACCTATGGTCCTCTGATGAAAGCCCTTACATTTGCAGTACTACGAACTGGGTGTCTGAGACATTCCCACTGTGGGACACTGTGGATTTCTGGGAAGTGAGATCGAAAAACACACTTGCAATTACTGCTTTTCGCCATGTATGCCGCCGAAGAGAATGAAACAGAGATGCTCGAGAATGTAATTTTAATAATTGTCTGTGCTGACATACTGTATATGTGACCTTGTTTTTTTTTTGTCAAACTACTTTTAAGTTTTCTTTCCAAAGTTCAAATGAAAAGTCAGAAACCGACAGCTGACAATTTTGCAGTGCCCTTCAGTTGAAAATGTTTACATGAACGTGGCTGCAGCGGACTACACAGGGTTGTGTTAGTGTTGAGGTTACTGTGCATGTTGTCACGCTACTGAGCACGATCCACAGCTGTAAGCTGCTGTGGTGAATGTAAAGCCAAACAGTTTGCCACCAATGATCATTTTCATTTCATTATTGTTGCACTTAGTTGTTTGTTTAATCGATAAAATGTCACAGAGCTAAAGGTTGAATCTCCACTTTGCTTGTTTACAGCAATATAAAACAGTAAATCAGCATCACATTTCTGAATGTGGAAACAGTGAGGTTTTTGCACGTTTGCTTGATAAATGACACAAAATATTAACTGATTATCAAAATTGTTGATATAATTTGCCTGTTTGAGGAATCGACTAATTGTTTCAGCGTTAGTGCAACATGTGTAGTATGCATGTGACTCATTTCAAGGCAGACTGCATCAACAGGGCACTCGTGCACAAAATATTCCAAAAACATTTTCATCATATAATCAATATAACACTTTTATATGATTTCATTATGTTAACTACATGCTTTAGCTTTGCTTTACAATTTTTAAAATTTATTTATCTTTGTATATCCCATAAAAACTTACACATTACACCTAAGAAGAAGAAGAAGAAGAAGACACCTTTATTACCCCCCCACGGAATATTTTTTTTTTTTTTTTTTTCTCTTTTATATTTTTTATTCACACACAAAACCCACACACACATTTTTATTGAGAGATGTGAGAGTGAGGGGGCTCCTCTCCACCCCCCCCCCCGCGTTTTGGGGTTTTGTTCCCTTCCCCCAGGGGCCCCCCGCCGCGCCCCAAAGAGAAAACCGCCCCCCCCCCCCCCCCCCTTCCCCCCCCCTTTTTTGTTCCTTTCCGGGCCTTAACCCGGGACCCCCCCGTTCCCCAACCCACCCCCCACACACTGAGCTACTCCCGCCCCCACTTATACACATTATTCCATGTGTAAATTTTGACCTGGTTCATAGTAATGCTTCCGGGGAGCATGGTGACAGTTTTCACTCAGAATTACTGTTAACAATAATTCCCAGTGAGGCCGGTGCTGACTGGTTGCTGACTGTCAATGAACTGTAAATGCTGGTGTGCTAAAAGGTTAAAATGATCTTTCAGAATGAACTATAGCTTTAAATATCCATTGCCAAGTATTTTTTGTTAAATATCCACTTGTTGATTGATGAGTAATCATAATTATTATTAGCAATGCCCATGACTCTGTTACCATATTCAGTTTTGTCTTTTTAATTGGCAACAAGACGACTAATTTAAATATGCAGCAGGACAATCTCTTGCAGCAGCCTATGGTATGAATGATGTTGTAATGTTTGCAGAACTTGCACTAAATGTTGGGTAGACTGATGCGTTCAGACTTTGAATACAGAAAACGATATCTGCTGCTGTCTGTGCTCTTTTATTTTTTATTTATTTGGGAGGGGAGGGCTTGCAACATTCATCCAATTTTATACTTTTTCTCTCACATAACTCCTATAAAAGGTGATTTGATCTCAACATGCTAAGGCCAATATTAATTCTGTGGGACATTTAATTTAAAGAAAAAAAAAACTTGCCGGATACATTATTGTACATTAAAACACAAAAGTGATGTCAAAATGTTTTTTGCTTAACATTTCCGGCCACAGTGACAACAGACGTTTGTTGTGCTAAAGTGAAAGAGGTCTGAAGACACAATTAATGAAAAGGAAAGATTACAAGTCCAGACAGGTGTTATCTCCTCCGACAACTCTTTGCTGACTCCTTTGAGGTATGTTGACATCCAGCCACTGGGTGTTGCACTCTCCCTCCTCTGTTTCATTGGGTCGTGTCTAGAAGGGAGCCTGCAACCAGCCAAATCTGATCTGAGATCTGCGAAAACCTGCAAACTCTCACGAGACCCACTGCACGAGGACATATTCGAGGTTTACAACCTGAGATCAACAACAAGAGTTTCCACAATTTGTGGGCTCTCTTCTAGCCACCAGCATCCCATTGCATTAACGTCACACAACAAGTGGGTGTCAGTTTGTTGTTCAACCTGCATAATGTTTATAACTTAAGAAATCAAGCTGAAATTTAACAAACGTAAAATGCAGAGGTAAAACAGCCGCGGTAATCCCCTGAACAATATGGATTGATGATTGTCATTCTGAGTATACCATAAATCTACAATATGTCTGATTAAATGCACCAAACAGAGGCAGTCTGTGTGTGTAAGCAGGTGGTGTGAAGTGAACAATCTGGTGGTGCAACGGCAGCGTGGTTTCTTCAGCTTCACCATGAAAACTCAGCATGGTAAGTTGATCTTTCTTACTATTACTTTTTTGAAATGTTTTCAAGATTTTTCAAAAAAAACCTGGGTCTAACTCCACTGTTTGTCAGACTAGTGGGGACTAGTACAGACTTTAGCGTTTGAACTGATGAAGCCACTTGAATAAGGGGCGAAACGTCTTCAGAGACAAATCTAAGTCCAGTTGCCTTCGATTCAATTTTTGCCAGAATGAATCTGACCTGGATGAATGAGAACCTTCACAGACACTAGTTTGTTGTTATGCATAAATGCAATTGAACTTCCGGGGATTGTACCAGGTTCCATTTTGAAATGAGAGAACCTGAGGGACCCATTGGTACCAACCATGCCATACTAGCTTGTCATGAACGGGGTAAAATAACGCTCCAAAGTTAAGCTAAATGTTGACAAGGAAAAACTGTCATGTCCATTTTCAAAGGGGTACGTTGACCTCTGACCTCCAGATATGTGAATGTAAATGGGTTCTATGAGTACCCACCAGTCTCCCCTTTACAGACATGCCCACTTTATGATAATCACATGCATTTTGGGGCAAGTCATAGTCAAGTCAGCACACTGCCAGCTGTTCTTGTCTGTTGGGCTGCACTTTGCCATGTTATGATTTGAGCATATTTTTTATGCTAAATGAGAGGTTCTGGACAATATTTGTAATTGTTTTGTGCTGTTGATTGATTTCCAGTAATAAATATATAGATGCATTTACATAAAGCAACATATTTGTCCACTCCTATGTAGATAAGCGTATTAAATACTTGACAAATTTCCCTTTAAGGTACATTTTGAACAGATGAAAAATGATGTGTGATTAATTTGTGATTAATCATGATTCAATATTTTAATCAATTGACAGCCCTCGTTATTTCCCAAGGATTTGGTGCAGGTTCTGGGTCAGTTTACGCAAAACGATATGCCATGCCTCCTAAGAATATGATAGAACCGGCTTTCTTCTTCATATGGATAGGTAAGAAGAAGAAGAAGAAGATCAACCTTTATTCTTCCCGCAGTGGGGAAATTCAATTTACACTCTGTTTTAACTTATACATGGTACATGCACACAAACACACACACACATGCAGTAATGGAGAGATGTCAGAGTGAGGGGGTTGCTCCAGACAAGCGCCCCGAGCAGTTGGGGGTTTGGTGCCTTGCTCAGGGGCACCTCGGCAGTGCCCAAGAGGTAAACTGGCACCTCTCCAGCTACCAGTTCACACTCAGTTTTTGGTCCATGTCGGGACTTGAACCGGTGACCTTCCGGTTCCCAAGCCAACTCCCTACAGACTGAGCTACTGCCGCCCCCAAAATTATCCCTCCTTCGAGCCGGATACATCTTCAGTATTACAGAAATGTATCATGTGTTAGGCATTTGTTTTCATTAATGGCAAGAAAACTTCAAAACTGTCCCAGTCACCCTGAATTCAGTGCCACATTTTAAAAAGTTTTTATGTTCTTCTCTTATTTGTAGTTTTGTCTCTTGTTTAGCTTCTGCAGCTGAAGAGCAGATCTGAATGGGCAGTTTAAAGTCATAAAAAATATAAAAGCAGCCGCTTCAGTCTGACGTGAAATACAGACATAAAACTACAGTTCAGATAACCGTCCTGTTTAAATTAAACGTTTACTATCAGCTGCCTTTTTGTACATATAAGTACAGTTCCTGTTTATTATCTAACACTGTGATGACGTAAACAGGGGGCGGGGCCTCCACTCTAGCGAGTACCACTCCAGTGAAGAGGATGATGTGCTGATATCTCACTCTGAACACATTTCTGGGAACCAAAGATGGTTGGCTGCAGTTCAACATAAAAGTGTGAATCACTGTTGCCCTCATGTTCGGAAACAATGCTGCAAAATGTCTTATTATAAATACTACTACTACTACTACTACTATTACTACTACTACTACTACTAATAATAATAATAATAATAATAATAATAATAAAGTTTTTTTCCAGCTTCTAATGTGAGCTAATCCTATCTTTCCTTTGATTATCTGCAGCTTAAATATTTTGAAGTACATTGACACATTGACATACTTGACTTTGGATTCTTTTTTGTTATCTTATTTACATTGTTAGGAATCTTATTTGTCGTTATCTAAGTTTACTTGATCATATTTCATTATTATAATACAACTACTACATTTCGAGTCAAACTCATACAATGTTGTTGTTTTTTCATTGGATTGAGTCCTCTGTTTAATATACCATCTCTGTCCAGTCTCATCGCGAGCGCCTCCGCGCAGCCTCCCTGCATCCGAGCGCGAGCATCACTGCGCACCGAGCACAGCACCGACAGAGACGCTCAGCCAGCGGACATATGAGGTCTTTATCCCCCGGACCAGAGGCTGGTTTTCGTTGATTCTTCTCTCCCCGTCGCTTCTCTATGGATGTGAAATAAGAGCGGGCCGGTAGTCAGTCGGTGTCCTCTCCATCTCTCTGGTCTTCTTCCCGCTCCGTCAGGACCGCATCCTGCCACAGATCCACAAAATGGCGGACATCATCGAGCTGGGACCCGCCTACGGTGAGAGCCAGGCCCTTTCTGCTTCACCTCTCTGCTACTGCTCGTCCAAATAGCTCCTTTAAAATACTCTATGTGTCGTTTTACCACGGTTTTATATTATTTTATCATCAGTATAACAGGTGTATTAGACTAAAATGTCCCGTGTCATCTCCTCTGGTTGTCTACACACCCAGTTAATGAAGCGTTATCATGCCCATTATTTTACTTTAATTCTATCAATTAGATGTCTCTGCTGGTAACTGTTAGTCATTACCGTTACTGACTCAACTAAATCAGTTTAAAGGTGATTTTTTTTTTTAGCACCAGACAGGTTGGATAACATAAAAAACATCAGCCATTTTGTCATTTAATCAACAACAAACGGACAACAGGAATCCCAAAGACAAAATGGCGTTTTCGTGTTGAAAATTGAGCTTTATTAAAAACACAATGTTGTGATAAATATGAAAATAAATATAAATAACTTCATCCCGACAGACGCGTCAAACAGGGCGGCTTCCTCTCTCGTGCGCCTCGGCAGGGTGCGTGCGCGTGCCAGTCAGGGTGGATATCAAGGGTGACGTCATGTCTGTACCCGGCGTTGGTTTATGGGGACACAGATACCCGATGTACCTGCACGTCCTACCGTCGGATCCTTTACTGCAGTAAAAGTACTATGTTACAGTAAAAGCACCAATACCACACTGTACAAATATTATGTTATAGTAAAAGTACAAATACCACACTGTTAAAATGATCTGTTACAGTAAAAGTACTAACACCACTCTGTAAAAATACTCTGTTACAGTAAAAGCACCAATACCACACTATAGAAATAGTATGTTATAGTAAAAGTACTAATAGCACACTGTTAAAATGATCTGTTACAGTAAAAGTACTCATATCACAGTGTCAAAATACTCTTGTTACAGTAAAAGTACAAATACCACACTGTTAAAATGATCTGTTACAGAAAAAGTACTAATACCACAGAGGAAAAATATGGTTGTTACAGTAAAGCACTAATACTGCAGTGTAAAAATACTTTGTTACAGTGAACATACTTATACCACACTATATAAATAATTTGTTACAATAAAAGTACTAATACCACAGAGGAAAAATATGGTTGTTACAGTAAAGCACTAATACTGCAGTGTAAAAATACTTTGTTACAGTGAACATACTTATACCACACTATATAAATAATGTGTTACAGTAAAAGTACTAATACCACACAATGTTACAATAATCTGTTACAGTAAAAATACTAAGATGACAGTGTAAAATACTCAGTTATAGTAAAAGTACTAATACCACAGTGTGAAAATACTCTATTACAGTGGAAGTACAAGTACAACACTGTAAAAATACGCTGTTATTGTTAATATGTCCAAAATATCCAAAAAATGTCCAATTAGTAGTAAAATATGGGGAAAATATGTGTGAAAAATAGCCTTAAATTTTAGATAAAACCTTGAAAAATATCTGAAAAATATCAAAAAAAAATAGTACTACAATATGGGAAAAATATAAGTGAAAAGTATCAGTTATTAAAACTTTATTTGTTTTCTATATGTCAGAATGAGAGTTAAGAGATTGACATTAATATGTATAAATTAGAACAACAGCTAACCATTCTTTTCAATTTTTTTTTGATTAGTACGCTGATGATTTATCTGATAAACTGAATAGTCATTAGGTCAATTTACCATTGAATTATTATTGATCATCCAACAGTTTTTTGCAGATTGATTTTCCATTTTCTGTTCCGTTTGTTTTAAAGTTGAGTAAAATAGAGTGGTTTAGTGCAGCACTGGCCTCTGTGGAGCCTATTGGCTCTTATCCGGCCAATAAAGACCGAGTAGTTAATGTGAATTGAAGTTGTTGCTGCAGATCAGAAACTAGTTGATCCTGAGTTTAGCTCGGCTCAGCGGACTGTTAAAGCCTCACAGCTCTGTGTGTGTGTGTGTGTGTGTGTGTGTGTGTGTGTGTGTGTGTGTGTGTGTGTGTGTGTGTGTGTGTGTGTGTGTGTGCTGGGCAACGAGCTCAGCTGCTTTCAGCTCTTTCCAAAACATGACATCATCTGATGCCGTGTGAATGAACGGCTACAACAACAGGAAGGAGGATTTTCAGGACTCTGGTTGTGATTAATGAATATTCTGACCTGTTCATAATATTTTATAATTAACTGTGATAATGAAGTCAGATGTGATTAACGCGGGTCAGTGTCACAGCAGTATTACAACTGGCAACGACTGTTTTCCTGAATTAATCCGTCTCTAATTTTCTTGTCTATAAGTTTAATGTCGCCTCACTTTACTCATGCCGTAAACCCAACATAAACAGATTGTGCTGTGATTTAATATCATTAAATAGATAAAAGGATGCTGAAATAACTACATAATATTGCCGATTTGTAAAAAGCCTGAATTGATGCTTTGTCAGGTCTAACTGCAAGACGACAAGCAAACAACTTATAAAATGCTTGTTTTCTGATGGAGGTTGGATGGATCAGTGTCAGGCTATGTAGCTGCTCCATCAACACTCATCAACATAAAGTCATCTAGGCAGAAATACAGCAGCAATGTTTGTATACAGTAAACAGATCAAAAGCTTGAGCCGCTGTCAACACTAGATACATGTTCTTGTTAGGGATGTCACAATACCAGAAATCTAGTAGTCAATACCAATACCAGTGATTTCAATGATTCTCGATACCTAGTTCAACATTAGTAACTAAACACTACTAACATTAGTAGCTTTGTTATTTATCCCATCAGGACTGTACTGCTAACAGCTGCTAACAGCTAACATGACTAACTATGTTGATTTCAACACAGATTTGTTGTTCACAGGGCAGCATTATCAGGGAAACAACAGGGTTCCTCCCCTCAGGATTAGTAGCATCATGCTGTTGAGCGCCTTTTTTCTCGCCACTGTGTCTCCGGTCCCAGTCAAACTGAAACATGATACAGCATGTGTATGCATCGTTATGCATGTGTAACTATCATAAAGCATCAATACAGAGGAATCGATAGTCATGTAGGCATGCGATATCTAGAGTTCTATCACGTTTTAAGAATTTTTGCATCGACTTGGTACCAAAGTATTAGTTCTTGTGACATCCCTAGTTTGCGTCGCTATTCATGTCACTCAGTGCAAATTCATGTGTATTCGCCTCTTTGCATTGACTTTGTCTGTAATTGCGCCACATAAAAAGTTTGCTTCACACTTGGTTTGAATTACATTTGAAAAAGTGTTGGTTGTCACGTTTGGAGGAGCAGACATTTATGTTTTACATCAGATATTCTGTTTAAATACAGTGTCTCCTACAGAGAGTGTTGCATTATGGGTTGTTGGCTAGGCTGGCGACTGTCCTCCACTCCATTTATAGTGTGAAGATGCACATAAATGTCTCGGCAGATCTACATTGGGGCAGCATAGTTGAACAAAATTTTATCAAAATGTCAATATTGCCCACTGCATTACAGAAGATCTTTGAAAATATAATTTAAAATGAAATATTGTGATGCTGCAGAGATGTCCTGGCCTACACATCGTCATGGTCTGGTACATTTTAACAGGATTAGATATTTTTCAGAATGGTTCAGCCCTCTACAGAGAGAGGGGTGTTATGGATAATTATACGTAGATCTCCCTCATTAATATGAATGAGAATGTGTGTGTGTGTGTGTGTGTGTGTGTGTACTTGTACAGCTATCATTGCGAGGACCGGTTTGAGTTTTAGACCGTCAGAGTGAGGACGTTTTTGCAAAGTGAGGACATTTTGGCCGGTCCTAGGTTAGGTTAGGGTTAGGGTAAGGGTTGGGGTCAGGCATTTAGTTGTGATGGTTAGGGTTAGGGTTAGGGGCTAGGGAATGCATTATGTCAATGAGAGTCCTCACAACGATAGCTGTACAAACGTGTGTGTGTGTGTGTGTGTGTGTGTGTGTGTGTGTGTGTGTGTGTGTGTGGTGTAGCAGCATCAGTGTGTCCTTGTGGGACAGATCAGGACAACAATACTCCTCTGTACACAGCAAACAAAGACCTCCACTAACTCCCCCCCCCCCCCCCCCCCCCCTCCTCTCTCTATCTCTCCTCCTTCTCCTTCACCTCCTCTCTTCCCTCCTCCTCTCCTCCTTCTCCTTTTACTCTCTCCTCTTCTTCCTTCCCTCGTCCTGTCTTCCTCCTCCTCTTCCCTTCTCCCCCTCTTCCCTCCCTCACTGCTGTGTGTGTTAAAGTCTGTGTACAAGTCATTCAGTAGTAAAGGAGAATTTAAAAAAAATACTTCAATAACTTTATTTTTACTCAATATTATGTGATGGTAGAAATGCTATATATTATAGTATTATACTGAATCACAACATCTATCTTACAATTACACAGAGTAATAATAACAGTATCTTCATCATGCACATGTACATCAGTAAACACTGCAGCAGCAACAGAAAGTTTCTGTTGTCCTCTACTTTTCTACATCAGTGGTGGGCATTTGAGTTTTGAAGACGAAAACTCAAAAGCAATGTGATCTTTTAACTGTTGCTCTGAAAATGTTAGACATTAAAGAAATTGACTCAGGCTATTATTACAAAATTATTTTTAATATTTTGATTATTGATAAATAAATTTAATTAGGCTATTTAATAAATTTGTTTTTAATTATGTGTAGTATTGATAAATAAACTGAATTAGGCTATTAACATATTTTTAAATATTATTGCAAAATAAACTGAATTAGGCTATTATTAAATTATTTTAAAATAACATTATTGTTGAGCAACTGAATTATGCTATTATTCATTTCTTTTGAAATATTGATATTGATAAATAAACTGAATGAGGCTATTAGTATATTGTTTTTAAATATTATTATTATTATTTTGAAAACATGAATCAGGTTATTTTTATTAAATTATTTTGAAATATTAGTTTGATAAAGAAATTGAATTTAAGGTATTATTATCATTATTAAATTATTTTTAAACATTATTATTGATAACGAAACTGAATTAGGCTATTATTATTAAATCATGTTTAAATATTATTATTGATAAACTGAATTTGTCAAATATTAAATTGTTTTTAAATATTATTATTATTATAAGTAAATTGAATTAGGATATAGTTATTAAATTATTTTTAAAATATTATTTTGATAAAGAAACTGAATTAGGATATTATTATTAATTATTTTAAAATATCATTATTACTGGCAAAGAAACTTTTTTAAAAGATCATTTAAAAATCAGTAATGTATCAGTGAATCAGTAATGCTGATTACTTTTTTGTAAATAAGCTAATCAATGATTAATAATGATTAATAGTCTCTGTTCTGACGTGTCTCTGTGTCTCAGCCATGTCTCCAGTCCTGGCGGGCTTCCTGGGAGCTGGTGTTCTGGTTCTGGTCGTGGTGGTTCTGGTTCTGCTCTGGTCTTTCTGTCAGCGCCGTTACCTGCACTTCTCTGGACGCTACAAGCTGCACGGTGACCGTTACTGTGACGCCGAAGACCCCCCCTACAAGTTCATCCACATGTTGAAGGGCATCAGCATTTACCCAGAATCCCTCAGCAGCAGCAAGAGGATCGTCCGAGGCATTCGGCGCGTGGACCGCTCTGACCGTGATGGAGAGCGCGGCTGCCCCACCGGTGCCGGCGCAGGGAGGGGCATGGTGCTGGTGGATGCTGAGAACAACATCCTGGATGTACCGGGGCAACTGCAGATGAGTCACCTGGTCCCCCCTGCTGGGCCTGGAACCGCCCACAGCTTGGCCCGGGTGGAGCGGGCACTGCCAGTCCGTGCCGACTACTGCTGCCTTGACAGCAGCTCAGCCAGCAGCAGCCAGACCAGCAGCAAGACGGTGTCCCCCTTCACCCCCGCCTGCTCAGAGCCAGAGCCAGAGCCCAGCTTGGGGGCCATCAGCCTCACCGTTGACTACAACTTCCCCAAGAAGGCCCTGGTGGTGACCATCGTTGGGGCCCGGGGTCTTCCCGCCATGGATGAGCAGGCGGGCAGTTCGGACCCCTACGTGAAGATGACCATCCTGCCGGAGAAGAAGCACCGTGTCAAGACCCGCGTACTGAGAAAGACCCTGGACCCGTTGTTCGACGAGACCTTCACCTTCTATGGCGTGGCCTACAGCTCGCTGCCTGAGCTGACCCTGCACTTCCTGGTCCTCAGCTTTGACCGCTTTGCCCGTGATGATGTCATTGGAGAGGCTGTGGTGCCACTGAAGGGCGTAGACCCGAGCACGGGCCGAGTCCACCTGAGCCAGCAGATCACCAAGAGGAATATGCAGGTGAGTGACAGCTGTTAATTTTAGTTATAAGACAGGAGCTTTAATTCACCTTGTTTTATTTGTACATTGCTTTGGACAAAAGCATGTGACTAATGAATAAATGAGTCGTTACTGGAAGATTATTTCTGATGTTTCATATAGACCCCCCCTCTGTTAGCAACCATGATGAGGTATTTAGTGGGCGGAGTGTTAAGTGGAGGCAGAATAATTCTCTGAACACATTAATTAACGCTGGCTAACAAGTATTCTTGTCTTTTTTTTTTAAACAATGGCTGAAGAAAATACTACTTTCTCTCAGTATGAATTGTCACTCACTCTCCAGGATCACCAGTGTTAGTTGAGAATGTTAACATTAACCAGTGGGACCAAATTAGCCGACCCCCAAGCCACTGAAGACTACTTGGTGGCACTAGTTAGCTCGATAGATTGTCTCCCGAACTGGCTAGTTAGGTAGCTGGAGGCAGGGGGACCATGATCCAGTGCTGTCCTCTGTTTGGCTTATTTTCTGTAGCATAGTGGAATTTGCAAGGTAGCTAGCCAACTAGCCAGTCAGAAGATGAGTAAATTTAACAACTCAGTCATTCATCCACATGCTCTCGTCACAGCGTAGGAAAACATAGTGCTATCGCCAGATGAGTGATAACTTTGTTAGCCTCATTTTCTGTTGCATGACAGCATGGTGGAATTAGCAAGCTAACCTAACTAAGTAGCCAGCCGTTTGTCCAACGGCAACACTGTAAAGATAAATTGAGGGCGTACAAACCTTTGGATGCCTATAGTTAACTATACTTCAGTAAAGTCAGTCAAAAGGAGAGTCGAACAATATCAGTGAAACATTTCAGAGATAGAGAGAAAGAGTTGCTAATAGTTTAGCCTTCTGCAAATCACAGCCAATGGCTCAAAGCCGTGCTTAGCAGAATGAAACATTTCTCAAATATTGTAGCTTGCTAGAGCCTCGAATCAGAGTTGGTCATATCATATGTTGTGATATCTGGATTCTGGCAGCCAACAACACTGCAAAATGACATTTTAGATGTGTAACTTTAGCCCACTGCTAGTGTTAAGATAAGATAAGATGAACCTTTATTAATCCCCGGAGGGAAATTATATCTTAGCCTCCAGTCTTGTCTTTGTTTAGCCTCCAGCTAACGCGATGATGTCATCATGATCACCTTTTAGTCAACACTGAAAGGGACTACACAGCTGCAACAGTTATTATTGTTGATGATTACATAATTTAATCAACTGTTGTTTTTTTTTTTATTAATTGATTGTTTCGTGCCATTTAGCTACATAAGTTAATGTTTTTGTCTCAGCAACTGTTTTTCAGAGGAAGCTGGAACTAGAATATGATGTATTTATTTTAGTTTTTATCTGAGTGATTCATATTATCATTTCAGCACAAATCACAAAATCAGGGTAAAAACACTATGTGAGTGTTTCTTGTTGTCCAGATTGCTGTCAGCTGCTGTGAGTCTCAGTGTCTTTATCAGGTTAAAGCTGTGAGCATGTCTTTGGGAATAAGACGAGCTGTTGTCTCACTCTGACGGCATCTCAGTGAAATGTGCTGATCAGCCGTTTGTGGCAGCAGTGACATCATCTGTGACATCAGAGGGTTAAACAGGGCTGACACCAACGTCATTATTTTACATTCAAAGCTTCTGTTGAGGTTTTCAAATGAAGCTTTTAATGTCTGACTACTGAAACTAAAACGGTTAATATGGCAAGATTTTTGGTTTGAAGCTGACAAGAGTTGGGCAGAAAAACACATCTAGAATCTCTCTCTCTATCTGTCCATATATCTATCATATCTATTCATTTATTCATCTATTTATTTATTTAATCAGAATCCCCAGTTGTTACTACTTAAAGTAGAAACAACTTTTCCTCCAAAAACTCACAATGTAAAAACTGATATTTTATTAAAATTCAAAGCAAAAAGGGAACAAAAGAACAAAAGAAAAACAAACCACATTCAAAAACAGAACAACAAAACAATAAATAAATAACAATAAAACTCCTAATGACAAAAATTACAACAAATGACAACAAGTCAAAAATTTAACAAAAGAAAAAGAAGCAACCATAAAACAAAATAAAACAGCTAGGGCTGACACGAATGCTTCGAAGCTTCGACCATTGCCATGGTAATTGAATGCTTTTGAATATTTCCCACCAAAGCATTGAATATTAACAAATATTTATAACTGGACCTTTGACACCAAACTATCAAATACCTTTGAATATTTCTCCCTGAAGCTTCGAATACCTTTGAACATTTCTCCCCAAAGCTTCGAATACATTTGAATATTTCTCCCCAGAGCTTTGAATACTTACGAATATTTCTCCCCGAAGCTTCAAATACTTTTGAGTATTTCTCCCTGAAGCTTTGAATACCTTTGAATATTTCTCACTGAAGCTTCAAAGCCCAAAAAATGATATTCGGGGCAGCACTAGTAACAACATAACAAATACCCACACCTAAAAACATTCCATAGCTCAAAAACAACAGCAGCACTATTAAAAAACATCGTATTTCAATTGCTGAAATGTAAATGATATAGGTTATGTAGGAAAACGTTTCGTATTTGAATAGAGGTTAATATCAGGTATTGAAACTCTTTTTAAGAACAGGTTTACTGGTTAAATGTGTAACATCTGATGGCAAACCATTCCTCTGAACACAACAGTATGTCGCCTTGCATCAGTGTTTGAAACAAGTGAAAAACAACCTCTTGATGTGTCTATCTATTAAAGTTATGGCCAATATTACTATGTAGTACACTCAATACTCTCATTAGGTTCCACTCTGGAGCAGCTGCTGATTCAAGTGAGACACTTAGTGGTAAAATGTGGTACACCAGTCCCGTCTGGTGTTTGCCTTCATATCAAAACAGTTTTAAACTATTTTACCATAGCTGCTGCACCAGCTGAACCTGAACCAGACCACCTGACAGGTTCTGGTTCAGTTTTAGCAACAGATCTGAAATAAACTCGTTCATGCTTCATAAAAAAAAAAAAAAAGGGTTTTAAAGTCACAGAGGACAAGTAACATGTTTATTTGTTATTCTGTTTGAGTTCCTGACATGATGACAGATGAGCTGTGATGAAGTGATGCGCGTTATATTGATTATTATATGATCTGAAGTGATGTGCGTTATATTGATTATTATATGATCTGAAGTGATGCGTGTTATATTGATTATTATATGATCTGAAGTGATGTGATGGAGAGCAGTCTGTGCTGAACACTGACTGTGTTTGTGTTTTCAGTGTGAGAGTCGTGGAGAGCTGCTGGCGTCTCTGTCCTACCAGCCGGTGTCTCATCGTCTCAGCGTGGTCGTCCTGAAGGCTCGACACCTCCCCAAGATGGACATCACTGGCCTGTCTGCAAGTAAGTCAGTTGGATATACAATTAACACTTTAACTTTATCATCCCTGAGAGGAAACTTGTCTCACAGCTGCTAAAACACAAACTTAAG
The DNA here is from genome assembly GCA_947000775.1 of Pterois miles. Classification (NCBI taxonomy): domain Eukaryota; kingdom Metazoa; phylum Chordata; class Actinopteri; order Perciformes; family Scorpaenidae; genus Pterois; species Pterois miles. The sequence goes on along the minus strand of CAMQGK010000568.1, from coordinate 5,691,522 downwards.
CTAAAACCAGGAAGTTTATGTGGCATACACTGTAACCATTCAGCTGCTGGAGTGCTTGTTTGTTGAGGGTTTTAAACAATCCTTAAATGTAGGAGATATCCAATTAAACCCCTTTTAATATATTTACCATTTATTAATCTATTAGTTAACTTGACCTTAACCTGGCGTGAACCCTGCAAATAAGGAGCAACCCCTTCAATTTGCACCTTAAATCTATAATTTTATCCATCAATTATCATCAAATCAGGCTGAAATCTGTTCACTTCTCTGTGTGAGACTCAGTTAACCTGTCAGACACCTGATAGCTCAGTTGTTAGAGATGATGCTTTGTAGTATGAAGGTTATGGGTTAAATTTCCTCCTGTTTTTTTTTTTCTGTTCAACCCTCAGTGGACTCTTTCATAAAGATGTTTCTTATTGTGAAAAGTCATGAATGAGCCTCACATGGGATTTACGACTGGGGTTATTGGGACTGTTCTTTTCGTTCGACTCGTTCTGACACGAGTCAGAAACAATCCTACGCAGCCGCCACTGGAATCTAATTATACTAATAGTAGAATACTAATCACTACTTAACCTGTTTTTAATACATAAAACGTATTATAAAACTTATCAACTTTTTTAGGCTGAAAGACACAGTTTCTCTCCAAACTTCCTTTTAAGGGAATTTCCCAAAAAAGGAAGTCCTGCATCTTAACAAAAAAAAAAAAGAAAATGGTCTTTTAATGTACAAATTAAGGTGTAGTTACCTGTAATGTTATTTTGTATATTTTAAGGGTTAGGTGTATAGGTATAGGAAATAGGTGTAAATAATATATAAATATATACTTAAATAAAAAGCACCAGTGACCATCAATAAAATAAGAAATATAACAAAATGTCTATATACAAGTCAAGTGTTCTTTAAGTGTGATTGATCATACTGGATGATGTACTGCACATGGGCTGGATGGTTACGTACAGGATATTTCTTTATTTTCTCCTCAGATCCATATGTGAAGGTGAACGTCTTCTACGGACGTAAGCGCATCGCCAAGAAGAAGACCCACGTGAAGAAGTGCACACTGAACCCGGTCTTCAACGAGTCCTTCATCTATGACATCCCGCCCGAGCTGCTACCCGAGATCTCCGTTGAGTTCCTGGTGGTCGACTTCGACCGAACCACCAAGAATGAGGTTCTGGGCCGCCTGCTGCTCGGCCTCCACAGCCCCGCCCCCTCCGGAGCCTCCCACTGGAGGGAGGTCTGCGAAAACCCCCGCCGGCAGATTTCCAAATGGCACAACCTGAGCGAGTACTGAGGGAGGACCGCCAAAAACCAGCTGACATCACCGACCGGCTGGGACTCCACCAGTGAACACCACTGGGAGATAAAGACTCAGTGTACAGCACACACATACGCGCGCATGCGCACACACACATGCACACACACACACACACACACACACACACACACACACACACACACACACACTCTGTTGTGATCATAGTTAAACACTGACCCTGTTCACACCTGGTATTAACATACGTCTCCAGTGATATCACTTCCCCGTTCAAATAAACACGTTCATTTGCTTTAGAGGCGCCACAGAGGAGGAGGAGCTTGTCTCCTTAGAATATCTCTGTGGAATAAATAACCACTGCTTTGTACATGTTGGTGAAGTCCCAGATATGTCAGAAAACCAAACGCTGTCGTGTCTGGGTTCATAACATCACCTGGTGGTGAGCTGTGTTTACATACAGTTCACATACACTGACTATATCTAGCAGCCACATGTCACTGCTGTGGTGTGAACCCAAAATAAACAGACTTTGCTGTGATTTAATATCAGTAAACATATCAAAATGATGCTTAAATAACTACATTATGATGCTTGTTTTCTGAATGGGGTTTGGATGGATCAGTGTCAGGCTATGCTGCTCCATCAACACTCAATCATCTAGACATAAATAGGGCAGCGACGTTGTTTCTACCATAGACAGTCTGTGGTTTCTACACAGAGTTTAGTCTGGTCTCTGTACAGATATGATGTACTATTGTAGCTCTGGGTGACCACAGACACATACAGGATTTATTTCATCCATTTCTGATTCAACAACGTCAGCACGTCAGCGACCACATGAGAAGAATCTCAATGTCAGAGCCTTTAAAAAAAACTTGTCTGTCAAGTTGAAATATTTCAAGTCCCGTGAATTAATGCAAATTTTGCGTGCTTGCGTCGCGTCATTCAATTTGCATCTATTTGCATCTTTGCATTGAGTTTGTATGTAAACGCGCCACACGAAAAACTCGCTTCACTCTTGATGTGAAATGCACTCCCTGTGCCTAGTCTTCCAGAAATTAAAGTCTATTCCTTGGAGTGTTCCAAATGTTAGACTCTCATGATATTCCTCTCTCTGGGCTTTTTCAAACATTTAACACCAAATATTGTCGGTCCTGATGGTAACTACTATTTTCAGAATTTTGGCCCTTTAAATGCCAGTTTGTTTACATAAGGCCACTATTGTTTTTTTATGAAGGAACTAGGACTGTCAGTTGATTAAAATGTTTAATCATGATTAATCATACATTTTTTTATCTGTTCTAAATGTACCTTAAAGGGAGAGTTGTCAAGGTTTTAATACTGTTATCACCATGGGATTGGACAAATATGCTGTTTTATGCAAATGTATGTATATATTTATTATTGGAAATCAATTAACAGCACTAAACAATGACAGATCTTGTCCAGAAACCCTCACAGTTTATGTTAGCATAAAACAATATGCTCAAATCATAACATGGTAAACTGCAGCCCAACAGGCAACAGCAGTTGTCAGTGTGTTGACTTGACTATGACTGATCTTAATGCATCTTGAGTGCATTCACACCTTTACTTGTGATTGGATCAGGATGTTAACACCAGGTGTGAACAGGGCCTCTCGCTCTCTTTCTCTCTTTCTACTATCTCTCTCTACCACGACATCCGCAAGTCTCAGAAAACTCCTGCAATTCTTTGAACAAAAGAAAACGTGTTTTTAAAAGAGAAACCATGAGTCCATCTCAGACTGTCCTCATGTCTCCTGGCTGTCCATGTGTGTTGACGGGGGAAGGAATGCTCTAATATGATTTAAAAAATAAAAAAAGAAGATTCCCCTCTTGCTGTTGTTGTCATGCAGTTCATCGCATGTCTGTCCGAAGAGAAAAAACAAAAACAAAAAATAAACTCCAAATGAAGAACTGCTGACATCACACGGACTGATTGACAGGAAGATGAATCAAATGCTCACTAACACTGCATATAACTAATATATCCAAGTATAAGTACTCCTCAATAGGACCCAATAAGAACTGCTACCACGTCTCGCTCCCGATACTCAACCACATGACGACATGTTCTGGGTTGTTTTAGTCGGCAGCATGCTCCCTGCCTCTGGAAGAAGAAGACGCCATCATCGGTCCTGGAGGACACGGTCTCTTGTCTCTGTGTGGATTTACAAACCGAGGTCTCCTGACTGAAGACAACTCTAGATGATCAAAAATTAGCTTTCAAGCAGACTGAGAGACAATGTAAAATACGTGTTTGTAACATGAATGATATTTAATTTACAAAACCCTCCAAATTCTCTGCAGGAAGCAGCTGTGGTGGCTCATTCACACTTGTTAACTTGACTTCATTATCTCATTATTTTACATGGCTGTGTTGAGTCCTCTATTCTGATTGGTCAATCATGGCATTCTACACTGTTATTTCTTTATAACACCATTGCTATGTATAACAGACCATTTCTATGGTCGGAGTTCTGACGTCAGAATGGAGGACCGTTTTTATGTCAAATTATTGATTTCTTCAGTAAGTAGTTGAGTAATAAGTGGGATAATGTACAGCTAACGAGTCATTGTTGTGAAATAAACCTCTTCAGGGCGATGCAGTGACCCAATGCAAAGTCATAATCAATTAGTCCGCTTCTAAAATATTGAGACTTGCTGCAGCTTGCTGCAGCTACAGTTTTCACTTCACAAATTTCAGTTTGTTTTCCACATATTTTTCTTAAAATTTAAGGATATTTTCTCTGATGTTTTTCACATATTTTACTAATAAGTTTTGGACATTTTTCTGATATTTGTCACAGGTTTTCTGACATTTTTCACAGTTATATTTAATCCACTACAGCATCTCCCTGTTGGGGATTTATTTCACAACAATGTCCGGCTCGCTGTACATTATCCTGCTTATTACATGGCTGCTTACTTGCCAGGACTCATCACCAGATCCACATCTAGACCACGTTACCTCCAGATAATGAGATGTTACAATCTTCATATTAAGTCATAACTTTGTCAAAATACCCACATCAAGTCATGACCTCAAGATGTCACTCCAGTCAAACCAAACATGTTATCTTGAGATAATGAAGCCTCCATTAAGGTTGCAAAATTACAAAAATATTTAAGGTGGAATCTTTCCACGGGAATAAAATGTTAAGAGGGTTACCTGTTCCGGCTGTGTTACCTGTTACCTGCAGATAGAAACAACTAGCGGTGAGAAAGGCCGCCTGTTGCGTTGCCTTACGTTGCCTTTGTCATGGCTGACAAGTTGCACTCGAACATCCAGCGTCAGCGAGCGGCTGATGATCTGTACATGTGGTGGAGGAGTGCTGCTGAATGCAGAGCAGCTTACAGTTCATTATCATACTTTAACCAAAACGTGCTGTAGTGCTGCTTTGTTACGTGGATTTCCCCAGGGCTGAAACAGGAAGCTGTTGTAACATTAGCATACTTTGTCAAATCTGCTTCAAATTTCTCAGCCATGATGATGTACGGGAAGGTGCAAGGGCTCTTCATTGCTGCTCGCAGCTTTAATTTTATATTGGAGTTGTACAAAATCTCCAAAATTCCTGAGCTAAACTTCCCCTGGAAGTTTTCCATGAATGAACTGAACGCTTTGCAGCCTTGATGATGATAACTGGTCTGAACCATCACAGCCTTCTCTCTCTGTCTTCACTCTCTTTGTCCTCGAGCAAACTAACTGTGAATGTTTCCCTGCAGAGATGATTTAATCAGACAGCTGGTAGTGCTATTACAGCTGTTTTCACTTCATCTGTTTTATAAAGCCCAGTGGATATTTGTCCATTATGAGGTTGATATTTTGTCATTTGAGTGACGGTCAGCTCTCTCCAACATGTTTAAGTTAGTCCACCTTAAATCTGCTCATGAGCTCATTAACAGTCATAACTGGAGGAGAACTAAATATCAGTTTGAATCACATAACGAAGCCACAGACAGCCTATAAAAACATCTTTTATTACCAACAAAGAAGAAAAAACTGAACACAAACTGAGAGCTGCCGTGAGCCGACTGACTGACTGACTGTAGATTTGTACAGATGTGAAGATGTTTGCTGGTTTCCTTCCTGTCTGATGTCCTCGGAGCTTCAGTGTGTTTGAGCGCCCCTGCTGTAGACCTGGATGCTAACCTCCGTCTTAGGTTTGTTAACACTAATTGGACGTGCAAATAAAAAAAGTTAGCCATGAACGCCTCGTCTGACGTCTCATTTCTTTAACAAGTCATTCATAATTTCATGTTCATCTTCCGTCTCTATGCAGTTAATTTACTGCACTTTAACATAAAATGTATCAGTGCCTCAATGTACCACACCGTAGAATTAAATATACGAATACTGTTCACTTTAAGTAATTTTGACACATTTTAACAAAAAATAATAAAATATTATAATAGTGCTTCCCTTTAATTCAACTAAAGATTTTCTATTTATTATAATTATCAAATGATTGAACCCACTGATAAGTACAATCCGAAGACCAGCGATGGAAATTGGACATCCATAGACAATTTTGAGGAACTTCAGTATTTCCATTTTCTGCTACTTTATACTTCCAATCCACTACATCTCAGGGGGAAATATTGTATTACCACATTGTAGAAATACTGTATTACAGTAAAAGTACTATTACCACACTATGAAAATACTCTGCTATTGTAGTACCAGCATCCGCTTCTCTTCTTAGCACCGCCCCCGAAGTAACGTAAACGCACGTTCACATGAAGTGACGTCAGACGCAAACCTGTCAGGCTAACCTTGTTGATTGCCTGGATGATTGGTGTTGATGAGTTTAATCCTTCGTGGAGGATGTAAGAAGAAAAACGAAGAAGGGAAAACTTTTAACAGTCGACATTTTTGTCTGCGTGGATTTAACTGGAGTTTGTTGAAGATGGAGAAAGTCTGTGAGGCTTCCAACATGGCGACTGACAGGTGAGTGGTCTGAATTTAATGTTAATTAATCCGCTGTTTGTTCGGTTGGTCGCTGCAGATTAGTTTCATCAACCAGAAGATGTTTTCACTGTGTTAACTCATTTAGCTCTGAGCTACCTCAGTCAGGTCACTTAGCTCATTTAGCTCTGAGCTAGCTCAGTTAGCTCATTTAGCTCTGAGCTAGCTCAGTCAGCTCACTTAGCTCATTTAGCTCTGAGCTGGCTCAGTTAGCTCATTTAGCTCTGAGCTAGCTCAGTCAGCTCACTTAGCTCATTTAGCCCTGAGCTACCTCAGTATGCTCACTTAGCTGAGGTAGCTCTGAGCTAACTCAGTAAACTTAGCTAGCTCCAGGGAGCTCGGTTACAGTTTGGCTTTATATTTAAAGGTGTCCCATGGTGAACAGGTGAGCCATCAGCACACTGAGCCAAAATGTCCCCGCTAATATGTGTATGAGAAGTATTCAGATCCTTGACTATAGTAAAAGTACTAGATAGTAAATATGTAGGGGTCGCGGGGAGGCTGGAAGCTGTATCAGTAAATCTACTAATACCACAGTGTAAAAGTACTCTGTTATAGTAAAACTACTAATACCACACTATAAAAATGCTCTGACAGTAAATTGACTAATACCACAATGTAAAAGCACCCTGTTACAGTTAAATTACTAATACCACACTAAAAATACTGTTACAGTAAAAGTCCTAATCCCACACTGTGAAAATACTCTGCTACAGTAAAAAGTTCTAATACCACACTGTAAAATACTCTTTTACAGTAAAAGTACTGATAATACATTGTAGAAATATTCTGTTAGAGTGAAAGTACTAATACCACACAGTAAAATATTCTGTTACAGTAAAAATACTGATACCATATTGTATAATACTCTGTTACAGTAAAAGTACAAAAAGTAATCTGTGATTTGCATCAGCTCGTATTTTGAAAAGCTACAAACACTTCCTGGCTCAGGGCACATGTGATACCATTATTTGACCAACAGATGTCACCAGGTGGACTGAACACCAGACAATAGTATTTCTAAGGTTCCTGCTTCCCTGCGCACAATATAAATACAACAGAACCGCAACAAGTCACAGTGCAGCTACGTTTCACATCTCATACTTTTTACTTTTACTACATTGTGCAGCTGCTCTTACAAAGTATGTACTGTAGCACGCATATGGTCAGGACAAACTACTTTATCATAACATTGACCTTTGACCTTTCTCATATCTGCTGTGCAGAGGATTGTGGGTCATTCATACTGCAGAATGCCAGCCACGTTAGGTCATTGGGCCCAAAAATACTTTTTATTCTAAATTTGCATTAAGAAAGTCAAGAACAAGTCTCAAGTCAGGACCAACAAGTCCCAAATCAGAAACAACAAGTCCCAAGTCAGGACCAATATGTGATAAGTCAAGGCCAAGAAGTCTCAAGTCAGGACTAATAAGTTCCAAATTGGGACTAATATATCTCAAGTTGGGAGCAAGTCTCAAGTCAGGACCAACACATCTCACGTCAGGACCAATATGTGTCAAGTCAGGAGCAATATATCTCAAGTCCAAAACAAGTCTCAAGTCGGGACGAACAAGTCTCAAGTCAGGACAAATTTGTCTCAAGGTGAGAACAAGTCTCAAGTCAAGTCCAAAATCAAGAGCAAGTCCCGAATCTGGACCAAGTCTCAAGTCAATACTACTCACTGTTAGTGAGTGTGAACATGAAGGATTTAGTGTTTTATAGTTAAATAAGAAGTCAGCGACTGTCTCAGTGAGGCTTCAGAGGCTGAACTTGTACTGTAGTTTCATCTCTCCTGAATAAAAACCACTAAATCCAGTGTATTAAAGTGTGTTAAACCAGAATCTGTGACCCTCTCAGTCACATGAAGCCTTCCCGTAATCACTCAGACACTGAACCCCTCATGATCTGGTCTCTGTGGTGTACCGTTTTCTCCATCCTCCGGCGTTTTAAGAGGAAAAACTTGCACATTCTGGTGATGTCGGAGGAACTGGGGCATTCACACGTCCACTCTGAGAGCTCGCAAAGATCAGTTTAAAAGATTAAATTCCAAAAACAACAAGTGACTTTGATGTAAGTTGTGTGTTAAAAAAACTAAATCAAATAACATCCCTCAAAGTTGGTTTTAACTGATGATCTCCAACTGTTGGTGCTTTACTCTGATCTAGAGAACAGCTGCTCTATTTCCTGACATTATAGAAATCCATCCATCCATCCATCGTCAACCGCTTATCCCCTTAGGGGTCGCGGGGGGGCTGAAGCCGATCCCAGCTGGCACTGGGCAAAGGTGGGATTCACCCTGGACAGTTCGCCAGTCCATCGCAGGGCACATAGAGACAGACGACATAGAGACAGACAACCATTCACGCTCACATCCGCACCTGTGGGCAATTTAGAGTCATTAATGAACCTAAACAGCATGTCTTTGGACTGTGGGAGGAAGCCAGAGTACCCGGAGAAAACCCACGCTTACACATGGAGAACATGCAAACTCCACACAGAAGAGTCCCAAGCCGGAATCGAACCTGCGACCCTCTTGCTGTGAGGCGACAGCGCTAACCATTGCACGAATTAAGTGAAACAGAATAATCACTGCTGAAGATAATGTGAATCATCAATGCATGATCTGAGTTCTGAGAGATGCTGTCTGTATTTCTTTTAATACAATTCGGGGAAACTACAATGATTATTTAACATGTGATGATCACCAGACCTCACAGAAAATCCTGGAGATGACTTCAATATTTTCTATATTCAGGTCAAATTAACCTCTTATTAGTCATTATAGTAACTCCTGTTAATGGGAGAGATGTTATATTAACACATCCTGTTCCTTGTAATTGTTAGTTGCATTCATGCCACATCAGAGGCATATTATGATTATTATTTTTATTATTATTTTCAGGTTTAAACTCATAATTATGACTGAGAAACTCTGATGTATCCAAACAAAAGCGCCTCACATCAGCCAACATTTGCAGTTCATTGCTGTTAAATCAAAATTGAATGGATATACATGTAGACCCTTTTAGTGTTGACGTCATGGTGAGGTCACAGTGTTAGCTGGAGGTTAGCCAAAGGAAAGACTCGAGGCTAACACTAGCAGTGGGCTGAAGTTACTCATCTAAAATATCATCATGCTGTGTTCTTGGCTGCCAGAATACAGATATCACAACATTTGAGATGACAAACTGTGATTCAAGGTTCTAGTGAGCTACAAATCAGAGAAATGTTTCAGAGATGGAGAGTAAATGTTGCTAATAGTTAGCCTTCTGCTAACCGCTGCCGTGAGCCATTGGCTGCAGTTAGCAGAAGGCTAAACTATTAGCAACCCTTTCTCCCCATCCGTGTATTTTGTCTTTCAGAGGTTGTAGCAGCTCAGTTTTAAAGCTGAATGAATGAATGAATGATTATATTATATGATATTTATTTATTTAAGTAGATTGAACAAAAAAAATGAAAAAGAACAAACAAAACCATTGAGAATAATCAAAGCAAAGATAACAATAGTCAAAATAAAATAACTATAGTTGTGAGAGTAAAGAGTGAAGATATCATGAGAAACTAGAAAACCTAATGGATTCATGAGACCTCAAAATTGTGAATTTACTCAGCAACAAACTAGAGAAAGAGGCAAAGATTAGAGGAACATTTGACACAACAAGTATGATCAAAGTGTTTTTCTGTTCATCTTGTGACTCCTGTGGGGGGGCCCAGGCCCCATGTTGGGCTCCAGTGTTCTCCAAGATGTTTTCAGCCTGTTTTTGTATTAACCTCTTCAGAAGACATCAGTTACTCAGATTTCACTCTTGTTTTTTAACATTTGGAGACTTTTGCATTGATGCAAATTAGGGCTGTCAAAGGTAATGTGATAATAACATCCATCCATCCATCCTCAACCACTTTTCTCGTTAGGGGTCGCCGGGGGTGCTGGAGCCAATCCTAGCTGGCATTGTGCAATGGCGGGGTAAACCCTGGACTGGTCGCCAGTCCATCACAGGGCACATAGAGACAGACAACCATTCACGCTCACATTCACACCTACGGGCAATTTAGAGTCATCAATTAACCTAAACTGTGATCATAACATGTTAACGCAAAAGTGTTTTAACGCCCCTAATTTCTGTAACGCATTAACGGAATTTGTGATTTTTAGGTTGTCAGTTTTAAAGCTACTGGTATCATATGAAACTACAAAACCCGAGGAAGCCATTGGTACCAACCACTTCATAGCAGCTTCTCACAAAGGAGGCTAAACAATGCTCCAAAGTTGGTCTAAATTTTGGCGAGGACACTACTGCTCACACAAGTGGAACAGAAACTCAGGAGCGCAAGTTTTACCCGGAATTAGGGATGGTAATTTTGAACATTTCTCTTAATTGATAACAGACCCTCATTAACCGATTATTAACCAATAAATGACAATGTTTGTGTGTCTCATGAGATAGTGAACGCAGCACAGTGGCTGCTACAGTAGCTTCCCTGTTGGTTAACTGCAGACAGTGAATGCAGCACAGTGGCTGCTACCGTAGCTCTCCTGACAGTGAACTGGAGACAGTGAATGCAGCACCATGGCTGCTACAGTTGCTCTCCTGATGGTGAACTGGTGACTCAGTTGTCTGTTGTGCCCATATACTGCAGCTGGTGCACCGCTGCATGTGAGGCACAAATCTTGTCGTTAAACGGTTAATAATAGGTTGACGAGGGTTGGTTATCGGATAAGACCATTTTTAAAAATTAGCATCCCTAGTTCTCTGAAATAGAATTATAAGGATTCGTCATATACTGCGTCAATTCAGGGGTGGAAATGTGGGGCCTTCATGTCACAGCGTCACACAAAGATGTGCGTATATTACACTTAACTGGCACATTTACTGTATAAAGATTCATAACGATATCTCATTCACAGGACTCACCGTGGAATAAACAGAACATTATGGATTAATATTTATGTTCAGTAGTGAAGACCACGTTTAGGTAAATCTATGATGTGTGATTGTGGTGGATTAATAAACATTAAATGATGACTGTTAATCAAGTCTGGTTTTACAGTGTGTATTCATGCATGCCTGAGTTCCTGCGTGCATGCATGTGTCTCCTAAATGACTTCATTGAGTGTCTGTTAATTGATTTGTCACTCTCAGAAACAAACAGCAAATGACTCATTCATCAGCCACCATCATCAGTGACATCACGGCACTGTTCATCCAATCAGGACCCCGATCGCAACCTCAAAAACCATCCCGACTCTTTATGAGCAGAGTCTTCGTCACCTTCATCCTCATCACTCAGTTCAGCTGCTTTATCAACGCTTCACACAACGCTGATGGGGTAAGAGCTATTTCAGATTATTATTATTATTATTATTATTATTATTATTATTATTATTATTATTATTATTATTCATTGATTAATGGATATAAATCCCTCTAAAGAGACTTTAATATCGGTTTATTTATTTAAAAAAAACACTAAAAATCCACTCGTTCTGGTTCACGTCTCAGATCTTCTGTTTGAGATCATTATTAACTGATATCTTTGATCATTTTCTGATTGTTTATCGATCAAAAAATTAAGCAGTTAATTTAGAAAATAATCTGCTGATTATTTATGACCAGTAAAGTGACTTTGCTGGGAATCAGAATGTATTTCACAGGTGCAATAAAATTTGACTTCTCAATTGACTTCTAAAATGATTATTTAAAGTATTAATTATTCAAAAAACTCAACCTGCAAATGTACTGTATTACTCCAAATAGCATTATTAAAATTTATTTTTCAATATGGTTAAAATCCATATATTGTATATCCTTAAAAGTTTTTATTAAATCCTGTTTTTTAGCTTTCAGTTACTCTGAGATTTGTCTAGTTTATTGCTACTCTCAGCAGTGGGAATGTGAGGTGTTTTCCCATCAGCCCTTTGGGTGTGGCTTCAATCATCTCTCTGGAAGTTTCTGTATTTTTTACAGCAGGGCCGGCTCAAGCCCTTTTGGCACTGCTGCTCTATGGTTATGGTTAAAGTTAGGGTTCAACCCCCCAGAGCCCTAACCCTACCCCGAAAAGCCTTAAAAGCCTTAAACCCGTAAAGTGACATGTCAGACATCACAATAGTTTTAAGACAAAAGTTAAGATTTTTACTTTTATAACTGTATTTATTTTTATTACAATCAGTGTCACTACAATTTACAAACATATTAGATATTTATTGTGTGTGTGGGTGTGTGTATACACACACACACACGCACACACACACTGCTGCTTTATACAAATGTATGTATATATTTATTATTGGAAATCAGTTAACAACACAAAACATTAACAAATATTCTTCAGAAACCCTCACAAGTACTGCATTTATCGTAAAAAAAATATGCTCAAATCGTAACATGTCAAACTGCAGCCCAACAGGCAACAACAGCTGTCAGTGTGCTGACTTGACTATGACTGAATGATTATCATAAAGTGGGCATGTCTGTAAAGGGGAGACTGGTGGGTACCCATAGAACCCATTTACATTCACATATCTGGAGGTCAAAGGTCAAGGGACCCCTTTAAAATGGCCAAGACAGTTTTTCCTCACCAAAAGTTAGTGTAACTTTGGAGCATTATTTAACCATCTTCATGACCAGCTAGTTTGACATGGTTGAATTCCTCAGGTTTTCTAGTTTCATATGATACCAGTAGCTGTAAAATAGAGCCACTACAACCTAAAAACCAAAACTTATGTCAATGCGTTACAGAAATTAGTGCCATTTAAACGAATTTGTGAAACATGTTATTATCACGTTAACTGACACGAAACATATTAACCCTAATTTGCATCAATGCAAAAGTCTCCAAATGTTAAAAAACAAGAGTGAAATCTGAGTAATTGATGTTTTCTGAAGCAGTGAATATAAAAGCAGGCTGACAAACATCATGGGGAACACTGGGGGCCAACATGGGGCCTGAAGCCCCCACAGGTAGGTCACGAGATGATGGACAGCAAAACATTTTGATCATGTGTAAAATGTTCCTCTAATCTTTGCCTCTTTCTCTGGATTGTTCCTGTGTAAGTTCACGTTTTGTGTCACTTCCTGTTTCATCAGATTATAATTCATGTAAATTTCTATTATTTCATTTCATACATTTTCATCTGGTTTACTTTTGTTGTATAAAGTTTGTGAATCACTGATTTAACACTTCGTGAAGCTTTGCCGCCTCCTTCAGATGAATTTATCAAAATATTAAACTGATCAGTTCAATTAAAAGCAGAGATTAAAAAAATCATTTCCTTCTGTTTCCCTGTTGATCATCTTGTGACCTTGTTGGATGGTCCTGTCCCCGGGGGATGGAAACTGGTTCATCACATAAATAGTCTGTGAAATAAAGCATTGATATGCTATAAAATGTGGATGCACACGTCTGAGATTCTCCATTCAGCTGAAGTGATGTATGGAATTATCTGGAGTGTTTGAGGGGAAGAGACAGCTGGATAAATCAGAGTAGCGTCATCAGGATCAATGACTGTTTTGTGTGTTGGCTCATAAAATGGAGGAGCTGATTTTCATGCTGGTTGCAGCTGAACACTCTGATCTTTGTGGAGGTTCAGCAGCTGACTGCCTCATGCTGGACTCTCAACCTTGCTCTGTTTGTTCCTCAGATACGGTGAAGGAGAAATGTCAGAGCGTCAACATCATGAGGTGACTTCAACCGCAAACTCCAAACTCTTCTTCTGCTGCTGCTGCTTCTCCTCCATCTTCTCCCTTCTCCTCCTCCTCCTCTTTTTGTTCTTCTTCTTTTTCTTCCTTCTTCTAGAGGGTCAGGGTTGGTGGGAGGTTGTGGATGTGGGATTCTGTGTGTGGATTGATGAATGAGGCTGATTTTCGGTGTGTAGGTTCATTTTATTTTTTCACCAATCACACCAATGAGTCTGCGTTCATGGCTGGATAAAGAAACGCCTGTAAATCAGAAAATATAAATCAGCTTCCCAGTAGGAACACTTAATATCCCTCATTTAAATCAGGATGTCCTAAAAGTTGTAAAATTAACTAACAGCTGAATCCAGAGTTATTTTCTTCACCATGATGAACGTACATCAGACCCTGCACGCTCATTTGACTTATCAGGTTCTACCAGCTTCCTGCTAGCTGTATGCAGCTGTAATAATGTATATATTGGCTGTAATTAATTACCTCCGCTAAGGAGGTTATGTTTTTGCCGGCGTTTATCTTTGTCTGTGTTCAAGATAACTCAAAAACTTATGGACGGATTTTGATGAAATTTTCAGCGTGTATCGAAAATGCGAAAAGGAAGAACTGATTTAATTTTGGGGGTGATCCGAAAGAAATCCTGGATTCTGGATCACTTTGAAATTTTCATTAACATTGGGGTAAATGGGACCCAAAAAATTGTTTCTCAATATCTCTGGTAATTGTTGCCCAAAGCTCATGAAATTTGACTCAGGAATTTACAATGCGTACTTCTATCAAATCCCAAAGGCTGATCCAGATCTGATCCAGATGGCGGATTTTATAGCAATTTATAAAAAAAACTATGGTGCTTGGCGGAGGTCTGCGCTCTCTGAGTGCTTTTCTCGTCACTTTTATTATCTTCTAATGCACCCATGGGCTGTATGCTGTAAGCCTGTACCATGGTGGATGTATTATCTCTCTGTTCCCAAACAAGCGACTATTGGCCAGCAGCTAGTAGTGCCAGTGGCAAGACATCAGCAGGATTTCATGGAGTTGCAGCTATTTACTAACATGCAGAGCAAAAGACAACCTCTTCTACATCCATGGTCTGTGCTTTACTGGACTCCATTTTGGATCCTTGACACGAAAAGTTTTGGATTGCTCTCAAAATCTGTGTGATGGATTTTTATAACTTCCATTTATCTCCATCACTCATTGTATGCTCCTCTGGAGGCGGCTGGGCTAAAGGTTTAATAAATAAATAAGTAAGTAAATAAATTAACTGGTAGTCACTTTCAGTCCAAAATGGTGGAAGTGTAGCTCTGCTGCTGAGCGCTGATGTTGACATGGAATGGCCTACTGTATTGACTTTCACTTCTTATCATTATACTGTATTTTTCACACTATAAGGCGTACTGGATTATACGGCGCATTAAGAAAAACAAAACGGTCAGATAAGTCAAACTTTATTCAGTTCATTTAATAGCTCAATAACTTCAATACAAAACAATACACTCACTTTTCAGTTCATTCTCCTTCCACAAATCCATCAAATCCTTCATCATCAGTGTCCGAGTTAAACAGTTGGGCGATTTTAAGTGTGCCTTATAGTTTGAAAAATTCGGTATGCTGTTTGCTTCTCCTCCTCCTTTTTCTTGGTGTTAATTAATGCTTAGATTAAAAAAAAAACATGAAAGAAACCTTCTTCCAAGGTTTCACACTATCAGTACTTGTAGAGCTGTAACCAGAGGTAGAATGTAATAGAGTACATTTACTCAAGAACTCAACTTAAGTATGCTACTGTACTTGAGTCTTTCTACTTTTACTCCACTACATTTATGACAGCTTTAGTTAAGTGATATATGTACACACAAAACATTAGAGTTTATAACTAATCTTGGGAACAATATTTTGTATCTACAGCTGTTCATATTTCACATTTTAATCAGGCTATCCGATTGGACTCTATCTACAGATAATCAATTTTAAAGCACTGTGATATGGACCAAAAGTACTTCATGGGGACATTTTTCTGCTGATATATTCTGATTTCTCTGAGCATGAACCAGTGGGTTTGAGCTGGGTAGGAACCAGTGCTGTTCCGATGAGGGTCAGTAGTGGTCCTGGTTCCTGTGTTTCAGACCAGTGCCGTGCTCAGAGTTTCCAGTCTTCCTCTGGTCCGCTCGGCGTTGCAGTCGATGACATCAGCATACTCGGAGGTCAAAGGTCGTTACCCTCTGCTGCGTCTGATGGGAGGAGTCGCTGAGGTCGGAGTCCGCAGCGTCTCCAACGTTGCCATGACACGAGCCACGCCCCTCCTCCAGAGTCTGGAGCCTCAGAGTATGTGGAGAGAAATACTACTGATACTAATACTGCTAATAGTACTGCTGCTGTTACTGACAGACTCCTCCAGAGTCTGGAGCCTCAGAGTATGTGGAGAGAAATACTACTGATACTAATACTGCTAATAGTACTGCTGCTGTTACTGACAGACTCCTCCAGAGTCTGGAGCCTCAGAGTATGTGGAGAGAAAT
This sequence comes from Pterois miles, assembly GCA_947000775.1. Classification (NCBI taxonomy): domain Eukaryota; kingdom Metazoa; phylum Chordata; class Actinopteri; order Perciformes; family Scorpaenidae; genus Pterois; species Pterois miles. The sequence goes on along the minus strand of CAMQGK010000568.1, from coordinate 5,675,050 downwards.
ACTACTGATACTAGTACTGCTAATAGTACTGCTGCTGTTACTGACAGACTCCTCCAGAGTCTGGAGCCACAGAGTATGTGGAGAGAAATCTCTATATTAAAACTACTTATACTGCCCCGTTTCCTTTTTTTCATACACCCCCCCCCAGAGTGTGGACCCTCAGAGTATGTGAAGAAAATATTACTAATATTAAAACTTCTTTTTCTTCTGCTTTTACTTACAAACTCCCCCAGAGTCTGGAGCCTCAGAGTATGTGGAGAGAAATACTACTGATACTAGTACTACTAATAGTACTGCTGCTGTTACTGACAGACTCCTCCAGAGTCTGGAGCCTCAGAGTATGTGGAGAGAAATACTACTGATATTAAAACTACTTATACTGCTGCTGTTACTGACAGACTCCTCCAGAGTCTGGAGCCTCAGAGTATGTGGAGAGAAATACTACTGATACTAAAACTACTTATACTGCTGCTGTTACTGACAGACTCCTCCTGAGTCTGGAGCCTCAGAGTATGTGGAGAGAAATACTACTGATACTAAAACTACTTATACTGCTGCTGTTACTGACAGACTCCTCCTGAGTCTGGAGCCTCAGAGTATGTGGAGAGAAACACTACTCATACTACTGATACCAATACTGCTGATCTTACTACTACACGTATTACTACCAATACCACTGATACTACTACTACTGATACTAATGATACTGGTATTACTGATACTAATACTATGTTGCTGGTTCTGACAGGCTCCTCCAGAGTCTGGAGCCTCAGACCACATAGTAAACAATTACATACTGAATACTGCTAATACTGCTGCTAGTTGTACTACTGCTGCTAGTGCTACTGATAGTATTTCTGCTACTGCTAATACTGCTAATACTGCTAATACTACTACTGCTGCAACTGCTAATACTTCTGCTAGTATATCTGCTTCTGCTAATATGACTACTGTTGCTACTGTTAATACTACTGTTAGTTAGTACTATTGCTTGTGTTACTACTGCTAATTCTTCTGCTAGTTGTGCTACTGCTACCGCTAATACTACTGCAAGTAGTTCTGTTACTGCTTATACTACTATTGCTACTACTGCTAATACTACTGCTAGTATTTCTGCCACTGCTAGTACTGCTACTGTTGCTACTGCTAATACTACTGCAAGTGCTACTACTGCTGCTACTGGTATACTACAGATAGTACTACTACTGCTGCTAATGCTATTGCTAGTACTTATACTGCTAGTGCTAATACCACTGCTAGTACGTCTACTGCTGCTACTGCTAATACTATCTCTAGTGCTTTTACTGCTAGTGCTAATACCACTGATAGTACTTCTGCTATTGCTAATACTATTGATAGTACCTCTGCTACTGTTACTGCTAATACTACTGCTTGTACTACTGGTAATACTGCTGCTAGTTCTAAGATAAGATAAGATGAACCTTTATTAATCCCCAGAGGGAAATTCTACTGATAATACTACTGCTAACACTACTACTGCTAATACTACTGCTAGTGTTTCTGTTAATGCTAATACTACTACTGCTGCTACTGCTAATACTACTGCTAGTATTTTGCTACTGCTAAAACTGCTAAGACTACTACTGTTGCAACTGCTAATATTATTGCTAGTATTTCTACTGCTAATACTGTTGTTAGTACTTCTACTTATGCTACTGTTAATACTACAGCTAGTACTGCTACTGCTAACGCTACTGCTAGTACCACTACTATTGCTACTGCTAATAGTACTGATAGCATTACTACTGCTGCTACTGATTATACTACAGCTAGTACTACTGCTACAGCTAATACTATAGCTTGTACGACTGCTACTGATAATACTATTTCTAGTGCTACTACTGCTACTACTAATACTACTCTTAGTACTACTTCGTAAAGCTACTGCTAGTGCTAGTACTACTGCTACTGCTAATACAACTCTTAGTACTACTACTGCTGCTGCTATTGCTAATACTATAGCTAGTGCTTGTAATACTTGTACTGCGTCTCTGTGTCCAGTTGAAGTTGCCAACACTTTTGCTCTGGTCGGTATCGACCGTCTCGAGAGGAACTTCCCCATCCTGAACCAGTCAACAGACGAGGTTCGTTCTCTTCACCTTTTAATATATACTGTATATACTGTATATATAAACTTAAAGATCGACGATCTAAACTAAAAGACTAAAACAGGTGTTGTGTCCTCGTCCTCAGGTAATGGGTCACCTGAAGGATGCCTTCTTCCTGACGCTGGACGACATGCAGCTGTGGGTGGTGGACGGTCTGGACGGAGCTCTGGACCAGCTGGAGCGTCTGTCCGACGCTGCTCTGACGGCCGTTCGCCAGCTGCAGGACACCCAGATGGGCCGAGCCGCGACGTCAGGGCTGGACGACGTGCTGAGTCGTCTGGAGGACGCCACCGCCTACTACCTGCCCCTCCCACCTACGCTGCGTGAGTACAGTGGCATTCTGGGTAACTGTGGTCAAGACTTTCAGAATAACATTGGAAAAGTACTTCTGTTTTACTTAGTCAACTTTCAGACCTTCAACTGAGCTCAGAGAGACATCTTTGACTTAACAACGTCCTCCAGATTCTCAAAACAAAACACCAGTTGTTGAAGTGATTATCAGTCAGAACCAGGAGGAAACTTCTCGGTCTGAAAAATGAAGTCAATACTGAAGTACCTTAAACTTGCATTCTTGCTAATAGCCAGCAGAGGGCGACTCCTGGTTGCTAAAAGTAGTCTGATTGTATTAGTCTATGAGAAAATGAGCCTACTTCTCATTCGATTTATTACCTCAGTGAACATTGTAAACATGGTCTCAGTCGCTAGTTTCAAATCTTCAGTCCAGCATGATGTTCATTCAGTAATTTTATTTTATTTTATTTATGGTCCCATTGAGAGACAAAAATTGACCATAAAGCAGGGGATGCTTTAGGTTAGGGCTACCTTGTGATTGACAGGTCATTACCATGGCGTTGTCCAGTCTGGGAGTTGTCTGTGTTTTCATCTTAGAACTTTAACCCTTTCACATTGTGTTTTCAGTTCATCAAAGTTTATTATGACATTTTGGTCACCTAAAAATGTCTTATTCAGCATTCAATAATAACCAATAACCAAGATGGTGATGGCCAACAACCAAGAAGGTGACAGCCAAATCCCAAGATGACACCAAACAAAAACCAAGACGATGAAATTAAGATGGCAATGGCCAAAAACCAAGATGGCAACCAAGTTGCCAAAAATCAAGATGGTGATGACTAAAAATAAAGATGGTGAAAATCAAGATGGTGATGGCTAAAAACCAAGATGGCAAAAACCAAGATGGTGATGAATAAAAACCAAGATGATGATGGCCAAAAATCAAGATGGTGATGGCTAAAAACCAAGATGATGATGGCCAAAAACCAAGATGACAAAAATCTAAATCAAGATGGTGATGGCTAAAAACCAAGATGGTGAAAATCAAGATGGTGATGGCCGAAAACCAAGATGGTAAAAACCAAGATGATGAAAACCAAGATGGAGGTGGCCAGAAACCAAGAGTTTGTGGACGTCAGACATGTTGAATCATTTGAAGTTCATTTCACAAAGAATCTGAACAGTGAAGCTGTTGTCTGTCCGTCAGGTCGGGAGTGGGAGATGAGGGTGCAGGAGTACGAGGATGAAGACGAGGATGAGGACGAGCCCAGTCTGTGGACGAGGGTCCGCAGCCTCCTGCTGAGTCTCAACCTGCAGCTCTATCACCGTATGATGAAGGTCAGGGAGCAGTTGCAGAAAGCTGCCAGGACGCTGGGAGATGGAGCCAACAAGGTGAGACCACACTTCTTCTTCTACTGTCAGGCATGTTTATAGTTTTACGGTGTGTTCAGGGACAACATGAGAGGACTTTTAGAGACACTGACTGGCTCTCAGTCCAAAATGGCAGAGGCCTGGCTTTGCTGCCAGGTGCTGACGTTGCAATGAAATGAACAATTGACTTTCACTTCTTATCAATATACGTTAGATTCCTCCATCTTGATATTTCAAGCAGCTGGTTTGCAGTCATTGTAAGTTTAATGACAATTGATTATCAGCTGCTGGTTTATTCCAGTTAAAGCAGTTCGACAACTGGTCCATCAGCAGATAGTTTGTTTCATCATTATAATCTACATTTCAGTTTTTTTAAGATGATTTAAATCAGCAGATTGAAAAAATGAAATAAACACAACAGATAAAACTTCAAAGTAGCAAAATTCAACACTGATTTAAAAGATGTTTCTGATTTTTAAAATTAATTTGAGAGGGAAAGAGATAAGGTCAGAGGTCACACCTCAAGACACACAAGACCTACAAGAGCAGGCTGAATGTAGATAGTACAGTAGTTGTCTAAACAACCACATCACTTCCTTCACATCCTGTCGCGTTCCTGTTGTGTTGAGCGTGATATACCCTTCCTGTATCCACAATGGTTGCAAGTATAGACATATATATACTGAACAAAAATATAAACGCAACACTTTTGTTTTTGCTCCCATTTTTTATGCACTGAAGTCAAAGATCTAAGACTTTTTCTATGTATACAAAAGGCCTATTTCTCTCAAATATTGCTCACAATTTTTTGCTATTGCTATTGTCTAAATCTGTGTTAGTGTGTAAGAGAAGTGCTCAACTTCAGTAAACACTGAAATGAAGAGACTTGGAGAACCACGGAGAAAAGTTACAGCCAACGGGATTACTTTATTCGCAGATCGTAGCATACAACAGTATACTAGCCTACAATACGAATCATTGGGAAACGGCCCCGTCTTTTCGAACTTCAGAGCGTTTTTATACTCAGCATCCGTTCGTGTGTGTGTGTGTGTGTGTGTGTGTGTGTGTCTTGGTTATGTTTGCCAGGAATACAAAGTTCCCCTGAATTCCTGTTATCTTCCTAACGGTGGCCTTCGTGCGTCATTACCTTTCTATCCTCTTTATCTCTCTCTCTCAGATGTGGCACTAACAGTATCTTTAGTTGCCAAACATGACCCACCTGTTCCATGTCAGGTCACTGTGACTGTGGTCGCTGTCAAATCTGATATTTGACCAGCTGCCTCCTAAACCTCGTCTAAATAACCTTACCTTTCACCTTTAATATAAACTGATACATACTGCTTCTACAAGTGCTTCTCCTTTGCCAAAATAATCCATCCACCTCACAGGTGTGGCATATCAAGATGCTGATTAGACAGCATGATTATTGCACAAGTGTGCCTTAGACCTTTGTATACATAGAAAAAGTCTTAGATCTTTGACTTTGGCACATAAAAAATGGGAGCAAAAACAAAAGTGTTGCGTTTATATTTTTGTTCAGTGTACATAGACACCGCATTGGATGCTTTAGCCCGTTAAAGTGGTATGTCAGCATGGGCGCCATATTGGACAGGGCAGGACTGGCCTGTAACCCATAGCAAGTATAAAAGATCCGAACGTTTTCTCGTCACGATTCCCCGTCAACTGACTGTCCTTGCGTAAAATATAACCAAGGTGTTAAATGTTACTATAACACCCGAGGGAGGACAAAAATCCTCGTCCTTTCAACAACTTCACGTCAACACTTAGTCTCAACCTGCTGCTGTCCGTCACATCACTGACGTTTGTTTGACGTTCTCTCATGAAGACAGGAAATGTGATGTGACTGTGACATCAGAAAAACAGCCTCATTTTGTTATGAGTTCTCTTGTACTCGGTTCATTTCTTTCCGAACATGGCCGGCACACTCCAGACAATCCCACAGATGCCGGCCAAGCTCTTCCTCAGTGCTTGGCTCTCTGTGACGAGGTCAACCAGCCGGTGGAACACCAGTGGGACACCATGGTATGTTTCCGCCGCTGACACCTCGAAGAAGACGCAGCATTGGGACAAAGCGAGCAGCCATCCCGCCTTGGCAGGGAAGGCGGATGAGGCAGGGAAAATTTCTGATTGCTAGTGTCTGCACAGCCAAAGTGATGTCACGCCATCAGACATGGCCATTCGCGGTGATTCCGTTCCACAGATTTTCACCCGTCCGCGCACATCCAAATTTTTCTACTTGGGCAGAGAAAATGGAGGACGCTTTGAGAACGTCAGTTTGCTGCAAGGAGAATTCCGCAAGTATCAAAGATCCAAACATTTCCTCATCACGATTCCACGTCAGCTGACAGCCCTCATGGAAAGTATAACTGAGACTTTAAACGTTACCACTTTATTACCGTAACACCTGAGAGAGGACAAAAAGCCTTCACATCGACACTTTCTCTCAACCTGCCGCTGTCCATCACGTCTCTGACATCTCTTTGACCTTCTCTCGTGAAGATGGTAAGTGTGATGTCACTGTGACATCAGAAAAATAGCCTCATCTTGTTCTTGTCTACTCGGCTCATTTCTTCCCGAACGCGGCCGACACGCGGGATCCCTCGGACACCGGCCGAGCTTTTCCTCAGTGTTCGTTTCTCTCTCTGACGAGGTCAACTAGCCGGTTGAACACCAGCAAGACACCATGGTATGTCTCTCATGTCTCTTTGAGAATTGCCGCAAGGCAAAACAGCCACATATAAAAGATCCAAACATTTCCTTGTCACAATTCCATGTCAGCTGATGTCCACGTGACCTTGTAGAACGTATAACTGAGTCTTTAGACGTTACCACTTTATTACCGTAACACTTGAGAAAGGACAAAAAGGCTCATTGTCCCTAGTATTCTGGGGAAAGTGGATTAAGTGGTATTCTGAGTGGATCAGATTCTGTTGACTTTGGTCCTGGTTGCTGCTGACCTCCTCTGTTCTCTGCAGGTGGGTCTGGGTCAAGTTCTGGAGCTGGTCAGTGAGCTGCTGCTGTACCTGCAGAGGTTCCTGGTGGCGCTGGTTTACCGTACAGAGAGTCTCCGAGAGCTGACACTTAGCAATGTCAAAAGTCAGGCCGTCATGTTGGCTGAGCTTCGTCCCATACGTCAGATCCGAGAGCTGCCAGTTCACATCCAGCGGCTGCTTGGAGACATGCAAGAATTAACCAAGATCCTCATGCAGCTGTTGATCAACGCCACGCCTCTTTACAACATGGTGAGACTCACAGGACGTCACCTGGAACTGTCAGACTATTCCTTTACGGCTCCTGATTGTTGTGGAAAATAATCTGAATATGAACTTGTGTTTCAGCTCCAGCAGCCATCGGCTCAGGAGGTGGAGGACTTCCTGAACCAAGAGGACTTTTCTGCCGAAAGTGCGTCTCGCCGCAGCTCTGCTAACAGTCTCTTCCTGAAGGCGATGGACGGACGTCCTCGCCGCCGCAAGAGTATTTACTCCCGCGCCGCCCGAGGCCCCCAGACCCCTGACGCCCCCAATGGCCGCCGTCGCTCCAGCGTGAAGGACCTCCCGGCTATTGAGGTGGAGGACCTACAAATCCCTTCCGAAGGCATCATCCACCGCCGGCCATCCGCCACCGACATGCTCCTTGCGCCACTCAAACAGTTCGTCTCTCAGAGCCAGAAGGCCTTCGAGTACCTGAGCCCCAACTCCCCAGAAAATGCCACAGCAATGGCCGACTCTTAAACACCACACTGAGGTCTCTGATCCAATACAGATCACTGCCGCCGGTTGCGTCCCCCAACCAATCACAGCCTCCTGTCTCAGTTGCCGACGATGAGATGTTTCTGCCTCAGCTGGTGTTGGTTTGTTTGTACACGTCCACCAACAGAGCTATCGGAAAATTAGTTTAAATTTGAGCCTGTGAATCTGCAGGTTTTATTTTACTGTAAGAAAAAACAAAATCTCCCACTTAAATGATGCTTCATCAGTTCACACCTGTTGTTTTAACTTTCAGTTCAAGAACTTATATCTATATCTATATAGATATATTTATACATATATTTTAAACATTAAATTGTGTTAATTCCACACAACATTGACTTTAAAACAATGGCCCAGAGGAGAAATACACTTCACAAAACAAATTGACAAGAGCCTTCTGGCACATCTCGTGGTCTTCATCAATCATGGAGCAACATAACCCAGTACAACGGTTCATATCTCCTTTGAAGTTTTTTTTTTTTTTTTTTTTGCATTTTCCTACGAATGTCCAGCAACTATGGCTGTCGAAGCTAACACAATAGTAACACACCGATTGATTCACAATTAGTTGTAACGCCACTACTTTCTTTGACGAATTAATGCAAATTGCGATTTTTAGGTTGTAGTGGCTCAGTTTTAAAGCTAGAGTGAAGATACTGATATCTTATGAAACTAGAAAATCCTCTAGTGTCAACTAGCTCATACTACCTCGTCATGAAGGAGGCTAAGTAACGCTCCAAACGTGCTAAATTTTGGGGAGAAAAACTGTCATGCCCATTTTCAAAGGGGTCCCTTAACCTCTGACCTCCAGATATGTGAATGTAAATGGGTTCTCTGGGTACCCACCAGTCTCCCCTTTACAGACATGCCCACTTTATGATAATCGCATGCAGTTTGGGGCGAGTCATAGTCAAGTCAGCAGACTGATACACTGACAGCTGTTGTTGCCTGTTGGGCTGCAGTTTGCCATGTTATGATTTCAGCATATTTCTTATGCTAAATACAGTACAATAGTGAGGGTTTCTGGATTTGTCATTGTTTTGTATTAAATGATTTTCAATAGTAAATATGTACGTATATTTACATAAAGGAGCATATTTGTGCACTCCCATGTTGATAATAGTATTAAATATTGACAAAACTCCCTTTTTAAGGTACATTTTGAACAGATAAAAGTATTTGGTTAATCATGATTATATATTTACATCAACTGACAGCCCTAATCCTCATACAACAGTTGGTATATCTTACAAAAAAACTATTCAGCATTTTCCGTACATTTTCCTGCGACTGTCCAGCACCATGTGACAACTTCTGGTTGGTACATAAGTACAGTCTTTTCAAAATAAGCTTCCGTCCTCACAGGAAACAACTTGGTCCAGTTTAGGAAAAGACCATGGAAATAAGTATGGAAGTTATGTGACAAATAACGTCTGCCATCCACCAGGATGAGAGATTGAAGTCTGACATCCTCTCACATCTAAAGACAATGTTTCTTCAGTCTCAGAGTTTTTAGTCTCAGACTAAAATATTTAGCAAAGACTGGGGATCCAGTCGGGTCTCTATGTACTAGACTACAACTAGATTCTGTTAGAGATGATGTCAATTCCTGCTCCTGGTGGAAATTTACAAGAAGAAAAACTGTCGAGAACCCTCGAAATCCCAGGTGAGTATGCTATAGCTAGCTAGCTAACCACTCCCCCAAATGGGGCTACTTGCAAGCTAACATCAGCTATTGCAATGTTTATTAGCCCACAAGCTAACTGTACATTTCAGCTCCAATCATATAAATCACACACAAAAATGACAGAAAGAGAGAGCGAGTACTGCAGCCAGATCTATATGATTGAAGCCAGCACCCTTAGCTGAAATATACCGTTAGCTCATAGGCTAATAACAAACATTCCTGTAGTTAAGTGGTTTGTGGTTAGCTAGCTAGCTATAGCATATAGCATGCTTAGTGCAGCTTTTCTACAAATGGGAGGACATGTTAACGGATACAATAACATTACATTTGTTTGATTTTATCAGAACGTCAAGACAAGAAAAAGACTGACTATAGACAGTTTGGATTGAGTTTTATGGCCACCTTATACTGAGCAATGGAGAACGTGGGAGCATGCCGCAACTCTGGCAAAACTCTCCTGATTTTATTCCGACATTAGAAATATGTCTGCGACAGTAAAATCGTTTGAAAAGTTGTTTGGTGTGAAGTTGGCGTAAGTCAACGTTTGTGTTCAAATGCAGAAGTGATGTAACTTATGTGACTCACACGGGACACCGACAGTGGTCTCCTGATGAATTACAGTGCGTTTCTTTTTGTAGGTATAGATACGAAAAGTGTGACACCAGCCTGCGCGGAGTCATGGAAATTCCAAACATCCACTGATGAAGTCCATGAGATGTGGCTGAAAGCTTTGTGAATAAGATTTTTTTACAAGCTGCTGTTTGATGAAGATTCTTCGAGATGAGCATGTTTGTTGTTTTGAGATGTTTTTCCCCTCAGAGCCACCATACTTCCAACTCCGTCTCACGGCAGTTCATGAAATAGTCACAGAATCTATATGATTTGTGAACATAGACAAGAATTCCCCCTTTTTTTATGACACTCAGCATGATTTTCAACAATTTTTTTTTGTTTTCCTATGAATGTCCATCAACACAAGATGTCAATTGGTTAGTTAGTTACATAGTCAGCTTTAGGAAAAGATCACGGTGTGGGTTCAAATAAGTCTGGAAGTGGCGTAACGTAATTTCAGAAATTATATGACAGAAACTATTTAGTTTCAGGAGAAGATCGTGGTTTGGGTTAACACCGGAAGTAGCTAAACTTAAGTACGGAAGTTACATGACGAATCAATGTTGACTTCTGGTTTCAGACAAGACTTGAACAGCAGTCTCCCGGTGAAAGTTTGGTGTTTTTAGAGGAGTTTTTCATGCTGACCATCACAAATAAAATGTGAAATTTGTGTCTATGTAAACGAACAAGTGCATAAAATTTCATGACTATTTGACAAACTGCTGTGCAACTGAACTGGTACTTTAAAGTCACAGTCAACCGTCATTTACTGACGTCAGAGTGCAGTTTATTTTGATGAACGCCTCTTGTTGCTGTTGATGATGATGATATTTGATGTAGAATATGCTGTTTTGTTTGCAAGTCCAATGTTGGTTGAGAAGAGAATGATCCTGTAATTACAGATTAATTTATCCTGTAATCAACTTAGTGAAAATGACAGATTGAACCTTTGAATGTTTAGTGTTACTGTTTGACTTAAGTTGTACTGCACTTTTAAATATTTAGTTTATCCGAGCTGAAAATTGACAGGTGATTGTAACAGAAGTAAAAACTCATTTAATCTCAAACTGTTAACACATATATATAAAGAGTAAAGTGTATCAAAATGTACTCTGACATGTTTAAATAAAGCTTTTGGAGTCTGCAGCTTCACTTCACTTTCTTTTTGTCACAATTACAATATAACTGATTGACTTTAATTCATTCACTTCATAAACATCTGAGTAAAAAAGACAATTTATCATGTCATTTTCATTTCTGCAGTTATAAATATGTATTTATTTACTGAATACTGCAGCACTCATATGTCTGAAACACTGAACCAGAAACATTTTTAATCAAGAATCAGTCCAGGCTGCATGGTGGTGCAGCGGTTAGTGCTGTCGCCTCACAGTTAGAGGGTCGCAGGTTTGAATCCGTCAATAAAAGCTACAAACTGACATCCGGCGCTTGTCTCTGCGTGACGGCTGTGATGTGCTACAAAACAAAGCGGTCCAATGACGTGGTGAAGCATCAACCAATCATATGTGTTTGTTTCACCCTGCTCCATTTGCCAGTTCCCAGTGCTACTTACAACACGGTCTCACTCCCAACTTGTCAAACACTAACGTTTGATCAGTGTCCCTCGGCATACTTAGGTTTAAAAAAATATCACGGTTTGGGTTAAAATCACACCAGAAGTGGCATAATTTAAGTATGGATGTTATGTGACAAAAACTAACCTCTTGTATTACTGTTGAAGGGGCCAAGGATGGCATGTCAATATACACTCGTTACATGCATAGTGTCCTTTCAAATTAACTTATGTTTTCACAGGAAGTTAAGTTTAGGCAACACAACCACGTAGATGGGGCTAGGAAACAGTCATGTTGACATTAACTGACTAATGACTCACAGGTCTGATGATACAGAGTCATGTGATTTCAGACCGACGTTGCAAAATAAGTCAACGCTACTTTTTGTTTCACACGAGACATGAACAGCAGTCTCCTTGTTGAAAGTTTTGTTCGTCCATCTCCCCTCCTGACCTAAACAGGCTCTCACGCTTTTAATATACGTCACCTCTCCAACCGCTGAATCACGCCATGGATGGGTTTACATTAGCTGAAAGGCCAGTTCGTCTGTTGGTAAAGGGCAACTCCATGAGTCACTTTCCGATGCAGACGGGTGACCAAACGGTGGTATTTGAGTGTTGGCCTCCAGCTAACACTGTGATGTCATCATGATGTCAACTATTAGTAGTAACGTAAAACATTATGATGCTCATACTACTGTTACGACCCCAAGGTCGTATAAATTATTTATTTCTGTATTTTGGTGAATGTGCTATAATGTGCTCTGTCTTGGATTTTGTTGTTCTTGTGTGTGTGTGTGTGTGTGTGTGTGTGTGTGTGTGTGTGTGTGTGTGTGTGTGTGGAGACGAGCTGCAGGTGAGCTTGGTTGGGTGGTTGATTGCAGGTAGGCATATAGGTTGATCCAGGGAGCTGATTGGTTCCAGCCTCCAGCCACAGATTCAAAAGGCCAGGTTCCCTCAGGCTCTCATTTCTCAACTGCCAGCAAGACTGCCAGCAAGAATCACACCATAGAAATGTGCTGAAATTTGTTACTACATCTGTACAGCCCAGGTTTGGTAGGCGTAGGCGGCACTTAGGTTGGTATTTGTCTTTTGTTTCATTTCTTTTGAGTAGGGAAGTCCAGGTTGGGTCACAACACTACGTAATGTAACATTAACTTGATTTTTAAATCATAAATATGATCAAATATTCTCACAAGCATTTAAAAAATGTTTACTACACAAAACTATTAAGCATGTAAACAAATATAAAAATCAAGTCAATTCAATCAACATTTTGCAGCTTTACGTGACAGGAACAGGAAACAGATTTAACACTGAACTTCATTTCCCAGAATTCTCAGGTGATGATGTCACAACAAGGGTTTTGTCTCCATCTTGTCCGTCTTTGCCCTCTTTGCTCGTGACGTTGCCACCAGTTCCAGAAGCTCTCTGAGCCTCTTCCTCGTCTCCTTCAGTTTGCATTCACTGGTGACAGCCATTTCCTCTTCCTCTGTTTTGACCTTTGACCCCATAAAGTGCTCAGCCGCCTGTTCTCCGTACGACGTATTGGAGTTGACGGCAGATTTCCCTCCATCAGTGTTTCTCAGCTGTGGACCTAAACCTCCAATCCAGCGGCAGCGAAGACGGTCCTGCAGTCTGATCAGAAAGTCGTCGTCCTGGAAACATGAGAGAGATGGTTGAGTGACAGCTCAGATGACCAATCAGGTGCATTCAAGAATGAACAGTTTCTATCTGCTGAAGAGGACTGTGAGAGGGGACTCCCTAATAACTTATTTCACCCTGGTGGTGTGTTTTTTTTTTTCAGGACATAGCGGCTACAGTGTAAATGTTCACACCCGGCACAACTGACCAGACCGGTGTACCATCTTTTCCCACCTAGTGTCTCATTTGACTCAGCTTCACGCGAGTCAGACTGCCGGTATCTGTGTTCATTTGCTCTAGATGCCAGAGAGGAGGAGGAGCCTGGCTCCATATATACCAACAACTTTTCTTTTACCTCCATCAACCATGGAAGAAATAACCACTGTTGCTGCTTTGTACATGTTGGTGAAGTCCCAGATATGACAGAAAACCAAACGCTGTCATGTCTGGGTTCATAACATCACCCAGTGGCGAGCTGTGTTCACATACAGTGACATTACACTGACTGTCTCTAGCAGCCACATGTCACTACTGTGGATTGTGCAGTGATTTAATATTAAATGGATCAAATTGATGTTGAAATAACTACATAATGATGGTGATTTGTAAAAAGTCTGAATTGATGCTTTGTCAGGTCTGTCAGCAGATGACAAACAAACAGCTTTTAAAATGCTTGTTTTCTGAATGGAGTTTGGATGGATCAGTGTCGGGCTATGCAGCTGCTCCATCAACACTCAACATAAAGTCATCTAGGCAGAAATACAGCAGCGACATTGTTGTTTCTACCATAGACAGTCTGTGGTTTCTACACAGAGTTTGGTCTGGTCTCTGTACAGATATGATGTACTATCGTAGCTCTGGGTGACCACAGACATACAATTATTTCTTCCATTTCTGATTCAACAATTTCAGGATGTCAGTGCCGAAAAGAAGAGGACCTAAACTGAGAGGCTTTCACCACACAGCAGGACGCATACTCCTCACTCAGACTGAAATATTTCAACTCCCGGAATGATGCAAACACGCAAATTTGCGTTTCGTTGCCTCTGCGTTGATTTTGTATGGAATCGCACCGTGTGAAAACTTGATGTGAATGTATCATGAGAGAGTTTGTGAATCAGTTAACTCGTCTCGTCTGTTTTCAGCTCACCTCTGAACCATGTTAGCACAGTTTTAGTTTTCTTTGCAAATAATGTACACACAAGAGAATCAAGCCGATTTTGGGCCCGATCTCTCCCTCCTGATGATTGTCAGCAGAGCCCTGATTGTTTGATGGTTCTAAACATCTTTCCAGATGTTCCTGTGATGTGACATATGTCAGTTGTACTCATTTACCTGTGAGGTGTCTTTAAACAGACTCCAGATGTCAGAGAGGAACTCTGCAGTTGTTCGATACGAAGGAGAGCGATGGAGAGTCAGACGCTCCGACATCCCGGTCAGCCGACACTGAAACAATATGACATCATCACCACCATCACCATCATCACCATCAACATCATCATCATCATCATCATCATCATCACCAGTGCCTGCAGCAGCTTCTCTTAGAGCTCCACATGCTGGTAGATATACTGTTGTACTATTATATATTCTATCATTAGATTATTATTACTCATACAAATGTAAGGGATTAGGGATTTTACTGTTGTAGTTGGTTGAGCTGTAGCTGATATTAACACATAAAATATGTTTCTAAAAATCCCCAAAATGTCCAGAAATTATTAGTAAAATATGTGAAAATGTGACAGTTCAGAAAAGTTAAAGAATTCTCAAAATTATTAGTATAATATGTGAAATGTCACAAAAAATCTGAAAAATGCCAAGATTATAAATAAGTGTAATGTGTAAGAGTGCAAAAATATGTAAAATATGTGGAAAATGTCAGGAAACAATTTGAAAAATCACTAAAATTATTATTAAACGTGAAAAATGTCCAAAAAATAATAGTAAAATGTGTGGGGGAAAAAAAGTGACAGAGCTCAGAAAAAATGTGAAAAATGTCCAAACATTATTAGTAAAATATGTGAAATGTCACAATAAAAATCAGGTGTAAGAGCATAGACAAAATATTTTAAAATTTCCAAAAATTATTAGTAAAATATGTGGAAAAGTCAAAAAAGAATTTGAAAAATGTCCCAAAAATATTAATGCAATGTGAATAAAAGTGGAAAAATATCCAAATAATGTTAAAATAAATAATGTTAATAATAAATTAAAATTATTAGTAAAAACATGTAAAATATAAGTGGAAAACGTAGTGGAGTAGAAATAGAAAGACTCCAGTATAAAAATCTGTGATGGTGTTGGATGGTGGTGGTTATTTAAAATATAGCCAAAAAAGGATGTTGGTTTGAAATTAGCATTGAAAAAGAAAGAGTTGGATGAGTTCATCTCTGGTTATCATTCTGTTATAGATCCGTTACAGTATCTGATACTGTGGACACACTGACCTGAGGAAGACGAGTACAGCCTTCAACCTTCAGGTACAGCAGCAGACTCTCACACCTCTGTGACAGACGAAACACACAGCAGCTTCAAACTAGTGGCACACTAACAGGAAACTAACTTTAAAGGATAGCACACATTGTTTGAAGTACAATAAATGGCGGTCGGCATGCCCCCAGTTTGGAGAGACAGCAAAGCAACATACTCCTGTGGATAGGATCAGCACCATAACGGCTTTAAAACACCTAAACTAAATTATATCCCTTTAAGTGTACACGACATTCAGAATATTTTCACCACTTAGCCTGGAACTGAAGCGGTTATCTATGCATCAGTCTCCATTCACAAAATCAGTAATTTTATCTCTCATAAGAGGGTAGCTGCTGGTCTACTGCCTCGATTGGTTAGTTTGTTTGTGTTATTGTGTGACTTTGGTGTTTTAAAGGGCTAGTTGAGATTCACCAAAGTCACACAATAACACAAATAAACTAACCGATCAAGGCAGCGTTAGACCAGCAACTCTGTTTCGAGAAGTAAAATTAGTGATTTTGTGAATGGAGTCTGGTGGCTTTGAAGAGAGCATAGATAACGGCTTCAGTTCCCTATCTATCTGACAGCAAGGTAAAGCGGTGAAAATATGCTAAATATAGCACACACATAGATGTTTTTTAAGTGTCTAAACTGCATCTTTGCTCCTGTCTCAACCCATAATGCTTTGCTCCTGTGCTGGTACTCCTGACTCCAACAACCATCAACTGTACATCACCATGTATTCAGTCAGTCTGGTTGTGCCTTCATCCACCTCACACAGGAAAAGATATAGGTATATTTAAAAGATGTAGGTATGTGTGGACTCTGACCCTCTGGTCCTGCAGACTGAGACATTGACTGCGAGGTCTTGGAGGTCTGTCAGAGCTGAAGGGATCAGAGGGGTCTGACAGGTCCTGACACAGCGAACACATCCACTCCGACCTGTAGGACAAACAGACAGACAGGACACATTCAGGTCACTAACTGACCTGCTGTTCTAAAAAGCATTAAACATTAATCACAGCCTGTTGAGTGATATTGGTTAACATAGAGTAAATGGTCCATAAACTGTACATACGAAGTGGAAGCAGTCACTGCTGTCACCCGTTGGTTTGTGGACTACAGTTTTGAATCCTCGAGTTCTGCATTTTTTCTGACCATCACCATCTTGGTTTCCTTCTGTTGGTTTCCAAACATGTTCAACCACTTTAAAACCCTCTCTGTCACCATTCCTACCTGCCTTGACGAGACAAACCTGTTTGAACTTGGCTGTGAACCAGAGCTTCTCGTTGTCATAGCAAAACCTGTTGTGTGTCGGTATACCGCTGTCCTCACAGAAGCTGATCTACCACATCACAGCATCTGTGTATTCGTCCAGACTGTCAGTGGCGTCTTAAACATCGCCCTGTCCGTATGGTCCAGGCACTCATGCAGATCATCTGCAGCGCTATAGCTCCGGGTCGCAGTTGGCTCAGACCAGCTGGAAGCTGGGAAGCTGCAGTGCTGAGTCCGGTAAAGATCCACACAGCCACGTAACTCCGTAAAGCACAGAACAGGAGAGAGGGAAAAGTCTCTGTTCATCCAAACATCAGCAGCAGCTCGTCCACTTTGTTGCACAGTGAGCGCGTGCTGGAGATAATGTTGTGGGCAGCGGCATTCCTGTCTGTCTCAGGCGCGTCAGCGTAGCAGTATATCCGCTGAATGGGCCAGAAAAATGGAGAAAAGATCCAATGGGATCGATTCCCTGAGGTTGAGGATCTCGTCTCTTGAGAGCACGGTCGATGAACATTCACCAAAAACTAAAGAAACAAAAAAACAAGAAAAACAGCACGCGCCAACTCACCGAGGCTGCCATAGTTGGCGCCATCTTGGATGTGAAGCCATCACCATCTTGGGTTTTGGTCATCGCTATCTTGATTTTACGCCGTCGCTATCTTGGGTTTTGGCCGTCGCCATCTTGGTTTTAATGTTTTATTTTTTTAAATAACATAATAAAACCTCTGAATGGTTTCAGATGTCAGCTTGTTGTAACTGTACAGAATATCTCAACATATATTAAATACAGAAATATTATTAATAGAGGAATAAAATCAGTGCTTTTGTGGTTGATCTCAAAGTTTCTAAAATCTGAAAACAGGAAGAGAATTATAAAACATAATTACAGAACAGAGGAAATGTAAAATAATGTCTTAAAAATACTTTTCAAACACCTAAAATAATATTTGATGGCTACTGGTTTGCTGTTTGTTTCTGTCGTAACTAGTTTTTCTGGCAATGGATTATTTGTTTAACATGAAAATAAGCTATTGATTGATTGATTGATTGCTACCTGAGATCTGGTCCAACAAGCGGAAGGTGACAGTCTCGGTGGTATCCTCGACCGCAGAAGGAACAGATTATTGAACTGTTGGTTGATCGACAGACGGAGCAGGAGACCATCACCAGAGTTGCAGGCGACTCCGGTGACGACGGCAGCTCATTGATGATGTTATCTGTGACATCATCTACATGGGACTGTGACACAGCAGAGAGGAACACCTGGGTTATCATGTGTAGCTGATAAAACATACATCACAGTCAAATACAATTTGTAATCTATTGCCCCAGTGCATGCTGGGATATTATCTGGATGAGGATTAATATAAATGAATTTCCTGCTTTATAAAATAATTCACTTTTTTGTTTTTATTGATTCACAAGTGAATTATAAAAACTGTCTGAGCAGGGGTGGAGGAAGTATTCACATCCTTTACTTCAATAAAAGTACTACTACCACACTATAAGTACCTGAGTGTCTTCGATCTGTTTCAGGTAAAGCTCATCTTCAGCATCACCGGCGACCAAACTGAAACGAGGCAGGGGACAACCGGGTCGGATCGGGGATAAAGGCAGCCTGAACAGAGACACGCTGGGCTGCCATTGGCTCATACTGTAGACTGGCTCTCCAATCACAAGACCTGGATCGTCACCTTCTCTGTCCGATACTTCAGGTTCTAGTTCATCATCTTCACTGTCTGATACTTCAGGTTCTAGTTCATCATCTTCACTGTCTGATACTTCAGGTTCTGGTTCATCATCTTCACTGTCTGATACTTGAGGTTCTGGTTCATCATCTTCACTGTCTGATACTTCAGGTTCTGGTTCAAGTTCTAGTTTGTCAGCTTCACTGTCTGATACTTCAAGTTCTAGTTGTAGTTCATCACCTTCACTGTCCAATACTTCAGGTTTTAGTTCCTCAGCCTCCTTGTCCGATACTTCAGGTTCTGATTCATCACCTTCACTGTCCAATACTTCAGGTTTTGGTTCCTCAGCCTCCTTGTCCGATACTTCAGGTTCTGGTTCATCACCTTTACTGTCCAATACTTCAGGTTTTAGTTCCTCAGCCTCCTTGTCCGATACTTCAGGTTCTGGTTCATCACCTTTACTGTCCAATACTTCAGGTTTTAGTTCCTCAGCCTCCTTGTCCGATACTTCAGGTTCTGGTTCATCACCTTTACTGTCCAATACTTCAGGTTTTAGTTCCTCAGCCTCCTTGTCTAATACTTCCGGTTCTGGTTCTTCAGGTGCAGACGGTTTCCATGCAGATGCAGGTTCTTCAGAAACTGTGGAGGTGGGTTCATTCTCTGCTGGTTCCTGCCGCCAGGTGGCGACCTGCTGTACACTGCAATCACAGGCGGAGTCCGCCACCGCCCTGACCACTGGACTCTGCTGCTGTTGATTCAGACAAGAAAAAGAGTGGTTGCTGGGATCAGTATCAGGGGCGAGGAGCTGGGCGGAGGACGGAGGGATGCTGGTCGGAGGGGGATGTGGCGCTGTTTGACTCAGTCCGACAGAGATCTGGTTTCCTGTCTTAGTACTGACTGAGGCTGGACTGAACTGTACTGGGATGACATTGCTCATCTTGCTTCTTGCATTCTGCTGTTTTGGAAAGGTGCTTCCAGGTGAGGCCTGAGAGAGCAGCATGGGAGGCTGAGGCACGGCAGACGGGAGGCAGGAGACCTGGTACACTGTCTGAGTGATGTTCAGCAGGGCGGCGGTGGACTGGGTCTGATGGGGAGCGGTTGGTTGGTTCAGAACCAGTGTGGGCTGGACCGGTTGGAGGACTGGAGATTGATCTGCTGATGGCGAGAGGTGAGCACTGACAGGCTGGGCGGGCATTATCACCAGCGCCTGTCCTGGGCTCTTCTTCGAATATTGGACAGCCGAAATAAATGAGGAGATGGTGGCGGCGGCGGGAGTGTTGGGTTGGTTGAAGCTCGATGAGGACTTCCGTGAAGTAGAGGGACAATTGACCGGAACAAGTGAGTCAGTCCCACGGGATGGTGCAGGATGGGTGGAGGTAGTGGGAGTGACTGTGGAGGAGAAATGACACAGCTGGCTGGATGATGTAGATGGAGAGCTAACTGGGACAGGTGAGTCACTGGTGATCCTGGTTTGGGGGAGGGGTCTGTAGGGGAGAGCAGGACAGCTAAGGGTGGACGAGGAGGAGGAGGAGGCAGTTGGAGTGTTTTGATTGGAGGTTTGTGAGACAGAGAAGGGGACCGATGAAACCTGAAGTACACCTGAAAACAGAAACATCATCAGTAGACATCAGGATGTTTAAAGCCAATCAGAAACAAGAAAAACAAGTGATGTCATCAAGTCAGAAACCTGGAACTCATGACATTTAAATTCAGTGTGTGAACGGCCTCCCCTGGTACATTACAGCGGGAATGTCCTTCCCCAGTACGTTACGGTGGGAACATCCTCCCCCCTGTACGTTACAGTGTAACATACATTCTTTTTGAGGAAAATTAACTCTCCAGTATATTATATTCCTAGCATATGAAATCATTTGGTCCTAAAAGTTGTAAAATGCACTAATAGCTGAATCCAGAGTTTTTCCCTTCCTCCGGTCATGTGAATGAGACCCAAACCGTGATGACAAAGTGATGGCTGTGATCCCATGTCCGAACCATGAGACCAAGTCGAGCCATTTTGGCATCATGTGCCACTGAACAACTTTCATAGGAATCAACGGGGCCCTGTCTCCAATGTTGGATCCAGTTCTCTTTACATATCCATCTTCAGTCCAGGTAAATGTTTATTCCAAATTTGTTGAAATTCCCTCCTGATATTTATTTTAGTTCACGAGAATGGAGTGGACAGACATATGGGCAACTCTAAAACATGATGCCTCCGGCCCCATCTGTCATGGATCTGGCATGGCAACATTTATAAACATGGACACAAACCACCAGTAATATCTCAGCTTACCAAAGTTCAAAATGGCTTCCAGAGACAACAGGTCAGTGACGACCTTCAGGTCAGACATGGTCTGAAAAGGAGACAAGTCCTCATCAGGAAGATCCTTTAGCTGAGACTCAACCTGCAGAGAGAAAACACCACCAGGTCACACTGGTTCTGTTTATGGGATCAGACGGGTCTGGGTCACACCAAAACAACCTAATGGACCTATAGCAGAATGAATCTCTCTGAATTGTTGTTTCCTTCTGCAGCGTCCTCTTTTCACATAGATACTCTTCCTGCAGTGCATCATGGGTATCCATCAGGGTTCCTACACATTTCCCATTTCAAAATTCCATACTTTTCCAGACTATTCAGTTGATTTTTCAAACCATGTTTGACTTAGTGCTGCAGAGGTTTCTGTGGCATGACTACAGGGCTTTTGCCTTTTACGTATGTACGCATGATTTTACACAAAGTTTGCATCATCTTTCTTTTCCTATTTGGAATCCTTTAGCCAACCAGGCTTCATATTTGTGATCCCACCCCTTGAAAAGCTCGCATTTACCTACTGTGACCATTTAGTCCACACTGCTATGCAGAAAGTTGGACGTCCCACAGTCAAACATCTTCCACTTGGGAGGTTCAGAGCTGTTTTACACCATCCCCTCAGCAACATTTTCCAGCTCTTCCTGGGGGATCCCGAGGCGCTCCCAGGCAAGACCAGATACATCATCTCTCCAATATGTTCTGGGTCCACCCCAGGGCCTCTTACTAGTTGGACATACCTAGAAAACCTCCAAAGGAGTGCATCAAGGGGGATCCTAATCTGATGGTGAACCACCTCAACTGGTCTCTTTAGAGGTGAAGGAGCAGCATCTCTACTCCAAGCTCCCTCTTGATGTCTGAGCTCAGTGCTCAGCTCGGTCTCGTACAGTGCCCGCAGACGCTCTGTTTTACCCTCACTGGCGAGCAAGACCCTGAAATACTTGAACTTCTTTGCTTCGGGCAGTAACTCACTCCCAACCCAGAGGGCTCAATCCACCGGTTGAGCCAATATTTTTTTGGCACTAATTTTAACACTAACACAGTTTTTGTGGTACAAGGGCATAGGTCTAAATATTGGTTCCTGCCAATATATAGAGTACACAGTATGTGGGTAGGGTTGAGAACTTCAACTTGTAGAAATACAGAATGGAGGCAGACGGACACTGGTTGTTTTGTTTAGTAATGATAACTTGTGTTTGATTGTGTGAGGGACGGATTAATCCTGACTAAACTCAAATATTTATCAGTACTGAGCCAATTAGATTTCAACAAAAATAATGATCAGTGCAAATTGGAAAGAGCCGCTCATTTCCCCTCAATATTGAAAGCATTAGATTGGCTCAGTCTGACAGGCAGCGTGTCCCATGCCAGAGTTGTACATTTAAACTAGTTAAAACTCAACAAAGACCTTTTATTTAAAGAAATACCAACCCTCACATGACCAGCCCGCCCCTGGTTCTGCATAGGAGTGTTTGTTGAGTTGCATGCCATACTTCTTACCTTGCTTTCGACGACATCAATGTCTGGCTTGCACTCTCTCACACAGTAGTAAATATACCGGCTGCACTAGCTACTCCAAACGCCAAAGAAATACACTCTGCATGTATGATCAATTTATTTTTAGAAATTTTGAATTCTGTATTTTAGAAAGTAGAACAGGGCAAAAGTCTGGAAACAGAAACGTTTTTCCATCCTCACTTTTTTCCCATACTTGTCCAGACCTGAAAATTACTAAAATCAAATTCCATGCTTTTTCATACTGCATAGGAACCCTGGTCCAATAGCACTTGTTGTCACCTATGATCATGTCTGGGACCTTTATTCAGAGTGTGTTAATAATAACCTGAGTGATGTAGGTCCACAGGGCCGACAGGTCACTGGTGTTTCTGGCTTTCTCTGCAATTGCAGTCACAGACTGTTGACTCTTCTTGAGCTGCATCATCTTCCTCATCCTCCTATGAATCCTCTCACACTCCGCCTCACACACCGTCTGCTCAGAAACAAAAAGATTCACAACTCATAGCTGGTCCACTGGAAACTGATCAATCATCACAAGCAACGAACAAAATCCTCAAACCAGGTTTAAAGGTCCTGACACACCAAGCCGACAGTCAGTATGGGGCCATCGGTGAGCGTCTGTCAACCGAGTTTTTGAGGTGTGTACCGCACAGTCAGCTCTAGTCTGCCTGTGTCGGAATTAATTAATTAATTTTCAACTCCTCCTCCTCTTTCTGGGTTATGACAAAAGTGACATGAGGCGACTCAAAGGTCGGCCTTCACTGCTGCTAGTTTTCTGATGTCGGGTTGGTGTTACTGGGCCTTAAGTATAAACGTCTCGTTTCTTGTGTTTTAGGACAATAATGATTATGAATAATGATAACTTGGTGAAGTACAAAAGTAAAACAAAGTTTCTGTATCTTACCTCAACCTGTTTCAAAATGTCTTCCATTCTCTTCTTCAGGTGTCGAATTAAGATGCTGTACGACTGCTGCAGCTCCATCTTTAGACGATGTTCACTGTTAGAAATGTCCTGCAGCCTGACAAACAACAACACGTTCACTTCTTTAAATGTGCTGCACAGAAATCACCCGTCACAGACAGCATTCACTCAACTAAATACATTAATTTCAAATTCAAAAGATGTGGTTGACATCCTCAGAAACAACAAGCGAATAGGACTTTGTGTTGAGAATTAACAAGAAAATCTGAAACTGGAAAACAAAGAAAAACATGGACGTCATGCTTCTTCATTTGGTTGTCATCCTATTAATCAATATTTGATTATTTATGTTTCCTTGTTTACCTGGTCTCCATGTCCAGCAGACTCTGCCTCAATTTGTCTCCCTGCGCTCTGATTGGCTGAACTCTGACCTCCAGCAGCTTCTTCAGACTGTCCAACGCTTCCCTGATAAACTGATACCTGAGAGGAGGAGGAGGAGAAAGAAGAGAAGGAGGTAAAAGCATCAAATACAATTCAGACATATGTGAAAAATATCCAAAAATTATTAGGAAAATGTTTTAAAAATGCTGAAAAATACCCCAAAATATGTGGAAAAATATCAAAAAATGTATGAAAATTATTAGTAAAATATGTCAAAAAAACAGTAAAAAAAATCCAAAAATATGTGAGAAAAAAACTCAACAAACAAACAAACTAAACAGAATAACATATAATAGTAAAGAAGACTTTCTGCAAGCTAAAAGCATCAAAAAACAATCAGAGTCGTCCTCTCACACATTTGACTGGACACAATCAGATTGCCTGTTCAACAGTCATGTATGAGAAGTGTAACACTGATCTTCACATTAGACTGGTGAGTCATGTCTGTGTGTAAAACCCAGCGATAACTGTCAGTGTGATGTTGGAGGCCAGATGTCCAGATCGGGACCAGCAGATAAGACTGGACCTCTTCCTCAACACTTTGTTTCAGCACAATTAAAAGTCTACTGGAGTCTTCAAAACAGGTCCAAAAACAACGCTAGAATGGCATTACAATGTCTTAAATTGTAGTCCAAGTCTCTGCCCTTCCTGGGTGGAGGACGGTGAATTCTCCATCCTTCCAAGTAGAGTGCTGACACTAGTAGAAACTCAAGAGTGATGCATTTTTTAAAAACCATTACAAATTTAGCCGACATAAGTAATGTAAGTTTAAAATTAGCTGTGGATATAATTGATCTATGTTCACTGTCCCCCTTCAATGAAACACCACCATGGTGGAGGGGTTTGTGTGTCCCAGTGATCCCGGAAGCTGTGTTGTCGGGAGCATTAGCTCCTGGTAGAGTCTCCCAAGGCAAAGCGGTCTCAGGGTAGGAGCCAGACCAAGAGCGTTTCACAGACCTCATTAAAACGGACTGTAGCAACCTCGACCAGGGCCTCTTCCTGGAGCAAGACCTGGGAGGTGAGCGTCTGGTGACCACTGCCCCAAGCAAAGTAGTTTAAGTATCTCAGGGCATTGTCCACGAGTGAAGGTAAAATGGAGTGGGAGATGGACTGGTGGTTCGGTGTGAAATCTGCAGTTAAGCAGGTGCTGTATGAGACCGTTGTGGTGAAAAGGGAGCTGAGAACTCTCGATATACTGGTCCATCTACGTTCCAACCCTCACCTATGGTCATGAGCTTTGACTAGTGACCGAAAGAATGAGATCGCAGATACAAACAGCCAAAGGGGAGTTTCCTTCGTAGGCTGTCTGGGTTCAGCTTTAGCGATGGGGTAAGTAGCAGTAGAGACACTGCTCCTTCACCTCTAAAAGGGACCAGCTGAGGTGGTTCAACATCTGATCTGGATCCTCCTGGTTTACCGAATGCGTCCAACTGGTAAAAGCCCCGGGGTAGACCCAGAACATGCTGGAGATATTATATAGCTGGTATAGACTGCAACACGTGCAACCCGGATAAGCAAAAGAAATAAGATGGATGGATGTTGATTGTCTGTTAGTATTTTAATGCAGATCACTCATCTATTATACCTTGATAAAGAACTCTGTTACATGCAAGTACACTACAGCAGTAACCTCTGTGTACCTGTGGTTCATGTGAGCCATGAGCTGACAGTCTCGACAGGTGAGCTGGTTACAGGTGAAGCAGTAGATTTTGAGCGGCTCAGACGGGTGTAGTCTACAGAACTTGGTGGGAGGAGTCGAAACGCTGCCTGGAGACAGAGAGGTGGTGAGGAGGTGAGTGTAGGTGGCAGGCCAGAGAGGAGCAACTCAAGCCACATCTAGTAACACAATATACATAAAAAAATGTCCAAAAAATTCTGAAAGATAACTAAAAATGACAGGAAAATATGTGAAAAGTATACAAAATACTGTCAATACTGTAATATTACAGCGATTTAGAGTCTAGTCTTTAGTCTGGGCAGGCAGGCAGACAGACGATGAAAACGATGATGCTAGGGCCGTATTATGGCCACAATCATAAACGATTATTCAGTGATTTTAGGGCCAAAATGATCCCTTACATCTACTTTTATCCAAGACAAAGAAACCCTTTTCCATTGATCAGCTTCCAATTGGCAAAACAGCAATACACTGATCACTAACATGAAACCTGCATACTCTCCTCATGTAATGTGTGTGATGTCCACTCGCACATCTGCCCAGGGCAAGAGGGCACATCTGGTTTCCATTAGCTGAGGTACAGGAATGTGAAAACTACACCATGAGAGAAGTAAGAAACTACTTTTCGTCAAACTTGACAGGTTTATTGCCGTGTAATTGAGCCCCGCCCCCGGGTTGACCTTTGACCTTAGGAAGTCACGCCTTTGTTTGATGTGAAGGATCTCATGACTTTTGATCAGCTGACTTCATGGTTAGGAGGCCTAGGGCGGGAAATTTGAAAATTAGACGCATGCCAGAGTCAGCACGAGACGTGCAGCAAAAAAATAGAACAGAATCAGTCACAATGAGTGAGAAAAATCTCCATCTACCCTATATTTGTGAGACGCCTATAACGGTGTACCAAGAATCCGGCCCTCATGTACCGAAGAAGCATATGCTGTATCTACGGCGAGTGCAGCAACCGTCCTCCATGTCTCTGAGGCAACAATGGTCTTTGAAACCCTACGGACGCCCCGGGGTCTGGGGTTACATCTTCAAGTACGCGACGGGGGAATTGTGTTTGTACCAGCATGAGGAGGAGGAGGAGGAGGAGGAGGGGCCGTGTGAAGGATAAAGAGGAAAAGGAAAATGAGACGCGGAAACTGATCAACGCTGTGGTAACACTGACCTCCAGTGACTGGGGGGTATTGAAACAGATATTGAGTCTCTACACGAGCGAGTGTCTTTGGGAAGATGATGAACAAGCAGTCGCTGCTCCATCTCCAGCTAAACGTAAAAGAGTCTCAGGGATGGGAAAAAGTGTGTTCAAAGCTGTATGGCGCTCCAGAACCTCACAATACTTTATACCTTCGAGTCAGCATCAAGGACCCACCGGGGGGAAACACTGAGGAGAATGAATTTGTCTTGGATTGTTTCAATTCTGAATGCGGCGTATTTCAGGCTTTGTTATCTTTACCCCTTGCGGCATGGCAAGAAAAGCTGGATGAATTGGATGCTTCAGTCAGCCATCTCTTTCGTAGCTGTCGCAATTGGATGGACATTCTGACGGTGAAAAAAGCGTTGTTTTAGGACCACCCCACACCCCCTC
The DNA here is from genome assembly GCA_947000775.1 of Pterois miles. Taxonomy (NCBI): domain Eukaryota; kingdom Metazoa; phylum Chordata; class Actinopteri; order Perciformes; family Scorpaenidae; genus Pterois; species Pterois miles. The sequence continues at coordinate 5,648,074 of CAMQGK010000568.1, read as the reverse complement.
AACATAACCACGCCCTCCACATCATATAAAGAGCGGCAAAACACGACCCGTGACTTAAACATGCTGCCTAGACGCCTGCAGATGACTCTCCCGACACCCGAGTCTCCCAATGGCCGCTGTCCATTATATATGATTCCTTCACCCACAGGCTCAGATATTGCGCTCGAAGAGCGTCAGGAAAACGACGACGGGGGTTTCAGCCGACCACCCACACCCATACCGGAGCCCGTCAACCCCCTTCGCAGGCCGCGATGCCGTGTGTCTACGGATCGCGGTCTGATTGGTTCTTCACCCACATCTTCTACAAGCGCTCAGCAGGACTCAACCGAGGATGAAATAGACGGAGGGGTAACATCGCTTTTTTTTTGACAGCATCAAATCAGCCGTGCTGCATCTGCTCAATATTGCTATCTCAAACTACCAGAAAGATTACTGCAACGGGTGTCTGACCAATCATCCCAGCCAGAGACAGCATCAGTGTCTGGAGCCGCTGGACGATGGTTTCTACCAGGCCCGCTTCTTCACGCTAAAGAGGCGTCTGTGCACCCGACGTTTCATCCCCGCCATTCAACATCTCCTGATCCTGCGCAACATCAAAGCGGACGACGTCGGAGTGAGAACCGTTGCAGAGACCCTGCTGCATGAGCTGAAATCTAGGGATCAGATAATGCACGTCATCAATGACATGTACGATACCTTGATTGCAGAGGATACTGTGAAAATTTCGCAGCTGCGAAAGGTCAGAGAATGCTGGGAAAATCCTGAGTTGTTTTAAAAAAAGAAGCAGAAATGGGCAACATTTGGGGGAAAAGGGTGGAGGAGCGTGAGGTTCTCATTGCAGCGTATATTGAGCTTCTGAACAGAGTTATTCAAAACACAGACCAAGATCCAAGAGTACAACGAATGCAGGACTTTTTGGACTCAATCAGGTCTCATGCCAGAGACGTTGGGACGCCGTGGTACAAACCACACTCATATTGTGTCAACAAAATGTGTCGGGGGTCTTTGAAAAAATTGTGTGTGAATGGACCCGATCTAATGCTGCAATAGGAGCTAGTCACGTGTTCACTCTGTATGCCTTGTTTGTTGATGTGATGGTGTGTTGTCTGAAAAACAACCCTTCTATAAATGTCTCGGATGAACTGAGAAAATTACACCGCATTGTTGAGCAGAATGTAGACCAAGCAGTTGTAGATTATACCCTAAACATGAGTAGAGTTGATATTTTATTGTCTAGACGTTAGATACACTTTTTCTTCCATTCCTGTGGATAGTTTTCTTTTTTAACATAGTTTGTTTTTAACATGTTTAAAACTTTATTTGTTGTGGAATAAAAATATTTTTTGATTGAGTTGCTGAATAAAAAAAAATGAGTCTTAAAGATCTGCGTCGTTGTGTTTTCATTTTATTCCATCCCGCAGACACAGAGGTTGCAGGATGGCTGAGAAACGGTCTATGAAAAAAGTGTATTATGATCCTGCCCATCCGGGTAGCTTCGGGGGTGTGGAAAGATTGAGGAGAGGTGTGCGAGATGAGACGGGGAAGAAAGTAGGACTGGAAAAGGTGAAAGATTTTTTGTCAGAGCAGGATACATATACTTTACATAAACCCGTCAGAACACATTTTCCCCGCAACAGAGTTTTTGTGCCTAGGCCTTTGAATCAATTTCAAGTCGATCTCTGTGATATGCAAGCCTTAGCCGAGCACAATGACGGGTTCAAGTATTTACTGACGGTCATAGACGTATTCTCCAAAAAAGCTTACGTGCGTGTTTTGAAAAACAAGACGGCTGGCGAGGTAGTGAGGGCTTTTGAATCCATTTTTAAAGACGCCCAGGTGCCTGAAAAACTACAAACGGATGCCGGAAAAGAATTTTTTAACAAGAGTTTTGCGCGTCTGATGAAGAAACACGGTATCGTACACTTTGCCACAGCCAGTGATCTGAAAGCCTCAGTGATTGAAAGATTCAACCGTACTTTAAAGACGAGAATGTGGCGCTACTTTACGGCTAAAAACACTCGCAGATACCTGGACGTCCTGGCCGACCTGGTGAAAAGCTATAATACCTCTTATCACAGCAGTATTAAAATGACCCCGATGCAGGTGACTTCTGATAACGCCTTCCAGGTATTTCAAAACCTATACGGTACATTTCCCATTAGACCGCGGGGTGGGGTAAAAATGAATTTTAAGAAGGGAGACCTGGTCAGAATATCAAAGTTAAGAGGAGCGTTTGACAAAAAATACGAGCAGAGCTTTAAAGACGAGGTGTTTACAGTGTCTGACGTTGTCCCGCGTTTCCCTCCCGTTTACAAACTGCAAGACTACGATGGGGAGCCTATAGAGGGGTCGTTTTATGAAGCAGAGTTACAAAAGGTGAAAATGGTCAAAAATCGAGCCTATCAGGTGGAAAAAAATTTTGAAACGGCGCACCGTTCGGGGTGAAAAACAAGCGCTGGTACGCTGGAAAAACTGGCCTGAAAAGTTCAACAGCTGGGTTAAGGTCTCTGATCTGACGGAGATATAAAGGAAAGGAAAGGCGCGACGCGGAACACAGAGAGAGCAGGTTCTCCTGGTTGCATACTCTGGAGTTTTGCGGAATGGAGTACGTTTTCACATTGACGCGTGACAGAGGGTAGAGGGCGTTGCCCTTCAGCAGGGCTGCTGTGTGACCCAGGCGAAAGTCTCATGCATCACCTGCTGGGAGATGTATTTTGCGGCGTGTGGGCCTGCGATGAGCTGCCTTTACTGAACCCATCCTTCAGACGCCCCGCCTATTTTATCGTGAACACGCACGAGGGCCACCGACCCAGGGAACATTGGTTAGCTTTGACGTTGGAAGAGAAGGACGACGAAGCCACCTTTTTTGACTCTTATGGGTTTCCGCCGGATTTCATTCATTACCCTTTGAGCATCCTACGTTTTTTGGAGAATCAGCGCGGGATAAAGACCGTCTCTTACCACAATCTACAACTTCAACACCCGCTGTGTCTTTGTAAAAAAGGCCTGAGCTGAATTGGGTTTTTAACGTGTCTCCGGAATAGTTGAGCAGGGTTTCGATCATGGCTCTGTAGGGGTGTGTGGCGCTGGACTGCGATATCAGTCGATCCCCCAGGATGACGTTACATTGGCTGAAGATGGTATTGAGGGGGTAATTGATTAAACCCACCACAGCGTCTGCAGCCAGGTCAGAACCGTCTGCGTTGGTGATTTTTACTCTCAGGTGCAGCAATGTGTCATTCAGATCAAGGTATTTTTCCCCGTCTCCGGGGATAAAAAATTCGATAGGACCCCCATCGGTCATGGCGGATAAAGGTGAAATTTCATTGTAGATTTTATCCTCGATGGAAAGCTGGGTCATGGGGGCTGAAAATAAATCCAGCTCCGCCAGGGTGCACTCGGCAGATTTCTGATGCGACATTTTGTTTTCTATTAATAAGTCTTTTTTTATTCTAGTTTTTCTCCTCGATATCAAAATATGTCAGGGGTCTGAGCCGACTTCCTGCCTCTAGGCTGACTTTTGCCGACTGATTTTCTCTTTACTCCCCTTCTGGCTTTTGTGGAGATGCGTTGACCGGGTGGGCGTCTCCTAGGCCTACGGGACAAAAGCATCATGCCCCCGGAGCCCTCTTGACTCGGCTTAGTGATCAGATTCCCCATCGTGGTTTTTACCACATCAGAAGCAATGTTAGTAGCCGCCGATTTCAAATGAGGTTTCGCAATAGCGAACCCTTTTTTCACCAGAAGGGCCACGAAACGAAACAGCCTGTAGAATACGGAGCCTATACCTCTTCCGTACATGACCGGGGCTCCATAAAAACCGGGCAAAGCGCCCCCTACTTGATTTTCATAGTAACTCACAAAACGGTGAGGGTCTGCTCTGAAACCACAGTGAGCAGAAACCAGAAAGTATTAAATGTTGGAGGGTCAGCGTGGATATGACCACCATGGAGAAGTTAGAGGAAGTAGACACAGAGGAAAACGTCTGGTTTTCAAAATAAGGTGTTAACAAAGGGAGCTGTATATCCAAAATACATATATGGAAATAAGATTGATTGGATTATATTCACCAGAAGTATAAAATGTTACATTACAAATTTGTAAGGGATACTGACTGATGTTTGTGTTCTTCAGTCTTTATAAACTTCACTCAGGAATATGATTTATTTCATTAATATGGTAGATTGTTCCCAGTGTTTATGTGGTGACTCTACTGTTGTAAACATTACTGTTGCTGTTCTAGAAACGTGTCCTAGTTGTATTTTAAATATTCAATTCTAATCTGTTTCTGAATTTAAAAACTAGACTGACGTACAGTAAGTATAGCTAATATGCACAATTAAGTATTTGTTTATTTATCACAAATCATATCATCATTGCAATACTGAGCAGTGTTATTGCACATGACAGATTTTCCTCATGGTGCAGGCCTGGTAGATGTTACTGTTTAAAAAGGTCTAATGCTGGCTGACCTGATGCTGCTGTTGATGGCCTGAGCCTATATTTGCTTTTATCTATTATTTATTTTTAAGTAACACAGTTTTTCTTTTAGATAAGTCCAGCTATAAGATTTGATAATGAAGTGTTTTGTTCCTGATGTTAGACGACTGCTGTTAAGGGAAACAGCTCTTGACTTATTTTGCCAAATAAATGAAAAGCATGTTCAAATTGAAATTGGAAATTGGCCTCCTTGCTGTACCATAAATGTGCCAAACCAAACCAAAAACCTTGACCCCAAACTGTGAAATGAACTGAACTGTGAGTATTCTGACCTGTCCCACTCCTACTAAACACCTTATCATGTTTACTAACAGGAAAGAGGGCTATAGATTGTAATCTGACCTGCTGGTGGCTGGTTGAGGATCCGATGTGATCTGGTCACAGTCACTCTGCGATGAGCAGTCACACAGACGTCACACAGAGCTTCATTGCAGTCCACACACCAACACCTGGCTGAGGCGGTGTCACAGCTGCAGCACTGAGGAAACAGGAAGTAGTCAAGGTACTTGTACTTTGCTGGAGTATTTCCATGCTGTGCTTTGTACTTCCACTCCACTACATCTCAGAGCTACATATTGTACTTTTTACTCCACTACATTGATCTGACAGCTTTAGTTACTTTATAGTTGGTGGTTTTTCATCCCTTCCTGTCCAGTGATTTTGAGTGTGTGTGACACCCTGCACGCTCACACCACATATCCAGTTGTGCCAGCTTCCTGCAAGCTGTATGCGGCTGTAATAATGGATATATTGGCTCTAATTCATCACTTACGTCTCTGTTCACAAACCACCAGCTATCGGCCAGCAGTTAATAGTGCTAGTAGCATGACATCAACAGAATTTAATGGAGTTGTAGCTATTTACTAACATACAGAGCAAAACCACAGGACACAGCCTCATCTACATCCATGGTCTGTGCTCTACCGGACTCCATTTGGATCCTTGACATGAAAAAGTTTGAGATTGCTTTCAAAATCTAAGTGATGGATTGTTATAACTTCCATTTATGTCCATAGTTCACGTCATGCTCCTCTGGGAAGCAGCCGGGCTAGAAGTTTAATTAATGAATATGTTATTAAGTCAATTATTATAACAGCATATTTAGAATATTTTTATTGTCCAACACGGGACATTTCAGTACAGATATTAAATATGACAATACAACAGAAATAATTTAGTTTTATTTGTATGGCTCTTTGTAGGTGGACGTTTTACTGGCATCCAGAAGTCACTTTCAGTCCAAAATGGCAGAAGTGCAGCTCTGCTACTGGGCGCTGACGTTGCAGTTGAACAAACTGACATTGACTGTCACTTCTTATTAACGTACGTTCTTAGGTATCCCTGGACCAGTCTGTGTTACCTGCTGACTGAAATCTGCTGCTGCCTCCATGCTGAAGAGCGAGGTTGTGTCCTAAAAGACAGAGACAGGATTTTATTTGTCAAATACCAACAAACATCTAAATAAGTATAATCACAACTCCATTGTGCCTTCACTTTATCCCAACACGTGCTCTCCAGTCTGTAGCCTGATGCTACGTTCCCACTACGAGCCACAAAATGGCCAAGCGTGGCCAGCTACATTGGTGAGTCGGCATTGAAGTGTTGCTCAAGTGCTTGTTGAAGTTGTTAAATTCACCTCATTCTCACTACCAACTCATCAAACACCGACGCTTGGCACCTCAGCTTCAGTTACACTGCACATGTTGTACCCCATCCCGTCTGCCGTGTCCCAGCCTCGTTCCATAGGCCTTGATATCTAGTGTGACAATAAAGGCAATGAAAAAAAAAAAATTTGGACTCATAACCGTGACTAGCGAACCAAACACTTTGGATTTTTGCCCGAACCGTTCCCACCCCTAATATACTATATATAGTATATTAAGTAATTAAGTAATATATACTATATTCTGATATGTATTTATATTTTCCTTGCTGTCGAGAGGGAAGTTGGTCCTGAACCTTGTTGCTGTATTTATAAGCTTAAAGAAGGAGCTTCACTGAGCTGAGTTGGAGGGTGTAGGAGCTGGACTGGAACTGGGCCTGTGTTGTCTAATTGGTGCCTGGTGTTTCACAAACACTGTTAGTTCTGATAGATAACAGTGTGTGGTTATTTCCAGTACTGGTGTAAAGCAGACAACGTGCTGACTGTTCATCATACAGAACCATAAGGTTGAGACGTTTCTTTCTGAAAACAACAGGAGGCGTGTCGTCACACACCGGTCCAGTGTGTGGAGGTGTGAATGTTTCCCCCAGAGAAGAACAGTGTGTGTGCTAGAGAGACAGTGGTGCTGAGTGACTCAAGGGTAACCACTTCATTCATATGCATACATGAATACAGAGACGGTAGCCCAGTGACCCCTGTTACCTCTCTGCTGGTGAGTGCTTTGTGCTTAATGAGCATGGTTGGAAATCAGTACCAGCCACCGGCCAAATGCTGGCAAATGATGCAAATGGCTGCTAGATCTTGTAATCTACGAGCCACAATGACAGGGGGACAAAAAGTTAATTTCCAACCCTGTTTATGGGAATGTACACGATAGTCACATGACCACTGTCTAAAGTCTCGTGTTTAAAAACACGTTTAGGAGGAAACGTTGATCACGAGCACTTCACTCCGTTCCTAACAGTCTGTCATCAGTGTTTATTGTCTCTGAATCACTTTTACTGCTTTTTTCCCATTCAAAATCCTTGAAGTATACCGTTATTTTCAATTTAAAATACGCGTTACAATTTTCTTGAATCTGCGCGCTCCCGTGGGGTAAGTGCACGCTGCATGTCTGACTGCGCATGCGCACAGCGAGGGACCCCGACACAGACCAAATAACAGAAAAAATAACTAAAACCAAGACTTGTTTTTCCTGATTATTATATATAACATTTCAAGACGCTTCTCCCTTTTAAAGACGAAACCTAGACCCGTTTTTTGCTTTGCGAAATGAAATGAAATGAAAAAATGAGTTCCCTGCTGAACCAGCATTCACACAGTTACCACTACTCCGTAGTATTATATTACCGCAGACTAGTTGAACGCAGCATTGTTTAGTACAAGATTACTGTTTAACATGTTTATTTTTACACTTACCGATTAAGGCGCTCTCCTCTGTCCAGACTCCCCGCCTACTAAACAACACTTGAGGAAGAGAAAACCAGACGTTAGAAATCTCCGTTAAAGTTTCAGCATCCAGTTTCTTCGGTTTTACTGGCGGTTCACTCGCTCGTGTGGTGGTCTACAGGTCTGAACTGGACCCGGTATTAAAGAGGGTTTGAATAAAGCTAGACCAGCCGATTTACAGCGGACCTTGAAGATGTCAGACCAGCGTGAACGAACACAGTTGAACTTCCGGTGTTTTCTTTATTTCACAATAAAAGCTACGTTTCCCTGGAGACGTGAAAATGTTTTTGTTTTTTGAAATAAAGTGCTGCAGTGGTTCAGGTTCCCTGATAAAATGTTTGAATTTATTTATTTATTTATTTATTTATTTATTACTTCATTATATTTTTATTGTAAATACTGTATACACACACACACACACACACACACACAAAATATATATATATATATATATATATATATATATATATATATATATATATATGTATACTTTCTTGATTATGTGATGTGAGCTGGGTTTAGAGCACGGCTGACAGAAATGTAAAAAAAAAAAAAAAGTGGGTGATAAGAGTTCATTTTCATCTGTAAATCCTCCTAGTTTAAATATAAAATGTGAAAGATTATCTCCAGTGTGCTCCTGATTTGTTTAGAGGACGCATTGAGCTCAAACACTCCTGAATCAGAATTATCATAATTACAATATTAATCAAATAACATCAGTGCATCAGTAGTTGAGCTCTGCACCTTCAAAATCTGCTCAGAGGTTGATATGTTCACAGCCTATTAATTCAGCTGAGCGGTCTGAATCTTTTCATAGATGTTTTCTTTGGTTTTTTTTTCTGCTTTTTGTTGGTTTGTAACCAGGTAGGAACTATAAACAGTAGCGTCTCAAGGTGGACAGACACACTTTAGACTTGACAAACATCCAGACAACCAACGCAAGTAACAGCTGGTAGGACCTGAAGATAAGCGATATGTGAGACTGACATGGTGTCCTCTGGTGAACAGAAGGGTCTGTTACACTCTGTCGCTTCATATGGAGTTGACTAAAAACAAAAACATCTGTCCCACTGTCACATCTGTCACATCTGTCCCATGTGTCCCAACTTTCCTATCTGTCCCATGACTACCTCTGTCCCAACTGTCCCATGTCTCTCTGTCCCATCTGTCCCCCGTCCCATTGGTCCCATCTGTCCAAACCGACCCCGCTCTTCCAGTGTTGATACTATAAGTTCCATCTGTGTGGTTTGAAACTCGTACCTTATTGCTGTAATTTATAACAGAGTTTGGTAGACAGCATTACAGAGTAAACAAACTACCTCTCGTCAAATTTGACAGGTCTGTTGTTATGCAAACTGGGTATGTTGTCACGCAAATGAGACGACGTCAAGCAAATGAAGACCCCCCCCAGTGTTGACCTTTGACCTAATAACATCATGCTAATGATTCTTTAGATTATCGTCATACGAAAAAGAAGTTCCAGAAGAAGCACATTCAAAATAAAGAACAATAAATTAAATCCAAACCAAATATAAAATATAAAAGATGCTAAACAATTCATTGTGATTTTTCTGTTTCCTTAAAAAAAAAAAAACAGTCATGGGAGAAATCAATGCTCCTCCTAATTTTTCACTGTAAGTATGCTGATTCATAATAAAATGCAGTTTATATGTTGTAATAATAGGTATAGTAACTATACAACCACCTATAATTGTATATTGTACCACATTGCAATCCTCTTTAATCCTCCGGCATCTGTAGTATTTTTTAGAGAAGGGTGACGAATACTTAAGCAATGTAAAAGGGGGGGTACCTCATTTGCGTAACAACATGTTAAATTTGACAAAAGGTGGTTTGTTTAGCGTTCAGCCTTATTCAGCTGTAATTTATTATGGAGTTTAATTGACAGCGTTCAACATTATTTAGCTGTAATTTATTATGGAGTTCAGTTGACAGCGTTCAACATTATTCAGCTGTAATTTATTATGGAGTTCAGTTGACAGCGTTCAACATTATTCAGCTGTAATTTATTATGGAGTTTAGTTGAGAGCGTTCAACATTATTCAGCTGTAATTTATTATGGAGTTTAATTGACAGCGTTCAACATTGTTTAGCTGTAATTTATTATGGAGTTTAATTGACAGCGTTCAACATTATTCAGCTGTAATTTATTATGGAGTTCAGTTGACAGCGTTCAACATTATTCAGCTGTAATTTATTATGGAGTTTAGTTGAGAGCGTTCAACATTATTCAGCTGTAATTTATTATGGAGTTCAGTTGATAGTGTTCAGCATTGTTCAGCTGTAATTTATTATGGAGTTCAGTTGATAGTGTTCAGCATTGTTCAGCTGTAATTTATTATGGAGTTCAGTTGATAGTGTTCAGCCTGCTTTGCAACTGAAATCACTTTATATTTAAATACATCATTGGATCTTCTCTCTGCCTGCATTTGCATTTAGACCCTCATCATCATTTAACCAAATGGTCTTTAATGAACCCGTCTGTAATTTACTTATACTGGTTTTACATGCTGCAGCTTCTGCTTTTACTGGATCTGAGGATGTGATGATGGGACAGGGGAACGCGTTTATATAGTTTCAGTGATCAGCGGCGACTGACTGAAGCTCCTCACATCAGGTACGTTACACATCTTTATTTCTGTATGTGACATACACCTGAAAATTTTAATTAATTTCATCATCAATAAATCTGCAGATTATTATAAGATAAGATAAGATAAGATGAACCTTTATTAATCCCTGGAGGGAAATTCGGGTGTCATAGCAGCAGCAACAACAGTACAGATGAATACAGTGTAGTAAAAAGTAACTGTGCAGACATTTACTGCAGATATTTATATTCAGAACAAGCAAGCTTTTGGTGATTAATTTATCGGGAGTATTGATGACGTAGGTGCTGCTGCTTTTGCTGCTGCTGCTGATGATGATGATGATGTCGATGTCTCAACAGACTTGCAGTCATGACAGGAAATGGACTGACGTTCCTGCTGCTGTCAGGTCAGTAAACTCCAAAGACAAAGTTTATTTCTATTGAAATAAAACAACAGAATACAAACAGGACAGGACATTAACATGGACACACAGACGTAATATAATATAATATAATATAACATAATATAATACAATATAATACAATATGTATGCATACTGTATGTATGTATCTATATATACTGTATTTATCTATGTATGTATGTATGTATGTATCTATATATATATCTATATATATATCTATATATATATATACTGGGGCGGCAGTAGCTCAGTCCGTAAGGACTTGGGTTAGGATGTGGAGGACCCGGGTTCAAATCCCCCATGGACCAAGACCAACTGGTTGCTGGAGAGGTGCCAGTTTACTTTTTTTTCTCCACCGCCTCCCCTCTGCAAAACACAAACCCCCCCCCTCCTCTCTGCGCTTTTCTCAAGAGCACCCCCCTCTCTCTCACATCTCCATTTTCATATGTATGTATTTTGTGAACTGTACTATGTGAACAACAGAGTGTATAACTGAATTTCCCCACTGTGGGACTAATAAAGGAATATCTTTCTTTCTTTCTTTCTTTCTTTATATACATATATACCATATGTATACATATATATACAGGTATATACTTTTTAAAGTTGTAAACATTACTTTTTTAAGTTGTCCACAGAACTTTTTATTATTGTTCACAGGACTTTTTAAAATTTTTTGTGCACAGATATTTTTATAGTTGTTCAGTGTGGACTTTTTAAAGGTGTCCACAGAACTTTTTATCATTGTCAAGGTGTCCACATACTTAAAGAGGACTATGTGAGAGTTTGTCTTAACTGCCTCTTGTTTCATCTCAGGTTGTGTGCTGGTCTGTCACCTTCATGCTGACAGTTTCGTCAGAAATTTCTACCATATTAAAATGATGAAGAACTGGACTGAAGCTCAACAGTACTGCAGGGAGACGTTCACTGACCTCGCCACCATCCTGGATGCAGACCAAAACACTGTGGCCCAGCAGGCGGCAACAAGTGCACCGATCTGGATCGGATTCTTCAAGAGTGACTGGAGGTGGTCCCTGGACGAAGAGGAATTGTCCAAGGAAAACTTGTTCGCCCACTGGGGCACGATTGACCCAATGCTGAAGTGCGCGATCATATCTCAAAGTGGGCAGTGGTCTACCAAAAACTGTGAATACAAGTACTACGCTCTTTGTTACAACGGTGAGGCCAAGCTCAACATAATTATAGTATGAACGAGTAATACAATTATTTAAAGAGAATAATCCTGCTGGTTTGTGTGTTCTTCACTCTTTCAGCTGAAAATAACATGCACATCCTGGTTAAGAAGAAGATGACATGGTCTGACAGTCAGGCTTACTGCAGGTCCATGTACACCGACCTGAGCAGCATCAGGAATCAGGAGGACAACCATCAGATCTCCAGTCTGCTGCAGAGTTTGTATGATTCTCTCGCAGTTCGGGACAGCACTCGGGACAGCAGTCAGGATGGTGGTCTGGATGGCGGTCAGGACGGCGGTCTGGATGGCGGTCAGGATGGCAGTCAAGACAGCGATGCGGACAGTGTTGAGAACCGGATTGAGATCAACAAAAAGGACAGCGATGATGGCGGGGATGGTGTCACTAACAGAAACACGGTCGTCTTCAGCATCTGGATCGGTTTGCACAGATACTTCTGGATGTGGTCCAACCAGAACAGAGGCTCCTTCATGCAGTGGGCCGCTGAACAGTCTGATGATATAAACGCAAACTGTGCCAAGGTGGACTCAACAGCTAACTGGTTCACTGCCCTCTGCAGTGAGAAGCACTTCTTCCTCTGTCACTCAGGTGAGTCATGCTCACAGTTTCTGTAGGGTCGGATCCAGACTGTCAGGTCTGTGTTGATCTGGTTTGTCTTGAGTCTGACCCAGCCTGTCGGATTTATGTTGGTCTGATTTCTGTTGAGTCGGCTCCAACCTGTCGGATCAATGTTGATCTGATTTTGGTAGAGTCGGATCCAGCATGTTGGCTCTGTGTTGATCTGGCATTTGTAGAGTCGGGTCCAGCCCATCAGGTCTGTGTTAATCTTGTTTCTGTGGAGTCAGATTCCTCCATCAGATCCCGCCCATTGAATCCAGCGTGTCAGATCCAGCCCGATGGATCCAACTGGTTGGACTTGTGTTGATCTGGTTTCTGTAGCGTCACATTCAACCCATCGGATCCGTGTTGGTCTCGTTTCTGTTGAGTCGGGTCCAGCGCATCATGTCTGCGTTGATCTGGTTTCTGTAGAGTCAGATCCAGCTTGTTGTATTCAGCCTGTTGAATCCAGCCTGTTGGATCCAGCACTTCAGATCCAGCCCTTTGGGTCTGTGTTGATCTGGCTTCTGGAGAGTCGGATCCAGCCCGTCGGGTCTGGATTGTTATGGTTTCTGTCGAGTCTGATCCAGTCTGTCGGATCTGTATTGATCTGGTTTCTGTTGACTCAGACCCAGCCTGTTGGGTCTGTGTTGATTTGGTTTCTGTGTTTTGTCTGCAGATCACATACCATCTATGGTGAGGACGGTGAAGGTCCGGCTGAACGGAGGATCTGCAGACCTGAACGACCCAACGCTGCAGGGCTCGATCTTACAGCAGGTCAGGTCACTTTCTTACATTGTTGCGGTGGATCTCTGCCTTTTTACAGGCTTCATTTGGTATCTCGAGATCAAAATGTGTTTACAGACATGAGGGAAAAGCCCATAAAACATAAAACTAAAATAAGATATAGAGTTAGTCTATGAAAAGATAATACATAGATAGATAGATAGATAGATAGATAGATAGATGGATAGAATGAGAAGTGTTCTGCAGCATCTAGTACAGTACAGTAATCAATCAGAGTGATCAATGAGCCAATGTCAATGAAGCGTGTAAACTGTTTCAGCTGAAGCAGAGAATGGAGGAGGCGGGGATCAGAGAGGAGGTGAAGCTGCGCTGGAACAGGCAGCCTGATGGGAAGGTTTTCCATCGAGAGGAGGAGGAGAGAGCGCCTCCTCCTGGTCTGGAGGAGGAAACCGTCTGTGACAGTTTAGTGAGCAAACAAAGGATAAAATGATGATCTGTTCCTGGTTTGTACTGGTTGACATCAACATGATTTATGATTCGATGTGTGATGCTGTTCTCTACAGTGTCAAAGAAAAGTGTGTATTTTTGGTTAAAGATAGTTTTTTCTTTTTTCATGTTTTAACGGGGTAATCTCTGTTTTTTTTTTTTGTTCTGTTACAGCAGCAGATATTGTTGTTTATCAGTAGTATTAGTAATGATTAATCTTTGTTTAATCCAAACTTCAACATTATTGCTAAAACATTAACATTATTAACATTATTGAATGTGAAGCCATGAAAATGTCACATGTATTTTCTGTCTGTCCACTAATTCATTAATGGACTCATAGTTTCAGCTGTAGTATAAACTGTATCAAATAACATATTTTATAAACTCTTCATATGTTTATTGTGTAAAAATAAATAACAAAAGGTGTCAAATAAGTGTAGTTCAGAAAAAGTACATTTTTCTCTGAGACGTAGTGAAGTATGAAGTAGCAGAAAACGGAAATACCCAAGTAAAGTACAAGTAACTCAAAACTGTATGGAGGACATAGTCCCCCAACATCAAAAATCAATCAATAAAAAAATAAATGACTCATTAAATGTAACAAAAATAATGTTAAAAATGAATGTAGCTATAAATTAATTGATAAAATGTGACAATTTGTATTTCTGTTTTTTATGTACTTCTTCATTTATATTTTTTGTATTATTTTTTATTCCATATTTATTTTTAAATTTATTTATTTATGCATGATTTTGATTGGGTTTCACCCCTTATTTCCTCCATAAAATTGCAGTTAAGTACAGCATTTGAGTAATCGTGCTTAGTTATAGTCCACCATTGATTGTGTTTATACTAATTTGGACTCAAAGGTCAAAGGTTAGAGGTCAGATGTGTCAGCAACACAAATTCAGCTGTTCACCTTTTTGAATTTTACCTAATTTTATTTTATTTTTTTCTTATTTCTCAATGCATTTGATGATTCTGGTCTTTTTCATTGAGTCGTTTACTATATATTTTGTTTTTCCAATTAATCTTACAAAAGCAGAGTGAGGGTTTCTGGCACGGCTTCACCATCTTCCAACCTGCATGGAGAAGGAATAATTATTTAATTTTAGACCAAGCGTTTTCGGCCTTCGTCAGGGTCGTCCTTGTCTTACAATCTTACAGAGGATCTGTCTAAATTACTTTAATGTTTTATTAACCAGAAATGTATTTCTTAAGTTCTTGGTGTATTTTATATATTTATTTCGTAATTATTTCTCTTTTGTGGATTTATTTATTTTTGTGTGATTTAAAAATGCAATTCCTAGTTACTTCACACATTTTTAATTCCACTGATTTATATCAAATTTCTTCATTCATTTCATGTATTGCATTTTTTAAATTTAATTCCCAGCAGTCTCTTTATCAGTTTCAAATATATACTTGATTTGTCAAGTATTTAAAACTTTTATCAACATGCGAGTGGACAAATATGCTGCTTTATGCAAATGTATGTATATATTTATTATTGTAAATCAATTAACAACACAAAACAGTAAGAAATATTGTCCAGAATCCCTCACAGGTACTGCATTTAGCATAAAAATCTGTTCAAATCATGTCAGCTGCATGTGCTTATCATAAAGTGGACATGTCTGTCAAGGGGAGACTCATTGGTACCCAATGAAGTAATTTTTATTCACATATCTGGAGGTTAGAGGTCAAGGACCCATTTGAAAATTTACATGACAGTTTTTTCCTCGCCAAAGTTTAGTGTAAGTTTGGAGCATTATTTAGCCTCCTTCATGACAAGCTAGTATGACATGGTTGGTACCGATAAATTCTTCAGGTTCTGGTTTTATATGACACCAGTATCTTCACTGTTGCTATAAAACTGAGCTGCTACAACCTAAAAAAATCCTAATTTGTGTTGTTAAAGAAATTAGTGGCATTAAAACTAATATGTGTTAATAGGTTATTATTGCATTAACTTTGACAGCATTGATTAATACATTAATTTGTTATATTTTTTTTATTTTGTAATTAATCATATTTGGTCCTCCACACAGTCAGACTCAAACCGGTTCAATAACAAATTGAAGGTAGTAACTCATCTGTAACACAAACAATCTTTGAGTATCCTCTGTAAAACTCTTCTTCTCTGGTTTCCGTGTGTGTCCCTGCAGTGCCCCCTCGTGGTCGGCACAGAGAGCCCAGACAGGTGTGGTGGCTCCAGGCTCAGGTGTGTCTGTGATGGGTGCAGGTGGTCTCAGGTGTGTTGCAGGTTTCACTGCAGCAGGCATCCGCAGCTGGCGCTCTTCTCTTTGTATGTGGAGTTGAACAGCTGGATGGCCTGTTTGTTGATCAGAGTCCAGAAGTTCTCGAAGGAGATGCTCTGACCACCCTCGACCCCCATCTGGTTCAGGACCTGACCCAGACCCTCTTCACTCTCCACATGCTGCAAACAGGAAACAGGAAGTGAGTCAGCACAGCCACACGCAGAAACAGATAACAAAAACTCATGATGCCACTGACAGAAATATTATTATTATTATTATTTATTATTATTATTATTATTATTATTATTATTATTATTGTTCCAGAGTTTAATCTGTTAGATCCATGACGACTTTGGACATCTTTCTCCTGCGTCTTCCTACAAATCTCCAGCAACATGTGCCACACGTGTCCATTTCCGCTTCTGTCGTTTCAAAATAAAACTACTTTGTTAGATTTGGGAAAAGATCGCGGTTTGGGCTAAAATAACACTGGAAGTGCTGCAAATTAAGAACGGGTTTAATGCGCAGCGCTGGATGTGCAGTAGAATCTGTCAGATTCATTGATTGATTGGACTGAGGTTGTCATGGTCGGTACCTTGGCAAATCCAGGCAGCTGTTTGGAGATCATGGTCTGGAACTGGGTTGTGTTCATGGTCTGTCCGTCATCTGCAGCTTTATGAAACTCTGTGACCAACGCGTTGATGGCCAGCTCCAAATCCGAGTACTGAAACAAGAACATAACTCGTTATGATCAGTAATCAGTGATCAGTAATCAGTAAAAAAAAAAAAAGCTCTTACGGGTCAACTGGGGTTTTACCACAAATCCTGAGATGATCATCAGCTTTTATACTAATAATGAGGGAATCATTTGCAGAGGTGAACAAGTTTTACTTAAGTAAAAGTACTACTACTACCACTGTGTAGAAATACTCTCTTCTGTATTTAAAAATCTTATCTAAGTTTAAAGTAGAAAAGTATTAGCATCACAATACACTTAATGTACAAAAAGTAAAAGTACAAATTCTGATGAATAATCTATATTACTATAATTATTGATGCATGAATGTGTTCAACACCTTAATACTGTAGCTAGTAAAGGTGGAGCTACTTTTACTTACTTACTTACTTACTTACTTTATATACTGCTGGTAGATTAATCTATAATAATGCATCATCATTTATTGGTTGATTAGATTATTATTATTATTATTATTATTATTATTATTAGTAGTAGTAGTAGTAGTAGTATACCTGCCAAATAAAAAAAATAGATAGACATTACTCAATAAGTAGATAAATATCATTAAATGCAGCAACATTAATAAAATATAAAATATTATATAATATAAAAAATAAATGTATGCATTAATCAATGTATAGAATGTGACAAATTTATATTTGCTTTAATTTACTTATTCATTTAATAAATTTATTTATCTTATATATTTTATAATGCCATTATTTATTTCCTCCTTTGTTTAACTTTCACTTTTATTTAATTTAGCATCTATTTTTTAATATTAATTTTTAAATGCATGTATTTATTTCATTATGCATGATTTTCCCTTTGTATTTCACCCCTTATTAATTTCCGTATTCTTTTCTTTATACATTTCTTTTACATTTCTGTCTTATTATGCAAATGAGGGTACTGTCACTCAATATGGGTCATGGGGTCAGAGTGCTGGAGTGAGAGAGCTTGCTGCACTCTGGTCTTCATTTCTGTCTCCGTACAGCTGAGATTGATTATGCCAGGTTTTGTCCTTCATGCCTTTCTACCTCACATCACAACATGTTGAGTCACTCCATAAATCTATTTTATTATTGAATTAAAATGTATAAAACTGCAGAAATGGTGCATTAAATATGTTTAGTAGTAAGTGTCCCAGTTCAGTTCACACCTTCAGCAAACAAACTGCTCAGAACTGGAAAAACACCACAGGGGGCGATTTATTTTGAAATATGACTTTATCAGTAGTATTATGAGTATAAAGTTGCATAAAATGGAAATACTAAGTAAAGTACAAGCAGTACAGCACTTAAATGCATCATGTAAAACTCATTACTTTCTACCACTTTATGACACCAAGATGAAGCCCATATTATTGCAATTAAAATTGAATATTCTTATTATATTAAGGTGGGACTATTTACATTGTGAGTCAACACAGGATCTTTGCAGTTAGTCAGTCTATCAACCAATCAGAAACAGGAGCAACAGTTTGATTGTCTTTTATTTGAAATGTTCACATTGAGTATATAGTATATTGTGATTATAAGCTGAGTGTTACAGTTATTGATTAACTTTTTAATTTACAACCTATGTAGACAGTACACTGTTCAGTGAAGTGATGCATTTTTATTGGACAGAAGGAAAATCCATAACAATTAGAATGATTTACACAGTTTATAACAAACTAGTTAGAGTTTTAGCAAATCAGATTAATTCAATTCGCCTAAAAGACATATTAATAATTATTTAATAAGCTGAGATATAGCAGAGGAGCGGCTCGTCACTTTAAGGAGAAAAGCTGGTCCACCTTAAGAGACACACACTGCACTATGGCTGCTAACACTCCCAAACAGTCAACTGGAGAAAGTGAACGCACCACTGTGGCTGCTACAGTAACTCTCCTGACGGTGAACTGGAGACAGTGAACGCAGCATTGTGGCTGCTACAGTAACTCTCCTGACGGTGAACTGGAGACAGTGAACGCAGCACATTGGCTGCTACAGTAACTCTCCTGACGGTGAACTGGAGACGGTGAACGCAGCACCGTGGCTGCTACAGTAACTCTCCTGACGGTGAACTGGAGACGGTGAACGCAGCACCGTGGCTGCTACAGTAACTCTCCTGACGGTGAACTGGAGACAGTGAACGAGCACCGTGGCTGCTACAGTAACTCTCCTGACGGTGAACTGGAGACAGTGAACGAGCACCGTGGCTGCTACAGTAACTCTCCTGACGGTGAACTGGAGACAGTGAACGCAGCACCGTGGCTGCTACAGTAACTCTCCTGACGGTGAACTGGAGACAGTGAACGAGCACCGTGGCTGCTACAGTAACTCTCCTGACGGTGAACTGGAGACAGTGAACGAGCACCGTGGCTGCTACAGTAACTCTCCTGACGGTGAACTGGAGACAGTGAACGAGCACCGTGGCTGCTACAGTAACTCTCCTGACGGTGAACTGGAGACAGTGAACGAGCACCGTGGCTGCTACAGTAACTCTCCTGATGGTGAACTGTTGACAGTTGTCTGTTGTGCTTATATACTGCAGCTGGTGCATCGCTGCATGCGAGGCACAAATCTTGTCGGTTAAGAGTTAATAATCGGTTAACGAGGGTCAGTTATCGGATAAGTTATTGGCATCCCTAAATTAAACTGAATACAGTGTTAGTGCTGCGGTACATTAAATGTTGGCAGTTTGAATACGTCAGACCGTCACATACAGGTACTTTCCTAAAAGTTAAGGCCACGCCCCCTTTTGGGGGAAAGAAAGCAAATGATCTTAGACTTCAGTGTAATCTGACATATGTTTGATTGTAAATGTAAATTTCATATTCATTCATCTCTTGCTAACCAAATGTTTGTTTTATACACATTTCTAAAAATTATTTAGTGTTCTTGCCTGAACCTGAGTGGTGGTGATACATTAATAAATGGAGATTGATCGCCATCTTGTCCCTACAGTCTTCCCCCATTCAACACAGTGGCTGATATTGCTGATCTAGAGATCTCTACATATCTGACTGAATGTTGTTGGTGTTAATGACTAACATGTTAATAAGATATTCCTTTATTAGTCTCACAGTGGAGAAATTAACAACTATAATAACCAAATGTTTGATCTAAAGGCTGAGATTTAGTTGGAGACGATAGTCTGATGTTGCTAGAACATTATTGTATGACTTTAATTGATCGCTTCAGGGTTGAGGTATTTCTTTAGTCCAACAGGAAGTGATCATCTCCTGGTTCCCTCCACTAACAGGAAGTGATCATTTCCTGGTTGCCTCCACTAACAGGAAGTGATCATCTCCTATTTCCCTCCACTAACAGGAAGTGATCATCTCCTGGTTTCCTCCACTAACAGGAAGTGATCATTTCCTGGTTCCCTCCACTAACAGGAAGTGATCATCTCCTGGTTCCCTCCACTAACAGGAAGTGATCATCTCCTGGTTCCCTCCACTAACAGCTAATGCCATTATTCCATTGGGTTTTGGATTTTTGCAGAAAATAAATACACATTTATGATACTGACACATTTTGTTCAGCAACATAATATCTACTAATGAACTTCACTTTATGATTTATGAAGTATGAATGCAATCAACAGCAGTAAAAGCTCACATAAGGCTATAAATCAACTATACCACGGCTACATTGTGAGTATAAACACATGAGGGTGTAAAGGAGGACAAGTCAGCATGATGACATTTAGTAGTCTTATTTAGTCACTTGTGAGCAACTGTCTTTTTTTAAGACACAAAGGCTTCAAAATTCACTAGTGGGATATTTACTGACGTATTTTATATAATAGAACACAACATTAAAATCTCTTCAGGTTGTGTTAATCACAGACCTTATTTCAGACATCTAACTAGAAACCTAATAACCTCCAGAAGAGGGAACAGGAAGTGATAAAATGCTACCTCACTTCTGGATCGTCATTTCTGGTTCATTACATATATCTTTAATAGGTTATAGGCTATACACGCTCTGCTTTTTGTTATAGTGCCCCCAAATCAGTCCCTCCAAACATCCTCCCAGTTGAAATTAGAGACAAGTTTGACAGGGAGTTCCTCTTTAAATACTGAAATTATGAGGGAAGAATGCGGGCCCTGGAGTGTGAGGGGCCCTCGGCAGCTGTTTGTTGAGCCTGGGGCTGTTAAACAGAGAGTCTGAACAGTTAAACAGCTGAATGAGATCAGAGCTGCTCTCTCTGAGGACTCACTGTTGTTGTGAAAGAGGGCGGCGGCTGCAGAGCGCTGCACACGATATCCAGCAGAAATGTGCTGATCCCAAAGCAGCCGCCAAACTATCAGAAAACCAGCAAACACTAAATGTCTCTGTGCAAACTCCTTCATGTGCACAGCTACAGGAACATTTATGGCTCTGACCCTCAGAGCTCCATATATTATATTATATTGCTATTGATACTTATTTTGTACTGCAACTATACAATAAATATACAGATAATTTACTAGATTTATACTTGTAAGTGCACTACTTCTTGAGACGGAAAAGGCCCAATTTATAGTTTATGAAAGTATATTCTTATGTGCACCTTATGTGGTAAGTATACTAATATGAATGTAGTATACTGGGCTGCATGGTGGTGCAGTGGTTAGCGCTGTCACTTCGAATCTGGCTTCAGGCCCTGTGTTTGGAGTTTGCATGTTCTTCTCATGTTAGCTTGGGTTTTCTTCGGGTTCTCTGGTTTCCTCCCACAGTCCAAAGACATGCAGGTTAATTGATGACTCTAAATTGGCCCTAGGTGTGAATGTGAGTGTGAATGGTTGTCTGTTTATGTGTCAGCCCTGCGATGGATTGGCGATGTGTCCAGGGTGTACCCTGCCTTCGCCCAATGACAGCGCTGGTTACTGAGCTGAAGTGAAAATCAATAGTTTGTTCCATGGCAACATCAGCGCCCGGCAGCAGAGTTATGCTGCACCATTTTGTACTGAAACAGACTACCATACGCCAGTAAAACATCCACCTACAAAGAGCCATACAAAAGTAAAACTAGATTATTTCTAATCTATTGTCATATTCTACCAAAATGGCCTGTGTTGAACTACAAAATATTATAAATATAATAAACGTTTTCAGTCCAAAACGGCAGTAATGGCTGTTGTCAAAACACACTGGAGTTTTGTCTCTGTAGCTGGGTTTACACTCTTTGCTGTCCTTGACCTTTATGGTGCTTTCAATAGAAATGGGACACATGACAATCATAAAATCTCGCCGCAGCACTTCCTTGATATAATAAACATAAAAATTTTAGTCATGTTGCTGATCACATTTCAAAATAAAAGCGGCATCTGTGGTATTTTGGGGAATCCAGTTTTGAGTAGTTTGTTTGCTGAAGGTGTGAACTGAAGTGGGATCAGAGTTCAGTGTTTCCAATTTCTGCTACTTTCTACTTCTACTCCACCATATCTCAGAGGGAAATATACTTTTTACTACACTACATTTATCTGACAGTTTTAGTTACTTTACAGATTAACATTACTGATATATTACTACTACTACTGCTACTTCTTCTACTACTACTTCTACTAATAATAATAACTAAAAAATGATGCAGTATTATTAGAGATTAAACTACCCTGCAGTATTTTTGTGTATAAAACACATGCATCTGCATCTTAGAGGGAAATATTGTACACTGCACTATATGCATGCATGCATTATGTATGCATAATGAGTACTTTTACTTTCAGTATTTTAAGTATATTGTAATGCTAATACTCTGGTATTTTTACTTCTAGACTATTTCTAGAAGTAAAAATATTTTATTTACTGATTTGAGTACTTATTATACCTCTGTATATATTTAGTAGCTATATAGTGTAGTGTATATTTATACTTGTAGTATTGGAATATCTTTTTTCTACTTAGTTGGCAGTTGGAAAAAAGGACATCTACAACTTTTAAACAAGAGTGTTGGGTGAATAATGTGTTTTCCAATACTTTCTCAGTGTGTTGAACGCACCCTGCTGCTGACCTCAGGTCAGTCTGAAGAGTAAAAAGAGGCTTTATAAGTAGAGTTGATCAATTTTAATTATTAGCAGGATGTGTGTTGTCAAAACCTATAGAGAGAAATAAATAAATATATAGTTTAAGTAGAATATAACCATTGAATTAAATATCTGTTTTCCATCATCATAAAGCATTAAGAGCTTTTATTCTCTACAAATATCACTCTGCCTCCTGACCTGATCTCTGATCTGATCACTCTGATCAATACATGATTGATCAGTGCAGCTGAGCTTACCTTAGTCGCCATCTGTGCAGGTTTGGTCACCAAAAATACCCTCCAAAAACTGAGCGTGACGCCGTCAGACAGACCGACAGAGACTGACTGAGAGGCTGAAAGCTGCTTCCTGCTGAGAGTCCTCCCACTACTCCCACTGCCCCCCCCCCCCCCCCACACACACACACACACACATACACAGACCATACACACACAGTATACACACACAGACGCACGTACACACAAACACACACCATACACACAAAGTATACACACGCACAGACGCACACACACATACCATACACACACAGTATACACACACAGACACACACACACACTAAAGAAAAAAATTCCTTTATTATTCCCCAGTGGGGAAATTCTTTTTTTACCCTTTTTCCACAGAATATATTTAATGGAGAGATGCAAGTGGGGGGCTCTCCTACAAGACCCAGAGCACACGCAGACTCATATCCACACCCACACACACATACACACGCACACACACACACACACACACATACACTGTTATCTGTTTGACTGTTTGAATGTAAAACTTTGTTTTTTTCTTGTTTAAGTTTCTTTGTGTTTCAGCTCGAGGCTGTTATCAGCCACCACCCAAAACACACACACACACACACACACACACACACACACACACACACACACACACACACACACACACACTGGGAGCTAACCAGTACAACCAGTCTGCTTTTAGACCACCTGAGAGCTTGTGGACCATGGAGAAATAGAAGAAATGACACTGTAGCAAGACTGTAGCATTTACCAGACATGGCTTGTTAGCAAGATGATAGCATTTAGCAGACATGGCCAGCATTGCAAGCGAGACTGTAGCATTTACCAGACATGGCTAGCAATGTTAGCGAGGCTGTAGTATTTACCAGACATGGCTAGCATTGTTAGCAAGATGGTAGCATTTAGCAGACATGGCTAGCATTGTTAGCAAGACTGTAACATTTAGTAGACATGGCTAACACTGTTAGCAATACTTTAGCATTTAGCAGACATAGCTAGCATTATTTGCAAGACTGTAGCATTTAACAGACATGGGTAGCATTGTTAGCAAGACTGTGGGAATTAGCAGATATGTGTAGCATTGTTAGCAATATTGTAGCATTTAGCAGACATAGCTAGTATTGCTAGAAATACGGTAGCATTGAGTAGACATAGATAGCATCATTAGCATTCTGCAAGGCCTTTAGCAGGAGGCTCAGTCACGCTTCATCAACGTGTCATTTCTCTGGGGTATAACACGTGCAGTGAAATCTGGTCTGCACCCGCTGAAATTGAACCACTCACAATGCATGGCCACAGCTCTAATTACACTGCACGTGTTATACCCCATACCCCAAGACCCATATCTGCCCCTTGTCCAAGCCTCCTTCTATAGGCTTTGGCATTTAGTAGATGGTGCCTTCAAATGGGGTCGTGTTTACCCTGTTTACAAGTTGGGCCCATATGAACATCTGCCTCATGTCATATTCACAACTTCATAAATAGAAAGTTTCTTAAAACGCTGAGTTCACGACTTGTGACGTTGTCGAGAATGGCATGGAGAAAGGAATTTTTCAGTGGATAATCAGTTATTGTAATTTTAGTTGTATATTGTTTTTCTTAGTACTTTGTTAATATGTGTCAGGAAAATGTTGATATTCTCAACAGCCTCATCTTTCTCCTCTGTCATTATGCCTTTGCATTTCCTGTATTATGTTACCCACTTGCTAGCTTGCGAAATCGTAACATTAATATTGCCGTTGCTTAGCCACGACTTAACCACTTGAACGTCATACATATCATGTACACAACTTCCCATCTTGTCAACACGGTAAACATGACCCCAGTTGAAGGCACCAAGACGTGGCTAGCATTGTTAGCAAGACGGTAGCATTTAGCAGCTGCTCAACCTTTAAGTTTATTCTACATCGTGGAAACAGCAGACAAAAAAAATCTTGAATTAAAGACAACACTCGCTGACTTTTGCAGGAGCTGAAACTCAACAGTTGAAGAAGACTGAACTGCAGTTGAAAGCTCCTGAAAGCTCAGTCTGTAGGGAGTTGGCTTGGGAACCGGAGGGTCACCGGTTCAAGTCCCGACATGGACCAAAAACTGAGTGTGAACTGGTAGCTGGAGAGGTGCCAGTTTACCTCTTGGGCACTGCCGAGGTGCCCCTGAGCAAGGCACCAAACCCCCAACTCTCGGGGCGCTTGTCAGGAGCAGCCCCATCACTCTACATCTCTCCATTACTGCATGTGTGTGTGTTTCAGGTCTGCATGTACCATGTATGAGTTAAACAGAGTGTAAATTGAATTTCCCCACTGTGGGACTAATAAAGGTTGATCTTCTTCTTCTTCTTCTTCTTAAAGCCAGTGAATGGAATTAAGCTCTTTTTGTCTTTATATTATATGAACCAGATTTCATATTTTCATGTCATGCTTTAATAATTTTAATTACAAAATTAACCACCTGCTCAAACCAACAGACATGGGTCAGGATCAGGATCCTGGGGACTGGCTCCTGGAGGATCCTGGAGGTCTTGGAGACAGTCCGGTCTGTGAACGATGACTGTATGGAGAGTCTGGTCCTGCAGGCTGCTGGTCTTCGGAGAGGTGGCGGAGTAGAAGGAGTCGTCGCTGTCGTCAAACCTGGGTCGGTCCTGGTACGTCATGTCTGCTTCACTGGCATCAGCCAGGTTGGGAAAACACAAGTTCTACAGGTAAAACCTCCAAATCTGTTGTAGCTAGTTATTGTTTATATTTCATTCTACAAATGAAAAAAAATGAAAAAATGAATAAATCAGCATTGAGCTGTTTTTTTCATATAAACTCCAAACAATGAGCAGCTCTAGTCACATGTGGGCTCAGTAGACCCTTTTTAAGTTGACATCATGATGACATCACAGTGTTGGCTGGAGGCTAACCAAAGGAAAGACTGGATGCTAACACTAGCGGTGGGCTAAAGTTACACATCTAAAATGTCATCTTGTCGTGTTGTTGGCTGCCAGAATCCAGACTGACTTTATGTTTATGCCTTTGGCCTGGTCGGACAGCTGGCTTCTTAGCTAGCTTAAGCTTAGCTTGCTAATTCGTTTGTTGTGGGGGGGGGGGTTTTTCTTCTTCTCCCCCCCCGGGGCCCCCCCGCGAAGGGCCCCACCCCCCCCCCCCCCCGGGCGCTTTTCCGGAGCAGCCCCCTCACTCTACATCTCTCCATTAATGATTGTGTGTGTTTCAGGCCTCCATGTACCATTTCCAATTTTAAAAAATTTTAAATTAATTTTCCCCATTTTGGGACTAATAAAGGTAGATCTTCTTCTTCTTCTTCTTCTTGCTAATTCCACCATGTTGTCATGCAACACAGAAAAAAGCTGAACAAAGTTGTCATTCATCTGGAGATAGTCCTGTGCTTTCCTGTGCTGTGACAAGAGTGTGTGGATGAAGCATTAAATTGTTAAATTCTACATATTTAGCAACTGGCTAGTTAGCTTGCTATCCTGCTAATTCCATCATGCTACAGGAAATGAGCCCAACAGCAGACAGCACTGCCTCACTCCTTGCCGCTAGGAGACTACTACTACTACTACTACTACTACAGGCTTTAGCCAGCTAGCTAACTAGCCATTTATGGTGACAATCTCGTAAGTTAGCATTAGCCAGCTGTCTACTATTCCTGAAGTTGTCTCTAGCAGCAAAGGAGTCGACTAATCTGGTCCCACTGGTTAATGTTAACTTTCTCAGCTAACACAGGTGATCCTGGAGAGTGAGTGATAGTACAGCTTGAGAGAAACTAGTATTTTCTTCAGCCATTGTCAAAAAAACAAGCCAACAATACCGTACTTGTGAGCCAGCATTAACTAACATGTTCAGAGAATATTCTGCCTCCACTTAACACTCCACTCACTAAATACCTCATCATGGCTACTAACAGGAAAGGGGGGTATCAGCCATTACACAGACTGTGTACCAGGGAACTGGCAGGGAAAAGTCAGATTGAGTTCAGGGTTACAGGTGTGATCGGTGCTTTACCTGAGTTCAGAGTCAGAGTGAACACTGATGTGAGTGCTGCCGTCACTCTCTCCTCCATCCTCTACTGCCGTCACTCGACTGTTCAAGTGTCCCGTCGGTCTTCGACGTGTTGCTGTGAAGATCGTCCTCTTCATCAGTTTCCTGTCAGTGAAGTTCAGCTGCTCCTCGTCACTGGAGTCACTGAGAGCACAATCAAGTTCAAACAAGTTCAGAAATCATTTTATTAATTATCTTCTAAAAGTGTTTCAGTTCAGAAAAGATATCAAATGATTTTATAAGAATCATCAGTTGGTTACACTAAAAGTAAAAGTACGTAAGTATTATCATCTAAATGTACTTAAATTATTTAAGGTAAAAATATTGATTGTGTAATAAAATGTTCCCAGTCAATGTTTTAAAAACAAAGATACTTCTGGGTAGTTTAATCTATAATAATCCAACATAATTTTTATCTTTATTTTTATTTTTCTGTTCTGAATCTATAAAGTAACTAAAGCTGTCAGATAAATGTAGTGGAGTAGAAAGTACAATATTTCCCTCTGAGATGTAGTGGAGTAGCAGTATAAAGGAGCAGAAATTGGAAACACTCAAACCTTCTAAAATCAAAAATAAATGAATGACTCAATAAATAAACAGACATGCCATTAGATGCAGCAAATATATACCATTATTTAATTGTTAAAATGTGGCACGAAGAGATGCTTCTTTTTTAATTTGCATTTTCATTTATTTATCTTTGTATTAATTACTCTTCTGCTTAATTTTTTCTTCCTTATTTATATATTTATTTTTATTAATTTTAAAATGCATTTATTTATTTTGCATTTATTTAACTATTTATTTGTTTTTGCATTTATTATTATTTATTTTATATTTATTTTTAAATGTTTGTATTTATTTATGCATTTATAATTATTAATACAATTAATACAAAAATAAATAAATAAAGACGCAAATTAAAACAGAAATATATTTGTACTTAAGTACATTACTTGAGTTATTGTACTTAGTTACCTTCCAGCTCTATTTAATGTGATTGAGGCCTCACTGATTGTAAAGATATCCGTTCGATATCAGGCTACAGACTCCAACATATAACTGTAATTTTCTCTGCTGTAGAAACACTCACAGCTCCTCCTCGCCGTCTTCCTCGCCGTCTTCCTGGAAGGTCAGAGGTCGCGCGCAGATGACACACGTGTTTCCCAAACTGTGGAAACAGGGCCGACAGTACACGCCTGCAAAAACAAGACAGCAGCTTGTAAAAAAAACAACAACAAAAAAAAAAAGACTCCTCCAGTGAGAGGATAGCTGGAACAATATGTGGAGGACAGGATGTGGAATATTAACTCAAATATGAGTCTGATAAAGCAGCTTCATCATTCCTCACGTGTCACATCATTTAGGAAAATACTTCAGACTCATAGTGTAAAACACCAGATAAAACACATTTCTAAAAAGTTGTTTTAGCTTTGCTCCAACCAGTAAGAACTAAGATCTGTTAAAACATTTTCATAATAAACAGGAAGTCATTAGAGCACATTTTAAACATCTTATTAACACACTGTATGTCGTTTGTTTCATCTGTACACAAGGGAGAGAAATGAAGGCGTTACACTCTGGAACTATTTCTTGTTGAGGATCAGTGTATCCATACGGCCAGTAACAGTATGTCTGTGCAGCAGATACAGTCAGAATAATTGCATCTGATCTTTGGGGAGGAAACCGTGTAATGTGGAACAGATTGGAGCTGTAGAACAAAATGACTTCATGTCAGGACTTTAAATCAGAATAAAATCCCCCAGCTGGCCTCAAACAATCGCCAGGTTGCACAATGAATGTTGAATGTTTTTTACATTTTTAAGGTGCTTTGTCAAGTCTTCAGCTTCAGGCATTAACATTACCTTTCATCTCCTGGTTTCACGCCAGCAGAGCCTCATAAAGTCTCTTTATTATCCCGCAATTTTTATTTGTCTTTGATAATTATTATTGATGAGGTCCATAAAATGAAACTTCTGAAGTAAAATAAAGCTGGTACACACCCCTTTCCCATAGTAACCATGATGAGGCAGAGTATTAAGTTAAGGCAGAATAATTCTCTGAACATGTTACTTAACGCTGGCTTGCAAGTATTGTTGGCTTGTTTTTAATAATGGCTGATGAAAATACATGTGACTAATTTCTCTCAGTATGTGCCATCACTCATTCTCCAGGATCACCACTGTTAGTTGAGAAAGTTAACATTAGCAGTTAACGTTCAGCTCGGTTTCTGTGTTGCATGACAGCATGGTGGAATTAGCAAGCTAAGCTGTCTGACCAGCGGGCTGGTGGCCAACGGCAGCACTGTAAAGATAAATTGACGGCGTAGAAATCGTTGCCTGTTGCCTGATGCCTATAGTTAACTATCCTTCAGTAAAGTCAGTCAAAAAGAGAGTAGAACAATATCAGGGAAGCATTTCAGAGATGGAGAAAAAGGGTTACTAATACTTTAGCCTTAGCAGAGGGCTAAATATTACCAACATTTACTCTTCATCTCTGAAATGTTTCTCCAATATTGTAGCCTGCTAGAACCTCAAATCACAGCTTGTCATCTCAAATGCTGTGATATCTGGATTCTGGCAGCCAACAACACAACAAGATGACATTTTAGATTTGTAACTCTAGCCCAGTGTTAGTGTTAGCCTCCAGTCTCTCTCTGTTTAGCCTCCAGCTAACATTGTGACCTCATCATGACACAAAAAGGGTCTATATGCTGATCCTCCAGGACCACCTTAAATATGAATATGATGAAACATCAGCAACCTTTCCTCTCAGTCAGTCTGGAGCAGCGGCAGTGGACACTGAAGGGTTAACTGGCCTCAGGTCAGTGCTCAGCTTCAATTACAGTCTGTTATCGGTGTGACTTCAGTTAAGTCAACAGCAGTTAGAGCTGCAGGACACTCCCTCAGCACACATTTCCTCTACTGCTTAAATAAAAGTTCAACACTGATCTGAGGCACTGTGTGACTTTAACTCGTTTACTCTCTTCCTCAGGTGAGGGACACTAATACACTAATGTTCTCACTGTTGACATGTTCTCTATAATACGTCTCTAATGGTCAGGCCGGCTGATGTGGAGAGAAAAGATTTCACCCAGACAGCCACCACACACTAATGAATTGGCTTCATCTGATTCTCATCCTCTGCACTACTTACTCAATAGGTGTACTATGGTTCAGCATACTTTTGTGTGAGTAAGCAGTAGTGTGGATCTTTTCGGAGGCACTGAGCAGTAATTTACATCGTCACTTTCTGAGAGCCTCCTCGCTGGTTGAAGACGTGTAACCATGGTAACCAGCACCAACCAACAGTTTGTGAGAATCAAAGTTTGAATGAATTTAAAATATATATTTCGCCCAGTTAAGAGAAATGTTATACTTACAGTTAAAATGAAGCATTATTGATGTTACAGAGCTGTCCGTCTGTTATGAACGTTGTTGTTACTACCGTGTTGCATTGTGGGATCTTTATGCCGCTGTAGTGTACAGCATTGCATAATGTAATATTTCAGCATAAATAGAATGCAATTCACATACGATTGGTTTCATACTAAGGTTTCAGACATACTTAAATATCTCACACACTGTTTTATCTACTAAATAGCATGTTAGTGTAGAATTTAAGATGCAACCATTCATGTACAACTATTAAATAAACAAATCTCACAAAATTTCTGGTGCTCAAACGTGACTTTAATATAAACAAACATGGCGGACGATGGGTGGAAAGAATTAGTGACTATTTTGTACTGAAAATGAACAAAGGATGGCTGGAAGAGACACATTAAATAAACACTAAATAACAAGTTGTTTCTCCATGTCTGAGCCCCATCTTACCACTACGTCATGCTTCACATTTAGCATTAGCTCATGTGTTAGCCACAGTCACCATGATGGCGGTGGTTGTCCTTTCTTCTTCAGACAGCTTGGTTCTCTATTGGCTATCATTCTTTCCCAAGTGACTGCGTCATCGGCTGTCCTCTGGGTTCCTCACACACAACAGGCTATCCCATCAGAAATACTGAACATGTTTAATATTTACCATTTGAAATCAGAGCGTCCTGCACAAAGTACATTCTTAACATTCCTCACAGCAAGGAACATCTGGAAAGATCATCTTTAGAACCATCAAACAATCAGGGGTTTGCTGATGATTGTAGGAGGATTCAGGTCCAAAATCAGTTGGTTTTCCATGTAGTGTGGACCTGACATGACTGAAGATGAAAAGACAAACACCGCCGTCATGGCGACTGCAGCTAATGCATGAGCTAATTCTAAACGTGAAGAATAAAGTGGTCGTAAGATGGAGCTCAGCAATGGTGGACCGACTTGTTAATTAATGTTTATTTAACATGTCTCTATGACTTCATCCATCCATCCTTTTTCAATTTTCAGTATAAAGGAAAAACTAACTTCACTAATTCTTCCTGCCCGTTGTCCGCTATGTTTGTTTACACTAAAATAACGTTTGATCACCAGACATTTTATGAGATTTCTGTTTCTTTTAGTGAGGACTTTTGTTGTTAATAAATCAATCTGTTAGTGTGTGGTGGCTGTTTGGTCAAATCATTTGCTCTCCACAAACAAACTGTTAAATTAAACTCAATGTGTTGTTATGTGTGGGCTCTCTCACATTTTCACATCTGGTAAGATCTGAAACATCTGTTAGCGTGGACCAGCTTTAAGGTTTGGAGACGTTGTCGGGAAACAAGTCTCATTAGGAGTCTTTGCAAGTTTTCGCAATTTGTGGGTTACCTTCTAGACCCCAGGATTGACACATATCATGCTGGAGGGATTACATACCTCATCTGGGAACGACTTCCCTCCAGCAAAACCTCCAACAACTCTCTACAACCACTAAGTCAGTTTTTCCACAACCCATTAAGAGCTCAGCAAGTCAGAGAGGAGACTTTCACAATAAAAGCTCCATTCAGGAGTTATAAAAGCTGAAAGTAAATAATTTCTCTCCACCTGATTAGGTAGTGGTTACATGCCAGTTAATGACATCATCACTATCTATAACAAATAGTTTGCCACCTTCAGTTAACTCATCTGTGATGTGTCTCTACCTGGACACTGAGGGACATCACAGGCTGCCATGTTGTCCTCTTCCTGTCTCACCACCTCGCCGCAGGACAGACAGGTAACCGATGACAGACCCAGCAGGTGGGACAGGTGAGCCCCTCCAGGTAACCTGAAACACACACACAGATTTTCTGTCAGTTGACGAACGAAGTTTGGAGCGTTATTTAACCTCCTTCCTGATAAGCTAGTATGACATGGCTGGTACCAATGGATTCATTAAGGTTTTTAGTTTCATATGATACCAGTATCTTCACTTTAAACCGTATACTTCTCTGTCCCCAAAGAGTCTGTTCTTATTGAGCCCCCTTCCTCTAGAATAACCTCCCTATAGACATCAGACAGTTTGATCCAATGGAGGCCTTTAAATCCAAACTCAAAACCATCTTTGTCTTAGATTCCTTAGATTTTCTAGTTTTATATACCAGTATCTTCACTCTAGCTTTAACACTGAGCCGCTACAGCCTCTGAAATATCGATTGAGTCAAAGAAATTAGTAGCATTAAAACAAATTTGTGTTAACACATTATTATTGTGTTAACTTTGACATCCAATAGAAAAGAATTTGTGAAGTAATTAAAGCTGTCAGATAAATAGTGAAGTAGAAAGTCCTTTTTGGTCTGTCAGGTAAATAACAAATACCTCATTTTGTACTGAAATGCAGTACTTGAGTAAATGTACTTGGTTACATTCCACCAATGGTATGTTGATGTTAATCACTGACTGTAGAAGATGAAAACAGATGACATGTTTGTACCGCAGCAGAAGAGTCTGGAGGCGACTCCCTCCTTCCCCTCCTCCCCCTGCTCCTCTCTCTCCTCCTCCTCCTCCTCCTCCTCCTCCTCCTTCAGCCTGGCTCCTGGGTGCACACCTCCTCAGGGCTCTCCCCACCACCCTCCTCTGATCCAGGATCTGCTGCCGGAGGAACCGGATCCTCTCCTGGTGAACAAAAACAACAGTCAGTTTTGTGTTTCACTCTCTTTCTTCACACATTCAGCCAAGGTTTGTTGCTTCTCGTCTTTCACCCTCTGAATAACAACCTGCTGCTGCCCGGGACCCTCTGAGCAACGCCCTCTACAGCTCACAGCGAACATGAGGCCGGCTGTAAACAAGTGATGTGCAGATAAACTGACGAGCTGTAACAACAGCCTGACTACTGACTGATGGACTGAAACCTGAACATATCAGCCTGCAGCACTTTAAACTGAAACGTCTGTGTGAAGGAGTCTGAGCCACAGTGATGCTGTAGATGCTCCACACACTTTAACAACTCAATAAATATAATTACCATCATTTATAAATGCTAAATAGGTTAATTAAACTTAGTTAATAGTTATTTTACTGTTAATAAACAATAAAATGATAATTAATAATGTTAATAATTGCTATAATTGATATTTGAAGAGTTTATTGTTGCATATATACATACAATATATAAATATATATCCACACATTATATAATTGTAATCTAATATTTATCATTTAATTATTACATAATATACTGTATAATAATATAGCATTATTGTTATACAAAGTAATGAAAAAATGCATAAATTAAAGCATTACTAGTAATAATTATAACAATTATAACAATTATAACAGTAAAATAAATATCAACTAAGTTTAATTAAACACCAATTTAACATTTATAAATGATAGTAATTATAAAACAGTTTTTAGAAATGTTTGTGGAGATGGTGTTGAAACCTGGGACCTGGGACGACCTGCAACGTGAGGGTCATGTGACCAACAAAGACAGTACCTGTACAAAACAGCATAGACGCAAAGAAACTAAACAGTCGCTGCTGCCATTTTGGACTGAAAACACATATTTATATTATATAATTTTAGTAATATTTTTATCGTTCAACTCAGGCCATTTCAGTATAAGATGACAATAGAAAATACAGTATATTATTTAGTTTTACTTTTGTATGGCTCTTTGTAGGTGGACATTTTACTGGCGTCTGGTAGCCTTTCAGTCCAAAATGGTGGAAATTGAAACCATTACTATTGACTTTGACTTCTTAGCGATATATGAAGTTGAAAAAAAGAAAAAGAAGAAGAAGAGGAAGGAGGAGGAGAAGAAGAAGCAGAAAAAGAGGAGAGAAATGAGGGAGAAGCACAAGAAGAAGAAAAAGAAGAGCAGGAGGAAGTGGGCAGTTTTTCTGTTTAGTTGTTATCATTGTTTGTTAGCGTTAGCATGCTAATATCTGAGTGTAATTGCTCTGAGAACCTGAGAAGGACAAATGTTCAGACTCTATAAAGGATTGTGGAGAGCTGCTGTGTCCTGGGGAGTCCTAGAGAGTCCTGGAGAGTCCTGGAGAGCCCTGTAGCATCCTGGATGATCATAGAGAGTCCTGGACTCTACAGTTAAGCGTGCTGCCTGTTTATGAGTGTGTTTGAGGGTCTCAGGTGGATCTGTTCAGACCTGCCTCCTGCTTCATTCTGCAGATTCTTCACATGCCTCTCTGCTTGGTGACCTTTCACCCACAGCTGCTGGTCTTCTTCTCTGGTGGTCTGACAACAGTCCTCACCTGTCTGTCCATCTAACAACACAAATTTCTCTGACAGCCGGAGGGGGCGGGGCTCTTCTCCTTCTACTACATATCATCAGATCTTCAGTGTAATAAGGTCAGAGGTCAAGCATCACAGTACATCATCTTTGTGTCTCCAGCGTTTCTCCAGAACCCCTCCAGAATAAAACCAGCAAGTTTGTGAAAGATGGCAGAATAAAAGCTGGGTAGATGTCAACACAAACTACTACTATAGTATTTCACTGTGTGGAAGTAGTACTTTTACTGTAGTATAGGATCTGAATGCTTCCTCCAACACAAACTACTACTATAGTGTTTCACAGTGTGGTAGTAGTACTTTTACTGCAGTAAAACAGTGTGTGTGTGTGTGTGTGTGTGTGTGTGTGTGTGTGTGTGTGTGTGTGTGTGTGTGTGTGTGTGTGTGTGTGTACCAGCTCTCTCTCTGGATGATATGAAGAACAGACAAGTCGTCTGCAGCGCTGCATGAGTCCTCCGGTTAGAGAGACCAGCAGAGCCAGACCCAACAGGAACCCTGCAACAAGAACCAGATCCAGTAAAGACAAGTGGAACCAGTGAACCTTGCCTACAGTTTGGTAGACTCGACGATGAAGTCAGCATTCACACTGCACTTTGTCACGTGCACCACGCAGTACGCTCATTCGAGATGAGACAGGTCTGTGAAGGATCGTCACCAGCGTTCGCCGTGCAATGCATGCACGCTTAGATTTGTGTCTGACTTGATGCTGACTTGCACAGACATCATGACCACATGGGCAGCTCTAACCTCAGGAAATCGAGGTTGTCGCAGGTTTTAGAGCCAGGCACCGTAGCTGCTCTCCACTGACTCCAGAACCCAGGGCATTATGGGAAACGCCTGGTTGTCACCTGATCAAAGAGCTGACTGGTTCATGGTTTCGACAGCAAACACCACGTGTTGTAGAAAGTCCCAACTTTCTGTGATATTTAACACTAGATTATAGATTAGTCTAGATTAGTCTGATGTTGTGCAATGAAGGTTTCATCTGTTAACAATCACGTTTGGTGTGTTTGATAATATTAATAAAAATTGTAGTTATCATAATGAAGTTTATTTATATAGCACTTATCAAAATGAATTTTCATTATGTGCTTTACAAGGTGGACATTAAAATAATTAAGGATAGAAACCAATGCCAGATTCACACACATTTCCACACATAAGATTTACAAACAAATATAAATAAAAATGAAGTAGCCTACAGATTGGATCGAAGCGGATGTCACTTTTCTTGTGACTTCCTGTAAATTCTTTGAAGGCTGCTGCTGCCGCCTGATCTTGTCTACTTTCCAGTCGAGACTAGTTCCAGTTCATCTCCAATAGGCCTAATGTAAACAAATGTCACGCGGTCAAAACAGTCCCTTGTTTATTGGACAGTATATCCAAGTGAAACTTGCTGACACTTGCTGGTGGTCATAATAAGTTATGGATTTAAAATTTATAATCCAACGGTTTTTGGTTCATTTCCTATATTTGGGTCAGATTGCGTACCCACCTAAAGTCAACTGAAATCTCGTGCACTTGGAAGCAAACTGAGACCCTTGTTTTCAGGTGGACCAGAGTTCAACTGTCTTACCCAGGATGAAACATGTGATGTAGTCTGGCTCTGACGGCTTCAACAGACACTTCTTGCTGATCACGGTGACATTTCCATGCTGAAGGATGTTGAACGAAGCCATGACGTCTCTGAAGATGTCGGATGCGTAGCCTGATCCATTCACCTGCACCGCCACCGTGACCGGGGCTGATGGGACAGGTGTTACCATGGTTATCACTGCTCTGACTGACACTTACAGCCATATTCATATCGGGGCACTCCCTCACCTCTGGCTACAACATCCCCCTTGACCTGGTGGTGCACCTGATCCAGAATCCAGAACACCAGGAAGTCCAGCGCCACCAGCACGCCACCCATCACCAGATGTCTGAGGACCGAGACCACGCCTGCCAACACTGCCCGCCGCTCCCGTGATGTCAGGTAGAACGACACTGTAGGACAGAAGCTTCAGCTCACTTTAGTTCACCTCAGCTCAATTCAGCTCATTTCAGTTCACTTCAGCTCACTTTAGTTCACTTCAGCTTATTTCAGTTCACTTCAGTTCATTTTAGTTCACTTCAGCTCACTGCAGTTCACTTCAGCTTTCTTCAGTTTACGTCAGTTCACCTCAGCTCAATTCAGTTCACTTTAGTTCACTTAAAATCACTTTAGTTCTTTTCTCTTCACTTCAGTCTACTTCAGCTCACTTAATTTCTCTGTAGTCTACTTCATTTCACTTCAGCTCATGTCAGCTCACTTAAGTCTACTTCAGTTCACTTCAATTCACTCCAGCTCACTTTAGCTCAGTTCAGTCTACTTCAATTCACTTCAGCTCACTTTAATTTAAAACAATTAAATAACAATTGAACAACTGAATATGGATTAATAAGAATTTAAGAAGAACTTAATAAAGTGATATATTAACAGCTTTTAACCATATTCACACACACAGCTGTACTGACATGGTGTGATGTAGGTCTTGGCCTCCCTGCGTGTGATTGGCAGGACTGAGGTTCCGCCCCCTGAGGTCACCTGTTGGTCAAGCTCTTTGAACTGAGCGGTAATGTAGACGTTATCAAAGTCAAGCTCACGGAGATACCTGCGTCTGTACCACACCGCCCTGAAAAGACAAAAACAAAAAAAGAAAATGGAAAGACTGTTATTCTTAGATCCTCACCACCTGTGGGACAAATAATCTACACATGCTAATGTTAAATTGCTAACATGATAGCATGTTAACTACTGGAAAAAAAACCATCCCCATACTGACTTCATAACTTTGAAGTGCTTATGATTAAAATTTGTCATTTAACATTTTAGCTTGAATCATGCCAATGGTTGCATGTTAGCTCCTAAATTTAGCATTGTAACATTAGTACAGTTAGTTTGTTGATAATCTTACATTTTGCATGTAACATAATTTGTAGATGTAGTAAACTGAAGCGTGTAGATGAAGTTAAGTGAAGCACATAGAGGAAGTAAACTGAAGCATGTAGATGAAGTAAACTGAAGTGTGTAGATGAAGTAAACTGATGCATGTAGATGTGTAGATGAAGTTAACAGAAGCATATAGTGTACATATGTAATGGGTGAGTTTTCCCCTGTAAGTGTTGCCACACCCCGAAATCACTGAGATTGAGATCAGTTGTTGTGCGCAGCAAAGGTAATGTATTATAGCAGCTTGGCTGACATTCACCTAGTTTAATAAAAGATTTTGAGTTGTCAATATCTTATTGATACTTTTTACCCCATTAGGAGGAGTGCTGTTGCCACTGCTGTTTTTGTCCCTTAGTTATTTTATTTTTCCTGTTTTGGATTAAGTTACTTTGGGTTGCATTGGGTTGTTGTATTGAGATTGTTTGATAATCTGTTTAGCTGAGGGGTATGCCTTTTAACCTCTGCATTTGTGGTTATATATTATTAGTTTTGCTTTTGTTATATTTTTCTTTTTCCTTTTTTGTTTAATATGGTGGCTTTACACTAACATAGGCTTCTTGCTGTAATACAGGAGGGGAATTTATTTTGTTTCTCTGTAAGCCAACTGTGGTGGAAGTAATGGAGTGAGCAATCTTAGCTCTCTGCCAGTTAGCAGGACAGTTGGGTTGCTATATTCTTGCAGGAGGATCAAAAGAACTTGTGTAACTTGGTTGGGTTATTCGCTGGGTGAAATCCCCACAGTGGCGTTGTCAGGTCTTAAAATCCTGAGCTTCTGTTAAGTGTCTAGGTTACATATAGACGAAGTAATATGAAGCTTGTGGATGAAGTAAACTGAAATGTGTAGATGAAGTAAATGGAAACGTGTTGATGAGGTGCATTTAAGCATGTGAATGACGTAAACTGAAGCATGTCGATGAAGTTAACTGAAGTGTGTCGATGAAGTTAAATTAAGCAAGTACATGAAAGTAGCTGAAGCATGTTGATAAAATTAACTGAAGTGAGTAGATGAAGTAAACTGAAACTTAGGGATGAAGAAAACTGAAACGTGTCGATGAAGTAAATTGAAGCATGTCAATGAAGTGAACTAAAGTGTGACTTCTGACCTCAGGTAGGACCAGGCGAGCAGGACAAGGCTGCCATACGTCAGTGGTTCGATCAGCTTCTGAAACACTTGCAGCTCTGACGACAATTCCTCCATGATGTCCTGAGACATCTGGTGCAGAGAGCGGCTGCTGTTGGTGTCCAGGTCAAAGGTCACCGAGGCAGAGATGTTGAAGTCAAACTCCTGCTTCATTCGCTCAAACGCCGCAACAGTGGCTAAAGGAGGACAGTGGCAACATTAAGGTCATCGATAAAGGTTAAAAACAGTCAAAAATAATGAACTTACGAGCTGCCAGACGTTTCTTCAGCTGGCTGGCGATGTAGGAGGGGATGATGCAGAAGAGCTCGCCAGCTGAAAGATGAATAAATAAAATGAAATTTTGTTATAATGTGTCACATTTTTATAGCCCTAAATAAACACTTCAACAAGTCAATAATCACTCAATATTTGACACTAAACTATAAGAAGAGACTGTTATTACCTGAAAAACAACATTATGTTAATGATGTATAAAATCAGGGAAGTGGAAGTTAACGCACCACGGGCAAGGCTGCAGAGCGGCAGGAAGCCGTCCACGATGTCACACAGGAAGTCGAACTCTCCCAGCAAGTCGGAGCAGTCGGCTCGAGCCTCGGCAAACACCGCCCGGCATTTCTTGTACGGAGAGCCTAGTTTGGCGTTACACACATCACCGATGTCCACCAGGAAGTGGAGGACGTTTCTTAGAGTGCGAGCTGCAGGGTCAGAGGTCACAAGTCAGAGGTCACAGCTGTATCACATAATTCCATTTGATATTTTCAGAATCTCTATGGCCACTCCTGGGCTCCGTAACTTGGCCTTGTGCACTGCCAAAATGATTTAATTAGTGCCCACAAATTAATCTTAACACAGTAACAATTTAATTAAATTGAGGCCACGAATTATATCTTGCATGCATTCAATAATAAATAGTGTCCTCAAATTAATAAATCATGGTCTCAATTTATTTATTTTTTTCTCTCTATAGCAGCACTCGGGCTCCGGACATGAACCCTGCATCCTCAGTCTTCATCATTCTTCATCATCACTTACCAACATGGCGGACACTGTCAGTCAGAGCATGGATGAAATTGTGAACTCGTCCTGCTACAGCGTGAGCATTACTGCTGATCTCTCTGATTCTGCCCAACGCGGCTACAAACACAAAAGCAGTTCCATCTAATCAGTTGAAATAGACATTTAAAAATAATGGATACGAGCTGAAATAGTTAGCTACAAGGTAAATAAAACGAATTAATATCAGCTGAACTAGTTAGCTGAAGATAGCTAAAAGTAATGGGTACTAGCTGAAATAGTTAGCTAAAGATTAGCTAAAATTAATGGATAAGAGTTGAAATAGTTAGCTAAGCCAACATTCTGTCAACGAGGCTGCAAACACAACAGCTGATGATGACAAACGACAGTAGTTGTTACATAGAGAGTACTGGCAGCAGTATTTACGGTAATATTAACGTATTAGCAGTATTGATGGTTGAGGTTGGTGGGTCTCACAGAAAAGGGGCGAGTTTGCTCTCTGTATCAGTTCCTGTGTTTGATTGGCTGCCAGCTCGGCGCCACACAGCAGACTGGCGGTGGCTTGCTCTGTGTTTTCTAAGGTGTTGGTGAGAGGACCAGACAGCAGCGTCGACATAAACAGGAAGAGGATGAAGTTCCTTCCCCGAACTGGAACAGAAGAGAGGAAAGAGAGACTGTGATAGGCTGAGCAGGTCCACACCTCCATCTGAAGCCCTGCCCAGTAGAGATTTAAAACAATGCTGAACAGGAAGGATAACCATCTCACACCTGATAGGCAACTGATAAACTGACCTGAGCACAGTGAAGGGAGCAACACCATGACGTCGGCCCGGATGCTGGCAGACAGTCCCATTCCAAAGGCTGCCAGGATGGCCACAGTCAGCGTGGTGTAGACACACAACCACAGAGGCTGTTTCTGCAGGAAGAGAGCTGTGAGTCCGTACAGAGACGCCAACAGCAGCCCCAAAGTAAACGCCACCAGGCTCCGCCCCCCTTCCAACAGGTGACCTTTGACCTCCCTCCATCTGTTGAGGTCAGAGCATCCTGCTGACCTGAGGAGGGAAGCATGACATCATTATCAAGGTTAGAAAGCAGAAAGTCTCACTAGTACTTACTGGAGTCTTTCTACTTCTACTCCACTACACTTATCTGACAGCTTTAGGTAGCTTTAGACAAAACATATGAAGTGTTTATGAAGTGGCTGAAGTAATTTTTCATGTAAAAACGTTTGATGGTTCCTGGGGCTAGTTGCAATGCATTATGGATAAATTAAGATACTTCACAGAAGAGAAAAATGGTGGATGCAACCGTAACAGTGACACCACACCAAGTATGTGAGAAAATAACAGAAAAGGTAAACAGCATAAATCCAACAGTCATTAGAACTGTTAAACATGTTCAGAAACAATTCAAGATTATGGCACAAGGATCCCAAAAAATAATAGATAGTTGAAATAGTTAGTTAAAACTGCTAAAAGTAATAGATAACAGTTGCAATAGTTAGCAAAAAATAGCTAAAAAGAAAGGATAAACAGTTGAAATAGTTTGCTAAATGTTAGCTTAAAGTAATGGATGGACACTTGAAATAGTTAACTAAAAGCTCCCTAAAGTAATGGATACATTACTGAAATACTGTACTTT
The DNA here is from genome assembly GCA_947000775.1 of Pterois miles. Lineage (NCBI taxonomy): Eukaryota > Metazoa > Chordata > Actinopteri > Perciformes > Scorpaenidae > Pterois > Pterois miles. Next base: position 5,606,641 of record CAMQGK010000568.1, on the reverse strand, counting down.
ACTAAAAGTTAGCCTAAAGTAAAGGATAAACAGTTGAAATGGTTAGCTAAAAGTAATGAATAACAATTCAAATAGTTAGATTAGAGTTAGCTTATAGTAACGGATAAGTGGTTGAAATAGTTAGCTAAAAGTATTTGATAAACAGTTGAAATAGTTAGCTAAAAGTTAGCTTAAAGTAATGGAAAACAGTTGAAATAGCTAACTAAAGGTTAACTTAATGTAATGGATAACAGTTGAAATAGTTAGCTAAAAGTTAGCTAAATGTTATGGATAAACAGTTCAAATTCTTAGCTAAAAGTTATGGACAAACACTTGAAATAGTTAGCTAAACATTATGGATAAGCAGTTGAAATAGTTAAATTCTACCAAAAAACATAAATTATTATTAAACATTATAAATTATAAATTTAACTCAATGTAGCACTATGAATCTGAATATAAATATGTTTTGATCTGATTGAATCACTGCAGACTGTGAGAGAGGGAATCTGTTAGCATTTGGCTAACTGCTAGCTAGCAGCTATACTGTTATCTCTCTTCCTGTGTACACTCACCTGTTCAGGACTCCTCTGACCGTCCGCCTGACTCCGCCTCTTTCCACCTGGATTGTGACATCACTTTTCATCAGGTGTCTTTTCCTCTTTTCACTCTTCATGCTGGATTTCTGTCTCACTCACTCCAGTGGCCGACCAACCGACTGACCAACCGACCGACCGACTGACCAACCAGACCAGCGTCAGACCTGTGAGTGACAGCTTGTTTACAGCAGACTTTGGACGGATGATGACTCACACTGACCGGTTCAGACGTTCAGCTCCTCACAGCAGTAAGTTAAACCAGTTTTTGATCTAAAGCAATTTAGAAAGCTAACTTTTAGCTAACACTAGCAGTTTTGTTGCATGTTTTGTTTGTGTTTGTCCTCCAGCTGTGGAGAGGATCAGTTTGACCATCCTGCCTCCTGCCGTCCATCATTTCATCTTCAGCCAATCAGAAGAGTTTCAGGTGGCTCACCTGGTTCTCAGGGCGCTGTTTGGAGCAGTGAGCGGTACAGGTAAGAAGAAAATGTGGATAAATAAGTCAGAGGAAGAATCACAACCTGGAAAAAAATACTGAAATATTGAGTCTTCAATTCTTCTTTAACTGGCTAATGCTGTTATGTTTCCTTAGCACTCTCAGACTCTCCATTAAAAATGTGATTGCATTTTATATTTATAGTTAATTACATGTTTTACTTGTGTTTTTATGTATAACATGTGATGCATAGTATATATATAGTATATACAGTATAGAATTCTTGTAATATACTATAAATTTTTAAATTTCCAATTCAATGAATACATTTTTAATTTAGTAAAATTATAAAATCTACATATCTAGTTATTCTGTCCAGTGAACTGTGGCAGACATGAGGGGATTATTGCATTGCATTGCATCATGATCAATCAGATCAGCCTGGTGTTTGATGAAATAAGTGAACTGAACTCGTCGTGTACGTCCTGTCCTCCTCCGTCTGTCAGTTCTGTTCCTGGGAGTCTGTCACAGCCTCCCGTTGACCTTTGAACTGAAACTGGCAGCAGCAGCTCTGTTTATCGGTGAGGAGATGAAACAACCGCATTCATTTGTATCTGAAATAATAATTTTTTATTTGGCTAAAGTAAACATGCTGGCTCACATCTGTTCCAGCTGTTTGTACGGTGAGCGGAGCTTTATCCTCCTTTTCCAGGTGCTCGGTCCTCCTGATGTTTCCCAACATGCTCGGCTCCCGTGGTCGGGCATACCTGATGCTGTTCATCCTGTCGGTGCTCTACAGAGGTGAAAATGCACACACCCACCACAAACACACACACACACACACACACACACACACACACACACACACACACATTATAACTGGGACAATATGGGACATATATGTATTGGATGGGGTTGTAATGTTACTGTGTTGTGTTTATAACATTATAACAAGCCTCATGATGGTGTTTCAGGTCCAGTTTCTAACATCCAGCATAACGTGGAGACAGCTGCTCTGTCTCTGAGCTGTAACCTGGATCTCCAAGTTCATCACAGCAAGTTAGTGTGGCGAGACGCCATCAGACCGTTTCTACTGGTCATGCAGGAGCTGATGGTGAGAAGACTGTAGGGAGCAAACAACAATAAAGCTAAAACCACAACACAGCAATCATAGGTCACTTATCTGTTCTCTGTTTCTTCTTCAGGATGATGAAGCCGAGTTTCAGGCCGAAGCTCTGAGCGTCAGCAGGAACTTTCAGAACATCAGAGACGAAGTCGTCCTTCAGTATGGATACGACCGATTCAACCCCAAACACACTGCCGTTGTTGCCGGCAACAGCACCCAGGAGCAGTTCATCTCCAAGACCATGATGCAGTGCGACAGTGAGTGAGAGGACAATGTCAAGATTAGACTTGACATTGATCAGTAGATCAGTGGCCTTGTACATGCCGTTTCTAAAAATGCCAGCTGTGCCACTGCTATCATTTTATCCAGTGTGCTTTGGTGGTTGTGCCACTGTCGAGACCACTGTTACTAAGCAACCTGGCAACTGCGATAGTGATGATGATAATGAAGTTACAGTAATTTAGCAATAAAAGCCTCACTGACTAAACAAAACTAAAGTAAAATCAAAGATAAATGGATTTCCGGCAACTACACAGCAACTTTACTGACTGATCTGTCAGTCTGACCTTTCAACTGGATGTTGTGATATCCTCGGACAGAAAGGCTGAAGCAGTAAAATAGTCCGTGGCTGCGGTCAAAAAGTCTTTTTCTCTAGAGGAGTGAAATAACCCAGAAGTATCTCAGTAGCAGCCATGATAAGAGCTGTTTGAATCCTCTAAATGTTAAGGAATGTTGCTTCAGTGCTTCCTTTATTATCTCCTTTAGCAGAAGATACACTGGACCATAATTTACCAAAGGAGGGAATGTCCTCATGATGTGAAATACTATGTCTAATATCTAAGGAACCATTCATGCGGTGTTTTTTGCAAGCTCAAATCCAATGTTGTCGATGTAGACACAGGGGAGGCGTGCTGAAATGTGAAGATTGATGCCGCTGTGTCGTGCAAGCTTTCCCAAGTACCTATTTGTCAGGGTGCAGCAGCTGCATTCCCAACTTAAAATAATGGTACGTGTCCACAGAGGTGTTTTTTATCACGAGGGATCACCTCTCTTACCAGCATTGGGGGCGGCAGTAGCTCAGTCTGTAGGGAGTTGGCTTGGGAACCGGAGGGTCACCGGTTCAAGTCCCGACATGGACCAAAAACTGAGTGTGAACTGGTAGCTGGAGAGGTGCCAGTTTACCTCTTGGGCACTGCCGAGGTGCCCCTGAGCAAGGCACCAAACCCCCAACTGCTCGGGGCGCTTGTCTGGAGCAGCCCCCTCACTCTGACATCTCTCCATTAATGCATGTATGTGTGTTTCAGGTCTGCATGTACCATGTATGAGTTAAACAGAGTGTAAATTGAATTTACAGGTTTAAAGGTAGATCTTCTTCTTCTTCTTCTTCTTGATGGGCAGCTACTAGACATGAGGCACTTAATTGGACGAACATTTTCCGTCGTGGGCTGCTGTTCCCATCATTCAAACTGGAACCAACATGGTGGCTCATTTTGGAAACTTTCTCCTTGTATCAGTACTTTTTTAGAGGTGGGTCAGCACAGTTGTAGGAACGTGCCCTTGTGTCTGTAATCATGTGACCAGCGCTGAGTCTGACAAGCATTTGCTCTGTTTGTACCGTCTGTATTTTAACGTAGCGAGGGCATTTCTGCCCGTGAAGCCCCAGTTTCGAAAAACTGTGTAAGGTTTTTCAATTGACACCCTTCGTCTGGATTTAAGGGCACGAGAGCATTTCTACCCGCGAATCCCCAATTGCAGAAAAAACAACTTATGTTGATTCCGATGGGTCCTCTGACCCAGTCCGTGCTCACTGGGGACACATCCTCAGTTGTGTGCCTTGGGATCATAGTGTTTCGACTGCTAATATTTCACATCATGAGGATTTAACGTGTGTGTGTGTGTGTGTGTGTGTGTGTTATCCAGGTGTGGTGGATGAGGGCGTGCAGCGATGTGCTGACTGGTTCAGTCAGAGGTGGGCGGAGTGTATGGAGGCGATCCCTGTACCGGTCCTCAACCACGTCTTCTGTGTCTCCATGAAGTTCGACTTCCTGTGTGATATCATGAGAGGTGAAAGGTCACACTGGTCGGGGTCATCTGTAGTCTCAATATAAACTGTCCATCCATCCATCCATCCATTATCCTCCGGTTATCCGGCGGATAAGATAATAAGATGGCCAGGTCTCGGTAGCAGCAGGCCCTCTCCCCAACAACGAGGCGTTGCCAGGCCAGATGAGATATACAGTTGAATGTCTTCAGGGTTTCTTGGTCTACATATGGCATAGATGGCATACATAGGTCTTCATATGGCACATTTTAGCTACAAGGCAATACAAAGTGCTTTACGTAAAACTTTAAAAACATTGAGACAAAGTGCAAAAGAAACACATTATAAAAGTATTTAGACTATCAAAGTTAACACAATAATAACGCCTTAACCCAAATTAATTAACACCACTAATTTCAAACGCAACTTAAAATTTTTAGGTTGTAATAGCTCAGTTTTAAAGCCAGAGTGAATATACTGTTATATGAAACTAGAAAACCTGATGAATCCATTGGTACCAAACCATGTGACACTAGCTGGACATGAAGGAGGTTAAATATTGCTCCAAATTTACATTAAATCTTGGCAAGGAAAAGCTGTTGTGGCCATTTTGAAAGGGGTCCCTTGACCTCTGACCTCCAGATATGTGATTGTAAATGGGTTCTGTGGGTACCCACGAGTCTCCCCTTTACAGACATGCCCACTTTATAAGATAAGATAAGATGAACCTTTATTAATCCCCGGAGGGAAATTCGGGTGTCATAGTCTTCAGTTTTCTGGGAGTTTGTTCCAGATATATGGAGCATAGAAACTTAATGCTGCTCCATGTTTAGTTTTGACTCTTGGGACAGAAAGCAGACTCAGACAATAACCTGTTGTATATCTCTGTATGGACTCAATACTTGCTGTGTCATGGCCTTGAATCTTCTTCTTCTTCTTCTTCTTCTTCTTCTTCTCTGTCAGTGATGACTCCATGGTGCAGAGAGCAGATCCCTGTGGAGGGAAACTTCGGTCAGCTGTTTGATCAACTGAACCGTTCGGTCGACCTGCTGTCCAGAGAGTTCAGCACCAGGCTCATCATGCAGGTCACCATGTCTCCTCTAGCACCACCAAACTCTACCAGTTAGATGAATCTTTGGCTGCATTCAAAACCACATACTATACTGCTGATGAACACAGTATGCAGTATACATACTGCATTCTTGAGTAGTATGCAGTATTAAATGATTAAAGCAATGTATTTAGCGGTATGCTATCCTTGTCACTCCCCCGCTGTGCCACCGCTCTCAGTGAATTTTAGTGATGAAATAGCTACAAAAAATGAGCCATTTTTGGCTGCTGCTGCTGTTGTAACCATACCCAGTAGCAGTCCAGCTCTTTGCATTGTGGGATACAGTAGACAAGGTAGACTGGTCCGTTTTTTTCCAAATCAAGATGACATCCGGGTATTTTTGGCATACTATATATTTTGCTATTGTTCACATACTGTATACTACATACTATATTTTGGTACTTTAAGTCATACTACAATACTATATTATACTATACAACATATAGTATGAGGTTAAGAATACAGCTCTTGTGTACTGACCCATGTGACCTCTGACCTCCTGCAGGAGCAGCAGCAGCAGGAGGTGCTGGATGGAGCTCCGCTGGACCAGGAGTTCACTCAGGCTGTTCAAGAATCCTTCCAGAAACTTACGACAACCATGGAGCAGCTGCTGGATGTCCTGCAGTTTCTGCTGTCCTTCACCTTCATCACCATCTTCACCCAGTAAGAATGCCGATATCAGCTTTCTATTTCTGCTGAGTCACACACCAGCGTATCCTCATACAATACTTCTTACAAAAAGTTGTTCTTAAATTTTTGTGCGTTTTGCTACGAATGTCCACCAACACGTGTCAATTTCCACTTGTTACATGTATATAGTCTTTTCAAAATAAACTTCTGTCTTTACAGAAAACAGTTTAAGTTTAGGAAAAGATGGTGGTGTGGGTTAAGATAACTACAGAAGTGGCGTTACTTAAGTACACACAGTAAGTTGCGTGATAAACCATCTTTGACCTCTGTTTTCACTCGGGACATGAACAGCAGTCTGCTGGTGAAAGTCTGACACACACGTTAGTGTCATAGCTATCAAGCTGACGGCTTGATAGCTATGAATGGTGGATGAGAACAACCTGCAGAGACATTAGCGCCTCTTCCTCTTCCTCCGCTTCCTCCTCTTCCTCTTCCTCTTCCTCAGGGCATTTGGTTACCTCAGACAGTACAGGAGGGACGTTCGATTTGACAACGTCTACATCACCACCTACTTCAGGCAGATTGATGCCCGCAGGAGGAGAGCGGTAACATCATCATCATCATCATCATCATCATTTACAGGATGGACATTTTGAATTCAGAATAATCTTGACTTGTCCTCTTGTGTCTGCTGCGTTTAGGGGAAGCGCTTCCTGCTGCCACTGAAACAATCAGAAAAGAAGAAGTTCATCAACCCCTGGAGTCCAAAGATCCACCCTGAAGAGCTCAAACAAGTGGTGGGTTCATCACTAATATTAATGACACCAGTACTGGTGTTCTTAAGACTGAAGTCTGACATCCTGTCACATCGAAAGACTATGTGAATGACTATTCATAACCTTTGTGTGTGTGTGTGTGTGTGTGTGTGTGGGCCAGACCTCAGGTGTGTTTCAAGTGCTATCTGTCTCCCTGCTGTCTGTCCTCCTGCTGACTGTTGACTTCTCTCTGTTCCACGTTTTGGACGTCGTCAGCAGACTCACCTTCACCCAGTTCAACCTCACCAGTAAACACACACACACACACACACACACGTCTGGATATCTTGGGTCAGTGTCTGTGTTGTCAGGGGGTTTCTGGGTAATGGAGTCCTCTGTGCAGGTAGTCATCAGGTGGACATCAGAGTTGGCGGAGCCTCCATGATGGCGCGGCTCCTGAGGAAGACGGTTTCGGCCTACAACAGCTCGTCCAGCCTCAGCGTCCACACCGACAACCAGGGTAGGTCAAAGGTCACAGGCTGACTAAGCAACAATAACATTAACATTTCTGTGTGCGTCTAGAAGCCATAGAGGCTAACAATTTAGCAAGCTACCAAGTGGGTAACATAATGCCGGAAACACAAAGGCATAATGGATTAGGAAAAAGATGAGGCTGTTGGGAATATCAACATTTTCACTCAATGTAGTTTTGATGTTATACAGTTTATATATAATTCTGTAAGTGTGACGTCAGTATAATAGAGACAAGTAGCCTCAGAGACGAAAGGACAGTCACAGTGAAACACTAAAACATCCGCCACTGGTGTAATAGAGAAAAGAGCAGAGTAGAAGAGGATGGAGACCTCTAGGGCTGCAACTAACAATTATTTATATTGATGATTAAATTAGTTATTTGGTCTATAAAATGTTGGAAAATAGTGAAAAACATTGATTAATGTTTTCCAAAGCCCAAAATGATGTCCTAAATGTCTTTGTCCAGATATTCACTGTATATACTGTGTATATATATATATATATATATATATATATATATACACACACACACACACACACACACACACACACACACACACACAGATATTCATGTTCCTGTCATAGAGGAGGAAAGAAATTAGAAAACATCTAAAACAAATCTGAAACTACAATCAGAGAATTTACACTTTTTTTTCTTTAAGAAATGAGTCAAACTGATTAATCAATCATGAAAATAGTTCTATTGATGAATTCAATAGCTGATGGTTGCAGCTATAGAGAATACAGTATGAGCGTGCTGCAAATATGGCTACTGATTTTAATATTCATCTTCTTATAATTATTCTAATTAGTTAATTAATTAGTAGTATTCTTATTATTATCCTGTGGCTTTATTTTACATCTTATTTTTGGATAGCTTTTTATTTTTATTTCATAAATTGTGTTTTATTTTATAACACATAATTCATAATAATATTTAATATTCTTGTATGAAAGGTGCTGTGTTGTTGTTATTATTATTATTATTATTATTATTATTATTATTATTATTATCACTACTACTATTATTGATCTAACAAGCAAACATCTACAAATTGTTGAGATAAGTATACAGCCTGGAAGGATTTCTTATTTAAGGCACCGACAGAAAAAATCTCAGAGCTGTAGTGACTGAATAAATTACTGTAAAGATATTTTATTATTAATCTGAACCAGCAGAGGGCGACACAGTCTAACTTCTGTTGTTCTGTCTATTCCCATAGACTGCTCACTGCTCACAATTTAACATGATAATACAAATATTAATACACACACATATATAAAACTACAACACAATAACCAGAAGAGGAAAGTACATTACAGTTTTCAGTGCAGTACTTTGAGTTGTAACAGTTTTTCTACACTGTGTTGTTAGTACTTTTACTGTAGTAAATGAATGAATGAATCTCCCCCCAGTGTGTGTGTCCCCCCCCACCTCCCTCTCTGCTGGTGTGTATATCAGCTGTGTGTGTTGTATCCTGTTGGTGGCGCTCTTCAGCTGCCTCCAGGTTTACACCAACCGCCTCCGCCGAGTCATCGCCGCCTTCTACCACCCACAGGTAAACACACACACACACACACACACACACACACACACACACACACACACACACACACACACACACACACACACACTCACACACAGAAGGTACACAACAGTGATCGTTCATGGGAAGGAGGATTTCACCCAAAATACACAAAACGGCTGCAGTGAAACTGATCTTTGCTTGTGTTTCTTTTTAATTTTTTTTTATGCATTATGCAAAACTGCACAATGATTTAGACAGAAAGTTATGTTATAGTCATGTCATCTATTGTCATATGCACAACAACCACAGAGTAGCAGTTGTTGGTCTGAAAATGTAAAAATAAATGAAAAAAAATAAAAAATAACTTCTAATTAATAAATGAATAAATGTAAAAAATAATAATAATGCATGAATAAAAAAGGGAAAACTAAACAGATGACTAAATAAATTAGCAAATTACATACAAATATAAATAAATAAAGAAGCAAATTAAAACAGAAATATCAATTTATGTCACATTGTATCAGTTTATATCATTTTTAATTTTTTTTTGATACATTTAATGAGTCATTTATTTGTTCATTCATTTATTTTGGGACTTTTGGAGGTTCTGTCCTCCATAAAGGAGCCTCTGTGTTGTTCTACACTACAATTAAAGTATTGAATATGTGCATTCTGCACAACATGAATGGTCGATGCCTTTATTCACGGTGCAGAAACTCAGAAAAACTCGCTTTTTCGCTGTGTAATATTCAGGCTCTATGTTCAAATATTCATGAAAAAGCAAAAAGTATATTGACTGCAGGAGTCACTGCATGAAGATAAAAAGCTGCTGGTGTATAATAGCCGTTAGTCTTACAAAGAACCCTTGATAAAACATTTGTTGAGAAGGAAATGGTTCTGGGTAGAACCTCAGCCCGTCAGCCCTTCAGGAAGAACCCTTCTCTAACCCTCATTTCACAGAGTGTGGAGCAAACAATGGAAACGTGAAACGTGTCCCGTACTGATGAAGAAGCAAACAATCTTTTACACACACACACACACACACACACACACACACACACACACACACACACACACACACACACACAAATACACACACACACATACACACACACACACTCTGTGTGTGTTTAAACCCGGTGAGCTGCAGTAAATCTGATCTGAGAGCAGATTAATGTTAAGAGCATTATAACCACTGACAGGCTGAACTGTGGTAGAGAGAGAGAGAGAGAGAGAGAGAGAGAGAGAGAGAGAGAGGGGTATTTAATAAAGACACAGTAAAATATTTACATCTAAAATCTTTACAGCCTCATTAACTTGGCAGCTGATCTCAAAACAAACCACAGTAATTAAACCTACAGATTTGTGGGAGAACAAACGTTATGGTCATTTAAGGCCACAAACATGAGGCTCAGAAGAAAAACAGCTCCATAAACACATGGAGGTCTCAGATAAAAAGAACTATTGATCAACTATATGTCAACAGTTGTTAAGTAAAAGCAGCAGACTGATTATCGTAAAGCAGAATAATCAGCAGTTGTTGTTGTGTCAAGAAGTATTCAGGTCTTTCACTCAAGTAAAAGTACCAATAACTTATTATCATGTTTTTAACTTTTAACTGTAAACAGAGTCATTATGGACAACTGTCCCCAGCTGGTCAGGTTGTTAACTTGTATATATCCTAACAAATCACTTCAGGAAGTAAAAAGTGCTAAATGCCACACAGACGAAAGGAGGTCGGGATGGATGGGTGGGGGAAAAAAACACCAGACTTTCACCCAGGAGATTTATTTGTTACATAACTTATGTACTTAAGTAATGCAATAGTTTCCTGCGAAGGCAGAACTTTATTTTGAAAAGACTGTATGCGTATAACGGGTGGAAATTGACACGAGCTGTTGGACATTTGTGGGAAAATAATAATAATAATTTTAAAATTTCAATTTTTGTCAATTTTTTTTGTAAGATATCATATGTCCTAATACATAGATGAGGCTGTGTTGAGCTGGTGGAACCTAAAACATCTTAGTCAGCATTCAGTTGTACTTAACTGTTTTGTGTTGATGTGATCTCCTTTTTAAATGTGCATGTAGTCATGTAAGTGTTAAATAAACAAAACAAAAAGCCATATTAAATATAACTCTTTCTGTCTGTCTCTCTGTCTGTATGTCCGTCTGTCTGTCTCTGTTTCTCTTTCTGTTTGTCTGTCTGTCTTTCTGTCTGTCAGAGGGAGAAGAAGCGTATCTTGTTTCTCTATAACCTTCAGATCCAGAGACAGATTTCCTCCACCGACATGAAACGCCTCATCAGCCAGGGATGGAGGAGAAGGACGGTGAGTGACGTCCAGTGGGCAACTTCCGGTCCTGTAAAGTGAAGCCAACACTGAAGTACCTTAAACCTGCATTCTTTCTAACAGCCAGCAGGGGGCGACTCCTCTGGTTGCTAAAAGGAGTCTGATTGTATAGAAGTCTATGAGAAAATGAGCCTACTTCTCACTTGATTTATTACCTCAGTGAACATTGTAAACATGAGTTTATGGTCTCAATCACTAGTTTCAAGTCTTCTTCAATACAGCATGATGTTCATTCAGTAAATGATGGTCCCATTTAGAGTCAAATAGACCATAAAGAAGGGAATGCTTTAGGGCTATAACATTTTGGTCACCTGAAAATGTCTTGTTGAGCATTCATTTGTTCTTAGCTCCACCCTCTCATGTCACTTCTGGTTGCAAAAAAACAAAACAAATAGTGACTGCCAAAAACCAAGATGGAGATGGCCAGAAACCAAGACGGTGACAGCCAAAAACCAAGATGGAGATGGATAACAACCAAGATGGCAACAACAACAAACAAACAGATGACAGCCAAAATGTTGAACTCTAGGTTTCAACATTGTAGTCCACAAACCAATGGGGGATGTCACTGTAACATAGTGATGTCGCAGAAGAGTATAATTAAAACAACAGTTACAGAGCACTGATTGGTCTGGAACCGGTTTTGAAATCTGGATCTTTTGCATCAAATGCAGCTTTGTTTGTTTGTTTTTTTACAAATGTTTAATGATGTCTTTATGTAATTGTGTTGAATCTTCTGCAGGTGTTTCAGTGTCTGACCAGGTGTCACCGTCACCAACAGGAAGTGTCGAACTCAGAGGCACACTATGACCCCGCATAGACCAGGACAGGAAGTTCCACTTCAGCTCATAGAATTAAAAGAAGACGTTGAGATGAACTTGCACCTTTAAAATAAGTATAAGGAAGTACAAACCTACATTGTTTACATGTTTGCTTGCTGGTGGTCTTCATCTGTTCTGTCTTTGTTGGTGCCATGTGTACGTCAGAGGACTGGTGTGAAACCAGCTGCATGAATATGAGTCATATCATAGAGTCCTTGTGCATCCTGGTGTGTATAGTAGAATTACCTGTACGTATAGTATGAGTGTAATTACCTTTATCACTCAAAGCACTGATGTGCCATCTGCCAGTTTCTACACTTTTTAAAAACTTTTATATTAAAGCATAAACATGGCGTCAGCCTGAATCCAAGATGGTGACGGCCAAAATCCAAGATTGCGACAGACAAAAATTAAGATGGTGACAGTCACAACCAATATGGTGAAGGCCAAAAAACATGACGGCAACAGGGTGACGTCATGATGACTATGTCCACTTCTCATATATGATCTATGGTGATGTCACATAAGAAAATAATTTAAACAACAGTTATTGATCACTGATTGGTCTGATAGCAGATTCTGGATCTTATGTGTTAAATGCAGCTTTATTGCTCTTTGTCAAATGTTTAATGATGTCTTTACCTAATTATAGTGAATTGTCTCCTGGTGTGTGTAGTACAATTACACATATAGTACCAGTATAATTAGATTAATTATTACAATTATTATTATAATTAGATTATAATAATCACTGACATGCCATCTGCCAGTTTGTACTCTCCTGGGGGTGCACAGGATGATCAGATGCCTCTGCTCGTAACTCAACTTTGTGGATGTCTGAAACGTGAACTAAATGTGCAGCGTGTTGTGAAAGTGATCATGTGATCAGATTAGATATGTACAGATGAGTTAGGTAACTATCTGATCCTCAGCAGCACGTGCAGCTCTCGCTCCATTCACAGTTTTAATCTGATGCTGGATCAGTTTACATCAGCACTGATGTCATCGGGGTCTCTGAACCCTCTGTGACCTCACTGACCTGTAATCCTCAGCTGCCCACCTGCAGACCTCAGGCTCCATTCAAACTCTATTTACTAATGAAGGATTCTCAGGATGGTGACGTCCGTCCAACACAGCGATGTCTCAACACCTGGAGACATCTTTAATGTAGACATTTTTAATTTGATTTTTTATTTTTATATACAGCTATTACTTTCATTTTGATCTTTTTAATAAAACAGCCCCATCTTGTTACAAGTCAAAGTCCTGTGTTGAAAATTATTATTATTATTATTTTTCTTTATTATGATTATTATTATTATTGTTATTATTATTATTATTATTATTATCACTGATTAATGTGTGAGCATCTTCTCTGTAGTCAGTCGAGGTGTGTTTAAATATTTATTTAAAATAATCTGCTAAAAGAAATATATCATCTAAACATGAGACTCACAGGAAACTAATTCATGCACAACTCATAACTCAACTGTGACAGAAAAAAATCCTAAAAGTGTTTTTTTTTGTGAAAAACTTTTTATCAGTTCATGTTGACAGAAAACAATATGTATACATACACAAATATGGTTCCATAACAATTATATTATATAATAATATACATACTGTGCATGTGCATAAGATTACCTAGTGAGCAAATAATATAGTATTATGCATATTGATATATAATATACATACATTAAATTTTAATACATTTACATAAATTGTTATCTCTGCAAGAAGTCTTCAGAACAAAAAGTCTTCAAATCTTTATCTACAACAATAACAATAGAAATAGATGTTGAGGTTTTCAGGTTCAAGGCTCTTTATTACAGTTCCAGTAAAGTGATCGTTGGCAAATCTTTTGGTCTCAGGTTCCTTCAACTATGCACATAAAATATGTAAATATATAAAAGGGAAAATCACACAAGTAAAAGTAAAAGCAAAATGATAATCTCAGCCATAAAATAGAGCTGTTAAAATACATATAAACACAAGTAAATATAAATTAGTAATGTAAATGTGAAAGACAGTATTTCCAAGGGTACAGGAATCCCGCGACCCAAGGTCCATGGGTACTCTGCAAAGTTCTGTGGCTGGTCATCATTGTGAAGGTAAATAAATAAACCATGTAAAATACTGTGCCAGTTAGCATTGAAACAACAGAGAAATAATCCACCAAACACTAATTTCCAAACTTTTTTTTCAAGAATTTACAAGCATTGTTGTGTTTGATAAAAACATTTGAATTTGAATAGAGAAAAACTGCAAAATAGAAGTGCTAAAAGTAGAACTGCATACAGCCCAACATGACCTATGATAGGAAGTTCACTTAGGCCCTTCTTAATAATATTTCATATTGTAACATAGTTAAGACTGATTGGACAGCTCCATCCCCTGACTCCACCTCCAGCAGGATCAATAAAACCTTAATATTAAACTAAAAATAACTAAAAATAAAAAAACAAGGTGTGAAAAGAAACCATGAATCTGAACTGAAGTCACTGCAGACAGGAAGGAGTTAACTCCACTGAGGAAATACTGTGTTTGTGTGTGTGTGTGTGTGTGTGTGTGTGTGTGTGTGTGTGTGTGTGTGTGTGTGTGTGTGTGTGTGTGTGTTAGAAGCAACACAGATGTGTAAAACCTGCATCCTGTTACTCTGTTTTCAAAATAAAATACATTTTATTAGCTGAATTTCACAATGCAGCTGAATATATCAAAAACAGACTGCAGAGAGTCTTGAGGGCTAAAATAATCACACATCTTTTATCCGCTCTAAATGTATCTTAACAGGAGATTTGTCAAGTATTTAATATTTAATACTCAAATATGCTGCTTTATGCATATATAAACGGGGATATATATATATATATATATATATATATATATATATATATATATATATATATATATATATATATATATATATATGTAAACTAGTGACTGAGACCATACATGTGTTCTTATATTCTTCCAATATAAAGAATATAAGAGGAATATACTTTAAACTAAATACTTTACTTTTTTGGGGGCGGCAGTAGCTCAGTCTGTAGGGAGTTGGCTTGGGAACCGGAGGGTCACCGGTTCAAGTCCCGACATGGACCAAAAACTGAGTGTGAACTGGTAGCTGGAGAGGTGCCAGTTTACCTCTTGGGCACTGCTGAGGTGCCCCTGAGCAAGGCACCAAACCCCTAACTGCTCGGGGCGCTTGTCAGGAGCAGCCCCATCACTCTGACATCTCTCCATTAATGCATGTATGTGTGTTTCAGGTCTGCATGTACCATGTATGAGTTTAACAGAGTGTAAATTGAATTTCCCCACTGTGGGACTAATAAAGGTAGATCTTCTTCTTCTTCTTCTAAAGAATGTAAAATGTTATTTTTCATGTTCAGGAACTGCATATTTGCTTGTTTTAATTTGTACTATGACGTTGACCAAGTTTTGACCAACTTAAAAATGTGCTTTGTATTGTTTTCTACATTAGGAAAGGGTTAAAATTTACCTTGGAGACATTTGAGTCAAGCTTAGTGCTTCTTCTTGTGGACATACGACATGTTGATTTTTGGTCAAATGACATTACACCTATTAATGATTATATTATGAGGGTCTATAGAGGGCATTTTGAGGTTTGTACTTGCATGAATAATGAATTATAAAGAATAAATACAACTACCTTGACGTCACTGGACTTGTGAAAAGACATTATTTACATTGATTCATATTTAAAATTAAAAGTAGAGTCTTGTCTCACAGTTTAATGTGATTTGTTGTGGTTGACAATTATTTGGAATGTAAATAAAATGCATTTTATTAGTTTTATTTGTTTTGTTTCTTCGTTTTAATTTAACTTAAAAAGACACTGAGTCGTTCAATAAACACATAAATTAAATTATGGCATTTTTATGTATTTATTTTTCATAATATTAGAAAGCATGTATTGACAACAAAATAGTTTAAACTGACCTAGAATAAATTAGTCAGATTGCTAATGTAATGCTGGCTTTTATTTTGAAGACTGATGGGCAGTGCTTCCGGTCAGTCTCTTGCTAGCTCGGGTTAGCTTAACGTAGCTAGATGACGTATCCTTCAGCTCCCGGTATAAACACGGGCGGTCCGGTGTCCTCCGTTAATTAGTCGCTTTCAGACCTCTCGGGACAGATAGACGGGACTCTCTGCCGTCCAAACGAACACAGCCAACGCTAACCGAGCCTCTCCGCCCGGTGTTGGCGGGAGTTTTTGGGGCCAGGAACTGTTTTCGCGATAGCTGCGCAGATTTCGGTCCCGACCGGGATTTCTGCTCGCTGCATTAGCGCCGAATTAACGGTCACTTTCCCCGCGGGTGGTCCTGTACAGCAGCAGTTCTTGACCCGCTTGTTTCCGTGGATGTTAACGGAAAAAAGACGCGCCATGGAGTTTCCCTGGAGCCTCTCCCGGTGCACCGACACGGTGAGGTAACGGGACGGGGTAGAAACACATCAAACAGCAGCAACCTGTTGCCGGTTGCCGGTGACGCAGGGAGTATGAACGGAGTCGCCGTAACGTTACTGCTGATGCTCATCGGTCGTGCTTCGTTCACTGCCGCCAGGTCCCTGAACGCACCGCTGGACGACGGGGTGCTGCCTCTGGACGGACAGACTGACGCTACCGACAGCCTGACCGCAGCCGTGACAGGTAACCATCAACGTGACGGTCTTGCTCCACTCGATAGTGAACGTAAATGATTAAAATGCTGCAATTCTTCAAAAAAAATGAATTGTCTGCTGAAAAAAATGAATTGTTTGCTGGAAAGTGACAGATAAAGTTTGTTACCTGTGTGTGTGTGTGTGTGTGTGTGTGTGTGTGTGTGTGTGTGTGTGTGTGTGAGACCTTTGACCTGATTGAATGCTTGGCCTGTTGCTATGGTAGCAGTGTCCCTAATCTAGCTTCATTAGCTTCGCCTCAGCTAACAGCTAACTGCTCAAAACAAATGACACTTTAGTCTATGGAGTGTGGTGCTGTTGTGAATCTGACTGACAATCAGACTTCATTGTTGTTATTGATGGATTCATTGAGCTCTGTGTGTCTAACTGAAGGTCTCTGTCAATCCCAATAGAGTTAATAACTTCTCAGCAGGAGTAGTTAACACTTCACTAAAACAGACAGGGGTCTGGTGTGCCACAAGAAAACACAATGTTATGCTAGCTTATATGCACAACATTTTCTCAGTACCTGGGTTCTGGGTATAGCCTGATATGAGTACTGAGCCGATACCAGTGTTTAATTAAGGCCTGTGTGGAAGTGACTGGATCATTGTTATGTGTATGGAAACATCAAGCTGGACATAAACATCACCTTCCTAACTTTGTCAAACAAAATATGACCAACAAATATTGAGATATACATTTATTTTGTTGTTATTTATTATTGAACTATTAAATCGTGGGCTGCAGTGGTTAACAGTGTTTACAGATAATGGACAGATAATAAATAGTGAAAAATCTTTTAACTTTAATAGGAATTATAATTCTAATGTAAACTTTAGAAATGCTACAACACACTGGTCAAAACTTTAACAGTATCGGTGCATCCCTAAATAAAATTACAGCTGAATTTGTGACTCTCATCTTGGCATTTTCAATTATTAATATTTTTATTTTTTTACAACACACCCAATTTTAGATTTAGATTGAGCTGCAATGATTAATTGTCAACTATTAAATTAATCACCAACTATTTTGATAGTCAATTAATTGGTCTGAGTCATTTTTTTATGACTATTTACTACACTAAAAGAGTATGTGAGATATTTAGTACATCTGAAACCTCAGTATGAAACTAATAGTATGTGAAGTACATACTACTTCTGGTGCAATACTATAGTATGCAATGCTGGACACCACGATGACCTAAATATCCCACAAGTAGGGATGTCAAGATATTAGAAATCTAGTAGTCAATACCAGTGAATTTCCATGATCCTCATTACTCAATTTGATACCATGGTAAAAAAAAAAAAAAAAGTAGAATAATAAATAAATAAATCCCATGTAATTCAACACACACTCTTTTATAAAAACACTGATGTGAAAACATCTCCTTTTTAAAGTTTCTCTCCAAATACATGAGTTAAAGAGATTGCATTTGAACACACCATGATAATGTTGTAAATTTCCTTCGCCCAGCAGTTGTTTTGTTGAGCAGACCATGAATGACTTCCGTTAACGTTAGTAGCTCAGTTATTTAACCATTCAGGACTGTGCTGATAACAACTAACGGCTGTTACCACTAACTAACACTCGTCCTATTGATTTCAACACAGATTTGTTGTCTGTCATTGTCAGCGTAACCTTAGGTAAGCATCAATAAGAGGAATCGACACTGTCTTCAGTTCACGGTCAGGATAGTTATTGTAGCAGCTACAGTGCTGCATTCACTGTCCCCAGTTCACCGTAAGGAGAATTACTGCAGCAGGCATGGTACTGCGTTCACTGTCTGTAGTTCACCATCCGGGAGCATTAGCAGCCACGGTGCTGCGTATAGTGTCACGGATATATATCACGGCAGCCACTTTCCCAGTAAAAGTCTCTGTGAAGGAAAATATTTATATAAAAATTTATAACTGGCAGATTATTCTTAATACATAAATGACACAGAGAAAGAAGGGATGAATCCTTTCCTAACAACTTTTCCCTAGCAGTCTCCACTGCACATTTTGTTTAGTTTAGCAGGTTGTCAGCTGTGTGTTTGCCCAGATTAACAACAGCGATTGTCCAACAAACAGGGTGTGTGTTTGTGCTACGTTAGCAGCTGCTAGCTGCTAGCGTTGCTGAAGGCTTCGTCCGCGCTGTAGCGTAACTTCAACGAGTTTCGGGCAGACTGTGTGTGTGGTGGCAGTGAGTGTCGGTTTGTCGGTGGTGTTATAGCTGTGAACGTAGCTGTAGCAGACAGTGTGTGTACAGTTTATTTGTCGGTGAATAAATGCTACAAGGCTACAATCTACAACTCCTTAGCTGGAAGTCCAGAGCCAACTTCCTGTATCTGTGCCGGCTCTCTCTTAAGGTGGACCAGCTTTTCTTCTTAAAGTTACGAGCCGCTTCTCTGAGTTTTCTCAGCTTTTTAATCAATAATTAGTATTTCTTTTAACCATTTTAACCTA
Organism: Pterois miles; assembly: GCA_947000775.1. Taxonomy (NCBI): domain Eukaryota; kingdom Metazoa; phylum Chordata; class Actinopteri; order Perciformes; family Scorpaenidae; genus Pterois; species Pterois miles. Next base: position 5,587,595 of record CAMQGK010000568.1, on the reverse strand, counting down.
TAGCATTAATGGGTTCAAAAGCTTAATGTCAGTTATTGGTTAAATGTAAGTTAAATTGTAAGTATGAGATTTCACTTTGCTAGAATTCATATGTATCTTAAATTAGTTCAGACTTTGATTCGAACAAACTGTCATTTTGGTCACATGAGGTTGGTACTGGTTACCGTGGTTACATGTCTTCAACCGGCAAGGAGTCTCTCAGGAAGTGACGATGTAAAGTACAGCTCTGTGCGTCCAAAAAGATTCATACTACTGTTTATTCACACAAAGTATGTTGAAAGTTCAATACACATACTGAGTATGTAGTGCAGAGGATGAGATTTCGGACGAAGCTTAAATCGTCTGATTCCAGCTCCTTAAAGATACAACATGTAAGATTTAGTGATATCTAGTGGTGTGGTTGCAGATTGCAACCAATTGTGTAGCCTCTGCTCACTCCTTTCTTTACAAAACGTGAGTATCTCTCTGGGACCAGAGTTTGGTTTGTCCGTTCTAGGCTACTGTAGAAACATGGAGGACTATTAAAAATTACTGTCGTGGGCTCAGGCACTAAAAACCTGATGAATTTATTGGTACCAAACTTGAGCTAAATTTTGTCGAGGAAAAACTGTCATGTCCATTTGCAAAGGGTTCCCTTGACCTCTGACCTCCAGATATGTGAATGTAAATGGGTTCTATGGGTACCCACCAGTCTCCCCTTTACAGACATGCCCACTTTATGATAATCACATGCAGTTTGGGGCAAGTTGTAGTCAAGTCAGCACACTGACAAACTGACAGCTGTTGTTGCCTGTTGGGCCGCAGTTTGCCATGTTATGATTTGAGCATTTTTTTTATGCTAAATGCAGTAGCTGTGAGGGTTTCTGTACAATATTTGTCATTGTTTTTCTGTTGTTAAGTGATTTCCAATAATAAATAAATATATACATACATTTGCATAAAGCAGCATATTTGTCCACTACCATGTTGTTAAGATTAAAGATCTCCCTTTTTAAGGTACATTTAGAGCAGATAAAAAATGTGATTCATTTGCGATTCATTATGATTGAATATTTTAATCGACCTATTAATGATCATCCCGTTACTGCTTTCACAAACAAACTTCCTGATACCCATATATCTGCAGTCAGCCGATATCAGCTGATTTATTCGCCCTCCTGTATTTCTAGTTTACACAGTATGTCTCTGTCCTCAGGTGTGGACGGACGGTGGCGCCCCCTGCTGGAGAAAACTCGTCCCTTCATCCTGGTGGGCGGACAGAGGAGGAGCCTCGCTGAAGCCTTACAGGTCAGAGACATGAAAACTCTTCTCTCCAACAGGTCAAAGGTCAGCCGTTAACACCAGTGGCGATGTTGTTACACGGGGATCATACTAGACGTCTACTGGTTAGTTACTGGTGTAACTGATATTTCTCTTGTGTTTAACTGGTTAATTACTGGTGTATTGCTGGTATTTCTCTTGCGTCATACAGGTTAATTACTGGTATATTGCTGGTATTCCTCATATTTTACAGGTTAATTACTGATGCTGGTATTTCTCTTGTGTTTTACTGGTTAATTACTATTAATATTAGATTTGCTTCATTTGAGTCTATATGGAGGTAGAAGGAAGTTACCGTTTTTATTGTTGTAGTCTGCGTAACGTGACATCCTATCCGTTCCGTATCCATCAATCAAAACAAACCGCAACAAGCTCCCGTTTCAGTATTGTCACGATACTTGGGTGCCAATTCAATATGTGTTGTGATTCAATATTATGACTTATTGTGATTTTTCTTAACATTTTTAACACTAGACCATTGGAAATAGATGAATAACACACTTCTAGGGCCATTTACTTTGGAAAATCTCTAAATGAATTTAGTAAAAATGTTTGATTTTCAGCATGTATGTAATCAGAGATGTCCTGACCAGTCTAATATTGATGTCACTGTCAGTGTTTCCATACTTAACTGTATGTATAGTTTACCACTTTGGATTTAAAATGGGAGGGCGGAGGTCGTATCCACGTATACCCTCCAGCATTCAATACTTCTTAGTTTTGGCCTTCTGTGTTTTGTTTTGGTTGACAAATACAGAACGGATATGACATTATGTTACTCACACTACAACAATAAAAGTGTTAACATCTGTCTACCACTACATAGACTCAAATGAAGCAAATATATAAATATATAAAATCAATTTTTTGTCACACCCCTACTATCTTGCTTCAGATGTGTGAGTTTGGTTTTTCCTTCCAGTCCTCCTTGGCTATGTCTTTGCTTTTCAATGAGAAGCAGATTGTGGTCTTGAGGAGGGACAGGAAGTCTGGTCTTTATATTCTCCTTCATTTATTAACAGACCGTTTCCTCAGTGTGTTTCACTGTAATAAGAAAGAGGAAGGAAGTTGGAGCGTTGACAGTTTTCACCAGAAGCTTCCTGAAGGAACACTGAGATCTGGGGGGTTGGGTGGGGGGTGTTAAAGGACGGACACTTCCTGTGCAGCTGACAGAAGCTCTGAGATCATTTCCTGTAGAAATCACCCCACACCCACCCACCCCAACTCCACCCAACTGGGAGGAAACCAGGAGAAAGAAGGCTGATTGGACTAAAGGTGGAGTCCACCAGAACCCACAACGGCTGAATAATGAATCATTTTCCTGCTATTTGAATTACATATTTAGAGTATTTTCACTGCCTTACCTCGCCATCAGACAGCCCTTTCTGAAGGAGAACTGAAGTGGTCTTCTAGTGTTGGCCGATATGTTTTCCCGAATTTCCCTCCGGGGATTAATAAAGGTTCATCTTATCTTAGCTTATGTTGACGCCTTCCTATTCCAACCTCTTTTTACGAAGGTGTAGAGGTAGGGTACAGGATTTTCAGGGAGAGATAAATAGTTAACGGCAGATGTTACATAGAAGTGGGGTACATCATCTGACAGCTGGGAACCTGAAGATTAGTTTGAGATGTAACTCAGCTCTGTGTGTCAGGTTCTTCTAGTCATTAATTAGAAATAGATATTAATTAATAAATCAATGAAGTGAAAAATGTAAAGTATAAGTGTTTAGAACATCATGATAGAAGTATATGATGTCCATCCTCATGCTCCATTATGTCTCATAAGTTGTTGCTACAGTTTTTGGGATGATACCATATGTTACACAGATTTGGTGCTAAACATATCATTTTTTTACCACTGGAGAACTAATAAAAATGAGCAATAATCCCTTTAAAATACAACATTAAGACACCAAGACCGCGAGGAACACCGCAGAAAAAGCAATGCTGTGATTTGGGATCACATATTGAGATTTCTGCAGGAATTGCATTTTTTGGTGATTGGATGTCGAGCATTTCTGTTGTGTAAACTGCAAAACCCCAATAAAATCCCGAATAAGAAACCCCCTTATTGTCAATCTAGCTAGGAAAACCATCCATCCTCTGAATGCTTTTGTTCTTTAGTTTGTGGCTTTAAAGTTTCATTGGGGGGGGGGCACAGTTGGACTCATTGAATCCGCAAGAGTCTCAGCTTTACATATACTGTATATACTGTAATTTGAAGTCCATGAACAGTTTTTTGCGGCAATACAAAGGTTACCAAAAACCAAGATGGTGGCAGCCAGAAAAACCAAGATGGCGACGACCAAAAACCAAGATGGTGGCAGCCAGAAAACCAAGATGGCGACGACCAAAAACCAAGATGGCGACAGCCGAAAACCAAGATGGCAATGGCCAAAAAAACAAAATGGCAATGGCCAAAATAGTGACGGACAACCAGCGACCACTAAACAAGATATGCTCCTGCTTTTATTAAATATTTAATGATCAACTACTAATTTCACATCTGTCTGGTTTTGCACCTGGAAGTGAATCAGTTAAATATGCCTTTTAAATGTTGATGTTGTAGGAGACACATGTTCTTAATCTTATGAACTAGAGGCCTTACTGTTGTATTACAGGGATAATGAAACTGTTTTCCTCCTCTCCTCTTCTTCTTATGTTGTGGTTGATGGCTGTGAGCCTCGCCCAGAGTCTCTGCAGCTCTGACATCATCTTGAGACTTGGCGAGAGACATGACCTCACCATACAGAGAGAGAGAGTTTAGAGGAGAAGAGGAGGGAGGAGAAAGGAGGGAGGGAGTTAACAGATGGCGAGAGTGGGCGAAAGAGGAAACACAGGGAGGATTCAGTTTGTGTTGTGGTCTGATGAAAACATGGCAGCATTAGAGATACATAAAGCTTTACATGATGAAACATCAAATATTGGCTTATTAGAATCAGTCAGTAACACTTCTGACATGTAACTTCTATCTACAGATAGGCTGGACAATATGGAGATGTACAGTATATCATCAAAATATCCATCGTCTATCCATCGTCAACCGCTTATCCCGTTAGGGGTCGCGGGGGGGGGGGCTGGAGCCGATCCCAGCTGGCATTGGGCGAAGGCGGGGTTAATCCTGGACAGGTCGCCAGTCCATCGCAGGGCACATAGAGACAGACAACATATAGACAGACACCCATTCATGCTCACATCCACACCTACGAGCAATTTAGAGTCATCAGTTAACCTAAACAGCATGTCTTTGGATTATGGGAGGAAGCCGGAGTACCCGGAGAAAACCCACACTTACACGGGGAGAACATGCAAACTCCACACAGAAGAGTCCCAAACCGGATTCGAACCTGCGAGCCTCTTGCTGTGAGGCGAGAGTGCTAACCACTGCACCACCGTGCAGCCCTCATCAAAATATGTAACATATAAAAAAAATAGACTCACTGTGTATCGCAATTTATTTTTTTTATGATTTTGCGATGTTTTGAAAAACAAAGGCAACTGCCAAAAGCCTAGAAGGCAACTGCCAAAAACCAAGATGGCAACGGCCAAAATCCAAGCAGGCGACGGCCAAAAACCAAGATGGAGACAGCCCAAAACCAAGATGGCGACGGACTAAAATCATTTTTTAATGTCAGAGTAAATATGTTGCAACATAGGTTAAGCCTACATTTATTTTCTCTCTAATTTCACTTAAAACTGTTATGTTCAGTTTGCACTTAAAATATTTTTCATCTGTTAATTTAATTTTAGCTAGCGAGTCATTGTTGTGAAATAAACTCCTTGAGGGCAATGCAAGACCTCCGCATCACCTTGTCTGGGTCTGCTAGCTATTAATTACCCCTCCATAAAAAGTGGAATGGTTGTCATATTTGCTTGAAAAATTACATCAACTATTAACTGATTATCAGAATTGTGAGGTTTCATAACTCAATCATATAAAAACTTCACTCAGTATTTGGCTTTTTTTGTTTGGTTTAGTTTTTTTGTTTTGTTTTTATTAAATGACTCAAACAATTTAATTGATTTTAACAATAGCTGAATCAGTTAATTGAATAGTAGATACTTGGCGGTCTGACGGCTCCTGCATCAGTTTCCTGTGTGTTGAACCACGGTATCACAGTCAGACCCACCCGGCTCAACTGAACATGACTAAGCAAACATCCCCCCCCCCGCGCCTCCATCCTGCTGCACAATTACTTGACCACAGCACAAAGTACAGTGAGGGTGGAGAAAACAAACACGCCTCAGAGAGGAATTCTTCTCATTTTAAAGGAAAACTCCACCCAAAATCTCCTCTATTAAATATCAAACTCTAAACTGCAGGTCTGGGCATCAAAATCTGGTTTTAAAGGCTGATTCTCAATAATATATCTAGAATATTTGCATTTATGACAAATGTCATAAGATGTCAATAAAATAATGAGGTATAGTTTTACACCACCATAGAAAAAATATTAAACATATAGGGAGATGGAGTTAACATTTAAACAGATAAATATATAGTATATCTAGTGTATCCATACTAGGGGTGGAGAAAAATTGCACAGCACAGTACCTTGATATTTAGCGATGCGATTTTGTATTGATGCGTGGATGTTAAGTATTGATCTTTTATTATGTAAACTATTAACCTTTCAGAGGCTGTAGCTGGCTCAGTCTTAAATTGAAGGTACTGGTATGTGAAACTAGAAAACCTAAGGAACCGAACCAGCCATATTATGTTAGCTTGTTGGGTAGGACAGAACCTGGCAAAATCAAAAATAAATGACTCAATATATAAATAAATATGTAATTAAATATAGCAAAATACTAATGAAATACATGTTGCCCTTAACTGATACAAGGTGACATAAATTGATATTTCCGTTTTTAATTTGGTTCTTAAGTTATTTATTTTAGTATTAATTATTTAATATTAATTTATTTACTCTTGTCTTTAAATTTGAAATTTGTTGTATTTATTTATGCACAATTTTCCCATTTCACCTATTTATTCCCCCAAAATTATTTTTTACCTCATTATGCAAATGAGCGGTCTGTCACTCAAAAATCAAACTGAAATATCAATTAATGTTACATTTTATCGATGGCTTTTATTTTTAATATTATTTTTGCTGAATTTAGTGTCATATTTCTTAGTAATTTATTCATTCATTCAATCATTTTTTTTATATTTGCAGGTTCAGGTTCCATTGTCAGGAAGAATGCTAACTATTACTCCAAACTTAAGCTTAATTTTGGCGAGGAAAAAATGGTATGGCCATTTTCAAAAGCGACCTCTGACGTTAAGATATGTGGATAAGAGATGAGATGAACAGAAGTAAAGCTATTTCTTATTAGATAAAACAGATGTTGATTGCAGTTGAAAAAAGCAAAAAACACATATCTTATCGCAATACTCAGCATAACGGAAAACGCACACACACAGACACACACACTTAAAACACGCACACACCTTGACTTCCTGCCAAGCTGAGAGGAGAAAGCGAGGAGGTGTTGGACAGGACGTCTCTCCTCTTCAAAGAGCAGCTCCATTAACAGGCAGGAAAGCACACTGATTGGATAACGGATGTACTTAGCCCCACCCCCATCCTAAAGCATTAGAAACAGGAAGTGCCAAAATAAAAATGGTGGAGCGAGATTCTGGATCATTGAACCAAAACCAGAGAAAGTATATTAATAAGAAGTGAAAGTCAATTACTTGTTGCAATGACAGCACTGAGCAGCAGAGTTACACTTCCACCGTTTTGGACTGAAAATGACGACCAGACGCCAGTAAAACCTCCGCCGTCATATTCTACCGAAATGGCCTGTTTGAACAATAAAATATTAGTAGGCAGACTGTCTGAATACTCAAGTGTTTAATTATTTGTGTCCATCCCCAGTTTTCCTTGGCAGTCCTCCATCTTTGTGTCTTTGTCCTCTCAGTGTTTAATGACCTCAGTAAATAAAGGAAACATTCCTCCTGTCTGTTTTCAGGATGGTCATCCTGACAGGCTGCAGTGTGGACTGGAGATGGGAGGACGACTCTTCCTGCTGGACCTGGAGAAGAACCAGTGAGTCTCTGATTTACAGTGTGTCATTAAACGCAACATAAAGAGTTAGAGATCTGACGTGTCTCGTCTCTGTGCAGTGACCTGCTTCCCAAACCTCCCAACGTCTTCTACTACCTGCCCAACGGCACCGGAGTGTCTGTGAAAGCCGATCCTGTGGTGAGTCAGTGAACGCACCGCCGCCACCGCCTGTCATAAGACTGTCTTTATTGTCCACCTGTGACAGATGTTTGTGTGTTTGTGTACAGACTCACTGTTATTACCATGGCAACGTCCGAGGATTCCCCCAGTCCAGAGTGGCTCTGAGCACCTGCTCTGGTCTCCGGTTAGTAATCAGAGTACTAATACACGCAGTACACACAGGCTTACAGCATATAGCCCATTGTGTATTATAAGATAATAAAGGTGATGAATTACAGCCAATGTATACATTATTACAGCTACATACAGCTAGCAGGAAGCTGGCAGAACCCGATATGTCATATGAGCGTGCAGGGCGGTGCAGTCCCGTGGGTCTGATGCACGTTCATTATGCCAAGGAAAATAACTCTGGCTGCTGTCAAAAAAGCACCAGAGAGAAAATATGTAATAATTGTGTTGATTATTGTGATGAAGATATTGTTTGCGATAAATAAACAGATAATTAAGTGTACTCAGTTCAGCTGCTTTCAGTATTCTGCTAAAATACAACAAATTGCGTGTTGAAATAAAAAAATATAAGGAACTTATAAGCATTCTTTTATTGAACAAATCAAATATTTAACTGAATATAAAAGGCACCAATAAAATAAACAATGGATTCAACAAACAAAATCCCTAAGTGTATTGAAGTCTTTTAGTCTTAGTTTTGTAGTTATTGTTTTAGTTATCGTCATAATTCTAGTTGTCATTGTAGTTATCGTTACAGCTGTTGTAATAGCTACAGTTATATTATCGTATATTATAGTTATAGTTATTATTACAGTTGTCATAATGGTTGTCATAATAGTTAGAGTTATCATTATAGTTGTTATAGTTGTTATTGTGTATTATAGTTATTGTCAGTTCTAGTAATCATTGTAGATATTGTTACAGTTGTCATTATAGTTGTTAAAGTATATTATAGTTATTGTTGTTGTTATATTATAGGTATTGTTGCAGTTATCGTTGCAGTTAGTTACGGTTGTCATTATAGTCATAGTTGTTATGTTATAGTATATTATAGTTGTCGTTGTAGTTATCGGTATTGTTGCAGTTGTCATTATATTATAGTATATTATAGTTAATGTTGTAGTTATCTTTATAGTTATTGTTGCAGTTGTCATTACAGATATAGTTACATTATTGTTATCATTGTTGTTATTGTTATATTATAGTTGTAGTTATAGTTCTAGTTATTGTTACAGTTGTCAGTATAGTTATAGTTGGCGTTATGGTATATTATAGTTAACATTGTAGTTATCTTTATAGTTATTGTTGCAGTTGTCATTACAGATATAGTTACATTATTGTTATCATTGTCGTTATTGTTATGTTATAGTTGTAGTTCTAGTTCTAGTTATTGTTACAGTTGTCAGTATAGTTATAGTTGGCGTTATGGTATATTATAGTTAACGTTGTAGTTATCTTTATAGTTATTGTTGCAGTTGTCATTACAGATATAGTTACATTATTGTTATCATTGTCGTTATTGTTATATTATAGTTGTAGTTATAGTTCTAGTTATTGTTACAGTTGTCAGTATAGTTATAGTCAACGTTGTAGTTATCATGACAGATCGCTGACAGCTCTTTCTGCAACTACTAACACTTCCTGCTTATTCAGAGAAAAAATATTTTCTCCTCCAACAACACAGAAAGAAAAAAAGAAGCAAAATCTCTTAAACCTCCAATCCGGTTTGTACAGAGTCCAGGATTTACTGTGATTCGGGTCTTTGTGTTTCTGGGCTGATCTCAGCAGAAAACGTTCCTCTGCAGGTTAAACCGATCCGGATCAGTGTAAGTGACCTCCAACCTCTGCAGCACACAGTGTGGAGGCTACAGGAGGATTAGCTTTTTACCAGCTCACGTGAAGAGAACCTGGTCCACTTTGTGGGTTTCAGGTCAGAGTCTGTACATAGAAACCTCTGTCCACCAGATCAACACGCAACAGATTGTTAATGACCCGTTTTAGTAATCAAGTTATTGAGAGCAAACTGAGGATGTTTTATAAAACAAACAAAAAGTTCAGTGACATTTCATAAACAGATGTTAAATGAAGCTTCACTCGAAATGTCTTTTTGGTGCAACACACATGTTACTACTACATTAACATTATTACGACTATGTTAACGGGGTGGCAGTAGCTCAGTCTGTAGGGAGTTGGCTTGGGAACCGGAGGGTCACCGGTTCAAGTCCCGACATGGACCAAAAACTGAGTGTGAAGTGGTAGCTGGAGAGGTGCCAGTTTACCTCTTGGGCACTGCCGAGGTGCCCCTGAGCAAGGCACCAAACCCCCAACTGCTCGGGGCGCTTGTCTGGAGCAGCCCCCTCACTCTGACATCTCTCCATTAATGCATGTGTGTGTTTCAGGTCTGCATGTACCATGTATAAGTTAAAAACAGTGTGTAGATTGAATTTCCCCACTGTGGGACTAATAAAGGTTGATCTTCTTCTTCTTCTTCTTCTTAACCTTATTATTAATATATTAACATTATTACTAATACATTAACGTTATTAGTACTATATTAACATTATTACCACTGCAGTAACATTATAATAATAATAATACATTTTAATTATGTAGCACACTTTACGCAAATAAAATGATAATAAAACATGGACATCATAAAAAAAATACTGTATAAAACACAGCATCAATCACACATTAAAAGCAGTTCTTAAAAGGTGAGTTTTGATGTGTGTTTTGAATGTAGACAGGTTGGTGTGCAGTCTCTGATGTGTTTAGGAAGTGAGTTCCAGAGAAAGCTATAGCAGCTATAGCGAATGCTCTGTCGTCCCAGGTCCGGTGCTTGGTTCTGAGTGGTGGGAACAGGAGGTTGTGTAGCGGCGATGATGGATTTTGTGGAAATGTAGAGCTGGATGTCATCAGCATAGCAGTGGAAGTGGAGACCATGGCAGCGTATATTACCAAGGGGAAGCAGGTATACGATGAACAGGAGGGGACCAGGCACAGAACCCTGGGGGATGCCTTTGGACAGGGGAGCGGGAGCGGAGGCGCAGTTGTTGATGTCGATAAATTGTTGTTGGTTTGTGAGATATGACTTTAGCCAGGAGAAGGCAGTGCCGGTGATGTCGAGGGAGGACTCAAGGCGGGACGGAAAAATGTTGTGGTTGATGGTGTCAAAAGCTGCAGTGAGGTCAAGAAGATAGATAGATGGATAAATGGATAAATAGATAGATAGGTACTTTATTCATCCCTAAGGGGAAATTCACACTTCCAGCAGTGTACAGACACACAAGATTAAGGGCATGCAATAAATACTAAAAATAGTTTAATACAGTCCAGTGCAAAAGCAGAGCTAGATTAAGGTGCATGCGCAGTGTGTATTACAGTACAGAAGTAATACATGAAGAAGGATGAGGATGTTGAGATGACCAGACTCTGAGGAGGGGAGGAGGTCATCTGCAACATAGAGGAGCGCTGTTTCTGTGCTGTAAGCGCAAACCGATTGAAATGGTTCATACAGGTCATTGGAGATGAGGTGATGATTATTACTAATACCTTAACATTATTTCCACTATGTTAACATTATTATTACTATATTATTATTATTATTAATATATTATCATTAATAGTATTGTTACTACAACATTATTGCTAATACATTAACATTATTACTACTAGTTTTTTTTTAAGATTATTTTTTTTGGAGAGGGCTTTTTAATTTTTATTTATAATGATAGTGGTGAAATGGGGAGACAGAGGAGATGACAAGCTGCAAATGTCTTTGGGTAGGATTCGAACCTGGGGCCGCTGCAGCAAGGCCACTTTGGTATATGGGGAGCATGCTTTACCATTATGATAGCATTAATACTACTATGTTAACATTATTACTAATACATTGACATTATATCATTATATCTAATATGTTAACATTAACATTATTAACATGATTTTTAATACAGTAACGTTACTAACATTGTACTTCAGCGCAGTATGTGAGAAGATTTGTTTGGTTTGCAGTTCTCTCAGAAACAAACTGATCAAGGTTACTGTTTACTGTTTCAACAGTGGTGTTATAATAGCATGTTTGAGACCTGTGGGGAAAATTCCAGAAAGTAGGGAGGCATTAGCAATCTCAAGGACATCATCTACCACACAGCTGAGAACATTTTTGATCTACTTAGTAGGCACTGGGTTAAGAGCACATGTTGCAAAACAGAAACGTAGACTTGTTCACATTTTCAATAAGAATGTGAGAAAAGTAAATGTTGTCTATATTTTTCATTTCTTTGCTTCTGTACTGAGCAGGTCCTTATAGATATTATAATCAACCTTTAATTTTGTCTAATGCCACCTGCGTAGACTATCATTTATTATTAATCACACAAACACAACGACAAATTCAGAACAGGCAATATCCATCTGATCGATCGTCTGCACGTAATGAGTGAAACTTCCTGTGTTTTCTCCTGCAGCGGCATCATCGCCTTGAACTCCACCCTGAGCTTTGAGCTGCAGCCTCAGGAGGACCATCACCAGTGGGGGGAGGTGGACGGAGGAGGGGGAGAGAGCGGAGGAGACGGAAGTGGAGGGAGTGGAGAAGGAGGACATGAAGGAGGAGGAGTTCACCTACTGTTTTCCACCAGCCCTCTAGAGGGCGATAGTGCTGGAGGCTGTGGGGTCTCACACACCGCTGTTCCCCCCATTCACACCTCCACACACACTCACAGGGTGAGACAGGAAACAGCCTATCTATATATCATACCAGCAATATGTCATCCAGAGTATGATCTCATGGCCACGCCCCCTTTTGGGGGAAACCAATCCCGTGACCCTCACAGACGGAAACATGTCTCCGAACTTCTAACCAGACCAGCATGGCTTTATGGCTCCAAGCTGTAGACCAGACTAACATGGCGTCATATCTGAGGCTGCACTCCCTTCTGGGGGAAAGAAACTCTTTGTCACAAGAGAAATGGTGAAAAGCTGTTGTGTAGCAGGTTAACTAAGGTTTTCATACTGACATCTGAGGCTCAAATGACATGTGAATATTCACTGTCAGTGTGCCAAATGGCTAAATCATGCTGGTGACAGTGACTAGCATGGCTAGCTAATGTTAGCTTGAGTGGGAGGCTACTGCAGTAATACAGTTATACATTAACGTTAATGCAGTTAACGCATTAACGTTATAACAGTGTCAGACTGTCGTCTCCAACTAAATCTCAGCCTACAGATCAAACAGTTGTCTATTAACACGTTGGTTATTTAACACATAACCTACCGGGATTCAATCAGATATGTAGAGATGTCTGGATCAGCAATCAGGGGAAGACTGAAGGGACATGATGGCAATCAAACTTCATTTATTTAGGTATCACCAATGCTCAGGTTCAGGCAAGATCACTAAATAATCATTAGACATGTGTATAAAACCAATGTTTGTTTAACAAGAGATGAATGAAGATGGACTTGTCAAAATTCAATTCAATCAAACATACGTCAGATTGCATTAAAGTCTATGAAAGCTTCAGTTTTCTTTCCCCTAAAATGACTTTTTGTGAAGTACCTGTATGTGTAGGTCTGATGTGTCAATAACAACTGAGGACATACTGTAGATACTCCAACTCCCAGGGTGCACTTCACCAGTTTCATGTGCTATTATGATCTGACACTTTATAGAAAACTAACAAAACATTCAGCAGTTTAAATCACTTTCAGACAGGCTTCTTCTCCATGACAACAGCAACTGAGGCTCATGGGTATTGTAGTATTTAGAGACAAATCCTGATTTCTCAGAGACAAAAAGTTGATATAATGCAAACTCATGGTCAGAATATAAAGATTAGTCTGGTGACATCATCCAGGAGAGTTTCAGGATGAGATCATGAAAAGCACAAATTGCAATTTAATGTGGAGAAAAATACTTGAGGAACCAGCAGATTCTCAGCTCATATCAAAGAACAGAATAATTAGTAGTAGTCGCTGCAGTAATACTCCCTATGATACAACAGTAGCAGTATCTGTATGAGGTAACATGTTGCTGTGTCCTGTCTGTGTTCTGTCGGCAGAGGAAGAGAGACATCCTGTCTGAGACCAAATACATCGAACTGGTGCTGGTGGCCGATCACCAGGAGGTCAGTGTGTGTGTGTGTGTGTGTGTGTGTGTGTGTGTGTGTGTGTGTGTGTGTGCGCGTGTGTGTGTGTGTGTGTGTGTTAATTTTGGTTTTAGTCTTAGTTGCTTACTGAGTATTGTAGTTGACTTAAAGTCACATTTAGCCTTTGTTCTGTTTTCATCAGGGCTGTCAAAGTTAATGTGATAACATAAATTTGTTTTAACACCACTTATTTTTTTAAAACATTAATGCAATGATTTTTACTGAAGATACTGATATTATAACTACTAAACCTGCTGAGTCCATTGGTACCACCCAGGTCATACTAGCTTGTAGTGAAGGAGGCTAGATAACACTCCAAACTTACAGTAAATTTTGGTGAGGAAAATTTCATTTCATTCATATATTGTCAAAGGGGTCCCTTGACCTCTGACCTCCAGATGTGTGAATGAAAATGGGTTCTGTGGGTACCCACGAGTTTCCCCTTTACAGACATGCCCACTTTATGATAATCACAGTAAGTTTGGATCAAGTCATCTTCAAGTCAGCACACTGACACACTGACAGCTGTTGTTGTCTGTTGGGCTGCAGTTTGCCATGTTATGATTTGAGCATGTTTTTTATGCTAAATGCAGAACCTGTGAGGGTTTCTGGACAATATTTGTCATTGTTTTGCATTGTTAATTGATTTACAATAATAACAGATAAAAGATTGTGATTAATTATGGACAGTCATGCAATTAAATATTTTAATCAACTGACAGATACAGTATAATATATGTAATAGTATATATGAACATATAATAATATAATCATTTTAAAATATAACTTCTTTTTGTCACCAGATGGCAGCAGTTGATGAGTCACTGTGTATTTTAATTTAAACGTGTTTTTCACAGTTTCTGAACTACCAGAAGAACAATAAAACCATCATCTACCGCATGCTGGACGTGGCCAACCAGGTGGACTGGGTGAGAGCTGTGACCTCTGACCCCCCCGTCACTGTGAGACAGTTTAAATGTACAGTAGAAGAAGAACCGAGCCGTGTCTCTCTGTCTGTTTCAGTTCTACCGTCCTCTGAACGTCCGGGTAGCGTTGACCGGTCTGGAGATCTGGAGCGACCGCGATAAGATCCCGGTGAAGAAGAGTCCCACCGACACCCTCAACAACTTCCTGGAATGGAGAACTAGAGAGCTGCTGCCACGTCTTCGCCACGACAACGCTCAGCTTGTCATGTAGGACAGTTGACAAAATAAAAGCTTCAGATTCTGATCCATCACAATTGTCATGGTTTAAGTTTTATTTGACAGGGGCGGCTCTTTTGATGGCACTACAGTGGGGATGGCGTCTCAGTCTTCCATGTGCTCCAGGGACCGGTCGGGTGGAGTCAACGTGGTGAGTCCACGCCTCTTTATTTTGAACTAAATAAACAGGAAACACAGCAGAGCCTGTGTACGTTTGATATTTTGGGTTCAAAGCCGTTACAAGGTCGAATTTACTGTCATTAAACAGGAGACGGAAATAGTGTTTCAGTCTGTGTCACATTAATCAAGCTTTCTTCTGTTTGTGCAGCTGTGAAACGGGAGGAAGTGTCTTGAGTTTGAGTCCCATTCATTTTATCAAAATCAGAAATACTTAATTGATCTCCGGGGGATACAGTTGCTCTTATATAAACAGAAGGAAATGTAAGAAAATAGAAATAAAGGAGAATGTAACATGTAAACTATGTACATAATGCTACAATATAAACACAATTTCTGTACAGAAATATAAGTAATAAAATTAAAAATAAGAAAAAATAAGAATGAAAATATGGAAATAAATAAATAAAAATTAAAAAATAATAAACTGCGTTGCAGACTGACAGTTAAAAAAATGAACATCTGCTTCTTTGATAAAATGTCAAAGCTAAGTCTCCTGAGAGAGTCAACGACGACTCCCATTGTGCATTTTGGCAAGAAACATCCAATCGAGTTCCCATTCTTTCTAATTTATTTTATATTTCTTTTATTTAGTATGTCGGCTACATATTTATTTTACCCTCGTCAAATTTAATTTCAAGGGACCCCTTGAATGAATGTTCTTTTCTATCTCAAAATACAATCTTTTATCCTTTATATCATTTGTTTTATACGACTAGAGAGACAAAGTCACACTCCTCCCGTTGGACCACCATGGGACCTTATTTTGGAAAAAAACAGTTCAGAGAGCAAAATTATGGTTTAAATTGACAAACATCGTATGTGGCCTTTGTTTCACAGTTCAAACGGGATAATAAAAATTGTCTAAATATTGTCTCTTGCCACTGATTACTACTATACTATACTATACTATGTATAATTTTTCTGAAAAGGTCTCATGGGGTCCACTGCAAGTAGCTGGACTTCACCTCTGTATTAGGGCCATTATACGTAAAAAAAAAAAAAAAAAAAAAATTACAGTATTAAATTGATAAATTTATGAGAAAAAAAAGTGATCCAGTCTACCACAATTTCCCAACTTGGGATCAATAAAGTATCTATCTATCTATCTATCTATCTATCTATCTATCTATCTATCTATCTAAATACCTGTCTGTTTGAACACCTGTCTGTCTGTACACCTGCCTCTCTCTCAGGACCACCTGGTCAGCGTGCTGGGCGTGGCCTCCACTGTTGCTCATGAGCTCGGACATAACCTGGGGATGAGTCATGACACCGCCGAACGCCGCTGCTCCTGTCAGAACGAACGGCGGCTTGGAGGATGCATCATGGAGCCCTCAACCGGGTCAGTACCCGAATATTTAACCCAGATCAGTACCAGAATATTTAACCTGGGTCAGTACCAGAATATTTAACCCACATCAGTACCCGAATATTTAACCCACATCAGTACCAGAATATTTAACCCACATCAGTACCCGAATATTTAACCCACATCAGTACCAGAATATTTAACTTGGGTCAGTACCAGAATATTTAACCCACATCAGTACCAGAATATTTAACCTGGGTCAGTACCAGAATATTTAACCCACATCAGTACCAGAATATTTAACCCACATCAGTACCAGAATATTTAACTTGGATCAGTACCAGAATATTTAACCCACATCAGTACCAGAACATTTAACCTGGGTCAGTACCAGAATATTTAACCCACATCAGTACCAGAATATTTAACTTGGGTCAGTACCAGAATATTTAACCCACATCAGTACCAGAATATTTAACCTGGGTCAGTACCAGAATACTTAACCCACATCAGTACCAGAATATTTAACCTGGGTCAGTACCAGAATATTTAACCTGGGTCAGTACTTGAATATTTAACCCCGGTCTGTACCTGAATATTTAACCTGGGTAAGCTGAGTCCTCAGTTGTGGAGTGATTGTAGAGTCAGACACTGACTGTCTCATCTTTGTTGGTCATTTAGAACACAAAATACTAATAACATGATTATCTGATCAACTTTGATCACTAGTCTCATCTCATCTCTACTGATCACTGATCGGTCAATAGGTCAAGCTGATAGTGAATGTTGAGAGTGCCCTCTGCTGGACCTCAAGAAAAATCTACTTCAAACACTGTTGTAATTGTAAACTGTAAAGTTTGAATTCAAACAGTTCATTACAGTTTCAATAAGTATTTTTCCCATGTTTGAATTTCCCATAAAAAGTCATAGCTCTGTCAGTGGATCAATAGAACTATCTCCTAGTTAAAGAACTTTTCATAGGGTCAGTAAAACCTCTAGATCAGTAAAACCTTCATGCAGAACCTTCTGACAGGTTAGTAAATCCTCCCTAGGTTCATGCCAGGTCAGCAGTTCAGCAGCTGCAGTGCTGCAGATCTGTCCGTCAGCCTGCTGCACGGCGGTGGCATGTGTCTGTTCAACATCCCACAGCCGGACCGTCTGCTGGGAGGACCTCGCTGTGGAAACCTCTATGTGGAGAAAGGAGAGGAGTGTGACTGTGGCCTGCTGGAGGTACTTACCTGTCTACCTGTCTGTCTACCTGTCTGTCTGTCTACCTGTCTGTTGATGTATTGCTGTGCTTTGATTCGTCAGGAGTGTGAGGACCCCTGCTGTAACGCCTCCACCTGTCGACTAGTTCCTGGAGCTCAGTGTTCATCTGATGGTATCTGTTGCCACGACTGCAAGGTCCGACTGACACACACACACACACACACACAGACACACACACAATAACTCAAACTGTATTAACTCCCCCATCCTTCCTCAGCTGCGGGAGGCGGGTTCAGTATGTCGCGAGCCACTCGGAGAGTGTGACCTCCCAGAGTTCTGCACAGGCTCCTCCCCTTACTGCCCCCCCAACGTCTTCCTGCAGAATGGGGAGCCCTGCGAGGACGACATTTCCTACTGCTACGAAGGCGTCTGTGCCAGCATGCACACCCAGTGCCAGATGCTGTGGGGACCCAGTAAGACACCAGTTTATATTGAGCCAACTGAACTAAAACCAGTCTATATTAAACTAAAACCAGTTCATTATGGTCCTGTTAGTTTAAACTGAACCTTGCAACTTGCTGGTGAGAGAGACACAGCTGTCTGTCATGATGTCTCAGCCCCTTTTTATAGCCCCCTTCCTATTAGAAACCAGGATTAGGTATTTAGTGGGCAGAGTGTTAAGCTGAGGCAGAATAATTCTCATTAGTTAATACTGGCTAGCAAGAATTAATTATTTAACAATGGCAAAAGAAAATACTAGTTCTCTTAATATGTACTGTCACTCACTCTCCAGGATCACCAGTGTTAGCTGAGAAAGTTAACATTAACCAGTGGGACCATATTAGCCGACTCCTACACTGCTGACTAACACCAGTTACCTAGCTAGATTGTCAGTCTCCGGAACTGGCTATTTAGCTAGCTTGTCAGGAGCTAGCTTGCTAGAAGTAGTCTTCTAGCCTTGAGGAGTGAGGCAGAGGGGTTGTGACCCGACGCTGTTCACTGTTGGGCTCATTTTCTGTAGCATGGTGGAATTAGCAAGGTAGCTGGCTAAATAGCCAGTCGATAAATGAGTAAAATTGAGCAACTTAATGCTTCATCCACACATTCTTGTCACAGCGTAAGATGAGTGACAGCTTTGTTGGGCTCATTTTCTGTGTTTCATGACAGTATAGTGGAATTAGCAAGCTAAGCTAGCAGTATCCAGCTGTCCGACCAGCGGGCTGGTGGCCAAATGGCAGCACTGTAAAGAGAAATTGAGGGCGTATAAATCTTTGGATGCCTATATTTAACTATCCTTCAGTAAAGTTAGTCAATGAGAGTCATACAATATCGGGAAGTGTTTCAGAGATGGAGAGAAAGGGTTCTAATAGTTTAGCCTTCTGCCAACAGCAGCCAATGGCTCACGGCAGCGGTTAGCAGAAGGCTAAATACTGGCAACATTTACTCTCCATCTCTGAAACGTTTCTCTGATATTGTAGCTCGATTTGATATTGTAGCACAGTTTGTCATCTCAAATGTTGTGATATCTTGATTCTGGCAGCCAACAACACAGCCAGATGACGTTTTAAATGTGTGACTTTAGCCCACTGCTAGCGTTAGCCTCGTCTTTACTTTGTTTAGCTTCCAGTTAAAACTGTGACCTCATCATGGCAGTTTATACTGAGCTGTTTATATTCAGCAAACACCTGTTTATTAAAACAAATTTACAATGAGCTAAACTTCTTTTTATACTAAGCCAAAACCAGTTTATACTGATCGTAAACCAGTGAAGATAGATAGATCGATACTTTATTGATCCCAAGAACACTAAACCTAAACAAAATTATACAAGTTCAATCTGTACATACAGTACATGGGCCTGAATTTGTTTAGCAAATGCAATTAATCAGTTCACACTGACCCAAAGTCAGTTCTGGTCTGAAACAGTTTACCAGTTTGGTCTGTCTTTCCTCAGATGCCACCAGTGCTCCTCCTGTCTGTTTCTCATCAGTCAACAAACAAGGAAACAAATATGGAAACTGTGGCCAGCTGACCAACGGCTCCTACATCCCCTGTGGAAACTCGTGAGTACACACAGTATAGTACACACAGCATGGTACACAAACAGTTTAAGTGTCAGTCTGCTCTGTGTGTTTCGTCTTTGTTTGGTAGTTGTGTCTTTAGGCCGACACATCCTGTGATGCTTCTCAGTGTGTAGAAAGAGAATCGAAGCAAAGATACTAAACTCTGCTCTCTGCCATTTTGGACTGAAAGTGCTTATTATATTTTTAATAGTGTATTCACACAGGCAATTTCAGTAGAATATACAGTAGAATACAAATGGTTTAATTTTACTTTTGTAGGTGGATGTTTCATTGGCGTGGGGTAGTAACTTTCAGTCCAAAGTGGTGGAAGTGTAGCTCTGCTGCTGGGCGCTGATGTTGCAATGGAGTGAACAAATAACTTTCACTGCCAGACAACACACGTTTTTTAGTATGTACACCGCCGTCCGCCGTGCTGCCCTGTAGAAGCCTGCACTGACATCACTTCATGTTTTTTGTTGTAGTGACGTCCACTGCGGCAGGATCCAGTGTCAGGGAGGGAGGGAGCGCCCCCTGCTAGGCACCAACGCTGAGATCCTCACCACCACAGTGCGCTTCAACCACAGCGACCTGGTTTGCAGAGGAACCTTCTTCCACCTGGGAGACGACGTGTCAGATCCCGCCACGGTGGCCCAGGGTACCGCCTGCAGCCCTGGCAAGGTCAGACAGCACCCCCTGCAGGCCAGGAGGAACTGATTTTCTCTGCTCTGTCTGTAAAATCTCATATAGAAATGAAAGTATATTCAAAACATGAATTGTGTTTGACCATCTAGGTGTTGTAAATAATCTGTTTTGTGAGGCATTTGTAAGACTTTGTTCAAGAATTATTTATTTCAACGAGTTTTTGTGTCTTTAGGCATGTTTGAACCAGAAGTGTCAGGACGTGTCGGTATTCGGGGTGGATGAATGTCGCAGGAAGTGTAATGGTCACGGGGTGAGTTACTAATCTTCACTCTATGTGGACAGCAACTAACAGGTACAACGTAATACCAGATTACAAATTACATGTGACTAAAAATAAAGATATACAATATGTGAATAAATAAAAAGATTATTACCATCAACCCAACATTTATTTTTGTCCACCATGTTTCTGCATAATATGATGTCATCTGGGCAAGTCATGTACCAGCATTTCGCTTTCAGTTTTCCAAGTTACGACTGGATGAGGAGTTCACCTGAATTTTCCCTGTCAGGAACTCCTTTTTATGATTATTCCGACAGCACATGAATGCAGCATTAGTTCCAGGAGGTTGTTTGATCCCAGGTCACGTGTCAGTGGTGTGTAATATGGTGTGCTTGTGTGTTCCAGGTGTGTAACAGCAATAAGAACTGTCACTGTGAGGTCGGCTGGGCTCCACCTGACTGCAGGTACTCTGGTCATGGAGGCAGTGTGGACAGCGGACCAGCCAGAGCTGCTGGAGGTACCTCACAATGAAATAATAAAATTACATTAATAAAATGTTAATAAACGCCCTAACATCCTCCCTCTCTCCCCTTTCAGAGTCCGACCCAGTACGAGTAGCTCTGCTCGTCATCTTCCTCTTAATCCTGCCCATGGTGATCCTCTTCCTCGCTCTGCGCTTCCCTCGTTTCCGTCAAAGTTTCCTGTGTTTGGGACCCGACAGCCCGCTTCATAAAGCTCGCCAACACAACCGGTAACACACACTGTCCGTGTGTGTGTGTGTGTGTGTGTGTGTGTGTGTGTGTGGTAACATGTTAGAACTAGTCATACATTAATGACTTTTTCTTGAAAAATAATTACTTAGATTTTAAATATTAAATGTTTTTATACATAAAATTACATCTTTATTTTGCTGAGATTTATTTCTTGAACAAGTTTGATATTTTTCCTGAAATTCTGCGACTATCTTTCATAAAAGTACAACTCTGTCCTCAAGATATCTTGGCAAACCATTATGCCTGTTTTTCAATGGCCTACTGTTTAATAATAGTAATAATAATAATAACATTCAGTGATACCTTATGTGCGATCATCCAAGAATGCTTTATTTTGCATTTGTAGTATATAAATACTACAAATGCAAAATAAAGCATTCTTGTAGTAAATTTACTACAAACTATATTGTTGTTGACAAATGCATTAATTAACACTTAAAAGATGCTCAATATATGTTTATTAAACCATTAATAAACAGTTTGCATAGTTACTATTAATACTGAATGTGTTGTTGATAAAACGTAAATTGTGTTTTCTTACCCATGATGCAGTGTGACTCACTGTGAGTTATTGGATTTGGAGTTAGACTCCGTCCACGTCTCCAGGTACTCTAGGTACTGCAGAGGTCCTGGTCCTCCTGGGACCTGCTGGGTCCTGGTCTGTTGTCTGTCCCTGTAGAGTCAGAGAGGTGAATTTTTTTAAAGTTGTGACAGGATTTTCTTTAATGAGGAAAAGTTACATATTAAATAACAATATGATGAATTTAAATGTAAAGTCTTCACCTCACTGACGGTCAGATCTGCAGAGATAGTCTACTTAAAGCTGCACTGATCCAGATTCACACAATCAGCATGTCTGGTAATATTCTGTATTTTAAGTGACTGTGCGAAAGTCACAGATAAAACAGCTCAGAGAGGTTTGTGGGTAATGAAGTACTCAGGGGTGCAGCTTTAAGTCTGATTGATTACTGCCTGTTTCAACCGATTCTTCCCACAGACCCTGAACTCCTCGTGTTAACCAGTTGTAGCTGTTGTGTTTGTGTGAGATGTGGTTGGATAATAAAAAAAGACGTGTTAATATTGTGGCTGTGGTGATCATGTGGCCCAGATCATCATCTGATCTATTTATCAACTAGACAGACTAAACTTATTTACTTTGTTAAATAGCTCCTCTGTCTGTTTTATGACGTTAAAGAAGGTGGTCTTTGTTTCAGGTAAGGTGGATCACCTCCATTTTAACGCAACATTATGCATTAAGAAGTGGTTTGTTTGAGATTTGGTGCCCCGACAGTTTCAGAGTGCTGTTGGATGTATGGACATCTGTGTGGAGTAGGAATGGGTCAGAGTTTTCCATTTTCAAAAAATCTTAAATCACTTTATGCGACTGTAGTCTAATTCCCCTTGTTTTAACCGCCATAGGCGCCACCTTGTAGTAACGTTACTACAGGTAAAACATGTCATCTTCACTTCAGCTCTTTTTCGTCAGCGCAGGTGTGTTTGTGTGTTCGTACCCTGTAGTTTCAGCTGGTAAATCAGCTGAACATAACACATCAGATCTGCAATAAGGCATCCAGAGTAGGCTCTTGTGGCCACTCCCCTTTTGGGGGGAAAACCAACCCTGTGTCCCTCATAGACGGTAACAAAGTAAACAGAAGAAGTTTAAACGTGTCGCCAAACTTCTACTTTAAACAAACCGCTAACAGTAATAACGCTTTGCTGAAGAGTTGTTTTGTAATTGGTTGCACCAACAACGAATCCAAAAAAAGATCTAATAGAGGGGCTTCATGGCTCCAAGCTTGCATATTATTACATCACATATTATTATTACATCACAGGAAACAGAATTTAACAATCTGATAACACAGGACTCTGAGCGTCTGGCTGAGCGTATTTGAATGCATCACTGTGGAATAATATAGTGGAGAAAGCGTCTCTTTAACCTTGAAGTGCAATGATAAAATAAATCCAGTGTGTTGAATGTTTTCTAGAAGATAAAGATGTTTTTATTTTACGTCTGGTCAGGACGCCGGCAATGGAGCGAGTCGATGGCAGGAATGGCGAGCAGGTCCGGCCTCTGAGGTACCACCTGAACCCGCCGACTGACATCCCGCTGACCCCATCCCACAAAGAGGTAACCATCTTCTTAAAGTCACAGGCTAGGAGGCGGCAACATCTGTTGTTACTGACGTGACCTAACCACAGACACTGGGCTTGCCTTTTCTATTGAGTGATGATGATTGAGTGTGATGTTATCTTGCAGCGGTGTGTGGGATTGTGGGAAATGGTGTCCACTAGGGCGGGGACAATTCACCTGTCTCCTGATTTGATACTGTCACGATACTTGGGTTCAGATTTGATATGTATTCAGATTTTCAAGTGTTGTGATTTGATAATGGGATTAATTGTGATTTTTGTTAACTTTTCTAACACTAGACCACGGGGAAAAGTTGAATCTTACACTTGTAGGGACTTTTACTTTGGAAAATCTCTAAATGGATCCAGTAAAAATGTTTGATTTTCAGCATGTATGTAGTCAGAGATGTCATGAAGTCAAATATATCAGGATCATTGTCAGGAATTATATATTACATTTATTCCCACCAACCCAAAAATCAAAGAATGAAGACATTTCCCTCACAAATTCGTGGTATTTTCTTTTTAATTTATAAGAGACATGTTTTATGTTACAAGGGTAATGTTTATACTTCTGGTGAATATAATCCAATCAATCTTACTTCCATAGATGTATTTTGTATATACAGTTCCCTTTGCCTTAACCTTATTTTGAAAAGCGGATATAGTCCCATGTGTCTACTTTCTCTAACTTCTCCAAGGTGGTCTCTAGCTCTCCCATCGGCTCCGTTCACACTTTGGATTTAAAATGGGAGGATGCAGGTCATATCCATGCGGACCCTCCAACATTTAACACTTATGTTTGTTTTGGATGACGGATATGGAATGGATATGATGTCACGTTACTACAACAATAAAAGTGGTAACTTCCTTCTACCTCCACATAAACTCAGATTCATTAAATATATCGATTCCGGCATTAAAACATCTATTTCAAAATCATAAAAAAAAATTGCGATACATAGTTGAAATGATTTTTTTTCCCCACCCCTAGTGTCTATTCTCTAAAAACAAAAATCTGAAATCAACAAAAATATTAGATGGTTTTTAAAGCTGGTATTCTTATCCAAACATATGGAGTGAAGCACTGAACGCACTGCTGAGTGAAGCTGCTTCAGGGCTGTTATTTGTGTCTTAATTTGTTCGAAATGTCATTGGGGTTTTGAATGAGGTTTTCTGGAACAGGAACGTTCTGGTCTCTTTTTCTCCACAGCATTTTGAAATTTGTGAACTATCATGTAACAAAAAAAATCTTGCAACATGGCTTTATTGTGAAAGAAAAAGCAGAAGGAAGTGACACATCACAGCTGCAGATGGGGTTTTTCTTCTTCCTGTTAGCTCACATTAACACATCTGCTTGTTTGACCTTTGACCTCTGGAAGATGCTCCTCTCCCGCGCATGTATCAGCTGCCTCTGCTTCCTGTTTTCTCTCCTATCAGGTTCATGACAGACCTGCTCCTCCCACTAAGCCACTCCCCCCCGACCCCGCCTTAAAACCCCCGCCGCAGGTAACCTCACCTGACCTCACCTGGAGGTGTGAACGTCTGTTTTGTGTTGTTGTGTTGCTGCTGCTAACAAGCCGTTTATAAACCTGATTGACCTGATCAGTGTTGCTGTGATGTGTTGTTGTCGTGTAGTGATTGTTGTTGTCGTCCAGTTGTGCATCATCTGTTTCAGTTGTTTTGTCTGACGTTCAGGTTTTCATGATCGTAAACAGAACCAAGGAAAACCCTCCCAAACTAGACATGTATAGACAAAACAGTTTAAAAGAGACCAGACGGTACAAACAGAGAAAATATTTGGTACACCATCGTCTCATCCTTCTATACACTGACCTGCTGCTCTTCTGACTTTTATTTCTGCTGCATCAACCTGTTAAACAGCGACCTGCCCCCCCCACCAAGCCTCTGCCCCCCGACCCCCCCGGCCAGGTACAGTTACCGCTACCTGTAGAGTCACTGTCTGTCCTGTGTTTGTCTGTCTAGAGATCTAGTTCACACAACAGACTGTCGGGGTTTATTTCACAACAAAGACCAGCTCGCTGTCCATTATCCCTTACCTAGCCATTCTGTATAATGAGTACATTAAGTATATTTTGATGCTAATTCATACCAGGGACAGTGTGTAGCAACATGTTGTAGTAGCCCAGAGCAGACAAACCAAACTCTGTTAACTTTTTCTGCTTTTGCCAAAGTTGATAACGTTACTTGCTCCTACCGCTGCCACTCTCTCTCTTGACTGTATATAAGAAGTGAACGTAGTCACTGTGACATCACCCGTTGGTTTGTAGACTGCAGTTTAGAAGCCTCAAGTTTGGCATTTTGGCTGTCACCATCTTGGTTCTTGGCCATGGCCATCTTGGTTTTTGGTCATTGTCATGTTGGTTTTTTGCCATCTCCATCTTGGTTTTTGGCTGTTGCCATCTTGGTGTTTGGCCGTCACCATCTTGGTTTTCGGTTGTCTCCATCTTGGTTCTTGGCCATGGCCATCTTGGTTTTTGGTCATCGTCATGTTGGTTTTTTGCCATCTCCATCTTGGTTTTAGGCTGTTGCCATCTTGGTG
Organism: Pterois miles; assembly: GCA_947000775.1. Taxonomy (NCBI): domain Eukaryota; kingdom Metazoa; phylum Chordata; class Actinopteri; order Perciformes; family Scorpaenidae; genus Pterois; species Pterois miles. The sequence goes on along the minus strand of CAMQGK010000568.1, from coordinate 5,561,566 downwards.
TTTGGCCGTCACCATCTTCGTTTTTGGTCATTGTCATGTTGGTTTTTGGCTGTTGCCATCTTGTTTTTTTGCCATCTCGATCTTGGTTTTTGGTCATCGTCAAGGTGGTTTTCGGACATTGCCATCTTAGTTTTTGGTCGTCTCCATCTTGGTATTTGGCTGTCACCATCTTGTTTTTTTGCAACCAGAAATGACCTGAGAGGGTGGAGCTTTGTACAACTGAATGCTGATAAGACATTTTAAGCTACCAAAATTTTCTAATTAACTTTGATGAAGTGAAACCATGCAACAGCGTGGTAGCAACCTGTCAAGTACAAGGTAGCCCCACCCTAAAGCATGCCCTGCTTTGTGGTCTATTTAACTCTAAATGGAACCATAATTTACTAAATGAACATCATGCTAAATTGAAGAAGACTTGAAACTAGCGATTGAGACCATAAACTCATGTTTACTATGTCTACTAACAAATGTATTAATGCTGATGTGGCTGGAACTACAGCATGACTTATTACATTTTCTTCCCTACAATGTTCAATTTCTTTCTGCATGCAGCACAAATAACAATTCAACAAACAACGGCAGGAAAAGCAACAGAAGACTGTAAAACAAAATAAATCCCCTCAGCATGTTGTTTTTGTTTCCTTATGACTTTATCAAACAGAAAATGTAAAACTGCTCATCTTTCTAGTACTGAAGCTTCTCTCTTCCTCCTCACTAACCTTCCAGCTGGTGGTGAGTCGACCAGCTCCACCCAGCAAGCCCCTCCCCCTGACCCCGTCACAGCTGGACAGGTACACCACAGCTACATGCTGCTAGCTCTTAGCATGTAGCACACATGTAGAAATAATCGGATCCCACTAAATGAAGTGATCAGAAGGTGACGTGTAATTCAGCCTGATTGATGGGTGTAATCTTTGTTCCCGATTGGTGAATTGTGATCGAATGAAATGGGATTCTGAGGTGTGATGTGACTGTCTGTGACGAGTGTTGGGATCAGACTGTAACCAACAGATGTGGGGTATTCAGGAACAAAAAAAGTACCATTTTGAGCGCCAGCTGCTTGTTTTACATTAATGTTAAGGGGGATGAAATGACATTTACCATAATTTATTTTTAATTCCATCAGTACAACAACAGGAGTCATGTCATACTCACCACTCTGCTCAAAAAATGCTCTAACATTAGTACTGTTTGTATTGACTAATTCATGCCAGTATGTTCTACCTTGCTGTTTATTCATTCGCTACCAGCAGTGATAATCAGCACTTTGTGCAGACGTTGCACGCTAAAACTTAACTAGAAAAGGTTTTTGAACAGCTAAAAGGCTTTTAATTTGAAATATAGTTACAGGAAGTGATGAGTTTCATTGACGGTAGATTAAAAGCAATAAAAAAATGGCAAAGTAGAATCAACTGGTCTGAGTCTGAAACCAGTGTTTGTGTTGGTAAAACAGAAGCATCAGAGTCGTGATTGCAACATCCGTGTTTCAATATTTCACTCATGGGAACAAAGTCAAGCTGAAACAACATTATGTCTGAGAAATGATGAGCATTTTCTGAATTTAAATAACTGGCAATGGCTAGGGATTAAATGAAGTTATTAATGAACACCAACTCGAACTCTGATGTTTATGTTGCTGTGAAATAAGATGAAAGTAAAAGAGAGTACAAACTGTATCTGATGTAGGAGACACATCTTTCTGTTGCACTGAGGTTCATGTTTATTTCTCTTCAGGTCGCTGTTCCACTCAAACCTGTGGTGCCCATAAAGCCCCGCCTGCTGGCCCCGCCATCCCGCCCCCACATCCCCCCTCACCCTGGCTACCCCGCCAACACCAAACCACCACATCACGGAGCCGTGGCACCTGCAGTCGGTCCCAACAGGTTCGACTGTCACACCAATCAGAGATGCAGACTGTCAAATGTTTGAAACTGAGGGTTTTCTTCAGAAAGTCATATTTTAAAAAAGTTAGGATATGTTAAAAAGCCAGGACATTTTAAAAAAGTCAGGACATTTTTAAAAATTGGGATACTTTTGAAAATCTGAACATTTTTAGAATGTGGGGACAAAATTAAATAAACTGGACATTTTTTAACAGTCAGGACATTTTTAGACATTTGGGACATTTTTAGAAAGCCTTGGTTAAGTTTTATCACTAACTTTTATTACTAATGACACAGCAGTTTTTTGCATAAATGGTGGGAATGTTTAGCTGTCAGCAGAGATAGATAGATAGATAGATAGATAGATAGATAGATAGAAAATACAAATTGAGATCAGAAATCTTGAACATTGTTGATTTGTCTCTCTGCAGGCGACCTCCTCTTCCTCCGATTCGACCCACAAACCCTCAGAAAGTCGACTCATCGCCACTTTAACAAACTGAGTGTCAGCAGGTAGATTTAATCTGAAGAGAACATTTCAATACAACTGTCTACTGTTCGGCCTGTTAACCAGATGATGGAGATGATGATGACTTAATTATCCAGATTGCACTCAGTCGTCGGATTTCTCACTTAATCCTTCGTGAATTCACAGAAACTGTAAATAACGTTAACGTGCCTTGCTCTGCAGCACCTCAGCAGCCATAATGTGGACACTTGGGAATAGAACCCCTGGACTCTGACCAACAGCTGCTGGATATGATGTCACATTAAAATGTCTTGTCAACAATACAACGCCCCCAGTGCCTTGCTCAAGGACCCTGAGACGGGATCCAAACTGTGATCAAAGTAAAGACTAATTAGCAGAGTGGTTCCCAAACTGTGGTCCATGACCCTCTACGGGATCCCCTACTGCAGGATCCTCTACTGCAGGACTTTCAGGACCCTCTGCTGCAGGATCCTCTACTGCAGGATCCTCTGTAGGACCTGCAGGACACTGAAGAGTTTGTGTAATATTTTTTAAATTTAAACATGTTTTTTTTAGCAACACAACAGAATGTAGAAGGTTTACCTTCCCTCAGCAGGACGGACGGACAATTTAACCAGTAGGATTATATCATCACGGATGACCTTCTAATGACACCAATGTTTATTAAACAGGACTGAGTAAATGTTTATTAGATAGCATAAAATCACAGACTAGTCCTTTACCTGACAATGAGTAATCTGAAAGTACTTGAGATCCTGGATCTGCCCTGAAGGGTCTAAGGTTTGGATTGACGGTGGAAGATGAACCACGGTGGGATTGACGATGAGTTCAGGGAAACAATCTGAGATTTTGAGAACGAAGTTGAAATATTTAGAGAAAAGTTTGGGAAAAACAATTAATATTTAGAGGAGAAAAAAATATGTTCAGATTAAAATCATATGTAGAGAATAAAGTCAGAGGCTAAGAAAAGTTATAAGAAAGGAGAAAATGCAAGAGAAAGGTTGCTTCGATGATTACAACCTTTTTCCCTGTAATATTCAGACTTTACTCTCTAAATTTTTTGAATTTTTACTGGTGAATTTATGACTTTTTGGTCTAAACATATTTCCACTTCATTCTTGAACTCTCAGACTTGAGATTGTGTTTTAACTTTGGTCTTAAGTCTTCTGACTCACTGACTGCTAGAATGAATTTTGAAGATTTCTTGATGGTGAGACTCTTGTTGGACTTCAGACTTTGTGGTTCTGGCTGGAAGTGAGTTGCTCCCTTCCTGGGAGAACTGGTTGTATCCCAGTTATCCCTATCTGTTTCTGCTGGATCAGGTTTATACTTTTTCTAAACCGCCTTGAGATTTCTATCAAAGACTGTCAGGATTGTTTGTACTGTTACGCCAAAGACTAGATGGATGAATAATATAAAAGATGATGAAGATTCATCTGATCTGATGCTTTTATGTTGAAAGAAAATCTTTTAATTTGCCTTTTTCCCCAAGAAAGTTTTTCGTTACTGGTGTTGATACCAATACTTTTCTAACCCTTTAATTCATTGAACAAAAGAAGACGATTTCAAATGTACAAGAACGTTGGCTTAAAAAATCTAAAGGTCTAAAACTTTAAGATTATTTGATTTAAATCTGGAACTGTCTGATCAGAGAATGAGCCAACAAGATTATGAATCTGATCAAATATTTGATATTAGCTCTTCGGTATTTGTTGCTTCAGAAACTTTTCAGGACTCAGCTCTGTTTTTACCCAGAATCAGGTGAGAGGATAAAAAGGTAAACAAAGGTCATTTTTTCATTGCATCATAAAATATTAATAATAAAGAAAATTCTCACAAAAGCCAAGTTTAAAGAAGGTGTGAGATTGTGATCTGTTGCCTTTTGCAGTTTCAGTGATGCTGTTGTTGATTATCCTGTAATTTTATACTGTGGACACTAGAGTCCAGAGGAAGTTTCTCAGACCTCAAGAGGGTGGCAGGTTTAACTTCCTTTGGGATCTCCAGTCCACTCCACTAAAGAGAATAAACTTTCCAGTTCAGAAAACCTCTAAAGGGAGGCTGTCAATTACGCCTCAGTCGTCTCCACCACGCCACAGACTGTATGAGTTGTAGCTGCTGCAGTAGTGTGACAATGACAAGGAAGCTTCCTCCTCCAGTCAGCGACCGCTCTCAGATCAGAAACACGAAACCAGAGCGAGGGAGGAAGCGAAACAAGATAATTACAAGAAGCAAACGTCTCCGTTCTGGCATCAGAGAATCAGTCACTCAGAGAAAGTGTGAAATCAAACTGCCGGCTGCAGACTGATGGTGATGTCAGCGAGGCTTTCAGCCCTCCACCCTCCTCCGCCCCCCCATGACCTCGGACCACAGTAAAGAGGAAGCTGTGGTGAGTCCTGCTGAGTATTTCTTCAGTCAGTACTGAGTGTCTGTACAATCAGAGCTATAGAATTAGCACAGAGGACATATCTTTGCCTTTATCTGTCCATCAGCTGCTCCTCCATCATGGCTCCATCAGTCCTCCTCCTCTTCCTCGGCCTGCTGAGCTTTGCCGGCTCGCTGCCTCCTCCACGAACCTCCTTTCTCCTCAGTAAGTCCAACAAACATTTCAAATCGATAATCAGTCAGTTAATAATCTGATGAGTGTCGCTGGGAACATGAATGTGTCTCTTTTTTTACTAAACATATCTGTCATAGTGGTATTGATTAAATGTTTTAGTCTGTGCTTTTTTATGAATCACATTGTTAACTAAACTTATTTTACTTCATCAATTTATAAGAAATTATATTATTATAATTTTATTTTTCAAATCTTTTCAGGGCATTATCGAGAATCACTTTGTCCATAAAATGTCTTCAGTTGTCTTGTTTTGTCTAAAATCCCAATATATTCAGTTTATTATTAGAAGAAAAATAATCACATTTATTCACAAAAACTGAATTTATGTCTTTATTCAACCTGGTCTCACAGAAAGGCGTATAAATACCACAGCTTTACTCGGACGCTCTATATGTCATGAGTATACATTTTATCATTTTTGCGTGTCATTTGTACACCACGCAAACATCTGCAGTTAGGTTCAGGAAAGAAAACCACTTAGATAAAGTAAGGGAAAACATAATGGTTGGGCTTAAAATAAGTAAGTGAACTAAGTAGAACACAGAAACACATGGCAAGCCATTTTAACATTTGATAATAAAACATTGCTATCCTGAAATAACAGTAGAGATATCCACAGTTACATTTTGACTAGTTGTAATTACGTTGTGACTAGTCAAAAAGGTGTCTGTTTTTCACTTCTGATTATCCTAAATAACAGTTACAGATATCGCAAACATCATTATGACCAGTCAAAATTTTATTTAAATGTCTAAAAATGACAGTGCAGATATCTTGAATGGAGGGGAATTAAATATGTCTTAAACTGGAATTATCACTTATTGTAAGTCCAGTATTGTAGATATCTGTAATGAGAAACCATTTTTCACATGAATAGCAACAATAGTTTGTTTGTCGTAATAGTCAAAATAGACTTACAGATATCTTGAATTACTGGTTAAAATGACATTGCAGATGTCTCTGATGAATATCCTGTCTAGCTATTAAATGTTAAAATGGCTTTCCATAGAAACAACTATGTCGTAACTAACAAAAAAATGTGACAAACATTGGTCAACAACGATCTTGAACGCTGGTCTCCTGGTTAAAAATTAGGTGTTTGTTGAACCTTCCGGTCTTTTTATCTACATCACTAACTCTTACCATAGCATTAATATGTGGTTGCGTTTACATTGCAGTCAGTACAGGACACATGACGTACAAAATACGCACTGAAATCATGAAAGGCCTACTTATTGCACACAATTTGCAAACGGGCTGATTTATTGCATAAAAACGAGGATTAATCAATTATCAGCATAGTCGACTAATCGAGTAAACATACTAAATAAATATTTTTGTTACTGTGATGAAATTAATGATTATATTATTGCTTCACATCTGGTATCATATTCCCTGATCACCAGCTCAAGTTGTACTCTGACATGTAGCATCAATAAATAAATAAAAATAACAGACATGAATATACAGACATGATGAGGCGTTGAACGTCATGTGACTGGAACAAACAGCACTGATGTGATGCCACTCGTTTCCTGTCTGATACTCAGTGAGGTTTAGTGTGTGTGTGTGTGTGTGTGTGTGTGTGTGTGTGTGTGTGTGTGTTTTACAGAGAGGAAATTACAGATACTCTTTTTAAAATTTTTTTTTCTTGGTTTTTGTCCATCTGACGAATGTTTGACTGATTATTGTGTTCAATTATATTAAATATAAATAAATATTTTGGTGTTAAATTTTGACACTTTAATAACAGTGTAACACAGTCATGAGTAAACATTACTAGAGCTGTAAACTGATCAAAATATTCAATAGCAATTAATCACATGATTGTCCATAGACCACTGACAGGCTTCTACTCTGTTTTTCAGTTTAATGAAATCAACGTGCTGCCTCTGACACTCTTCACTGTTAAAGTGGTTATTGTCAGATCAGGAACTATTTTCAAGTCTTAATTTGTCACATACACAACAGTTACACTAGTCCAGTCGTTCTCAGGTTCCCTCCAACAACGCCACTACAAAAAAAACCTAAATCCAAGACATAAAATAGTGTAGCGTAGGACTGTCAATCAATTAAAATATTGATTAGCAATTAATCACATTTTTATCTGTTGTACAATGTACGTTAAACCCTCACAGGTTCTGCATTTAGCATAAAAATATGCTCAAATCACAATATTGCAAACTGCAGCCCAACAGGCAACAACAGCTGTCAGTGTGTCAGTGTGCTGACTTGACTATGACTTGATCCAAACTGCATGTGATTATCATAAAGTGGGCATGACTGTAAAGAGGAGACTTGTGGAGACCCATAGAACCCATTTACATTCACATATCTGGAGGTTAGAGGTCAAGGGACCCCTTTGATAATGGCCATAAAGTTTAGTGGAAATTTGGAGCGTTATTTAGCCCTCTTCATGACAAGCTAGTATGCCATGGTTGGTACCGATGGATTCTTCAGGTTTTCGAGTTTCATATGATGCCAGTATCTTAAAAATGGTTCCCACTACAACCTCTGAAATGCTGATTGTGTTAACCCTTTAAGACCTGAGGGGCTGCTTAAAAAACACTCCTCGGGATTCCTGAAAAACTTGACAAAATTATCAGCGTTTACAAAAACCTTCATACCTCTGCCACTGAAGCAGATAGAAACATGATATAAAAAACATTTGACAGCTTAGACTTTTGGCTTTGATGAGAACTTGTTGGCTTTGTCCTAAAAAAAAAAAAAAACATAACTATTTTTTTTAAATAAAAATATATTCTGACCAGTTTTACAGTGATGTGTTTACATGTCATAGAAAAGAGAAAGCAGCATTGTAATAAAAAAGATGTAATGCAAGAACTTAAATGCTAGTGTACAAAAAATTGGGTATTTAATATATGTTCATTATATGCTGTTATCTTACTGAACTGAAAACGTCTAAAACATGTGCACGTCATGTCCGGTCTTAAAGGTATAAACACACAAATGTAGCATCTGGGCTTAAAGGGTTAATGCGTTAAATTAGCAGTGTTTAAAATGTTATTATCGCATTAACTTTGACCTAATAGAAATGTATTTGTGGATCAGATTTCGTGTTAATAATCTGATTCTTGTTATGAAATAAATATGGTGGAGTAAAGCAATAAACAATATTTCCCTCTGAGATGTGGTGGAGTAGAAGTATAAAGTAGAGAAAATGGATATACAAAAGTACAAATACCTCAAAATTGTACTTAAATAAAGTACAGTTCCATGGATTATACTGTATATATATCCTTGCACTTGCATTCACTGTTAATATAAAGTGTTGATTAGTGGAGCTTGAACTGCTCCACGCTGACTGTAAACTGTCCTGTAATATGAAACCGAGCTCAACGGTCGCCGTCCTCCACATTTTGCTCCATTACAGTTTCTCTCACTGCAACACTTTGACCTACATGAGCTGAAGTGAGTGTGAAACTCCACATTTTCACGTTACCCTCACTGCCATCACAACAACCAGTCTGAGTCAGCGTTACCATGGTAACAGACGTTCATTCACGGCTGTGGTAAGACTGGTAAAGAGAAGTGATTCCAGCCACACAAACTGGGAATCCTGAGTTCTGGCTATCAGTTTGGATGTCGTGACGAGAGTTTTATTGTCAGGCCGCTTTGGTGGACAGGGAGGATGGCGTCAGGATGGGAACCGAGAGAGTGTGTGTACCAGTTCACACTCAGTACTTGGTCCATATGGCTACTGCCACCCCAAATCTACTAGTGGATATCAGTAGTATTTAACAGCCAGATGCCCTTTCAAGAGGTAGAAATCCATTTGGCACACTTTAGATATCCAAGTGGCCAAATGGAGAGTCCTGCTGGTCCTATCATTACTAAAACCTTTGTAGAATCTATGTGCTCTGTGTTATTTACATCTGCTTTGGTGTCATGACCAAAAGAACTAGATCGTGGGTACAAGCAGTCCAAAGGGTCTTCCAGGCACCACCAGCTGGGAGGAGACCACGGGACAGACCCAGGACTATGTGGAAAAATTATCTCTCCACTCTGGCACCCAGTCAGAGCTGGTTAATGTGGCCCAATAAAGGGAAGTTTGGGGTCCTCTGCTGGAGCTGTTGCCCAGATGTTACCCGATCCCGGATAAATAGTTGACGATGAGTGAGAGTGAGTGATATCTGCTTTGGCACAGTTGTAGTCAAGATGTTGCTGAATGAATTCAATGACATCTCTGTGCATGGCAGCATTGCTATAATGGTGTTATCCATATAGAAAACATTTTAGACCAGGAAAAAAATGTAAATTTGTCCTTTGGTTGATGAAATCAGTTTCCTCAGGCATAGTAACAGTCACAATGTACACACTGGGGACAGACCAAGATCATGCATACAGACCTGTTGGTTGTGGAGCTGATTTATTTTGGGTATGTCTGTCTGCTGAACCACACCTTCCCGCAGGGCTTGACAGGTTTATCAGTTAATCCATTCTGGGCAGCAGGGTACATACAAAGTAATTACTTCTGCAAATTAATAATATTTGAACGTAGGATTATGTATCGGTATTATATTGACATTGTGATATGAGACTAGATATCGTCTTTGACTTTTGAAATCGTAATATCGTAACATGGTATAAGTGTTGTCTTTTTCTGGTTTTAAAGGCTGCATTACAGTAAAGTGATGTAATTTCCTGAGTTTACTAGACTCTTCTTGCTGTTCTATTGTTTGCCTTTAGCCACTTAGTCATTATATCCACATTACTGTTAATTATTTATTAAGAAATCTCATTGTGTAAATGTTTTGTGGTGGCAGAGATGGTCAACGCTTCAATATCATCGCGGTACTGATAGTGAGGTACTTGACCAAAAACTCAGAACAAATCTCCATATTGCATGGCCCTAGAGAGGTTGACCCTTATTTGTATGTCGCTTAGGACAAAAGCATGTAAATTTATGTAAACCGTAAAAACAAAGAAATGTGTTGTGAGCAGTTCAGTTGAAAGTCTCGTAGACAGAATCCTCCCTACAGATCGTATGGAGAAGATAAAATTGTCTGCTGTGAGACGTTGTATATTTCTATTATTCTTATTTTAAACTCTCTGATTCTGTGATCAGATACTGACGAGGAGTCTCTGCAGCTCTGAACCACATCCTCTCAAAACCTGAACCCACCTTGTCAGCCTCTGCCTCAGAAACAGGAAGTGGTGCTGGTCAGCTGACTGCTGAAGCAGGCGATATGTTGTTGGTATTATTTGTCGTCTCAGTCTGGTTTACACTTATAACCAGCTCACTGATGATAACTCAGAGGTCAAAAGAACCACACAGCATTAATAACTCCTTTTTCCACACACGGTGCATGATGGGAAGGCTAGGGGCTCTTCAGATCACTGATCTCAGTGCTAAAGTGGCTCTTTAGTTGTCATATAGTCGTTCTCAGGTTACCTCCAACACAACAAAATCTGAAACTGAATGAAGACATAAACTAGTGCAGACCTTAAAATGTAAGAATAAGATATAATATATGATACTGGTAGATGCGTATATGTAAAGTGTGCTGCTGTAAACAGGTATTATAGGTATAATTTTTCAAATAAAATTTTGGAAAGCTGGTATAAAGACACACCATATGTATAAAATTTGAGTAAAATGGTCTCACTATAATGAAATGGCTAATATTTGGACTAACATCATAACACATGAATATAGTTGAACCCATTGGATCCACAAGAGTCTCAGCTTTACAGAGTTAACCAATTTATGAAATTCAAGACTGTTTAGGGACCCCAGTATGCAGAAATATTCAGATACACCATTTTAAAATAGGAGACAATCACACGTTTATACTGCATTCAAAAAGCTGTATTACATTCACATATCTGCAGGTCAGAAGTCAAGGGAACCTTTGAAAATGGACATGAGTTTTTCCTCGCTAACTTAACCTAACTTTGGAGTATTATTTATCCTCTTTTATGACAAGCTACATGGCCCGGTTGATAACAATGATTCATTACGTTTTCTAGTCTTTTTCCCTGAGATTCCTTAGATTATTTTTAGTTTCATATCCTCCTGACTACCAGGGAAAAAAAAAGTTGTCACATTATCATTATTTTTTTTATCCCCATCTCTTTGTAGGGTAATTAGAACACTGAAAGCATTTTTTTGAAAAAAAAAGTTTTTATTTTTAAGATATCATGTGTCCTCTGTAGTGGACATCAGAACACCATACATATGAATTGGAACCTTGACGGCAACTAGTCTGTCCTGGAGAAATTATCAAAGTTAACATAAGGAGGAGTTTAACATTCCACATATTTGTCCATAACTTTTGTGTTTTTTCTGTGTTGTGCTTTGACACTATCATGTGTCCACGGTGGACATCTGAACGCAATGAGTGAAACTGAACCTTGATGGCAAACAGTTAGTCCCAAACAAAATGCCAGGGTTTAACACTCACATAACTGTCCATCATCACTTTTGTTTTGTGTTGACTTGTGCTTATTTGGCGTGATACTTCAAAAAGCAATTCCCCTTCTTGGAAACACAAAGGAATACCTTGCACTTACTTTTCCTTTTCCCATAAAATGTGCTTGCACTGACGGCGGCCATTTTGCAGGATGAAAAAGTTAAAGGTAACAAAGACCCACCCCCTTACATTTGGTATCATTGAAAAGCCCCAGGTGTCCTCTGTAAAGAACAACAGGATTTAATGCAGTAGTATGCACTTGGTGAGAAATATTCAGGATTACAAATGTCCTCCACAGAGGACAAATTTGAACTGCTGGTAGTCAGGAGGATATGATTCCTTCTTCTTCATTCTAGCTTTAAAACTGAGCTACAACCTCTGAAATAGTGATTGTGTTAATGTGTTAAAGAAATTAGTGGCGTTAAAACAAATTTGAGTTAACACGTTATTATTACGTTAACTTTGACTGCTCTAGAAAAACACAACTTTACAGCAAAAAACTGCCACACAATTGTCTTCATACATATCTGAAGCTTCAGTCTAGCTTTAAAACTGAACCTACTAGAGCTTCTGAGGGTCTCAGGGGGCTGAATCTCGCTTCATTTTAGAACTAGATTGCCTAGTTTCACAGCCGGGTCCAGGTTTCGTGAGCCAGATGCATCCTTGCTAAAATGTAATTTCCCCACTGTGGGACTAATAAAGGAATATCTTATCTTATCTTATCTTAAAAAGACCTTTTCATTTTGAAAGGGCAACAGCCAGTGAAGAAACTCGGCCGACCAATCGGGTAACTTCATCACTCAGTGACAGACTTTTGCATTTGTAGGGTCGGCCTTCTGCAGTCCACACAAAAACTAAAATACAGGTCTAATTGTTTGTGCCCACAATGTGTTAACAGTTGTGTTTGTGTCCAGACTCTGCAGACAGACCTGTGGTCGTCTTCAGCCTCCCCGATGTCCACAACACAACCACATTGCTGCTAAGCGACGATGGATCCACCCTGTACGTAGGGGCGCGGGACGCCGTCCTCTCACTGGATGTCAGTCAGAGTGATGTCATCAAACTGAAGAAGAAGGTGAGCTAGAGTCAGCAAAAACCCTATATTTCCAAGAGGTGAAAGTCAATAGCCAATTTTGTTTGATTTCAACATCAGTGCACAGCAGCAGAGCTATGCTTCCGCCATTTTGGACTGAAAGCAACTACTGGACACCAGTAAAACGTCAAAGAACTGTACAAAAGTAAAACAAAATTATTTTTATTCTATTGTCATATTCTACCGAAATGGCCTGTGTTGAACAATAAAACAATGTTTTCAGTCAGGCAGGGGCTTTTGTCAAAAAAAAGTTTTGTCTCTTTGCTTCTATACTCTTTGGTGTCGGTCTACATAAACTCCCATGATGCTTTGATTTATAGGTGGCCTGAGTTATTTATTTATGTACAGTCCTCTGTCTGTCTGTCTGTCTGCCTCTCGTCCAGGTGGAGTGGCATCCATCCAAGAGTGAAATAAACAACTGTCAAAATAAAGGGAAGAATGCAACGGTAATTATGAACCCACCTCCAATGTCACTGATTTACTAAATGAGTTTTAGCTTGCCTGGTGGGAATGTTTTTCTCATGCTAAGCTAAATGTTGTTGCGGTATGCCAATGAAGTCGTGAAAACAGTAACAACCTGCCCTACTTTCCCACCTCCACACACGCTGGACCAATCAGAACAGATAAAGCTTTGAACAAACTAGGACTGTCAATTGATTCAAATATTTAATCACACATTTTTATTCTGTTCAAAATGTACCGCATTTGATACTCTTATTGACATGAGTGGACAAATATGCTGCTTTATGCAAATGTATGTATATATTTGATATTGGAAATAAATTAACAACACATATCAATGACAGATATTGTCCAGAAACCCTCACAGGTACTGCATTTAGCATACAAAATATGCTCAAATCATAACATGGCAAACTGCAGCCCAACAGGCAACAACAGCTGTCAGTGTGTCAGTGTGCTGACTTGACTATGACTTGATTCAAACTGCATGTGATTATCATAAAGTGGGCATGTCTGTAAAGGGGAGACTCGTGAGGACCCAGAGAACCCATTTACATTCACATATCTGGAGGTCAGAGGTCAAGGGACCCCTTTGAAAATGGACATGACAGATTTTCCTCAACAGAATTTAGCTCAAGTCCAGAGCATTATTTAACCTCCTTCATGACAAAACCCATGTTTTTGTCTTACATTCCTTAGATTTTCTAGTTTCATGATACCAGTATCTTCACTCTAGCTTTAACACTGAGCTGCTACATCCTCTGAAATATTGGTTGCGTTAATGCATTAAAAAAATTAGTGGCGTTAAAATGAATTTGTGTTTACACGTTATAAAAGCTGTCTTCACCTGTATGTCTGTCTCTGTCTGTCTGTCTGTCTGTCTGTCTGTCTGCAGGTCGACTGTCCAAACTTTGTGAGTGTTTTACAGCCGATAAACTCCACCCACCTCTACGTATGTGGCAGCTACGCCTACAGCCCCCATGATGCCTTCATCGTACGTCAGTTTATTTATTTATGATGTGTAATTCTGCTTGATTAACACCAGGGGGGGAAAAGTATATTTACCCAAGTATTGTCCTTAAGTGGGCTACAGTTTTGATGTACTTCTACTACGCTACATCTCAGAGGGAAATGTTGTACTTTTTACAGATGTCTTCTTTTTTTTTCCTTTGGCAAGTGACCATGTTGTAAGGGGGATAATACCCACTGAGGGGTCCGTTATCAGGACTTAAGTGGCTCCTGATAATCAACACCTAGAAGGGCATTATCCCCATTTTCCATACTATATGTGTCAAAATCCAAAATAGATTAATAAAAGACCCAATAAATAAATAAATAAATATAGCAAAAATAATATTAGCAATAAATGTAGCCATTAATTAATTGATAAAGTGTGACATAAATTGATATTTCGGTTTTAATTTGCTTCTTTATTAATCTTTGTATTAATTCCCTTGTTTTTTACCACATTTTTTTCCTTTATTTATTTATATATTATTTTTTATAATTTTAAATTATTTTTATTCATGCATATTTTTTATCTATTTTATATTTATTTTTATATGTATGTATTTAGTTATGTATCTATGCATTTATTTATTTCCGCAATTAAACAAAAGAGTAAATAAATAAGGGAATTCATACAGATATAGACATTATATCAATTATTGGCCTATTTGGCAATTATATGGTTATATTTTTAATATTATTTTATAGTTTTGTCAACTTCTGTCCTCGAGAGTAAGAACCTTCTTATCTGGTGGAGTATTTTTACACTGCTGTACTGGTACTTTTACTGCAGTAAAAGTAACAATACAGGAAAGTATTTGTACAGTAAAGTATTTGAATACATTTCCACCACTGATTAACAACAATGTGAGTACAACAGGTATTATTACTGATAGAAATGATGGACAAAACTGAGTCAAGTTGAAATAAGATGAGATGTCTGTTGTTTCGTCTCCTTCAGGACGTAGAAAGCTTCACGATGGTCCGACATGACGATGCTAAAGCTAAACCTCGCTGTCCGTTCAGCCCCGTCCAGAGGAACACCGCCATCACCGTCGGTCAGTCCGCAAGTTAATTAATGAGAAAAAACACTAAACAAGCAGAAATAACGAGTTATGTAACCAAACGAAAACTTTAATTGAAAAACCAACACCCTCGGCTGTTGTGTTTACTGGCGTGCAGATGGCGAGCTCTTCACTGCCACAACCACCGACTTCAGAGGAGTCAAACCACAGATTTCTCGACACTTCGGCAAAGATGGCCGCCAAGACATCAGCCAGGACTCGTCGGTCAGTTTACTGGAGGGTGAGTGATCACTCATCAGAAAATTCATTAGTCAGCTGACAGAAAATTAATTGATTGTTTCGAGCTTCTTGTGTGTTTCACTTTCCTACAGTCTGTTTATGTTTGTGGTCACTGGACTGAATAAATAGGAAGAACCAGTGTGAGAACAAAGTGTTGTGGTGAATGACAAAGGCGATGAAGAAATAAAGGTATCAGACCGAAACACACTGCTGCAGGAACTGGAAGTATAAAGCAAGGCATCAACCCAATACTAATTGATTAATGGACTGCTGATTTTAGCTGTACTTGTATAAACTGTTAATTTATAACTAGACAAGTCTTCATAATTTTTGTGCGTAAACTTGAACTTGTAAAGTAACTAATGCTGCTAGATAAAAGTGGATTCGAAGTAGAAAGACTCAAGTAAAGTACAAGTACCTTAAAACTGTCTTTTGAGTGGTACTTGAGTAAATGTACTTAGTTACATTCAACCAGTGGAAACCACAGTCTTTACAATGATAAAAGTCTGTAATTCTCCAGTTGGTCTGATCTTTAGTTAACTTTGACCATGTTTAATAGACTCTGATGAGCTCCTCTGTTCAGTTGGTTTTATTCCACTTTAAGTTGTTATTGAGGCTACTGTTCACAGAAATATTAAAATGCTGATATTTAAAACCAAAAAACCTCACAAACATTTTTCATATACATGTGAATCACCTCACATATTTTCAACCAAACCACAGCGCAGTGAGGCTCCACAAAGCAACAACCGGCTGGTCTTCTGTTTTCTGTCCCCGGTGATTCACTTCCTCTTTCTGTCAAAGAAAAATCCCTCTAAATGTCATTGTCTCACTAGTGTTTGACTCCATTATGTACACACTCTGTGTTCTTTATGTTTTTGCTCAGGAACCTCTGTTTCTTTATCAATAAATGTCAAGTTACTGAAGCTGGTCATCATTTCTCAGCTCTCAGATCTCTTTTCTCTTCATTCAGACCAGATGGCACATTTCCTCCTCTGTCATCACTTCCTGTATTTCAGAGCCCACATTTGTCAGCTCGGCGTTGGACCCGTCAGACAGGAAACTCTACTTCTTCTTCAGTGAAGTCGGGACAGAGTTCAGCTTCGTAGACGAGCTGCGAATCGCCCGAGTGGCTCAAGTCTGCAAGGTGACAGTGAACACAGATGGTGATGATTTTCTACATTAGCGTGGGTGCAGTGTGATGATATAAATGAACAAAAATACCATAACCCCACCGCCACCATGGGCCACTCGATTCATAACACCGGCATCATTTGCCCACTCACGTTGGTTATGACGACGAGCTGCGATCAGGTCAAGACCCCAGTGAGGACGATGAGCATGCTGCTGAGCTTCCCTGAGACAGTTTCTGACTGTGCAGAAATTCTTTGGTTATGCAAACCGATTGTTGCATCAGCGTTTATATTTTTGTTCAGTATATTATGTATATGCAGTATAAGGTAATAACACTAGATGTTGTTGTCTCTGTCTTGGCTTCACAGGATGATGTTGGAGGACAGAGGACGCTGCAGAACAAGTGGACGTCCTTTGCCAAAGCTCCTCTGCTCTGTCACTTCCCTAAACAGCTTCCCTTCAACGTTCTTCAGGACATGTTCACCCTCCCGCCAGCAGAGGGTGGCAACGCCTCCGACACGCTGTTCTACGGCGTATTCACCTCTCAGTGGTACGAAGCCAAACCTCCCTCTGGTAAAAACCTAAAGCCAATCACACACCAGACCGCCACATACTTTGCTTAGTGTCAAGGCCACGCCCCCTTTTGGTGTAAAGAAGACTGAAGATCTCATAGACTTCAATGTGATCTGACGTCCATTTGATTGTAATTTTCACATCTTCATTCATCTTTTGTGAAACAAATATTTGTTTTATACACAAATCTAATCATTATTTAGTGATCTTGCCTGAACCTGAGTATTGGCAATACCTTAATCAATGAAGGTTGGTTAATAAATGATGCCATGCTGGTCTGGTCTATAACTTGGAGTCATAAAGATCCTCTATTAGATCTTTTTTAGGACATGGCCGTGGAACAGATCAGAGATCAGTGGTTTTAGATTCATTGTTGATGCAACCAGCTACACATCAACTCAGCGTAGCGTTATTACTGTTAGCGGTTTGTTTAAAGTAGAAGTTTGGAGATGTTTCAACTTCTTTTGTTTACTCTGTTACCGTCTACAAGGGACACAGGATTGGTTGCCCCCAAAAGGGGGCGTGGCCATAAGAGCCTCCTCGGATGATGTATTACTAGTCTGATGTATCACGGAGGCGTTTTGGAGTTGCTTCAGGATTTATAAACTTTTTTTCATCCACATTTTTTGCGATACCAACAGTGTTGAGTGTTTGCATAATGACACAGAAATGCATAAAGACATATGGAAAGAAAAGAACACAGAAATAAATAAGTTTGGGGAAATAAACAAGGGGTGAAATGCAAAGGGAAGAAATAGATACATACATAAAAAAATATGCAAAAATAAAAAAAATTAGAAATGAATGAAAATACAGAAATATCAATTTATGTCACATTTTTATCAGTTAATTAATGGCTACATTTATTTTGTATTAATGTCTCGTTGACATTAAGGGTTTCTGACTGAAGTGAAAATAAGTGGAACTAGGAGAGCTCAGACCTCCGTCAAAACCAAATGCAACGCCCATCTCGCAATGTTAATAAAAGTGTGTATCTGCCCCGTGATTCAGACTTGACCCAAAATATAGTAGGTTCTTCCTTGGTCCATGCTACACGCTTCCACCAAGTTTCATGAAAATGGGACCGGTAGTTTTTTTGTAATCCTGCAGATGAACGGACAAACTGACCTGAAAACAGTCACCATGTTGGTGACTGTTTTCAGGTCAGATAGTTCAGTGGCCCTCTTCGTGATAACATGAGTATTATCTCTGGTCTGGTTCAGGTCCTCGGGTCCAGAATCGGCCGTGTGTGTCTTTACGCTGCAGGACCTCAGGGCGCCATTCGCCGGGAGTTACCGGACCTTCGACATGCAGACCCATCAGTGGAGTCCGATGCTGGGAAAACACTCCTACCTGGGACAGGTGAGGAGGTCACTGTCACTCAACATTGAGAAGATATCCAGCCAAAGACATAGTCTGAAATCAGGTTAAGGATGTTACATGTAGCCGTAAGTCTTGTTTTATTTATTTGTTAGTGGCCGGGCAGCTCTGTTTTACTCAATATTATTACTATTCCTCCTCCTTCTTGGAAATCTGCTTTCTCATGCATTAAAATAGACCAGACTCTGCACATAGCTCCAGTCTGATGCTAAGTGGCAAATGATGTTTCGTGGCAAATTTCTGAATTTTATCTGAAAAACTGTATTTTTGACAGTATTATGAATTCTATCCTCATGTGAAATAGTGTATAATACATTTAAATTTAAATGCATGTCCAGATATGCTGTATCTCCAGTTCATACCGGTAGAAATAATCTGTACGCTGTCACATCTGTAAGTGCTACTGAGTTTATCACCACCCCATAGGACAGACGTACAGTAAGCATCTGTTTGTGTAAAAGATAAATTCCTGATATGTATAAAACTCAGAAGGTTATTCAACAACACAGCCGCTCTGAAAGTCTGGATTAAACAATATTACATCTGCTGCATGATAAGGAGAGTTTTTAACCTCCAATTCCTGATTCAAACAAGTTGATTCATCTGCTCTCTGTGTTTGTACAACACAAGAAAATACAAACACATTATAACATAATGGCATGTAACTATGGCTGTTAATCAATTAATTTGATTATTATTATTAATTATTGGTCGTGATCTGTTCAAAATGTACCTTAAAGGGAGATTTGTCAGGTATTTAATACTCTAATAATTAAATAAAATGTACATTTCTACACTAGAGATAGACATCTATAGAATGCACAATATAAATAATAGGTCTGTCACTTGATTAAAATATTCAATCACGATTAATCTCATGATTGTCCATGATTAATTGTGATTAATCGCAAATTAATCACACCTTTTTTATTAATTCAAAGTGTATCTTAAAGGGAGATTTGAATTAGTCATATTTAATACTCTTATCAACATGGGTGAGGACAAATATGCTGCTTTATGCAAATGTATGTATATATTTATCATTGGAAATCAATTAACAACATTAAACAAAGACAGGTCCAGAAAAATAGGAGGTTGGGCCTGGAGCCGATTCCTAATTAAAGAAAACCCATGTAAACACAGGGAGAACATGCAAACTCCATATAGAAGAGCCCCAAGCCGGATTCGAACCTATGACCTATTGTGAATTTCTCCACTGCGAGATTAATAAAGGAATATCTTATCTTATCTGACCCTCTTCCTGTGAGGCAACAGCACTAACCACTGCACAACCCCTGTTAAAATATCACTCAAACATATTTTTTTCACATAATATCCCAAATATATGTGATGTACACTTTAACTCCCAAGTGTGATGTACACTTTTACTCCACTTTTACCACAGATAAAGTAAAGTATAAAAACTGTTTAAAACTGTGTTACTATGGAAGGAAGGGAACTGGCATCCCTCAGGGTTTGATTCTGGGCCCAACTGTCTTCTCACTAATTTGAACTCTGGGCCTGTTTTATTGAAAATACTGATTTAACTGTGTAAATGTTACTGTGTGACTCTCCCTCCATGTCCTCCTGACAGTGTGGACTGGACAGCGCTACAGATTCTGAATTAGAGCAGGTGAAGAAGAGTTTCCTGACCAGTGGCAGCGTAAGAGGCAGTCCGATCGTGGTCTCTTCAGGGCAGCGGTACAGTCACATGGCTGCGATGAGGACGCAGGCAGCCGATGGCAAACAGTATACTGTCCTTTTCCTTCTTACAGGTAAGACGGCGGACTAAACTTCATTTGTTTTGCTGCTGTAACGTGGAATTCATATTCTGTATTATGATCATGTCTCTCTGATGTTCAGAGTCTGGATTCCTCCACAAAGTGGTTTTGTTGGATCAGGGTGCTTGGGTCATTGAGGAGATTCAGGTCTTCATACAACCTCAGCTGGTCAGAAGCATCGTCCTCTCCTCTTCCAAGGTAAACCTCACTCCTTCTTCTAATAATAAATATATTAATAAAAATATAAAAACAATATTTTGCAAACCAGTCTCAGCTGACTCACTGGGTTGTATGAGACAGCACAACCCCCCCCCCCCCATAGTGCATTTGTACAGGCAGCGAATTACAACCCATATTTACATTTATTGTTGGGCGGTGACCTCTAGTGGCCGTAGTAATGTAGTGCAATAATGTTAATGTATAATAATAATAATAATAATAATAATGTATAATATTTTCCTAAACCGAACTAAGTAGTTTTGTATGTAGGATGGAACCTGAAAAAAATAAAAAATAAACGAATAAACAACTCAATAAAATAAATATGTCTTTAAATGTAGCAAAAATAATATTAAAAATAAATGTTGATTGATTGATTGATTAAATGTGACATAGATTGAGATTCTGTTTTAATTTGCTTTATTATTTATTTACCTTTGTAGTTATTACTTTATTATTTTCACTTTTATGTATTTATTTATTTCATGACTTTTATTTATGTATTTATTTATTTTTAAATGTATGTATTTAATTAATCTCTTTATTTCAAATGTATGTATTTATTTATTTTGTTTATTTTTGCATTTGTTTATTTATTTATTTTGAAATGTATGTATTTATTTATTTTATATTTATTTTTGAAGTGTATGTATGTATTTATTGGTTTAACTGCTAAATATTTCACATGTGTTTTCCAGAGTACATGTCACAGTGTTTTCTGGTCCCGTAGGGAGTTCTGTATGTGGGGACATCGGAGGGCGTGACCGGCGTACCTGTGGCCAGGTGTTCTGTCTACAGAAGCTGCAGTCAGTGTGTCCTGGCCAGAGATCCTCTGTGTGGATGGAGCCGGACTGACAGCGTCTGCACTACAGTGGACAATGGTCACCACAACATGTATGTCACAGTTATCTTCATATCTGGGGATAAAATTAAATAATATGACTTTATTACTCCTGTCAGTTAGATAGTACTAACAGAAACCAGCAGCCATCTATGGAGGACAGAACCTGACAAAATAAATATAAAAAATAATGTAGTCATTGGTTAATCAGTAAAATTTGACAGAAATTGATTTTTGTTTTAATTTGCTTCTTTATTTATTTAACTTTGTATTAATTTCCTTATTTATTTACTCCTCTGTTTAATTTCCACTTTTTTATTTATGTATTTATTTTCAAGATATTATGAAATTTGTTTGGGTGATGGACTGGCTGGATCATCTGATACATGATTCATTAACACTGCTGCCTCAATAGGGCAAGCAATGGCAATGAAAGCAATGGCCCTTATTTGCATAATGAGGCAGAAATGCATAAAGAAATGTGAAAACAAACATATGACTAAATGAATAAAGAAAAGAACACAGTTAAATAAGCTGTGGAAATAATTAAGCAAAGGAAAAACAGAAATAAATACATGCTTAAACATAAATATAAAATAAATAAATACATATATTACAGACATTACATTATACATTAAAAAAATGCAAAAATAAACAAATACTTTTAAAAATGTATAAATACAAATACATAAATAAATACATTAAAATAAATAAAGAAAAAATACTTAAATAAAAGTGGAAATTAAACAGAAGAGCAAATAAATACAGGAATTAATACAAAGATAAATAAATAAAGAAGGAAATTAAAACAGAAATCAATTAATGTCACATTTTATCATTTAATTAATGACTAAATTATTTTTTAATGTTATTTTTGCTGGTTTCAATGGCATAAAAGTCCAGATGCATTTTACTGTTTATTAAATGAAAGGAATTACAAATAATAAGGCTAACTGGAATAACTCAACATGATGACGAGGCTAAATACACTCTTTGGCCCCAACAACATGTAAACCTTTAACATTTCTATGTGGAATTAAGGTACGTGGTTACAGAGTGAGTTATGTGTTATTTTTGTCGGTGTGACTTTAGACAGAATAAATACAAAAATACAGGCTTGTTGATAGTGAAATATCTGTAGATCGTGGTACATATTTGTGGATTACAAACATTAAAGTCCAATAAACTCTTCCATATGTTGGTTTACTGCTCAGGGCTCAAGACCTGAAGGACGGCAACGTGGGAGAACAATGTCGGGGAGGAACCAGGACCAGCCGGGTCTCAGGTAACAGAGATATTAAATCTAAACACAGATGTGAGATGACATGTTGTTTGTTGTTGTTTCCAGGTTTCAGCTGAAAACGCTGAGCGTTACTCAGCACCAGCACCGTCTCTCTCTTGATTTATTCTGAAATCTTGTGTCCTTCAGAAGTCAACGTTCATTTGAGCTCGGCTGTGAGGCTTCAGTGTGTGAAACCCTCCAACCTGGCCACACTGACCTGGACCTCCCCTCGCTTCAAACACCTGCCAGAGAGCCTCTTTATCCGGTCAGCTGACGGCAGCCTGAGCTTCCTCGCCACCGCCGACACCTTTGGGACCTACAGCTGTGAGGCGGAGGAAGCCGGGTACAAGGAAGTAGTCGGCAGCTATGATGTCCGGCAGGTTGCTCCTCCTCGCTCCTCCAGCCCAGTCAAGGAGGCCACCAGATACCATGGGACCAATGACAACGATGAGTCCTTTGAGGACATCGTAACAGAGGAACCGGTGACTTCTACGATACCGTCAGGAAACCCAGAGGATGAACCGATGAAGGACGAAAGACACACATTTACGACCTTAAAAGACGAGACCAACTCCAGTAACAAAGATTCTAGATGGATTAACAGCGGCTTGAGCTTCACCCTGACCCCCAGAAATGACTCCCAGTCCCAGACAGAACCGCTTGATAAGACTTGTGTTAAAGAGAAGAGTTACCACAGCGAGCTGGTTGTGGTTTCCCTCCTGCTGGTGACCTGCATCTGCATCCTGGTACTTGGGGGTCTCTACACATGGAGCCAGAGGAAGACTGGTTTCAAAATTAGTCTGGTCAGTCCAGAGGACGGCAGCAAAACAAACCAGTCTATGGAGAGTGTTCCTTCCCTGAGCAGCCCAGAGGATGCTGGTACCGTGCTTAAGGTGGTCGAGTAACGACATCTCAAAATCCTACCTTCAAACATTTCAACAGTTTTGTGAAATCCAGATGTTTTTTCAGAACAGATTATTTTCAGTACAGATGTTGCCCCAGTTTTTGCCTCTCATCTACATTACATTTGAGTGACAGTGGAAGCCACCCGCGATACCCAGCAGGTGATCTGGAAATAAAATAACGGTACCACTTCATTTTACAGCTCCGCAAATTTCATGGTAATTAGGTGATAATAATAAGCAACCTTATTTGACCTTATTAGTAAACTATTTGAAATTTCTTTTACCTCAATTACCCCAATATTTACCTCAAAGTGTATCAATAATTACTTTAATATAAACATTATTTAATAATTTTATTCCTATATTTCCCAGTAGCTGGTAATTTATTTAATACGTATCCAAGAAAAGAATACAAAGTTAATTGATATGTTTTATTTCCGTGTCTGCTGATAAATAGATGATAATTGGAAAGTAACTTACCGGTATTTTAAATTTCCTCAAAAACTCCCTGAATCAGCTACCAGGTTACTTTTGTGTAGAAAATAAGTCACAATGGCGAGATTCGTTCCTGCCTCAGGACCCTATTTTAACCATTAGATGATATTTTAGCATATAAATATTAATCACTGTTTATAATAAAGTAATTTTTGATAAATACTGAGGTAAATATTGGGGTAATTTGGCAGTAATTCCAAAGACATTTCAAATATTTACTCACCTACATACTAAATCACCTTATTACCATGAAATTAGCAGACCTGTAAATGAAGTTACCAGAATATTTAAAGGTTTTTTTTTTTTTTTAGAGAGAGAGCTAATGAGAGAGATTTTTTAAATTATGAATATGGCACCTGTCGGATGGTCAAAACCTTGTTACAGAAAGACAACCATGTATGTGACATGTTCTTCTGAACCTAGTAAACTTAAACAACTGCTGTAATATATATATATATATATATATATATATATATATATATATATATATATATATATATATATATATATATATATATATATATATATATATATATATATATATATATATATATGTAAAATAATGTACACATGTATATATATATATATATATATACATATATATAACATGTATATAAAGATTTATTTTTATTAGCGAAAGGCTAATAATATTGAATATAATATTCAAATATTGGAACCACAAAAATAAAAAAGAAATTGCTAATTATAGAAAAAAATGTGGTAATATTTTATTGATAATGAACTTATCCTTGTGTCAAATATGTTTTTAACTGCATAATAATTATTATCATTATTATCATTATTTTTATTACTATTATTTGTAATATTCATCATATTAATTACTATGGACATTAAAAATACATAGTTTCATTAGATAGGAATGTGTAACAATGATTTTTACATGTTTTACTACATGTTGAATGACTCAAATTGTTGTTATGAATATTTTCTTAAATTATATGTCAGTATTTTGTGTTAAAAATCAGGGATTATGCTGTATGAATATTGAGTCCTGTCTTGTGTTGATATATTGTTTGTGTTATGAACACAGTTAAATGAATGTATGTAAACAGGATGAGATGTGAAACCTGCTGTGAATGTAAGAAGTTAGAAGCAAACAGTTTATATTTTTTCATAATTTAATCATGAATTCATTCTTATATTGTTTTTTTTCTGTTTAATTGTCTTCACAAACGCCGTCTCCTCCCATGTTTCAGTTTAAAACTATAAAATGTGAACATGTTGAATATTTATTGTTTTCATTTATGTAGAATCAAAATTAAAGGTAACACTGTCCTTATATTTGGATTTATCATCATTTGGCTCATCATCCTGGCTCTAAATGTAATTATAGTTTTGTTTTATTGATGATGATTTCTGATAAATCGTGTTAGTGTACAGATCAGTTTATGAAACTTTGTTTTATTTGTGTTTAAAGTAGCTGCAGTGATTAAAACGTATAAACAAACCGTATCAGTTTATGTGGATAATGAAATTAACATTTTCTATACTATTTATAGAAGTTAAGTTGTTAATGATTACTAAATGGTAGAAGAAACTGTTCATCTATAAACATCATATAGATATTTGTAACACTTCATTTATGGTTAATGCTGACGTGCATACAAAAATACATTTGAAGTGGGATATATCACAAGATATGTATGAAAATAAAAATATATCCTAAAGACATGAGAGGATCATGTCATGAAACTGCAGAATTTAATTTAGATTTAATTAAGTAATTGCATGTAATTCATTAAGGTACTGGCACCTTTTAGGGTCCAACCCAGGGTTTCCTTAATACAGAGAAGTTAGATTCAGACACATCGCAGTTCTGTCAGTAATTAAACAGAAGTTGGTTTCATGAGTGTCTTCTCGGAAATGATGGTGTGGATATCCGCATGCTCCCTTCACGTGTAATCGGAGAAATTACTATACGCAAAGGCAGCTGTCTTTCAGCATACGGTACCAGAGACAGAGCAGCTGGAGTCAAAATTACAAAGTTTAACAATGCAATAGACTAAATTGATTAAGATAATGGTCACACAAAGGGAAAGTTCTCACGTCTGAGAATTATTATTAGGATTATTCCCACTCAAAATTAACTTGTTTGGCTGGCATCTAACCTCTACGAGATTTTAATGAGTACCTGAAGGCAGCATCATTTCACCCTGGAAAGAATCAACAGAGAAGTTCAACATAGAAAGCTCCGCCTGAAAACTACGAATTAAGCTGCAGGTAAATATCTCTAATATCATCTCACAATTATATTTATACATTGAAAGAAATTCAAGAGAATACATTTACTTCTTAGTATTCTTATTATACTTCGTAGCCTTTGTGGTCAGAATAATTTCAGCTAACGTTACTAACTGCGCCACAAACCTTAACAGACTTATCGATAATGTTGGCTAACATTAACAGTTTAGCTCGCAGGTAGCAGTCTGTTTTTAATAACACAACAATTGTGAAGTCTTCTTTAATAACACTTCGTGTGATATTAAAGAGTCAGCATTTAATATGTAAGTCAAATCAGCAGTCAGACCTGAGAAATAGCACTTCCTGTTTATGCGGCATAGAAGTCGAGACCAGACTCCGTTTAAAATTCAGTGAATTATAGATATCTCAGATTTGTTAAGAGATGTGGACACTTGCTGGAGAAAGTTTGGCCTCCAATAAGTCCACAAGGTACTGTGCAAAATTCGGCTCATGTGTTATAATCTAGTTTATGTTAGAAAAATATTTATTTTAATTTCAACCACCACAAACAGGCCAGCTTGACGTGGGCGTATAAACAAGGCAACTGAATTACAAACCCTCCTTTTTAAAAGTATCATTTGCGTTTATATAATGTGACAGCTGTGACAGTGGAAATATGTTAATGTTTCATTCAAGTCTTCATGTTATGTTGAGCCGCAATACTAGAAACCCAGCCCAGTGTTAATCTTTGTATTTCCAGAGGTCAGAAACTAAAAGATTAGCATGCTGATCTTTTGGGTGAATTTGAACATAATAGAAACACTGCTGGGATTAAACTCAAGTAGTTTTGAGCTGCTTTATTTGGGTAATTCTGTTTTCTGCTACTTTCTACTTCTATATGGAGGATGTAACCAGACAAAATCTAAAATAAATGAATACATGACTCAATAAAAATGTAAATAAGTCATTAAATATCCTAAAAATAATATTAAAATATATGTAGCCAGTAATTAATTGATA
The DNA here is from genome assembly GCA_947000775.1 of Pterois miles. Classification (NCBI taxonomy): domain Eukaryota; kingdom Metazoa; phylum Chordata; class Actinopteri; order Perciformes; family Scorpaenidae; genus Pterois; species Pterois miles. The sequence goes on along the minus strand of CAMQGK010000568.1, from coordinate 5,534,440 downwards.
TAATGTGACATAAATTGATATTTCCGTTATTTTTTGTATTAATTGCCTTATTTATACTCTAAAACTTCTGTTTATTTTCCCCTTTTATTTATTCATGTATTTTTTTTATTAATTTTTAAATTTTTGCATCTATTTATTTATTTCCATTTTCTGCTACTTTCTTCTCCTATATGGAGAACGTAACCTCCCAAAATCAAAACTATATGAATATATAAATAAATATTAAATATAGCAAAACTAATATTAATTATTTGATAAGATGTGACATTAATTGATATTTCTGTTGTAATTTGCTTCTTTATTTATTTTTGTATTGATTTCCATATTTATTTTCTCAAGCTTCTGTTTAGTCCCCCTTTTACTTATTAATGTATTTATTTTTTATACATTTTTAAATGTATTTATTTATTATTGCATTTATTTATTTATTCATGCACCATTTTCCCATTGCATTTCTTTTGAAGCTGAAGTGTCTCACCTTAAACTCCTCCCCGAGGTTGAGCTCGTTCCAAGTGGGAACCTCCAGGCCATACTGCCAAAATACAAAAAAAAATGTCTATACAAAAATAGATAAATAAAATATAATGCAAAAATAAATAATTGTATGAATGTAAAAAAATAATGTAGATAAACAGATAGACAAATGAATAAAGTTAAAATTAAACAAGACTAAATAAATAAGGGAATTAATACAAAAATAAATAAAGAAGCAAATTAAAACAGAAATATCAATTTGTGTCAGATCTGATCAGTTAATTAATGACTACATTTATTGTTGATATTATTTTTTAGTATATTTAATGGCATATTTATTTATTTATTTACTGAGTCATTTCTTTATTTATTCATTTATTTTTGATTTTGGCAGGATCTGTCCTCCATATTTCTGGACCCAGTCTGCGACCTCTGACCTCTACCATGACGTCCACGTCAGTCACCACCATCGGAGGAGTGGTGGTCGTCACTCAGGTCATTCCTAAAGAGGAATCCGGCATCCCGCTCCAGGCTGCTGCCGCCGACACCCATAAGGCTCCGCCTTCAGCGTCACAGGCCCCACCCACTGCCTCCAAGATTGATGACATGACCACCATGTTCCTGCGGGGGCAGCCACATGGCCTTGGGGTGAGACACTGTTTGTTTCATAAAGAGTTATAATGGTTAAAGCTGCATTTTAACTGATTTCGCTGATGCTTACATACTCTTATTCATAAGCTCAGAGTCACTTGAAGAGACTAAAAACTAACCCATCCGTTAAAATCCTCACACTTAGTGTTATCTAAAAGATTCTCAGTCATGGCTCAATATTTAGATGATTTCCACAATCTGGACGAGGTCTTTGAATTCATATTTGTTTGAGCCAGAGTGTACAGATATTCACATTTCACACACTACATGAAAGTCGGTTTGACAGTCATCAGCAAAACCCTGATTGTTTGATGGATCTAAAGTTGATCTTTCTAGACGCTGATGTTTTTGAGCTATAACTAACTAACTACTAACTATATAGCGGAACCAAAATCTGCTCCCCAGATAGAATTAGAGCACACCCATGTCACATGCAGTCAAAGGGAGTGGTGCGCTTATTAGTGGAGAAACCTCATGGAAAGTGAAAAGCTGAGTAACACTGCCAACGTTGCTTTCATCCAACTTAAGGTCAGAGTGCTAAAACCGGGTAAAAATGGCTAAATGCAAGTTCAGTTACCTATGGTTGGAGAACAATGAATGAATGAATAATTTTGAACCCCCCCCCCCCAAAATTAAATTGAAATGGAAATTTTTGGAGCCCCAAAGAAAAAAAAAAAAAGGTTGAAAAAAAAAAAAAAAAAAGAAAATACCAGCAATCATCCGCGTGAGTAGTTAAAATATTAATTAATAAAATTTTAAAAATATAAAATGTCTTATATTTTTTTTATTTTAACCTGTAGATACCCTTTTATTTTATTTTTTTCATGACTTCATCCATCCATTCTTCTCAATTTTTATAAAAAATAAAAAATAACATCACTAATTCTTCCTCCTTCATCCCCATGTTTTTTTACACTCTTTATTTATTGATATTTTTTTTTTTTTTAGTCGGGACTCTTTTTTGATGAATCTGTTAGGGTGTGTTGTGCTGTTTGGGTCCAATCGTTGCTCTCCACACACTATAGGAACGAAACTGTTTATTTATCACATCATGTCGTTATGTGTGAGCTCTCTCACGTTTTACACATCTGGTAAGGTCTGAAACATCTGTTAGTGTGGACCAGCCTTAAGGAATGGGTGTATTTCTCTGTAGAGTGTAAAGTTACCCTGACACTCCTCACTAACCTCTCTGCCCGTTTAGTGACTGCTGGTTATCGCATCTCCCTCAGTAACAAAATGTTGTTCCTATTAGTCAGTCAGACACAGAAACATGGGGAAATAGGGTCCATGCTGAAAAATACCAGAGTAGTACAAGTTTGGGATTTGCTTGAGGTCACATGTTCTTATAGGTATAAAGTTTTAAATTGTCCCACAACAAAACAGGAAGTCCTGAAATAATGTTTTTCATCTTGGTGTACATGATAAAAACTTGCATGTACAAATTATTATTGTGTGGTACAAGATAAGGCTGGGCAATATATCAATATAATTATCAATATCATGATATGTGACAGGATTCATCCTAGAATTTGGATATTGAAACATTGTGATATGGCGAAAGTGTTGTCTTTTTTGCTTTTAAAGGCTTCACTGCAGTAAAGTAACTTGATTTTCTTTATATTGCCTAGCTCTACTACAAGATGAAATATATATAATCTTTCAGGACACTGGAGGCTCCATAATTAAACACTCATTTTTAAGGTATTGTTACTTAAGTAAAAGATGTGAATACTCTGTCCACACATGTAATAATATGTAGTAATATAGAAGTGTGTGTGTGTGTGTGTGTGTGTGGTTTCAGGTTGTTCAGATCATTATCGGCCTGCTGTGTATTCTCTTCAGTGTGACCGCCACCTTCTCACAGATCCTGATGCTCCATGCTCCGTTCTGCCTCGCTCTCACTGTACGTAAACTTTATTCCCTCGCAGGAACCGATCACTGATCAGTAACTTGTCTCATAGAGTGTTAAAAGCTCAGACAAAGAGTAATAATAAAACGTGTTTCTCTGCGGTCGCTCAGTTTGTGGTGTCCGGCTCTCTGGTCCTGGCGGCGGCAAGACGTACTTCAGTCTCACTGGTGAGTTTTAACTCTTCATCATCACTCGTGTGGAGGGAGACCACTGAAACTGGATCAGAGCCCAGTATGAGTGTCTGTGTCTGCTCTGGGTTCAGGTCTGGGTGACTCTGGTGTGGAACCTGATCAGCGTCCTGCTGGGCCTGGCGGGCGTGGCCTATACCAGCTGGCTGCTGGCTTATAGCGTCCCTTCTGAACGCTTCTGTGAAACGTTAACCGCTACTGGGTTCGTGCCCACGGAGCAACAGAAACTTGAATGCAGCCAGAAGTTGGACGTGATGGATGTAAGTTTATCTCTCTGACTGGTCCGGATGTCGGTCCAGATGGTCCAGTGTACCTTAGTTCAGGTCTACAGGTCTCTGTGGTGTGTGTTTTAACACCAACAGCACCAGAAATAATGTTACAAAGTTATATCGAAAATGTCTGCCATCAATAATGAACCTTTATTTACCTAAACTGACCTTTAATTCTGTTGTCTGTTTAATGATCATGTATTTACTGATCTCCTCTTTTCAGTCTGATCTAGTCTTGGTCAAGTTGTTATGGCCGCCGACCTTTTAATATTGATTATTATCTGCCGATTCTATTGATTCTCTGATTCTATTTGATCAAACCTGTCTGACTAATTGAAGTAACAGCTGTAGATTACTGACTTTGACACACCTGATTGTTCACAAGCTAGTGAATTATGAAAACCTGCTAAAATGAAGAATAAATAAATAAATCAATAACCAAATTACTTGATAGATAAACATGTTATGAAATGTAGCCATTAATTAATTGATAAATGTGGTAAAATTTATATTTCAGTTTTAATTTGCATCTTTATTTATTTATCTTTGTATTAACTCCCTTATGCATTTACTGTTGTATTTGATTTTATTTATGTATTTATCTTTTTTACATTCAGCTTCAAACAGTTGAAATGCAAAGAGAAAATGGTGCATGAATAAATAACTGAATAAATGAAAAATACATAAAGACACGCTTTAAAAAAAAATAATAATAATAAATTCATAAATGCAAAAATAAATAAATAAATTCACAAATAAATAAAAGGGAAAACTGAAAAGAATATTAACTGAATAAGGGAATTAATACAAAGATAAATAAACAAAGAAGCAAATTAAAACAGAAATATCTATTTATTTAACATTTTATCAACTAATTGTTGTTTGCTGCATTTAATCAGATATTTATTATGCATTTTTTTAAAATTAATTTTAACAACTAGATTTAAAAATGATAAAATGAAAATGTGAGTATACAAAAGAGAAAATTAAAATGAGGGAATTAATACAAAATTAAACAAGTAATGAAGCAAATTATAACAGATATCAAGTTATGTCACATTTTATCAATTAATTAATGGCTGTATTTACTCTGAATGTGTCCTGGTTGTCTCTGGATGTTTCAGGTGGTTGTTTACGGACTTTTTGGTGTCCTCCTGGTTCTGCTCGTCCTGCACGTTTGTGTCACCATCACCGTCTGTGTTTTCTGCAGCAGAGCCCTCAGACTCCGTAAACACCATGTCCCCTTCATGGTGAGACTTTTTATTTCAGCCACATGGCAAAGAAAAATGTCATGTTCATTTTCAAAGGGATCCCCTGACCTCTGACCTCTAAATATGTGAATGTAAATGGGTCTATGGGTACCCACCAGTCACCCCTTAACAGACATGCCCACTTAATCATAATCACATAATCTCATCGTCAATTCAGCACACTGACAGCTGTTGTTGCCTGTTAGGCTGCAGTTTGCCATGTTATGATTATGGAGCATATTTTTAATGCTAAATGCAGAACCTGTGAGGGTTTCTAGACAATATTTGTCATTGTTTTGTGTCCTTAATTGATTTCCAATAGTAAATATGTAAATACATTTGCATAAAGCAGTTTATTTGTCCACTCCCATGTTGATAAGAGTATTAAATACGTGCAATGTGCAATCAATTTGGGATTAAATACGGATAATTATGTGATTAATCGTAATTAAATATTTTAATCGATTGACAGCCCTAATATGTACATGCTGTGTATTTATAATGAATTTATCTTCTAAAACCCTGAATTCTATAACTATTGGCTCGTTCACACAACACGACTTAAGCCCTGATGCTCTGCTCCCCGACAGTTTTTGCAGTTCCCCGACAAAAACCCCACATCAGAGGCAAATTAACGTTGTCTCGACGCTCGCACATTGGCGCCTGTGCATCGTGTGAGGTGCTCTTCAACGCTCACCGATGCCTCGCAGACACATTCCAGCTATCTAGCAGGCTAAATACCTGGACTTCTGAGGGAGTCTGGCCATGAGCTGCAGCCAATGAGAGCACAAGACAGGGAGGGGAGGAGGGGTCGCCGGTAAAAACAGGAACTTGCTGGATGTGCTGCTTTTGCATCACGGAGTGAAGTTGTTGTCGCACCTTGAGGAATAAATAGTAAAAAAAGAGAGTTGAAACTGGTGAAAAACTTCTTTAACAGCTTAAACACAAGACGCTCCTCAAACATTATGTCCACAGCTGGATCCTTAAACATACAGTCCACATTATGTACTGGATTTTTTGGACTATTCAGGTGCATTATGGGAAATGTGGAGTCCATCTAAAGACAGAATATCTCCATCTCTGCTGCTCTGATTTAGAGGTTTCTGTTTTAATCTCTCAAAAGTGTTTTATTGAAGTGACAAACTACATCAGACAGAACAGTTTAACAGTAGATGATTTTTTTGACCTTTGACCTTCAGGTGGAGGTCAATGATGGCAGCGCTCTGATGTCCGGTGCAGCGTCGGGGCTCGGCAGCGATGTCGCTCTTTTGGGCAGCGAAGAAGAAGAAACATTGCCTCCAAACTCACCGTGAGCGGGGAGGACCAATGAAGTACCACTAATAATACTACAGCAGAGTACTATCATACTGTCATAATCTTTAATCGCCTTTCCAGCTGCTGCTCTCTTCGTCTGCTCTTCATCAGTTGATTTTTGATGCCGTGTGACCTACAATGACATTAGTCATTGTGTTACACTGCATTCTGGGTCATTCAGGGGTTAATCTGCTGAGGTTGTGATTTTGTTTAAATGTGTAGCAGATGATATAGACACTACTTTTGTGTTATTTCAAAAATTGCAACCCAGCATATCAGGATAAACAGGAATCAGATTGTAAACATAAATAACTGAAAGTTTATGCATGTTATGCCAAATTCAGCAGAAGGCACTAAAAGGCAAAGACTGACTTTTTGAAAGCATTTTGCAAGTTATCTATTGTTTGTCCCAAACTATGCAAAACTAAATGGACCCATTTTTGAAGGGAGTTTGGTGTTATTTTAATGCCAAATTCAGCAGAAGACACTAAAGGTAAACACTGACTTGTTGAAAGCTTTTCATGGGTTATCTAATGGTTGTCCAGAGGAAAGCAAAACTAAACGCACACATTTCTGAAGGGAGTTTGGTGTTATTTTAATGCCAAATTCAGCAGAAGACACTAAAAGTAAACACTGACTTGTTGAAAGCTTTTCATGGGTTATCTAATTGTTGTCCAGAGGAAAGCAAAACTAAACGCACACATTTCTGAAGGGAGTTTGGTGTTATTTTAATGCCAAATTCAGCAGAAGACACTAAAAGTAAACACTGACTTGTTGAAAGCTTTTCATGGGTTATCTAATGGTTGTCCAGAGGAAAGCAAAACTAAACACACACATTTCTGAAGGGAGTTTGGTGTTATTTTAATGCCAAATTCAGCAGAAGACACTAAAAGTAAACACTGACTTGTTGAAAGCTTTTCATGGGTTATCTAATGGTTGTCCAGAGGAAAGCAAAACTAAACGCATACATTTCTGAAGGGAGTTTGGTGTTATTTTAATGCCAAATTCAGCAGAAGACACTAAAAGTAAACACTGACTTGTTGAAAGCTTTTCATGGGTTATCTAATGGTTGTCCAGAGGAAAGCAAAACTAAACGTACACATTTTTGAAGGGAGTTTGTTGTCTTAGTGCCAGTATCACAAAGGAGCATTATTTACAGCTACTGTTTAGTAGACTGTGGATTACAGAGTTGAAAATGACCTTCATGTCATTGCACACAAATGTGTTTGAATTAAATTAACTAAAAATAAATAAATACAATCAAGCTATAAAGTCACCGTTAATGTTGTGTGCTTCACAAATAATTGCTGCAGTGGCTGTGATTCTTGGAAGCACTCTTTAACATACATAAAACATATTTTTATCAACAAAAACAAACATATTACAGTGCTTTAAGGAAGCTTATTAATTTACCACAGGGACACAGCAGAAGACTGGTAATGGAGTTTGGGGTTCACTGGACCCAGCTGGACACTGAATAAATAACATTAATAAATAATAATCTAGGAAAATGTAATACAGCGATAATGGCGGGATACTCAATACTGGGATAATATGGATTTATATTAGATAATATGAATTTATATTAGTTACATGTCATGTTCAATCCAGTTTGTAGTCGGTAAATGATATGTAGAGTCACTTTATTATACTATGAATTTTTTCGGTACTTGAAAACACACCTGATTGCCACAATTTGTCTCAAACATTGTGCTCCTTCTCAATCAGTCAAGACATGAAACATATATTTTTAGACTTATTTCTATATACTTTCATATTCTATTTTCATCTAAAATGTACCAGTAAATGCACTTTACTAAAAACCACTCTACGGCCTTTACTTAACAGTAATCCCAACAAACTAAATTAAAAACCGTTATGACAGTTTAATTGTAAATATTCCCCATGAATTGAGCCATAGATTTTGAATATGAGATGAGAATGTCTGCCCTGAGAGTCTCGTGTGTTTTTATTTGTCTCTGGAAGCTTTTCTATCTGATTTAATGCCTTTTCAATAAATTTAAGACTTTTTTTCCACGTTGTTTGTTCTTATTGAAGAAGGTTCTTTATTTAAAATGTATTAGTTGATCAACAGATAATGATTTAATAGATGATTCATGATTAATAATAATCCAGATGTGCCCAGATAAAAATGTTGCTCTTATGTCATCAGAGGACAAAAATGTCATTAGATTATATATTAATATTATTTTCCTCTTTCACTGTCTTGGATCTGTTAACCAACATCAGTCCAGATCATACGATGGAGATACTAAGGCCACAATGAGGAAAAACAAATAGATCTGAGATTTCAAGTTTAAAGTCATTAAGTGCACGATTAAAAAAAGTTATGTTTAAAGTTGTAATATTATGAGAATAAAGTAAAAAAATTGTAATATTGGGAGAGAGTTTAAGAGAAATTCATAATATTAAGCAGTAATTTGATGTGTTATTTTAGAGGGAAAATATTGTGAAAATGAGAAACGTGGAGCATCTTGTGAAGTTATACTTTAGGTTTCACAAATAACCAAACACTTTTGTCACATCAGCACCACATTATCACCAGTTTAAGGACCTTGACTTTATTCTCATAATATAACAACTTTTTTCTTGTGAAGTTATGACTTTATTCACATGATAATATGACTTTTTTCCCTTTAAATAGAATGACTTTATTCTCATTGAATTACAGCTTTTTTCTTGTAATATTATGACTTGAATATTTGACTTTTTTTGTTCCTTGTAGTTATGACTTTATTCTTGTAATATGACTTTTCTCGTAAAGTTATGACTTTATCCTCATAATATTAGGACTTTTTTCTTATAATATTATGACTTTATTCTCGAAATCTATAATGTTTTTTTCCCCTCAATGTAGCCCTGATACTTTGTTGTAAGGTCAAAACAACCAAATATTCATTAATTTTCAGAATTTTAACCCTTTAAATGTCAGTTTGTTTATATAATGCCATGTTTTTTATGTTTACTGTATACTAAATGCTTGGGGTGATTTGATTTTTTTACAATCTGTGATAAGTCAATGATTAGAAACAGCACTGATTTTGATGCTTTACATTGAACACTGCAGTGCTCTGTAATGCAGCAGCGGTGCCCCCTAGTGGACACTGTGAGAATAGCATGTATTAGCTCCACAGGACAAACATGAGAAAATGGCTCAACCTGGTGCAAAATAGTAAAAAGTACAAGACAAGGCTCTTGATTGAATGTCTAGAAGATAACCTGCAAATTGTGACATCTGATTGGAGATCTGCAAAAACTCTCACAAGACTTGCTACCTGACTAACCTTAACCATTTGAGGTCAATGCCTAACGTTTACTATTAAAGGTCAGTACCTATCCTTAACTATTCAAGGTCAATGCCTAACTTTAACTGTTTGAGGTCAGTAACTAACCTTAACTATTTAAGGTCAATGCCTAACCTTAACCATGTCATGAGAGTTTCCCCAGTTTGCTGACACAACCTTATAGAATGTATGATTTTATGCTTTAATGGCTGTGGGATCACACATGTTGGTTTTTAATGTGTGTAAATGGGAACATATTTGTCCTTAAAGGTCTGAGTGTATTTTGGCTACACAGTTTATTATCTGCATATAAAATATTATATATTATTACATAGCCATACATAAAGTAAATTGAGCTCCATTGCAACATAAGCGGTGAACACATGAATGAATCAATAATTATATTAAAATAATTATATATATATATATATATATATATGTAAAACTGAATTTCCTCACTGTGGGACTAATAAAGGAATATCTTCTTCTTCTTCTTCTTCTTCTTCTTATTCTGCATAATGAGTTTATAATGATGAATTTTGGCACTTATAAGTTTATTTTATGAAAAGACTTTTGTACTTCTACTTAAGTCAACTTTTGGATGCATGAACAGAGTATTTACTGAAGTAAATGATCAGAGTTTTTTGAGTATTTCACTGATTGTTACTTGTATGCTTTTATTTTGAAGTTCCCAACCGGAAGTAGAATCTGGTAAAAATGAGCTAAAGGACGCTAGCTGGTGTCTCCTCCCCGACAGTAGGTTTCTACTCCCTCTACTGTGGTTATGTGTACTATTTAAATTATAACGAGGACATTAAACTCTGCGGAGGTTAATGAATAAAACTATTCTCTTCAGAGGGTTTTATTCCCGCTGAATGAAGCTTTATAACAGTGTTTAATGTTAGCTAAAGTTAGCTAGCTGTCGGTGTTTGTTAGCTGATAATGTTTCAGTGCAGCATGTCTGTTTACTTGGTTAAATAGTTAGTTAGTAGTTAGTAATGTTAGTCTAATGTGCTAGCAACATGTTGTTGTTTACTTAGTTGTATAGTTAGTAATATTAGTGTAGTGTTAGCAACATGTCTGTTTGCCTAGTTAAATTGTAGTTAGCAATGTTAGTCTAGTGTGTTAGCAACATGTTGTCTATTTACTTAGATATATAGTTAGTAGTATTAGTGTAGTGTGGTAGAAACATGTTGTCTGTTTACTTAGTTATATAGTTAGTAATATTAGTGTAGTGTGGTAGAAACATGATGCCTGTTTACTTAGTTATATAGTTAGTAATATTAGTGTAGTGTGGTAGAAACATGATGTCTGTTTACTTAGTTATATAGTTAGTAATATCATTGTAGTGTGGTAGAAACATGATGCCTGTTTACTTAGTTATATAGTTAGTAATCTTAGTGTAGTGTGGTGGAAACATGTCTGTTTATTTAGTTAAATAGTAGTTAGTAATGTTAGTCTAGTGTGTAAGCAACATATTGCCTGTTTACTTAGTTATATAGTGTGTTGGCAACATGTTGAATGTAGTTCAGGTTCAACATGAATGAATGAACCTGATCAAGTACCCTGTCCATCAGGTGAGGTGAGGAAGCAGTATGGATAAAGTGAGGAGGATCCTGGTTCATGTTTGTAAAGACCGATCAGCTCCACAACGAGCTCACTTTGTTCAGGTCAGTGCAGTCTTTACTGTAACAGTATTTTTACAGTGTGGTATTAATACTTTTACTGCAGTAAAGGATCACAATACTTCCCCCACTACTGGTCCAGTGTTGCCAGAGTCTTACATTTAAAGGGTTTTATTGTTCCTCAGTCCGTCATAGTTCCTCTTCTTCTGTTGTCAGAGTATAACCGGTCACTTCAGTGACTGTGGTGATGATGAGGTGGAGGTGAGCTGCTCACTGGAGAAAAACCAGTTTGTCCTTTACAGAGGAGACAGAGGACGAGGCACAACTCTGAAGGTGAGACACTAAACATTTACCTTCTGTCTTTAATATCATATTTATGTTATATTTACCTCTCTGTGTTTAACAGTACGGGACACACAAAAACAGTCCAATATCAGACCTGCATCCATGTCAACGCTCTGTTAAATATAGCTTAGAGATATTTTTGCCAGTTGTCAGCAACTGCCTTTTTAAAGACATGTTAAGGCTTCAGAATTCGCCAGTGGGACACTTACTAATGTATTTTACATGGTAGAACAAAATGTAAAAAACCTCTTCAGCTTGTGTTAAACACAGACCTTATTTCAGATATCTAACTAAAAACACACTGACTTCCAGATGAAGACATGACATCATGCTGACCTATTTCTGGGTTTTAAGATAGGTTCTTGTAGCACCCTATTTCACAGACATAAACTTAGTAAGAGAATAGAGAAATAATACTGCAGTAAAAAATATTGCAAAAGTCAAGACTGGAACAGTGAGGCAAATTCCTTTATTTTTGGTGTACACTGAAAACATTTGGGTTCGACATTAAAAAATGAATATGAGACAAGAAATCAGTATTTCAGCTTCTACTTCCAGGTATTAACATCTAGATCTGTTACACAACTTAGAAGATGCACCTTTTGTAACGGAACACCAAATTTTTAGGTGAGCAAAAGTAAAGGAACAGACTTAAAATAGATTAAAGTGAATGATACGTAATATGTAGTTATGAAAAAATGTTTCTGTAGACTTCTGAGTTCATTTTGCTGCCATCATGTGTTACATCATCAGTGAGATCAATGAGCCATCCCAGAAGAAGCCATGCAAGCCCAAGCCATGACATTACCTCCACTGTGTTTCATAAATGAGCTTGTGTATTTGGGATCACAAGCAGATCTTTTCTTTCTCCACACATTAGCCTTTCCATCACTTTGGTAAGGAGACAGTGAACGCATCACTGTGGATGCTACAGTAACTCTCCTGATTGTGAACTGGAGACTTCTATTGTCTGTTGTGCTCATATACTGCAGCTGGCACATCGCTGCATGCAAGTCCCAAATCTTGTCGGTTAATGGTTAATATTTGGTTAATGAGCGTTGGTTATTGGTTGACAAAATTTTTCAAAATTAACATCCCTAACGACGATATATAATGAAAATAAGCCAAATGTTTCACCTGTATACTGAACATTCCCTTTATATTTACCCTCCATCTTCTCTCCTAGAGGCCCGCCTTCTGTCCCATCAAACACCTGTCAGTCACAGAGGCTGCTGCAATCCCATTAGACATTCAGAAGCGTGGAGTAGACGTGGGCGTGGCCATCATCCTGCAGACAGCCAATCAGAGAGTGTTGCTGACACGGCGGGCAAAGGAGCTTCATGTATTTCCCAACGTCTGGGTTCCTCCAGGTCTGACACTCTCTGACATCCATTAAAAGGGCAGATGCATTATGGGAAATGTCGGACTTAGTGTTTTTGTATTTTAATGTTCATATATCATGGCTTTGTTTTTTTCTAGGTGGCCATCTTGAGCCAGATGAGACGGTAAATCATTTACTGTTTCTGATGTTTCTGAACTTCTCGGCGTTTGTTCTTCATGGCTGATTATAAAGTGTCATTCACGCCAGAATAAATCTTGTTGTGTGTGTAGCTGCTAGATGCAGGACTCAGGGAGTTAAAGGAGGAAACTGGACTCAAACTGGAACCAGAAGGAGTTTCTCCAAAAATACTGGGACTCTGGGAGGTGAGAGAGACACACAGACTCCAAAAAAGTCTTAAGTCCCGTAACTTGAATTTAAGGCCTCAAAATTTCTTAAAATCTCACGAAATGTCTTATGGCAGGTTTAAAAAAATCATTATCATTACTTTAATTTAAAAAAAAATACATTATCTTGCTTTTAAATATTTTGTTATGTGAGAATGCCGTAACAAAACTATAAAGCCAAGGGGAGTGGTGTGCTTATTAGTGGAGAAACGGAAAGTGAAAAGCTGAGTAATGTCGCCGACGTTGCTTTCACCAAAGTTGACGTCAGTAGGTCTAAAACTGGGTTAAGAAATGGGTAAATCCAAGTTCAGTTACTTACAATTAGAGAGCAGTGAATTTAGTGTGTGGTTGAAGCCGGTGTCCGGAAACATATTTGAAGCTCGCTGCATCGTTGGAAAACTTTGAAACTTGGAACACTGGACATCATGTCTTTGGAGTCACATGCCAAGTCAGAAAAACATGAAGTGGTTGTAAAAAAAAAAAAAAAAAAAAAACAGCAGCAATCACCTGCAATCAGCCAGTATTGATCCACGTCAGGATCTAGAGCATCAACTCCAGTCGACCTCCAGTCAGCGTTTGGAGCTCCACCTCCACTAAAAGCTGAGGAGCTCTGAACTCGGTAACGAAGCATCAGTCATATAGCAGCAATGACCATATTGATGTTCCAGGTTTATTTCATATCCTCAGTACTTCCTGGCAGTATGGATGTGAAGTAGGTCTTAAATTGCTTTCATAGTGGTCTTAAATGGATATGAAACGGGTCTTAGATTATATTCATACTGGTCTTAAGAAGGTCTTTTAAAAGACTTAAATTTGACTTGTTGAAACCCACAAACACCCTGCAGACAGGAAGGCTGATACCAAAACATATCAGCTTTAATAAATGAGTTTACAGTAATTAAAGGCATATTTGACTAAAGTCTGTCTCCGTCCGTCTCCTGTGTCCTCTCTGTCAGTCAGTGTATCCTCCCATGTTGTCCAGAGGCCTTCCTCGGAGACATCACATTGTGATCTACATGCTGTTGCTTTCCCCCCTCTCTCACCTGCAGCTACAGGTATGCCGTGACTCCTACATCACCTCAGTGTCTCTGACAGAATAATACCTCCATGTTGTGTCTTATGTTGTGTCTCCACCCTGCAGGCGTCTCTGAGACCGTCTCCCGCTGAGGTCAGTGCCTGTCTGTGGGCCGACAGCCAGCTGGTCAGCGCCGTTGTGTCTGCCGTGGATGGAGAGGACGCCGAGGTTCGACTCCACGACCTGCCGAGCAGCGTCAGGTAGTACAGCTGTGGAAGTCAGTGAGCCAGTGTTTAAATTAAAACCTGGAGCTTGACCCTGGACAGGAAATAAACAGAGAATATAAACTGTATATTTTAATGTTTCTTTTTTCTTTTTTAAAATGTAACCCTCTGAGACCTACTATAGAGCTGTTTTAGTCTTTTTTAGGGGGGTCCAGGGGGTGTTTAGGGGGGATAGCAGGTCAACAGTAGATGTCACATAGAAGTGGTGAACATCATCTGAAAGCTCAGCACTGTGTATCAAGTTCTTCTATACATAAATCAGAATTAAACACAAGTTAATTAATCAATTAATTATTTAAAATAAATGGTTTATGAGGGTCTAGAACAATATGATAGAAGTATGTGATGACCATCCCCATGCTCTATTATGTCTCATAAGTTGTTGCAGCGGTTTTTGTCTCTGTCCTTGCATAATTTCCTCTCCATGCATCCCTGGTGGGAGGGACTAAGAATAAAAAATACGCAAGTGGATGCAGTTAAATGACTTGGGATGTACCCCGTGTGCATATGAAGGACTCATTCTAAGCTAACAAAAACACAGCTATTCTTATTATCAGTTGATTATACACTAATGTATCTCCCAAAATGTTACACACTGTTCCTTTAAATAGAAGGCGATGAAAAGGTCAAACGTTTGCGATCGCCAACAGCCATGTTCGATATGAGCCAACGCTACCCTGTCCGAACTCACACACTACGCATGTAAGTACAGTGTACACACTGTACTACATGGAAATATCTGAATTGAGACACAGTGTTGGTGTCAAGTACCAGATTCTGGTATCCTTAAAGAGCAACTGCTGAATATATTTTATGGAGGGGAAAACATTTCTGTACGGACCTCTTTCTGTTTTCGTCTTTCTATAACTGACATTTCTATTGTTGTGATAATAACAGCGAAGCAAGTCTCAAGATGACATTTCTGAACACAAGTATATAAAATATCATACCAGTTAAGTCATACTGACCCTGTTTAGAGTTTATCAGTAATGTATCTGACTTCTTCCTGACCACCTGACCTTTGACCTCCTGCTGTGTCTCCAGTGTGTCGCAGGTCTCCATAGAGGGAGCTCTGAGCCAATCTACTCTGCCTCTGGATGTGTTCGTCAGCCGGGCGCCGGCCAGTGGCCCGGATGTGGAGCGGGTCAGCACCGGGACCAAGTTCGCCCTGGAGCTGTGGCTGAAGAGCCTGGAGACCCCCAACCCCTGAACTCTGACATCTGATCCCTGACACCCTGCAGGAAGCATCAGGAAGTACTGGAGTGGATCAAAGAAATGTCACTTTTATTACTTTGAATCCTATTTTACTTTTCAATAAAACACCCACTCCAGAAACAGAAATGCCTCTTTAACTAACAGCTGAGGCTTCAGACCAGCAGGTGGCAGCATGGACACCTTGAATCCTGCACCTCCATGTGGCCTCCTGAAAGGAAGTGCAACCAGAGACTTAAGCAACCTGGAGGAATTTACATTCTGTGCTTAAAAATGTACAGATGGTGGGTACTGAACTGGCTGATTCCAGTATTTGTAAAGTGGATGTTTTTAATTTAAGTTGAAATATATTAAAGTTAATTTTAGTTAATTCAGCTAGTTGGGAGCTTCTTTTATCTTTAAGATGTTTCGTGAATTTGTATGGGGACGGAACCTACCATGAATAAATAAATAAATGACTCAATAAATAAATTAACATGTCATTAACTCATAAATGTAGCCATTAATTGATTGATAAAATGCAACATAAATTGATATTTCTTTTTTACTTCTACATTTATCTTTTTATTAATTTCCTTATTTATTTACTCTCCTGTTTAATTGCTCCTTTTATTTTTCTATGTATTTTTATTAAGTTTTAAATCAATTTATTACTTAAACAGAAAAGTTAATAAAAAATGGAATTAATACAAAGAAATCATACATTTATTTTTTTAACATTTTTGCCACGTTTAATGACAGTTATTAATTTATCAAGTCATATATTTGTTTATTCATTCATTCATTTTTGATTTTGGCAGGTTCCTATGGTTCCTAGGTTATCATAACATTGAACTTTGACACATCTTGTTCATATACCTGCTTTACAGGGGATTACTGGTTTGTATGCTGCAAAATTCGACCAAATGTAGTAGGACTATGGAGGCTGGCACCTGCCCATATCAAAAATAAATAAATAAATGACTTGATGAAGAAATAAATGTCATTAAAAGCAGCAAAAATAATATACAAATAAATATGGCTAGTAATTAAGTGATAAGATGTGCCATAAATTGATGTTGTTATGTTAATTCCCTTATTTACTGACCCCTGATTATTTTTCTTTTAATTATTTATTTAGTTGTATTCATTTTTGAATGCTTTTATTTATTTTTGCATAAATTTTCATTTTTGTTTATTGACAGTACTCCTACTAGTCCTAGTCCTTTGCATAATGAGGTAGAAGTTCATAAATAGATATAAAATAAATATGTGAAAAAAAAAGAATAGAGAAATGAATAAGTTTGGGCAATTAATGGATGAAACGCAAAAGGAAAATAGTGCAGAAATAAATATATAAATGCCTTAATTAAAAATTAAAAAAATAAATACATACATTTAAATTAATAACAAATGCACGCAGAATTGTATGAATAAAAAACATTCAGAAATGAATTAATATATATTAATATATAAAGAATCAATGCAAAAATTTAAAAAATTAAGGGAAAATTAAACAGAAAAGTGAATAAATAATTGAATTAATGCAAATTTATGGCACATTTTATACATTTTTTTTTGCATTCATAGATTGACTATATTTCGTTTTAATATTTTTACTACATTTATTGACCTTTATTTATTGGGTCATTTATTTTTTTAATTTATTTTTTATTCCTCCATAGTAGGACAGCCTGGTATTTAGTGTTAATTTAATATGCGATGTTATGAATTCGTGACTGTTTAAGTTAATATTGAGTAAAATGTTATAAATAAGAATTAAAAGGTTAAACATTTGTTTAAAAAAATACCACGATAAGTAATGTTGATTTAAAATATCTACGCTCTTTACGTAACGTTGTATTCAACGTAAAGCGAGTCACGTGACCAGAGGTCAAAGTTGAGAAAGCAAGCGTGGCATTGTGGGACAGAAACAACATGGACACATGAGCGAGGACGCGGCGCTGGAAAGACGTGATCCTGTACTGGGTTCACAAAGCGTGCACGGTACCTGGTCTTCATATTTATGCGTGTAAAACGCTCGTTGAGTTACTTTTATATGAGCGATGTGGACGTTTGTCGGTTTCGCCGTGTTTTTACTGCGCTGTCGTGCGGTGGCGTCACGTGTCCTCAACGGACTTTAAGAGACGTTGAGAAAAAGACTAGAAACGTATTTTGAAATCTTTGTATTTTTCTTTTGTGTATGGTGTCGAGTGAAGATGTCTGTCCGAAGGAAAAGAGAGAAAGTAAATCTTGTTATGACATCAGGTACAGTGGGACATGTCAAATCCTCTTTCTGGTAAACATAATAAATATGGTAGTATGGATGAGATTTCTTTCTTCTTCAGGGTTCAAACCAGCAACATATTTTTTTGTCAGATTTAATCTTAATTAATTCTATAGTTATTTTTAAATGTATGTATTTTTGTTTTTATTTTATTTTTCTATATTTATTTTTTATTCATTATTGCATGTATTTCTATTTATTCCTTATTCTATATGTTTACATGTATTTATTTTTGCTTTTTATTTATTCCGTAATTTTAAATATGTATTTATTTTTCTTTTTTTTTTTTTCCTTATTTTAAATATTATTTATTTTTGCTTTTATTTTTATTTATACCGTAATGTTAAATATGTATTTATTTTTGCATTTATTTTTCATTTACTCTATTGCCTTTGCGTTTCACCTCTTATTTATTTCCCCCAACTTATTTATTTCTGTGTTCTATTCTTTTTAAATTTCTCTCTTTCTCTCTCTCTGAAGCTATGATGCCTCTTTTCTTCCCACCTTATAAAAAGACCAGAAGTCGCTACGTAGTTAGCAAGTTAGCTAGCTAGCTGGTGTTGGTGACATCCTGTATATTGTGTGAAATGAGAGATGTAGTTCACTTAACTAAATGATGCTACGAGACACTGAGACTTTCTGGACTTGACAACTTATCTTTTAAATTGACAAACGAGTGTTTCATGGTGCAGTTCAAACAGGATCACAACAATATTTGTCTCTCTCCATTGACTACCATGCATATTTTTTTCTGAAGGGATGGGTCTGTATGACCAGCAGCTTATGCTATCTAATGTTAACAAACCTTAGATAAACATGGCGGTGTGGCTAACAAAACTGAGTGAGTTCACTTCATGACTTCATGACTCTACTTGTTACTCATTGCTTTAGCATTTAAAGTGACTGTAATCACTACTCAGCCGAGGTCAGGTCTCAGGTCACCATGTCTCTGAGGTGAAAGCCAGGAATAAAAAAAGTAAAAGTCAACAGAGTGTTGACAGAACAGCCGAGCCCTGGTAGGTGTTCACAGTGCAGCTTTAACTGATCACCTGTCATTATGTCATTATGAAGCCCCGCCTCTTCCCTCAGTCACCACTCTCTACATATTTCACTGTTTACATCATTTTATGTTTATGATTTTATTGTTTTTTTCCCAGGTTTCTAAAGACGATGATGATGTCACAGAGTGGGTGGAGCAAACAGCAACCTGTCAATCAAGGTAAACATTCACAAACAGTGATCTCGCATAGCACACCTATTTTTTTTTTTTATTATTATTCCCTTAAAAAATGTTTATTTTGACTACTTTCTGATCATATTACTGTTGCATACATACGCACAAAACATCAGGCGGAGTTGATAATATTAATGATGACTCTCTTCCAGCAATTATAGGACTTATAACCTATATAACCTCTTGGCTGTGTTCCATCGTGAGCAGCGTTTGGTATTTCCTCAGCTGATCTCAACACGGCTGCCGGGTCACCAACTTTCTCATTTTACATCTAAACAGTAACTACAAGATGTTTCTGGAAACATCTGAGGATGGAAATAGTCATCACAGTAGCAGAATATTGATTCATATTTGATCAGCGCTGCCTGGTTTGACCGTTTGGTCGGAGTTGGTGATTGGCAGCTGCTCAGAGACGGCAGATTCCAGATCAGCTCTGATTGGTTGTTTTCCTCAAGTCTGAAATCCTGCAGATGCTGTTAGGAGCACCGGAGGACACAAAGGAACATGATTTTTTTTTTTTCAGATTACCTGTCTCACGTATTTGCTCCAATCTCACCTACTTGAGCTTTAGAAGCACTATAGGAGCAGTTGTAAAAGAGACTGAGAGCCAGTGTAGTGAGGCCAGGGTTTGTGTGACGTGACGGCATCGTTTGGTGCTGGTTGTGGTCTATCTGCCGAGTTCTGAACAGTTTGGAGCCGATCTGTTGACCAGATGTTTAGACAATTAAAGAATGACAGTAATTGAGACTATAAGAGCATGTCTGTGTGATTGAAAGACAAAACTGATTCAAGTTTAGAAATATTCCTCAGTTGACAAAAGAAAAACTGGACTCTTTTCTTTACATGTTGCTCCAGACTCAAGTTACTATCCAGAATAACGCCCTGATTTTGGTGGCCTACTTTATGGCTGTATTTAATTTGAGACCTGGTCCTGTTTTACCGTGTTTACGAGTAGCGTCCATATGAACGCCCCCCTTGTATTCACAACCTCGTAGGTGGAAAGTTTTTGAAAGCTGTTTGTTGATGTCAGAAATGGCGGAAGTATCAAGTTAATATATTGTAGTTTTGGTCGTATAATGTTTTTCTTATTAATTTTGTAATGTGTATGAGGAAAATGTCTTTCTTCTCTGTTATTATGTCTTTGCATTTCCTGCATTATGTTACCCACAGGCTAGCTTGCTAAATTGTTAGCCTTATTGTTAGCCTAAATCGTGGCTTCTAGACTCTGACAGTAACGTTAATATTGCCGTTGTTTAGCAGCGGTGTTCTTCACCAATTTAATGCCACACATATCATGGTCATGACTTCCCACGTTGTAAACTTGAGCTCGCCATGTTCATTTGAAGGCACCAGCATTCAGAACATTTGTTCTGAAGTGAATTGATCTGCCAACAAAAAAACTGTATTGACTATTAGAAGAAAAGTTTTTTCCTTTTCATTTTAATACATCAGACAGACGTAGAGACTTCTGATGTCAGCATTACATGAACACATGTAGCAGTGATTCAGCAGGTTTTGCAGGACAAAAACATGTATATAAGATATGTAATGAGATATTAAAACACACTGAAGAGAAAATATGCAAGCATGATACACATGAAGAAAGTCATTGAAAACTCTCAGTTACAAGAAATTCATTCACTAAAATAATGGAGCATAAAACTGAAAACCATAATATGAGTTTCTGTCATGTGTTTGTCTGTGTTCTGAGTCATTGATCCAGTAAACGGAGCAGAGCCCGGCCCGTCTCTTTATGCTGTTATCAGCTCCATCACTCTCATATCTCACACTCTTGACTTCATACATTCCTCAGCTGCTCCGCCTCACTCCACCCTTCGTCTTCTCTTTCTGTCTTTGTGACGCTGTGATGAAAAAAATAAATAAATCTGGATGTTGGCTCATAAAGAAGAATAAAACCTGCTTCAATGAGGATCCACTTTCAGGCTGGAAAGTTCCTGCTTCAAACACAATACAGAACAAACTGGGACACTGACGCTCCTGCCAAACTGAAATATGATAATTAATACCAGCAACAGCAGCAGCAACACTTTACCAAAGAAAATCTGAAAGATAATGGTCAGCAAACGTAACATCACCCTAGTGACAGTCATTTTTTTTGTCAAATATTTAACAGTAGAGATTTTAATGTCACTATGAATAAAAAAAAAACAATAAAATCAAATAACATAGTATAATATATAAGTACTTTGTCTATTATACAAGTGCTTGAGTTGTACAACAAATACTTTATGAGTGTAAATAATAGCAGTAACAATAATTTCACATTTCAAAATATATAACAAATACTTAATATAACTTAATTAACTGATGTAATTTTAAAATAAAATATCAAAAATATGTAATAAAACAGTTTTAGTTTTGACAGTAAGATATCAAATATTATTGGTAGTTTGAGTGATTAGAGCATGGCTTTACACACACTAATAATTAAAAAAAAACTGAATACATAGTTATTTCCTTTCTTAAATACAATATAGTAATAGTAGTAACAATATCCCCAAAAAAGGAAAAGATAATAAAACTATATTTGTGATTAGAATGTAGAGTATATTTTGTATTGAACATTTTGTAAAATAATAGCAGATGGAAATGTGATTATTAGTGCTAGTCATAGCAGGGTGGTAATCTGAAAACACTTTAAAAATAAAAGAAACATATATCATTAAACAATAAGTTTTATATAATAAATATGATCAAAATATATTAGAATTAGTATAATTTTTTCCAGTGCTAAAATACAAACAACAGAAACTGAAGTAGTTGTGACAATACTCTCACAAACAATATTAAAGATAGTATACACATATAGGAGTATTGTTAATGTAATAAGAGAGAATGTTATGTTATTAATGTTATTAGCAGCACTAATCAGACACTTTTAACACAAGAATAAAAACATAATTATAGTTTTTCAATTTTAACTGTTGTATCAAACAATGTCATGTCAGAGTGATTAATAGAGAAGAATTCAAATAATAATAATATATAATAATTGGTATAGTTACTCCAGTGCTAAAATATATACATAACAAAAACTAATATGGTATGACAATATTTCTACAAACAATAAAAATAGAATAGTGTTAATATAATAAGAGGAAATATTGTATTATAATTATATTTTTTAATCAAACAGGTTTTAAAGACAATATAACAATGTACAAACATTAACATTACTAATATTATATCATACTGAAGATGATAAATTAAGAGGTAAAACAAAGTCAGTCTCCATTTTTTTAAAATAAAAATCAGTGTACTTAAAATTGTAATATATATATATATATATATATATATATATATATATATATATATATATATATAAATAAATATATATATAAATATATATATATATATATATATAAATAAATATATATAAATAAATATATATATATATAAATATAAATATATATATATAAATATATATATATATATATATATATATATATATATATATATATATATATATATATATATGTAGGAAACTAATGAAAGCAACAATGTCTACAACAGGAAAATATAAAAAATATTATAATAGTAATGGATAGAAGTAATAGAAGTTAATATGTTATATGTCAAGCAATTTATCAGAAAATTAAGAGTACAAAATAAAACAATTGGCATATTATGATTTTTTAAAAAGAACCTTTGTAATAATAATAATATCATATCAAATTTAGCAGTTTAAATAGCGCCACAGTGCTTTACAGAGAATAAATAAAAGCTATGTAATAAATTGTAATTTAGTCAAATGTCCATTAAAATGAAATTCATATTAAAAAAAAAACACAAAAAACTGGAAAGCAAGTGTAAAAATGTTTGTTGACGTGGTCTCAGTCACTATTGGTTGACCGTATACGTCCCTGTCCGGCTCTTCATTGGCTTATCCAGCTCTTCCTGTAACGGACGTATCACAGAATGAACAACCAGGGATTATGTGCCTTAAAATAACAGTTGGACTTGTTGGAAAATCGTGTTTGCAGTCTTAAAGCTGCAGCTGGTAACTTTGAGCAAACATGGTTAAAAGATAATTTTAGAAATGGTCAACTGTCAATCAGCACTGATCAAATATGAATCAATATTCTGTTACTGTAATGACTGTTTCTGTCCTCTAATGTTCTCAGAAACATCTTGTAGTTACTGTTTAACTGTAAAATGAGAAAATTTTTGAGCCAAAACTGGACCGTGTTTAAGCGCCGCTCAAAGGCCGGAGCAAATAAAAATAAATGTTGAAAATTAGATGTTATTAGATGTCGTACCAGCACAGAGACACTACCGCAAATGGAGGAAAGTCATAAAAAAATCTGTTAAGATGTTACTAACAGATATTAATGTCTAACCTAATGTTAACAATCTTTTATTAACATTAATATGATTTTTACAGCAGGTGCTAATTTATTACGAACAATAACTGTAGAAATAAGTAAAACTTAAAACTTTAGTAAAACTAAAATAACCAACATTACAATCATAAAAATTGTATGTAGTGTTATAAAAGGTCCTTTACTGGCATATTCTTTTATTTTATATATCTATGTATATACTCACAGTATATCCATTTTTTTTAGCTATTTATTTTCAAGTATTTTCCTTTATCTGTTAAATGCGTGACGTGTGCCACATATACTGTAGTTATTAATGTTTATAACAGTGTTACTTACACTGATGTTACTACTGTGCTGCTTGTACTAGTGGTGGTTAATAACATGTAATTACTTTAAGAAAGATAACTGCTGTTTTCATCATTTAGAGTTTGTTTACTCTAAATCAGGATGAACACAAACAAACATACCATGTCTGTTGTTTTTATGTCTGCTTTTAAATTATTATTATTGTTTATTTCATTATTAGTGGTGTTATTATTTTAATATGGAGATTATTCTATTGTACTTGATTTTAATTAAACAAAAAAGAGATCACAAATGTTTTTCTGTACCTTTGTTTACATTTTTTTCTAAATGTGAAAACTAATAAACAAAATTGGAAAGGAAAAGAAAGATAACTGTTATATTGTTTATAAGTGTTAATAAGAGATTATTCATCTCAACATAAAATAGAAACTCAACAAGAAACTAAGATGTTACTAACAAATAATGTGTAACAAAATATTAAGAAACAAACATTGGTTATTATTACAAATATTGCTAAAATTAGGATTTGTTGCTAATAAGCACCAAGGTGACTGTAGCTGTGAATAATATTATGCTTTAGTTACAGTTACTACAGTAAGTAGTAGTAATATAAGTGGCATAACTAAAAGAAAAAAGTTACTAACGTCATGCACAATTACAGCAATGCTACTTACATTAGTTAATTTTTTCTATAATATATATATTATATATGTTATTTCTAAGTACTAATGTGACAAATAGTTAAGAAAATAACTAATGTTGGAAAAGATAATATAGTTACTAAAATAGACAGAGCAGCTTAGAGCACAAAATAGACAGAAATTGAGCAAAAAAAAACCCAATATAATACATAAATAAGAGGGGTTATTTTCTTTTACTGTGCTTATATAAATGTTATTAGGAATGTGAAATGGTTTAGTAACGGAGAGTAATGATTTACTAAGGTCTGAATAGGTCAGCTTTGACAGTATGCACAAACAAAAAGCTAAAGTAAATTGCTATTTTAACTCAATAAACACTTATACTCACACCCACTGACAGCTTTTGTTTGTCCATTTCTGTTGTCATAGTGACTATCACATTACAGCTATTAATCCTCTATGTTCCCTTTGTAAATGTTGACTGTGACTCATTAAAATACAAACACCTGAATTACAGAAACCTCCCCAAGCCAACACACCCATTGAAATTTAACATACGTCACCCACGTTCAGGACACACCAGATATTTAATGCAGAGCTGCAGGAAATATCTGTTGAATATGACAGTATTCTGTGGTCCTTGTTAAAGCTGTGCTGGTATTGTGTTGATTTCCACTGTAATATGTCAGGCCTGTGCATGTTCCCCTGCAGACTGTTGAGATTTACAACTCCTATGGATCAAAATGGTTTATTCTGGTCTGTCTGAACAGTTGAGCACAATGGACTGCATTAGTGTAAATGGCAGGGCTGACAATTGATTATGTTTAATTGGAATTAACCACAAATTTATCTATTGAAAATATACCTTAAGTGGAGATTTGTCAAGTAGTTAATGCTCTCATCATCTCATCTGTAACCAGCGTTGCTAGTGGCTATCAGCCGCTTTAATGCAACGCTGAACAAAGTTGTCTGTCATCTGGTGATAGCGCTGTGCTTTCCTACGCTGTGACGAGTCTGTGGATGAAGCATTAAGTCGTTAAATTTGACTCATTTCCTGCGGCTCGCTATGCGTCGTGACATTACTACTCCACTGTCACCTCACCTCAGCAGTCCATGACTTGCCATAAGTCGGGTTAGTTTAACAGCCGCGCTGGTAACGGTACACATAGAAACGGCTGCTGCTCTGACCATCCTGCATCGCTGATTAAACTGGGAATGTCTGTTCTACTCTATGTTCTACGTCTATGGGATGAGCTCTGTTCTGCTGCAGGGAAGAGGCTCTTTCCCAGGCGTCACCTTACATCACACAAAGACACAACCAACACACACTCTGCAGTGTGTGTGTGCGTGTTTGGTTTAGCTGTGGTTGTGAGAACCAGCTCCTGACAGACCACTGTCCTTATGAGGACATTAGGGTTGTGAAGTGTCCTTATGAGGACATTAGCGTTGTGAAGTGTCCTTATGAGGACGCGATGTGAAGTGTCCTTATGAGGACATTAACGATGTGAAGTGTCCTTATGAGGACATTAGGGTGGGTCCTTGTGAGGACTTACCGTTGTGAAGTGTCCTTATGAGGACATTACCGTTGTGAAGTGTCCTTATAGGACATAACGTGAAAGTGCCATGAGGACATTAACGATTTTTTCTTTTAAATTTCCCTTTGGGCACATTACCGTTGTGAAGTGTCCTTATGAGGACATTAGGGTTGTGAAGTGTCCTTATGAGGACATTAGCGTTGTGAAGTGTCCTTATGAGGACATTAACGATGTGAAGTGTCCTTATGAGGACATTACCGTTGTGAAGTGTCCTTATGAGGACATTAACGATGTAAAGTGTCCTTATGAGGACATTACCGTTGTGAAATGTCCCTGTGGGGACATTACCGTTGTGAAGTGTCCCTGTGGGCACATTACCGTTGTGAAGTGTCCCTGTGGGCACATTGTCGTTGTGAAGTGTCCCTGTGGGGACATTACCATTGTGAAGTGTCCCTGTGAGGACAATACTGTCTGTATTTATTTCTCCACTGTGGGACTAATAAAGGAATATCTTATCTTATTTAGAGACACTTGACTTACGTATCGTTTGCCGTTGGGCCCGTCGAAGCGGCCGTGCGTGGTGTACAGAGGGATGTCGTCTCTGTGGGTCAGGTGGTCATAGGAACCAGAGTCGTTGTGGTTCCCCCCATAGCAGCACCACCACACCAGCTGCAGAGGAAAACACTGACCGTTTGACAAGAGTCTCTTTGCATATTGGTACAATCAGTATGAGGGAGCGTAGCCCATTGGTTACCTTAGATAATATGCCTAGCAACACCTCTGAAGCTCAATTAACATGTCAAGAAATAGTTCACTTACATTACTCCCCCTAAAACAGCAAACGGTGGAATCCATTCACAAATAAAATGTAATTTTTTTTTGCCAGAGCAGCTCACGTCTCTGAAGCCTGAAATCTGCTTGTGAGTGTATAGAAATATATTTATTGGCAGTAGATGAAATATTATATGTAATAATCAAAACTACAACGAGGAACATTAAGTTTGTATTGATTTTGGCGGGTCCCAAAAGCTGTAGTGTTTCTGAGCACCAGGGTCCCTTTAGAAAACCACTCATTTTACTGGAGCAGGATCTGACAGTCTGCCTTCTGGTTCTGGTTTTCCCACACCTCCCTTTTCCCTCCAGTGGGCCCGGCAGTATGGCTGGAGCCGACTGAGGAAAAAATGGCTTGATACCAACTTACATTACCAAACTGCTACACCAATGAAAGGCTTATTGCACTTAAAACGCTTATTGATATTTAAAATGTTCGATCACAGAGAAAGTTTGAGGCACATAAAGGTTGTCTTCTTAACTTTACTGCTGAAGCTCAGTTTTGGGGTGATTAAATAAAAAAACATGGCTGATGTGGACGGAGGGTTGAAATGGAGAAGAAAAATGTGTCGATAAATTATATAAATAAAAATAAATTATATAATAAAACAGCCTAATGTGGACATATTCCAATCAATCGATTTAAGTATTTAATCGTGATTAATGGCATGGTTATCCATAATTGATTGCAATTAATAACATTTTTTTAACTGTTCAAAATGTATCTGAAAAGGAGATTTGTCAAGTATTTAATCTACTGATCGACATGGGAGTGGACAAATATGTTGCTTTATGCAAATGTATGTATATTTATTCTTGGAAATCAATTAATGACTTAAAACAATGACAGATATTGTCCAGAAGTTCAGTTGTCCAGTCTATTTGGTGTGTAAAAGAAAAAAAAAAAAAAAAAAAAAAAAAAAAAAAAGCTCAAATCATAACATGACAAACTGCAGCCCAACAGCTATGAGTGTGTCAGTGTGCTGACTTGACTATTGCCCCAAACTGACTGTGATTATCATAAAATGGGCATGTCTGTAAAGGGGAGACTGGTGGGAACCCAGAGAACCCATTTACATTCACATATCTGGAGGTCAGAGGTTAAGGGACCTCTTTAAAAATGGCATGACAGTTTTTCCTCCCCAAAATTTAGCATTAGTTTGGAGCGTTATTTATCCTCCTTCATGACAAGTTAGTATAACATGGTTGGTACCAACGGATTCATCAGGTTTTCTAGTTTCATGTGATGCCAGTATCTTCACTTTAACACTGAGCTTCCACAACCTAAAAATCACAAGTTGTGTTAATGTATTAAAGAAATCCGTAGTATTAAAAAGAATTTGCGTTATGTTGGTATAATAATTTTGACAGCCCTAATGAAAAGATATAGCTATTCGGGCACTGCAAATAATAATTGTGATTAATAATAATCACAGTTTAAGCATTTTTCTGTGTATTTGGCGGCCATTTGAAAAATGCTGCCACAGCCCTAAGGGACTATGCTTGTATTGCCTCGTTATCTTCGTAATATATTAAACTATGTCTGTGCAAAATGTGTTGATGTTATCTCAAAATGCACAGTTATGATACTTAACTGCCCCACTACAAAGTTTTTCATAGATCTTCATTTTAAAGTGAACCAGACCGATGCATTTAACTTTACAATGTACAAAAATAGTAGTTTTTGTTAAATAATCGTGATTTCAGTGTTGACCAAAATAATTGAGATGCTATGATTTTTGGTGTAATCGAGCAGCCCGACTCACCAGTCCGAGGAGCAGCAGGAGCAGCAGGAGCAGAACCAGAGCAGCCAGGACCAGCAGAGCGATCCCCCATCCTGGTACACCACCACTGGCCGGGGACGGAGTCATCCTCTGCGTTGTGATTGGTTTACTCGGGGAGACAGAAACAGGTGAGCTGCTGGCTGTTGTAGTTCTATTTGTTGGCATGGTAACATTAGACATCGTCACGGTGGATGCGGAGCTGACACGGGTGCTGCTGCCGGGGGAGACTGTCGCAGCATGAGTGGTGTTTAGAGTCACCGTGGTTGCAGAAGAACTGTTTGTAGTACTGTTTGGAGAGGCAGTTGTCATGGCAACGGCTGTGGTGTTTCTGTCGGAGGTTGTTGCGTTGGTGTATTCATGTGTTGCTGTTGCTGTGGTGTTACTGGTGGTACTGTGGCTGGACTCTGTGACGTTGGGACCAGTTGTGGTGTTACTGGTGGTACTGTGGCTGGACTCTGTGATGTTAGGACCAGTTGTGGTGTTACTGGTGGTACTGGGGCTGGACTCTGTGATGTTAGGACCAGTTGTGGTGTTCCTGGTGGTACTGGGGCTGGACTCTGTGACGTTGGGACCAGTTGTGGTGTTACTGGTGGTACTGGGGCTGGACTCTGTGACGTTGAGACCAGTTTTGGTGTTACTGGTAGTACTGGGGCTGGACTCTGTGACGTTGGGACCAGTTGTGGTGTTACTGGTGGTATGTGGGCCGGACTCTGTGACGTTGGGACCAGTTGTGGTGTTACTGGTGGTACGGGGGCCGGACTCTGTGACGTTGGGACCAGTTGTGGTGTTAGTGGTGGTACGGGGGCCGGACTCTGTGATGTTAGGACCAGTTGTAGTGGCCAAGTTTGGGTCAGAGGTGACCGAGCGGACAGTGTGATCTGTTGTCATGGAAACAGCGTGAGTTGAAACATCTGGACTGCTGGTGACTGATGGTGACATGGTTGACTTGGCAACAGTTGTAGTGGAAGACACTAGAGAATAAGAAGAAAAAAACATGTTCCTCCTTCATGAGTTGTGTTTTATTAATATTTAACAATTCAATTGGTGAACATGTTAAATACTATTCCTGCAAAACATCAACAACATGTTATCATCCTGATGTTAGCATTTAACTTAAAGCACACTGCCGTGTTGAAGTGTTTGTTATTTTACTAAAGCTATGACTAATAAACAGGACTGGGACAAGTCACCTATCTCCAGATTCAATCAGGATACCTGGATGCTGATTCGATATGTATTGCGATATTGTGATTTATTGTGATTTTTGTTATCTTTTTTAACACGAGACCATGGGAAAAAGTTTAATCAGAGAACGGAGCTGATTGGAGAGCTAGAGACCACCATGGAGAAGTTAGAGGAAGTAGATATGTGGGACTATGTCTGGTTTTCAAAATAAGATGTGAACAAAGGGAACTGGATATACAAATTACATATATGATATATACATACATATATACATATATACATATATAATAAGACTGATTGGATTATATTCACCAGAAGTATAAAACATCTCTTTAAGTATAAAACATTACATGTTCCTTATAAATTAAAAAGAAAATCCTGCTAATATATGAAGGAAATGTCTTTATGCTTTGGTTTTTGAGTTGCTGGAATTAATAAATAATTCCTGAAGATGATCCTGATATATTTGACTTCAGGACACCCCTGACTACATACATGCTAAAAATCAAACCATTTTACTTGATTCATTTAGATATTTTCCAAAGTAAAAGTCCCTAGTAGTGTATGATTCAACTTTTTCCCATGGTCTAGTGTTAAAAAGTTAACAAAAATCACAATAAATCGTAATATTGAATCACAACACTAAAAATAGTAAAACATGTGAAATCGGCACCCAAGTATCGTAATAGTATTGACTCTGGAGGGTATCGTCCCAGCCCTAATAAATACAAATAATTACAATTGCCTTTTTGTTCAATAATTTCATAGCATCACTCTGATACAAACATTACAAGAAAAATATCAAGGACCATAAATTCATTCACAATATTCTTTAGCAAAACACTCCAGTGGTTCAGTGTCCAACAAAGTCATAAAATTTTCATTATTCAAACTATTCAGTTATTCATTTTACTACAAACTCTTCACCTCCGTCACTCAACATGGATTTCCCAGTCTTGACATCCATCCAACAACAGTTGTTCCGGAGATACTGATGGACATCTTTCAGTGTTTTCTGATATTTTATAGACCAAATTATCTATCAATTAATCTAGTAATAAATCAATTGAAAAGAAACATTAGTTTCAGCCATAAAGAAGGTATTCTAAAACACTTAGTAACCCCCCCCCCCCCTCCTCCACAGTCTATAAACTGATCTCACTAATCTCTGACCTCTTTAATTTGAGCTGTGTGGAAGTTTTCTGTCATCTAGAAATTCAGTTTTTGTTCTTCATTGAGCCTCAGTTAAACAAACTCTGAGTATAAAAGTATACAAGGTGTCCGGTGAGCTGTTTATCTTACCGGAGGCACTGATAGCAAGAGCGATCCAGAGAGCGAGCAGCGTCTCCATCTTTCTGCAGGAAGTCCAACAGTTTGTGACAAAGATCTCAGTGTGAGCGGCTACTGGAGTCTGTTTCCAACCAGAGAAAGAGTCCTTTATACACCTGCCTCACCTGCATGGAGGAAGAGGAGGAGGAGGAGGAGGGAGGAAGGGGGGAGGGAGAGGAGGAGGGAGAGGAGGAGGAGGAGGAGGGAGGGGGAGGAGGAGGAGGGAGGAAGGGGGGAGGGAGAGGAGGAGGAGGGAGGAAGGAAGGGGGGAGGGAGAGGAGGAGGAGGGAGGGGGAGGAGGAGGAGGAGGAGGAGGAGGGAGGGGGGGAGGAGCACCCTCCCATCATCCCACCATAACCACAGCTCCACTCTGTGGTCACAGTTCCTATGGTTCAGGCTATGTTCGTCTTGCTGGTGCCTGTAAGCAGTGCTTCAAGTCTAAAACAATAAGTACCAGTACTCTCTTATTCACATGTTTGAGTGTGTATCGGCCACTATCAGCGATTCATTAGTTCTTTAAGCATGTTAAACTGTGTCAGTCATAACTAGCTGTGGTTTTATTGCCATTTTTTGCACTATGGCTGTGTTTCTTTCGATAGTAGGCCTATAGTACTCCAGTAATATTCAGACTGGCACATTCTGGGATTAAGATGGTGTGTTTGTGTTAATACTGTACTATAATATGACTTTCTTGCCATTCTATACTTATGACTTTTTTCACCATACTATACTATTATGACTTTATGATGTTTTCGACATGTTATATTGTGACTTTTTTTTTAACATATTTATAACTTTTTAATGAATTTTTTTGACATACTGTCCATACTATCCTGTGGACTCAACACCCACAGGAGGAACCACTGGGGTCGGGTGCACTGCCACACAGGAGGCAGTGATGGCTAGGGTCCTTGATGGACAAGACCTGGGCAGCAGAGGCTGGATCTGGGGATGTTTAATGTCACTTCTTTGTGGGGGAAGGAGCTGGAGCTTGTATAAGAGGTGGAGCAGATCTCCATCATCAGTTGGATCTAGTGGTGATTACCTCTGTGCACAGCCTTGGTTCTGGAACCATTCTCATGGATAGGTTTGAACTCTATCCTTCTTTGGAGTTGCCCAAGATATGAGGTGCCAGGCAGGGTGCTGGAAACGTGGGTTCGGCTGATAGTTGAACCTTGGATCAAAGAGGAACAATGTGGATTCTGACCTGGCTGTGGAACAACAGACAGCTCTAAAGTCTCGCAAGGATCCTGGAGGGGGCCTGGGAGTATGCCCATCTAGTCTACATGTGTTTTGTTGACTTAAAGAAGGCGTATGATCAGGTCCCCTGGGAGATACTGTGAGACGTGCTGCCGGAGCTGTGTTCGGGTTCTTGTCAGACTTGCTTCCGGTGGGGGTTGGCCTCCACCAGGGCTGCATTTTGTCACCAGTCCTGTTGGTGATAATCGTGGACAGGATATGGAGGCATAGATGCATGAAGGAGGGTTTGCAGTTTGGTGTGCTGAAGATCTCATAATTACTTTTTGCAGATGATGTGGTCCTGTTGGCATCTGGTCTGTGACCTCCAGCACTCACTGGATTGGTGTGAAGCAGCTGGGATGAGGATCAGCACCTCTAAATCAGAGGCCATGATTCTCGGCAGGAAACCGCTGGATTACCTATTCCAGGTAGGGAATGAATCCTTACCTCAAGTGAAGGAGTTTAAGTACCTCGGTGTTCATGAGTGAGGGGACATTGGAACGTGAGATTGGCTGGAGAATCAGAGCAGCAGGGGCAGTATTGCCTTTCGACATCATTGTGACAAAGAGAGCTGAGCCAAAAAAAAAAAGAAAAGAAAAGAAAAGTCATAGTATAGTATGTCGGCAAAAAGTCAAAGTATGGTATGTTGAAAAAGTCGTAGAAAGTTATAGTATAGTATGCCAAAAAAACATACAAAATGTCAGAGTATAGTATGCTGGAAAAGTAATTAAAAAGTTATTGTATAGTATGTCTAAAAATTTCATGAAAAAATGCCATAGTATAGTATGTTAAAAAATTTTATGAAAAAGGTTGTATTAAAGTATGTCGAAAAGAAGTCATAGTATAGTATGTCAAAAAATGTCATAAAAGAGTCATAGTATAGTATGTTGAAAAATTTTATTAAAAAAGGTCGTAGTATAGTATGTCAAAAAAAGTCAGTGTAGTATGTTGAAAATGTCCTAATAATGTCATAGTATAGTATGTCGAAAAATTTCATGGAAAAAGTCATGATGTAGTATATTGAATTTTTTGTCGAAAAGAAGTCATAGCATAGTATGTCAAAAAAACATCAAAGTCATAGTATAGTATGTTGAAAAGATTTTATAATGGAAGTCAGTGTAGTATGTTGAAAAATGTTATGAAAGAAGTCGTAATATAGCATGTCAAAAAAGTTATCGTATAGTACAGTACAGACCAAAAGTTTGGACACACCTTCTCATTCAAAGAGTTTTCTTTATTTTCATGACTATGAACATTGTTGATTCACACTGAAGGCATCAACACTATGAATTAACACATGTGGAATTATATACTTAACAAAAAAGTGTGAAACAACTGAAAATATGTCTTATATTCTAGTTTCTTCAAAGTAGCCACCTTTTGCTCTGATTACTGCTTCACACACTCTGCATTCTCTTGATGAGCTTCAAGAGGTCGTCACCTGAAATGGTCTTCAACAGTCTTGAAGGAGTTCCAAGAGATGCTTAGCACTTGTTGGCCCTTTTGCCTTCACTCTGCGGTCCAGCTCACCCCAAACCATCTGGATTGGGTTCAGGTCCGGTGACTGTGGAGGCCAGGTCATCTGGCGCAGCACCCCATCATTCTCCTTCTTGGTCAAATAGCCCTTACACAGCCTGGAGGTGTGTTTGGGGTCATTGTCCTGTTGAAAAATAAATGATGGTCCAACTAAACGCAAACCGGATGGAATAGCATGCCGCTGCAAGATGCTGTGGTAGCCATGCTGGTTCAGTATGCCTTCAATTTTGAATAAATCCCCAACAGTGTCACCAGCAAAGCACCCCCACACCATCACACCTCCTCCTCCATGCTTCACGGTGGGAACCGGGCATGTAGAGTCCATCCGTTCACCTTTTCTAGATTGCACAAAGACACGGTGGTTGGAACCAAAGATCTCAAATTTGGACTCATCAGACCAAAGCACAGATTTCCACTGGTCTAATGTCCATTCCTTGTGTTCTTTAGCCCAAACAAGTCTCTTCTGCCTGTTGCCTGTCCTTAGCAGTGGTTTCCTAGCAGCTATTCTACCATGAAGGCCTGATTCACACAGTCTCCTCTTAACAGTTGTTCTAGAGATGTGTCTGCTGCTAGAACTCTGTGTAGCATTGACCTGGTCTCTAATCTGAGCTGCTGTTAACCTGCCATTTCTGAGGCCGGTGACTCGGATGAACTTGTCCTCCGCAGCAGAGGTGACTCTTGGTCTTCCTTTCCTGGGGCGGTCCTCATGTGAGCCAGTTTCTTTGTAGCGCTTGATGGTTTTTGCGACTGCACTTGGGGACACTTTCAAAGTTTTCCCAATTTTTCGGACCGACTGACCTTCATTTCTAAAAGTAATGATGGCCACTCGATTTTCTTTACTTAGCTGCTTTTTTCTGCCATAATACAAATTCTAACAGTCTAGTCAGTAGGACTATCAGCTGTGTATCCACCTGACTTCTGCACAACACAACTGATGGTCCCAACCCCATTTATAAGGCAAGAAATCCCACTTATTAAACCTGACAGGGCTCACCTGTGAAGTGAAGACCATTTCAGGTGACGACCTCTTGAAGCTCATCAAGAGAATGCAGAGTGTGTGCAAAGCAGTAATCAGAGCAAAAGGTGGCTACTTTGAAGAAACTAGAATATAAAGCGTATTTTCAATAGTATGTTGATGTGATGTGACATGTGAATTTCTCCACTGTGGGACCAATAAAGGAATATCTTATCTTATCTTATGTTGAAAAATGTTATGAAAGAAGTCATAGTATAGCATGTCAAAAAAGTCATTGTATAGTATGTCAGAAAATATCATGAAAAAGTCATAGTATACTATGTTGAAAAATTTCACGAAAAAAATCATAGTATAGTATATAATATAATAATATATAACAATATAGTATGTTGAAAAATTTAATGAAAAATGTCATTGTATAGTATGTTGAAAAATTTAATGAAAAACGTCATAGTATATGTGTGTTCATTTCATATAGAAAGTAAATGATGTCATAGCATATTTCAGGAAAAAATTCATAGTAAAATATGTGGAAAAATTCATGGAAAAACGTCATAGCGTACAATGTCGAAAATTTCTTGAAAAAACAACATAGTATAGTATGTGTTTTCTTTTAATGGAGAAAATGAATCATGTCATAGCATTACTAAAAATGTCATTAAAAAGTCATAGTATAGCAGTATGAAAAATTTCTTTTAAAAAACTCATACTATAGTATGTTGAAAAATTGCAAGGTAAATATCATAATACACTTTGTGGATTCATCTCATGTACAAAAAAGTCATAATATAGTATTTTAAAAAATTTCATGGAAAAACATCAAAGTATAGTATTTTGAAAAATTTGATTAAAAACATAGTATAGTATGTGCATTCATTTCATATGTGAAATAATTAATTTCATAGCATATTTTAAATGTCATGAAAAAAAGTCAGTATAGTATGTTGAAAAATTTCATGAAAAACAGGTCATAGTATTAAATCATGAAAAAAATCATGTTAAAAGTCATATTATTGTATGTTAAACAACATTATGATTAAGAAAAGTCAAATTATATTATGTCGAAAAATTTCATGAAAAACGGATCATAGTATTGAATCTTGAAAAAAATCATGTTAACAGTCATATTATAGTATGTTAAACAATATTATGATGAAGAAAAGTCAAATTATATTATGTTGAAAAATTTCATGAAAAACAGGTCATAGTATTGAATCTCGAAAAAAATCATGTTAACAGTCATATTATAGTATGTTAAACAATATTATGGTTACAAAAACTCAAATTGTGTTATGTTGAAAAATTTCATGAAAAACAGGTCGTAGCATTGAATCTTGAAAAAAAATCATGTTAACAGTCATTATAGTATGTTAAACAATATTATGGTGACGAAAAGTCAAATCATATCATGTTGAAAAATTTCATGAAAAAAAGTCATAGTATAGTATGTTGAAAAATTTCATGGAAAACGGATCATAGTATTGAATTTTGAAAAAAATCATGTTAACAGTCATATTATAGTATGTTAAACAATATTATGATGAAGAAAAGTCAAATTATATTATGTTGAAAAATTTCATGAAAAAAAGTCATAGTATAGTATGTCGAAAAATTTCATGAAAAACGGGTCATAGTATTAAATCATGAAAAAAATCATGTCAAAAGGCATATTATAGTATGTTAAACAATATTATGATTAAGAAAAGTCAAATTATATTATGTTGAAAAATTTCATGAAAAAAAGTCATAGTATAGTATGTCGAAATATTTCATGAAAAACGGATCATAGTATTGAATCTTGAAAAAAATCATGTCAACAGTCATATTATAGTATGTTAAACAATATTATGATTAAGAAAAGTCAAATTATATCATGTTGAAAAATTTCATGAAAAAAAGTCATAGTATAGTATGTCGAAAAATTTCATGAAAAACAGGTCATAGTATTTAAACTTGAAAAAAGTCATGTTAACAGTCATTATAGTATGTTAAGCAATATTATGATGAAGAAAAGTCAAATTATATTATGTTGAAAAATTTCATGAAAAAAAGTCAGTATAGTATGTCGAAAAATTTCATGAAAAACAGGTCATAGTGTTGAATCGTGAAAAAATTCATGTTAACAGTCATATTATAGTATGTTAAACAATATTATGATTAAGAAAAGTCAAATTATATTATGTTGAAAAATTTCATGAAAAAAAGCCATAGTATAGTATGTCGAAAAATTTCATGAAAAACAGGTCATAGTAATAAATCGTGAAAAAAATCATGTTAAA
Organism: Pterois miles; assembly: GCA_947000775.1. Taxonomy (NCBI): domain Eukaryota; kingdom Metazoa; phylum Chordata; class Actinopteri; order Perciformes; family Scorpaenidae; genus Pterois; species Pterois miles. The sequence continues at coordinate 5,497,387 of CAMQGK010000568.1, read as the reverse complement.
AGTCATATTATAGTATGTTAAACAATATTATGATTAAGACAAGTCAAATTATATTATGTTGAAAAATTTCATGAAAAAAAGTCATAGTATAGTATGTCGAAAAATTTCATGAAAAACGGGTCATAGTATTAAATCATGAAAAAAATCATGTCAAAAGGCATATTATAGTATGTTAAATAATATTATGATTAAGAAAAGTCAAATTATATTATGTTGAAAAATTTCATGAAAAAAAGTCATAGTATAGTATGTCGAAAAATTTCATGAAAAACGGATCATAGTATTGAATCTTGAAAAAAATCATGTCAACAGTCATATTATAGTATGTTAAACAATATTATGATTAAGAAAAGTCAAATTATATCATGTCGAAAAATTTCATGAAAAACAGGTCATAGTATTTAAACTTGAAAAAAGTCATGTTAACAGTCATTATAGTATGTTAAGCAATATTATGATGAAGAAAAGTCAAATTATATTATGTTGAAAAATTTCATGAAAAAAAGTCAGTATAGTATGTCGAAAAATTTCATGAAAAACAGGTCATAGTGTTGAATCGTGAAAAAATTCATGTTAACAGTCATATTATAGTATGTTAAACAATATTATGATTAAGAAAAGTCAAATTATATTATGTTGAAAAATTTCATGAAAAAAAGTCATAGTATAGTATGTCGAAAAATTTCATGAAAAACAGGTCATAGTAATAAATCGTGAAAAAAATCATGTTAAAAGTCATATTATAGTATGTTAAACAATATTATGACTAAGACAAGTCAAATTATATTATGTTGAAAAATTTCATGAAAAAAAGTCATAGTATAGTATGTCGAAAAATTTCATGAAAAACGGGTCATAGTATTGAATCTTGAAAAAAATCATGCCAAAAGGCATATTACAGTATGTTAAACAACATTAAGACTAAGAAAAGTAAATTATATTATGTTGAAAAATTTCATGAAAAAAGTCATAGTATAGTATGTCGAAAAATTTCATGAAAAACAGGTCATAGTATTGAATCTTGAAAAAAATCATGCCAAAAGTCAGATTATAGTATGTTAAACAATATTATGATTAAGAAAAGTCAAATTATATTATGTTGAAAAATTTCATGAAAAAAAGTCATAGTATAGTATGTCGAAAAATTTCATGAAAAACAATTCATAGTATTGAATTTCATGAAAAACGGATCATAGTATTGATTCTTGAAAAAAATCATGTTAACAGTCATATTATAGTATGTTGAACAATATTATGATTAAGAAAAGTCAAAATATATTATGTTGAAAAGTTTCATAAAAAAAGCCATAGTATAGTATGTCGAAAAATTTCATGAAAAACGAGTCATAGTATTAAATCATGAAAAAAATCATGTCAAAAGGCATAATATAGGATGTTAAAAAATATTATGATTAAGAAAAGTCAAATTATATTATGTTGAAAAATTTCATGAAAAAAAGTCATAGTATAGTATGTCATAAACTTTCATGAAAAACAGGTCATAGTAATAAATCATGAAAAAAATCATGTTAAAAGTCATATTATAGTATGTTAAACAATATTATGATTAAGAAAAGTCAAATTATATTATGTTGAAAAATTTCATGAAAAAAAGCCATAGTATAGTATGTTGAAAAATTTCATGAAAAACAGGTCATAGTATTGAATCTTGAAAAAAATCATGCCAACAGTCAGATTATAGTATGTTAAACAAAATTATGATTAAGAAAAGTCAAATTATATCATCTTTAAAAATTTCATGAAAAAAAGTCATAGTATAGTATGTCGAAAAATTTCATGAAAAACAGGTCATAGTATTGAATTTCATGAAAAACGGATCATAGTATTGATTTTTGAAAAAAATCATGTTAACAGTCATTATAGTATGTTAAACAATATTATGATTAAGACAAGTCAAATTATATTATGTCGAAAAATTTCATGAAAAAAAGTCATAGTATAGTATGTCGAAAAATTTCATGAAAAACGGGTCATAGTATTAAATCATGAAAAAAATCATGTTAAAAGTCATATTATAGTATGTTAAACAATATTAAGACTAAGAAAAGTAAATTATATTATGTTGAAAAATTTCATGAAAAAAAGTCATAGTATAGTATGTTGAAAAATTTCATGGAAAACGGATCATAGTATTGAATCTTGAAAAAAATCATGTCAACAGTCAGATTATAGTATGTTAAACAATATTATGATTAAGAAAAGTCAAATTATATTATATTGAAAAGTTTCATAAAAAAAGCCATAGTATAGTATGTCGAAAAATTTCATGAAAAACGAGTCATAGTATTAAATCATGAAAAAAATCATGTCAAAAGGCATAATATAGGATGTTAAAAAATATTTTGATTAAGAAAAGTCAAATTATATTATGTTGAAAAATTTCATGAAAAAAAGTCATAGTATAGTATGTCGAAAAATTTCATGAAAAACGGGTCATAGTATTAAATCATGAAAAAAATCATGTCAAAAGGCATATTACAGTATGTTAAACAACATTAAGACTAAGAAAAGTAAATTATATTATGTTGAAAAATTTCATGAAAAAAAGTCATAGTATAGTATGTCGAAAAATTTCATGAAAAACAGGTCATAGTATTGAATCTTGAAAAAAATCATGCCAACAGTCAGAATATAGTATGTTAAACAATATTATGATTAAGAAAAGTCAAATTATATTATGTTGAAAAATTTCATGAAAAAAAGTCATAGTATAGTATGTCGAAAAATTTCATGAAAAACAATTCATAGTATTGAATTTCATGAAAAACGGATCATAGTATTGATTCTTGAAAAAAATCATGTTAACAGTCATATTATAGTATGTTGAACAATATTATGATTAAGAAAAGTCAAAATATATTATGTTGAAAAATTTCGTGAAAAAAGTCATAGTATAGTATGTCATAAACTTTCATGAAAAACAGGTCATAGTAATAAATCATGAAAAAAATCATGTTAAAAGTCATATTATAGTATGTTAAACAATATTATGATTAAGAAAAGTCAAATTATATTATGTTGAAAAATTTCATGAAAAAAAGCCATAGTATAGTATGTTGAAAAATTTCATGAAAAACAGGTCATAGTATTGAATCTTGAAAAAAATCATGCCAACAGTCAGATTATAGTATGTTAAACAATATTATGATTAAGAAAAGTCAAATTATATCATCTTTAAAAATTTCATGAAAAAAAGTCATAGTATAGTATGTCGAAAAATTTCATGAAAAACAGGTCATAGTATTGAATTTCATGAAAAACGGATCATAGTATTGATTTTTGAAAAAAATCATGTTAACAGTCATATTATAGTATGTTAAACAATATTATGATTAAGACAAGTCAAATTATATTATGTTGAAAAATTTCATGAAAAAAAGTCATAGTATAGTATGTCGAAAACTTTCATGAAAAAAAGTCATAGTATAGTATGTCGAAAAATTTCATGAAAACAGGTCATAGTATTGAATCTTGAAAAAAATCATGTCAACAGTCATATTATAGTATGTTAAACAATATTATGATTAAGAAAAGTCAAATTATATTATGTTGAAAAATTTCATGAAAAAAAGTCATAGTATAGTATGTCGAAAAATTTCATGAAAAAAAGTCATAGTATAGTATGTCGAAAAATTTCATGAAAAAAAGTCATAGTATAGTATGTTGAAAAATTTCATGGAAAACGGATCATAGTATTGAATCTTGAAAAAAATCATGTCAACAGTCAGATTATAGTATGTTAAACAATATTATGATTAAGTCAAATTATATTATATTGAAAAGTTTCATAAAAAAAGCCATAGTATAGTATGTCGAAAAATTTCATGAAAAACGAGTCATAGTATTAAATCATGAAAAAAATCATGTCAAAAGGCATAATATAGGATGTTAAAAAATATTATGATTAAGAAAAGTCAAATTATATTATGTTGAAAAATTTCATGAAAAAAAGTCATAGTATAGTATGTCGAAAAATTTCATGAAAAACAGGTCATAGTAATAAATCATGAAAAAAATCATGTTAAAAGTCATATTATAGTATGTTAAACAATATTATGACTAAGACAAGTCAAATTATATTATGTTGAAAAATTTCATGAAAAAAAGTCATAGTATAGTATGTCGAAAAATTTCATGAAAAACGGGTCATAGTATTAAATCATGAAAAAAATCATGTCAAAAGGCATATTTCAGTATGTTAAACAACATTAAGACTAAGAAAAGTAAATTATATTATGTTGAAAAATTTCATGAAAAAAAGTCATAGTATAGTATGTCGAAAAATTTCATGAAAAAAAGTCATAGTATAGTATGTCGAAAAATTTCATGAAAACAGGTCATAGTATTGAATCTTGAAAAAAATCATGTCAACAGTCAGATTATAGTATGTTAAACAATATTATGATTAAGAAAAGTCAAATTATATTATGTTGAAAAATTTCATGAAAAAAAGCCATAGTATAGTATGTCGAAAAATTTCATGAAAAACAGGTCATAGTAATAAATCATGAAAAAAAATCATATTAAAAGTCATATTATAGTATGTTAAACAATATTATGATTAAGACAAGTCAAATTATATTATGTTGAAAAATGTCATGAAAAAAAGTCATAGTATAGTATGTCGAAAAATTTCATGAAAAACAATTCATAGTATTGAATTTCATGAAAAACGGATCATAGTATTGATTCTTGAAAAAAATCATGTTAACAGTCATATTATAGTATGTTGAACAATATTATGATTAAGAAAAGTCAAAATATATTATGTTGAAAAATTTTTCCGATACCCCGGACACATAGGGAATGACTATGTTCCTGCGTTTGTTTCTGTCCTTGGCTCCCTCTGCGTTGGTGGTCTTCTTAGAGCGTGTTACTCTGTCGAAGGTCCAGTTTGGATAGCCACAAGTTTTCAGAGCTCCCCTTAGATGTTTGTGCTCTTTCGCTTGGGCCTGTGTGGTGGTTGGTACATTATCAGCCCTGTGTTGTAGGGTTCTGATAACGCCTAGTTTGTGCTCCAGAGGGTGGTGTGAGTCAAAGAGAAGGTATTGGTCTGTGTGAGTGGGTTTCCTATACACCCCAATGTGGAGGCTCCTGTCCTCATCCAAGTGAACATCACAGTCCAAAAAAGGTAAGTGGTTGTCCTTAACATCCTCTCTAGTGAACTTGATGTTCTTGTCCACTGAGTTGATGTGCTCTGTGAAAGCCTGGACCTCTTGGGTTTTGATTTTCACCCAAGTGTCATCCACCCAAGGGTCAGATTATAGTATGTTAAACAATATTATGATTAAGAAAAGTCAAATTATATTATGTTGAAAAATTTCATGAAAAAAAGTCATAGTATAGTATGTCGAAAAATTTCATGAAAAACAATTCATAGTATTGAATTTCATGAAAAAAGGATCATAGTATTGATTCTTGAAAAAAATCATGTTAACAGTCATATTATAGTATGTTGAACAATATTATGATTAAGAAAAGTCAAAATATATTATGTTGAAAAATTTCATGAAAAAAGTCATAGTATAGTATGTCATAAACTTTCATGAAAAACAGGTCATAGTAATAAATCATGAAAAAAATCATGTTAACAGTCATATTATAGTATGTTGAACAATATTATGATTAAGAAAAGTCAAAATATATTATGTTGAAAAATTTCATGAAAAAAAGCCATAGTATAGTATGTCGAAAAATTTCATGAAAAACAGGTCATAGTAATAAATCATGAAAAAAATCATGTTAAAAGTCATATTATAGTATGTTAAACAATATTATGATTACGACAAGTCAAATTATATCATGTTGAAAAATTTCATGAAAAACAGATCATAGTATTGAATTTCATGAAAAACGAATCATAGTATTGAATCGTGAAAAAAAATCATGTTAATAGTCATATTATAGTATGTTAAACAATATTATGGTTAAGAAAAGTCAAATTATATTATGTTGAAAAATTTCATGAAAAAAAGCCATAGTATAGTATGTCGAAAAATTTCATGAAAAACAGGTCATAGTAATAAATCATGAAAAAAATCATGTTAAAAGTCATATTATAGTATGTTAAACAATATTATGATTACGACAAGTCAAATTATATCATGTTGAAAAATTTCATGAAAAATAGTCATAGTATAGTATGTCGAAAAATTCCATGAAAACAGGTCATAGTAATAAATCATGAAAAAAATCATGTTAAAAGTCATAATATAGTATGTTAAACAATATTGTGATTAAGACAAGTCAAATTATATTATGTTGAAAAATTTCATGAAAAAAAGTCATAGTATAGTATGTCGAAAAATTTCATGAAAAACGGGTCATAGTATTAAATCATGAAAAAAATCATGTCAAAAGGCATATTACAGTATGTTAAACAACATTAAGACTAAGAAAAGTAAATTATATTATGTTGAAAAATTTCATGAAAAAAGTCATAGTATAGTATGTCGAAAAATTTCATGAAAACAGGTCATAGTATTGAATCTTGAAAAAAATCATGTCAACAGTCAGATTATAGTAAGTTAAACAATATTATGATTAAGAAAAGTCAAATTATATTATGTTGAAAAATTTCATGAAAAAAAGCCATAGTATAGTATGTCGAAAAATTTCATGAAAAAAAGGTCATAGTATTAAATCATGAAAAAAATCATGTAAAAGCATATTATAGTATGTTAAACAATATTAAACAAGAAAAGAAATATATATGTTGAAAAATTTCATGAAAAAAAGCCGAGTAAGTATGTTGAAAAATTTCATGGAAAACGGATCATAGTATTGAATCTTGAAAAAAATAATGTTAACAATCATATTATAGTATGTTAAACAATATTATGATGAAGAAAAGTCAAATTATATTATGTTGAAAAATTTCATGAAAAAAAGTCATAGTATAGTATGTCGAAAAATTTCATGAAAAAAAGTCATAGTATAGTATGTTGAAAAATTTCATGGAAAACGGATCATAGTATTGAATCTTGAAAAAAATCATGTCAACAGTCAGATTATAGTATGTTAAACAATATTATGATTAAGAAAAGTCAAATTATATTATATTGAAAAGTTTCATAAAAAAAGCCATAGTATAGTATGTCGAAAAATTTCATGAAAAACGAGTCATAGTATTAAATCATGAAAAAAATCATGTCAAAAGGCATATTACAGTATGTTAAACAACATTAAGACTAAGCAAAGTAAATTATATTATGTTGAAAAATTTCATGAAAAAAAGTCATAGTATAGTATGTCGAAAACTTTCATGAAAAAAAGTCATAGTATAGTATGTCGAAAAATTTCATGAAAAACAGGTCATAGTAATAAATCATGAAAAAAATCATGTTAAAAGTCATATTATAGTATGTTAAACAATATTATGATTAAGAAAAGTCAAATTATATTATGTTGAAAAATTTCATGAAAAAAAGCCATAGTATAGTATGTTGAAAAATTTCATGAAAAACAGGTCATAGTATTGAATCTTGAAAAAAATCATGCCAACAGTCAGATTATAGTATGTTAAACAATATTATGATTAAGAAAAGTCAAATTATATCATCTTTAAAAATTTCATGAAAAAAAGTCATAGTATAGTATGTCGAAAAATTTCATGAAAAACAGGTCATAGTATTGAATTTCATGAAAAACGGATCATAGTATTGATTTTTGAAAAAAATCATGTTAACAGTCATATTATAGTATGTTGAACAATATTATGATTAAGAAAAGTCAAAATATATTATGTTGAAAAATTTCATGAAAAAAGTCATAGTATAGTATGTCGAAAAATTTCATGAAAAACAGATCATAGTATTGAATTTCATGAAAAACGAATCATAGTATTGAATCGTGAAAAAAAATCATGTTAATAGTCATATTATAGTATGTTAAACAATATTATGGTTAAGAAAAGTCAAATTATATTATGTTGAAAAATTTCATGAAAAACAGGTCATAGTAATAAATCATGAAAAAAATCATGTTAAAAGTCATATTATAGTATGTTAAACAATATTATGATTACGACAAGTCAAATTATATCATGTTGAAAAATTTCATGAAAAATAGTCATAGTATAGTATGTCGAAAAATTCCATGAAAACAGGTCATAGTAATAAATCATGAAAAAAATCATGTTAAAAGTCATAATATAGTATGTTAAACAATATTGTGATGAAGACAAGTCAAATTATATTATGTTGAAAAATTTCATGAAAAAAAGTCATAGTATAGTATGTCGAAAAATTTCATGAAAAACGGGTCATAGTATTAAATCATGAAAAAAATCATGTCAAAAGGCATATTACAGTATGTTAAACAACATTAAGACTAAGAAAAGTAAATTATATTATGTTGAAAAATTTCATGAAAAAAAGTCATAGTATAGTATGTCGAAAAATTTCATGAAAACAGGTCATAGTATTGAATCTTGAAAAAAATCATGTCAACAGTCAGATTATAGTAAGTTAAACAATATTATGATTAAGAAAAGTCAAATTATATTATGTTGAAAAATTTCATGAAAAAAAGCCATAGTATAGTATGTCGAAAAATTTCATAAAAAACAGGTCATAGTATTAAATCATGAAAAAAATCATGTTAAAAGTCATATTATAGTATGTTAAACAATATTAAGACTAAGAAAAGTAAATTATATTATGTTGAAAAATTTCATGAAAAAAAGCCGTAGTATAGTATGTTGAAAAATTTCATGGAAAACGGATCATAGTATTGAATCTTGAAAAAAATCATGTCAACAGTCAGATTATAGTATGTTAAACAATATTATGATTAAGAAAAGTCAAATTATATTATATTGAAAAGTTTCATAAAAAAAGCCATAGTATAGTATGTCGAAAAATTTCATGAAAAACGAGTCATAGTATTAAATCATGAAAAAAATCATGTCAAAAGGCATAATATAGGATGTTAAAAAATATTATGATTAAGAAAAGTCAAATTATATTATGTTGAAAAATTTCATGAAAAAAAGTCATAGTATAGTATGTCGAAAAATTTCATGAAAAACAGGTCATAGTAATAAATCATGAAAAAAATCATGTTAAAAGTCATATTATAGTATGTTAAACAATATTATGACTAAGACAAGTCAAATTATATTATGTTGAAAAATTTCATGAAAAAAAGTCATAGTATAGTATGTCGAAAAATTTCATGAAAAACGGGTCATAGTATTGAATCTTGAAAAAAATCATGCCAACAGTCAGATTATAGTATGTTAAACAATATTATGATTAAGAAAAGTCAAATTATATCATCTTTAAAAATTTCATGAAAAAAAGTCATAGTATAGTATGTCGAAAAATTTCATGAAAAACAGGTCATAGTATTGAATTTCATGAAAAACGGATCATAGTATTGATTTTTGAAAAAAATCATGTTAACAGTCATATTATAGTATGTTGAACAATATTATGATTAAGAAAAGTCAAAATATATTATGTTGAAAAATTTCATGAAAAAAGTCATAGTATAGTATGTCGAAAAATTTCATGAAAAACAGATCATAGTATTGAATTTCATGAAAAACGAATCATAGTATTGAATCGTGAAAAAAAATCATGTTAATAGTCATATTATAGTATGTTAAACAATATTATGGTTAAGAAAAGTCAAATTATATTATGTTGAAAAATTTCATGAAAAAAAGCCATAGTATAGTATGTCGAAAAATTTCATGAAAAACAGGTCATAGTAATAAATCATGAAAAAAATCATGTTAAAAGTCATATTATAGTATGTTAAACAATATTATGATTACGACAAGTCAAATTATATCATGTTGAAAAATTTCATGAAAAATAGTCATAGTATAGTATGTCGAAAAATTCCATGAAAACAGGTCATAGTAATAAATCATGAAAAAAATCATGTTAAAAGTCATAATATAGTATGTTAAACAATATTGTGATTAAGACAAGTCAAATTATATTATGTTGAAAAATTTCATGAAAAAAAGTCATAGTATAGTATGTCGAAAAATTTCATGAAAAACGGGTCATAGTATTAAATCATGAAAAAAATCATGTCAAAAGGCATATTACAGTATGTTAAACAACATTAAGACTAAGAAAAGTAAATTATATTATGTTGAAAAATTTCATGAAAAAAAGTCATAGTATAGTATGTCGAAAAATTTCATGAAAACAGGTCATAGTATTGAATCTTGAAAAAAATCATGTCAACAGTCAGATTATAGTAAGTTAAACAATATTATGATTAAGAAAAGTCAAATTATATTATGTTGAAAAATTTCATGAAAAAAAGCCATAGTATAGTATGTCGAAAAATTTCATGAAAAACAGGTCATAGTATTAAATCATGAAAAAAATCATGTTAAAAGTCATATTATAGTATGTTAAACAATATTAAGACTAAGAAAAGTAAATTATATTATGTTGAAAAATTTCATGAAAAAAAGCCGTAGTATAGTATGTTGAAAAATTTCATGGAAAACGGATCATAGTATTGAATCTTGAAAAAAATAATGTTAACAATCATATTATAGTATGTTAAACAATATTATGATGAAGAAAAGTCAAATTATATTATGTTGAAAAATTTCATGAAAAAAAGTCATAGTATAGTATGTCGAAAAATTTCATGAAAAAAAGTCATAGTATAGTATGTTGAAAAATTTCATGGAAAACGGATCATAGTATTGAATCTTGAAAAAAATCATGTCAACAGTCAGATTATAGTATGTTAAACAATATTATGATTAAGAAAAGTCAAATTATATTATATTGAAAAGTTTCATAAAAAAAGCCATAGTATAGTATGTCGAAAAATTTCATGAAAAACGAGTCATAGTATTAAATCATGAAAAAAATCATGTCAAAAGGCATATTACAGTATGTTAAACAACATTAAGACTAAGCAAAGTAAATTATATTATGTTGAAAAATTTCATGAAAAAAAGTCATAGTATAGTATGTCGAAAACTTTCATGAAAAAAAGTCATAGTATAGTATGTCGAAAAATTTCATGAAAAACAGGTCATAGTAATAAATCATGAAAAAAAATCATGTTAAAAGTCATATTATATTATGTTAAACAATATTATGATTAAGAAAAGTCAAATTATATTATGTTGAAAAATTTCATGAAAAAAAGCCATAGTATAGTATGTTGAAAAATTTCATGAAAAACAGGTCATAGTATTGAATCTTGAAAAAAATCATGCCAACAGCAGATTATAGATGTAAACAATATTATATTAAGAAGCAATTAATCATCTTTAAAAATTTCATAGCAGAAGATGTCAAAAATTTCATGAAAAACAGGTCATAGTATTGAATTTCATGAAAAACGGATCATAGTATTGATTTTTGAAAAAAATCATGTTAACAGTCATATTATAGTATGTTGAACAATATTATGATTAAGAAAAGTCAAAATATATTATGTTGAAAAATTTCATGAAAAAAGTCATAGTATAGTATGTCGAAAAATTTCATGAAAAACAGATCATAGTATTGAATTTCATGAAAAACGAATCATAGTATTGAATCGTGAAAAAAAATCATGTTAATAGTCATATTATAGTATGTTAAACAATATTATGGTTAAGAAAAGTCAAATTATATTATGTTGAAAAATTTCATGAAAAAAAGCCATAGTATAGTATGTCGAAAAATTTCATGAAAAACAGGTCATAGTAATAAATCATGAAAAAAATCATGTTAAAAGTCATATTATAGTATGTTAAACAATATTATGATTACGACAAGTCAAATTATATCATGTTGAAAAATTTCATGAAAAATAGTCATAGTATAGTATGTCGAAAAATTCCATGAAAACAGGTCATAGTAATAAATCATGAAAAAAATCATGTTAAAAGTCATAATATAGTATGTTAAACAATATTGTGATGAAGACAAGTCAAATTATATTATGTTGAAAAATTTCATGAAAAAAAGTCATAGTATAGTATGTCGAAAAATTTCATGAAAAACGGGTCATAGTATTAAATCATGAAAAAAATCATGTCAAAAGGCATATTACAGTATGTTAAGCAACATTAAGACTAAGAAAAGTAAATTATATTATGTTGAAAAATTTCATGAAAAAAAGTCATAGTATAGTATGTCGAAAAATTTCATGAAAACAGGTCATAGTATTGAATCTTGAAAAAAATCATGTCAACAGTCAGATTATAGTAAGTTAAACAATATTATGATTAAGAAAAGTCAAATTATATTATGTTGAAAAATTTCATGAAAAAAAGCCATAGTATAGTATGTCGAAAAATTTCATAAAAAACAGGTCATAGTATTAAATCATGAAAAAAATCATGTTAAAAGTCATATTATAGTATGTTAAACAATATTAAGACTAAGAAAAGTAAATTATATTATGTTGAAAAATTTCATGAAAAAAAGCCGTAGTATAGTATGTTGAAAAATTTCATGGAAAACGGATCATAGTATTGAATCTTGAAAAAAATAATGTTAACAATCATATTATAGTATGTTAAACAATATTATGATGAAGAAAAGTCAAATTATATTATGTTGAAAAATTTCATGAAAAAAAGTCATAGTATAGTATGTCGAAAAATTTCATGAAAAAAAGTCATAGTATAGTATGTTGAAAAATTTCATGGAAAACGGATCATAGTATTGAATCTTGAAAAAAATCATGTCAACAGTCAGATTATAGTATGTTAAACAATATTATGATTAAGAAAAGTCAAATTATATTATATTGAAAAGTTTCATAAAAAAAGCCATAGTATAGTATGTCGAAAAATTTCATGAAAAACGAGTCATAGTATTAAATCATGAAAAAAATCATGTCAAAAGGCATAATATAGGATGTTAAAAAATATTATGATTAAGGAAAGTCAAATTATATTATGTTGAAAAATTTCATGAAAAAAAGTCATAGTATAGTATGTCGAAAAATTTCATGAAAAACAGGTCATAGTAATAAATCATGAAAAAAATCATGTTAAAAGTCATATTATAGTATGTTAAACAATATTATGACTAAGACAAGTCAAATTATAGTATGTCGAAAACTTTCATGAAAAAAAGTCATAGTATAGTATGTCGAAAAATTTCATGAAAAACGGGTCATAGTATTGAATCTTGAAAAAAATCATGCCAACAGTCAGATTATAGTATGTTAAACAATATTATGATTAAGAAAAGTCAAATTATATCATCTTTAAAAATTTCATGAAAAAAAGTCATAGTATAGTATGTCGAAAAATTTCATGAAAAACAGGTCATAGTATTGAATTTCATGAAAAACGGATCATAGTATTGATTTTTGAAAAAAATCATGTTAACAGTCATATTATAGTATGTTGAACAATATTATGATTAAGAAAAGTCAAAATATATTATGTTGAAAAATTTCATGAAAAAAGTCATAGTATAGTATGTCGAAAAATTTCATGAAAAACAGATCATAGTATTGAATTTCATGAAAAACGAATCATAGTATTGAATCGTGAAAAAAAATCATGTTAATAGTCATATTATAGTATGTTAAACAATATTATGGTTAAGAAAAGTCAAATTATATTATGTTGAAAAATTTCATGAAAAAAAGCCATAGTATAGTATGTCGAAAAATTTCATGAAAAACAGGTCATAGTAATAAATCATGAAAAAAATCATGTTAAAAGTCATATTATAGTATGTTAAACAATATTATGATTACGACAAGTCAAATTATATCATGTTGAAAAATTTCATGAAAAATAGTCATAGTAGAGTATGTCGAAAAATTCCATGAAAACAGGTCATAGTAATAAATCATGAAAAAAATCATGTTAAAAGTCATAAAATAGTATGTTAAACAATATTGTGATTAAGACAAGTCAAATTATATTATGTTGAAAAATTTCATGAAAAAAAGTCATAGTATAGTATGTCGAAAAATTTCATGAAAAACGGGTCATAGTATTAAATCATGAAAAAAATCATGTCAAAAGGCATATTACAGTATGTTAAACAACATTAAGACTAAGAAAAGTAAATTATATTATGTTGAAAAATTTCATGAAAAAAAGTCATAGTATAGTATGTCGAAAAATTTCATGAAAACAGGTCATAGTATTGAATCTTGAAAAAAATCATGTCAACAGTCAGATTATAGTAAGTTAAACAATATTATGATTAAGAAAAGTCAAATTATATTATGTTGAAAAATTTCATGAAAAAAAGCCATAGTATAGTATGTCGAAAAATTTCATGAAAAACAGGTCATAGTATTAAATCATGAAAAAAATCATGTTAAAAGTCATATTATAGTATGTTAAACAATATTAAGACTAAGAAAAGTAAATTATATTATGTTGAAAAATTTCATGAAAAAAAGCCGTAGTATAGTATGTTGAAAAATTTCATGGAAAACGGACATAGTATTGAATCTTGAAAAAAAATGTTAACATATTATAGTATGTTAAACAATATTATATGAAGAAAAGCAAATTATATTATGTTGAAAAATTTCATGAAAAAAAGTCATAGTATAGTATGTCGAAAAATTTCATGAAAAAAAGTCATAGTATAGTATGTTGAAAAATTTCATGGAAAACGGATCATAGTATTGAATCTTGAAAAAAATCATGTCAACAGTCAGATTATAGTATGTTAAACAATATTATGATTAAGAAAAGTCAAATTATATTATATTGAAAAGTTTCATAAAAAAAGCCATAGTATAGTATGTCGAAAAATTTCATGAAAAACGAGTCATAGTATTAAATCATGAAAAAAATCATGTCAAAAGGCATAATATAGGATGTTAAAAAATATTATGATTAAGGAAAGTCAAATTATATTATGTTGAAAAATTTCATGAAAAAAAGTCATAGTATAGTATGTCGAAAAATTTCATGAAAAACAGGTCATAGTAATAAATCATGAAAAAAATCATGTTAAAAGTCATATTATAGTATGTTAAACAATATTATGATTAAGACAAGTCAAATTATATTATGTTGAAAAATTTCATGAAAAAAAGTCATAGTATAGTATGTCGAAAAATTTCATGAAAAACGGGTCATAGTATTAAATCATGAAAAAAATCATGTCAAAAGGCATATTACAGTATGTTAAACAACATTAAGACTAAGAAAAGTAAATTATATTATGTTGAAAAATTTCATGAAAAAAAGTCATAGTATAGTATGTCGAAAACTTTCATGAAAAAAAGTCATAGTATAGTATGTCGAAAAATTTCATGAAAACAGGTCATAGTATTGAATCTTGAAAAAAATCATGTCAACAGTCAGATTATAGTATGTTAAACAATATTATGATTAAGAAAAGTCAAATTATATTATGTTGAAAAATTTCATGAAAAAAAGCCATTGTATAGTATGTCGAAAAATTTCATGAAAAACAGGTCATAGTAATAAATCATGAAAAAAATCATGTTAAAAGTCATATTATAGTATGTTAAACAATATTAAGACTAAGAAAAGTAAATTATATTATGTTGAAAAATTTCATGAAAAAAAGCCATAGTATAGTATGTTGAAAAATTTCATGGAAAACGGATCATAGTATTGAATCTTGAAAAAAATCATGTTAACAATCATATTATAGTATGTTAAACAATATTATGATGAAGAAAAGTCAAATTATATTATGTTGAAAAATTTCATGAAAAAAAGTCATAGTATAGTATGTCGAAAAATTTCATGAAAAAAAGTCATAGTATAGTATGTTGAAAAATTTCATGGAAAACGGATCATAGTATTGAATCTTGAAAAAAATCATGTCAACAGTCAGATTATAGTATGTTAAACAATATTATGATTAAGAAAAGTCAAATTATATTATATTGAAAAGTTTCATAAAAAAAAGCCATAGTATAGTATGTCGAAAAATTTCATGAAAAACGAGTCATAGTATTAAATCATGAAAAAAATCATGTCAAAAGGCATAATATAGGATGTTAAAAAATATTATGATTAAGAAAAGTCAAATTATATTATGTTGAATAATTTCATGAAAAAAAGTCATAGTATAGTATGTCGAAAAATTTCATGAAAAACAGGTCATAGTAATAAATCATGAAAAAAATCATGTTAAAAGTCATATTATAGTATGTTAAACAATATTATGACTAAGACAAGTCAAATTATATTATGTTGAAAAATTTCATGAAAAAAAGTCATAGTATAGTAAGTTGAAAAATTTCATGAAAAACGGGTCATAGTATTAAATCATGAAAAAAATCATGTCAAAAGGCATATTACAGTATGTTAAACAACATTAAGACTAAGAAAAGTAAATTATATTATGTTGAAAAATTTAATGAAAAAAAGTCATAGTATAGTATGTCGAAAAATTTCATGAAAAACGGGTCATAGTATTAAATCATGAAAAAAATCATGTCAAAAGGCATATTACAGTATGTTAAACAACATTAAGACTAAGAAAAGTAAATTATATTATGTTGAAAAATTTCATGAAAAAAGTCATAGTATAGTATGTCGAAAAATTTCATGGAAAACAGGTCATAGTATTGAATCTTGAAAAAAATCATGCTAACAGTCAGATTATAGTATGTTAAACAATATTATGATTAAGAAAAGTCAAATTATATTATGTTGAAAAATTTCATGAAAAAAAGTCATAGTATAGTATGTCGAAAAATTTCATGAAAAACAATTCATAGTATTGAATTTCATGAAAAACGGATCATAGTATTGATTCTTGAAAAAAATCATGTTAACAGTCATATTATAGTATGTTGAACAATATTATGATTAAGAAAAGTCAAATTATATCATCTTTAAAAATTTCATGAAAAACAGATCATAGTATAGTATGTCGAAAAATTTCATGAAAAACAGGTCATAGTATTGAATTTCATGAAAAACGGATCATAGTATTGATTTTTGAAAAAAATCATGTTAACAGTCATATTATAGTATGTTGAACAATATTATGATTAAGAAAAGTCAAAATATATTATGTTGAAAAATTTCATGAAAAAAGTCATAGTATAGTATGTCGAAAAATTTCATGAAAAACAGATCATAGTATTGAATTTCATGAAAAACGAATCATAGTATTGAATCGTGAAAAAAAATCATGTTAATAGTCATATTATAGTATGTTAAACAATATTATGGTTAAGAAAAGTCAAATTATATTATGTTGAAAAATTTCATGAAAAAAAGCCATAGTATAGTATGTCGAAAAATTTCATGAAAAACAGGTCATAGTAATAAATCATGAAAAAAATCATGCCAAAAGTCATATTATAGTATGTTAAACAATATTATGATTACGACAAGTCAAATTATGTCATGTTGAAAAATTTCATGAAAAATTGTCATAGCATAGTATGTCGAAAAATTCCATGAAAACAGGTCATAGTAATAAATCATGAAAAAAATCATGTTAAAAGTCATAATATAGTATGTTAAACAATATTATGATTAAGACAAGTCAAATTATATTATGTTGAAAAATTTCATGAAAAAAAGTCATAGTATAGTATGTCGAAAACTTTCATGAAAAAAAGTCATAGTATAGTATGTCGAAAAATTTCATGAAAACAGGTCATAGTATTGAATCTTGAAAAAAATCATGTCAACAGTCAGATTATAGTAAGTTAAACAATATTATGACTAAGAAAAGTCAAATTATATTATGTTGAAAAATTTCATGAAAAAAAGCCATAGTATAGTATGTCGAAAAATTTCATGAAAAACGGGTCATATTATTAAATCATGAAAAAAATCATGTTAAAAGTCATATTATAGTATGTTAAACAATATTATGATGAAGAAAAGTAAATTATATTATGTTGAAAAATTTCATGAAAAAAAGCCATAGTATAGTATGTTGAAAAATTTCATGGAAAACGGATCATAGTATTGAATCTTGAAAAAAATAATGTTAACAATCATATTATAGTATGTTAAACAATATTATGATGAAGAAAAGTCAAATTATATTATGTTGAAAAATTTCATGAAAAAAAGTCATAGTATAGTATGTCGAAAAATTTCATGAAAAAAAGTCATAGTATAGTATGTTGAAAAATTTCATGGAAAACGGATCATAGTATTGAATCTTGAAAAAAATCATGTCAACAGTCAGATTATAGTATGTTAAACAATATTATGATTAAGAAAAGTCAAATTATATTATATTGAAAAGTTTCATAAAAAAAGCCATAGTATAGTATGTCGGAAAATTTCATGAAAAACGAGTCATAGTATTAAATCATGAAAAAAATCATGTCAAAAGGCATAATATAGGATGTTAAAAAATATTATGATTAAGAAAAGTCAAATTATATTATGTTGAAAAATTTCATGAAAAAAAGTCATAGTATAGTATGTCGAAAAATTTCATGAAAAACAGGTCATAGTAATAAATCATGAAAAAAATCATGTTAAAAGTCATATTATAGTGTGTTAAACAATATTATGACGAAGAAAAGTCAAATTATATTATGTTGAAAAATTTCATGAAAAAAAGTCATAGTATAGTATGTCGAAAAATTCCATGAAAAACGGGTCGTAGTATTGAATTTCATGAAAAACGAATCATAGTATTGAATCGTGAAAAAAAATCATGTTAATAGTCATATTATAGTATGTTAAACAATATTATGGTTAAGAAAAGTCAAATTATATTATGTTGAAAAATTTCATGAAAAACAGGTCATAGTAATAAATCATGAAAAAAATCATGTTAAAAGTCATATTATAGTATGTTAAACAATATTATGATTACGACAAGTCAAATTATATCATGTTGAAAAATTTCATGAAAAATAGTCATAGTATAGTATGTCGAAAAATTCCATGAAAACAGGTCATAGTAATAAATCATGAAAAAAATCATGTTAAAAGTCATAATATAGTATGTTAAACAATATTGTGATTAAGACAAGTCAAATTATATTATGTTGAAAAATTTCATGAAAAAAAGTCATAGTATAGTATGTCGAAAAATTTCATGAAAAACAGGTCATAGTAATAAATCATGAAAAAAATCATGTTAAAAGTCATATTATAGTATGTTAAACAATATTATGACTAAGACAAGTCAAATTATATTATGTTGAAAAATTTCATGAAAAAAAGTCATAGTATAGTAAGTTGAAAAATTTCATGAAAAACGGGTCATAGTATTAAATCATGAAAAAAATCATGTCAAAAGGCATATTACAGTATGTTAAACAACATTAAGACTAAGAAAAGTAAATTATATTATGTTGAAAAATTTAATGAAAAAAAGTCATAGTATAGTATGTCGAAAAATTTCATGAAAAACGGGTCATAGTATTAAATCATGAAAAAAATCATGTCAAAAGGCATATTACAGTATGTTAAACAACATTAAGACTAAGAAAAGTAAATTATATTATGTTGAAAAATTTCATGAAAAAAGTCATAGTATAGTATGTCGAAAAATTTCATGGAAAACAGGTCATAGTATTGAATCTTGAAAAAAATCATGCTAACAGTCAGATTATAGTATGTTAAACAATATTATGATTAAGAAAAGTCAAATTATATTATGTTGAAAAATTTCATGAAAAAAAGTCATAGTATAGTATGTCGAAAAATTTCATGAAAAACAATTCATAGTATTGAATTTCATGAAAAACGGATCATAGTATTGATTCTTGAAAAAAATCATGTAAACAGTCATATTATAGTATGTTGAACAATATTATGATTAAGAAAAGTCAAATTATATCATCTTTAAAAATTTCATGAAAAACAGATCATAGTATAGTATGTCGAAAAATTTCATGAAAAACAGGTCATAGTATTGAATTTCATGAAAAACGGATCATAGTATTGATTTTTGAAAAAAATCATGTTAACAGTCATATTATAGTATGTTGAACAATATTATGATTAAGAAAAGTCAAAATATATTATGTTGAAAAATTTCATGAAAAAAGTCATAGTATAGTATGTCGAAAAATTTCATGAAAAACAGATCATAGTATTGAATTTCATGAAAAACGAATCATAGTATTGAATCGTGAAAAAAAATCATGTTAATAGTCATATTATAGTATGTTAAACAATATTATGGTTAAGAAAAGTCAAATTATATTATGTTGAAAAATTTCATGAAAAAAAGCCATAGTATAGTATGTCGAAAAATTTCATGAAAAACAGGTCATAGTAATAAATCATGAAAAAAATCATGCTAAAAGTCATATTATAGTATGTTAAACAATATTATGATTACGACAAGTCAAATTATGTCATGTTGAAAAATTTCATGAAAAATTGTCATAGTATAGTATGTCGAAAAATTCCATGAAAACAGGTCATAGTAATAAATCATGAAAAAAATCATGTTAAAAGTCATAATATAGTATGTTAAACAATATTATGATTAAGACAAGTCAAATTATATTATGTTGAAAAATTTCATGAAAAAAAGTCATAGTATAGTATGTCGAAAACTTTCATGAAAAAAAGTCATAGTATAGTATGTCGAAAAATTTCATGAAAACAGGTCATAGTATTGAATCTTGAAAAAAATCATGTCAACAGTCAGATTATAGTAAGTTAAACAATATTATGACTAAGAAAAGTCAAATTATATTATGTTGAAAAATTTCATGAAAAAAAGCCATAGTATAGTATGTCGAAAAATTTCATGAAAAACGGGTCATAGTATTAAATCATGAAAAAAATCATGTTAAAAGTCATATTATAGTATGTTAAACTATATTAAGACGAAGAAAAGTAAATTATATTATGTTGAAAAATTTCATGAAAAAAAGCCATAGTATAGTATGTTGAAAAATTTCATGGAAAACGGATCATAGTATTGAATCTTGAAAAAAATAATGTTAACAATCATATTATAGTATGTTAAACAATATTATGATGAAGAAAAGTCAAATTATATTATGTTGAAAAATTTCATGAAAAAAAGTCATAGTATAGTATGTCGAAAAATTTCATGAAAAAAAGTCATAGTATAGTATGTTGAAAAATTTCATGGAAAACGGGTCATAGTATTGAATCTTGAAAAAAATCATGTCAACAGTCAGATTATAGTATGTTAAACAATATTATGATTAAGAAAAGTCAAATTATATTATATTGAAAAGTTTCATAAAAAAAGTCATAGTATAGTATGTCGGAAAATTTCATGAAAAACGAGTCATAGTATTAAATCATGAAAAAAATCATGTCAAAAGGCATATTACACTATGTTAAACAACATTAAGACTAAGAAAAGAAATTATATTATGTTGAAAAATTTCATGAAAAAAGTCAGATAGATCGAAACCTTTCATGAAAAAAAGCCATAGTATAGTATGTCAAAAAATTTCATAAAAACAGGCATAGTAAAAATCATAAAAAAATCATGTAAAAGCATATTATAGATGTAAACAATATTAAGACTAAAAAATAAATTATATTATGTTAAAAATTTAATAAAAAAAGCCATAGTATAGTATGTTGAAAAATTTCATGAAAACGGATCATAGTATTGAATCTTAAAAAATCATGTCAACAGTCAGATTATAGTATGTTAAACAATATTATATTAAGAAAAGCAAATTATATTATATTAAAAGTTTCATAAAAAAAGCCATAGTATAGTATGTCGAAAAATTTCATGAAAAACGAGTCATAGTATTAAATCATGAAAAAAATCATGTCAAAAGGCATAATATAGGATGTTAAAAAATATTATGATTAAGAAAAGTCAAATTATATTATGTTTAAAAATTTCATGAAAAAAAGTCATAGTATAGTATGTCGAAAAATTTCATGAAAAACAGGTCATAGTAATAAATCATGAAAAAAATCATGTTAAAAGTCATATTATAGTATGTTAAACAATATTATGACTAAGACAAGTCAAATTATATTATGTTGAAAAATTTCATGAAAAAAAGTCATAGTATAGTATGTCGAAAAATTTCATGAAAAACGGGTCATAGTATTAAATCATGAAAAAAATCATGTCAAAAGGCATATTACAGTATGTTAAACAACATTAAGACTAAGAAAAGTAAATTATATTATGTTAAAAATTTCATGAAAAAAGTCATAGTATAGTATGTCGAAAACTTTCATAAAAAAAGTCATAGTATGTCGAAAAATTTCATAAAACAGGCATAGTATTGAATCTTGAAAAAATCATGTCAACAGTCAGATTATAGTATGTTAAACAATATTATATTAAGAAAAGTCAAATTATATTATGTTGAAAAATTTCATGAAAAAAAGCCATAGTATAGTATGTCGAAAAATTTCATGAAAAACAGGTCATAGTAAAAATCATAAAAAATCATGTTAAAAGCATATTATAGTATGTTAAACAATATTATATTAAGACAAGTCAAATTATATTATGTTAAAAATTTCATGAAAAAAGTCTAGTATAGTATGTCGAAAAATTTCATAAAAACGGGTCATAGTATTAAATCATAAAAAATCATGTTAAAAGCATATTATAGTATGTTAAACAATATTAAACTAAGAAAAGAAATTATATTATTTAAAAATTTCATAAAAAAAGCCATAGTATAGTATGTTGAAAAATTTCATGGAAAACGGATCATAGATTAATCTTAAAAAATCATGTAACAATCATATTATAGTATGTTAAACAATACTATATGAAGAAAAGTCAAATTATATTATGTTAAAAATTTCATAAAAAAGTCATAGTATAGTATGCAAAAATTTCATAAAAAAGCATAGTATAGTATGTTAAAAATTTCATGGAAAACGGACATAGTATTGAATCTTAAAAAATCATGTCAACAGTCAGATTATAGTATGTTAAACAATATTATATTAAGAAAAGCAAATTATATTATATTGAAAAGTTTCAAAAAAAACCATAGATAGTATTCAAAAATTTCATAAAAACAGTCATAGTATTAAATCATAAAAAATCATCAAAAGGCATAATATAGGATGTTAAAAAATATTATGATTAAGAAAAGTCAAATTATATTATGTTGAAAAATTTCATAAAAAAGCATAGTAAGATCGAAAAATTTCATGAAAAACGGGTCATAGTATTAAATCATAAAAAAATCATGTCAAAAGGCAATTACAGTATGTTAAACAACATTAAGACTAAGAAAAGAAATTATATTATGTTGAAAAATTTCATAAAAAAGTCATAGTATAGTATGTCAAAAATTTCATAAAAACGGGCATAGTATTAAATCATAAAAAAATCATGCAAAAGGCATATTACAGTATGTTAAACAACATTAAGACTAAGAAAAGAAATTATATTATGTTGAAAAATTTCATAAAAAGTCTAGTATAGTATGTCGAAAAATTTCATAAAAACAGGTCATAGTATTGAATCTTAAAAAATCATCCAACAGCAGAAATAGTATGTTAAACAATATTATATTAAAAAAGCAAATTATATTATGTTAAAAATTTCATAAAAAGCTAGAAGTATTCAAAATTTCATAAAAACAATTCATAGTATTAATTTCATAAAAACGGATCATAGTATTGATTCTTAAAAAAACATGTAACATCATATTATAGTATGTTAAACAATATTATGTTAAGAAAAGCAAATTATATTATGTTAAAAATTTCATAAAAAGCCATAGAAGTATGTCAAAAATTTCATAAAAACAGGCATAGTAAAAACATAAAAAATCATCCAAAAGCAATTATAGATGTTAAACAATATTATATACACAAGTCAAATTATGTCATGTTAAAAATTTCATAAAAATTGCATAGTATAGTATGTCGAAAAATTCCATGAAAACAGGCATAGAAAAATCATAAAAAATCATGTTAAAAGCATAAAAGTATTTAAACAATATTATATTAAACAAGCAAATTATATTATGTTGAAAAATTTCATAAAAAAGCATAGATAGATTCAAAACTTTCATAAAAGCAAGAAGATGTCAAAAATTTCATAAAACAGTCATAGTATTGAATCTTGAAAAAAATCATGTCAACAGCAGATTATAGTAAGTAAACAATATTATACTAAAAAAGCAAATTATATTATGTTGAAAAATTTCATAAAAAAACCATAGTATAGTATTCAAAAATTTCATAAAAACAGGCATAGTATTAATTTCATAAAAACGATCATAGTATTATTTTTAAAAAACATGTAACAGTCATATTATAGATGTTAACAATATTATATTAAGAAAAGCAAAATATATTATGTTAAAAATTTCATAAAAAGCATAGATAGATCAAAAATTTCATAAAAACGATCATAGTATTAATTTCATAAAAACAATCATAGTATTGAATCGTGAAAAAAATCATGTAAAGCATATTATAGTATGTTAAACAATATTATGTTAAAAAAGCAAATTATATTATGTTAAAAATTTCATAAAAAAGCCAATATAGTATGTCAAAAATTTCATGAAAAACAGGTCATAGTAAAAACATAAAAAATCATCTAAAAGCATATTATAGTATGTTAAACAATATTATATTACGACAAGCAAATTATGTCATTTAAAAATTTCATAAAAATTGTCATAGTATAGTATGTCAAAAATTCCATAAAACAGGCATAGAAAAATCATAAAAAAATCATGTTAAAAGCATAAAATATGTAAACAATATTATATTAAACATCAAATTATATTATGTTAAAAATTTCATAAAAAATCATAGTAAGATCAAAACTTTCATAAAAAAATCATAGTATAGTATGTCAAAAATTTCATGAAAACAGGCAGTATTAATCTTAAAAAAATCATTCAACAGTCAGATTATAGTAAGTTAAACAATATTATACTA
This sequence comes from Pterois miles, assembly GCA_947000775.1. NCBI lineage: Eukaryota > Metazoa > Chordata > Actinopteri > Perciformes > Scorpaenidae > Pterois > Pterois miles. Next base: position 5,472,591 of record CAMQGK010000568.1, on the reverse strand, counting down.
AAAAAGTCAAATTATATTATGTTGAAAAATTTCATAAAAAAAGCCAAGTATAGTATGTCAAAAATTTCATGAAAAACGGGTCATAGTATTAAATCATAAAAAAATCATGTTAAAAGTCATATTATAGTATGTTAAACTATATTAAACGAAGAAAAGTAAATTATATTATGTTAAAAATTTCATAAAAAAAGCCAAGATAGTATGTTAAAAATTTCATGGAAAACGGATCATAGTATTGAATCTTAAAAAAATAATGTTAACAATCATATTATAGTAGGTTAAACAATATTATATAAGAAAAGCAAATTATATTATGTTAAAAATTTCATAAAAAAGCTAGTATAGTATTCAAAAATTTCATGAAAAAAAGTCATAGATAGTATGTTAAAAATTTCATGGAAAACGGGCATAGTATTGAATCTTAAAAAAATATGTCAACAGTCATATTATAGTATGTTAAACAATATTATATTAAAAAAGAAATTATATTATATTAAAAGTTTCATAAAAAAGCATAGTATAGTATTCGAAAATTTCATAAAAACGAGTCATAGTATTAAATCATGAAAAAAATCATGTCAAAAGGCATATTACACTATGTTAAACAACATTAAGACTAAGAAAAGTAAATTATATTATGTTGAAAAATTTCATGAAAAAAAGTCAGTATAGTATGTCGAAACCTTTCATGAAAAAAAGCCATAGTATAGTATGTCAAAAAATTTCATGAAAAACAGGTCATAGTAATAAATCATGAAAAAAATCATGTTAAAAGTCATATTATAGTATGTTAAACAATATTAAGACTAAGAAAAGTAAATTATATTATGTTGAAAAATTTAATGAAAAAAAGCCATAGTATAGTATGTTGAAAAATTTCATGGAAAACGGATCATAGTATTGAATCTTGAAAAAAATCATGTCAACAGTCAGATTATAGTATGTTAAACAATATTATGATTAAGAAAAGTCAAATTATATTATATTGAAAAGTTTCATAAAAAAAGCCATAGTATAGTATGTCGAAAAATTTCATGAAAAACGAGTCATAGTATTAAATCATGAAAAAAATCATGTCAAAAGGCATAATATAGGATGTTAAAAAATATTATGATTAAGAAAAGTCAAATTATATTATGTTGAAAAATTTCATGAAAAAAAGTCATAGTATAGTATGTCGAAAAATTTCATGAAAAACAGGTCATAGTAATAAATCATGAAAAAAATCATGTTAAAAGTCATATTATAGTATGTTAAACAATATTATGACTAAGACAAGTCAAATTATATTATGTTGAAAAATTTCATGAAAAAAAGTCATAGTATAGTATGTCGAAAAATTTCATGAAAAACGGGTCATAGTATTAAATCATGAAAAAAATCATGTCAAAAGGCATATTACAGTATGTTAAACAACATTAAGACTAAGAAAAGTAAATTATATTATGTTGAAAAATTTCATGAAAAAAAGTCATAGTATAGTATGTCGAAAACTTTCATGAAAAAAAGTCATAGTATGTCGAAAAATTTCATGAAAACAGGTCATAGTATTGAATCTTGAAAAAAATCATGTCAACAGTCAGATTATAGTATGTTAAACAATATTATGATTAAGAAAAGTCAAATTATATTATGTTGAAAAATTTCATGAAAAAAAGCCATAGTATAGTATGTCGAAAAATTTCATGAAAAACAGGTCATAGTAATAAATCATGAAAAAAATCATGTTAAAAGTCATATTATAGTATGTTAAACAATATTATGATTAAGACAAGTCAAATTATATTATGTTGAAAAATTTCATGAAAAAAAGTCATAGTATAGTATGTCGAAAAATTTCATGAAAAACGGGTCATAGTATTAAATCATGAAAAAAATCATGTTAAAAGTCATATTATAGTATGTTAAACAATATTAAGACTAAGAAAAGTAAATTATATTATGTTGAAAAATTTCATGAAAAAAAGCCATAGTATAGTATGTTGAAAAATTTCATGGAAAACGGATCATAGTATTGAATCTTGAAAAAAATCATGTTAACAATCATATTATAGTATGTTAAACAATACTATGATGAAGAAAAGTCAAATTATATTATGTTGAAAAATTTCATGAAAAAAAGTCATAGTATAGTATGTCAAAAAATTTCATGAAAAAAAGTCATAGTATAGTATGTTGAAAAATTTCATGGAAAACGGATCATAGTATTGAATCTTGAAAAAAATCATGTCAACAGTCAGATTATAGTATGTTAAACAATATTATGATTAAGAAAAGTCAAATTATATTATATTGAAAAGTTTCATAAAAAAAGCCATAGTATAGTATGTCGAAAAATTTCATGAAAAACGAGTCATAGTATTAAATCATGAAAAAAATCATGTCAAAAGGCATAATATAGGATGTTAAAAAATATTATGATTAAGAAAAGTCAAATTATATTATGTTGAAAAATTTCATGAAAAAAAGTCATAGTATAGTATGTCGAAAAATTTCATGAAAAACGGGTCATAGTATTAAATCATGAAAAAAATCATGTCAAAAGGCATATTACAGTATGTTAAACAACATTAAGACTAAGAAAAGTAAATTATATTATGTTGAAAAATTTCATGAAAAAAAGTCATAGTATAGTATGTCGAAAAATTTCATGAAAAACGGGTCATAGTATTAAATCATGAAAAAAATCATGTCAAAAGGCATATTACAGTATGTTAAACAACATTAAGACTAAGAAAAGTAAATTATATTATGTTGAAAAATTTCATGAAAAAAGTCATAGTATAGTATGTCGAAAAATTTCATGAAAAACAGGTCATAGTATTGAATCTTGAAAAAAATCATGCCAACAGTCAGAATATAGTATGTTAAACAATATTATGATTAAGAAAAGTCAAATTATATTATGTTGAAAAATTTCATGAAAAAAAGTCATAGTATAGTATGTCGAAAAATTTCATGAAAAACAATTCATAGTATTGAATTTCATGAAAAACGGATCATAGTATTGATTCTTGAAAAAAATCATGTTAACAGTCATATTATAGTATGTTGAACAATATTATGATTAAGAAAAGTCAAAATATATTATGTTGAAAAATTTCGTGAAAAAAGTCATAGTATAGTATGTCATAAACTTTCATGAAAAACAGGTCATAGTAATAAATCATGAAAAAAATCATGTTAAAAGTCATATTATAGTATGTTAAACAATATTATGATTAAGAAAAGTCAAATTATATTATGTTGAAAAATTTCATGAAAAAAAGTCATAGTATAGTATGTCGAAAAATTTCATGAAAAACAGGTCATAGTATTGAATTTCATGAAAAACGGATCATAGTATTGATTTTTGAAAAAAATCATGTTAACAGTCATATTATAGTATGTTAAACAATATTATGATTAAGACAAGTCAAATTATATTATGTTGAAAAATTTCATGAAAAAAAGCATAGTATAGTATGTGAAAACTTTCATGAAAAAAATTCATAGTATTGAATTTCATGAAAAAGGACATAGTATTGATTCTTAAAAAAATATGTTAACAGTCATATTATAGTATGTTAACAATATTATGATTAAGAAAAGTCAAAATATATTATTTAAAAATTTCATAAAAAAGTCATAGTATAGTATGTCATAAACTTTCATGAAAAACAGGTCATAGTAATAAATCATGAAAAAAATCATGTTAAAAGTCATATTATAGTATGTTAAACAATATTATGATTAAGAAAAGTCAAATTATATTATGTTGAAAAATTTCATGAAAAAAAGCCATAGTATAGTATGTTGAAAAATTTCATGAAGAACAGGTCATAGTATTGAATCTTGAAAAAAATCATGTCAACAGTCAGATTATAATTTGTTAAACAATATTATGATTAAGAAAAGTCAAATTATATCATCTTTAAAAATTTCATAAAAAAAGTCATAGTATAGTATGTCGAAAAATTTCATGAAAAACAGGTCATAGTATTGAATTTCATGAAAAACGGATCATAGTATTGATTTTTGAAAAAAATCATGTTAACAGTCATATTATAGTATGTTGAACAATATTATGATTAAGAAAAGTCAAAATATATTATGTTGAAAAATTTCATGAAAAAAGTCATAGTATAGTATGTCGAAAAATTTCATGAAAAACGGATCATAGTAATAAATCGTGAAAAAAATCATGTTAAAAGTCATATTATAGTATGTTAAACAATATTATGATTACGACAAGTCAAATTATATCATGTTGAAAAATTTCATGAAAAAAAGTCATAGTATAGTATGTCGAAAAATTCCATGAAAACAGGTCATCGTAATAAATCATGAAAAAAATCATGTTAAAAGTCATAATGTAGTATGTTAAACAATATTATGATTAAGACAAGTCAAGTTATATTATGTTGAAAAATTTCATGAAAAAAAGTCATAGTATAGTATGTCGAAAACTTTCATGAAAAAAAGTCATAGTATAGTATGTCGAAAAATTTCATGAAAAACAGGTCATAGTATTGAATCTTGAAAAAAATCATGACAACAGTCAGATTATAGTACGTTAAACAATATTATGATTAAAATAAGTCAAGTTATATTATGTCGAAAAATTTCATGAAAACCGGGTCATAGTATTAAATCATGAAAAAAATCATGTCAAAAGGCATGTTATAGTATGTTAAACAATATTATGATTAAGAAAAGTAAATTATATTATGTTGAAAATTTTCATGAAAAAAAGCCATAGTATAGTATGTCGAAAAATTTCATGAAAAACAGGTCATAGTATTGAATCTTGAAAAAAATCATGTCAACAGTCAGATTATAGTATGTTAAACAATATTATGTATGTATATATGTATGTATCTATATATATACACACATATATGTATGTATATATGTATATGTGTACGTATATATGTATATGTATACGTATATATACGTGTATATATACATATGTATATTCAGTCATAGTATAGACATAGTATAATCATAATTCAGTCATAGTATAGTGTTGAACCGAAAATTTCAGGAAAATCCCATGCAATTGTACACGGAAAAAACTCATGAGTTTGCGTTGCAAAATTTCATGAAAAAAGTCATAGTGTAGTATGTCCAAAAAGGCCTTAAAAAGTCATAGTATATGTCAAAACAATGTCATGAAAAATCATAGTACGCCGGAAAGTCAAATGTCATAGTAGGGAATTTTTTATGAAAAAGTCACACTATAGTAAAAAAGTAAAAAAAAAGTCATAGTATATTATGTCGAAAAATTTCATGAACCAGTCAATTTAGTATGTAAAAAAATATATATCAATCATAGGATAGTATGTCAAAAAAAGTAATAATATAGTATGTTGAAAAATTTCATGAAAAAAGTCATCGTATAGTATGTCAAAAAAAGTAATAGTTATTGTATGGGTTGTAGATAAGTCAGTGTAGTATGTCAAAATTGTATGAAAAAAGTCAGTATGTCATAGATAGTATGTAGAAAAAGTCATAGTATAGGATGTCTAAAAATTCAATGAAAGTTTTAGTATAGTATGCCTAACAACAAGTATAGTCACGTTTGTTGAAAAATATCACAGGATATGACAAAACAGTCATACAATATGTCAAAAAAAGTCATAAAATAGAGTATAGTATGTTGAAAAAAAGTCAGTCGTATGTCGAAAAAAATTATAGTATAGTATATCAATAAAAGCCACAGTATAGTACAATGAAAATAGACACCTGTTGTGCAACCAAAGGGGACTGTAGGATGCAGAAAGTGTGTGATCTGTGAGGAAAATACACCATTCTGGTGCAACACATGCCAACAACAATTCACCAATGGACACTGCCCAAATGTATGGGCATGCTGAGATTTAGTTTCAATATTATGGTTTCAGTAAATATTCACGTTCCATTGTTTGTCTTATGGGCTAATATCCCCTATTGAAGTCTATAGAAGTCTTTGAGTGACATACAGTTTGTGGAGAGATGTGAAAACTTTAATACTGTGAAGAATGGGGGTTTTAGAGGGCCTTAATTGCAGCTAAATTGATTTATCCTTTTTTAATACTTTTTCAGACCCTGTGGACACCGTGTTTAAAAGGGAAAAAAAAAGCAGCAAATCTTCACGACTAATTAATGGAATAATCGTTTCAGCTATATTGTATGAAGTATTTGGAAGTTTAATTTATAGCAAAACGTCAAATTTCATAAACTCGTCATGTTTCATGTGTATTTGCAAAGTAACTAAAGCTGTCAGAGAAATGTAGTGGAGTAGATGTAGCACGAAAAGACCAGAAGTGAAGTACCTCAAATTTAAGTACAGTACTCGAGTAAATATACTTTCGTTTGATCCATACCTGTACATACAGTCTAAAGGTAGTATGACGATGGGGTTTTCCTATTCACTGCAACAGATGACAGCAGCATCTAGTGGCCATTAGAGGAACTGCAGGAGAACACAGAGAGTTTAAAATGATTTTTATTGATCCAGCAGTCGTTTTATTTCTACAGTGTTGGAATTAACATGAATTTGGAGGCAGGACTTTGTAATGATGATGTCATTAGTTTAGCTGTAGGCGTCTTTCTCAGTCTGTGATTGACTTGATGGTGCAGCCAATGGGAGCTCAGGGGTCAGCGCAGGCTGGACAGGCTCCGCCCCTGAGTCACCTGGGGAAAGAAAGACAGGTTAAGTCAAAGACAGGTCTTGTTTTAAAGGCAGAGCCACCAAACCCCCAATAAAACATGTATAAATACACAGATGCTTTAACTATCTTAGATGATTATTCTATTATTAAAGTTAAATGGAGGCAGAGTAATTCTCTGAACAAGTTAGTAAACGCTGGCTATCATTTTTAACAAAGGCTAAAGAAAATACTAGCACCACTCTTCAGGATCATGAGTGTTGAGTGTGAGAAAGTTAATGTTAACCATTGGGACCAGAGTAGACGGCTGGCTAATGCTAGCAAGCTAGCTAGCTGTCTTGTTTGTCTCTGCAACTGGCTCGTTAGTTAGCTAGTCTGGAGACTGATAAACTAGCTGCTGTCCTCCCGGTGAAATTGTCTCCTAGCAGCAGGAGTGATGCAGACCCAGCACTGTCAGCTGCTAAGCTCATTTTCCAGTATGGTGGAATTAGCAAGGTAGCTAGCTAACTAGCCAATCGCTAAATGACTAAAATTGAACAACTTAATCCTTGTCACAGCGTTGGAAAGCACAGTGATATCATCAGATGAGTGACAACTACACACACATTTATTTGAGTCATATTTATTTATTCATTTACTTTGTTTTGTTTTTTTTTTTGATGTTGCTGCGTCTACTGTGTGTATGTGGTTTATATAGCTGCCGTGCTAGGTGATGCAATGCTGTTAATGTTGGTGAATGATGAAGAAAGGCTTGTCTGATTAAACTACAGGCCACTTTACTTCTAATGGCCTATTTTGTTGAATGTTAATGGTTTGGTATATGTTATAGACTCTATTAAGGAACTGACTGGTGTTGGATGGGCTAGGCTGGCCACCTGGTTTTCAGATAATAAAGTAGAGCCGGATAGAAGAGCAGAGCAGAGATGTGGTTCGTGTTCAGTAGCCTCACCGCTCAGTCTGGTCAGTCTGGTCCCCAGTTGGCTCCAGAAGGAGCAGGAGCTCTGACTCAGACCCTGATGATGCTGGAGGGCGGGGTTTAGCTGCAGATAGGTAGGCGGAGCCTCAGAGGACAGGACCTGCTGCCAGCGGGGCAGAGTTGACTCCGCCCATACACGTGATGGGTTTGGGTTCCTGAGAAAAACAGGGAAAATTAACTTCATTATCTAACAAGCATCATCATTATCCCATTAATAATGTAGTTGAATGGTTTATTTGGGTTTTTATTTAACAAGCATTATGTCATTTGAAAAAGCACTGTTTTAATCTAACTCGCGTTAAGGTAACGAGCACTGTGTAAATATAGTGAGCGTTAATCTAATTAGCACTGTATTAACACAGTGCTCGTTCCTTAACGCTAGTTAGATTAACATAGCGAACACTGTGTTAACAAGCTTTAATGTAACAAGCACTGTAAATATATTGAGCGTTAATGTAAGGAGCACGCCATTAATCTAACTAGGGTTAATCCAACTAGCACTGTGCTAATATAACGAGCACTGTGTTAATCTAAGTAGTGTTAATGTAACAAGCACTGTGTAAATATAGTGAGCGTTAATGCAATGAGCACGGTGTTAATCTAACTAGCGTTACAAAAAACGAGCACTGCACTAATTTAAGTGTTAATTTAAAGAGCCATAAGGTAAGAAACACTGTAAATATAGCGAGCGTTAATCTAACTAGCACTGCTTTAAAGTAAGAAGCACTGCTTTAATTTAACTAGTGTTAATCTAATTGGCACTGTGTAAATATAGCTAACGTAAATGTAACTAGTGGTATGTTAATCTAAGCCTTAATGTAACGAGCATTAATGTAACAAGCACTGCCTTAATCCAACTAACGTTAAGGTAACGAGCACTGTGTAAATATAGCAAGCTTTAATCTAACTAGCGTTAACGTAACATGCACTGTGTTAATCTAATTAACACTGTAAATATAGTGAGCGTTACTCTAACTAGAACTGCATTAATATAGCGAACACTGCCTTAATCTAACTAGCATTACTGTAATAAGGTAACGAGCACTGTGTTAATATAGCGAGCGTTAATCCAACTAGCAGTATGTTAATCTAATCGTTAATGTAATAAGGTAACGAGCTAATCTAACTAGCGTTGAGGTAACGAGCACTGTGTAAATATAGCAAGCTTTAATCTAACTAGCACTACGTTAATCTAAGAATTAATCTGACTAGCGTTGAGGTAACAAGCACTGCTTTAATCTAACTAGCGTTAATGTAATAAGGTAACAAGCTAATCTAACTAGCGTTGAGGTAACGAGCACTGTGTAAATATAGAAAGCTTTAATCTAACTAGCACTACGTTAATCTAAGCATTAATCTGACCAGCGTTGAGGTAACAAGCACTGCTTTAATCTAACTAGCGTTAATGTAATAAGGTAACAAGCTAATCTAACTAGCTTGAGGTAACGAGCACTGTGTAAATATAGCAGCTTTAATCTAACTACACTACGTTAATCTAACATTAATCTGACTAGTGTTAAGGTAACAAGCACTGTGTTAATTTAATTAGCACTGTAAATATAGTGAGCGTTACTCTAACTAGGACTGCATTAATATAGCAACACTCCTTACGTTAATGTAATAAGCGTTAAGGAACAGCATGCCGTTCATCTAACTACGTTGAGGTAACTCGCACTGTGTAAATATTGCAAACTTTAATCTAACTAGCACTACGTTAATCTAAGTTTTAACTAGCGTTAACGTAACAAGCACTGTGTTTTATTATTGTAATGACCACTGTGTTAATCTCAGCGTTGATATAGCAAGCGTTGATGCAACAAGCACTGTGTTAATGTAACGAGCATGGTGTTAATCTAACAAGCGTCAACGTAACAAGCACTGTTAATCTAATTAACACTGTGTAAATATAGCAAGTATTACTTTAACTAGGACTGCATTAATCTAACTAGCATTAATGTATGTATGTAAATACAGTGAGCGTTAATCCAACTAGCAATGCATCAATCTATGTAGCGTTAATTATCATTTATGTAACAAGCACTGTGTTTATCTAACTAGCATTAAGGTAACAATCACCGTGTAAATAGAGCTAACGTAAATGTAACTAGCCGGCGTTAATCTAACTAGCACTACATTAATCTAAACGTTAATCTGACTAGCGTTAAGGCAACGAGCACTGTGTTAATATAGCGAGCAATCTAACCAGCATTAATGTAATTAGCACTGTTAATCTAACTAACGTTAAGGGTAACAAGCACTATGTTAATCTAAGCGTTAATATAGTGAGCATTGATCTAACTGGCACTGTGTTAATCTAACCAGCGTTAAGGTAACAAGCACTGTAAATATAGCGAGCGTTAATCTAACTAGCGTTAATCTGACTAGCGTTAAGGTAACAAGCACTGTGTAAATATAGCCAGCGTAAATGTTATGAGCATTGTGTTAATATAATGAGCATTGTATAAATATAGCGACCGTTAAGATACCTAGCAGTATGTTAATCTAAGCGTTAATGTAACAAGCACTGCGTTAATCTAACTAGTGTTAATATAGCGAACACTGCATTAATATAACTAGCGTTAATGTTACAAGCACTGCCTTAATTTAACTAGCGTTAAAGTAATAAGCGTTAAGGTAACGATCACTGTGTTAATATAGTGCGCATTAATCTAATTAGCGTTAAGGTAACAAGCACTGTGTTAATATAGCCAGCGTTATCTAAGCCTTAATCTAGTCTAACTAGTGTTACTGTAATCAGCACTGTGTTCTAAGCGTTAACATAGCGAGTGTTGATGTAATGAGCATTGTGTTAATATAACAAGCATGCCGTTAATACGAGCAGTTTGTTCATCTACCTAGCGTTAATCTAACGAGCACTGTGTTTAACTAGCATTAATTCAACTAGCATTAAGGTAATGAGCATTGTGTTAATATAGCGAGCATTATTGTAACGAGCATTGCGTTAATCTAAGATAAGATATTCCTTTATTTGTCCCACAGTGGAGAAATTTACATCTAACTAGAATTAATGTAACGAGCATTGCGTTAATCTAACTAGCCTTAAGCTAATGATGGTCAACATTATCTCATCAATAATGTAGCTGAATGGTTCATAATTTGAGTGGTTGGAAGACTATAAAAGCACTATATAAATGGATGTCCATTTACAAATTAATAGTGTGTTTATGTAATGAGCATTAATCTGACCCGGTCCTGATGAAGCTGGAGACGTAGGTCATGAAGGTCACGGAGAGGCGTCGGTCAGAGGAAGTGAAACGCTGAGAGCTCATTGGATGATGAGGCGTCCCAAACATAAACTGAACGTCGAGAGGAACAAACACATCGGCCCTGCACACAGAAAACAATACATATTAACAAAAAGTCAAACTGAAGTTGCAGTAATGGTATACTAACACTAGCAAGTGAGCTAACTAAGCTGTGTTTGGTTTTAACTGAGGCCTATGGAAGGCGGCTGGGACATGGGTCTTGGGCTCTGACCATGGATGTATTAAGAGAACAAGACACAGTGTTGGAGGCGGGGCCCTGTTCATTCCTATGAAAGCTGCTCAGAGGCACACGAAGTCAACGAGTAAACTTCTGTGTCTGGAAAAGTACTGGGGAGCTGGTTTACCTAAAACAAAAATTATCAGCTGAGTTACAGATGTCTCCTTCTCAATATAAGTCTATGATAAAAGGTCTTTTTGGGCCCAGTGACGTCACAAGACGGACACAGAAGTTGTAGTTCCTCCGTTGGCCACTACAACCATGTTGGGATCAATGACTGGTGCTCTTCCTAGGGGCTTGGGTAGGACACATGTGCCGTGTAACTGAAGCTGTGGTCATGTGTTGCGATTGACTCAATTTCCGTGAGGGCAGACGAGATTGTGTTAGACCCCAAAGATATGACACCTTGATGACGTGTGACCCACTCTCTTTCTATAGACCTTGGTGTTAACTTGTACATATTAGCGTTAGCATATCAGTGAACAGTCAGTACCTGTTGTAAGAGCTGGTGGCAGGTTGGTGGTACAGGAAGATGTTAGCTTTATTGCTAGCCCAGTGACTAGCCATCTGCATAGTGGGACAGATGATGAACAGATCTCTGCAACACAAACAGTTCATTTTTTTTTCGTTTAGAGTTTGGCAACCACTTCCAGATACCTAATCTCAGTACTTTTTTGCCTGAAACAAGTTTTACTGTAAACACATTTAAGCAGTACTCAGCAGTAATGTACACATGGATTATAAATTCAATGAACAGAATTAAGTTTTTTTTCAGACCTGGTGGCGTTGTTGAGCGCTCTAGAGAACAGGTTGTATCCGGCTGGTGAGGGACCATGATCCAGAGAGTAGAACCAGGCCGCCGCCTCCTTCAGCAAGTCACTTCCTGTCACTCCACCCAGCGAGCGACTCAGGGCCTCATAAAATGCTGTCTTACCATCAGCTCGACCTTGCAGCGCCTCGAAGTCCTGAACACAGACAAAATAAACCCACAAATATTTAATCAGGAGACAAATGTTTCTTTGTAGAATTAGTAATGATGAAATTCAGATTATTTTTGTTGAAAAAAAAGTTAATAAATTCCACATTAAAAGCTAAATATTTTCATGTGACATCGTCACAGCTGTTTGAAACGTTTCTTAGCTGTGTTTTAGTTTCTGTCTTCAGCATTAAATATTTTTTTTTTTTATCAAGTTATTTTCTGTGTGACTTCTCACCTTAATCCTGCGAGCTCGACTGATCAGACCATCATGTTCAGATGTTCCCAGCAGCAGGTCGACTCTGTGGAAGGCTGACTGAGAGACAGACTGATGAACCGGAGACCAGGACTGGAAAGGACCGCTGACCGCCAACAGCTGCAACACACACACACAGGTGAGACATGTTGTAACATGGACTCTCATTCAGACCATTGTGATGAACTGGTTTTTAAAGCATACTTTGGTCTGAGCAGCGTTGAGCACGTGCACAGGCGTCGCTCTGAGGCAGGCAGCCATCTTGTCGTTATCAGTGAGGTCAGAGGTCACGCAGCCAAGCTCTTTGGCCAGATCAACCGTCTGACGTCTGGCAATGGAGGGAGTCTGAACCAGTGATGGAGAAAACACAGATCCACCCTGCAGCAGGAACACCATACATACATTAAACATAATTACACACAGAAATGTCAAGGAAATAAGTCATCTGAACACCACTGTTATTTACAATTAATATAACAATACTTATTTCTGTATTTAAAGCCACATGTCTTTAATACAGTTCCATGTTAAATTCTGATTGAGGTCTTGTGGCGATGTGTTTACATGCTGTTGTTATAGTGGGAGATGAATTTACTGACAGCAGTTACTTTGGTTTTATAGTTTTGGTCTTATTCTCTTTTCTATCTGGAATTAAATTAATAATAAATAATGGAATTTATTATCTCCTTACAGGTGCTCTGTTTATTACTTCTGCTGTCTTTCATCACTGCTGCTAAATGATATTGCTGCTTTAACTGCTGCTAAACACTTTTACAACTAACTTTCTGCAATCAGCTGTTAGTAGTAAATGTATTAAACTGCTGTAATATGAGTTAGCAGCAGTATGAACTGCTTTTATTGCTGTAACGAGGTGATAACGCTCAGTCCAAGCTGCCTTTTTTTCTGGACAAACACTGCTGCAGCGCTTGAAATCCCTGCTGAGTATACTATATGCTATAGCTAGCTAGCTGACCACTGTCGACTTGCAAGCTAACGTTAGCTACTAGAATGTTAGCTATTGGCATACGAGCTAATTGTATGTTTCAGCTGAAGACTGTTGGCTTCAATCATATAAAATCAACACAGACTTGTATAATTGAGAGAAAGAGAGGGAACGAGTACTGACGCCAGATCTATATGATTAAAGCCATCAATCTTCAGCTGAAACGTAGCGTCAGCTCATAGGCTAATAGCAAACCTTCCAGTAGCTAATCTTAACTTGCAAGTATCCATGTTTGGGACAGCGGTTAGCCAGCCAGCTAGCTACCTATAGCATACTCACCAGGGATTTCCGTCCACTTGTTTCTCAACCGTATTTCTTCTTGTAAATTTCCACCAGTAGCATGAAGTACATCATCTCCAAAGGAATCTAGCTGTACTAAAATATGTAAAATATGTATAAGTTGTATAACATATTAAAGTCTGACTGAAAACTCAGAGTTAAGACACTAGATGTGAGAGGATGTCAGACTTTAAAAGTCTTTTATTGCAGCAAAATACTTTTACTACAGATAAGTACTTCTGCTGCAAACTTACTTCTTTTACTGCTGCAAGCTTCTGCTGTTGAGTGCTATTACCGGTGCTAAATACTATCACAACAACTAACTGCTGCTTCTGCTTACCACTATTTCTGCTTCTAATACTACTAAGTTAGTATTACCACTACCAGTACTACTACCAGTGTTAACTGCTGTTCAATGCTTTTGCTAACACTAACTGCTTCTCCTGTTCACAGCCATCGCTGCTGGTAACTTAGTACTGCTACTAGTATTGCTACTACCAGCCTGAACAGATTGAAGGTGAAGAAGAAGAAGGGTTCTCACCATTAGCATCATACGCTGGAACAGAGGGGGAGAGGAGGAGAGGAGATGAAGGCTGGTGATGTCAGCACCACGTCGCTCTGACCCGACTGTCACTCTCATGTTGTCTCCACCCACCACTGAGATGTGGGTGTTAACCCAGCGAAGCACCGCCTCCTGGTCTGATAGACCGTAGTTACCAAGGAGGCCAGAAGAACCTGCAGACCGACAGGTTTAATGTAATTATTATTAATAATATTTATATTTTAGCCCTATTTCCTGTTAGTCACCATGATGAAGTATCTAGTTAGCTAGCTAGCTTACTAGAACAAATTTGTTCGCCTCATTTTCGATGTTGTATGACAGCATGGCAGAATTAGCGAGCTATGCTAACTAAGTAGCTGCCTATAGTGGGTGGATGCCTATAGTTAACTATCCTTTAGTAAAGTCAAAGAGAGAGTCGTACAATATTGGTGAAGCATTTCAGAGATGGAGAGAAAGGGTTGCTAATAGTTTAGCCTTCTGCTAACCGCAGCCAGTGGCTTACAGCTGCTGTTTGCAGAAGGCTAATCTATTAGCAACATTTACACTCCATCTCTAAAACGTTTCTGACATTGTAGCTCGCTAGAGCCTAGTTTGTTATCGCAAGTGTTGTGATATCTGGATTCTGGCAGCCAACAACACAACAAGGTGGCATTTTAGATGTGTAACTTTATCCTACTGCTAGTGTTAGCCTCCGGTCTTTCCTTTGTTTAGCCTCCAGCTAACATCATCATGATGTCAATATCAAACGGGTCTATAAGAACTATAATCTTACCTGTGCTCAGAAATCCCAATGCTGCGGTTCTGTAGCTGGCAGTTACCACGACGATATTACCTACAGCAGCGAGGGTGGAGCCATCCAAGAGTCCTGGTTTCTGATTGGCTGACGGGTTGAAGAAGAAAACCAGGACTGGAGCACGCCCCCTCTGACCCACCCACACACACATGTTATTGGTCAGCTGAGCTCACTGATGACTTAATCAACATTAATGTCCTTTTAAAAGTTGCCTTTAATTTAAATAAAAATGTAAAGATTTGAATTTGTATGCATTTTTTTTATTCGAATATTAGTAAGTATAAGTACTAATGGTACTCATTGTGCAAAATAATCTATATTATATTATTGTATTATAATGATTGATCACTTTAATGTTAGTATTGGTAAAAGGGGAGCTCATTTTAATGATTTATCTGCTGCTGGTAGTTTAATCTATAATAATACATCAGAATTTATTAGTTGGTTATATTTTGTTTTTATAATCTGAATCTGTACAGTAACCAAATCTGCCAGATAAATGTAGAGGAGTAAAAAGTTTAATATTTCCCTCTGAGATGTAGTGGATTAGAAGTAGAAAGTAGCAGAAAATAGAAATACTCAAGTAAAGTATCTCACAGCTGTACTTACTGATTAAATGTACTTTTACTTTACACCACTGGTGCCTGTTCTTTGTGTTTGTGCTGTACAATGTCAGTTTTGAATCCTGTGTCACTGTCTGTGTTTTCTAAACCTATAATAACTAGAGCCGAAAGTATTAGTTGATTAATTAGTTAGTTGATCAACAGATTTTCTTTTGATATGTGATGGTAAACTTAATATCTGTTTATCTTGACATTTGATGATGTTACCCTAGAGTTTACACAAACTGTCACAGGCAACATTTTACTGCCTAAATCATTAAACTAATAATTGACAGGTTGATCACAGATGAAAATAGTCCCCCTAATAATAACATAACAATAATATAATAATAGAACAAATGAAAGCAGTGTAGTGTTGCAAGGACTCACCAGAGCAGCAGGAGTGAAGATGTTGAGGTAGAGACAGTCTTCACTGGAGGCTGCAGACTCTTCATCACCTGGCTGGATACAGCTGGGACTGACGGACGGACAGACAGGCAGCTTGTTAACTGCAGTTTTAGTTGTTTAGGAAGTATTCACACCATTTGTTTTTGCGTAAAAATAGTCTACTACAAGTTAAAGTCCTGCATTCAAAATGTTGTTAATTAGAGCTGTCAGTTTATTAAAAATACTAAATTAATCCCACATTTTTTATCTGCTCAAAATGTACCTTAAAGTGAAATTTGTATAGTATTTAATACTTTTATCAACATAGGAGTGGACAAATATGCTGCTTTACGCAAATGTATGTATTTATTATTGTGAATCAATTAACAACAAAACAATAACAGATATTGTCCATAAACCCTCACAGGTACTGCATTTAGCATAAAAAATATGCTCAAATCATAACATGGCAAACTGCAGGGGAAAGGGGAGACTCGTGGGTACCCACAGAACCCATTTTCATTCACATATCTGGAGGTCAGAGGTCAAGGGACCCCTCTGAAAATGGCCATGAGTGAAAATGGCCTCCCTCATGATAAGCTAGTTTGACATGATTGGTACCAATGGATTCATGAGGTTGTCTATTTTCATATGATACCAGTATCTTCACTCTAGTTTTAAAACTGAACCGCCACAATCCAAAAAAATCACATGTTGCCTTAATGAAATTAGGCGGCATTAAAACAAATTTGCATTAACGCATTATTGTCACGTTAACTTTAATAGCCCTAATTTATACACAAAGACTCACAACACTGATGTGGTTTTGTGACGCAGGGTCACTCAAATTTTTCACTTGACTTAAAAAATGCACCCAGCACAAATTTGCGCCTATTCATGTCTTTACATGAAAAATTAGCTTCACGTTTAGTGTGAACACAGCAGAAGAAGAAAGATGTTATTGTAATGAAAACTGCAGCCTCTGACAGCACTGATACACTGGTCAGTTCTCAGACACACAGGTAGATGATGCAGAGAGGTAGTTACCGTGGTTTGGTAGCATTCCAGGTTCCCGTCCAATCAGCTGGCTGAGCTGCTCCAAAGCGAAGTGATCCTATTGGTGGACGAGCGTACGGGACTCCCAGGAACTGAATGACTGTCTTCCTGTCTGAGCCAACGGCTGTTTCCATGGCAACACCCTGCAGGGTCCCATGACCCAGGATGGAGATGGATGTAACCAACGGCAATCGCTCTGAAGAGAAAAAACAGGCAGGTAACTCTACTGTGATTGGCTGTTCTGCTCTGTGATCGGCTATTCTTCTGTGTGATTGGCTGTCCTCCGCTGTGATTGGTTGTTTTGCTCTGTGATTGGCTCACCTTTCCTCAGGTACACCTGGAGGGCGGGCTCTCTGATGACCATCCTACATGAGGGGGCAGGGCTGGAAGAGGTGGGTGCAGAGCTTAATCCACAGGCTGTGGTGTCGGGGTAGAGGACGCAGCGAGTGGCGGACCCTGCCTCACTAAGTGACACAGCGACACAAGACTCTGCCTCCTGACAAGCTGAAACAGGAAGTACTGATGAAGTCACCTGAGGAAGGTAAACTACATCACAAAGGAATTTTGTTGTTGATAGCAGTGGTTACCATGGAGACACCAATCTCTGGTCTTGTCCCGGTTAGTGGCGATGTCACGGCTCACATGGATGACATCATATGTAGAGACAGATGGGTCGACGAGGACTGATGAGTCAGAGAGGAGACGCCACTGGTCCAGAGACACTGAGACACAGATACTACAAGTATTAGTTATTACTCTTAGACCTGCTACTAGTATTAGCTGTGATAGCAAAAACTGCAATCGGGAACAGTTGCAGTACTGGTAGTAGCAGCTGTAGTAGTACTGACGGTTAAAAAAAAAAAAAGTAATGATGGTAAATACTGTCGCAATACATACAGTATCAATACTTTTAGCAGTAGCAGTGGCTGTTGTAGTTATTATTATAGTTATAGTTGTAGTTGTAGTAACAGTATTAGTAGTCATAGTACTAGCAGTAGTAGTTCCACTGATGTAATGGTAATAAAAACGCTAACGTTAGTTGAAAATAGTTGTAGCACCAGTAGTATTACATTAAGTAAGTATTGGTGGAAGAAGTTGTGTTATTTGTAGTAGTTGCAGCAGCAGCAGCAGGAATAACAGTAGTAGTAGTAGCAGTCTCACCATTGTTTTTGGTTGCTGGCAGGCTGAACGGAGGACAGAGAGCTGGAGAGGAACTCCACTGATTCACTGGAAACAACAACATGTCACATTACACACTATTACTGTGTGTCTGTGTATTCATATTTGTGAGTAGAATGTGTACTTGTACTCAGTACCAGGTTTCTGGTACCAGCCAAAGGGGTCCGGTGTGGTCTTCACTACAGACGGGCTGCAGTCCTGAGTCCTCCAGGTTGTCATGTCGTCCTCACTGCAGGTCTGAACCCCGAGGCTGATCAGAGACAGACACACCACGCCTGAACCATCTGCAACACACACACACACACACACACACACACACACACACACACACACACACACACGTCACAACAATCAGCAGTTGTAAACACAGTTGAACAGAAATATGCTCTCAACCCTTGTATTGTTTGTTACTAGGGCTGTCAAAGTTAATAATAATGTGTTAACACAAATTCAATTTCATGCCTCTAATTTCTTTAATGCATTTACACGTTAGTGTGCCAGTGTGCTGACTTGACTATGACTTGCCCCAAACTGCATGTGATTATCATAAAGTGGGCATGTCTGTGAAGGGGAGACTGGTGGGTACCCATAGAACCCATTTTCCTTCACATATTTTGAGGTCAGAGGTCAAGTGACCCCACTGAAAATAGCCATGACAGTTTTTTAATCAAACCAAAAAAAGTTTGTATATTTAACCGTCTTGCAGACAAGCTATAATGACCTGGTTGGTACAAATGGATTCATTAAGTTTTCTAGTTTCATATGATACCAGTATCTTCACTCTGGCTTTAAAACTGAGCCGCTATAACCTAAAAATCACAAGTTACTTATTTGGGTTAAAGAACTTAGTGGTGTTAAAACAAATTTATTAACGTTATCGTGTTAACTTTGACAGTCCTAATTTCCAGCTCATTCTATCCTGTAAAAGGACTCTGATCATTTCATCACTGATCAATCCGATCTGATTTTGGTCATTTCTATATGATCTGTTTTCATATTTAACTTGTGCTTTGTCGTAAACAAAGCTTCTACACCAACAAAACAATGATCAGGAAACAAACAGAACAGTAACTCCCAATGTTAAAACAATTGGTTACCATGGTTACCTGACACTTTGGAGTCCCGCACGAAGCCGATGCCGCGGCAGCAAGGATCCTCGTCACAGCGGCGCTCACACTCCATGAATCTGAAACACACACACACAACACAACACACAGAGACAGACAGACAGACATCTTAATTTTAACCACAGTAAAATAAGAGATTCCAAGTTACACAACTACTACAACTGGGACTGTAAATTTGCAGAAAATACACTAAAATCTAACATTTATGATACAATTTATAAAGGTCATGTATACCGTTTACATATTGAGTGTTTTGAAATTTACTTCAAAACACAATTTTATCTCCATATAGCCTGGCATAAATATCAGTAAATAGCTACGGCATAAATATCAATAAAACATTAAACTATTTCTAAATAAAGTCAGTGAACTCAGTGAATACTGACCAATATTGCTATAAGAGCGAAGATAAATGCAGAATGGGAGGTCATACAGTGGCCACAGAGGTATCAACAGAATGGTGTGAGACAGCTGAATGTGAATCTACAGGTCATTTGTCTTCTGTCTGAGGCTGACCAGGACTTCCTGTCGATGCCATCTTGACTGTACAAACAGCAAGTGACTAAATCTGCCACTTTGGACCAAAGAACCCTTAACCTGGGGAAATATTTTGTCTGTGATATGAGGGGCATTTAAGGTCCATTAGAAAGCTTGGAATTTCTAGTTTTTAATGATACCAAGCATGATGTTGTAGAATAATGAAGAAATTATTGCCGATCTTTTGATCACAACTTGTTTTAATGAAGTTTATTTTTGTACGACTTAATGGTTAAAATACTTCATAATTAGACATATGTTTGGACTACAGACACTTCGTTTATAGATTCTGAAAGCTCAGCTTTTCAAAATGGTATGGCATGCAGATAAATAGGTCTCTTTTTTGGATGGTTTGGGCTTTCGGACCAGTCACAGGAAGTTCTGGCCCGCTGTCATCAGAACCAGAAAAAGGGAAAAAAAAACCCCAACTAAACAAAATGAGCGGCAGTACCACGAGGAGAGGAGGTGACCAAATCTTTAACCGAAGTTAGTTCTGACTACTTTATAAAGAGTCATTTGGAAACATTCACTTTTTCAGGTGTGAAAGGCCCTAAGTGACTCGGCATTTTTAAGTAATCCAGATGGTTTGTAAAAAAGGTTTATAGGAGTTAGGAACATCCCTACTTCAACATGTACGAAAACAGAAATATAATATGTATCACTAAATTAAATCTGAAACTGCATGTGTGTGTGTGTGTGTGTGTGTGTGTGTGTGTGTGTGTTACCCCTCAGACAGCGGTGTGTTTTCTCTCAGACTGACTCGACTGCGAACAGAGTAAGAAACCATCTTCTGGAAGGAAACTCTCTCGTAGAAACTCTTCACCGGTCCAGACATATTCACTGAAAACAGACACGGCAACGACACATTCACATCAAGAGTGAAGCGAACTTTTCGTGCAGCAAAATGCAAAGCGGCAAATGGCAATGAAAGCCTCTCAGCGTTGAGATTGTCCTCCTGTCGTCTCAGGTCCTGATGTTGAACCAGAAATGGAGGAAATAAATCTTGTATGTGTCTGTGGTCATCCAGAGCTATGATAGAACATCATATCTGTCTATGGTAGAAACAACAACGCCGCTGCCGTATTTATGATTAGATGACTTTATGTTGCAGCTGCATAACCTGGTACTGATCCATCCAAACTCATTTAGAAAACAAGCATTTTACCGAATCTTTTTTTACCGTATCTTGCAGTCGGTGTAATGTCACTGTATGTGAATACAGCTTGCTGCCAGGTGATCTTATGAGCCCAGACATGAAATATCTGGGACTTCAACAACATGTACAAAGCAGCAACACTGGTTATTTCTTCCTTGATCGAAAAATTGAAAAAAGAAAAGTTGTTGTTATCTATGGAGACAAGCTCCACATCCTCCTCCTCCACAGCATATCTAGCATGAATTAACACAAATGATGCTGGCGGTCCAACTCGCATAGGAAAAGTGAGGCGAAAGTTGACTTAGCTCTTTGTATAAACGCAGCATAAGACGTAAACCTGCCGGAAACATCCTCTGAAGAATAATAAGCCTCAACATGTTTTTGACTGATCTTATTTGAATCTCTTTGTGCTCCTGGGGCCTGTACTACAAAGCAGGATTTGCGGCCAGTGAAGTAACTTCAGGGTTAATCCTTCAGGAGTTTTCCATCTTATGAAGGTGGTTCACTTCTTACTGGGGTAGATCGCCATGGTAACTGATGCTGAACAGCTAATCTGCTCCAGACCAGGTTATGTTCCAGATAAGAGATCAACTCATATAAAAGCACCTAGTGACCAATCAGAGTTTAGCAAGCAGATCATGTGGTAATATTACACAAATATGAAGAAGTTACAGTCATAATACAAACTAAAAACAACACAGTTTACAAAGTAATCACACATGCCTCATCATTGCAAAAAGGGCATACTGAAGTATAATCCATTCAATTCCATCTAGATGAGTATATCAGACTTTTAATTAATAATTAATAAATCAGGAGGTTTTTTTGCCAGCTGTCCTTCCTGCATTTGGCAGCTTCAGCTGTGTTACTTTTAGTCTGGATTATGTGTTTAACTTCTTCATATTTGTCTGATATAGTTTGCTCTTCCTTTGTAAAATGTGACGCGCTGCCTGTCTGTCTGCAATGGATGCAGCAAACCCCGCCCCTTTCATGTGAACGCGCTGATAACCAGATACAGAAATCCTAGTTTGATTTACTAAGTTGATAACCATTACTGTAGGACCACTTGCGAGATCTCATCTGTTAGGATAGATAATGAGAAGATACCCTGGATATGTTGAACTCTATAGTACAGGGCTCTGGTCTCTCCTTTTATGGTGTTAAAAGCTAAATTGACCTAAGCAGCAGCAGCAGCAGCAGCAGAGAGAGACCCACAGACTGTGGTGTTTACCCTTCTTGCTATAGGTGTTGTTGGGCAGTCTGTCCAGCAGTGGGCGGCAGGGTCGTCTCAGAGGTTTGTCGTATGCTCCACAAACTCTGCTGTCTGAATACAAAGAGCAGCTGAAGAAACCTGCTGAGTTGGCGTCTCTGAGATCAGCGATGGCACACTGCTGCTCTACATCACAGCCTGAAACGCAAACACATAATATCTATTTATTTTCATTACTGTAAGAGAACAGACCGAGGCTACTGGAACACAAACTGGTCCACAAGTTCTTCATTGTTTATTGGAGTATGTGACATACGCGTGAGACACCAGAGAATTGCCTGCTGGGAGTCGTAGTTCTTCTTGTTGAGCAAGAAGGAGAGTGTGGGGAGTTTTCTCTGAGGATCTACGAGGACGTCGTCGGCTGACAGAGACTCAAACTTCAGCTGTACGGACACTGGACACACAAACACACATAATCACTATCTGTATCAACTCTGTTAAAGCTGCAACCAATGGTGGAATGTAACTAAGTACATTTACTCAAATATTGTACTTTTTACCGCACTACAATTATTTGGCGGCTTTAAGTACTTAAAATATATATATATTTGTATGAGTAACATATGAAAATGTTCAAGCTCAGTGGTGATACTAACTGTCCATTGGAGGACTGAGTTCTGCTGCTGCACAGGAAGAAGAACCAGAACCACCAGCTGCCACCTCAGCATCTGATAGACAAACAACAACACTGATGAGGAACAACAAACATGCTGAATGCTGATGCTAATGCTGAGCAAGGCACCAAACCCCCAACTGCTCGGGGCGCTTGTCAGGACAGCCCCCTCACTCTGACATCTCTCCATTAATGCATGTATGTGTGTTTCAGGTCTGCATGTACCATGTATGAGTTTAACAGAGGAAATTAATTTCCCCACTGTGGGACTAAAAAGGAGATCTTCTTCTTCTTCTTCTTCTAACATTATCATGCTAATGTCAGAGCGCAGTTGAGCCGCGGGGCTAGCATCGCTATAAAGGGTCATAAACATGTCCAGGTACCGTTATTCAGGTAGATGGCCTGGAAGCTGATGATGGATGCCTGGTAGTCCTTCTTGTTCTTACTGTCAGCCGGCAGAGATGAATCAGCTTGACGAAAAATCACAAATAAACAAACAAAATATCAGAATTATGAAACAGAAGTTTGCTCCTCGCTGACTGTTCAGACCAAACACAAAGTGGATTTTTTTTGCCACACAACAGGTTCAAATCATGTCGCCTCAACAGGTTCAAAGCAGCAACAGTGGTTATTATGATCATGGTTGATGGCGGAAATAAAAGTTGCTACGGTATGTGCCATCAATAGTAGTTCACCTCAAGCAATGCAAGGTGAAAATTTGCACGCCGTTTGGTCTGAGCACACCTGAAGTTGTATTTGTGTTGTTTACAGTATTTTAGTTTCTTACTGATGGTGAACTTTTGTCCTCCAAAGTCAAACACGAAGCTCCTCTGCTGCTCATTGTAGGTTAGCCCCGCCCCACAGATACGATTGGCTGTTCCCTGTCCAATCACATCCCAGTCCTGGTCCCCGCACATCAAGACGGATGGTGCTCTCAGCCAACCACAGAGCAAAGAGCCTGACGGGGAGGAGGCGCAGAGGAGCAGGTAAGCTTATATATTCATTCACAAATTCATTCAAATCATTTAATTCCCTCATTCAGTAAATCTTTCCAACATTCACTTACTAACTCATTTATCCAATTATTAATATATAATTAATAGATTCATACTTCATTCATTCAAACAATTAATTCACATATTAGCCCCTTCAATTCCTTCACGTACTCAGTAATTCATTCCTTTAATTACTCACCTATTCTTAACATTATTCTTTTAATCCCTTCATTCACTCATTATTTAATTTACCTAGTTCATTTGTTGGTTCACACATTCATTCATTCATTCGCCTATTCATCCAATCAACATATTTTTTCATTCAGTCAATGGCCCATTGATTAATTCATTCGCACATTTATATTTTTATTTATAAAATTCATTTATTCACCCATTTTGCTAGTTAATGCACTTTCATTTAATTAACTCATTCACTTCCTTCATGTACTCACTAATTAATTCTATCACTATTCATTCACCACGTTTATTCATTCACTTATTCAAACATTCAAGTTCTTGCTGCACTCAACTTTTCACATTCTTTGCGTTATCTCTTCATTCATTTACTCTTACATTCAGTCAATTCACTCATTTATTCACTCACTCTAAGTGACTCATGTCCAAGTAATTTACCTGTGTATTATTCATTCATTCATCCATTCACTCAGACGTCTCCGTGGCACTGTACCTCCGTTCAGGCTGTTCTGGTTGAGGATGAAACCGTCGCAGCAGGCGTCGCGGCTGCAGCCATCCTGACAGAAACGATGAGCGTCCGAGAGAGAGGTCCGTCTGGAGGAGAACACCTGAGTCCTGAACACACCTGAGACCGCCTTACTCATCCTCATCCTCTCAAAACTCTGCTGCTGCCGCGAGGAAAACTCCACTCCTGAAACAAACACATACACCTGAACACGCAGGTACACACACCTAACAGTTACAGTAATGCGTTGGAGTGTGTGTGTTTTATTTTTGTTGATGTCAGTTAGCTGGTAGCTGTGGTTACAGTACCTTTCTTCCTGATGACCAGTAGATCTGAAGCCCCGCCCCTCACTCTCACAGAGCAGCTCAGCCAATCAAAGAGCTCGGCCTGAGGATTACCCAGAAATCCACTGGCCTGAAAGAATAAAGGTCCGGTCATTGATAATTAGAATTAATTATATTGATAAAAGCATTAAAATGGCACCTTGTTTATCATTCATGATGCACCACAAAGTAAAAACTCATAATAAATTATAATTAATATAACAATTATTAACTGAATACTGTAGCGAAATGTGAGAAGCTGCTAGTTCCTGAAGTATTCATAAACTTCCTAAATGTTTCTCGGGATAGAAATAAATATTAATTACGACAGACTATAAGTTTATGTTCTGACCATCTGTTATTTAATTTACAAATAATTATAGCAATTAGTTCATACAATATAAAAAGTGTAGCTGAACAATGGGGCTAATGCTAATATTATCATTCCAATGTTGCCTATGTAGAAGTGCATTTACAATGTGGTTACTGAATTTATCCCAAACTGGTCCAGAATCAGCGTTTTTAATCAGGTTTCGACAAACTGTAATCTTTAACTTAAGATCACAACAGAATGTGAAGATCTCTGATTGGATGACTGTGAATGAAATGCACCCTGGGAGTCGTAGTTGATTTCTCTACTTCAGTCAATGTCAGTTAATTTACAGGAAAAACTGTCGTTGTCAGCTTTGTGTGTGTGTGTGTGTGTGTGTGTGTGTGTACCTGCTGAGAGGTGTTGCAGTGTGTGTTCAGAGTGTGTGTGCTGTACAGTTCACACTGAGTCTGTCTGTTGAACAGCGCCACATGGTGGCAGGACGGCTCCATTGCACACACTGAGAGAGAGATAACACACAGTCAAGACACAAATACAGTCCATAAAATTAGTGCGTGACCAAAAAAACATATATTAATAAGAAGTGAAAGTCAATAGTTTGTTCCATAATAACGTCAGCGCCCAGCAGCAGAGCTGCGCTTCTGCCATTTTGGACTGAAAGAGAATTCCAGACGCCAGTAAAACATCTGCCTACAAAGTTATTTTTATTCTATTATCATATTTAATATTTCTACTGAAATGTCCTGTGTTGAACACTAAAATATTACAAGACACATTTACTTATTCATTAACCCATTTATGCCAGCAACTGAATTTTTTTTAAACACAAAAGGAATTTTAAAAATTGCTGAAACTATTTGGCTGAAATGTGTGTTTTTCTTATCATACTCCATCTAGTCTTTGGGCACATGATGGGACGGCTGTTGTTGCAATAGATTCCATGATATTGTGGGACAAAGCAATAGTCCCATGTGCCCAAAGACTAAGTATATTATGATAAGAAAACGTCTGTCTCAGAAACTACAAGGAGCACAATCAAGTATTTGGTATCTGTGAACTCCTAACAAGATGAATTTCAAAACTATTTATACATATGCAGTGTGAAAAAATATTAAAAAAAACACTATTTCAGCATTTTTCCTAATTTTTCAAAAACCCTGACTGACTGTTGATATTTCATTGTTTCAAGAGGAGCATAAAATGAGCGATGGATATAAATGGAAATTAAACAAATCCAGCACACAGATTCTGAGAGCAATCCAAAACTTCAGGATTCAAAATGGATTCTAATAGAGCACAGACCATGGATGTAGAAAAGGTTGTGTCCTGTGCTTTTGCCCTGCATGTTAGTAAATAGTTGTAACTCCATGAAATTCTGTTGATATCTTGCCACTAGCACTGCTAGCTACTGGCCGATAGCCGATTGTTTGGGAACAGAGATGTTAATACATCCACCACGGTACAGGCTTACAGCATACAGCCCATGGGTGTATTACAAGATAATAACAGTGATTAATTACAGCTAATATGTCCTATATTACAGGTGGATACAGCTATCAGGAAGCTGGCAGAACCACATATGTCATATGAGCGTGCAGGGCGGTGCAGTGCTTTGGATCTAATGCATGTTCGTTATGGTGAGGAAAGTAACTCTAGATTCAGTTGTTGCTCATTTTACTACTTTTAGGATATAATGATTTTAATTAGGGATATTTATATTTATATTAGGGAAACTGATTTACCTAAAAAAAATAAAATGATCCTCTATTTTACAGACATCTCTTTATACATCCATGGACACAGACTCATTGGTGTTTTCAGTCCAAAATGGTGGCAGCGCTACCACATCACCGTCTAGCAGCTGTTATCAAAAAATTTGTGAGTTTTGTCATTGCTTCTAGACTTTTGTTGTGTGTGTGTGTGTGTGTGTGTGTGTGTGTGTGTGTGTGTGTGTGTGTGTGTGTGTGTGTGTGTGTGTGTGTGTGTGAGTCACCTTGGACACAGGATGTGAGGTCAGAGGTCATTGTCTGCAGGACTTCAGTGTCTTCGGCGCCGACAATCAGATCTGATCCAGGAACAGCCTGAAACCTGCTGAGAACTACAGCATGCACACAAACACACACCCACACACACAACAATTACAAAGTGCTTCACAATGAACACAAATAAATCTAAACTGATTGACTGCTGAGACTTCACCTGAGCACTCATCATCAGTCAGAGGCTTGTCACTGTTGGTCCACTCAAGCTCCGCCCCCTCACTGTTGAAACACCTCCACCTGCCGGACAGGAAATCAGGCTGCGCTGACAGGAAGTCACCTTGCTCTGAACACCGCATGCCCCGCCTCTGACACTCTGTCACACCTGACACAGACACACCAACACACACACTCATTTCACATCTGTAGGTCACTTCATCTGCTCCAGTTCATGTTCACACTGGTGACTCACATTGATTGACAGATGATGCTCCAACAGGTGAGGAGCCTCTGGGACACCTGTTGCAGAAGTCCCGCCCCTCTTCATCCTGATAGGTTCCCTGAAGACACAGAAGACACGCCCCTTCGCTGGAGAAACTCCCAGCAGGACAAACAACTGCAAAAAACAGAGACAAACTGAGGCCCTGTTCTGGCATTAACATGCATCCTGAGTAGTTACGTCTGTTCACACCTGGCATTAGAATGCGTCTCCACACCTGCCTGCTGTGACCACTTGTGATCCAATATCACTTTCTCGTTCTATACACAAATAAACACGGACATCATTTCCATTGCAAATATCAACTGCATTGTTGTTTTTTTAACGGTGGGGAGCAGCACTGCATTTCCCGTGCCTAGTCTACTGGAAACAGACCAAGAAAACAAGTGGTATAGGAAGGGGGAAAAAAATCAAATCAGTACAGACCCATCTATCCCTTGGCATATTGAAGGCAAACTAAATCGCTCAAGATGTTTGTTACTATCATAATTTAAATCTATGGGCTTTTCCAAATGTTCAGGCAAGTTATGTGATTTTATGAACCAAATAAAGATGAGAACAAGGAGGAACAAAACGAGAGCCATGGCTTTTGCCTTGGCTGTGAGAGCCATGAGACCCGAGATGACATTAAGGATGCATGCAAGAAGTCAATACTGGTGGGACAGAATCATAGTTGGGACATTCACTGACAAAGAATGGCTGGCTTTCACAGGTGGGAAACTGTGACCGCTGCTCTAGAAAATGCACAATGAATCATAGACTTTCCATTGTACAGACTATTTGGCCCAAATGGAAATCAGGCAGCATGTTTATCGTGCACTTCAACCATGAAAATCCATTTTGCGTGTTATTTTTGTTCTTTTGTTGTTGCTCTTCTCCCTTTCTCTTCTTCTCTTCTGTTGTTGTTGTTGTTTCCCCAAGACACATTCACTACACACTGGTAAAAGAATGTGGTCATATGTGGCCCAGAACACCTCTGAATGTGGTCTGAAGGACCTGATCTCAATGCAGCTTGACTGCGTTCACACCTGAACTGAAATCTGTCCACTAGTGATCTGATCACAGAGGACGCATGTAAATACCAGGTCTGAACAGGGCCTGAATCACAGATGATGATGAATGAAACATTGACACCGACTTACCACAGCCGTCACTGTCACTGTCTAGGTGGTAACCACGGGAACAGCCGAAGCTTGACATTGTCATGGAAATCAGTTTGGGTTCTGATGTAAGCATGGATCGAATATTACCCAGAAGTCCCTGCATGCCCTCCAGAAGTCTGGATTCATTCAGAAACAGACCTGATATAAAAAAAAATAAAACACATCAACATGAGAATCCAGAACTTAACATTTTGTTAAAATCTGATCACCTGTATTTGACAGAATAAACTCTTCCTGGTATCAGTCGGAGGCAGTGGCTTCCAAACTCTGTGACCCCTTCAAGTGAAGCGTACTTAATGCCTCATCACAGGCAGCATATATGACTGACTTGTGAAGAGTTTAACCACGGTGTGATTTCTCCTTCTCAGACTGTTTTATTTGAATAAAGTAAAATTATAATAGTAACTCACAGCAAAAAAAAGAAAAAAAAATAGGTGACTAGTATTTTTCTCATCTTGTGACCCCTAACATTTATCTTGTGAACCTTTAAGGGGCTCCGGGCCTCAAGCTGGGAACCACTGCTGTGCCACCTGCATTTTAACTGTGAAGAATTTACCTGTTAAACTCTCATATAGTCTTAAACCTCTGTTCTAACAGTTCTGTACTGAATTAAACTTAAATCAATGTTGTTGTTTTTTTTTTTTTTTTTAAAGGAGTCTGTTGGAGTTTCTCCCTCAGTGCCAGAGCGACAGGTTCAAGTGTTTGTCTGAACTCACCGATGTCATGGAGGTCAGGAAGGTCAGAGGTCAGGAGGTCAGACAAGTCAGCGGTCCATCTGACAGTTAACTTCAGTGTATCGTCACTGTCACACTGCAGACGTACCGATGAGTCGTCACACAGCGACACCGAGCGACCTGACATGGAAAGCTTCATACACACAAATCAAAACCATACATTTGTTTATGTTACTTCTGGGAACATTTCATTCACTTTCACTGTTAAATCTTGAACCAGTTCAGTTTTTGGCGCCGAACCCCTATTTTATCCTAGATTACAGTTGTATAATTCAGCCAAAATTTCAAAAGAAATACACCATAATGTAAAGTCTTTTTTTTTTTTTTTTTTTTTTTTTTTTTTTACAATTTTGATTTTTTTTTTTATGTCAGAATCAATCTATTTGCTTCATTTGAGTCTATGTGGAGGTAGAAAGAAGTTACTGCTTTTAATGTTGTAGCCTGAGTAACGTGACATCATATCCATACGTGCCAAGCAAAACAAACCACAGCGAGCTAGAGCTAGACATCACGGCTTAAGCTGCATGATAACTCTGTCATAGACAGGAAACATTATCGTATCAAGGTGACATGTGGTCAAGCCGGCCGTCACTCTCATCTCCGTGGTCAAATGGGCCGACGGTACAACTGTGGAGCACCCATATACTGACATTTGTTAAATACATTCAAACGGCCCCGATGGAGCTGATCATGGATGGATAAAGAGAACAGAAGTAGACACATAGGACTATGCCTAGTTTTCAAAATAAGGTGTTAACAAAGGGAACTGGATGTACAAAATACATATATGGAAATAAGACTGATTGATATATTCACCAGAAGTATAAAAAATTACATGTCTCTTTTAAATAAAAAAAAAATACCGCTAATTTGTGAGGGAAATGTCTTTATTCTTTGATTTTTGGGTTGCTGGATAAAAATTGTAATAAATAATTCCTGACAATGATCCTGATATATTTGACTTCAGGACATCTGACTGCAAACATGCTGAAAATCAAACATTTTGACTGAATCAATTTAGAAAAAGCCAAAAGTCAATTTAGTAAAAGTCCTTAGAAATGTATGATTGTACATGGCAAAATTGCAATACATATTGAATGAGCGCTTAACAATTGTCATAGTATTGAATGGCGCCAGCCCGAGTACACAAGTGTAGAACTGCAGTCAGGTGTAGTAAAGGTAAGGTCAGTGCTCACCTGTGCAGAGCAGAGCCCCCTACTGGTCATCATGGTAAACAACAGAGACTGTAAACTGCTGATCTGAGAGCAGGATGATGACAACGACCAGATCTGGGAGGACGACACCAACTGTAGAGGCTGAGACACTACAGACAGAGACAGACAGACAGACACACACACAGAGACAGACACACACAGACAGAGAGAGAGAGAGAGAGAGAGAGAGAGAGAGAGAGAGAGAGAGAGAGAGAGAGAGAGAGAGAGAGAGAGAGAGAGAGAGAGAGAGAGAGAGAGACAGTTCATTTAAAGGTGTATTTGTCTGCTTTTACACCAGAATCCATTAGACTTGTGCAAAGCCACAGAACAAGAAATGGTGAGTTTGACATAATATGTTCCTTTGTGGTGTTACATAAACAAAAAAAAAATGGTTGCCTTGCAGTGGCATTTCTAAAATGAGCAGTGGTGAAAGTCACTATGTTCTGTTATGATCAAGTAGTTGATAAGCTAGCGTGCTAGCTCTTTGAAAAGTTGCTTACTTCCACATTAATGACTGAAATACAGCAGCATGTACTGTATAGTCAAAGTCAAGTCAATTTTATTTGTAAAGCCCAAAATCACAACTTTGCCTCGGAGGCTTTACAATCTGTATAGTATATGATACCCTCTGTCCTTAGACAGACACATAGAATGACCCTCTCATCGAATAAGGAAAAACTCCACAGCAAAAAAAAAAAAAAAAAAAAGAAAAACTGAGTAAAAACGTACTTAAAATACAATGTAGACCATCCATAAGACAAAAAGTCATACATAAATGTGAACATAATTGTGTGGGGAAAGTGGATC
This sequence comes from Pterois miles, assembly GCA_947000775.1. NCBI lineage: Eukaryota > Metazoa > Chordata > Actinopteri > Perciformes > Scorpaenidae > Pterois > Pterois miles. The sequence goes on along the minus strand of CAMQGK010000568.1, from coordinate 5,440,938 downwards.
CAGAATACTGTAATCAGCTTCCCAGCATTTTTCTCACATTGTCATAGCTTGTTTGCATTGTTAGAATAAGTGTGTTTGTGTGTGTAAATTAAATGTCCATGTGTATTTTGTTTGCAGGCTTGTGTGCCTTGTATTGCCACTTGAGGGATGAATAAAATGCTCTGAATTGAAAGACTAGTATGAAAGATAAACAAATATAAAGATAAAAAAATGTAGAAATACAAGCAAAAAAATGTAACACGTGCAAATATGCAGCTTTCAGGGCAGTTCAAATCCTGCATTAATTAATAATTTTTTCTATCCATTATATTTTATATATATAAATATTTTATATTTTAACGACTAATGGTTTGAAGTTCCTTTGACTTCTGGTGGCGAAAACTGTGACTGATGCATCTTTAATGTTAGAATTTTAAAGAACAGTGTTTTATTCATATTTTAGCCCAATAAATACTAATTACTCTGAATTACTCTATGATGGTCATTTAAACTAGGCAAAAATAAAACTGTAGTATGGACACTGACTGTGATGGATAAATCTGCAGATTAATATTTATAGAAATGATGGATGATTTACAACTTGATCGGTATGATCAGTGAGTGGGCTGAACATTAAAAACTGTGGTCTGGTCCATTCGATCGGAGCTCTTACTCTGACAGGCTCCACTCAGTGGTTTGTTGTCTCCGTCCCATCGACGACTCTCAGTCTCACACACGAAGCTGCCAACAGGAAGTGAGTTGTGGTAACCGTGGTGACAGACGAGGTCACAGCTCTGCCGACCGTTGGCTGCCGGACTGCATACCAGTGCACCATGGGTAATTGATGAGTCAGGACAGAGAGGGCCTGGAGAGGAGAAAGACAACCAATCAGCAGCCTCTGCTGAGCTGCAGTTCCTCTAACATCCACCAGAGAGGACAGATTTTCAAAATAAACCTGAGCTATTGAGGCTTACAGAGGGGCTGTTTGAACTCACGGTCACATGATGGTGCCTGCCCCGTCTGTCGAGGTGTCCGGGTCCCACCCACTTCCTGCCCGTCCTCAGAGACACACCAACAGGAAGTGACGTCACACTGCAGTGGGATGAAGGAGCCGTCGGGACGACACTGGAAACCCTGCAGCTCACACCAGCTGGGACCTGAGCGCACCACAATTTAACAACAATTTATCAGTGCACAGTGTGACAGTGAACACATCACTGACACCTGTGTGTGTGTGTGTGTGTGTGTGTGTGTGTGTGTGTGTGTGTGTACATGTCAGCTGTCCGGCGGGGCTCGGTGTTGCCATCTGTATCGTCTCCCCGGTACGAGGGTTCACACACCAGCCTACAGCGCCACCTGTCTGCAGCACCGAGAAACCACCGTCCTGAAACACACAAAACACACACACACGCCTGTCAGTGATGGGTTCAGTTTCAACGTGGTTTACATACATTTAAACTTTAAAAGAAACTTTAAAAAAGAAATCAAATAACATTCAAAAGAGTAAATAAAAAGATGGCAACATAAAGTGTGTGTTGTTACCTCGTCACACTCTGGGCGGTACAGCGAAGTGGTGGTGAGGTCAGATCCTTTCATCCAATCCGAGAGCAGCATGTGAGCCTGAGCTCTCTGACAGCGAGTCAGACCTGCAGGACAACACACACAAAGAACAAACACTCCCATGTGATATACAGCGAAAGCTAAAGTTTCATCAGTGATTTCCTAAAACAGCTCACTAGTTTTTAGCTGCATTTCCATCAAGAATTTCCTGATAATTTTAGTCCCTGGAACTACTTTTCAAGGAACACAGAAGACTCTTCTCACTTCTCATCTTCATCTCATCTGATTATTCCAACACACGGATATTTTCATAGCGACACAACTTGTCGGGCAAGACAAAGGTGACGTGAGGCGACACACTGCTAGATGTTCAGAGACAGGTTATGAAATTAGCACCCTCTAAATGAAGGTAAATTGTTGGCAGTGACGGGTAAAATCATCAGGACATCGGTCACTTTAGCAGACAGGGAAAACGCTTGAAATGGGAAGAGAACTGGTTTCTAGTTGTCTGATTCCTTGGCATCTCATGCCTCTGTGACTACTGATTCCTCTTATTGATACGTTCCAACAGTTACACATGCACAATGATGCATACACAAGCTGTATCATGTTTCCATTTGACTGGGATCGGAGACACGACGAGAAGAAAAGTGTTACTAAACCTGAGGGAACGCACCCTATTTTTCTCTGATAATGAAATCAGCAGGAGGAGATTTAGTAACGCTAGCTGTCAAATTATAAAAATTTAGTTTTTGGTGAGAAACCTGTATAAAACTAGTTGTTTGAAGGAGATGTTTTAACAGCAATATAAAATAGATATTAGTGGGTATTATGGTGTGTTTAACCTCCTAACTTACCAAGTTTTTTTTTTAATCAAAACAAATATTTAAATAATCAATCATTTGAATTATGTTTTTTTATGCAAAGAACCACTACAGATGACAATAACAAAGTACACTACAGTACTGTATACAGTACCTTCCCTGCCCCAGATGCTACGGTGTAATCTGAACACTGCAATTTACCATGTATATAACATTATTATTTAAAATATATCCAACATTGAATGACATCAAATCTAAAATGCTATTACGTCATTTAGTGCAGCGATTTCAAAAGTGGCAAATAACATTTCTGAGTGGCAGATAAAAAAAAATACTTGTCTGCCACAGTGGCAGAAAGTAATAAAACGTTAATTAGTTATTAGGAATTAGATAATTATTATTAGGGATTAGTTTTTTTGTTTTTTAGGAAAATCCTTCTCATTGAGCCTTTAACCAGAGAGATGTTCTGTGTTTTGGACCTGAACATGGATGAAGTTTTACATGATGAACTGATCCAGGAACAGGTCGTCTGGCTGTGTGAAGCAGGAGGTGTTCTCTGTACCTAACTGCTAATATTTGAATCCTGTGTACAGGTATTGTAATTCAAATGAAGCATTTAAAATGTGTGTGTTTGTGTGTGATCTCACATTTGGGCAGGTGGACAGAGCGGCTGGTCAGAGAGTCAGGGATGTACTCTCCCTCTTCATCAACACACCAACACTGACCTGAACACACAGAGTGATGAAGATGCACCAACAGACAACAAAACTAACCTTCATGTGTATTTAAAGTGTGTATGTGTGTGTGTGTGTGTGTGTGTGAGAGAGAGAGAGAGACCTGTGCTGTGGTAACACTGAGTGTGCAGCCAGTGTCCGTCAGAGTCACACTGTGGAGTGAACAGCTGGTATGAACGACGCTGAGGAGGTAGGAACATCTGGACAGCTGAAAACGACGACATCGTCACTGTCAGAGTGACATCAGCTAACAGGAAACACTAGAGCACTTCAGTCCGATGACTCATGATTTGAATGAATTTTTTCAAGCCATTACATTTTGGTGGCAATACGGACCATGATCCAGATTCAGGAATTTTTTCACATCAAAACTCGGTTAAATAAGAGTTGAGGCACCTTGGTGGAGGTCTGTGCTCTCCGAGTGCCATTCTAGTTAGCTATATTTTTCCTTTTGAAATGGCAAAGATGACAGATGATACCTGCTTCTTGTTAAATGCACAACACAGAAGGGCAATGACGCAGTTTCAATACGAATGTAGTATTTAGTAGCTAAAACAGTATCTGGGATATTTTACTATGTTGGGAAACCTTAGTGTGAAATCAATCGTAATATGTAAATTTCAGCTCAGTGTGTCTGAAAAGACACAGCCTTCATCCAAAATCTCATTTTCAGGTGTACTATCATTCAACATACTTTTGTGTGAGTAAACAGTAGTATGGATCAGATTTTGGACACCCTGAGCTGTAATTTACAGTCACCTCCTCACCAGTTGAAGACGTGTAACCATGGTAACCTGCATCAAACTTGTGACCAAAACAACGGTTTGTGAGAACTGAAGTCTGAATTAATTTTAAATATACATTACATCCAAGTAAAATCTTGATATACTTGAGTTAAAATGAAACACCACTGATGTTGCAGAGCTGTCCGTCAACATCTGTTATGAAGAGAGAGAAAAAAAAAAATATTTCCTTTTTTTTCCCCCACGGGGGAAATTTTCTTTTTTACTCTCTTTTTTTCACACAATATTTTTCACATAATATATATATTTTTCAATGGAATGTTGTAAGAGGGGGGGGCCTCCCCCCACCCCCCCCCAGAACTTTTGGGGTTTTGGCCCCTTCCCCGGGGCCCCCCGGCAGTCCCCAAGAGGTAAACTGGCACCTCTCCCGCAACCAGTTGGTCTTGGTCCATGGGGGATTTGAACCCGGGTCCTCCACATCCTAACCCAAGTCCTTACGGACTGAGCTACTGCCGCCCAACTTGAACTTGATCGTCACTACTGCATTGCACTGTGGGATATTAATGCCAACACCGTAGTGTCCAACATTGCATACTGTAATATTGCACTGAAAATAGTGTGTAATTCACATACTGTTGGTTTCATACTAAGGTTTTAGACATACTTTAATATCTCACATGCTGTTTTATTTTCAAACCAGAGAAATCTGTAATTTTAATCAACAGTGCTTTTCATTTTGCAGTGTCAGTGTTGTGGTTATCTGTCATAGCCCATGACCCACTTTTGAGATGTTGGTGTTTTTTCTATATTTTAATCAGATGAAGGATTTTAGTCATCGGATGTCTGGATCTGAAGTTATCAGAGAAACAAGCTGAGTAAACGTTAGCAGCAGCTCAGCTCGTAGCCCCTCTGGGATGTCCTGTGTCCGCCCAACAGCGTTGGAGAAACACTTATTATAGTATTATAATTAATTATAATTTATTATATAAATATTACACTACATGCAGAATTCACTTTGGGATCAAAGTATATTTGATTTAATTCAAACTGTGACTCACTGGAGAAAGCAGCCAATCGCAGAGCAGATTTGGAGCGGCTCAGCAGTCTATCAGAGATCTGCATCTCTTCCTCCGATTGGCTGATCTGGAGCTCCTCTGGGGTCAGACGCAGACCTTCAGCCAATAGGAATCCGTATCCCAGAGGAAGGTGGGAGGAGTTAGACAGAGCGATGACGCTCTTCACTTCCTGTCTGAACGCTGTGACTTCATCCAACGCCTGAGAGCACCGACCTGCAGGTTAGCATCAAAATCTGGTTAGTGTTGCTAACAGGTTAGCGTTCAGGTCCAATTAACGAGCTAGGAACTCACATGGTCCAGTATTTTATCATATTTATTCTTTATTATACTTTTAATATTTTATAGCTCAAAATACCATAAAATGTAGATGTTCAGGTTTATTAACTGTCTGACATCTGCTGGACTAATTATCATGATGCTTTCTTCATTATAAACCTAATTATTATTATAATTATTATTATTATGGTATCTCTTCACATCCACAAACTTAATTTAACTTAATTATTTATTATATTTATATTATTTCACCACAATCTCACCTAAATATAAAAGTTCGGATCATCATCATCCTTTTTTATTTTAGATTTAATAACACGTCTTTAAGACCTTTCCATTCCTGGACACTTTTTATATTGTCACAAGATTGTTCATTTATCTATTATGACATATTTAACAGGCTCTGAGAGATTTTGTGATGACAATGGAAAAGTGAGACCAGCCTACAGGAGATGACCACAGAGAGTGTCATCACTCTGGTTGTCATAGTTGCCGTATTCAGCAGTGACAAGAGAACATAGAGGAAATAATCCCATAAATGTGTAAAATAGAGAAACTCCTCAGTGTTTTTTTCCTGCACTTCTTCAGTTTCTAAATTAAAAAATATCCTGATGTTTCACAGAGGTGAGTGTTGGATTAATTAGTTTTATCTGACCTGCAGAGGACCGAAGCTTCTGTGTTGTTCTCTTTGGACCTGAAACAGCAGAAAAAACACTTTGTGACTGAAAGATATGATTTCTATAATATTCTGGTTATATCTTCTATAATATTCTGGTTATATTCAGGAGCCCTTTAAAGGTGCATTCACACAAAGCTTTCGCACAGCGAGATTACACACAAAGTCAATGCAAAGAGATGAATAAATACGTTTTTGCTGGATATGAAATATTTCAACTCAAGCAAGAAATTCCTGTGAGGCTGTGTGGTGAAAGCCTCTCAGCGTTGAGACCGTCCTCCTGCAGTCACTGACGTCCTGACAAGCATTTTAAAAGTTGTTTGCTTGTCGTCTTGCTGACAGACCTGACAAAGCATCAGTTCAGACTTTTTACTACTCAGCATCATTGTTATTTTGTTATGTCAGCATCACATTGATCTGTTTATTGATAATAAAGCACATCACAATCTGTTTAGTTTGGGTTCATACTGCTGTATCAACATGTGGCTGCTAGATACAGTCAGTGTAATGTCAGGGTATGTGAACACAGCTCGCCGCTTATGAACCCAGACAAGACAGCGTTTGGTTTTCAGACATATCTAGGACTTCACCAACATGTACAAAGAAGCAACAGTGGTTATTTCTTCCATGGTGGATGGAGGAAATGGAGAAAAGAAATGCTGGGATGCTAATTTTGAAAAAAAAATCTTAACCGATAACTGACCCTCGTTAACCGATTATTAACCATTAACCAAGAAAATTTGTGCCTCACATGCAGCGATGCGCCAGCTGCAGTATATGAGCAAAACTGTAGCAGCCACGGTGCTGCATTCACTGTCCCTGGTTCACGACCAGGAGTGTTACTGGAGCAGCCACAGTGCTGTGTTTACTGTCTCCAGTTCACCGTTAGCGGTGTGTAATGTCGCAGACATGCAGCCACTTTCCTAGTAAAAGTCTCCACCACACATTTAGTTTAGTTCAGCAGGTTGTCAGCTGTGGGTCTGCCTGGATTAACAACAGTGACTGTCTGACAAACAGTGTGTGTGTTTATGCTACGTTAGCAGCTGTTGGTGGCTTCGCGCCTGCTGTAGCGTAACTTCAGCGAGTTTCCGACAGACTGTGGCAGCGGAGAGTGTGGGCTTGTTGGTGGTGTTACAGCTGTGAACATAGCTGTAGCAGACAGTGTGTGTACAGTTTATTTGTGCGTGAATAAATGCTACGAGGCTACAAGCTACAACTCCTCAGCTGGAAGTCCAGAGCCAACTTCCTGTATCCGCGCCGGCTCTTTTAAGTTGGACCAGCTTTTCTTCTTAAAGTGCCGAGCCACTCCTCTGAGCTTTCTCAGTTTTTTTAATTAATTCAATTAATTTAACTGTTTAACCAGTTAAAATGCTTAAGTTTGGTTATTGGTTAAATGGTTAATTATTAATATCCCTAGCTGGTATCTACGGAGACAAGCTCCTCCTCTCCGGCGTGTCTAGAGCAAAGGAACAAAAATGATACCAGCAGTCTAACTCGTGCAAGTAAAGCTCTTCGTGTGAGCACAGCGTAACAACAGATAATTCATCAGGATGCTGTGGCTGTAACAAATGCTATAGCCTCAAAGGACACTCAATTTAAGCTGGTAGTTGTATAATATATTACGGAAAAACTTGAATAAGTCAGTGACAGTGTGATATCTTACAGGTGACGGTTTCCCCTGTTGAGCCAGAAGTCATCGTTTTCCCCTCAGCGTCCACACAGAAGCAGTGTGATCCGACACACTGCAGTGACAGGAAGTCTCCATCCTCTGAGCAAGCTGGGACGTGGATCTCAGCGCCTGCAGCCATGTTTCCCTTCACCTTCAGCGCCATCGCTCGCTCTGTTTCACAGCGGGACGGGCATCGAGGTCGACCGCCAGCAGTACGAGTCCCCGCGACCTCCTGACCCTGAGTGTCGACACACCAGCACTCTCCGCCTTGACACTGAACTTCCTGGAAACCACCACTGGACGTGCAGCTGGGTACAAAGATGGCTGCTGCTCCCTTGTCCCCATCTCCGGAGCAGGAACGCAGAAGAGGAGTCAGAACCTGGAAAACAGGAGAGTTTATTGAGGTACAGTTTCAGCCACGATGAGAAGCAGCTCTAAATGTGTCACTGACCCATCCTGTTTGTCTATCCGATAGTCTCTGAAACTACGGAATACATCCTCAGTACATTATAAAGCATTAGTTCAGATTCACTTAAGTCACACAATAACACAAATAACCAATCAAGGCAGCGGTAGACCAACAAGTCCCGTCTTCTGTGAGGTAAAATTATTGTTTTTGTCACTGGAGTCTCGTGGATTTGTTGCATTAACACAACTTGTGATTTTTAGGTTGTAGCTGCTTAGTTATAAAGCTAGAGTGAACACACTGGTATCATATGAATCTAGAAAACCTAATGAATCCATTGGTAGGAAAAACTGTCATGTCCATTTTCAAAGGGGTTCTTTGACCTCTGACCTCCAGATATGTGAATGCAAATGGGTTCTCTGGGTACCCAAGAGTCTTCCCTTTACAGACATGCTCAATTTATGATAATCACATGCAGTTTGGGGCAAGTCAGTCAAGTCAGCATACTGACACACTGACAGCTGTTGTTGCCTGTTGGGCTGCAAATCATGTTATGATTTGCGCATATTTTTTATGCTCAATGCAGTACTGTGAGGGTTTCTGGACAATATCTGTCATTGTTTTGTGTTGTTAATTGATTTCCAATTACAAATATATAGATACATTTGCATAAAGCATCATATTTGTCCACTCCCATGTTGATAAGAGTAAATATTTAATACTTGACAAATCTCCATTTAAGGTACATTTTGAGAAGTTAAAAATGTGTGATTAATCTGTGATTAATCACAATTGACCATTCTTTTAGACTGACAGCCCTAATTCATGTTCAGTGTTTATGATAAACTGAAGGATGAAAAAAGTGAAAATCCACATCCTTCTGAAGCTAAATGAACTCTTTAAAAAGCCTCTAGGATCAGCTGAAAACAGGCTGCTTTTCAAACGTTTTAGAGATACGTGGTTCTCACAGGACAACAACACTACCTACATATCTGCATATGATCTGACAGACCATGATGCCTTGCTGCAGATTAAATCAGCCAACAGGATATAACAGTTATAATGCAACATGCACATTAACGCAGCAGTAATATTAATCCAGAAACATCAGGTAAATATTAGAAAGACACTTTTGAATGCTTTGTACTTGTAGTGAAGTATTTTCCCAGAGTGGTATTAGAACTTTTACTGCAGTAAAAGATCTGAGTACTTCTTCCACCACTGGGTCTGTGTGTGTGATCAGGTGATGAGGATGAGTAGTGTCTGACCTGCTCCAGTGAGGAAGAGTGTGAGCTGCTGCTGCTCCTCAGTGTGTGTTGGAGGGCAGAGAGGAAGGCCGGGTCCTCCAGAGCTCTGCTGACATACTGGACCAGGTCCCGATTCTTCTGGAGGCTGATGCTCTGAGAGGAGAGCTGGTCCAGACCGAGGGCTCCTTGAGAGCCCACCGCTCCGCTGAAGTTAAAGGAAGCAGCGTTCTTCAGGAACTTCCCTCCGAATACATTCTCCTGCAGACGGTGAGGGGAGGAGCGAGCCAGAGCCTGCAGAGCCCCACCCACTGAGGGGAAGAGACCGTGGAGGACTTCGACCAGGTGGGTCAGGAAGGAGGTCGGGTCTTCCTCCACTGGCAGGAGCTCCCTGAGAGACCGGAGGAGGGAGAGACAGGAGGCTCTGAATGAGGAGGCTTGGAGAGGAGGACTAACAGGACCAGAGAGGAGCTGGGATAGAGCCAGACGACGCTGAGAGGGACAGTCAGCAAGACCTGGATCTGGAGGAGGAGCAGGCAGACAAGGCAGAGGAGGATGCATGTGTTTTGTGAATGTTCCTTCGCCCTGAATAAATTCTCTTTGTGTGCCCAGACTTCCAGGATACTCACTGCAGACCAGGGAGTCTCCATCCTGTCGTGTCCCAGGAAGCTCCCTCCCTGTGGGGTCCACACACCAGCACTGTCCCCCCGGCTGACACTGCCTGGAGGTGAAGGATCCTCCGGTCTCACAGGACGGGATGCCAATGCTGCCCGCCTCCATTGCTGCCCGCCGCTCCTCCTCGCAGGGGGAGGGACCTGAGAGAGAGAGAGACATGGAGTTGGAGAGGATAGAGAGAGAGAGACATAGAGATAGAAAGGGATAGAGACAGAGAGAGAGAGGGATAGACAGAGACAGAGAGAGAGAGAGAGAGAGAGAGAGAGAGAGAGAGAGAGAGAGAGAGAGAGAGAGAGAGAGAGAGAGAGAGAGAGAGAGAGGCATCTGTTTGAACCAGTCTAAATCTCTGAAGCTTCCTAAGGGACAGTTTAACTCTAATGCAGTTTAAACCAGTGTACATCTGCCAAAACAACTTTAAACCAGTGTTTAAAGTATAGAGTGTTATTTTATTTGAAACCAGTTTTAACCAGTTGTAGTGAATGTAGTTTACATCTGAAGTGTCCGGTGAGGGCGAGGCGGACTCCCAGCATCCTCCTCTGCAGTACTCTGTAGATGTTGGTCTGAGAGAAGGAGCGGCCAGACCGGAGACCAGAGAATGCCGAGTCGTACACCTCAGACAGGAGGAGCTCCATACCTGAACAGGAAGTTCACACCTTCATTATCATCACCAACCATCATCATCTGTGTGTGTGTGTGTGTGTGTGTGTGTGTGTGTGTGTGTGTGTGTGTGTGTGTGTGTGTGATACCTGTGTTCTCCAACTCTCTGCCTCGGCTGTCTGAACAGAAGCAGAAGGATGAAACCATCGGGAAAAACTTCCTGAAACTACTGAACGTCTCAAAGGCTTCTGGGAACCTGAAACAACACACAAACACACACAAAGATACACACTGAAATACATACATACACAGAGATGTGCACTAAAATACACTGAAATACACACTGATACATGTTGACGGTGTGCAGACAGACAGGTGAGTTACCTGTTGAAGGAGTGCAGCAGGTCCAGCTCTGCCCTGTCGGTCATGTTGATAAATTTACACTGAACAGGCAGGAAGCCGCCATCTTCAGAACACTGCGGAGGAGAGTGAAACTGGGAGCTGTGCAGGAGACGCCTCGACCTCACCTCGCAGCCACCAGGACCTGCAGGTCAAAGGTCAACAGGAAGGCATTTAAATACAAAACTGTTCAATACCACTCAGTTAACTTACATCTTCTTGTTGGAGTATAAGAAGTAACAGGAGTAGTATCAGCAGTAGTGATATTATCAGTAGTATCAGTATTATCAGCAGTGTTTGTAAGTACAGCGTTGAGGCGTCCCGGTCTGCCTGGTGCCGTAGAGCTCCATGCCGTCCTGATCTACACACCAACACTGCCCCCTGCTGGAGTCACACTGAACAGGCTCAAAGAGTCCTGAAGCAGAACACTGCAGCACTGATTGCAGCTGGCAGGGAGACGCACCTGCAGACAGACAGGTAGAAAGAGACAGATATTCAGATTGTCTTTTCAGTTACGCCTTAAAGAATCAATACGTAATATATTTACTGTATTAAATCATGAAGTGACTATGACATGTCATTATCTGTCATTGTCAACTTTAGCGTTTTATCTCCAATGCCTAGTTGTGTCTGCTTGGGAATTACTGTGTTACTTAAGGGTGTTTTGATATTATGTGCAATTGATCTGTACCATGCCCAAGTATGATTGCTCCATTCCCCACTGCCTATACTGCATATATACAGTCTATAAATATATTTACTGTATATGTGACCTGTAATATCCACAATCATTACAAGTGTTCAAGTGTTGTTGTGTCTCTCACAGTGAAGAGTAGAGCTGTTGGTTCGAGTCGCGACGACCTCCTGACCGTCAGCATCAACACACCAACACTCATTACTCCGCCTACTGCACTGCACAGGTCTACACACACGCACACACGCACACACGCACACACGCACACACGCACACACACACACACACACACACACACACACACACACGCAACACAGAGAGAGAGAGAGAGAGAGAGAGAGAGAGAGAGAGAGAGAGAGAAAGAGAAAGAGAGAGAGAGAGAGAGAGAGAGAGAGATTAAACATGCTGGTACAATGACATTCTTTAATATAGATATAGAAATAGAAACATGAACTATGACTCAGATATTTACCTGAACCTGCCATTGTGGGTGCAGTGAGGGACATCACCTTGTTGCCTGGCAACAGCCACGCCCCTTAGCAACTCACACTGGCTCAGGGACTCTGACTCCAGCTGATACTCTGGACAACAACAGGAAACAATTAGAATAAACAATTATAAATCACTTAGGATTGTCAAACGATTAAAATAATTAAGCGTGTTTAATTGCAAATTAATCACACATTTTTTGTTTGATCAAAATGTACCTTAAAGGAAGATTTGTCAAGTATTTAATACTCTACATTCAAATGTTCAAATTCATAAAAATAAATACGTAAACAAATAAAAGGTATAATTAAACAGAATATTAAATAAGAGAATTAATACAAAGATAAATAAAGATGCAAATTGAGACATGCATATCAATTTATATCATTTTATCAATTAATTAACTGCTATATTTATTTTTTATATTATTTTATATTTACATTTAATGACATATTTATTTATTGAGTCATGTATTTATTTATTTATTTATTTAGCTAGTTACTTAGTAAGTTAGTTAGTTAATCATTTATTTTTATTTTGGTAGGTTCCATCCTCCATAGATATTCAACGGGACAGCGGGGTAACTGGACAGAGGCCATTAATGATATACAGTAGTATTTGTAGGTGAGACATTAATGATGAAATGCATCAGCAATAATGTAGTAGTAAATAAAAAATACATCTATAATAACAAAAAGCAAGATTCACCAAGTAAAAAAGGTTTTTCAAGTAATCCACCCAACCATCCTATTCATTATTAACCCAAACTGTCCAATCAGAGTCAACTTGGTACTTTAAGTACTTTAAGGAAATTACTGTAAACTATACTATACTATTTGTGTTTTTGAAGACTGACATCTTCAGTAAGAATTAAAGGTGGAGGAAAAAAATTCGCCTATGTATCACATATTTTTTTTTTCTATGTGGAGGTAGAAGGAAGTTACCGCTTTTATTCTTGTAGTCTGAGTAACATGACGTCATATCCATTCTGTATCCATCAAAACAAACCGCAGTGAGCCGAACCGAGAAAGTAGAAAATGTTGGAGGGTCAGCGTGGATACGACCTGTTAAATCCAATGTGATAAACACTACACATCCAGTAAAGTATGGAAACACTTTGGGTTTCACACATTACAGGACAAACAGAGCGAGACATCATGGTTAAAACTGCATGCTAACTCTGTCATGACAGGAAACATTATCGTATTGCGATAACATGAGGTTGAACCGGCCGTCAATCTCATCTCTGTGGTCAACAACTGTAGAGAACGTATACTGTCATCTATGTTAAATGCCTTCAAATGGCCCTGATGGAGCTGACCACCGATTTATAAAGAAAACGGAGCTGATGGGAGAGCTAGAGACCACCCTGGAGAAGTTAGAGGAAGTAGACACATGGGACTATGTCTGCTTTTCAAAATAAGGTGTTAACAAAGGGAAATGTATATACAAAATATATATATGGAAATAAGACATATTGGATTATATTCACCAGAAGTTCAGGACATCTCTGACTACAGATATGCTAAAAATCAAACATTTTTACTGTATTAATTTGGAGATTTTCCACAGTAAAAGTCCTGAGAAGTGTATGATTAAACGTTTAACTTTTTAAACTTAACACAAATCACAATAAATAATAATGTATAATCGCAATACTTAAAAATCTCAATACATGTCAAATCGGCACCAAAGTACCGGGATAGTATCGAATCAGGAGATAGGTGAATCGTTTTGGCCTAAATAGGAACCAATGGGCTTGGAGCCACAGACAGGAAGTCAGACAGTATTGAGGGATGGACTAACAAGTTGTTGGTGTATAACGCCTGATATGTTAAATTAAGTTGCAGAGAACTTATAGAACAAGATAAAGAGAAAACTGTACAGCTGTGGCATTAACAACACACAGACAGGTAGACACTCAGACGGATTCAGGTGGGCTTACCTGAAGCTTTGCCCTGCAGCAGCTCGGGGCAGCAGACCAGGATGCAGGAGATGAGGAGCAGCCAGGCCATCGTGTCCGTGGTGACAGACGGAGCATCGCTGCCTCTTTATAAACCTGGAGACCTGCTGAGTCACCGTGAGGAGGACAGACACACCTTCATCCCTCCTCTTCTCTGTCCTTGTCTGTCCACAGCCGTGGAACCAGGTGTCCTTGACCGCCACTCAGAAGGTGGCCAGCGGGCTGTGAAGCACTCTGATTGGACGAGAGGATCTCTGAAACACAGGTGAATGGTGGTTAGTGCTCAGTATGACGTCTATTGTTCTTATTGCAACACACTGAAGCAGTCTCACCTGAGAACCAAGTGTCTTCACTGACTGCAGCCTACATTAACCTGTTCCACGCCACTCCTCTGACCTATTTTAGTCCTTGTTTAGGGGGGCACAGGGGGTGTTTAGGGGGAGATAGCAGGTCAATAGTAGATGTCACATAGAAGCGGTGTACATCATCTGAAATCTTCAGTAAACATTTACTGAACATCATCTATGGTCTGTCTCTCCAATCTACATTTTGTGTCTGCACTGCAGTGCACTTATAGATTTTAAATAAAAAATAATATATAATCTAAATACTGAATACATGAAACAGGTAATCAAAAAATAAACTTTGTCAAATAAACTTTTGGATGAAAAAATAAAGTTTTAGTGCACTTAGCAGCATTTGTGCACCTGCTTGATAATTGGCTTAATATGCTCAGACATCGGCAGATGCCGATAATATTCTATAATTAATAGGCCTATTTTAATTAATAAGTCAACCAATTAATCGGTCAACTTTTAGTCTCTAGTTTGTGCCTGCAAAGTTTCATGATTCTGTGATTATCCTACAGGTCACCACAGGTCATTTTATACAGTGAAGTCACGTTAAAAAAAATATCACTACAATGAAATAGCTCCTATGGAGACTAACATCATCACACATGAATACAGTTGAGCTCAATGGATCCACAAGAGTCTCAGCTTCACAGTGATACCCAAATAATTCAAGACTGTTTAGGGACCACAGTATGCAGAAATATTCAAACACACCATTTTAGACAAGAACACATTTCTGCTGCATTCAAAAACTGCATGTGATTATCATAAAGCAGGCATGTCTCTAAAAGGGAGACTCATGGGTACCCATAGAATGCATTTACATTCACATATCTGGAGGTCAGAGGTAAAGGGACCCCTTTGAAATTGACCATGACAGTTTTTGCTCAACAACATTTAGTGCAAGTTTGGAGCGTTATTTAACCTCCTTCCTGACCAGTTTGTCTGACCTGGTTGGTTTCACAGGATACCAGTATCAGATTTTCTTTCTGACATTTTCTGGACATTTTTCAGACCTTTTTCAGAGTTTTTTCCCCAACATTTTTTTGACATTTGAAACTGAGCCACTACAACCTAAAAATTACAAGTTGCGTTAATATGTTAATAGAAATTAGCAGTTGCATTAACATGTTATCATGTTAACTTTAGCAGGTCTAGTAAAGGCCTTTTAGAGTGAAGAATCACCTCACAAATGAACCATCTCTTAGGAGTAAATTTAGTTAGACAGAAAAAGAGCCCTGCCTTCTGTCAGAGGATGATAACAGTGACTTCACCTCTGTGACTGTGACAGATTACATCAAAGATCAGAGGTCTGAATGTTTTCTGCTCTTTTTCTTTCATTAGCTTTATGGAACAGCTCTGTGATTGGTGTAAATTGGTAAAATGCACCATGGGAGTTGTAGTTGACTTCTCACACAATTATTTTATTAACACAGCTGTTCATCTTTTGCTCTGGTGATTCAACCATTCAACCATGACCATCACCAACACTATGAGAAAATAAATATACTGTATATCTGCTTCCACTTTGCAATTCTGTTATGTACATTAACTGAAATTAAAATTAATTTTGCTAATAAATCAACTACCATATGTCATCATAATGCCCTGTTTGTTTCAACTTGTGAACTCATTGGGTGTTTTTAGAGGACTTACAGAAAATGATTAAGTGAATATTCCTGATATCTGATCAGTTCAGTTTTATGTCTCCGGTCCTCTGATCTGTTTCTCAAGAGCAAATGATACAGTTGGCAAACAAGAAGTTGTTCATCTGACACATATATTAGACACTTTAGAGGAAGTGAGATCGTAACCACAAACACAAGCAGTGTCGTTCTCACCACTGCTGTATTTTGATGGAACATCTTAACAAGAATAAATCAACTCATTAACAAAGTAAGGATGGCAGTTTGGGATCAAAAGACTACCTGGTGCTTCATGGTCCTGCTGGCTGGTAAGGCTGAATCATATCATGTTAAAGCGACTATCTAATAATCCATAATGAAAAAAAAATGTTGGGACTAATACACTCTAAATCAAGGTCCTTTATTCCTTTTTCAGGTGCTGTGGGTCAAAGTGTGAACTATCTAGATCCTGGTTGTGCTGTGAAAGGATCGACTGTTACCCTCCCTTGTACCTTCACACCAGCAGAATCTTTCACTGACAAGAGAGGACAAAAGGTTTTAATAGAGATCATCCGAGTCATCTGGTGCCGGAATCATGCAATCTGTCACGGCTTCACTCCATCTGTGTATGACAGCGAGTTACTCAACAACAACCCTCGGTACAGATACCTGGGAGACAAGAAGGGAAACTGTACTTTACAAATCACAGATGTACAGAAGGAGGATGAAGGAATTCTTCGTTTCAGAATGGAGGCGAATTTAAGATTGGCAAATTTTGTTGGATCTCAAGGAGTGGCAGTCGCCGTCAGTGGTAAGCATCGAAAAATGATCGTATCAAAAACAACATTCATATTCATTTATATTTTTTAAACCTTTACATAGCACTAAGACCCAGGCTCTCTTAGGCGGGAACATCCTGTTAATATTCACACATTTACAGTCACACCTTAAGGCTGCCCAGTATAGCCACAGGATCTACTGAGGGTTAAGTGTCTTGCTCAAAGGCACCTCAGAGGTTTTAATGAGCGGAGGGCGATGGCTGCAGTTTCACCTTCCCTTAAATTTGGTTTGCAGTAAAAAGGCAAGGTATCCACTGTGTACACACATAGTATAAACACAGAAAATAGACAAACCTGATAATTTAAGTGGCTAGAATATGACTAAAAAGTTAACTGATTAAGCGTTAACCATCCAGATTTGTCCTTCGCATGCAGCTGGAGCACCGCTGCATCAGCCGCACTAAACTTATTGGTTAACGGTTATTAATCGGTTAACAAGGGTCAGTTATCGGTTAAAATTGTTTTTCAAAATTAGCATTCCTAGTGTCACAGTTATGGAAGGCTGTATCAAATTGCTTTAAAACGCCTTTTATGAGTTTACATTTGGGCCACCAAAAGTGTACTTTGGCCACCATATTTAGGGGCTTGGTGGCCCATGGGGTAAGTGTTTTAAAATATTAGCATCTGTCCCTGGAAGACATGAGTAAGTACCTTTAAAGTCACTTTATTTTGCTCAAATTATGTATTGCTGAATAGAACAGAGGAGATCTATAATGAAAATGTATTTTACTTGATTAATTTAGATGGCGCTCAAATGAAGACAGTGAGCACCAGTGACAGGGTGTTTAAAAAAGGTGAAGCAGTCACACTGCACTGTACTACAATGTGTACTTTCCACCAACTGGAGGTCAACTGGTTCAGAGATCACCACGCCCTCTCTGAGTCTGGCCCCACCCTCCAGCTCCGCGCTCTGGCTGCAGGGGATTCTGGGAACTACACCTGTGGTTTGAAGGCCAGTGTCAGCACACTCTCCCAGCCGTACAGCCTGTACGTGGAGGCTGAAGAGGAAGGTTTGTAAATAACGTAAATACTTTCTAACACAGCTGTTCATCTGTTGTTCTGATGATTCAACCAGGAGAGTTTCACGTCCATCACCAACACATTCCCTGTGTTTGTTTCGACTTGGTCCAAAGTGTAATTAAAATAGTAAATTATGAAAAAAAGTAAAGCTAATGCTGATTCTCGTATTTGGAAACAGCAGTCTTAATGAAGTTGCTGCTCTGATGCTTTAAATCACTTGATCTTCAGTCTTCATCACTAAAGTGCTCAGAAGAAATGGACACATGAACATCTACAACTTCATGACAACTGGGCAAATGACATCTGCTGATGAAGAGCAAGAGAAATGATTGAAACTAAATATAACATCAGAATTCAGAATTCAGAGTACTTGTAGGAAATTACTGTCCAACCGCTCACAGTCCATCTGACCTGTTTCACAGGAACAAACAGCTGTACAGCCGACCCACTGCTGGCTGTTCGTCTGCTTCTCTTCACTCTGCACACAATGCTAATCATCATAGTGGCATCCATTGTCATCAAAAGGTAACTTTCACCTCCAAAAAACAAAAACAAACCCTTTCTGATGCAGTTTCTGCTCTCTCATTCACTACGCCAGCATTCTCTCGTTCCCTACAGCATGACGCCGGCACTCTTTCTTTCAGCGGTATTAACATCAGCATGCTCGTTCCCCAGCGCTACATTAGCCTCTCTTGCTCCCTCGGCGCTAACATTAGCACTCTCTTGCTCCCTACGGCGCTAACATTAGCACTCTCTTGTTCCCTACGGCGCTAACACTAGCACTCTCTTGTTCCCTACGGCGCTAACATTAGCACTCTCTTGTTCCCTACGGCGCTAACATTAGCACTCTCTTGTTCCCTACAGCACTAACATTAGCACTCTCTTGTTCCCTACGGCACTAACATCAGCACTCTCTCGTTCCCTACGGCGCTAACACTAGCACTCTCTTGTTCCCTACGGCGCTAACATTAGCACTCTCTCGTTCCCTACGGCGCTAACATTAGCACTCTCTTGTTCCCTACAGCGCTAACACTAGCACACTCTCGTTCCCTACGGCACTAACATTAGCACTCTCTCGTTCCCTACGGCGCTAACATTAGCACTCTCTTGTTCCCTACGGCGCTAACACTAGCACTCTCTTGTTCCCTACGGCGCTAACATTAGCACTCTCTTGTTCCCTACGGTGCTAACACTAGCACTCTCTTGTTCCCTACGGCGCTAACACTAGCACTCTCTTGTTCCCTACGGTGCTAACACTAGCACTCTCTTGTTCCCTACGGCGCTAACATTAGCACTCTCTTGTTCCCTACGGCGCTAACATTAGCACTCTCTTGTTCCCTACGGTGCTAACACCAGCACTCTCTTGTGCTAACACCATCACTCTGGAAGCCAGCTGCTTTCAAGCAAACAAAGCTGGCTGAGATGAAAAGCAGCATTTCTGATATTTCCTCAAACGCCTTTTAATCCACCTTTTAAATTAAAAAAAAAAATAATTATATTAAAAAATGTTTACATAATGATGTTAGAGTCTACTAACCAACTATTTTTATATCCGTCTTTACAGGACTTGTGTTTGCAAGAAAGGAGAGCTGAAAGACGCGACAGTGCCGGTGAGTCACTGACAAACATCATTTCCGTTATATTTTTTAATATTTTAATTTTTCATGTCTTCATGGAGGGTGTCTGAGCATTCAGCCCAGCCTTTCATCACTTCCTGTTAAAAACTGCTGATGGTGTACAGATCTTATCTAAATACAAATGCTAGTGCTTGACTGGCAGTTACGGCAAATAAAGTTGGTGATTTAAGGAACAACAGCTTCCATAGAATGATGAATTACTTCACAAATGAACCACGTCTTATGAGTTAATTAAGTTGTACTGAAACAGGAACCTGCCTTCTCTCAGGATGATGACACTGACGGGAACATTTCTGTTATTTTTAACTGATAAAAATGTCATAATTTCCTCTTTTTGTCATTGTTCTTTCAGCTCATGTTCATCTCAGCTCATGAGAAATTAACTATATTTAGTATTTAGTGTTATTTTAATGAGTAAGATACATTTTAGGGCTGTCAAAGTCAGCTCAATATTAAAGCTACAGTAAAGACTGGTATCATAGTAAGCTAGAAAACCTGATGAATTCATTGGAACCAACCATGTTATACTAGCTTGTCATGAAATAACTCTCCAAAATTAAGCTAAATTTTGGTAAGGAAAAACTGTCATGGCTGTTTAATTTAATTAACTAAATAAATAAATGACTCAATAAATATAATAAATAAATATGCCATTAAATATAGCAAAAATAATAATGTAGCCATTAATTAATTAATTGACAAAATGTGACATAAATTCATATATCTCTCTTAATTTGCTTCTTTATTTAATTATCTTTGTATTAATTCCCTTATTTATTTACATTTTGTTTAATTTTCCCTTTTATTTGTTTATTTATTTTTAATTAATTTCATCATTTGCATGTATTTATTTATTTTGATTTCATATTTATTTTTAAATGTGTATATTTCTTTATGTATTCATGCATAACGCTCTGAATAACACTAAATTTTGGTCAGGAAATGGCCATTTTCAAAGGGGTCCCTTGACCTCTGACCTCCAGATATGTGAATGTAAATGGGTTCTCTGGGTACCCACCAGTCTCCCCTTTCCAGACATGCCCACTTTATGATAATCACATGCAGTTTGGATCAAGTCATAGTCAAGTCAGCACACTGACACACTGACAGCTGTTGTGGCTGTTGGGCTGCAGTTTGCCATGTTATGATTTGAGCATGTATTTTATGGTATATGCAGTACCTGTGAGGGTTTCTGGACAATATCTGTCATTGTTTTGTGTTGTTAATTGATTTACAATAATAAATATATACATAAATTTGCATAAAGCAGCATAATTGTCCACTCCCATGTCATCTCTTTAAGGTACATTTTGAACACATAACAAATGTGAGATTAATTAATTATCAATTAATTAACTATGCACATTGTCAGCCCCAATACATATTTAATCAACTTTTGGGTAAAGGTATCAGACACAGTATCAGCAAAAAAAATCACTATTTAAGGACTCTGAGGAAGCCACAAAAGCTTAACACTAAAAACGCCTGAGAATATCTGCATCCACATAACCCACAGCCTGAGTTATCAGCCATGCACATGCATGATATGCCAGTAAGGTTAGAGAGTGATCCCATGACCTGTCCTCTAGCGCCACCTTCAGGACAAACTTTAGATTATAGCTCCACTACTGGTGAAACTCGTGTGTTTGTTGTCTATTTACGTGTTTGAGCTCTAATTTCTGTCTCAGCCTCCAGACTTCATCGAGGAGCTGTGACAGAGCTGTGACTTTATCGAGGAGCTGGGCTGTCTGATATTATCATCTGTAACATACATTGAGTTCTTAGGCAAAATGCTTTTTTGCTTCAGTTATTCAGGGTATCTGCATGTTTCAACAAGTCAGATTTAAGGCTTTTTCAGACCTCCTTTTTATTTTATTTTATTTTTTTTTTAGATCAATTTAAGATTGATTTGGTGTCCATTTAAGACAACTATGTATGCGATTTAAGACCTTCTGCTTGGATAAATTATATCCGGGGAGTGCACCTATTCCTCATTGGTTCTGCCTTACAGTTTTGTTATGGTGCACTCAAAAAAAAAAAAAAACATTTAAAAGCAACATAATGCATAATGGAAAGGGAAGTTTGGGGTCCCCTGCTGGAGCTGTTGCCCCCGCGACCCGACCCCGGATAAGTGGCTGAAGATGAAGAAGATGATGATGAAGATAATGCATTTCTTTTGAAATGAAAGTAACGTTAATGAATTTCGTGAGATTTTGAGACATTTAGAGGCCTTACATTTAGACATTTAGACACTTTTTAAAACCTGCGGGACCCTGTTAATAGTTTCAGCACGTAAATGCCATACGTGTGTACGTAGCGCTGCGATTCATAAAGCTGTTACCTTGTTTGAAAAATGAAGTAGGCTCCTGTAATAACTTATTTTAGATTGATTGATATGATTTAATTATGAATCTGGCTAAAATCAACATGCGTCTCTTTTAAAGTATTTTTGTTTATTTATATTATTTCTTCTCCTTCTTTTTGTTTGTTTTTTTGAGACTCTACTCTACGTGGATGCACCTGATTTATAATTTTAATTATGTCTATTTGCCAAACTGTCACTGTGGTTCCCTTTGTGTGTATATTGTTTTTCTTGTATATCCTTTTATACATACTTTTACATATTTGAATGATGTATTTTATATTCTATACATAATAATTTCCACAAGGACATGAATATAGCATTCATAAAGCATCTCTGTAATCTAATAAAAATACTTTTATTTCAGCGAGTTAGCTTGCTTGTTTCAGCTGACTGCTGCTCACCAGACTCAGTTGGTTTTATTAGTCTCTGATGATAGTAAACTGACTGTTTTTTGTGTTTTGGACTGCTTGCTGGGTAAAACAAGACGAAGATGTCACCTTGGGCTCTGGAAAACTGTGATAGACATGTTTCACCATTTTCTTCATATTATTGACTACATGATTAATACAGAAAATAACCAGCAGATCATTTAATAATGTTAAAAATAACATAATTAACTCACAAAGCCACAGGATCCTAGCTTATTTACATATTTATTTACATTAAAAAAGCATAAATGCATGTATCAAATACAAGACTCACACTCCTGTTATCTGTGTATTCATAAAAACAGACCTTAAAACCTACAGTGTGATTAAAGCATCTACTGATATACAGTAGATCAGTAGCACATTCAGTCAATAGATAGATAGATAGATAGATAGATAGATAGATAGATAGATAGACAGATAGACAGATCGAAATAGGGATGGAATGGTTCGGGTAAAAACCTGAACTATTCAGATCGCTAGTCACGGTTCGGGTCGTGTGTGTGTCACTCAATTTTGGCGAGGGCTGACCAAATTTTACTGAGCGTGTCTCTTACCCACCTCCACTGTATTTACACAACCGCAGTGCGGTAACTTGGCACAGCACGTAAGCTCACTGGCTATCAGCAAATGGTAAACATGTGTAAGTTATTTAGTTGAGTTGTGAGCTTTAGTTCCTCTAGTCAGCAGTGATCAGTGGTTGTGCCCGGGGACTTTATTGTGAAGGGTGGAACAGCAGTGAAGCGGTGATGCGCTATTATTGACAAGGGTCCAAACAACAGAGCCTCTGTGTAATTAATTTATTATCTTCATAAAGTTTAGGAGCAATGTAACCCTCAGCAAAACAAGCTATAACTGAAGCTGGCAGTAGGCTCTGTAGTCTCTTTAGGTTAATTTGTTATGTATCTTGTAAAATCATCAGCAGGCTGAGACAAAGCAGCCTCTCCTCCCTCTACCAGCCCTAATGTCACCTGTAATGGTTCACATCTGCAGAGGGAGGAGGACAGAGGACAGAAAGAAGGACTGATACTGACTGATGTTTGTGTTCTTCAGTCTTTATAAACGTCACACAGGAATATGATTTATTTTATTAACATGTTAAATTGTTTCCAGTGAGATATTAATGAGTTTATATGGTGACTTTGCTATTACTGTTGCTGCTCTAGAAACATGTGTCTTAATTGTATTTAAATATTCAATTAAAATCAAATGGTTCTCAAATTAGAAACAACCAGGCTGACGTAGTAGAGCTAAAATGCACATTTCGATATTTGTTTATTTATCACAAGTCATATCACCATTGCAATATTATCGAACAATGTTACGGCACATGGCAGATTTCCCTCATACGGTGCAGGCCTAGTATACGTTACTGTTTAAAGACAGGTCTAGTGCTGGCTGACCTGATGCTGACCTTTTAGTTGATGGCCTGCGGCTATAATTTGATTTATCTATTAATTCTTTTTAAATAAAATAGTTCTACTTTTCTTTTAGATTAAGTTTCCCCCTGTGGGACTAATAAAGCAATATCTTAGATGAGTCCAGCTATATGATTTGATGATGAATAGGGGTTTTGTTCATGATGATAGCCTGCTGTTGTGAAGAAAAAGTTGTTGACTTATTTTGCCAAAAGATATGAGATCAATGATCAAACTGAAAATGGAAATATGTCTCCTTGCTGTACCATAACTATACTGAACCAAACCGAAAACCTTGACCCCAAACCGTGATATGAGCCGAACAGTGAGTTTTATGAACCGTCCCACCCCTCTAAGATAGATAGTAAAAATAGATAGACAGACAGACAGAGAGATAGATAGATAGACAGACAGAAGAGAGAGAGATAGATAGACAGACAGACAGACAGAGAGATAGATAGACAGACAGATAGACAGATAGATAGATAGACAGACAGACAGACAGATAGATAGACAGACAGAGAGATAGATAGATAAATAGATAGATAGACAGACAGATAGATAGATAGATAGACAGACAGATAGACAGAGAGAGAGATAGATAGACAGACAGACAGAGAGATAGATAGATAGACAGACAGATAGACAGATAGATAGATAGACAGACAGACAGACAGATAGATAGACAGACAGAGAGATAGATAGATAAATAGATAGATAGATGGATAGATAGACAGACAGACAGACATATAGATGGATAGATAGTAAAAATGATGGCAGCGACTGTTAAAAACTCTGCCGTTCCGTATCTTTGCGTCTATACTCTTTGATATTACTAAATATTTAGCTAGTAAACTAGTTGACAGACGGACAGACAGAAGTTGTATTTTACTCACATTATTTGAAGCCGTTTCCTTCGTGGCTGTAAACTGATCCATGATCGTCGCCGGGACGCCATCTTGTTTGTTTGTTAACAGGACGTCTCCCGCCATGGCTGCTAGCTAACTAGTCAGACTAAGTTAATAAGTTAGCTAGCTTCTACATAGATTTCATTTAATTAACTTAATATATTTAGTTTAATAAAAAACCGAAGGAACGTTTCCACTGAGCTACCTGTTACTTATTCAAAATCCGGTCTGTTTCCAGGGTCATACCGACGTCTTCACCTTCACCGCTACTGTCGTCTTCTTCTTCTTCGTCTTCTTCTTCTTCTTCTTCTCGGTTTAATGGCGGCTGGCAAACAGACATGTGGCGCGTTACCGCCCCCACCTGGTATGGAGTGTTGATCAGACTGGCTACAAATAAACAAACAAATGCATAAATGGATAAAATAAAATAAATAAATGAAATAAATGAATTAAGTTAAATTAGTGCATAAACAATATATCAATTAATTAAATAAACAAATACCTAAATAAAATAAATAAAAAATCATATCATAAAATAACTATTAAATCAAACTGCACTTTAATCTCCCTGAGGCCTTGGATCAAAGGCCTTCTTTCTTTCTAATATCTTTCACAATTCAATACACGCTGCACCGTTTCCTCTTGTCCACAGTAATTACCTCTACCTGTATCATGTTTACCTATTGTCCAGATCTAAGTCTTGATACGACAGTCTCATCTCTGTCCTTTGAACTCTGTAAAACCACGTCCTTTCCTCTCTTCCTCCCATTAGGGTGACCAGATCCCGACAAAACAAATGTGGGACAAAGAGTATGTTTGTGTGGGACAATGTGGGACATGTTACAAAGGCTGAGAGGTAGTCTACAATTTAGACATAATTTCTATCTAACTCAAATAATAAACATTTCTATTTGGCCTCTTGTAACATCTTTTTGTTTTGCCCGAATGCATTAATAGATCAGCATGTCTCTTTTTTACACATTTGTTGTCAAACTCACCTGAACTGTTGTTTCATGCCATATTCCCCGAGTGAAATAAAATATAACACACAAATAACACACAAAAACCTCTGAGAATCACCTTCCACTGGCTTATAAATACTCATACGTAGTTTCACAGTCTGTTGTAGCTGCTCCTCCTTTTCTTTGTGGTAGTTTCCATCATATTCTGCCTAAATCTGCAACTTGTGACTTTGCGGTGACTCAGAAATTTCCCCGTTGGGCATAGCGAAGCAAAGATTGTGAAAAGTTAACCTGCACTTGACCCATGTGTGCTCAGTTTGACAGCAAAGACATCCTCGTGATGACAGCCTTCCTTGCCGTTGGATAAAAGACAGACTTTTTAAAAACTGTCTGTCCTGCAGTGGTTTGACTTTTGATCGTCTCAGTATGTGGGATGTGGGATAAAAACGTTGTGCGGCCCCTGGTAAAGTGGCCACTCTACGCCCGTTTGCCTCTGCCATCTTTCCTTCAGTTTCTGTTTAATAATGCTTTTAATTTCTGTTTTGCTGAAGCTGTCAAATCAATGTCATTATTTTTTTGTAAATTTCTCTGCAACCTTATCTACCATTTCATTTCCTCTGACACCAATATGTGCTGGTATCCATAAAAATATTACTAAAAGACCCATCATTTCAATTCTGTATGTTTGTTGGCTTGCTGTCTGAATGATGGTTGGTGGTTGAATAAACAATATTAACAAAAACAGCACATTTATTTCTTGAAAATGTGTTTATTAAATGACAGAATAATACAATGATCTTATCTGGGATGCAATTGCAGCAATTTTAAAAGACAGAGTGAGATCTTCACTGTACCTTCATACAGTCGTTTGTGTCACACATGTATGACACTATTTTTACAGACAAAGAACAGAAGAGTATCATGGAAGATATATATATTACAAAAACATGTATTTTCTCTAAAATAAACTTTACTTGGTGCTGAACATGAAAGTCAGTCATGGTATAAAAACAGATTTGTGGATTGTCTGACTGACATGAATAAGAAAATATCTATTATATTTAAAAAGATTCCCACTCGGTTTTCCAGTGTATTCAATGATTAATTCTTATTATACTGTATGATTATCAAAATGTCAATCACGATGAGGAAAGGATATCAAGCATAAAAATAACTGTTTGGATCCAGAATAAAATCATCTGATGGTTTTCAACTGTGATGTTTTACAGATTATGTATTTTTCACAGACAGAACCAACCACCTGTTCAGAAGTCCAAAACAAATGTACATTATTAATGTGTCAAAGGTATGATTTGACTTCATCTCATTATTGTGTCACAGTTGTCTTATACATGCCATGATTTGCTTGGTTATATACTGCATGGTTGTTTAGTTCAGCTCTTGCAGCAGCATCAGTAAAAACTGATCAAATCAGCTTTTAAAGTTGTAAATTAATTTCCACTTTGTGAAAATTTTGATTTTGTCTGTTTTTTTAAGTTTCAGACTTTGGACACAATGAAAAAGTAGAAATATGTGACCACTCGTCAGAAGGAATGTAAAGGAACAAAGACACTTTTCATCATTTGACATCTGGAAACATTTCACACACATGAAGAACAGAAAGCAGTTCACCGGATTTGTTTTTATCTTGCAGTCCGCTTCATTTTCTGGGCATAAAACTTAAAATATGAGCAGAACATCATCTTTTGAATATCTATTAATGTGAAACTGAACACGCTCTCTGTGCTTAACTTCTCAAGCAGTTGGCTGGCAATTACACCCAAAATATTAAAGAAATATTTCACCCAAACATGATCATTTTGTTTTGATCCCTAAACACCAGTATGGATGGATGGCTGGATTACAAACTACCTACCAATCACAGGCACAGGGGCTCAAAGGGTGCAAAACAACTACAAAGAAACACAAAACTACCTCAAAGAGTTACAAAACGACCACAAAGAGACACAAAACAACCTAAAAAGACGGCAAACAACCACAAAGAGAAGCAAAACGATTATGAAGAGACACAAAATAACTACAAAGGGAGGCAAAGTGATTACAAAAAGACGCAAAGCCACTGCAAACAGACACAAAAATCTCACAAAGAAGCAAAACAACCACAAAGAGACATAAAACAACTACAAAGGGATAGAGGGTGACTACAAAGATACACAAAATGACCACAAAAGGACGCAAAACAACCACAAAGAGACATAAATGTTTTAACATGTCTCTGCTCTTTAGGATCCTGCATGAAATAGTTTGTATAATGTTTGTTCCTGTAGTGGGTAAAACCCTGACCTCGACCCTGAACAAATTCAAACATATTGGGTCAGTAACTAAATATTGTAAAAATTGTAAATTTCTCCACTGTGGGACTAATAAAGGAATATCTTATCTTATCTTATCTTAAATAATCAACATGTTTGGGCAATGTATTCCTTTAAATTATAAAGGGCAATAACAGAAACAACTTCACTTCACTTCAATTTAAAATCAGTAAAATCCAGGTGGGAAAATCAACAGCTGATCACTTTTATCTCAATCATTTATATTCAGAGTGTATTAAAGTTTGACTAAACGGCATCATTTCCTTCTTGTACATAACATTTAAAAAAAAACACACACAAAGTGGTAACGATGATTAAAAACTTTAAAATGAAAAACTAATGATCAAACAGACCATGAAGTCAAAACCACTAAAAGTTTAAGAATATAAAACAATATCAAAAACATACATTTGAGCTCTTAGAAATATACTTATGGAACAGGATATAAGCCCGTCTGTAACATAAGACTGCTTCAAATAAAGATATGTGTTGTAGGAAGAGGCCAGTCAGCGCTCGACAGGAAGAAGAACAGTGTGCTTTGAGTGGAATATTTCTTTAAAGTGGTGCAATAATAAAGTGATTGGTCCAAAGGGAGGTCAAAGGTCAAACGACTGGCTGGCTGGTAGGACACTGTCACCTAATCAGGGTGAACAACGTGCTTTTCGCAAAGGCTCATGGGAAGGTTTTGGCAAAGTTTGTGTGTCTTGATGTGTTTGAAAACTGTCACTCAACAAAAAAATTCAGGTGTGTTCAGCAGAATGTTTCATCTCTATGAACTGAAACTCCATCCAGAATAAAGACTTGAAAATTTGCTTCTCGCATGAAAAGACTTACGGCGCTTTCACACCACTAGCAAAGTGAACTTTTTGGGGAGCGCGATTACATTCAAAGTCAATGCAAAGAGGCGGATAGTTGTGAATTCATGCCGGGCGAAATTTGTGGGAGTTGAATTATTTCAAATTGAACGAGAAAGTGTTGTCACGCTGTGTGTGAAAGCCTCTCAGCATTGAGATTGTCCTCCTGTTATCACTGACGTCCTGATGTTGTTGAATCAGAAATGGAGGAAATAAATCCTGTATGTGTCTGTGGTCACCCAGAGATACGATAGTACATCATATCTGTACAGAGACCAGACTAAACTCTGTGTAGAAACCACAGACTGTCTATGGTAGAAACAACAACGTTGCTACCATATTTCTGCCTAGACGACTTTATGTTGAGTGTTGATGGAGCAGCGTCATAGCCTGACACTGATCCATCCAAACTCCATTCAGAAAACAAGCATTTTAAAAGTTGTTTGCTTGTCGTCTTGCAGACAGACCGGAAAAAGCATCAATTCACTTTTTACAAATCAGCATCATTATGTAGTTATTTCAGCATCATTTTGATCTGATTATTGTAATTAAATCACCGCACAATCTGTTAATTTTGGGTTCACACCGCAGTAGCGACACGTGGCTGCTAGATACAGTCAGTGTAATGTCACTGTATGTGAACACAGCTCGCCGCTCGGGTGATGTTATGAACCCAGACATGACGGCGTTTGGTTTTCTGTCATATCTGGGACTTCACCAACATGTACAAAGCAGCAACAGTGGTTATTTCTTCCATGGTTGATGGAGGAAATGGAGGGAAAAAAAAGTTGTTGGTATCTATGGAGACAAGCTCCTCCTCCTCTCCGGCGGCTCCAGAGCGAATGAACACGGATGATACTTATGGTTCAACTCGCACCAGTAAAACGAGAAGAAAAATTGCTTCACTACTGATGTGACCACAGCTTTAAGTTGTGCTGGACAGCAGCAGCAGAAAATAACCTCCACGTTGAGCCAGATGAGAGAAATATTAAACAGCTCCATCTGCTAGTTTAAGAACTAGAAATAATCTGAAATTAAACCAATAATTTTGACTTTCTTCAACAAAAATATGACACAAACATTGTCACATCGACTCAGACGTTACTTGTTGCTGTTTTCTTCTGTTTAAATATTCAAAATGTTATGTTTAATCATTATAAAGACTTGTTGTTGTGAGGAGTTTTCTGGGTCTAAATTTAATGAGGCGTTCAGGGCTTGAATACTGCCGACACTACAGTGATTTCTCTCCGTCTCATTAATATGTTTATAAGACTGTAGTCCAAGAAGGTTAACGTGTGCAATGTTTCACACAAAAATAGCTAATTTGAGAGAGAATAAAAAAATAAATATTTAATGCAAAATAAAATATTATTAATCCTCAGATTTATCTTGGACCCAATGGTACTTCTACCAGTTTAATTTTCAAAGACTTCAGAGAATTTTATGACACAGAACTTGATTTTTGTTGTCAATTTAGACAAAATTTGCTATTAAATGTCATGATATTCAATAAAAAAAGAAAAGCAATACAGCTACAATGACAGATAATAAATCCATAAATTGATCTAATTCATTGTGTTGTTTAAAATAAAAAAAAAATAAACATTACAGCAGAATATTTAGTGGTTCATGGTTTTAGTGTCTGTGTTCTTCCTTCAGAAATCTGGTTTGAAGTTTTTAATAAACATCTGCGTCGTGTTTCTTTAAGATCACAGAACTCAACACGCTCTGCGTGGGGATTGACTCGTTTTTGGAAGGCTGATTATTTTAATGATCACAGCGCAGAGCATCCTCAGCTGTGGCGAACGACGACGACTAAAACCTGGATTTAGAATTACTTTAAAAATGGACGTCACTGAAGCTCCGCCTACTGTCATCACGTTAAAGGAATAGTGCGTAAAATCATCTGACCTATGCGTAACAAATGATAGAAACAGATTTAATCTGTTGCGTTGGCTGGCGTGTTGAGTTTCGCCGTCTCTGGCGGCACCTCCACCGCCACCGGGCCGCCGTTACTGGACTCTGGCTTCCCATCTTTCTTAAAGGGAAACCCGCGATTCTTCACAAACAAACCGAGGTCAACGAAGAACATCAGCGTCGCCAAGAAGCCAAACGCCTGCAGGATGACAAATTAATATAAAACATCTTTAATTATCAAGTAGGGAAAAAAGGGAGAGGGAAGGAAGGAGGATAGGAGAGGGGAGGTTAGGAAAGGAGGAGGTAAGAAGGGAAAGACGGAAATAGAGGAGGAAAGGAGGAATTAAAGAAGGAAAAAAGGATGTAAGAAAGGAAAGGAGGAGGTAGAGCAGGAGAGAAGGAGGTAAAGAAGGAGAGAAGGAGGTAGAGGAGGACAAAAGAAGATAAGGAAGGAAAGAGTGATGTAAGAAAGGAAAGAGGGAGGTAGAGGAGGAGAGAAGGAGGTAAAAAGGAAAGAAGGATGTGAGAAAGTTAAAGAGGAGGTAGAGTAAGAGAGAAGGAGGTAAAGAAGGAAATAAGAATGTAAGAAAGGAAAGAAGGAGATAAAGCAGGAGAGAAGGCGGTAAAGAAGGAGAGAAGGGTAAAGAAGGAGAGGAGGAGAGAAGAAGGTAAGGAAGGAAAGAGTGATGTAAGAAAGGAAAGAAGGAGGTAAAGAAGGAGAGATGGGTAAAGAAGGAAAGAAGAAAGTAAGGAAGGAAAGAATGATGTAAGAAAGAAAGTAGAGGAGGAGAGAAGGAGGTAAAGAAGGACAAAAAGACAGAAACAAGGAAACAAGGAACAAAGGATGTAAGAGATCACAGCAGTGTGAGAGTTAATCAGCTGCTGAGTTTGTTTTCTCACCACAGCACTTCTCTCCATGACGGTGCCGCTGTTGTCTGAAGCAAAGACGATGGAGGCGATGAGGAACAACAGAGCGATGACACCGGTGTACACAAAGTCCTGAAAAACAGTAGAAGAAGAAAATAAAAAAGAAGAAGAAGAAGAAGAAGAAGATCAGATTTACTGTAGAATGCTGTCACACTTTAAACGGAAAGGAAAATTATCCTTATTCACTCTACTGATACAGCCAGCAGCTGTTAGCTTAGCTTAGCATAAAGACTGGGGATGGGGGCAAACAGCTAGCCTGGCGCTGTACAAAGGTAACAACACCTGATATACTGTATATACGGTACATACCATGGTGAAAACCTTTATTCAGTACTACTGCCTACACAGTAATCTCTCCTTCACTGATGGTCACATTTTAAGACTTTGTGGTCTGAGGAGGTTAAAGTATGCAACTAGGGATGTTAATAAATATCTGTTTAACCGCTGAGCAACAGTAAGCATTTTAACCGATTAACACCGTTGGTTAAACAATTAAAAGAAATGTTACTAATCAATCAAAAAGCTGCGAAAAACAGAGGATTGGGTCGTCACTTTAAGGAGAAAAGCTGGTCCACCTTAAAAGAGCCGGTGCAGATACAGGAAGTTGCTCTGGACTTCCAGCTGAGGAGTTGTAGCTTGTAGCCTCGTAGCATTAATCACTGACAAATAAACTGTACACACACTGTTGGCTACAGCTACGTTCACAGCGAAAACATCACCAACTACCCCAAACTCACTGCCGAGTCATTTAATTATTTACCTATCGAGTCATTTATTTATTTATCTATCGAGTCACTTATTTTATTTATTTATGTATCAAGTTACTTATGTATTTATTTATTTATCTTTTGAGTCATTTATATATTTATCTTCAGACAGAACCATTTCTGTTGTTGTTGACAGTGCCTCCTCTTCACCAACCCATCTCACTTGTGAAGTCATTTATTTATCTATCAAATAATTATTTATTTATTGAGTCATTTATTTATTTATGTCATTAATTTATGTATCTATCAAGTCATTTA
Source organism: Pterois miles (assembly GCA_947000775.1). Lineage (NCBI taxonomy): Eukaryota > Metazoa > Chordata > Actinopteri > Perciformes > Scorpaenidae > Pterois > Pterois miles. The sequence goes on along the minus strand of CAMQGK010000568.1, from coordinate 5,408,323 downwards.
TTTATTTACTTACCAAGTCATTTATCTATTGAGTCATTAATTTATTTATCTACCGAGTCATGTATTTATTTATCTATGTCATTTGTTTATTTATGTGTGTATCTATCTATAGAGTAATTTATTTATCGATTCATTTATTGATTGAGTCATTAAATTATTTATCTACTGAGTCATGTATTTATCTATAGTCATTTATTTATTGAGTCATTTATTGATTTATGTATCTATCTATATAATAATGTATTTATCGATTCATTTCTTTGTTTATTTATCTATGAGTTGTATTTTATTTATTTATTTGTTTTTGTTGTCCATACTGCTGGCCTGTACCTAAAACTATCAACTAAAGCGCAGGTTAGCAGCAGGGCCTGTGGGGGCAGCATTGCGCCTCGCAGCGTATAATCTGCCGCGACGATGTTGGTAGAAGAAGAGCTTGTTCAGCTTCCGGTCTGCCGCCACTTGCCACACTATTTTCATGTAAAACAACATATTTTGCTACTACTGACGCTAATTAACAGAAACTTTTTTTTTTCATTTTTACACTTTGTGTTTTTTGCTTCATTCGGCGCTGTAACGATGCCGTGGAGGTGCTGTGTTCCCGGCTGTAAAGGCTACGACGAGGCCAAGTCTATGGGGGTTGTTTTTCACGGTTTACCAACGAGAGACCCGCAGCGCTGCAGAACATGGCTGAAAGCGATACGAAACCCCCGGTTTGACGAAAACACGCCGGCGTCCAAGTACAGCGGGGTGAGGGTGTGCAGCCTGCACTTCCAGCCCGAGGACTACGAGGAGGACTTCCGGGCGAAGATACTGAACATCGCGCCCAAGCCGGTGTTGAAGAGCGGCGCTGTGCCGTCAGTGTTCCCCAGAAGGCAGCACGGTGAGCCGGGCAGCGCTGCTGAGGCGCCTCCGCCGGCTCCGAAGAGAAGCAGAACACAGGTGAGTATTTCCATTATACTCTGGATGTCCAGGTGTCTTTTGTTCTCCTGTTTGTGTGGCGTTAACAACGCATTTACCGTCATACAGGGTTGGAAGAAGTACTATATAAAGTAGTAGTAGCAACCGCAGTATAGAAATACTCGTTACCAGTAACGTTAAAAATACTGCATTCAGAATATTACTAAAGTAAAAGTACAAAAGCACTGCGGAGGGGGGAACCTGCCAAAATAAATAAATAAATAAATAAATAACTCCATAGATAAATAACTAAATGCCATTCAAAATAGCAAAAATAAAATTTAAAATAAACGTCGCCATTAATTAATAAAATGACATAAATTGTCTGTTTGAATTTGCTTTTTTTTAAAATTAATTTACCCTTGTGTTATTTCCATTATTTATTTACTCTTCTGTTTAATTTTCACTTTTTATGTATTTTTTTAGTTTTTTTCAAATATTCATTTATTTTATTGCATTTATTTTTTTAAGTTTATTTTCTACATTTTTTATTTATTTTAAATGTATTTATTTATTATGCACAATTTGCCTTTGCATTTCACCCATTATTTATTTCCCCAAACTCATTTATTTCTCTATTATCTATTTCTTTATGCATTTCTGCCTCATTATGTAAATGAGCTGTCATTCACCATGTGTCATAAGATAAGATAAGATAAGATAAGATGAACCTTTATTAATCCCCGGAGGGAAATTTGAGATCATCATGAGGTCAGAGTGCAGAGATGGACTATACTGTAAATAAGGTAAATAAATAAAGAAGCAAATTATAGCAGAAATATCAATTAATGTAACATTTTATCAATTAATGGCTACAGTTATTTTTAGTATTTATTTTTGCAAGTAATTATTATTTGTAGCTGCACATATTTACATGTTATGTATGCATTTTTAAAATGTATTTATGTCTGCATGTTTTCTTTTTGTATTTCACCCTGATTTATTTCCCCAAACTTATTTATCTCTGTATTCTTTTCTTTATACATGAAGGGCATTACTTTCATATTGTCTGATGCAAAAATAAATATATAAGTTAAGCCGTCATTATTCTCTCTTATGTATTTTATATTGCTTTGAAAACATCTTCAAACAACTTGATTTATGCGAGTTTCTCACCAAAAACTACATTTTACAAGACTGCATTTGAACACATTGTGATAAAGTTAGAATTTACCTTCACACAATATTCATTTTTAAATTCATTCATTTCTGAATGTGTCAGCTCGCTGCGGTTTGTTTTGGTGACGGATACAATACAAATATGACATCATGTTGCTCAGTAAGGCTACATGATTTTGAAACAAATATATAATTGTGATTATTTTGACTGATATTACAATTGCGATATGATTTGCTATATTGGTAGGAATGATAATTTTTACATCATTATTCTTATTATCATTGACAAACATAAAACGATTATGATGTGATTTTTGCTGTTATCTGTACCAAACAAAACCTTTTTCTTATCATGTGTGGCCCAGGACATCTCTGCAGCACCACAATATTTTATTTAAAATACAGTACACACAATGTAAAATTGTTTTGTTGACACATGTTTGACCAATCGCGACTCCTGAGATTTGAAAATTGCAGTAGGTCATAATTTATTAGATAAAATTATGATTAATTGTGCTGCCCTATTACTCAGACTACAACAGTGAAAGTGGTAACTTCCTTCTACCTCTGATTAGACTCAAATGAAGCAAATATATTGATTCTGGCATTAAAAAATCTATTTAAAAATCGTTATAAAAAAAACAAATTGCGACACATAGTTGAGTTGATTCTTTTGCCCGTCCTGCTAAAAGCTGTTTTTCTCTGTGGTTGTGTTGTTCCAGGTGACCTGTGCAGCTGCAGGCAGCTCCTCTCAGTCTCCTCCAGCAGTAGCAGCAGATGAGAGTTTCTGCATCGTGGTGTCGGTCGACCCGCTGGATGACCGCCTCCACTCAGAACCAGAGCTCAACTCAATAACAACATCTGAGGAGTCCGACGAGGACGCCGCCGACCAGGACTGCGCTGTAGTTCACCGCCGCAGCCTGATGGAGCTGTTCAGGATGTGTCAGACATGTGGGCAGCCCATTGAGGAGAAGGAGGTTTTCCATTCGGGAGCACAGATGAGGGTGAAGTGGACCTGTCATGGTGGACACTCAGGTGTGTGGAAGTCCTCTCCTCACCTGAGAGACACACTTCCTTAAACTCCACCTGCTCACTGCTGCTGCTCTTCACTGGACCAACATGTATTTAGATATTCATAGAGTCTATTTAAACATGGAGCCGGAGAGCGACACAGAGATGTTGAACCTCATCTGATGGTCTCTGCTGCTACACTTTCCAGGTGGACTCCACACAGGAAACGGTCCCAGCTGGTGCAGGTCAGCTGTTTGTTTGTTGAAATGTTTGTCGTCAGCATAAAGCAGATATAATAATCTGGCTGTCTTTCACTATTTCCTCATAATAATTAGTATTAATATGTGTCGCTGACAGAACCAAACTGTTCGAACTCCTTCATAAGAGGACTGCCTGTGCTTTTGGACCATGGACTTCAAGCTGACGTGGTTACCAAACATACAATGCAACGTGAAGAACATCTGACACACTGAAAAGGTCAGTAATATATTTTTTTGACACACAAAAGGAGAAGAGATGCATCCCTTCTTTAAATCGTTAGGTGCTAAAAGTTGTAAAATGGGTCTGCGTGGACATGACCTGCACCCTCCCATGTTAAATCCAAAGTGGTAAACACTGTTTCACACATTGCATGAAAAACAGAGCTACACATCATGGCTAAAGCTGCATGCTAACTCTGTCATGGACAGGAAGCATTATGCTATCGCGGTAACATGCAGTCAAGTTGGCCGTCACTCATCTCTGTGCTCAAATGGACCGACGCTACAACTGTAGAGCACCCATATACATTTATGACATTTACCTTAAATACATTTAAACAGCCCCGATGCAGCTGACCATGGATCCATAAAGAGAACGGAGCTGATCGGAGAGATAGAGACCACCTTAGAGAAGCACCAAAGTGCTGTAATAGTATCGAATCAGGAGATAGGTGCCAGCCCTCTCGGTTGTCATCTCTACATGAGATTAGTGCTGTATGATGAACATCTTTTTGTCTTTTTGTAGGTGAGCCGGTCCTTAAGGTGGAGAAGCTCAACCAGCAGGAGTGTGTTTGGTGCTGAAGCTCCTCCATTGACTGTTAATGATGGACCAATAGCACGTCACCGAGATACGTTCATACTGCATCATCAGCATGTTTGAGGAATATCTCTGCATTTATTAAAAAGTATTTTTGTAAATCACACACTGGTGCTTTATATACATTTTTAAAGGGCGGGTCCATCTGCGTTAAGGTCTGTTTTTTTTTTTTCACAAGGAAACACATTCATTAGCAGAAAGCAGTGACGTAGGTTACCACAGTAAGCTAATCAATGAAGTTATTAATGTGAACGCTAGCACTAGCTGAGTCAACGTTAGCCGTGCTAAGTTTAGAAATATCTGAAAGAAGTGGGGTTGTATGTTTACTCAGATAAACACAGGTGAAATTACTGTGCTTATGAATGGAGTCTTTGGCTATGAAGAGAGCGATATAACGGCTTCTTTTGTCATCGATTCAGTTGTTTTTTAAATTTAAAACTGCATTCAAACATTCACTGGTTTCAGCTTCTCAGAGGAGCATTGGCAGATTTAGCAGGTTAATTGCTGAAAATAAACAATAGTTGCTGTTCTTACAGTAGACAGAGCCAGGCTAGCTGTGCCCCCTTTGTCCAGTATTTATGCTAACCTAAGCTAACCAGCTGCAGGCTTCATATTCACCATACAGACGTGACAGTGGTGTCAATCTGAACGTCTAAATCAGAGAGGAAGAGAATAAACATATTTCCCAAAATGTCAAACTGTTACTCTAACAAAGTATGAGTTAGTGATGGAGCTCTTACCAGGCTGGGCCAGCAGCTGATGCCCACCCGGGTGTGCAGGGTGGTGGAGAGGAGGATGAGGAGCAGCAGCGTGAAGAGGAAGGCCGTACAGCTGACAAACTCAAAGAAGTAGAGGACCGAGCAGCTGGCGCAGCTGTTGACCACCTCCTCCATGATGAAGGCCACGAAGGACAGCAGCTGAGACAGGAGAGATGGTAAACATCACGTTAACATCTGGAACGCTGTTTAAAGAGCACATTTTAGGGCTTTTTCCCTTTCCTTTACTGTGTTATATAGTGTTTGTGCATGTAAAAGGTCTGCAAAGCCTAATGTCCACACCAAAGGGAGTTCCTCTCCCCCACAGAAACACTGCTCCTGAAACGCCTCCATTCAAGTCCCACCTCTTCTTCTGTAACATTATGATGTCACCATGTCACACACATATGCACAACAGCTAGTTTGGCATCCTCAAACTAAGGTAGTTAGAGCGGAGCTGGAGCAAAGTCCAAAGCGTTTGGTTCGGTTGACCAATCACAAAGGAGGACCACCAGCTGACCAATCAGAGCAGATTGGGCTTTTTAAACAGACAGAGGGTGAACAGAGGTGCTGCAGCACAGCCGGCGTGAGGAAAATAAAGCATTTTTTGAACATTAATGTATGTAAACACGTTCTAGTAGAAATTGGGGTTGTCAAAGTTAATATATTAACATAAATTTGTTTTAACGCCACTAATTTCTGTAACATTAACACAACTTGTGATTTTTAAGTTGTAGCAGCTAAGTCTTAAATCTAGAGTGAAGATGCTGGTATCATGTCATACTGGCTTGTTGGGAAGTATTAATTGTATTAATTCCCCTATTTACTCTGATTTGCTCTTATTTATTTTTTACATTTATTTTAATGTTTTTATTTATGCATTTAATTTTTATTGATTTTTACATATTTATTTCTGCACAAGTTTCCGTTTGCATTTCATTAAATAAATAAATGCAAAAATAAATTAATTTAAAAATTAATACAAAAATACATAAGTAAACAAATGGTAAATTAAACAAAGGAGTAAACAAATAAGGGGATTAATACAAGGACAAATGAAAACACAAATATCAGTTTGTCATTTTATCAATTAATTACAGCTACATTTATTTTTTATATTTTCTATTTATTTAACAACATTTATTTGGGTCATTTCTTCATTTATTTTTGGGTTGTCCTCTGTAAAAACAATGATTTCTTTTTTTCAGGTGATTATACACTAAAGAAAATATACTTTTTAATATTGTAATATTGTCGATTCTATACATGCAAAGATTAATTCAGTCAATACTTCATTTGCAAAGTGCGATAAATGCAAATGCAGATCTCACTGTTCTGATTGCAGAAAAAAAGTCAACATTTCTCTATCACAATATATTGAATCGTTACCCCTGTATATAGATATCATATTGTCAGATTCTTGCCAGTAAACAGCCCTAATACACACGGTTCCTTTCAGTAAAGAGGTGAAACTGAAACACCAAAGTATGACTTACTTTTTGTACTATGTTGCACTACTTTTTGGCAACTACTGTAGTATGTTTAGTATATAAACTCGGAAAAAAACTTTGGAAATTTTGGTGTATTTGATGTATTATTTCTCTGCTGTTGCAATGCTAATTGTCATTGTATTTTACTTGGTTGGAAAGCCTGTTTATGACTGCGACAGGACAAGTTGAAGGTGGTGTTCTGCAAAGCCAAGTTGCAGCATTATTTGGGGTCAGCCCAGGTACCATGTCCAAACTGAAGGCCAAGCTCCATGAAACCGGTGATGTCAAAGACAGACTAAAGTGGGCGTCCCTGGAAGACAACACCACAAGAAGACCACCAAACAACTCAAAACAAAGAGTCACTACCATCAAGAGAAAACACTGTTTAGCACTGGCAGAGAATTTTGGCTAATTTCACTTGGGCGCCACCCACATAATCAGCTGTGCTGTTCATCCCACAAATGCATGATCCTCACAAGTTGGACATCATTGTGAAGTTAAATAAACAGGCTTTCCACCCATGTAAAATACAGTGACAGTGAGCATGGTAACAGCAGAGAAATAATCCACCAAACACTAATTTCCAAACTTTTTTCTGAGTTTATTACATTATATCCCTTTATAGCTCGTTGGTCCCAGCAGTCTGACAGTCTGACACCAACAGTGAAACAATACACAGCAGGAAATATCAGTAAATATATACAATAAATTCAATGCACAGTCACACTGGGAGCTGTGGACTGCGAGTATTGTGTATTTCATTAAAAGTGAAATGCGTGAAGTAAAACGGTTCACACCGCTCAACAGCATGGGCGACGGCTAGTTTCAAACACACACACACACACACACACAGTAAGAGCGTTGTGGCCTGGGTGGGTCTGAACCACACTGAGTCAACAGGAAGAGGAAGAGGAGGTCAGCCTTGTCCTGCTGGAGCGATAAATCAACCCCTCAACCCCTTAATGAACGGTCCGGTGAAGCCACGCCCTTCACCAGCGTTTAAACCTGACACTGAGCAGAAACACCAGCTAGCTGTAATAACATTATTTTAATTATTAATATTATATTTAATTAAATAAATACTAATTATATTACACAGGAGGAAAACAAACCCTTGTTGGCTACTTCTTAGCCCTTCTTTCTTTTTTTATGAAACAAAGCTCACATTCAGTCGAGCAATAACTAAAGAGCCAGGGGTATATCACAATAAACTAAAATATTAAAACCTACATATAGGCCTACTGAGTGTCTTAACAGCCTTTTTCTTTTCACATATTACTCAACATCCTTCAAGAATGCAATAAAATATGGTATTTATTGTTAAATTTATATCTATGAACCGAAGATTAAAATCAAGCATATCAAATTCGTTATAAAAAAAATACTGTTTTGGTGTTTTTAGAAGAAACAAACCATATATTCCAATAATAATGTCTTTAAAGATAAGATCAATGACAAATCTGCAAAGGTCTTGATGCCTTTAGTAATTTCTGCATGTAGTGATTGACAGGGTAATATTTGTTAATCCCTGGCGAGGTCCTGCTGCTGTCACCCCCCCAGTCCATATCCATTCTCTGCTAGTTTACAGTCATTCAGAGCTATAGCTATATACCTCTTTCAGTCTCTCTAATAATCATAATAATAATAATAATATATTTTTGAGAGGCAAGAGGGAGACCACCTCTGTGGACCAGCCTCCACTGATCCATGCTGTGTGCTGCCATCAGCGTTCAGCCTTCCTCTGAATCAGAGGAAAAGCCACGTTTATTGTGAAATAATTCGTTGCCAAGGAACATAAAATAGTTCAGAAAAACCTGAAAATTCAAATTTCAGGAAGCTAGAAGTTGGTTAACAGTATTTCACACATTCTCATGAACGTCTGGAGGGAATGTCTTTAAATTCGGCACAAAAATGTCCACCTGGACTCGATGATGACCTGATTACATTTTGGTCAAAGGTCACCGTAAAACCTCATAAAACACGTTTCTGACCGCAAGTCACAAATTCATTATGACTATTTCACAAATAAAGTGATGAAGTGATGACATTGTGGAGGAGTATAATTGTTTCTTTTCTTGAAAGATTAACTGAAACAATGAATCAATTGTCAAAATAGTTGGTTGATCAACTAATTGTTGCAGCTCTAGTGCCCTGAAAGAGTTGTTGTTCATACTGATCGCTTATTAACATGATTAGATTTAAGCAACACTGGTTCAGCTGAAGATAATATAGTGTACGAGGCATCGGTAGGGACTGACCGATACAGATACCTGGTCTCTGGGTATCAGCCGATACCAAGTACCGATCTGATACCAGTGTTTGATAAACCAGCTGTATGTCTCACTGTGAGGAAGTGACTGGATCATTCGGTTACATGTACAGAAACATCAGGCTGCAGCAACATATTGGTCAAAACTTAAACAGGAATTCAAATTACAGCCTTGTAATGTTAATAATTAAACATTTAACCGATAACCAACGTGCATTTTAACTGAATAACGCCAAGACACATTAATAAGTCATTATAAAACTGAGAAAAACTCAGAGCAGCAGTTCCTCACTTTAAGGAGAAAAGCTGGTCCACCTTAAGAGAGCCGGCGCAGATACAGGAAGTTGGCTCTGGACTTCCAGCTGAGGAGTTGTAGCTTGTGGCCTCGTAGCATTTATTAAACGACAAATAAACTGTACACACACTGTCTGCTACAGCTACGTTCACAGCTATAATGCCACCAACAAACCCACACTCACTGCCGCCACACACATAAGGTCTGTCGGAAACTCGCTGAAGTTACGCTGCAGCAGGCAGGAAGCCACCTTTAATGCTAGCAGCAGCAGCACACACAGTGTTTGTAGGACAAATGCTGTCGTTAATCTGAGCATATCAGTGCATCCCTAATCTAATAGAAATAATCCCAAAATATTGTCTGTATATAAATTATATTTTCTCACTTTGAGTTTCTATGCACCATCATTATCTATATAAATCCCACATGGTGCATATACTGAATATAGACATGCATATAATGTACATATCCACCCATACAATATCTATTTCTTTATTTACATATTTTACAACTCAGAAACAAACCACCCACCACCACCAATCACAACTGTTAAGTGTCTTTGAGTCTGACGAGAAGCGCCATATAAATAAAATGTATAATAATTGTCATTATATCATAATAATAATAATAATTATTGTCCGTCTATCTATATATACTGAATACACCTCTTTATTAACACACTTTTGTACATAATGTTCCTGTTTATTCTTTACCTTCAACTTACCTTTAGCTTTGTTGTCATTGTTCTGAGCTCTTGTCTGTTTCAATCTTCCTGTAAATTGTTCCGTAAACATTGAGAACAATTTAAAATATAGTCAAATTTAATCACAATAAAACAGATTGTGAAGAAGGCAAAGTCATGCCTTTAATGTGCACATTGTTTTAATAAAAACCTGTGATCCGCTCTTTAAAACATTATCTTCTTGAGCAACAGATGAACATAAACTTCTGCTTCCTGCCACAACAGATCACCTCCAGACAGGAAATGTGGCATAACTATGATCCAAAGAGGCTAAACAGCTCCATCGTCACTCTGTAGAGTCATCTGATGCATTAATAACATGTATAACATCGTTGAGCGGAGCTGTAAATACAGGAGGACGTGCAGGACGGGAACATACATGTAGTTTTGTCCCTCTCTGCTGTATATTTTGGTGGTGTGGTAAACCAGACTCCAGACTGGGCTCCACTGGTTTTACAGCACGACGGCAGGTTATAAAAAGTCTTTGTGTTTCAAAAAGAGACGAACCCTGAACCACAGAGCTAAAATAGACGACTGACGTCAGCCGAGACTCAAACAGACTCGCCTCTGGTCTTCAGAAACCGCTGGTACCAAACCAGCAGTACTAAACCCAGCGGAGCTGCTGCAGAGCAAGGCATCAATACTTCACTTCCATCTGAGCTATATACAGTTTATTTTCATCATTTTAGAGCAGTTTCTCCTCTGAAGCTTCCTGACTAACACTCACATGACGTGTTAAATGCCTCTCTGATAGATCTCAGCATCCTGTAGCTCATTAACACCTGACTGAAGATCCATCGACATGTTAGTGTTAAAAGAAGAAGAGACCTTGTTTATTAAATCTGTCCAACTCACACAGAGCAGGAAGATCCAGCCATCCACAACCATTCACGCTCACATTCACACCTACGTCAATACACTACATCAATTAACCTGCATGTCTCTGGCCTGTGGGAGGAAGCCAGAGACCCTCTTGCTGTGAGCAGGAGGATGCATCAGTGATGTAATGTTTCTCTACCATAAAGTACCGGTAGTTGAATTAAAAAACACTGAACCCTACATTTCCTACAAAGCAACTTGTTTAGAGGAAGCTGAACACAGATCAAAATCCATGTGTTTATTAAAAAGATTATAGCAGCAAAGAGACTAAACCCTGGTGTTTAGTCTCAGCCACTGCCGCCATTTTGGACCTCTTATATTTATAATATTTTTATTGTTCAACACAGGATATTTCAGTAGAGACATTAAATGTAACAATAGAATAGAAATAATGTAGTTTTACTTTTGTATAGCTCTTTGTAGGTGGATGTTTTACTGGCATCTGGTAGTCACTTTCAGTCCAAAATGGCAGAAGTGTAGCTCTGCTGCTGGGCGCTGATGTTCACTTCTAATCAATATACTTTCTTTGCTATTAATGAAATCAGCAGTGGACATCACAGACGATAACACCACTCAGATCATTATTTATTATCAGCGATATATTCTGTTTCCATTTATGATACGCTGTAATTATTTTAGATATACCATAGTCTTTATTAGGGGCGGGAAAAAATAGTCACCTTTATATTTTTTTAAAAAACAATTTTTTAATATTTTTTTTAAATGTCAGAATCAAAATATTTGCTTCATCTGAGTCTATGTGGAGGTAGAAGGAAGTTACCGCTTTTATTGTTGTAGCCTGAGTAACGTGACATCATATCCGTTCTGTATCCGTCAGCCAAAACAAACTGCAGCGAGCAAAAACGAGAAAGTATTAAACGTTGAAGGGTCAGCGAGGATACGACCTGCACCCTCACATGTTATATCCAAAGTGGTAAACACTACACATGCAGTGAAGTATGGAAACACATCGAAGGAAAAGCAGAGCTAGACATCACGGCTAAAGCTGCATGCTAACTCTGTCATGGACAGGAAACGTTATCGTATCAAGGTTAACGTGCGGTCAAGTCGGCCGTCACTCTCATCTCTGTGGTCAAATGGGCCAAAGCTACAACTGTAGAGCACCATATACTGACATTTGTGTTAAATACATTCAAACGGCACCGATGGAGCTGATGGAGAGCAAGAGACCACCATGGAGAAGTTAGAGGAAGTACACACGTGTGACTACGTTTGGGATTCGAAATAAGATGTTAACAAAGGAAACTGTATATACAAAACACATCGACGGAAATAAGATTGATTGGATTATATTCACCAGAAGTATAAAACATTACACGTTCCTTATTTATTCTTTGATTTTTGGGTTGCTGGAGAAAAAATGTAATAAATAATTCCTGACAATTCCTGACTTCAGGACATCTCTGACTACATACATGCTGAAAATCAGACATTTTTACTTGATTCATTTAGAGATTTTCCAAAGTTTAAGTCCCTAGAAGTGTAAGATTCAACTTTGTCCCATGGTCTAGTGTTAAAAGAGATAAGAAAAATCACAATAAATCGTAATATCAAATCACAATGCTTAAAAATCACAATACATGTCCTGTACAGATTGTAAAGTCCCTTTAGGAAATTGTGATTTTGGGCTATACAAATAAACTGAATTGAATTGAATTGAAATATGAATTGAAATTGAATATTGAATCACCACCCAAGTATCGTGATAGTACTGAATCAGGAGAATCGTCCCAGCCCTATTAATTACATACTTTTACTTCAAAAAAGTTTTGAATGCAGGACCTTTACTTGTAGTGGAGTATTTTTACAGTGTGGTATTAGCACTTTTACTGCAGTTAAGGATTGGAATACTTCTTCCACCTCAGGATGTGAGTCCTCAGAAAGCTCCTGAAGTTGGACTACAGATAAAACCATTTCTTGGCCTCATGCAGGAGCTTTCACACAGATCTGTCCACATTCCCTCCCTGCACATCCTCTTTTTGTCCGACACTCACTAAATGCAGGCCGGATGTCTCCCCCCCCACTCCTGTTAACTGTTGCGACAGCAGAAGGTCAGCAGCTCTGAGATCTGCTAACGACAGCTCTCTGTTCCCAAACGGTTGGATCTGCAGCACTTTCACTTCCCAATCTGCAGCTTTGTGGAGAAATGCTGGAGGAGGAAGGTCCAGTCACGCAGGTCACACACTCATACACACCACTACACCCTTATACACACCGCTACACCCTTATACACACTTATACAGAGCTCCATTAAAACACATCAATGAGCCTGACTGTTCACTGACTGAGGAATCACTAAAGCACCACATGTGGATTAATCCACCAGTGAAAATAGCCCACAACAAATGCTCCATTTCAATCTAGGGATGCCACGAGAACTGATACCTTGGTACCAAGTTGATGCTGTTCTGCAGTACAGCAGGTACCATCAGGGCTCAAGACTAACAGTGCATTTACACCAAGAGCAAGCAAACTTATTGTGCAACGCAATTACATACAAGGTGGATGCAAAGAGGTGAACAGACACAAATTTGCGCTATGCAGCACAAATGACAATGCAAAACTTGCACCATTTACATATTCACAGAAGATGAAGTATTTTAACTTGAAGAAGAAATTCTTGTGACGTGTGGTGAAAGCCTCTGGGCGTTAAGATTGTCCTCCTGTGGTTACTGACGTCCAGACGCTACTGAATCAGAAATGGAGGAAATAAATCTTGTATACGTCTGTGGTCACCCAGAGCTATGATAGTACATCATACCTGTACAGAGACCAGACCAAACTCTGTATAGAAACCGCAGTTTTCTATGGTAGAAACAACAACGTCGCTGCTGTATTTCTGCCTAGATGACTTTATGTTGAGTGTTGATGGAGCAGCAGCACAGCCTGACACTGATCCATCCGAACTCCATTCAGAAAACAAGCATTTTAGAAGTCGTTTGCTTGTCGTCTTGCAGATAGACCTGATAAGGCATCAATTCAGACTTTTTACAAATCAGCATCATTAGGTAGTTATTTCAGCATCATTTTGAATCATTTATTGTAATTAAATCACAGCACAATCTGTTTATTTGGGGTTCACACCGCAGTAGCGACACGTGGCTGCTAGATACAGTCAGTGTAATGTCACTGTATGTGAACACAGCTCGCCAACGGGTGATGTTATGAACCCAGACATGACAGCGTTTGGTTTTCTGTCATATCTGGGACTTCACCAACATAAACAAAGCACCAACAGTGGTTATTTCTTCCATGGTTGATGGAGGAAAGAAAAGTTATTGGTATCTATGGAGACAAGTTCCTCCTCCTCTCCGGCGGTCCAAGTCACCCTAGTAAAGCTTCGCTCTTAGCGTGAACTTAGTATAACAGTACGTGTCTGAAGGGGTGTTTTTTTTATGGTGAGGGATCACCTCTCATCCCAGCTTGATGGGCTGCCACAAGGCTCCTGATTGGTCGAACACTTTCCGTCATGGGCTGCTGCTCCCAGCTTTGAAACCACAACCAACATGGTGGCTCATTTGGAAACTTTCTTCTCTTATATAACGAAAGTAATTCACCAAAATATGTTTCTGAAAACATTTTATGTGAGAAATAAGACATGTTGATGAATCTGTCTATTTTAGATCAACAAAGGTTAGTGAATTCAACTTTATGGTGTTGGTATCAACTACTAAATTTCTGGTATTGTCACTGTTAATTTTATATTTTACTCTTTCAGAAAATGTTTGTCTCCTGCAGGAGTTTTACAACCTCAATAGAGTTTTATCAGGAACACTCAGTGACTGAAGCAGTGAAATAAACTAAATTTACTGTGTTTTCTCTTCTGTTAACAAACCACAAACTGAGACACTAGTTTTCCTGCTGTGAGCAGTCTGGAGGGAGGGAGACACTCGGAGTCCTGCAGACTAGGAGCAGACCTGATACTGGTCTGACACCGCTCTGTATTTTGTGTATAAACCAGGTGGAGCTCTGTGTTTATGTTATGGGTTGTGTAAAGACAATTTATCACATATGTGCATAAAAACAGGTGGATCGAAACCAGCCCAGTCAGCAGGAACAAAAGCTGGTACTGAACGTTTCTGTAAACTGTGGATAGGTTGAATTGGATGGGGTTTTTGCATTCGGTCAGAGCAGCTGAGTTAGAACAAGCGACCATCATTGAAAGTTGTAAAATAAGGAGTATAAAGACAGAGAAAGTCCAGTAACGATGGATAGCTCAAACAATCGCTGTGTGAAACTAAAACTCAACAATGACTTTGCTACTAGACCTGCAAAGATTAACCGATTATTTGTCATCTATTAAATTAATCACCAACCATTTTGATAATTAATTAATCGGTCTGAGTCATTTTATTCATTATTCATTACATTACACCGTTATGTTACTCTGTTACATTACGGTGTTACTAAACTTAACCAGTTGTTTCACAACGTTAACCATGTGACATTGTGCATTTCTGCAAGCGTGATACGAGGCTGATATGAAACGTATCCCGTGGTTTGCAGAATCATACGATGCCGACATTTTTTCTGGCGACAGCATTGGTGAAACAGAGTACCGACCTGACCGAAATGTGGTCGGGTGAACAACAGGTGTGTAGTTCAGGGACACCAGTAAAATCAGCTCCTACATCTTTTTCCTCTTTATGTCGGTAAACACATGACCATTTACTGATTCCACATTCAGACCAGCAACTGACTGACAAAAGAAGCTCCCTGCTGGTGTTCTGACCTCTGTATGACATGATCCAGATGTGCTAGCAGTTAGCAGTTAGCTCAGGAGTCTTTGAACTCACCACTTCGATGACTTTAATCCCGCAGCGTACTGTATCCAGACTGTCTGATGGGACCATGAGCCAGGAGGATTTGGGGTTGGGAGCCGTCGTCGACGAGTAAACTTCAGTCATGATGGAGCTGAACACAGAAACTACAGTATTACAGAACAGTAATTTAAGGTACTTGTACAAGTAAGTAAACTTGAGTACTTGAGTATTTTCTTTTCATGCTACTTTCTAAACCTACTTCTACTCCACTACATTTATCTGACCGCTTTACAAATTAAAATTTTTACACACAAAACATGTGAAGAGTTTAAAAAATCTGGATATTTTATGAATTAAACTCTGACCCCTTTAGTCCACTACCGATTAATCGACTCACAGACGCACTTTTCCTCAGCAATAAGGTGATTTTCCTTCAAGTGTTTCTCGTCACATTGAGGCACTTCATCATTCAATTATTCTGCTGATATAATTATTATTATATAATCATGACATGAATAACGTGACAAGTTTGTATTTATTATTTTTAAAAAATGGCAGCAGTAACATCCCACATTGCCTAAAGAAGTGGAGCCCAATATGTCAGAAGAAGACCATCTTCTTTGAAAGTGAAAGTAAAAATGTACAGGTCGAGAGCAGGTGAGTCATTTAACCTGCTGATAAAACTGACTGCCTTAACATCATTTTGTCATTATAACAAAACTGTAGTCAAAACTTTCGCGCTTTCAGATGAATACAGAAACATTGCAGAACAGGACTTATGGTTCTAGCAGATTCATGTGCTTTAACAACCATGCCGCCTTTTATTTTAACGATATCTCATCTTTTACAAACCGCTGTCCGCCTTCACCAGCTGGGCGGGTTGGTGGAAAAAGTTGGGGGGAATACCACGCGAGTAAACACTCTCAGATGGCTCTGTTGTCAAATACACGGTGCTGGGTGTGTGTGATTCGTGCTGGAGTGAAGAGCGAGTCTTTTACAGATATGAAGAGATTTTAGCTCGTGTTTCTCCGGAAAAATGTCGCGTCTTAAAAGAAACGAAGTGAAATAGTTAAACTGACAGAAACAGACAAGGTCTTGGGAACTTGGCATCAACGTTTAATGGTGGCCTGAAATCTGCTAAACTGAGCTGCTGAAACAGGAAGTTCGTAAACAGTAAAACGGTGATAAAAAGTGATTTTATTTCAGAGACAAACTCACCTTTAGGGGTCTTCGGTCCGAAGAAAAAACAAGTTTCCAGCTGCGAAGTTCAACTTGTTGCTTTGTTGTTTCTCAGCTGCTGAACTGACTTCAGTCAAACTTCCGCATTTACTTTTGTTCCGTCAAGTAAAACGGAAGACTGTTCGCTTCCGGTTTCAACTTTCACATTAAAAGTGTTTTCGGTAACCCAGGCTTGGAGATGGTTTCAGCGCCATAAACTGATTTGGCTTAAAAGATACTTTTAAAGATGCTGATTTTAAAACATGCTGGAATACGATCGAAAATTTAAAACTCAAAAACTATTGGATCGTTTAATTTATTCCATTTTTTTTCTTGCATTTTATTTGTTTGTATTTCTTGTTTTGTATTTTATTTGAAATTCTTTCCAGTCTTTAAACAGACTGATTATTTTTGTTATTATTATGCACAAACTGTACAATTCCAAAAACACACAAATTAAAATAAAAAAGCATATATACTTTTTATTTTTATTTCATTTTTATTTTATTATATATTTTTTTAATTTAACACACTTAATAGAGCCCACTATTCAGCATTTTGTATTTAATTATTTGCTTATATACTGCACATCTTTATGCAAATATGTTTTGTTTATATTTCTTATATTCTCATTTCTTAATTCTTATTTTAGTACTGACTTACAAAAAACTAGAACTAAAACTAGAAACAACTGAAACAAGTTTCTTAGATAAAGTTTTTTTTTTTTTAGAAAAGGAGCAGTTACATAGAAACTGCTCCAACAAACAATCTCTAAATCAACATTTAAAAGAAAGTTATATGAAGTTGGTCAGTAGTGTGTAAGTGCAGGGATGGTATTGAAGCAGTTCAACAGTCCATGTGTTGTATTATTTTATTATTTTCAGCAGTGTAGAAGGTTCAGCATAGGTTTTTTTTCTACAGTAGAAAGTGATCCTGGTGTGATCTTATTGCCTTTGCTACATTTAATGACATAGGTATTAATTTATCGAGTTGCTTATTTTTTCATTCATTGTTGATTTTGGCAGGTTCTGTCCTCTATGGACGGAGGCCTACTGTCCTCCAGATATTCCTCTAAGAAGTCTGGTTTAACAGTTCACATGTAAAACTGAGGAAGGCCAGAGGTTTCAATAAAGGTGGAAGATATAAAAATATGTTTGATATTTTACTGACACTGTGTTATGGATTTACAACAAATACAACTTATTCTGTGAACTGTTGCTAATAAAACAAGTAGAAATCAAGACCACACCTGCACATCAATAACCTCAGTAGTATCTCATGAATAATTAGGCATGTGCAGTAAATGTAAACACAATAATCTATCCTTCGTCCTGAAGAAAGATACATTACAACATTATATTGTACATGTACACAGTCTCTGCAATATAGTGTACTTCCTATATATTTTAAGTCAAAGTTATGGCGTAATTGTTCCTAAACTATACAAATAAAACCTTTCCCTTATGTTTAAAAATATCACTTTTATATTTAATCATTCACTGTCATTATTATGTTTCTGTGATTTATGTGTTTAACGCTCAGGATGATAATAAAGTTAAAATTGGTCAAAGTGATGGACCCTCCGCTGATTCACCGTGTGCTTTTATTCTGAAATACAACACGATAACTTCCGGTTTGGTGGTATTTTATTTTGGATGACTTCCCTCAGCCCCTGAACGCCCCACACAGATGAAAACAGTTAGTTTGGAAATTTTGATACCTGGGCCTCCAGGTCAGATGCGTTCATGTACTGCACGAAATGTTAGAAAATCAAAATAAATATACATAAATATATATGTTACTACTATACATCAGTTATTACTAGTAGCTTGGTAACTCTCTGCTCCAGTGTGTATTACTACTACTTACTATAGTTACTCTAACTTTCTAACTTCATCACCAGGACTTCTGCTATTACTTAATATTCAGGTTAGTTTCTGATATGTAGACTAAATGTAATTTATTAAGAAGGTTGTTGTCATGTAGTAAAGCTGCTAGTTATTGTGGAAATGAAGACAAACTGATGATTGTTTTCATTCAAATTGATTTCTGGTATTAGAAAGTCTTTTTTTTCAGTGTAGGGTTGTGTAGTCTTGTGTTAGTGTAAAATTATGAAATTCATTTTGTAATGTAAATTAGTCCTGAAATGTTTAAATCCTGGTTCAACCATGTGAAGCACTTTGGAGCTTTATTTTGAAAAGGTGTTAATAAAGTTTATCTTTCTTGTTGTTGTTGTTATTATTATTATAATTATTATTGTAATATTAAAAATATGATGGACTAAGTGGATATAATAATTTCCATGCAACCCCTTATATAATAGATATTTAATAAATATAATATATATAATAAATATAAGAAATATATAACATGTATATAATAGATACATAACAGATATATAATTAATATGATAGATAATAAACAGATATATAACATACTAGATCTATAATAGATGTACTGTCAGTCAGTAATATCTGGTATGGGTGCAGTGAAAGTTTTTTTAAAAACACTATTTAGACCATCATGTAGCGCTAAAAGAAAATTAGACATTTTGTGATTTTCTTTCTTAAATACTCAGAAAATTATACAGAGTTTGGTTGGTGCTCCTCCACCTGTACCCGGCTCTCCTCCCCAGCCTATGTTTCCTGTTCTCAGCCTGCAGGCAGCGCTGCAGCCCACTCTTCCTCCTCCTCCTCCTCCTCCTCGTCCTCCTCCTCCCTTGTGTCTGAGAGGCTTCCCCCGCTATAAAGCTGTGAGAGGCAGCTGGAGGCTGTAAAGGCTCTCCAGCAGCCAGAGGAGGAGGAGGAGGAGGAGGATGATGAAGCTGTGTGTCAGTCAGCGTGGAGCTGATCTCAGTTCAGTCCGTCTGAGCTGAAACTGGAAACTTTTCACTCCGGAGCTTCTTCTTCTTCATGCATCTCTGAGAAGGTAAATCATTTTATATTATTTCCCCATGTTCTCACGTGGACTTCAAGGCTGTTAGTGTTGGGCTGATATTGATCTTTATTTCCCTCACTGCTGCTGTGTTGTTGTTGTTGATATTCATATGATCTCATCTCTTATCTGCTTCATAAATCAGTAAACATTCCAGTCAGTATTTCTCCTGATGATAAATCTGTGTGAAGTGGAAAGTCATTTTATTTTTCTTCTGTTTTATACAAACTGATGATTTTAGAGTCCCTGAAACATTCCAGTGTGCAGATAAACAAATGCTTCTTTCATTTTCATGTTTAAATTTGCTAAATGTGACTCCAAAGCCTCAAAAAGAAGACAGAATGGACTTTGCATTTACTCAGATTTTTGTGATTTATGAATCAAGTCGGAGACACGAAGGTCTGAGAATCAGATTCTTCTTTTCTGGATTGTATGTAATGTGTTGGAGGATGTGAAGGTCTTTCTCTGTATCTGGTTTATAGTGAGAGCTCCTGCTGGCTGGGTGTAGCTGTATGACACCATAAGGAAAAACTCATTCATTCAGTCAGTCAGTCAGTCAGTCAGTCAGTCAGTCAGTCATTCATTCATTCATTCATTCATTCAGTCAGTCAGTCAGTCAGTCAGTCAGTCATTCATTCAGTCAGTCAGTCAGTCCGTCATTCAGTCAGTCAGTCAGTCAGTCAGTCATTCATTCATTCATTCAGTCAGTCAGTCAGTCCGTCATTCATTCATTCATTCATTCAGTCAGTCAGTCAGTCAGTCAGTCATTCATTCATTCATTCATTCAGTCAGTCAGTCCGTCATTCATTCATTCAGTCAGTCAGTCAGTCAGTCAGTCAGTCAGTCAGTCAGTCAGTCAGTCCGTCATTCATTCATTCATTCATTCATTCAGTCAGTCAGTCAGTCAGTCAGTCCGTCATTCATTCATTCATTCATTCAGTCAGTCAGTCATTCAGTCAGTCAGTCAGTCATTCATTCAGTCATTCAGTCAGTCAGTCAGTCAGTCATTCAGTCAGTCAGTCAGTCAGTCAGTCCATCCATCATTCATTCAGTCATTCATTCAGTCATTCATTCAGTCACTCACTCAGTCAGTCAGTCAGTCAGTCAGTCAGTCAGTCCGTCATTCATTCATTCATTCATTCATTCATTCATTCATTCAGTCAGTCAGTCAGTCAGTCAGTTAGTCAGTCAGTTAGTCAGTCAGTCCGTCATTCATTCATTCATTCATTCATTCATTCATTCATTCAGTCAGTCAGTCAGTCAGTCAGTCAGTCCGTCATTCATTCATTCATTCATTCAGTCAGTCAGTCATTCAGTCAGTCAGTCAGTCATTCATTCAGTCATTCAGTCAGTCAGTCAGTCAGTCATTCAGTCAGTCAGTCAGTCAGTCAGTCCATCCATCATTCATTCAGTCATTCATTCAGTCATTCATTCAGTCACTCACTCAGTCAGTCAGTCAGTCAGTCAGTCAGTCAGTCAGTCAGTCATCATTGCTGTTTTTGTGAATGGAGTCTGGTGGCTTTGAAGAGAGCGATTCAGTTCGTCGTCAGAGGCGACGAGGTAAAGCAGCTGTGGACAGGAGCAGCAGAAAAACACATTTTAGCCACCTAAAAAAAATGTCAGTTTAAGCGTACGCTGTATTTAGAATATTTTTATCGCTTTACGTTGCCGTCAGGCAGCCCTCTCCGACAGGGACCTGAAGCTGTTTTATCGCTCCATGTGTTTAAATTGATTTTAAATGGTGATAAGGTCCTAATGTTTGATTTGGTTGATGTTGATTTTTAAAGTGGGCATGTCTGTGAAGGGGAGACTGGTGGGGACCCAGAGAATTCATTTTCATCCACATATCTGGAGGTCAGAGGTCAAGGGACCCCTTTGAAAATGACCATGACAGTTTTGCCCTAAATTTGTAAAGTTATTTATCCTCCTTCATAACAAAATAGTATGACACGGTTGGTATCAATGCATTCATCAGGTTTTCTAGTTTCATATGATACCAGTGTCTTCACGGCCACTACAACCTATAAAATGCAAGTTGTGAAATTAGTGTGTTAAAACAATTTTGCATTATTATCGCGTTAGCCCTATCTGATATATTCAGTTATCGTTGTAGAGATGCATTATAGCGCTGCTTCCCAGAGACTGGATCGGGAGCCTGAGGTGGGTCGCAGGAGATTTTATTCCAGTTTCCAAATAAATTTGCAGAATTTCTTCCATCATCTTTTATTTAACATTAGTTTATATCTGCAGTTCACCTTTCAGTCACATGAGGGAGCCTGAACACTCGCCTACCGATAACGTACTTACTGAATGCACTTCAAGTATATTTCACTGATGAGAGGAAAAAAGCCTCTTAACTCCACCTACATGCATTTAGCTGGTCTCATTTATAAAGTATTTAACATGTGAACATGTTTGCAATAACAGACACATAAAACAAAGTTGTGATATGTCAAACGTCTCCCTTCAACATGGCTGGTTTACCTGTTCAAGAAAATATGAAGTGATGTGGAAATGGCCGTAAAAAATGCTCAGGAATATTCATTTATGCACAGATCCGCTCCTCTCGTGATTTATACATATAAGGCCTGTTGTGAACTGGGTCACGGTGGTTTGACATTTTTAAGCTCAGCCTGCAGAAACAGACAGAGCTGTCGTGGTGAAGGGATTTTGACATATTCAGTATTATTGACATTTTTTAAATTTTGCAAATGACTTAATTCATCCATATTTGAGTGCTACATAAATATGCATCATTGTGAGGTTATTATTAGGTATATCATTGCTTTTTAAATGTGTACACCACTCAGCGTCTCGTCACACTGCCGCTCCATTCAAAAAACAAAAAACATGAACATAGCGGTTAGGGATGTTAATAATTAACTGTTTAACTGTTAACTGACTGATCCACATTAAGAGAGCCGGCGCAGATACAGGAAGTTGGCTCTGGACTTCCAGCTGATGAGTTGTAGCTTGTAGCCTTGTAGCATTTATTCACCAACAAATAAACTGAACACACACTGTCTGTTACAGCTACGTTCACAGTTATAACGCCACCAACAAACCCACACCAGCAATCAATGCTGTGGACACCTGACCACCCGTCTATAACCAGGAAAAACAGACCAGAGGTTGTGATGTTTGACCTCCTTAAAGTTGAGTTGCAGCCGTGTGATGAAGAGCAGAGATAAAACGCTCAGAGAGGAGACGTAAATGTTGGTCCGTGCAGGTGAGATGAAACATGACAGTTAGATCTGGACACTCGTACGTCATCCATCCCTGATAATCCCTGATATGATGATAATGTTAGATGATGTTTATGAGACGTTTCAGTCTGGCTTTAAACCAGGTTACAGTACCAAAACGGCTCTTTTAAGACTTTTTGATGTCCTTCTTTTAACTGTTGACTCAGGGAACTCAGTTATTCTGGTGCTTTTAGACTGGACCGTGGCCTTTGACACGGTGGATCATGGGATCCTTTTATCATGCCTTGAGCTTTGTGTGGGCATTAAAGGGACGGCCCTCAGATGGTTCCAGCCATACCTGACAGATAACAGCGCTTCAGTACACCTTAGCGAACATTCCTCTGCTGCAGCACCACTAACCTGTGGGGCTCCTCAAGGCTCTCCCCTTTCTTCTTTGTATATACAGCTGTTGGGGTCCCTTTTTTTAGAAATACAATATTCTTTTTCATTGTTTTGCGGATGACATTCAAATATATTTGCCTTTAAAAACAACAACAGTAGAAAAGACTCATTGCAGTCTTTGTTTAACTGTCTACATGATAGAGACAGAGCTTGGATGGTTCTACACCTCCTCAGTCTTAATAAAAAACAGATTATTACGTTGGGATACCCAGACCTATTAGACAACTCAGTTGATTTTCTTGGTCCTTTGGACTCACATAAACAGACTTGTGTTAAATATCTTGGTGTAATTTTTAGCAGCACCTTCAGTTTTGACAAGCTCAGTTGTAAAAAACAACTTTTTTTCAGTTAAGGCTTTGGCTAAAGTAAAAGTAAAGTATCTGTCTCGCAGAGATCTTGACAGTGTTACCCATGCTTTTACAACCTCTTAGCTAGACTACCATAATGTTTTGGACGTGGGTTTACAACAGTCGTCCCCACCAGGTAGGAAAACGAGTATATGAGGACACATGACCAGTTCTGGCCTCCCTCCACTGGCTTCCTGTCTGTTTCTGGATTGATTTTAAGATTTTATTGCTTGTTTTTAAGGTTTTAAATGCTAGATAACCGCCTTATCTATAAGAGCTACTGCACCCCCATATGCCGGTCAGAGCTCTGAGCTCGACCAAGCAGATGGTCCACAACTAGCCTCGACTGAGCCTTTGTGGTGGCTGCCCCTGACCTCTGGAAAGGTTTAGCTCTTTATATTAAAACAGCTCAGACCACAGAATCTTTAAAGTCGTGGCTGAAGACTCTTCTCACTGGCGTTTCATTAACTTTATTTTCTGTTGTGATGCTGCTCTTTTACTGCTGTTATGTGCACATTATGATTATCATTTTTGCAATGTTCTTACTGTTGTTTGCTTTGTATTCAGTTTTATTATGTACATATTCAGCACTTAGGTCAACTGCACTTGTTTTTAAATGTGCTATACAAATAACGTTTGACTTGACTTTATAATCATTTTAAATCCTCCAGGCACAGTTTAGATTTCCTTCTTTCCAGCAGCTGCTTCTTTCCCGTTTGAAAATCAGCTTGTAGAGACTTTAAATCTACTGCAGAGACATAGTCTGTTAATATTTAGACTTCCTGATCAAAGTTTCATCATAATTATGATATAATGCAGCAATGAAACACTGGCTGAAACTAAGCCAAACCTGTGATCACCGATTATTGATGGGGGACATAAATAAATAAAAATGTAAATTGATTAGAATGTATAATGTTGTATTATGTGATTTTATGTACTACTTTATTAAAAGCCTAACAAGGGACAAAGTCTACTAATTAGGTAAAAGTCCTATAGACATTACATCGGTTGCACTTTAATTAATTAATGCAACAATGCCTACATGTAAACAAACAAATAAATAAATAAATAAATAAATATTTAAGCTCCTCCACTGCAGAAAATAAGACCTGAAGGCTGAAATTATAACTCAGAAAGCAGCAAGTTATCAATAATATATCAATAATCTTCTCCAGCTTATCTGTAAAAATCATTAAACAAACCAACAGGTTTCAAAGAGACTAAATGATGGATTCTCTCGAGTGTCTGCAGGTTGATTTTTCTTTCAAAAGCAGCATCTGCTGGGAGAAAATAAGTCTGAAACTGATGGAGATAAAACATATAAAATCACCGATGTGGTGTTTTCTGTGCAGATCTGTGTCACCTCATCAATTAAACAACATCAGAGAGCAGAAATCTAGTTCTGCCACAACTGGGACTGGTTGGAGTTTTTCCCAGTGACCTGACAAACACATCGACATCTCTCCGAGAGAGGATGGTGTCGCGTTGCTGCCTGGTACGATGACGAGTTATGACCACGTGTGTTTTAGGGATGAGGTTGGAGTGCTGGAAAGACGTGTAGCAAGTTTTTGTTTTTCAAGAAATTTTACTACCGTACTTATCAGGGCTGCGTGGTTAGCACTCTCGCCTCACAGCTGGAGTCGAAGGTTTGAATCCGGCTTGGGGCTCTTCTGTGTGGAGTTTGCATGTTCTCCCTGTGTTAGCGTGGGTTTTCTCCTGGTTCCCTCCCATGCAGTTTAGGTTAAATTGCCCGTAGATGTGAATGTGGCCGTGAATGGTTGTCTGTCTCTATGTGCCCTGCGATGGACTTATGGACTGTCTAGGGTGAACCCGGATCGGCTCCAGCCCCCCCGTAACCCCTAACGAGATAAGTGGTTGAAGATGCATGGGATCTTATCTGGAAATACAGTAGTATTGCTCTACCACTTATCCACTTAGCATGCTAACTACTCACGATCTGGATGTGATAAAGCTGCTTCAGGGCTGCTGGGCTCATATTAACCCCCCGTTCCTCCACCACCTTACCAGACTGACAGACTGGATGTCTCTCGACCACGGAGATGGATGGACTGGTCGACATCATCATCCTCACTTTCTGTTGCCTGTGAGGAGAAAATGAAAACATAGGATTAAACTATGTTGCAGTTGCAGTACAAAGTATGACAAAGTGCAAATAAAACAAATATCACCAATAGGTGCAAAAAACTAAATGTACACAGTGTCATCAGTTACTGCTCCTGAAAATACAAAGGTTGTAAATAACAACCATGTTTTTCTGTGTTCAGTCACATTCAGAGTAATTCACAGATCCACCATCTGCAGAGTGGAGATATTTATACAGCAGGTGTTACTCTGACAGTTACAGATCAGGCTCATCAACAAGCTGATCACATGATGCATCATGCGCTGACGATCATGGGCACTGTTGTACTTGGAACCTTTCCACAAACCAAACTGAGAGGAGAACCAACAAGTCCTCATAGATACAGTTAGTTAAGTCAATTTAGGGTCCTTTCAAGCCCCGTTTGACCCAGACTTTCAGATTTTTCAGTTTGATCTGAAGCAAAATCACAGATGTGAAACCTGCCCGGACCAAGCAGCAAACCTTGGGTCTGTTAAAAAGAGGTGGGCTCAGTTCAGATCAAACTGAACCATGATTCAGTTCGTCTCTAGTGTGGACTTTTTTTCTTCAAGAGGATGAGAAAGAGGATACGAGAGAACGGGAGAACATGTCTATTAACCAATCAATGTCAAGTATCGGGAGACGCAGCCATTTAGGTGTATGGGACATAGGGGTTGATGACAGGAAGTAAGTGACGATGACAGTGGGATGTTGGCAAAGATGACAGGACAGACGTGATGATGACAAGACATAGGCGATGAGGACAGGATGTAGGAGATGAAGACAGGACGTAGGAGATGAAGACAGGACGTAGGAGATGAAGGCATGACAGGATGTAGAAGATGAAGACAGGACATAAGAGATGAAGACAGGACGTAGGAGATGAAGACAGGATGTAGGAGATGAAGACATGATGCAGAAGATGAAGACAGGATGTAGAAGATGAAGACAGGATGTAGGAGATGAAGACAGGATGTAGGAGATGAAGACAGGATGTAGGAGATGAAGACAGGACGTAGGAGATGAAGACAGGATGTAGGAGATTGTCAGGTTTAGCTGGGAGAGTGTCAAACAAAGAGAGAAAGAGAGAAAGAGAGTAACCCCAAACGCAGACAACACACACACTGATGAATTTAAACAAAAGGCGATCTTTAATCAATGACTAAACCCAATCTCTAATAGTATTACAAATAAAACATAAACTAATACTCACAAAAATCATTAACTAAACACAGGAAAACTAAATAACTAAACATAAGGTTACCACAAGAAAACAAAAACCCATAAACAGAAAACACAAACCAACACACAGCACACAGAACAAACACCAACCAGACACAGACAACAACACAAACCAAACAAACAAGAACCACCAGAGAAAAGAAACAAAACACAGAAGCAACAGACCAGAAAACACAACAGAACAAATTAAGAACCACAGAACAGAAACAACAAAGACCGACAAAACAGGCAAAAGACACGAAACAACCAGGAAACAACGCGAGACAACAAAAGGAAAAACAGACAAAGACAAAGAAACGACACAACACAGACGCAAGCAAAAAAAACAAACAACCAAAGACAAGACACCAGACCAACAGAGGAAAACAAACAAACACAAACAAACCAACAACAAAACAAAAAAAAAAACAAAACCAACAACAAACCAAACCTACAAACCCCCCCAAGGACACCAACCCCAAAACACACCGGGGGGGGCCGGAGGAGGGCCGGGCCCGAACACAGGGGGACCCGGACACAGGGGAGGCCAGGCGGACGCCGGGGCAGCCAAGGGGGGCCGGGCGCGGCCGGGGGCAAGCGGACTAAGGGAGGCCGGCGACGGCCCAGGCCGCGGACAGCGGGACCGGGACGGGACCGACTGCCGGGACGCAGGGACCCACGACGGACCTTGACTGCGCGGACGCGGACCGGACACGGGACGGGACCGGACGCGCGGGACGCGGACCGGACACGGGGACGGGACCGGGGCAGCGGGGAGCAGACCGGGACACGACGGGACCGGGGCTGCGCGGACGCGGAGCCGACCGGGACGGGGACCGGGCCGGGGACCGGACCGGCACGGACTGGGACCGGGGCGCCACCACAGACGGGGGACGGGACAGAAGCGACTGTGGGCGACCCGCCCGAGCGGCCCAGCCGAGCGGAGCGGCGACCGCGGAGGCGGCGACCGCGGGGCGGCGACCGCGGGCGGCCCAGCCGAGCGGGGCGGGACCGCGGGCGACCCCCACGAACGGGCGGCGACGGCGGGGCGACCCAGCCACGGAACGGAGGCGGCGACGCGGGGCGACCCAGCCACGGAACGGAGGCGGCGACCGCGGGCGACCCAGCCCGGAACGAGGCGGCGACGGCGGGCGACCCACCACAGACGGGCGGCGACGCGGGCGACCCAGCCGACGGAACGGAGGCGACACCGGGCGACCCCCGCGCGGCGGCGACCGGGCGACCCAGCCACAGACGAGGCGGCGACCGGGCGGGACCCAGCCACGGACGAGGCGGCGACGCGGGCGGGACCCAGCCGACGACGAGGCGGCGACGCGGGCGAGACCCCCACGGAACGAGGCGGCGACGCGGGCGAGACCCAGCCACGGAACAGGGCGGCGACCGGGCGGAGACCCAGCCCGACGGGCGACCGGGCGGGACCCAGCCGGACCGGACGGGCGACCGGGCGGACCCACCGGACCGGCGGCGACGCGGGCGGACCCAGCCACGGAACGAGGCGACGCGGGCGGGACCCAGCCGCGGACGGGCGACGCGGACGGACCCACCGCGGAACGAGCGACGCGACGAGACCCACCACGACGGGCGACGCGGACGGGACCCACCCGGCGAGGCGGCGACGCGGGGCGAGACCCCCCCGGCGACCGGGCGACCCACCGACGCGGGGCGACGCGGGCGACCCACCCGACGAGGCGACGCGGGCGGACCCCCCAAACAGGCGACGCGGCAGACCCACCCGCGAGGCGACCGGCCCCCCGCGACCGGCACCCCCCCGCGACCACCCACCGCGGCGACCCACCCCGGGCCGGGCGGACCCACCCGCGAGCGACCGGAGGAGACCCCCCAGGGGCGCGGGGACCCAGCCGCCGAGCGACGGGGCGACCCAGCCACAGGAGGCGACCGGCACCCACCCGGCGACGCGGCAGACCCACCGACAGGACAGGGCGACGCACACCCACCCGCGGCGACCGACGACCCACCCGCAGGGCGACGCGGCGACCCACCCGCGGGCGACGCGGCGACCAGAGGCACCCACCCGACAGGCGACGCGGCACCCAGCCCGCGCGGGGGGGCGGCGCGGGCGACCCACCCGCCGGCGCGCGCGGCGACCCACCCGACCGCGCGGCGCGGGCGCCCCCCGCGCGCGGCGCGGCCCCCCGACCGAGCGGCCGCGGCCGCCGACCACGCGCCCCCCCGGGCGGCGGCCCGCGACCACGCGCCCCCCCGGGCGCGGCCCCCGGAGACGCGGAACGCGCCCACAGACAGGAACGACGGGGCCGGGCCAGCGCGGCCCCAGCCGGAACAGGAAACGCAGAGGCTGCGGGGCTGCCCGCCGAAACAGGAGACGTCAGAGGCGCGCGCTGCCCACCGGACAGGAGACGTCAGAGCGCGCGGCTGCCCAGCCACAGGAGACGTCAGAGGCCGGCGCTGCCCAGCCGGAACAGGGCGTCAGAGGCTGCGGCGGCGCCCACCGAACTGGAGGCACTGGAGCATGCGGTGGTTGCGGCGTCACGCAGGGCGACGGGGGCTGGGGTGGCCGACCTCAGCAGGACCGTGTGGCGGCGTCGGCCGGACCTCAGGCCGACCGTGGGGCTGGAGTGGCCGACCTCAGCGGAACACATGGGGGGAGTAGGCCGACCTCAGGTGAGACACGGCAGCGCGCTTCTGGCCCCCGCTCTTCTAGGAGCTCCAGCCCTAATTGCGGGGCAATTGCAGGCGAGACCCTCATAAGGGGGGAGGCTCCACAAAGTGGATGCCAAGAGGGCAAATGTCTCTCTCTGGGTTTTTACTGTCGTCCATTCTGTCAGGTTTAGCTGGGAGAGGTCAAACAAAGAGAGAAGAGAGAGAGAGAACCCCAAACGCAGACAACACACACACTATAATTTAAACAAAGCAGTCTTTAATCAATACTAAACCCAATCTCTAATAGTATTACAAAGCAAAACTAACTCACAAGAATCATTAACTAAACACAGAAAACTAAATAACTAAACATAAGGTTACCACAAGAAAACAGAAAACCCAAAACTAAATTAACACTAAACCTAAACTACACAGTAGACAGGAGGACACTATGAACAAACACCAACCAGTAACACAGGACAACTAGAGTGCACAAGAGACCTTAAACAGATCAAGAACCTACCAAGAAAAGAAACAAAACACATGGAGAGAAGGGAGTCAACAGGAGTCCAGGAAAAACACAAGGAGGGACATGAATCTAAATTGAAGAAACGGAGCCAGGAAACATGAAACTAACAAATGACCGACAAAACAGAGGGGAGGGGTGGCTTAAATAGACACAGGGAAGACAACCAGGTGGAACAATCAGGGCGGGAGTCAATCAAAAGGAGGGAAAAACAGACAAAGACAGGAGAAAGCTACACAACACAGAGACGCAAGTTTTCAAAATAAACAGGAACAACCAAAACAGACACCAGGCCAGGACAGAGAAAACAAACAATACACTACACCAGACAACAAAACAAATTAAAAAAAACATCAACCAAACAACAAACCAAACCTACAAGATAAGACAGGACGAGGAGATAAGACATATGCAAAGATGAAGACAGGACGTAGGAGATGAAGACAGGATGTAGGAGATGAAGACAGGACGTAGGAGATGAAGACAGGATGTAGGAGATGAAGACAGGACGTAGGAGATGAAGACAGGATGTAGGAGATGAAGACAGGACGTAGGAGATGAGGGATGCAGATGTTAAAATTCCTGACCCACCCAGTAAGAGCTGTGGTCTCAGGGATGATGGAGGACTGTGAGGAGTAATTTGTGGGCTGTAGGGGAGTTTTTAGCTGCAGTACTGTGTAGGGACCACGAGGACAGACTCTGTACCTCCTCTATAGAGCCACAAAGAGAGATGGGAGTCTCCCGTCTCTGAAGCTCTGCTGGTTGTTATTGTTCAGAGCCAGAGCCTCTGAATGACATGAATTATTAACTGCGTGTTGTAGTGCAGCAGCTGTACTCGGATCTGTGTGATGTGATTTTCATGAGCAGCTCTTTAATCTGCCGTTGGATGTCAGCGTGTGGCGAGCCTCAGCTGGTGGGAGGATTCATCCACCGCTTGACTGAACAGCAGAAAGCTGAAGCTTCAACGCCTGAAACGCTCCACACCTCCACCCGACATCCACCTGCTGAGCTCACAATCCAATTTACAGATAAATTACTGCTGCTTCTTCAGGTTACAGGAGACTGATGATGAGCTTCAGACAGAGGATACAGCAGATCCCCAGAATGACTTTCAACACTTCACAATGTGCAGTTATCACAGCAGTCCTGAATCAGTTCAACTTCAAAACACTTTACCACTGAAACAATGACTCATACAGAAAAGCCATTAAAATACATATAATTTATAACATAATCTGTAATATGACTGTTGCAGTTGACTTTTATTTGTTTGAGGAAGACCTTATGTCTCCCACTGGAATAATGTTACTGATGTTTTAACATGTAAATTGGTGAAAGTGGAGCAGATCTAACTACTGTCAGACAGTTTAATCTGTAACACGGGATCATATTTCATAAATTGATCAAGTTTTGTTTGTAAAGAAGAAGAAGAAGATAGTCCTTTATTAGTCCCACGAGGGGAAATTCAATTTTTCACTCTGTTGTTAACTTATACACGGTACATGCAGACCCGAACACACACATGCACAAACATGCAACAATGGAGAGATGTCAGAGTGATGGGGCTGCTCCTGACAAGCGCCCAGAGCAGTTGGGGGTTTGGTGCCTTGCTCAGGGGCACCTCGGCAGTGCCCAAGAGGTAAACTGGCACCTCTCCAGCTACCAGTTCACACTCAGTTCTTGGTCCATGGCAGGACTTGAACCGGTGACCCTCCGGTTTCCAAGCCAACTCCCTACAGACTGAGCTACTGCCGTCCCCAAAATCGTAATGTGTTGGTGAAGCTGTCAGATAAACCTAGTTGCGTCGAAGTAGAAAGTGTCGTGTCTGCAGACAGACGAGTTCGTTAAGTTCTTGTAAACTGTGACTGACAGCAGCAGCTGAACCCTGACAGCAGAGTAGTTTGTCTTGTAACATTAATTTATTATAAGAAAGCTGCTGCTCCCAAACTAAGTCCTCTGTATTATCACCAGTAGCTGCTGTTGTCTTCTTTACAGCTCTGCTCTGGTTGAAGACATTTTATTTAATGCTCTGAGGGCTCTATTTAAACCATCTATAAAACTACCATGGTCTCAATGCATTTAGGGCATTGTATTCAGTCTCTTAATTAATCATAAGTGAGTGCAACATGAATTAAACGAATCAGTGTCATCCCCTGTTCCCTTTAAAGCCATTTTTTTGTTGAAGTGAGTGGTTTTGTGCAGTGAAAATGTTGTTTTTGAAAGGCTAAACACTCACAAATATTGACTGAAGCAGCATTGGACTTTGGATCACAGGAGTCAGGAAACATTCCTCCACAGCCACCACTGGAAGCTAAATTAGTATTATACTAATGATACGAGTGTAGCCTGATCTTTATCTGCAACCGTGCACAAATAACAGCTTTAAACACAATGAATAGACACATAAAACAAGAAGCTGCACAGCATTTAAATGTTAATTTAGAAAGTGAATGTCAACATTATGAATGAAACTTCAAAGCTTCAAACTATTTGGTACTGCTAAGAAACTGTCTAATATACTGGAAGAGTTTCAAATTGTGTTTACTACTATTTCTTGCTGTCCATTTACGGGGGGCTGCTGAATGCCGAGGCTGCATTATACACAGGCTTTCAGCCGGGAACTGCCAGAAACATGAGCCACCAAACCGCAAACTCTGAAACATCTATGATTTACTCCCACACATGGAGGGATGATGGGAGGAGACGCTGAGCAGACCGAACAGCACTCCTTGACTCATCATGGCAGATTTTGTTAGAATAAATCATGTGGGGGATTTTGTGTTTTCCTTCGCCTGTATAACAACATTCCCACCATAAATTGGTGCATAAAAAATTCACTAAAATGCAGGAAATGAAATGTTTGATGCTGCAGATTTCCGTTGTGAACCTGCCCATGTACTTACTATCTGAATATCCAAACCAGTCATACAGCAGGTTGTGAAGTAGTCACGAAATTTATTGTATTGATTTGTGTACATGGACATGAATTTTACATTTATTTATTTTATTTTAATTGTGAACCGGGAAGCATAGAAAGTGATGAAAGGTGGGTGAGTGAATCAAAAAAACACCAGGAAACCGCTGTCCATACGCTGTGTGAAACCACAAGTCAAAGTTAATTTACTGTATTTGTCATGTAACTTCTGTTCTTAAGTTATGTCAGTTTTATTTTAACCCAAACCATCTTTTCCTAAACCTAACAAAGTAGTTTTATTGCCTAAACCTCACCAAGTCAATCTTTTTCTCAACCTAACTAAGTTTTGTTGCCTAAACCTGACTTGCATTTATATAGTGCTTTTTTAGTCTTCCGACCACTCAGAGGACTTTACACTACATGTCAGCATTCAGCCATTTACCCATACATCCATACACTGATAGCAGAGGCTGGCCCATCAGGATCTGATCTAAACACTCATTCACACACCGATGGCTCAGCCTTTGGGACCAATTCGGGGTTAAGTGTCTTGCTCAAGGACACATCGAACTCATCAAACCACCGACCTTCCGATTGGTGGACGACCTGCTCTCCCCTCTGGGCCACAGTTACCACATGCTGACTGAAGTGCTTTCATTCAGTGGTAAATTACAGAGTGAATTAAGCTCCATTAAACTCCAACATGTGAGACAACAGAGGATTTCTGCCTCTGAATGCTCTGAAAAGTAATGAAAGGCAGAAATCAACAACTGGAGCGTAATCAATGCTATTGATTTCACTGGTATTGATCAGGAACTCTATTCTAAGATACTCGGGGCGCTTTTTGACATTGAAAACAGTGAAACAAATGTACTTCATTGCTTTTCTGCAACAGAAATATTCAGGTTGGTGTATTTCCTCCACACATGCAGTAAAACTTAATCCTCTGCAGTTAAAGAACTGATCTGTGGTCAGCTTTTAAAATAGACTCCTGGACCCTCATCTTCCGCTCTTCCTCCTCGCATCCCGTGTAACCCGAGCCGACGATGAGGAGGATATTTTTACTGCAACTTCCTCCTTCGGAGAACATCAGCGATGGTCAGCCGGATACCACAGCCTCTCTCTGTTAATCAGATGAGCCGATGGTGCTGATGGATAATGGAGGGAGGGAAGTGATGAGGAGATGGAGGAGGAGGAGGAGGAGGATGAGAGGATACAATTATTGACTCAGCAGAAATGGCTCATCATGAGCCTGAAGCTGTGATCAGGATCATGGTGGAAACATGACACAAATGCTGGTAAACGGATTAGACGTTTTTTTTTTTTTTTTTTTTTCCTGCTAGTCAGTTTTGTGTTATTTGGACTCAATAAGCAAAAGTGAAGATTTATCTGCTCTGATGCTGATTTTTAAAGCAAACCCCAGGGAGAGTGCAACATGTTCGTAGTGGCCAAACGCTGGTACTACAACTTCTGCGTCGGTCGCTTGACGTCTTTGGGGCCACAAAGACGTACAATGAGAGAGTCTGTATCTAAGTGGATAATTTTAACTGAGGAAGATCATCAGTACGAACACTCTAACAGCCCTCATTTAAATCATTAGGCCCTACAAGTTGTAAAATGCACTAATAGCTGAATCCAGAGTTATTTCCTTTCTCTGTTTATGTCTATGGAGACCCAGAACATAACGACAGCACAAGTCGTGACGCTGGGACCCTGTGACCGAGTCATGGGACCGAATGGATGCTACTGCACATATCGGACATGCGCAGTAGGGCTCAATAAGACCTGGAAGAACCCAGAAGATCCAGGTACTTTTCCAGACCCGAAAGGCAAACCGTTTTGTCTTCAAGCACCACTGAACAACGTTCATAGAAATGAATGGGGCGCCACCTCCAACGCTGTACCCAGGTCTCTTTATACATGCATGGTTAAAATATGTTTACTTCTTCAATGTTAAATGCGTTTTTAAAAGAGAAGTCGTCTTCTTGGAAACGAGCAGCTGATTCACAACCTGGGGTCCCAACCTGGGGTCCGGGCCTCGCATTTTTTGTCAAACTTATGTTTGCTCATGTATATCTAAAATCATAATAACACACTTGCTGGGTAATTGATACAAAAGTGTTAACATATAATTATTTAAAAAGATTTATTTTGTACTTAGTGGCAAAATCTAATGAAATCTTGATATCCATATTTGTTGGCGTTAAGCCTTTCAAAAACAACATTTTCACCACAAGCCACACATAACATTTTCTGTTAAATCTAACAGTTTTGTTTTTATAGTGTGTGGAGAGCAGCGGTTTGACCCAAACAGCCACCACAGAGTCCCCACTGAAAGAAACAGAAATCTCACAAAATCTCTGGCGAT
Source organism: Pterois miles (assembly GCA_947000775.1). Taxonomy (NCBI): domain Eukaryota; kingdom Metazoa; phylum Chordata; class Actinopteri; order Perciformes; family Scorpaenidae; genus Pterois; species Pterois miles. The sequence continues at coordinate 5,373,005 of CAMQGK010000568.1, read as the reverse complement.
CAAACGTGATTTTAGTGTAAATAAACATGGCGGATGAAGAGCAGGAAGAATTAGTGATGAATCAGGCCCAAAATCATCTTGATTCTTGTGTAGTTTGTACCTGTCATTAAATATCAATACAAGCGTTTAATTTGATGTACGTTAAGTGTTTTCATTTTTCATGTGTTATTTATCAGGTTGGTCATTAATCTTTCCATCGTGAGGACGTTATGAAAAGACAGGACAGCTGTTTTGTAAACTGCAAAAAAACACTGAGGGATATTTCTAGAAAGTGAGTTTAGACATGTGTCTAAATGCATTTAGACAACATGTTTTAAGGAAAGAGAAAAATTATTTTCAGACAACGAAAACATTTTTGTAAACTGTGGTCAGGTTTTTTGGAATTGCATATATTTCAGAATTAGAGGACTTTTACTTTGAAAGAAGCATTTATTTTGGTGTATGCTAATGTTTTCTGGAAACTGATAACATGGTTAGAAAATTACATTTTCTTTTAATTGTGGACAGTTTGGACATTAAGATATTTTAAAAATTGGAAACAAGTTCGAAAGCTGACGACACTGTTTGGAAAGTGATGAGTTTTTTTAGGGAAACTGATGACAAGAACTTTTGGCAAGGGAGAGCATTGGATGTTGGACATTAGCATTTCTGGAAACATTTTCTGGAAAGTGAGGATGTGTTTTTTTTTTTTTTAATTTAGTTTAGATTTTTTTTGCTGTTTAATGGTTCACACTTGTTTTACTTTTATGAGTTTTACGAGACACTGAGACAGTCAGTTATTTATGTCCAGACGTGTAAAAGAGATAATCCCAGATTAAATGAATCAAATGAGCATAACTTTGAACATAATGCAGTAAATTCTTCCACAATGTATAATCAAACTCCTCCAGTTCCATAAAATATAATAAGAAGAATATAATGAAGGAGTTAACTTCATCTGTTTTTCTAGTTTAATTAACATTTGTTCAGTAAATATGTTCTGGCTGTTGGTTGCATCCATTCGGATCCTGACAGGAAACATTTCCATGCAATTATAATATGTAAATCAGATATGAAGTGATCACATGGATGCAGTCTGGTGAAGTTTTAATTAAAGTTCTCCTGTCTGTAATAAACAGGTTGACCTCAAGCAAAGTGTCAAAACTCTGGTGCTTTTTTGCCACTAGGTGGCGCTGCGGTAATGCTGCTGCCATTTTGGACTGAAAACACCAATGAGTCTGGGTCCATGTATGTATAAGGAGACATCTGTAAATCAGTTTGAGGTTAAATCAACTTCCCGGTAGGAACGCTTAAAAATCCCTCATTTAAATCATGATGTCGTAAAGTTGAATCCAGAGTCATTTTCCTCACCATAATGACTGCACCAATCTGCACGCTCATATGACATATCAGGTTCTACCAGCTTCCTGCTAGCTTTAAGCAACTGTAATAATGGATATATTGGCTGTAATGCATCACTGTCATTATCTTCTAATACACCATGGTCTGTATGCTGCCTGTATCATGGTGGATGTATTAATGTCTCTGGTCCCAAACAACCGGCTATCGGCCAGTAGCTAGCAGTGCTGGTAGCATGACATTAACAGGATTAATTGACTTGTAGGTTATTTACTAACACGCAGGGCAAAAGCACAGGGCACAACCTCTTCTACATCCATGGTCTGTGCTTTATTGGACTCCAGTTCAAACTTTGACACTCATAACCTGCCGTTTTGGTCACATGAGGTTGGTACTGGTTACCATGGTTACACGCTCTCAGAAATGTAACGTACAGCTCAGGGCGTCCGAAAGGATCCATACTACCGTTTTTTTCACACAGAAGTACGTTGAACGTTAGTACACCTGTTGAGTATGTAGTGCAGAGGATGAGATTTTGCATGAAGCCTCATTAAGGTTAGGGCTTCTTTGTCGTCATGGTAATAATAATTAGCAGGTTGGTTAATTATTGATGATTGGTAGGAGGCAGAAAATGAATGATGATCTCATATATTGATGCATGCCGATGTCATGTCAGAAACTGACAGTTTTGACTGACAGGAAATTGAAAACATTGATCCAACCCTGCTTTCTGTCCCGTGTAGACTTCCTGTCCCGCCTCCGCCATGAGTGACATCTACGAGTCAGCGGCCAACTCTCTGGGTTTGTTCAACAGTCCCTGTCTCACCAAAGTAGAGCTGAGGCTCACCTGCAAAGGGATCTCAGACCGAGACGCTCTGTCCAAACCCGACCCCTGCTTCGTCCTCAAGATGAAGTCCCACGGGCAGTGGATGGAGGTAGGTCGCCATGGCAACCGCTGCTGGTTGGCTGCACTTTCTGATGATGTCATGGGTATCCAGCTGCTGTCTGGCGGTTTTCCGTTGAGAAGGAATGAATGCAGTGAATCTAGGGCGAGTCGTAAGCGGTACTCGTGCTACACAACAGGAGAAAACAGTGAATATCAGATTAAAATAGAAGAGTATTTGATTAAAAACACACAGTGGACACATTTAATGTGCTAAACACACTGCTGATGTTCACTTGCAGTGCTGCTGAACATACAGTATAACCCTCTTTCCTGTTAGTAACCATGATGAGGTATTTAGTGGGAAGAGCTTTAAGTGGAGGCAGAATAATTCTCTGAACACGTTAGTTAACGCTGGCTAGCAAGTACTGTTGGCTTGTTTTTAACAATGCCTGAGGAAAATACTAGTTTATCTCAATATATACATTGTTTGGCTCATTTTCTTTGTCACATGACAGCATGGTGGACATAGCAAGCTAAGCTATCTAAGTAGCCAGCCGTCCGACCAGCAGGCTGGTAGCCAACAGCAGCGCTGTAAAGATAAATTGAGGGCGTATAAATCTTTGGATGCCTATACTATTCTTTAGTAAAAGCAGTCAAAAAAGAGAGTCGTTCAATATCGGTGAAGCGTTTCAGAGATGAAGAGAAAGTGTTACTAATACAGCATTATACATTGGTCAAAATGTGAACAAAAACTTTTATCTGAATGGTGGATCTGGTTGGACTCATGACAGAAAGTATTATATGTTCCTAAAACAACGGGATCATTTGGAAGAGTTAATGTTGCTGTATTAGTATTAGTGTGTCAGCAGAGAGCTGGTTTCCTCTGGTTGCAGGACATCTATCTTGTTTTATTCTGTCTCATGTGGCTGATTTGAGCTCTCTGTGAACTCAGCTCTGATTGTTCCTGGAGATGAACGGATATCAGCGCGTGTTGATTTATTCTGTCAGCTTCCTGTCGCAGATAATGCTGCTGCTGATGATCCTTTTCAGTCGTGCTGCTGCTGTCTGATCCTGAACGACTGAAAAATATTCAGGTTACCTTCAGTCTGCGGTTGAGCTGTTAACTGCTGCCTTGTAATCAGGAGAACCCCAAGAGTTCATGTTGCCTCGTTCTAAAGGATAATTGCTTCTTTATGCTGCATTCAGCCTGAAGGTGGAGTTTCCCAGCATTAGTGAATCTGTCCTGAGATAAAGTTAGCATTGAGCCACCATTAGACGGTGAGTTAACAGGAAGTCAAACTCCTCATCACCATGATTGGTCAGATTGTAACTCTGAGGACCAATCATGGTGTCTGTGGTACAACAGGTAGAGGTGACACCATCTTGGTCTCCATCACGGTTTTTGGCCATTGTCATCTTGGTTTTTAACTGTTGCCATGTTGGTTTTTGGCTCTCCTGAGAGGTGAGCGAGGTGAGTTAGCAGGAAGTCTCTTTCCTCCTCCTGTGATTGGTCTGATTGTGACTCTGAGGCCCAATCATGGTGTCTGTCTGTAGTACGACAGGTACAGGTGAAATCATCTTGGTTTTTGGGCAACGCCATCTTGGTTTTAGTCCATTATCATCATGGTTTATGGCTGTCACCATCTTGGTTTTTGTCCATCGTCACCTTGGTTTTTGGCCTTTGCCAGTTTGGTGTTTGGTTGTCATCATCTTGGTTTTTGGCAGTCTCCATCTTGGCTTTTGGCCGTCCCGAGAAGTAAGCGAGCTAATAAAGTTAGCATCGAGCCGCCGCGGGGCCAGTAGAATAAGTGAGCATTAGAAGGTGAGTCAGCAGGAAGTTTCTCTCCTCCTCCTCTGTGATTGGTCAGATTGTGACTCTGAGGACCAATCACAGTAACTATCTGTGGTACTACAGATACAGGTGAGATGATGAAATATAATCCAGGAGTCCAGATTTTGTTCAAACTCACAAAGCTTTATTTTACATTCTAGAGGAGTTTCCAAACATATCAGATTATCTTGACATAAAGCAGCTGAGGTGTCGGTATAATGTGCTGTTTTGGAGCTGGACCCTGGTGTTCCTCTGACAGACAGCAGTTATCCTCTCACAGGTAATCTGTTTACTTCACTGACAGCGATAATAATGGTGAATACAGTGTTTTCCCTCCACGGCGTCTCTCTTCTCTTCAGCCGTCTGGAACCGACCTGTTTGGTTAAATTGCTGCTCAGGTTCATTATCAACACGTCAGATGATGATGGAGAAAAATGACTGAATCCTGGTTTCTGTTTGTGTCTGAATCTCGGAGGAGGAAACGAGTCCAAACACACCGAAAGAGGAAACACACAAAGAACCTGCTGCCACATCTTGTTCTATATTGGTTAAAGAGCAGCTCCAGCTGTACATCACTCTTACTTACTGTCAGTAAACGTAGACTCATCTTAAACCAGATGAGTTAAACTGATTTATCATGTTACACTTAAAGGGTCAGTCAGTGTTCGACCTACACCGTGGCTTTTCGGGTGGGATATAATGCATAGGTATGCATACATGAATGCAATCCTCTATGTGTAAATATAAACCATCAATACATTTCAATTCATCTGAGAATATTTAGCCTGTGACAACAAAACAGCTAAAACAAAAACAACAAACAAAACAACTTTCCAACAGCTTTTTTGAACACAACAGCCAACCAATGCTGCTGCCCAGTAAAACATTCAGAGATAACGTCACAATGACACATCACACAGGAAGTAAACTGAGCCAAAGTGATCTGATCCTCATTCGTCATATTTTGCTGCTATGGCAGAAGTCCCTGGCATTTTGCATTTAGTATTTTGATGCCAAAAGTTTATGTGTGGTTATCATTTTGAAATGGTTGCGGTTAATGTTATAACGTGGTAAATTGTAAATTTCCCCACTGTGGGACTAATAAAGGAATATCTTATCTTATCTTAAATGTTACCATCACCATTTTGGTTTTTGGCTGTCACCTGTTTGGGTTTTGGCTGTCTCCATCTTGCTATTTGCCCATCAGCATCCTGTTTTTTTGCCCGTCGCCATCTTGGTTTTTGCCTGTCTCCATCTTATTTCTTGGCTGTTGCCATCTTGGTTTTTTGCACACAGAAGTGACACAAGAGAGTTGAGCTAAGTACAGCTAAATGCTGAAAAAGACATTTTTAGGTGACCAGAATGTTATGATTAACATTAATTAACTAAAAACGCATTGTGATAGGGTTAAAGTTGTAATACGAAAACACAGACAACTCCAAGACTGGACAACGCTGTGGTAGTGACCTGTCAATCACAAGGTAGCCCCGCCCTAAAGCATCCCCTGCTTCATGGTCTATTTGACTCTAAATGGGACCATAATTTACTAAATGAACATCATGCTGGATTAAAGAAGACTTGAAACTAGAGACTTAGACCATAAACTCATGTTTACAATGTTTACTGAGGTTATAAATCAAGAGAGAAATATGCTCATTTTCTCATAGACTTTTCTACAATCACACACTGGAGGAGTCTCCCCCTGCTGGCTGTTAGAAAGAATGCAGGTTTTAAGACACTTCAGTAATAGCTTTTCTGCTGCCAACCTTCCTTCGTGATCTGCTCTCTTCTTCTTCATGTATATTAGATAGTTTGATGTCTCTTTACGCAGAGTTTCCTCTGCTCTGTGGAATAAATGAGTAAACAGCTGATATCTGTGTTAATAACCTGGCCGCTCATCAGATGAGACGCAACCAGCAAACACGACTTCTGACTGAGCGATGAAGGAACGAGGACGCCGCAGTTAAAACCAAATCAGCCTCCTCATTAGCTGCTAAGAGATATTGTCACATCAAAGAGAGTTTTCATCAGGAAACTGGACTGATCTCAGGGGAGGAAACATGGATCTGAAGCTGCTCAACATTTTAAATTCGGTTTTGGTTTTATGGTACATTAACTATCTGCTTCAGTGTGTGCTTCATTAAATGTGAACCCAGCAGCTAAATGGAGCTGGAGGAGATTTTATGTTGGACTGAGATTCCTCAGGTGGCAGCCAGATAATATAAAGAGGCGAGAAATTATATAGCTCAGGCAAAGAGTGAGACACAGCACCATCATCATTATTATTATTAATACAAATTAGATTTTACTGCTCAAAGGTCAAAGGTCACTATGATCCTACAAAACACATTTTTGACCATAACTAAAGAATTCATAAACTAATTATGACAATTTCACACACATCTAACTTGTGTGAAATCATGGTTAATTGCATATTAATCACACATTTTTTTCTGTTCAAAATGTACCTAAAAGGAGATTTGTCAAATATTTAATACTCTAGTCAACATGGGAGTGGATAAAAATACTGCATTATGCAAATGTATGTATATATTTATTATTGTAAATCAATTAACAACACAAAACAATGACAAATTGTCCACAAACCCTCACAGGTACTGCCTTTCGCATAAAAATATGCTCAAATCATAACATGACAAACTGCAGCCCAACAGGCAGCAACAGCTGTCAGTGTGTCAGTGTGCTGACTTGACTATGACTTGATCCAGACTGCATGTGATTATCATGAAGTGGGCATGTCTGTAAAGGGGAGACTGGTGGGTACCCAGAGAACCCATTTACATTCACATATCTGGAGGTCAGAGGTCAAAGGGACCCCTTTGAAAATGGACATGACAGTTTTTCCTCACCAAAGTTTAGCACAGCTTCATAGCGTTATTTACTGATCTTCCTGAAAAGCTAGTAAACATGGCTTGTCAATGGATTTGTTAGGCTTTCTAGTTTGATATGATCCTATGATCTTCACTCTAGCTTTAAAACTGAGCCGATATAACCTAAAAATAACAAGATGGTTTAATGCGTTAAAGAAATTAGTGCTGTTAAAATGAAGTTGCATTCACTTGTTAACTTTGACAGCCATAAACATAACGTAACAAGGGAACTAGCGCCAGTAAAATAACAACCGCCCTTAATGGACTTTCTCGCATCACGTTACGAAACAAGCATAACAACATTAAGCGAAACAACGCTGCATAACAAATGTGGGCTTCCACGAATGATTACTTTCATTTTAGATTCATCTGTTGATTATTTTCAAGATTATAATCCATTAGTTGTGTGAAATGGTGAAAAAGTGATTCCGAAAGATGACATCCTCAGTTTTCTAGTTTCACATAGCAGTATCTTCACTCTAGCTTTAAAACTGAGCTGCTACAACCTAAAAATCACAAAAAGTTGCATTAATGTGTAAAAGAAATAAGTGGTGTTAGAGTGTTCACTTTGAAAGCCATGACAGCATGTTAATTAACTGTTTAACCATTAACCTACATTAAACATTTTAACAGTTCTGGTTCGCTCTGAAATGATCTGTGATTGGTTAAAGTCCTCCGTCATGGTGTCAGATTTTCTAAAGCCCAAAAACAGCCATGAGGAGGAGCAGAAGCGTAATTTTCTCCCAACACTTGAATTACAATATGCTGAAAGGATATTATGCAGCTTTAACAACATCACATGCATAAGAAAACAACAACGAACACGTACATTCAATTTTAAAGACATTTTGGAACTAAAACAGGGGAAAAATTCATTTGAATGAATTTACCACCCGGTTACATTAGATTTAGGAAAACGTCACAGTTGGAGAGCATGTCGCTAACATAATTTAGAAAACAGCCGTCTCCTGGTTGAAAGTCGAAAGAGAGAGAAAAGACGGTGCAGAAGTTGCCTGAGAATCTTCATGTTTCGTCAGTTTTCTTCAGTCTTACAGTAACAGCGGCAGTTGTCTGTTCATCCACTGCAGACAGGAGCTGATCACAGATCAGACATATGGAGTTTCTCCTGTTGGCTTTCATTTGCAGTCTTGCAGGTTTGATATCTAGTTTGAGGTGACTTACTCTCAGAAACCCTCTGCTGCGGTTCTTAATGCTTCCCAGTGCTGCCAGTAAGTCATCAGTGGTTTTATTATGGCTAATGTTTGCTTTGTGGCTGTTTATTAAACTTTCATTGGTTCAGCTGTGTCCCTCTCTCCTCCCTCCAGTTTCTCTTCAGTCCCTCAATTTTTATTGATTCCTTCTTTCATGAAATCTTTATTTTCTCTCAGAATCATCTGAAACAGTTTGAGCTGCTTTTAGACGACTGTCAGCTGTTTCAGGTTTGACTTTTACAGACGGCAGCAGAGTGGAGTTCATTTGAGGCGTCCTCTGTTATCTGACAATTGCACAATTGTTTGTTTAAAAATAACAATACTGACAAATACTGGTTGAGCTCAATAAAGATATGGCCGTGAACGGAAAGTCTGTAAGTCATGGAAAAAGTCTTTAAGTGATGTGATATATAACAAACACAGGGCTTACATCCAGGAAGCTGCTGTTTACGTCCTACACAGCATGCGGTGCGTTTCATGGAGCCGATCCCGGCTGACACTGGGCGAAGGCGGGGTAAACCCTGGACAGATCGCCAGTCCATCACAGGGCACACAGAGACAGACAACCATTCACACTCACATTCACACCTACGGGACATTTAGAGTCATCAGTTAACCTAGGTTAATTGGATCCAGTGAGTCCAACTGTATTCACATGTGATGAAGTTAGTCCCCATAGGAGCCATTTCGTTGCAGTGAGACCATAATTATTAACTTGACCTCATTGTATAAATGACCTGTGGTGACCTCTATGATAATCACAGCCTCATGAAACTTTATAGCCACAAACTAGAGACCTGGAGCATTCAGAGGATGGATGACTTTCCTAGCTAGATTGACAATAAGGGGGTTTCTGAGCAGTGCACACGAAACAATTGCTCGTCATCCAATCACTAAAAAATGCAATTCCTGCAGAAATCTCCAAATATCAAAAGTTTTTGATCCCAAATCACAACATGTCTTTTTCTGTGGTGTTCCTCAAGGTCTTGGTGTCTTAATGTGGTATTTTGGAGGGATTATTGATCATTTTTATCAATTCTCCAGTGGTAAAAAATAGTTAAATTTCGCACCAAAACTATGTAACAAATGGTATCAACCCAAAAATTGTTAGAGACATAACAGAGCATGGGGATGGACATCATATATACGTACTTCTACCATAATGTCTAAATCCTTTTTAATTAATAAACAAATTAACTTATTTTATTTATTAATTAATATTTACTTCTGATTTATGACTAGAGCAAATTGACAAACAGTGCTGAGCAGCACCTCAAACAATCTTCAGGTTCCCAGGTCAGATATGTTCATCACTTCTATGTACATTTACTGTTGACCTTTATCTCCCCAAAAACAAAACCGTTGTGGTCTCAGGGTTAAGCATGTGTTTATTGTGACCTTAACGTGAACCGAAGGGCTGACAAAGGTCAGTATGTGACGAGTTGGGATGACAAAGCATTTAATGACAAAATGAAAAACAAAGCTACTGGCATGGGAGCTAGTCCACAGGTGAAGAGGAATGAGGCAGGTGAGACGACAGATGAGGATCCAGGTGGCTGGAAAGGGAAACACAAAGCAACGTTGACAGTCTGGCAGAGAATGAGGCTCATACGAACGTGAATGACACTGTCAGTGCTAAATATTAAATGATGCTGGTGACAGTCACTAGCATACGAGCAACATTGGTCATTAATGTTCTAGCAGCATCAGACTGTTGTCTCCAATTAAATTTCAGCCATAGACCAACAGTTTCTATTAATCACAAAAATATAAAATGAAAAACAAACATTTTTAACAAACAATAACGAACTTCAAACATACATTGAAGCTATTACTTTTTTTTCTTTCCCTATAAGGGGCGGGGCCGATTTATACTAGTGGACACGCAGAGAGAACTGATATAACTTTTCACCAGAAACAACGAAAAAACAATTTCTTTTTTATTCTTTTTAAAACCCATTTCTTAGATTTTTTTTTAGTAAATCACAGATATTTGCTGCAAACTGAGTTACCTATCTAAGAAATCCAGCTATGTATTAATTTTGGACCAAAGGTTTTAACAAGAACAACAACACAACAACAGTCTGGATTATGATAATGTGGAGGTCACACAGTGATCATGAAGCTACTGTACATCTGATGTGTTCATAAAATTAGTGAATATATGAATGGGATTTGGTAAAATCTCAACTGTGTGTGTGTGTGTGTTTTCTGAGTGTGTGTGGTGTGGATCGGTCAGACCTGGTTTCCGTTGCCCCACTTTATGTTTCTCTGAGTATTTTTAGCCGTTTGCTTGCTGCTGGAGATGCAGATGAAGCTTCTTCTTCTTCTATTCCTTCATTTTCTCCTTCGTTCTCTCCTCGGCTGTGGTCCGTTTTTATTTCCCTCTTGTCCCACTTTCATCTTGACTTCTTCTGTTTATTCTTCAGCGGTTTCAGATCTGCTCTGTGTCTTTACTAAACGTGACGTGTTCAAGTGACGGCAGGTCAAAGTTCAGTATTTCTTCCTTCATCTCTGGCTGTCAAATGGATGTGAACAGATCCGGATTAAGGAGTTGCTTTCAGCCTGTCAGATGGTCTCAGATCTGATTTCAGGACTGATCAGTGTCTCAAGTAACAAACTCAGCTTCACTGGATCAAACATCAGTCAGTCTGTGGAGTTTCAGAAGTGAGCTGCCAATTACAGAGAAGAACCTGCAGCACTAACATACAGTACACATCACTGGATACTCTCTTTATATATATTTTTATGTATATATATATATATATATATATATATATATATATATATATATATATATATATATATATATATATATATATATATATATATATATTATAGGTAGATACTGGTTCAGGTTACAGAAGGTAGAAAGCACAATGCAAGAAAGCAACATAGCTACTCTATCTGAGAGGAAAAGGGTCGGCTATGTACCTGCAGGGCTGACGAGGGGAAGTGGGAACAGGTGGGCAGGGACGGTCATGTGACTGGGGCTGTTTTCATACCCGCCTACAACATACTACTGAGGAACGCAGTATGCAATGTACACTGCATACTGCGTTCCTCAGTAGTATGTGATAGTTAAAGCGATGTATTTAGCAGTGCAGACTGGGCTTTAGCCTTTAAACCAGCTCTGAAAGCAGTGCACAAAGAACAACCTCATACATGATTTTGTTGTTTATGTTACTATTTGTTAGTTTACTTTATCAGATACTGCAGGTTTAAACTTTTTATTCTAACAGTTCATAGTGAAATAAGACAACAGGAGACAGGATCATCAACGAGGGGAGACGAGAAAACATTGATCCACAACATTTACTACTACTACTACTACTACTAACTGATCTCCCTCCAGATATTAATATGAGTAATATGTTGTCTCAGCAGGAATCTCTCTGACCCTCAGAAGCTGCTCTCTCCATCCTCTTCTCCCTCCTTTTCTCCCTCTTCTTCTCCTTCCTCTTCTCCCTCCTCATCTTCCTCCTCATCTCCCTCCTCTTCTCCCTCCTCATCTTCCTCTTCTTCTCCTTCCTCTTCTCCCTCCTCATCTCCCTCCTCTTCTCCCTCCTCTTCTTCCTCCTCATCTCCCTCCTCTTCTTCCTCCTCATCTCCCTCCTCTTCTCCCTCCTCTTCTTCCTCCTCTTCTTCCTCCTCATCTCCCTCCTCTTCTCCCTCCTCTTCTTCCTCCTCATCTCCCTCCTCTTCTCCCTCCTCTTCTCCCTCCTCTTCTTCCTCCTCATCTCCCTCCTCTTCTTCCTCCTCATCTCCCTCCTCTTCTTCCTCCTCATCTCCCTCCTCTTCTCCCTCCTCTTCTTCCTCCTCTTCTCCCTCCTCTTCTTCCTCCTCATCTCCCTCCTCTTCTTCCTCCTCATCTCCCTCCTCTTCTTCCTCCTCTTCTCCCTCCTCTCCTCTCCCCACTCAGGCGATTGTGGAGTTTATCAAGTCAAAAGGCAGATAAACACAGTTAACCATTTATTTATAATGGACAATTATGTTGTGATATTTAAACAAACGATCTGTCAACAAGGAAATGAAAGCCCCTCATCTACGAGAAAATGTCTAATATTGTAAAACTGTAAACATTTAAAAGCCTCACAGTTGATTTCTTGCCTCAAAAATTCTCAGAAGTAAACTTAGTGATGAAATAACTACAAAACAGGTAAAACATGAGCTGTTTTGGCTGCTGCTGTTGGTGTAATCATAGCCTGTAGCGTTCCAGTGCTTTGCATTGTGGGATACAGTAGGAGAGGTAGACTCCAAATCATTAACACATCCTGGTATTCTTGGCATACATACTGACTACTATATACTATATTTGGGCCAAATCAGTACTACTAGTATAGTATGAGGTTGTACTACTAGTACAGGACGAGGTTTTGAAAACAGTTTGGGACAGGTGAGCAGGTGGATGGGGACGGTCATTTTAGGTCATTCAACACCATGCTGTACAGGGTTGTGTTAGTTGTAGTTAGTTTAGGAATTAGGATTTTTTACTAACCCTAACCATGTTGATTTGTTGCAGTTTTTTGTTTTGTTTCAATTTACTACTACTACTACTATGATTATGATTATTATTATTATCATTATTATTATTTTGGGTCAATGTTTTAATGTCTTCTTTTCTTTTATAAAAGCAGACAAAGCAGACCTGAGACCAGCTCTGTCCTTTTGTCTCCAGCTGTCTTGACATCAAGGCTGACCTGGATATTTCAAAATCCTTTAAAATCCTCCCTCACCTCCTGTTTCCTCACACAGACTCGTTCATTCGTCCCTTAAATACATTTAATCTCACACAGACTCATAGAAGGTGAAGATCTGATGAAGGCCAGAAATACTCCACATTTGTGTGAAATGAAATGAGTATGAGCGTATATTTGTCTTCATTAAAGATGTAATTAATATCATGAAACAATCTTCACACCTCACTGCAGATCTTCACACAACCCTCACAATCTTCTGCTCTAACTCACAGAGAAATTATATATACTGTATATATAGTATATGAATGTGCATCTCTGTCTGTTAAAGCTGCTGAATGCAGATGAGAGACGTTTGTTTCAGTGTTTGCTTCTTCAAATTACAGATAGTGAAACATTTCAGCAGCTCAGACAAAAATCAGCAGACTGAAATGTTTTTCAGCTGACTCAGAGACTGTCGTTTTTCTTCTTCTGACTCATCAGTTTGTCATTAACGTTGTTGATTTGTTGTACTGACGTACATATCAGGTTTACGGTGTCGGGAAGATTCAGTCATTCAGGTCACAGCAGTAATGGAGAGTAACTCTGTAAGACTATATAAGAGGTAGACATAGTCACAGAGACGTCACCCACTGGTTTGTTGACTTCGTTTTGAAGCCTCAAGTTTGTCATTTTGACCATCGCCATTTGGTTGTCCGTCACCACCATCTTGGTATTTGGCCGTTGCCATCCTGATGCTTTGTCGTTGTCATCTTGGTTTTTGAACGTTGCCTTCTTGATTATTGACTGTCATCATCTTGATTTTTGCTGTCACCATCTTGGTTTTTGACCATTACAATCTTGTTTTTTGTCCGTCCCCATCTTGTATTTTTGCCCGTCGCCATCTTCTTTTTTTGCGACCAGAAGTGACCTGACAGGGTGGAGCTCAGTACAACTGAACACTGAAAAAGACACTTTCAGGCTGCTAAAATTTTATAATTAACTTTGATGAACTGAAAACACGCTGTGAAGAGTTTAAAGCTCAAAGAGCCAAAAATACAAATAACTCCCAGACACCCAGACAACACCAAGGTAGCCCCGCCCTCAAGCATCTTTATGGTCTATTTGACACTAAATAGAACCATAATTTACTAAATGAACATCATACTGTTCTGAAGAAGACTTGAAACTAGTGATTGAGACCATAAAGTCATTTTTACAGTGTGCATTGAGGTACTAAATCAAGTGAGAAGAAGACTCATTTTCTCATAGACTTCTATACAATCAAACCTCTTTTAGCAACCAGAGGAGTCCCCCTCTGGATATTAGAAAGAATACTACAAGTTTAAAGTACTTGAGCATTGACTTCACTTGTCAGACCTGGAGGTACCACCACAACTTCCTGAATAATATCTGAGATGAGTTTGTCTGGGAGGAAAAGCAGAATAGTAGAGAAAATGTCACATTACAGTCCTGCTCACCAGGAAACACTGAATGTGTTGGTGTGTTGTTGACGGGTTTGTCAGCAGCTTCAGTTCCTTCAGAAAACTCAAACAGTGTTGTCTGTTAAATGAGCTGTTTTCTTCCGAGTCCTGTTGTTGTTATTGTTGTGAAGTGAAGCCGAGACAGCAGGAAGCTACTGGTCGCCGCCGTCTCTCCCTTCAGGCTCATTAAAAAGTGAAGTTCAGAGGAGGCGTCTGACCTGCTCTGTCTGTCATCAGGTGAAACATGAATTATTCCCTGCTGCTGCTGAAGGCTGCCAGTCAAACACAGACGACAGGACGTACAACGCAGAGCGATAATTAAAGGTGACAAACAGGAAGTTGTTACTGAGAAATGTAAAGCTATGGACGTAGATGGTGGCACATAATCAGCTCTCCTAGTCTCTTAAAGTCGAAACATAAATATACATAAACATGTACTGGTGAATCCCCATTGTTTTTGACAAACTTATATAAAACAATCCTGATTTATACTTCATTTGTGCCTTTTATCAATGACTACATTCCTGGTATTGTGGCATCCCTAGTGTAGGCCTATAGGAACTAACAAAATGCTCAAAATATATTATTGCTGCAACAAAATACGTGGTGCACCTAAATGTGCTGGTGCAGCTAAATGGAAAAGTTACGAGCACCAGTGCAACCTAAAAAGGTAGTCTGGAGTCCTGTACTGTACTCACATTAATCCAGTTTTACACAAAAAAGTGAAAACAATTAAACTGCATTTCAGTGTGATTCTCATCGTATTGTTAAACTTCCATATTGACAGATTCTGGCAGTCGCTCACGCTAGGCATCAGCTGACCGTAAGGACTCATAACTACAGTCGTCACGCTCAGTTGCACCAGTGTACTGAGTGGTTTCTATTATCCTGCTAACGACCCCATAGAGGTTAAATTGGGTTTCCTGCCAGTTACTCAGAACTGAAGAAGCTTCATGGATGAAAAGTGAAATGTCTTCAGGAGTCTGAACCTAGTCCAGATGCTGCTGATTTAACCCTTACTCGGATACCATGACCTGGAAGGCTGGAAAACTTCGCAAACATTTTATAAAGAATAAACTGGAATTTAAACAATGAACATTAACAGGCAGCTACACAGCATATGCTATTTAAATTACAAAATCATTAATGACAATTAAAACAAATACACAACAGCAAAAAAAAAGAAGGGAGCTCACATACCTGTAAAATTAGAAATAATTCAGTGCAGCAGCTTCATATGACTGAGCTTCTACATGCAGAAAAGAGGAGAAAATACAGCGATGAGAAACCACCTGGATGCTCTACGTAGTTAGCAACCTACAGCTTGAGATCAGTAAATTAGCATATTAAAATTAAGTGCTCTTACTACATTAAAAACACTGTAAACAAGGTCTGTGAGTCTAAATCTGAACCACTGCTCAGCTATTTTACCACATTTTTAACACTCTGTTAACAGTAGCATTAGTAAACATGACTGAGGAGAGGAGGCCAATAAAATAAAAAATAATTTTATGAGCAAAACACAGAAGTTAAAGGATGGACGTTTGGTGAATTATAAATCTATTAACTCTTCATTTTACAGCTCCACAAATTTCACAGTAATTAGGTGATAATTAGCAAGAAATTTCTTTGGATTTACCACCAAATTACCCCAATATTTACCTCAACATTTATCTAAAACTACTTTACTATAAGGATTATTTAATAAGTATACTCTATTCTATATTCTCTAGAGTATTTGAGCCACATTGAGGGAAATAATCAGAGATTTTGAGAGTTAAAGTTATAATATTGCAAGAAAAATGTTATAATTTAATGAGAATAAAGTCCTGCTATTTCAAGAAAAAAAGTTATAATATTAAGAGAATAAAGACATAACAAGAAAAATAAATAGTAATATTACAGACTAAAGTCAGAACTTTATGAGAAAAAAGTAATTTCTCCACAGAAGACCTGGTTTCCTCCAGGTCTTCAAAATATACTCAGTCGGTGCTGATACTGATGACAATGTGGTGCTGATGGGCCCAAATATGAAGGTTTTGGTTATTTGTGAAACCTAAACTAAAGTATAACTTCACAAGATTCTCCATCCTAATTTTCACTATTTCATTACTACTAAAATATAACATTCTATTTCTACTATCTAAAATAACATGTTGAATTACTAATCTGTAATATTATGACTTTATTCTCATATTACAACTTTTTTTTCTCTTAAACTTCTGGCTTTATTTTCATAATATCATGACTTTTATTGTAAATTTAGGGCGTTATTTTTATAATAATATGACTTTTTTATTGTAAACTTATGAGTTTATTCTCGAACTGTCAGACATATATTTTTCCTGAGTGTGGCCCTAATACTCGGTGGTATAAAACAAACCAACGCTCTGCTGCAGTGAGACTGAAACAGAAGGGTAATGGCTCTCAGTGTGTTCAACATCAGGACTGAACTGAGCTCACAGGCAGCAGATGAAACCTGCAGGAGGTTTTCTGCTCTGCGCTGCCAGACGTCTTCCTCTTCTTCCTCTCTGACTCCGACAGACGTCTTCGCACACAAACACCAACAGGAAGAGTAGAAATACTGAGGAAGACGTGCAGCAGGGTTAGCAGGAGGGTTAGCAGTTGGACTTCTTTTCAGCCGATTCAAAGAAACTCTAACGATCCAATTAAAGTGACTTTAATGAAACGTTGTGGAGGAGCTCCAGCCTGAACACCATCTGTCCGTTAACGCCGAGGACAGCAGGCGTCTCTGACTGTTGGACAGCAGTCTGACTGCACACGGCGTCTCAGCAGATCGCTGCTGAGTTACATCTCAGTTTCTGACCCTTCTGGATCACGGGTCATGTCGTCATCATACGCCATACAAAACCAGAACATATTTTTCCATCATATCATATCCCAGTTTGCTGCTCATCATTTTGTCTTCGTAGACCCTGTTTGTGTTGACGTCATGATGACGTCACAGTGTTAGCTGGGGGCTAAACAAAGGAAAGACTATGGCGGACACTTTCAACATTTAATAGCAAAGCTTGACTGTCCTGAATTAAAATTAGAAATATCCACATTATGACTAGTCAAAACAACACTTCTAGATATGTGTAATTCAGTTCTGAAGATCCTAAATAACAGTTACAGATGCTGTATCTCAAACCTCATCATGACTAGTCAGAAGTCATGACGTTACTCATCGAGGCCTCCGGATATCGCATCTGAACAGCGTCAGCAGAAGCTTTTGCTAACTTGGATCGCTCAGTAAAGTTGGAGAGACATTCACAGATTCAGACTTCCTGGATCAATAACTCATAAGAGAAACCTTAAAACACCAACGACATCTCTTTCTAACCGTAGTGAGGTCGACAACAACTACAGGCTCATTTTAATCACAACGAGCTGGACACGTCAACACAGACAACATCGGTCTCTAAGTGCCGCCGGCTGTCAGACGAGTGGTCAGGGACCGCCATGGATCAGATAGTTAGAAAGTGACATGAAATAGAAAAAGCTCATCATCAAGGAATCTGTGGCCAACCAGAGCTTTGTTCACCAGAGAGTTGTGGTAGAAATTTACAGCATATTGTAGATTTATTGTCTCCACTGGCACTGGGCTAAAGTTTCACATCTAAAATGTCATCTAGCTGTGTTGATGGCTGCCAGAATCCAGATATCACATCTGAGATGATAAACTGTGATTTGAGGCTCTAGGGAGCTACAATATCAGAGAAACGTTGAGATGGAGAGTAAATCTTGCTGATATTTAGCCTTCAGCTGACCACAGCCGTGCAACTAAACTACTGTATTAGCAACCCTTTCTCTCAATCTCTGAAATGCTTTGCTGATATTGTTCGACTCTCTTTTTTTGACTGACTTTACTGAAGGATAGTTAACTATAGGCCTCGAAAGATTTATACACCCTCAATCTATATTTACATTTTAGGAAATGTAACTTAACATATGAAATCTCATCCTGTTGTTTTGTCTCATGCAGGTGGACCGGACAGAGGTGATTCGCAGCTGTGTAAACCCCACCTACTCCAAGGTCTTCACATTGGACTTTTATTTTGAAGAGGTGCAGCGTCTGCGCCTAGAGCTGTACGACATCAACAGCAGCCACAACGGCCTGAAGGAGGCTGACTTCCTGGGCTCAGTGGAGTGCACGCTGGGCCAGGTGAGTCCCATGATGCACCTGCTGAAGGCTCCAACTGATCAACCAATCAGCTTGTTTGATGCTCAGGTTTGCATGACAAGTGTACATCGGCTCCGTGGATGTATTCATGAGAACTGGTTGTGTCGTCCGGAGGAAACAACCAGTCAGATCTGATCTGATGTCAGCTGTCTAGCTGCTGTATGAGATTCACCAGTCTGATCAAACGGTCAAACTAGGCAGTGCTGATAAAACATGAATCAATAATGTTACTGTGATGCCTGTTTCTCTCATCAGATCTTTCCAGAAACATCTTGTAGTTACTGTTTAGAAATATGAAAGCTTGTGACCTGGCAGCCATGTTGAGATCAGTTGAGAGAATGCCCGCTCACATGACTGAAGCACAGCCAATAGGAACGCTCTCTCTGAAATGGCCTGTGATTGGTCAATGTCTGTATGAATGTGAATTTCAAAATACTTACAGGTTATTATAGACTTTCTGCCAAATTATGCCAAAAGATTGTCACCTACTGCAGCTTTAACCATCTCACGAGAACTTCCCCAACTTGCAGGTTCCCTTCTAGACGCTACCATGAGGAGCACGCACCCTGTAAAAATGCAGTCCATTCAGTCCTATGAAAGGTGCATTGCTCTGCAGGCTTCTTCATGCTTCTTTTGAACCCGTTATCTTCCTGTTTCCCCACACACATGAAAACTCTTGTAGTCTTTCTACAGGTTACTGGACCGAATGGATCAAATTCTGATAACAAAAAGAGTCATTTCAGAGTGTCTGATTCAAATTCATCGTCTTACAGACGCTGCTTTTCCACCTTTCTCTGCAACCATCCACAGAGACATTTAGATATTTCTTTGGGTAATCATAATTAAAATCTTCAAGACATTTGTTTTCAGATCATCTGAGCTTTGAACAGGTGTTGATTATTTTCAAAACCCCCATTTTGAATATTATCAGCCAATTAACTGGCTTATCAATGCCATATCAAATACATTCCTTATCCTAGCAAAACAAATATGATTGTACTCTCAGTACCCATCTTTAATAAATGGTAATCATTTTCTTGATGAAAGGTGTTCCTATTATTAACACTTTATATCCCGTTCACTATAATGTAGAGGTAGTATTTTGAGTATTTTTGACCAACCAACAGTATCTAAACAAAGTTCTTAAGATACACCGTCCCACCCAAAACAAACAAAATTCACTACAAAATAATGAATGGATTTCACCCGTCCAGTGAAATTAAGACTTGGCTTTGACATCAATGAGTGTGTTTTTTTTATAAAGGGGATATTGAAACCACAGAGCATCACTTTGTTTCATGCTGCCAACAATTCATGGAACGGTTAAGAAGCAAATCCAGAGTGATGCCAGTTGATCATAATAATATTATTTTTAGTGTTTTATTTGAAGAGAAAAAAATACTAATTAATGTTTTACTAATTTTAGGCAAATTAGTAAAACATTAATTATTACTATTATTACTTCATGTGCTATTAATATTTCTAAGATGAATGAGCTATTCATCTTGTGAATGAATTAAAAAACAACAAAAAATGTTATCAGCCCATTAAATGGTTGTTATGAGCTGTTATCAGGACCATTATAATGCTTCAAACGGAGCAAACTGCGCCTACTCGTGTACTTTGTGAAGCACGTAGTTAACATTGTGAAGTGAAACAAAACTGCTTGGTTGTTTTTAGGAAAAAAAAATCATGATTTCTGTTGAAATAAGACGGAGAAGGAGTGATGTACCTCAAGTTTTGGTTTCATGTAGGACACACAGCGTTTTCCTGGGTGAGATTCTGTGTTTGCAACCTGTTCTCACTCCCAATAATACTGCCGATTCACTTCTAAGTAACTTGTCATTTAAAGCAAATATTTTACAGATAGATTTGGTGGAAAAGGCAGAGCTACTGTACAATTATAAAAATATAAAATAAAATATTTGATTATGGATCAAAAAGTTCTACCAGATTGACTTTTTAAGTGTTTGTAATTATTTACTGGACATACAACGCATCTTGAGTGAATACGAGCACTTGTGTACATTTTACTAAAAAATTAAATGTAAGCAGAATAGATTTTAAATTGTCTGTCATTTGATCAAAAGTTAGTTGGCACAGACTCAACAGACATCTGAGAAGGTCAATCGACTGCATCGACAAGTTCAGAAATTAATGATTGTCAGAAAACTGAAGAGTCAGATGGAGATCTGTCAGAGGAAGTGTGTGTGTGTGTGTGTGTGTGTGTGTGTGTGTGTGTGTTTTACAGGTAAACAGGAAGCTGTCAATTATCAGACTCACCTGAGCTGAAAGTGTAAATGGTTGTTTTTGTTTGTGACCCTGAAAAAAATCGGAAAAAACAGAGACACTATAAATAAAATATATATTTTATATTCTGTCTTTTCTACAGTTGCTGAAAAGCTAATTGTTAGAAATATCGATGTGTTTTCTTGTTGTCAGGCAGCAGCTGAGTGTTTTGAAGAGCATCACCATCAGAAGCTCTATTACAGGCTGAATGCAGCAAACAACAGAGATAATAATCTGAAAATATACCCCTGACAATACAAACACAATGAGTTCTCTCTGCACGTCGAGATTATTATCTTTGTTCCCTGGAAGTACATCAGTGAAGCTGTCAAATGACGGCTGACACACACTCATAATATTCACAACAAAGATGAAGATAACAAAATGACAGAATAAATTCATTACTCTTTCGCCTGCAGCACAAAATGTGTTTTCAAGTCTTCTGAAGTTTCTCGGACTTCTTAAATTAGTGTTTTTTCTTATAGAGTTTGGTGGATATAAAAATAATTCAATTCAATAAGTCTCTTCAGTGAAAAAAAAATAATTTACATAAAAACTTACTAAACAATATAGAAAAATGCACTTAATGAGAAAGTTGTCATGAATATAAAGAGGTCTGAACAGAGTTGGACTAATTAATAAGCTAATTTAGAATTCATATTTTATTTCTGCGCCAGGTCAAGGACGTACTGTTGTTGTAGAGGAAACCAGCATAACAATGACCCCAGAGACCAGTCTGGCTCTATCATTATTTTATCAGATCCCATGTTTAGACTCAAACCCATAGACATATAGAGTATAGATAGACGCCCCGTTGACTCCTGGATCCAGAGTCAGTGTGGCCGCCATATTGGACCTGGCAAGCCTGTAATCTGTTCAACGAGTTGTTTTATATTCAAACATTTATGATCTATGAGGAGTAACAGTAAGTTAATGTTATGTTTCTTTTCTTTTCCCTAAGATTTTGGCGAAAAATTGCTAAATACTTTAACGTCGCTGATTCCAGTTCCTGTCTGTCCTTTGATAAGGTGGATTCAATTATTAGGTCATTATTAAAAACTAATCCTATCATATCACATTTTCCTTTAAGCATTTTTCACATTATCAACTGTTCCTTATTGTTAGCTAATCACTATAAGCTAATGTTAGCTTACTGATGGTCATATCGAACATGGTATTATGAAACTTTGTTATGTTACGCTGTTATGTTGTTACGTTATGTTGTCACGTTGCTGTTGTTATGTTGTTACATTATTATGTTGTTATTACATTATATTATGATGTTACACTGCAATGTTACATTGTGATGTTATGTTGCATTATAATGTTACATTCTTTCTTTATGCTGTTGTGTTACGTTGTTGCATTATGTTGTCCCTTAATGTTGTTACGTTATGTTGTTGCGTTACATTGTTACGTTACATTGTTGCATTATGTAGTTATGTTATAACGTTACGTTGTTGCATTACATTATTATTTGAACACAAACCATGATGCTTTTTCTAATCTTAACCAAGTAGTTTTGTTGCCTAAACCTAAACAATCATTTCACGTTAACCACATGGCATTGTGTGTTTCTGTAATCCTGATATGAAACATATTTTATGTTCAGAAATGTTACCATTCATTGTATCTGTGGTTTGCAGAAATGTCTACTGACAACATTTTTTTCTGGAGACTGGGTCACACAGGGCTCACTGGGCTGAGATGACTGACTGGCCATGGTGCCAAATCAATAATTTGTTATTTTGAAATTTTAGTGGATTTGTTGCCTAAACCTTAAGTGAAACCAAGACAAAGCAGCAGTATGTGACGAGCTGGGATGAGAACATGTTGAATAAAAAAATAAAAGAGTGTAAACATAAAAAGTAGCTTATAAAAATAGTTTAACAGCTTGATGGACAGCGAGGAGGAAACAGAACCATCTGCTGCTGGTCTCATTATAAACTGAAGTACAGTGGATTGTTTTCCATTTCTTGTGTTGGAAGAGTTTTACCATGCAGAAAAATGAAGAAGAGCAGCGTCAGTCTGTGATGAAACAATCAGCTCAGTCGACGGTTGGAGAGCCGGGAGAAGCCTCTTCTTCCTCCTCGTCTTCATTTCCTTGTCTTTGTCTCTGCCAGCCAGCAGCAGCGTCGCTCGGATCGGCTGCCAGCTCCTCGGCCGGCCAGATGGCTGCCGGAGAGATGGAGGTTTCTGCTAACAGCCTGGAGGAAACCGCCAGAAACTCTCCGACAATGCTGGCACGCAGGAGCTGGTTGGAGCGGCGGCGCTTCAGCTCCGTGATGAAGTGATCGCTGACAGTGCAGTTTGTTTCATAGTAGCAGAAAGAGAAACCGGTTTCACACGAGAAACTGCAACTGAGTTTATACAAGATCCCTCCCCCAGCCACCATCATGACTCGCCTCCTGCCAAAACCGTGGTCGGGGCCATAGATTCTAACTTACTGGTATTTCAGAGCCGTGGTCGGGGCCATAGATTCTAACTTACTGGTATTTCAGAGCCGTGGTCGGGGCCATAGATTCTAACTTACTGGTATTTCAGAGCCGTGGTCGGGGCCATAGATTCTAACTTACTGGTATTTCAGAGCCGTGGTCGGGGCCATAGATTCTAACTTATTGGTATTTCAGAGCCGTGGTCGGGGCCGAGGATTCAAACTTACTGATATTTCTAAGCCATGGTCAGGGCCATAGATTCTAACTTACTGGTATTTCAGAGCCGTGGTCAGGGCCGAGGATTCAAACTTACTGATAGAAGAATAAGAAGAAGAAGATATTCCTTTATTAGTCCCACAGTGGGGAAATTCAGTTTTACACTCTGTTGTTCACACAGTACATATACATGCATCAATGGAGAGATGTCAGAGTGAGGGGGCTGCTCCTGACAAGCGCCGTTGGGGGTTTGGTGCCTTGCTCAGGGGCACCTCGGCAGTGCCCAAGAGGTAAACTGGCACCTCTCCAGCAACCAGTTGGTCTTGGTCCATGGGGGACTTAAACTGGCGACCTCCGTGTTCTGACCCAAGTCCTTACGGACTGAGCTACTGCCGCCCCCCCCCAAAAAAATAATAAAACCCACGCTGACACAGGGAGAACATGCAAACTCCACACAGAAGAGTCCCAAGCCAGACTCGAACCTGCGACCCTCTTGCTGTGAGGCAACAGCGCTAATCACTGCACCACCATGCAGCCCATGGTCAGGGCCATAGATTCTAACTTACTGATATTTGAGAGCCGTGGTCGTAGATTCTAAATTACTGGTATTTCAGAGCCGTGGTCGGGGCAGAGGATTCTAACTTACTGATGTTTCAGAGCCGTGGTCGGGGCCATAGATTCTAACTTACTGGTATTTCAGAGCCATGGTCAGGGCCAACTTCTTCTAACTAACAGACTATACTAACATATTCTGCACTCTCTCTGCTACTAGGGGATGGAGAGGGACGGCATCCTCCCTCAAGTCAACCTGAACCAAACTAAATGTTCCCAATTTGTCATATATTTGTATTCCAACAAAATAAACTCCAAAACATGAAAGAATGCTTGTTTCCATCCACTATGGTGTGACTGTTTGTGTAATATACATAAACTGGAGTATAAAATGGACTTAACACAGCTGTGTACACACAGATTCTTGAATATAATTCTGATGTGTTATTTTTGACAGCCCTTGTTGTTTAACGCTCATCACAATCATTTGTTTCTCCACCATGACACCTGTGTTTTAACCTGGATTGTGTGTTTGTGTGTTTGCAGATCGTCTCTCAGAGGAAACTGTGCAAAGCTCTGCTCAGACCAGGAGGCACCGTCGGGAAAGCCATCATCACGGTGAGCTTCATCATCATCATCATCATCATCATCATCATCCTGCCACTCTGTCATACACAGCCTTTGTAGTAGTTTGCCCTCTTTTTGTTGTTTCTTTGTAGCTGTTACACATCTCTCTGTGGATTTGTGTTTCTTTGCACTGATTTTATGTCTTTTTGAGTTTGTTTTGCCCCTTTTCTTACTCGTTGGTTTGGTCTCTTTGCAGACAGTGGGTCTTTTTGCAGCTGTTTTTGTCTCTTTGCAGCTGTTTTGTTGTCAGTGAGGTCATTTTGAGTCTCATCTCTCTTTGAGTGACATTTTGTAGGTGCACACTTATTTCCCCTTTTTGTTACCTTAGCCTGTCTCTGGAACCGAACAGTGTGTATAATTTCTACTGTTTCCACCTGGATTTCAACATTTATAGCCTATACATGTTGAAATTTTGTTTTTTTTTTACAAGGTTGGAAAGTATGCAAATCATGTTTCTGAATGGAGAACCTAGACTGATTATGAGTGCGTGTTCACACCAGCCTTGTTTGGTCTGTTTGAACCAAACACTGGAGCGTTTATCTCCACACTGCTGGGGGGCACAGGAGAACCAGAACCAGGACTGCATGGGGCAGACTGCCAGACTATGCTGCATTAAAATGAGAGGTTTTCTATGCTCGGAAACACTACCGTTTTAGTCCACAGGGACCGCCAGAGCCAACACAAAATGATAATAAAAAGAATGAAAATGAAGAAAATCAAAGTGAACCTGATTCATCTGAAATAAATCACATTCAAATTAACATGTAAACATGTCACAGAACTGTGACATGAACAGTTTTTCTGGTTTTTCCTTCTTTCTTTCTTCCATCCTTTTTCTTTCTATTTTCCTTTCTTGTTCCCTCCCTCTTTTTTGTTCCTCCCCTCTTTCCTCTGATTGAGGTGAGAAGTCTCAGTTTTAAGCTTTAAAGTGGTGGGTCCACCTCCACGTTGTGGACCGTCAAACCCAGCTGTCACTGCTGCAGGATGGGAGGCCGGTGAGGGATCAGGTCCTTGTCTCTGCTCTATAAACCTTTATGTGTTTAGTCTTTGTTGCTTTCCTTCTTTTATTCTTTAAAGTTTGTTTGTCTGCAGTTTGAGACATTAAAACCTCCATCAGACAGGAAGCAGGATTTTCTGGTTCTGGTCCTGGTGGTTTTTCCAGTCAGCTGAGAGGACCCTGATCCTCCCAGCTGGTCCTCTCAGATTTACTCGTTCTTTTATCCATCGCTGTAAAATCCCTCTCTGATGTTTTTCTTCACCTCTGTGAACACTTGACATGGTTCAGAGGGATTTATTTTGAAAGGATTTGGGAGCAGGAAGCAGTAAATCAGAGCTTTTATTTCCTTATTTCTGTCTTTTTTAAATCGTTCTCTCTTTTCTTTCTTAACTTTGTTCTGTTCTTTCATTACTTTTTTCTCTTTCCTCTTCTCTTTTCCTTCTCTCATCCTTTCCTTCCTTTCATCTTTCTGTATAGTTTTCTTATTTCCTTCTTACATCCTTGTTCGTTCCTTCTTCACTTCCATTCCACATTCTTCCTTCTTTCCTCCTGTCATTCTTCCTTCCTTCATGCATCCTTTCCTTTTTCCTCCCTTCCTTGAATTTGTATCTTTTCTTTCTTTCATTTCTAACCATCTTTTCTCCTTCCATTCTTCCCCATTTTCCTTTGTTCTTTGTCTCTTTCTTATTTCCTTACATCTTTCCTTCCTTCTTTCTCTTACTTTTTTCTTCCTCATGCCCTTCCTGCCTCTCCATTAATGCTTCCTTCCCTTCCTTCCCTTTCTTACTTTTTGATCTTTTCTTCCCTCCTTCCTCCTTTCTTTCATTTCTTCACTCTTTCCTTCCTCCTTGCGTCCTTCTTTCTTTGCTTCCTTATTTGGTTCCCTCTCGCTTCCCTCCTTCTTTGCTTCCTTCTTTCCTGTTCTTCTTTCTTCCTTTGTTCGTCTGTATCTCTTTATTTCCTTCTAACATCCTTCCTTCTTTCCCTCCTTCCTTTATTCATTTTTCCTGCCCTCCCTCTGCATCATTCTTTCCTTAGTTCCTTATTTCCTTCCTTTATTCTACCTTCTGCTTTCCATGAGTCCTTCCTCCCTTTCCACTGTCTTCTTTTAATATTTCCTTCCCTCTTTCTTTCCTTTCGTCATCTGTTCTTTCTGTAGCTCTGTCTTCTTTCCTCTGTTGCCTCTTCCTTTGTTTTTTCTTTCCTTCATTATTTTTCTCTTTATGCAGAAACTTCAAACAGTCTTTTTTATAGAAGCTGAAGGTTGAAACAACAGACTCCAGATCAGTTAAAGTTAGAAACAGGAGACCAGGACATGATCTGAGCTCTGATCCTGGTTCTGATCTGAGCTCTGATCCTGGGTCTGATCCTGGTTCTGATCTGAGCTCTGATCCTGGGTCTGATCCTGGTTCTGATCTGAGCTCTGATCCTGGGTCTGATCTGAGCTCTGATCCTGGGTCTGATCCTGGTTCTGATCTGAGCTCTGATCCTGGGTCTGATCCTGGTTCAGCTGCAGGTTGTTGTTATTGTTGTTGTTGTTTAAATATTAAAGGAGACACAGATCAGAGAGCAGGAAATACTTCACTACTTTTTTTTTCTTTCTTTACTTCTTTAACCCTTTTTCTTATTTCATTCACTCGATTTTCGTCTTCCCTTCCTCCTTTGTTTTCCTCTATACCTTCCTTCCTTTCCCTCGTCTCCTCTTCATTGATTTCTTATGTCTATGATATGATATAATACCTAATAATATGATATCATACAATAATAACAATAATGTGTGTGTGCAGATCACAGCAGAGGAGCTGACGGGGAACGACGACTATATCGAGCTCTCGTTCAGCGCCAGGAAACTGGACGACAAGGTAACAGCTCTGTGTTATCTGCAACTTTAGCATCCTGCGTCTCTTTGTGGTTGTCTTATGTCTCTTAGTAGGTGTTTGTGTCCCTTTATAATCATGTTGTGTCTTTTTGTAGTTCTCTCTATGCAGCTGTTTAACATCTCTTTGTAGTTGTTTTGCGTCTCTTTGTAGTTGTTTTGTGTCTCTTTGTGTTTTTTTGCCCCTATTCATAGTCGTCAGGCCCGTTATATCTATATGCAGCTGTTTAACATCTCTTTGTAGTTGTTTTGCGTCTCTTTGTTGTTGTTTTGCGTCTCTTTGTGGTTGTTTCGTGTCCATCAATGTAAAAAGGGATTCAGTGAGAAAAGAGAAACACTACAATTTGTGAATGTTTCTAAAATTTCAGAGGTATTGCAGCAACTTCACCGAGGTTGATTGTGTGCTTTGTTGCCAGTTAAAGATCTCTGTGGCCAGTCTGAATAGCCAAAGTATTTCACATGCTGTCAAATAAAGATGTCTGTATCAGCTGTTATTTTCCCTCTCCACTAACCAGGCTGTCAGCAAAAACAGTATGCTGCTGCTCAAACAAGGAGCCATATCCTGAAATAATATTGTGTAGTGTGTATGTGTTTTAGTCAACCGTTTCTCTCTAACAGTCAGTGTGTGTTGGTGTTTGCAGGACTTCTTCAGTAAATCTGACCCCTTTCTAGAGATCTACCGGCTGAACGATGACGCCACGCTGCAGCTCGTCTACAGAACTGAGGTAAAATCCACATTATACCATATAATGTATACCTATAATATAATTTATACACAGGGACATCACAAACCAACACTGTGATCCCAAACGTCCTATCTCCTCGTTGCCTTGTTTTGAATCATATATTTCACGCATGAAGATCTGTATGGAAATGGCAAAATTTAATGAAACTTCCTCAAACTGTGAAAAATGTTTTGTTTTTTGTTTTTGATGCGTTGTTGTGTTAAGTGGATCATAGAAACACCTTGCTGAATAAGTTCTGACATAACAAACATTGAACTCACGTGATCGATCAGCTGTTTCTGCTGCTGGTGTCTTCTCACATACGGTATATACGGTATTAATATGGTCTGAAACATGACCAGTACTAGCTGACACGAAGGAACAAGTGCAACAACTAAAGGCCTCTCTCCATTTCTCTCTCTATAGATGGTTAGATGACCAAGCTCATTTGTTTTCTTTCTGGTTTGTGACCTCTACCTCTTCTGTCAGTTTACTGGCAGATTACAACAATATGTAGCCTAGCGCACCAACTACTGACCAAACTGTTGCTGTCCTGTGCCTAATTTAAGTTTCTTTTTTTGTGGCATCGCTTAAAATTAGTTTGACAATTGAATCGAAACACGACTACTGAGTCTTCCTCGCTGAGTCCTCAGCTGTACAATCTATCTGTAACCTATAGCTTACATGCTTGGATACCCAATGAGTCCTGCTATGTTCTAGCCGTACTGTAAACTGTATTTTAATATGTACTTCACTAAAAGTCAAGGCCATGACCCCTTTTGGGGCAAAGAAAACACAGGAATCCATAGATGTCAATGGGATTTGAACTATGACTTTAATTTTGACAAGTTTATATTCATTAATCTCTGGTCTGGTATATGCTATAGCTTGGAGCCATAAAGACCATGCTGGTCTGGTCTACAGCTTGGAGCCATAAAGACCATGCTGGTCTGGTATATGCTATAGCTTGGAGCCATAAAGACCATGCTGGTCTGGTCTACAGCTTGGAGCCATAAAGACCATGCTGGTCTGGTATATGCTATAGCTTGGAGCCATAAAGACCATGCTGGTCTGGTCTACAGCTTGGAGCCATAAAGACCATGCTGGTCTGGTCTACAGCTTGGAGCCATAAAGACCATGCTGGTCTGGTTTACAGCTTGGAGCCATAAAGACCATGCTGGTCTGGTCTACAGCTTGGAGCCATAAAGACCATGCTGGTCTGGTCTACAGCTTGGAGCCATAAAGACCATGCTGGTCTGGTCTACAGCTTGGAGCCATAAAGACCATGCTGGTCTGGTCTACAGCTTGGAGCCATAAAGACCATGCTGGTCTGGTCTACAGCTTGGAGCCATAAAGACCATGCTGGTCTGGTATATGCTATAGCTTGGAGCCATAAAGACCATGCTGGTCTGGTCTACAGCTTGGAGCCATAAAGACCATGCTGGTGTGGTCTACAGCTTGGAGCCATAAAGACCATGCTGGTCTGGTCTACAGCTTGGAGCCATAAAGACCATGCTGGTCTGGTCTACAGCTTGGAGCCATAAAGACCATGCTGGTCTGGTCTACAGCTTGGAGCCATAAAGACCATGCTGGTTTGGTCTACAGCTTGGAGCCATAAAGACCATGCTGGTCTGGTTTACAGCTTGGAGCCATAAAGATCATGCTGGTCTGGTCTACAGCTTGGAGCCAGATCTATTAGATCTTTTATGGACATGGCAGGGGAACAGATCAGAGATCAGTGTTTTTGGATTACAGCAACTCTTACTACTGTTAGCGGTTTGTTTAAAGTAGAAGCTTGGAGACGTGTTTCAGCTTCTTCTGTTTACTCTGCTACCGTCTATGAGGAACGCGGGACTGGTGGTCGTGAGAGTCTACTCTGGTGATGTAGAGAAGCAACAGTTTTGAGGTTTATTTGGGCACCTGAAAAATCTACCTGCTACCTTTATACAGTTCGTGAAGAATAAATATAAAATGGACCTCAGTGTGTGAATTCATCACTTATCAAAGACCTTGATTTTTATTCAGCTGAAGTTCGCTGTTTTAGATGAGAAGTGTAATTATCTCTGAAGGACGCTCCATCATTTCAACAACCTTCATGTCTCTCCCTCAGACGGTGATGAATAATCTGAACCCGGTGTGGAAAACCTTTAAAGTTTCTCTCAATTCGCTCTGCAGCGGAGACCATGAACGCAAGCTGCAGGTACACACACACACACACACACACACACACACACACACACACACACACACACACACACACACGTGTCTCTTGTATCAGTCGATGGACGTCGTGGCTCCAGTCTAAATGTGGACGTCTGATTGGCTGCAGGTCAAACTGACAGCTGGATAGACAGCAAGAAAACCTTCACGTTTATTGATTTTTAATTTTATCCATCATTGTTTAGAGGAGTGGACACTGTTACGAGAGGAGAAAATAAGAAACTAAATTATATTAATATCACATACATGTTTTAATGTGCTTCTTTATTTATTTATTTTGTATTAATTCCCTTATATATTTACACTTGTGTTTAATTTTCGCTTTTATTCATTCATTTATTTATTTTTTCATGTATCTATCCATTTAGCATTATTTATTTATTTATTTGTGCATTTATTATTAATTTATGTGTACATTTATTTTTTATGTATTTTGTTTATTTTTGAATGTACATATTTATTTATTTAAAAATACAAACAGTAGTAGCTCATTATTTCTTTATTTCTAGTTACTTGACACCTGTTTCTTCACCTTTATTTATTTAAACAATGAAATGTGACATAAATTAATACTTGTTTTAATTTGCTTTTTTATTTATCTTTGTATTAATTTCCTTATTGATTTTATTCTGTTTAATTTTTAATTTATTTCTACACTCATTTTTGTTTGTATTTATTTATTCGTTTGTGCATGTATTTCATTTTCATTTTTATTAAAAACATTTTAAAATATATTTTTGCATTATTTATTTCTATATTTTAAAACACAAACAATTATTGTTGCTGGCACATTTAGATGTGATGACGTCCACACAGATAAAAAAAATAAAAAATTGAAAATTTAAAGTACATAGAGCAGTGTACGGCACGTGGGTCAAAAACCCCAGACTACACCCAGAAGGCACTTGTTCATGCCCCGTGTGAAACCAAAAGTCAACGTTGAGTTATTTGTCACGTAACTTGTGTACTTAAGTTACAGCACTTCTATAGTTATTTTAACTCAAACTGCCATCTTTTCCTAAAGCTAACTCTGTAGTTTTATTTTGAAAAGACTGGAGTGGAAATTGACACATGCACATGTTAATGGGCATTCGTAGGAAAATGCACAAAAAATACATTGTTGAAAGTAGTGCTAGCATCATGAAAAAAGAGAAATTTGTGTCTATGTACACCAATCAAATACATTTTATTTTGTCACTAATTCATGAACTCCCGTCTGCCTGAGGAGATTATGTGTTCGGTCGACTGTCTGTCTGTCCTCAGCTAACCTCTCACTGGACTCATCAGCATGAATTTTTTTATGACTGCTCAAGATGTGTGAAATCGATTTGCTCTAGGAGCTCTTGTGGCTGCGATGATTTACACTTTTTGAAAAACATTTTTGGACTGTTTTATACCGTCGTTGACTGCTGACTGTTCACTACACTTAACTAGCCTTCAGTGGCCACAAATGATCAAGTGGTTGTTGCTGACACACCTGACAGAGATCTGTGCTCTACTGCACACTTGTCAATCCTCCTATTTTCCCTAATATTGACTATTCTCCCTCCTATTGTCATTGCCCTCTCCCGGTTTCCTCCCAACGTCACAGTTCTCCCGTATTTCTTCTGATTTATGACCGTTTTTCACACTTTTTTCCTTTTCGTTATCTCAACTCAACTGTACAGCATTTACAAAATTTCCAAAAATGTCAATGTCAAAAAATCACAAAAAAGTGGAAAATGTCCAAAACAAAGGCACAACAAAGTCAGTTACTGGCATCATATAAACAGAACCTAATAATCCATTGGTACACTAGCTTGTCATAAGGAGGTTAAAAACACTCCAAACTTGTCTAAATTTTTTAGTAAAACAGTCATTCCATTTAAAGTCCCTTGACCTCTACCTCCAAATGTAATGTAAATGTTCTCTGGTTCCCACCATCTCCCCTTTACACATCCCACTTAATATAATCACATCAGTTTATCAAGTCATAGTCAAGTCAGCACTCTGACACACTGCGCTGTTTCCTGTTGGGCTGCTCTTTTTCATGTTATGATTTGAGCATATTTTTTATGCTGAATGCAGAACCTGTGAGGGTTTCTGGACAATATTTGTCATTGTTTTGTGTTGTTAATTGATTCCCAATAATAAATATATACATACAGTTGCATAAAGCAGCATATTTGTTCACTCCCATGTTGATAAGAGCATTAAATACTTGACTAAACTCCCTTTAAGGTACATTTTGAAAAGATAAAAAATGTGTGATTAATTTGTTTGATAAATTTTTTATTATTACCCAGATATAAACTAAGAAATTTAGTTATCAGAGATTTACTCAAGTTCAACCAACAGGCAAATGGTTCAATATTTCTGATGTGTGATGAAAGGAACCAAAGACCCCCCCCCCCCCCCCCCCCCTTTTTTTAAACCCCCCCTTTTTTGAGTTTCCAACGTTCCTGGGTATTCATACTACTCATTTCAAATGTTAAATATTGGTTCTATATTTCTTATGTGTTTGGGAACCCAGAGGACAGATGATGACACTGTCACATGGGAGCGAACGATAACCAACAGAGAACTAAGTTGACTGAAGAAGGAGGGACAACCACCGCCGTCATGGCGGCCGTGGCTAATGCATGAGCTAAAGCTAAACGTGAAGCTTAAAGGAGTAGTAAGGTGGAGCTCAGAGATGGAGGTGTTAATGTGTCTCCATGACTTCATCCATCCATCCATCATCAATTTTCAATACAAAGTAAAAACTCATTCTTCCTGCCTGTTGTCAGCCATCGTCATTTGTTTACACTAAAGTCACACTTGATTGTCAGATATTTTGTGAGATTTCTGTTCCTGTTAGTGGGGACTCTTGTCCTCTTCTGTTAGTGGTTGGTGGCTGTTTGGGTCAAATCGTTGATCTCCACACATTATAGGAACCAAACAGTTAAATTTAACACAACATGTCGTTATGTGTGAGCTCTCTCACTTTTTACACATCTGGTGAAATGTGGCTGGTATGAAGTCAGAGGATGTGCAGGTGAAACACTAACAGAGCCAAACGAAGTGTACGGGGAGACTAAGCTGGCAGCTGATATGGTGACTAGAGGACTGGTCCCAGGTGCTCCCAGTCAGCCCGAGTGGACGGCCCCGCCTCCCAGTGACCTGAACCTGCAGCCTGTCAGAGACTGAAACTACTACATGAAAGAGGAAACGTTGGACCAGTTTAACTGGCGTCGTCACACATCAACATCAGCAGTCCGACCTCATATTCCTCATTACTGTTTACATCTCACTGCAGCTCTTTGATAAAACACATTACAGACACAGAAAACACAACACATGTTCTTATAAATAGAAGCTGACAGTTCACAAAGGTGCACAGGTGAGCACGTCGCACTGTGACAGGAAGTAGATTAATGATGACACAGCGGGGGGGATTTATGTAGTCGTCTCTGTGGATGTCGTGTCCTGGAGTTGTTGTCGCTGTTGATCTGTTGTGGCTTAATATTCCTTCAACATCAACTTAATGTGGTTTAAATGCAGCACGTTGTGATGTTGTTGTTCTGACTGTGGCATTCTGCTGACGGTAGGTATCATGAAATATATCATATATAATTATTATAGGCATCATCAAAGTCTTCATGTAATAAAAAGAAGCGTAACTACATCCAACAATATGGAGTCACAGGAGCGCCATAAAAAAGAATAAATCTGTAAATCTGAAATTAATATCAAAATAAACATTTAAAGAAATAGACAGAAAAAATATACATTAAAACATGCATATATATTTTATATATCAAAATGTATAAATTAATATATACAGAAATAAATCAATAAATACATTAACATACTTTTTAAAATTAATTTCTTTGTTATTTCTCTTTATATTTTTACTTTTTGTATTTACTTATTTATTCTTTCATTTATTCCTCTTTACATTTAGACATTTATTCATTATTTTATTTATTTTCCTTAATATTTCCATTTTATGTATTTTTTTATTTATTCTTCTTTATTTTTCCTACATTGGTTTATTTATATATTTATTTATTCGTCTTTACATATTCACATTTTTCTTTTTTCTTTTTTAATTAAAAAAACTTCACTTTATATCTTCACATTTATTTATTTTATTTATTTCTCTCTACATTTTCAAATTTTTGGATTTGTTCTCATATTTATTCCACTTTATTTTTCCACATTTATTTATTTTCTTATCTATTTGTCTTTATATTAAAAAATATATATATTCTTTTATTTATTCCTCTTTATATTTTCACATGTATTTTCTTCATGGCACTCATATGACTCCATATATCACTGAGGTGACAATTAAAATTAATCAAATTAATTTCATCAATTCGGTCACAACTCAACAACAATATGAAATAAAATATAAATATCGACAATATCTATTGTTTTGAATTAATAATTAATGAACGGCTGGTCTCTCTTCTTAGTTGACCTCAGAGTGAAACTTTCTTTATGTAACCAGGCAACAAATCTTCATTCAACAGTTTTTTGTTTGTTTTCCTACAAATGTCCGGCAGCACCTGTCGGTGTCCACTTGTTACCTGCATACAGTCTTTTCAAAATAAACCTTCATCTTCACAGGAAACTACGTCCTCAGGTTTAGGCAACAAACACAGGAAGTAACGTTCCCAGAAATCAAGGTTGAATTTTGGTTTCACACGGGACGCGATTGCAACGTAGTCTCACAGCAGTTCAGGAAAGAGTCGCAACATGTTATTTGATTCATGTACAGAGACACAAATTTCCCTTTTTTCATGAGGCTCAGTGCAAATTTCAACCCGGTATTTTTGTGTTTTCTTTTTTTTTACATGACGGGCAACAAATGTTTCAATTTTCAAAATAAAACTACTTAGTTTGTTTTATGAAAAGATGGTAGTTTGGGTTAAAATTACTCCAGAAGTATTATTACAGAGGTTACGTGACAAATAAACCAGCGTTGATTCCTGGCTTCACACGGGACATGAATGCTGGTCACAGTTTTTTTGACTCATCCATCCACCTCCACCTCCATCCACCTCCACCTCCATCCACCTCCACCTCCATCCACCTCCACCTCCATCCACCTCCTCGCTACGCTGCGTTCACTGCTCTTTATACTTCCTGGTTCACAATTACGCGGATTACATAAGAATTGATTTTGGGATAAATACAAATTATTCTTAGTGGGTGTAGCTACAAACCGTGTATGAGACCGGCCTGAACCAGGACGGTGTTTTAAATTCATGCTGTGATTTGATTTCACAATTTCACCAGCAATTATTTGTGTTTGATCTGAAATCTGTTGATGATGGTGTTTTGGCATCTTGCTGTTGCTAATCAATCATGTGCTAATCATCTGTCAATCACTGATTACTGATACTGTCTCTGTAAACAGCCAGAGACAGAAATAACACACAAACAACAGACCGTTTGTCTGTGAGAAGTGATAAATGTAAGTAACGATGAAGAAAATCTGGTCTGAAAGCAGACAAATGTGGATCAGGAGAAACGTTCAGCTGCTGCTAAATAAACGACACAAATACATGTGATTAGGAAAAAGAATAAAACAGATAATCACGTCTGTCTGTGACTCTATGAACATATTGTTTTGCTGTGTGTGAATGCGACATTAACACTCAGGTCTGTTATTATCGCTGCCTCACGCTGTTTCACATTAAAAGCTGCTGTAATAATTCATGTAGCTGATGTTCCTACAGATAGATGGGATGTCTGTGTGCTGTTAGAGGCAGTAATCACAGACATGGAGGAGGGTCTCAGTGAATAATACCTGATTACTTATAGCTTCCCTCACTGCTCCTAGTCAGAGGTTCAATCTCTGGGGCCTCGTTACAGAAACATCCTGTCTGATCTCAGTCAGGGTATTTTGTGTAATGAGGCCTCTGGTGCTCATGTTGTGTCCTGAATAAAAGCCCATGAGCAAGACACCGAGTCAGTTTACTGACTGAACCAACAGCTTCTATTGTTACCAGGTAATGAGACTGAAGATCCATTTTATTAACGTAATGTTGGTCTTGTTGTTATTTCTGTATGTCAATTCACAGTATCAGTATCAGTATCAGTATCGATACCAGTATCATATAAACAGATTTTTTTTTTTACTTTTTTTGACTTTTGTCAAACATTGTTTGGACAATTTTTGGACATTTTTTTGGACAAAACCCCTCGCACAGTCATATATCTGGAGGAAATGAATTTAGGTTAACGTGTTATTATTATAACGTTAATGTTGACTTGGAATAACATAACATACTTATTTTAAGCCAAACCATGATCTTTTAATTTATCATTTAATATTCTCAACATCATTGCAAATGAGACGTTGCTCTCAATGATCTATCAGGATTTAATGAATGAAGGGTACAGTGTGTCACTCTGGACCAGTGGTGTAACACAAACATCTGGTCTGCACATCTGGTATCATACTGTAGTTACTGTGTGTTTTACAGCAGTATTTCAGTTTTCTTCATCAGACTCTGGATGTATAAGACGAAGGCGGAGAGCAAACTCGGCCCAACACTGTATTACTGTATGACAACTACACAGGACTTCACTGTAATCATGTTAAAGTGAATTAGTGCTGAATAAGCGCTAAATCGGTCTGCTGCAACCACAAGTAGATGATTAAATGTTCATTTCTTTCTCGGATGAAGATAAGATAAGATCAGATAAGATATTCCTTTATTGGTCCCACAGTGGGGAAATTCACAAGATCATTTGATCTAAATCTTCAGCTGCTTAAATGGAGGCTAGATTGGTTTCTCGTCTATCTGGCTCCTTGTTTAGGACTTCCTCGGAGGTGTGCACCTCGCTGAGAGTCTGTCCTCTGAATTAGAAACCTGAACCGGGAGATCTCAGCTTTCTGCTGTTTCAGTGGGCTTCCGGTGTGCAAACCTCAGAGCTGCTAATTTATTTTAAATTCTTTCCCTCCAAAGCTGAAAGGACGAAGCTGTGAGTGTGACAGCTCATTAAAACTCTATGGGTTTCCTCTCAGGTAGAAAACTGGTAGTATGTTCTCTTTTTAAACCTCAATGGGTCGCTTAATATGTTAGAGAGGAGGAGGAGGAGGAGAAGAAGAAGAAGAAGACGAAGAAGAAGAAGAAAAAGCAGTAGTTCTGATGTTCAGTTTAATGAGGAGTTACATGCAACACACTAATGTATTCATAGAGTAACATAATTAAACATGCACAGTCATCCACGCTGGATCTAATTGGCTCGCTCGCCCACTTGAATCCTGTTGACCTTAACGAGAGAGAGAAACAACATTTAAACCTCCTCCACTTTATCATCCTGTCTGTTGGTCCCCACCAGTCTCCCCTCTACAGACATGTCCACTTTATGATAATCACATGCAGTAAACGTGTTATTGTCTCTAAACAGTCTTGAATTTCATAAAGTGCATATAACTATAAAGCTGAGACTCTTGTGGATCCAGTGAGTCCAAATGTATTCATGTGTGATGATGTTAGTCCCCATAGGAGCCATTTCATTGTAGTGAGACCATTTTTGAAGCTTGAGCTATAAACTGACCTGTGGTGACCTCTGGGATAATCACAGCCTCATGAAGCTTTACAGCCACAA
The DNA here is from genome assembly GCA_947000775.1 of Pterois miles. Taxonomy (NCBI): domain Eukaryota; kingdom Metazoa; phylum Chordata; class Actinopteri; order Perciformes; family Scorpaenidae; genus Pterois; species Pterois miles. Next base: position 5,334,972 of record CAMQGK010000568.1, on the reverse strand, counting down.
ACTAGAGACCTGGAGCATTCAGAGGATGGATGACGTTACCAGGTAGACTGACAATAAGGGGGTTTCTGAGCGGTTTCCACAACACAAGCGGTCATTTCCAAATGTCAAAAGTTTTTGATCCCAAATCACAATATGGCTTTTTCTACGGTGTTCCTCAGGGTCTTGGTGTCTTAATGTGGGATTTTGGAGGGATTATTGATCATTTTTATCAGTTCTCCAGAGGTAAAAAATGGTTTTAATCCAATAAACTTTCAAAGCGTACATGGATCATACAATCCCAGTTAGTGTCGCAGTAAACACACAGATGGTTAACGTAAACTACGGTATATGCCGACTCCACACATGGAGATTATATAGTAAAGTTTCAGCATTTTTTTTTTTGTAAGACTGTCAAACTTAATGTGATAACGTGTTAACGCAAATTCAGCAATGCCATTAATTTCTTTAATGCAATAACGCAACTTGTGATTTTTAGTGAGGCAAAACTGTCATGTCCATTTTCAAAGGGGTCTCTTGACCTCTGACCTCCAGATATGTGGATGTAAATGGGTTCTCTGGGTCCCCACCAGTGTCTCCTTTACAGACATGCCCACTTTATGATAATCACATGCAGTTTGGGTCAAGTCATAGTCAAGTCAGCACTCTGACACGCTGACAGCTGTTGTTGCCTGCTGGGCTGCAGTTTGCCATGTTATGATCTGAGCATTTTTTTATGCTAAATACAGAACCTGTGAGGGTTTATTTTGTGTTGTTAATTGATTTCCAATAATAAATATGTACATACATTTGCATACAGCAGCATATTTGTCCATTTGTTGACAAGAGTATTAAATACAAAACGTGTGATTCATTCACAATCAATTACGATTAACTATTTAAATCCATTGACAGTCCTAATGTTTTTGTTTATGACTGATGGCTATAAATGTAAATTGTATGTGGCCAGGAGCAGAGAAGAAATGCTGTCCCCCATTGGCTTGCCTCAGGTATTACAGATTTAAAGACATTTGTGCAGCTAGACTGTAACAGAAACTGGTTATATAAGAGGATAATTCAACATTCAGTATGATCTATCTTGTGTACCACAGCTTCACGTTTTAAAGATAGAAATGTATGAGAAAAGTTGTGGGTAATATACGTACCATTACATACGCATGACGTGCGACGGTGTTGTCGGACCGTGATGAGGATTACATGTACTTCATGTTGCTGTAGCGCCACCGACCGTGACACTAATTTGTTGTGAGATTATATGTTCACATGTCAACGGCTCTACGCTGCCTTCAAGGATTTCTATGCGAGATAAAGGAGATGTATTTACATATTGGGATTTATGATATGAAAATATAAAACCACCAGACTGAGAACTGGAGCATGAGTGTGTGTGTGCTCTGTAAATTCATGAGATGGTGGTCTTCTTCTCTCGCTCAGAGCCTGTCAGCGTTCTTCTTCACGCCCTCCGATCTGTTTTTCATGAATTCTGTCAAACTGTCCTCGTCTGATTTATTCTCTTCCTGTCGCTCGTTGTGGGCCCAGCGCTGCCCACTGGTTCCACTGGGAGGACTCGTCATGTGGATGGAGGGTCCAGTCAGGGCCGCATGATTATTTTGATCAATATTTCTATCATGATCATTTATCATTACTCATTGATTTTCGTGACAACATATTTTTATTCACATTAAAATGAACAGAGCGCTGGTTTCACTGCCATGCTGTGCTACATCCCTGGTGCACGTTGAGAGCAAAATTAGCAACATCAAGAGGCTAGATAAACAATTTTATGCTTTCAATTTGATCCTACACACATTGATTATATAGATAATATCTATATCCCAAAATGGAAGCCAAAACATCTGGATCACCGGCTGGTGGCCGTTAATTAAGATCAGGAAGCACTTTTTTGATATATATTTGATATGTAGCAGAGTTTTCTACGAGCATTTTAATCGTCAATATTGCAGTCAATCATGTTCATTTAATTGTGGGAAGCCAAAATCATGACCGCGATTAATGTTTGATTCATTTTGCAGCCCTATGTCCAGTAGGACTTTTGTTCCAGTGTATTTTAACTAAGGTTCTACATACCTTAATTTTGATTTCACATTTTAACACAGATGATAGTAAAATGTCTGTTTTCACTAGATATCAAACTACTGTCAGCTTTGTAATATTGATGTTTTCCTTGTTTCTTCAATTATTTTAACATAGATAAAAAAGGTTATAATTTAGACATAATTTGAATCAAATCTCCAGGAAGAGTTTGTTAAAGTACAGAACCTGGGAAAAGGCAAAAATGCCATCAAACTGCATTCAGTTCATGACTGATTCAAAATGGCTGACTTCCTGCTGGGTTAAGGACACACCTCCAAGAGGCTTTTTTGTACGTCTGGACATGATAAATATACCTACCAAATTTCATACATTTACATGAAATTCAAATTATTAACTTAACAGAAACAAAATATATTTTCTGTAAAATCTCATTCATTTCAAAACGTCCAAACAGAGAAAATTAATGAAGCAAGACTTGATTTATTGTAGTAAACAGACTGGTGATCTTCATCAGTAACAACAGACGTCTAATTAGAGAAAAACCTTGAAATGAACCAACGTTATGAGACTGAATGATAATTACTGTAATTAGTGTGACGCAGGTTCAGTTAACGGCACAGTAACTACCTGACATCTCTCCTCAGATATGATGATTCTCAGATATTCAGTGTTTGTGGTTTTCATCTGTTTATGGGGTGTCTCTGTTTTTCTGTCCACCAGTGCACCGTGTGGGACTGGGACTCAAACGGGAAACACGACTACATCGGCGAGTTCGAGGCCACGTTCAAAGAGATGAGAGGAGCCATTGACGGACGACAGGTACAAGTCATTCACATCGAGTCTTAGAGTCAGAGTCTAGAGTCTTACAGGCTTATAGTCTTAGAGTCTAGAGTCTCATAGTCTAGAGTCTTACAGGCTTATAGTCTTAGAGTCTAGTCTTATAGTCTTAGAGTCTAGAGTCTTAGAGTCTAGAGTCGTATAGTCTAGGGGTCTTACAGTCTTATAGTCTAGAGTCTTACAGTCTTATAGTCTTAGAGTCTAGAGTCTTATAGTCTAGTCTTACAGGCTTATAGTCTTAGAGTCTGGAGTGTCATAGTCTAGAGTCTTACAGTCTTATAGTCTTAGAGTCTAGAGTCTTATAGTCTAGTCTTACAGGCTTATAGTCTTAGAGTCTAGAGTGTCATAGTCTAGAGTCTCATAGTATTACAGTCTTAGAGTCTTATAGTCATAGTCTAGAGTCTTATCGTGTTAAGAGTCTGGACTGTTATAGTCTAGAGTGTGTGAACATGAAGGACTGGTTTTTGTCAATGGCTCTTGGTTTTTGGCCGTCATGTTGTTTTTTGGCCTTCGCCATGTTGGTTGTTGTCAGTCGCCACGTTGGTTTTTGTTGACATATTGTTTTTTGTCAGTCACCATGTTGGTTTTTGGTCGTTTATTCTGAAGTGACATAAGAGGGTGGACTCGTTACAATTAACTCTGATGAACTGAAAGCACACTGTAAAAAAGTGAAAGTACCAATTAGCATTTAGTACTGCCTCACAGAGCTGCTAACATGGCTGTAGTCTGAGTTATTGTTTCCCTCTGAGCTAAAATGTCTCCAGCTGAACACAGTTTGACATCAGTCGTTACCATTTGACCGGCATTAGCTTCCCTGTAGCTGCGTCACTAGCGAGACTACAAACCACAGGTAGCAGCGGACCTTAACCCAGGGAGGTTTAAGAAGAAATGACTTGATCTCTGCCAGGTCCTTCAGCTCCAGGATTCTATTAAAGTGCTAATTAACAGTGTGACCACCCTTTAAAAACGCACCTTTGGGGCCGTACAGTTTATGAAGACAGACGGTGTAATTATTCGATATGGCGCTGGCAGAGGCAGAGCTAATGAAGACGCAGCTGTCGAGAAGAAGAGCTGCTGGACAGACGCTAATTAAAATGCTCTCCGTTAACGGCATTGTGTTTCCAAATACTCGGGTTGTGTGTTTTCTCTGGAAACGACAACACACGGTTGAAAAGACACTAACAATGTGAGCCCATTGAGCAGAGACGCTCCCTCTCAGCTGTCTCATTATCAGTGACGAGGACTTGGATATTTTCACTGTAGTGATCCTCTGTGACGGTCTGATGAAGTGATGCCACAGTTTTCATTAACCCGTCCTCCTTCAGAGCCTCGCCTCCTCCACAATTAAAAGTAAAATACATCTTCTGAGGCTCAAAACAATCAAACATGAATTGAAGATGATGAATGCATCTTTTATTTTACTGTCACCTGGATCAGGACAAAGTCATCCTCATGTTGTCCTCACCATGTGACAGGATGACACACTGTGGCTCTGCTGATCTCAAACCAACAATATGCTAGTCCGTCTCTCAATACTGTCTGACTTTGTGTCTGTGGCTCTCAGCTCCGAGCCCACTGGTTCCTACTGAAGATGTTAATTTTCTTTGTGTTGTGCAGGACCTGAAAAGTGTGAATATGTGCTTCGTTATCCTTCAGTGTAGGATTCAAACCACAAAGACTCCAATGGAGTTGTTGGACAGAGATTGGGGAGAGGTACCTTTCTATCTCGGGCAACAAAAAGTAAAAGGTTGTTTGAAGTTTGGTGATTTATGCTTTATTCAGGCTACACTATGTTTCTGTCCGTTAAGATGGTCGCTGTCTCGACTTCAAGGAAGAAGAATGTAATGAAAGGATGATGGTGCGTTTGATTCTGACTGCGCTGAGGTCGGAAAAGCCTAAACGAAGGAAGAAATGCTAACTGTGATGTTTCCTTCATTTACAGTTTCTCCTGCAGCTGTCTTGTTTTTTGTCCGTCATCATCTTGGTTTTTGACGTTGCCATCTTGTTTTTTTGGCCGTCGTTATCTAGATTTTTGGCCGTCATCATCTTGGATTTTGGCTGTCTCCATCCGGATTTTACTTTGTCGCCAATTTGGTTTTTGGCCGTCATAATCTTGAATTTTGACCGTCCTCCACCGCCTCCACCAACCCTCCTTCCCGCCCTGAACAGACTCACAATATTAATACTACGTCACTGCTCCAACCGTCCAATAACAGCACTCGTGGGTTTACATTGGAGTTAGTTGAAAGCCCGGTTCAGCACATGCTGTTGCTAAGGATGCATCTGTATGTTGGTTTCTGATGTTGAGGGGCGCTTCCCAATCGGCAGTATTTAATGAATAGGCAGTGAGAACAAGTTGGGAATACATATGAATTACACTACTATACTTTTTATAGGTATAAGTTCAAACAATGAATGAGAACAGCCTGCTATGATACACTACACAGGGTGAAAATAATACATTTTTGTTCCTGACGCCCTACATCTGTTAAGGGTTCGGGCTATTACCCAGCTGATATCGTGCATTAATGACTCGCAGGGCTAACCGTTAGGTCAGTCAGTAGCTTCTCTCCACTTTCCTAATTACAACTGATTGGTCAGAGCTGCAGTCACCTCCATCTGTAAACCCACTGAAACATCTTTTTATCCCTGTTGTCATCCAGCAGAGGAGAAGAAACAATGAGAGCAGTCAGTCAAATCCCATCGGGGAACCCCCCCTTCTCTCTTCTTCTTTGGTTTTATTTATTGGCCTCCTTCCTGAGCTGACAGTTGGCTCCTGACCGGCGACACAGAAACAAGAATCCCTTAGAGCTGAAGCCTCCAGGGAGCTCTTTGTTCATCCTCCTTCATCCATCTAACCGGACACAAATAGAGTCTGAACCGCTGTGTGTCACCTGGTCTCCACAGTTACATGTAATAGAGTCAGAGTGAATCCTCGGCGGTCTTGTTTGGGCAGCTGAAGGATCGACTTCGGCTCAGAGGGTTTGTGGTTAACATGGCTGTCTCACAGCTATGTGTCCACCACAGGAGGAGGTTCAGAGCCTCAATGATTTGGGGGGAAATATGTAATTATGACTTTTATGAGATTAGATATAATTACTTTAGACTAATTAGATTCTAAGTCATTTATATTTCAGAGCCATGGTCGGGGCCATAGATTCTAACTTACTGATGTTTCAGAGCCGTGGTCGGGGCCATAGATTCTAACTTACTGATATTTCAGAGCTGTGGTCGGGGCCATAGATTCTAACTTACTGATATTTCAGAGCCGTGGTCGGGGCCATAGATTCTAACTTACTGATATTTCAGAGCCGTGGTCGGGGCCATAGATTCTAACTTACTGATGCTTCAGAGCTTTGGTCGGGGCCATAGATTCTAACTTACTGATATTTCAGAGCCGTGGTCGGGGCCATAGATTCTAACTTACTGATGTTTCATAGCCGTGGTCGGGGCCATAGATTCTAACTTACTGATGTTTCATAGCCGTGGTCGGGGCCATAGATTCTAACTTACTGATGTTTCAGAGCCGTGGTCGGGGCCATAGATTCTAATTTACTGATATTTCAGAGCCGTGGTCAGGGCCATAGATTCTAACTTACTGATATTTCAGAGCCGTGGTCGGGGCTATAGATTCTAACTTACTGATATTTCAGAGCCGTGGTCGGGGCCATAGATTCTAACTTACTGATATTTCAGAGCCATGGTCGGGGCCATAGATTCTAACTTACTGATGCTTCAGAGCTTTGGTCGGGGCCATAGATTCTAACTTACTGATATTTCAGAGCCGTGGTCAGGGCCATAGATTCTAACTTACTGATATTTCAGAGCCGTGGTCGGGGCCATAGATTCTAACTTACTGATATTTCAGAGCCGTGGTCAGGGCCATAGATTCTAACTTACTGATATTTCAGAGCCGTGGTCAGGGCCATAGATTCTAACTTACTGATATTTCAGAGCCGTGGTCAGGGCCATAGATTCTAACTTACTGATATTTCAGAGCCGTGGTCGGGGCCATAGATTCTAACTTTCTGATATTTCAGAGCCGTGGTCGGGGCCATAGATTCTAACTTACTGATATTTCAGAGCCATGGTCGGGGCCATAGATTCTAACTTACTGATATTTCAGAGCCATGGTCGGGGCCATAGATTCTAACTTACTGATATTTCAGAGCCGTGGTCAGGGCCATAGATTCTAACTTACTGATACTATCATCATCATCACAGCAGCACCTGCAGCAGCATCATCGTCAAACAGCTAATTGTCTTCTCAGGCAGAGACAGACTATGACTGTGACACAAAAACACAGAAACCTCTGAGGTGGTGTTACACAGAATAATGTCATGTTATGTAATCAAACACACACACACACACACACACACACTGAAGAGGACTAACAAGTGTCTGTAAACACTCATTCATCAGCTGTTACCGGTAACATTCAATCATATTCATGCAGGTGTTGAATCTGCTTTGCCAGTTTGTCTCCATGCATCAAATATCATGGTTTCCTTCTCTCTTCATTGTTCTGGTTCTGGATTAGCTTAGCCCAGCTAGCACTCAGGTGACGGCAGTAAAACATACAGAAATGAGCATGGGATATTGAGACAAGAATGAGTTTGTAAAAGCTTAGTTAGCTTTAGGAAAAGACTGCGGTTTGAGTTAAAATAACACCGAAAGGGGTGTAACTTAAATACAGAAGTTACACAACAAAAACTACTTAGTTAGGTTTAGGAAAAGATTGTGGTTTGGGTTCAAATGAATTAATTCTTAAAACTTCCTGGTTCACTATTACGTGGATTACATCTGAACTGATTTCAAGCTGACCATTACAAAAAAGGGAAATTTGTGTCTATGTACAAAAAACAATACATTGAATTTCATAAATTCATGAACCGCTGTGTGAATGGGCTGATTATACTGTATATAGTGTATACTGTTTATAGAGAAAGACAACCTGAAAATAATTTGCTAATAATAATGAATAAAATTGTTTGTGTTTTCAGGTGCAATGGCCGTGCATAAACTCCAAATACAAAGTGAAGAAGAAGAATTACAAGAACTCTGGGATCGTCATTCTGAACCAGTGCAAGGTGACTGACCGACTCATTAAAACACTTTATTCCTGTCCCTTGTCCTTTTTATTGTGATGTGCAAGATGTGTATTCCCAAACTGCGAATCATTACAGCATAAACAGCTTTTCCTGGCATACAGGAAACAAAAAGAGGAGATTACAGCCTGTGTCATGTGCACAATGCAGCACTAGAGGCTGTGAAATTAGTAAAATTACCATTTTTTGTATGTATGTAATAGGGTTGGGACAGTTCATTTGTCTCCTGGTTCGATACTATCATGATACTTGGCCGCTGATGTGATATGTATTGTCATTTTTAAGTATTGTGATTTATTGGGATTTTTGTTCATCTTTTTAAACACCAGACCATACGACCATGGGACAAAGTCGAATCATACACTTCTTGGGACTTTTACTTAAAATATCTAAATTATTCCAGTAAAAACGTTTGATTTACTTTAGTACTTTACTTCCTCTAACTTCTCCAAGGTGGTCTCTAGCTCTCCATCAGCTCTGTTCTCTTTATCCATCCATGATCAGCTCCATCGGGGCTGTTTGAATGTATTTAACATAAATGTCAGTATATGGTGCTCTACAGTTGTAGCGTCGGCCCATTTGACCACGTTTCCTGTCCATGACAGAGTTAGCATGTAGCTTTAGCCGTGACGTCTAGCTCTGCTTTTCCTGTAATGTGTGAAATCAAAAGTGTTTCCATACTTTACTGTATGTGTAGTGTTTACCACTTTGGATTTAAAATGTGAGGGTGCAGGTCGTATCCAAGCAGATCCTCCGACGTTATCTGCTTTCTGCGGTTTGTATTGGTTGACTGATACGACACGCATATGACGTCACGTTACTCAGACTACAACAATAAAAGCGGTAACTTCCTTCTACCTCCACATAGACTCAAATGAAGCATATTGATTCTGACATTAAAAAATCTATTTCAAATTCCTTATTTAAACAAAATCGTGATACATAGGTGAATCAATTTTGTTCCCCACCCCTAGTATTTATGTATGTATGTGTACAGCATATACTGCATGTAAACATACTGTACACAGTATATATGCATTTAAAACTATAATATTTCCAACTGACAGAACACTACAACACATCACCATAACTTCTAGTTTGTGTCAGAGTGTGTTAAACAGCAACTTCTCACTCTGTCAGGAGATTCGTGAGTTCAAGCTTCATCGGGGAGTTTCTACTCCGCCGAGGGAGGAGGAGTGATTTCAGTCCCGGTCTTACTGTCAGATAGATGGAGGAGGGATTCTTCATAAATACGGGACCTGACAGAAAAGCTGACAGTCTTGTTATTAAAATCCTTGTTAGCTTTAGCTATTATCATTGTTTTTCATCTCTTTCTGTCAGTGATGAAAAAACAGAAGACAATGGGATGAGCACATACGTCAAATCATCTAATTATGAGTCATCATTGGAGACTAATAAGGACCCAAACACTCTTCACTGCTGAAAAAATTACTTTTATCCTCATAAGTCTGAGGGTGCTGGAAGATGTGGTTTGCCTAGACAGACATACCAAAAAATAAATGAAGAATAGCTCCACAACTACCAGGTCTCTATGGATTGGTAAGACCTCCGAGGATTCATCCCCAGCGTCAGTAACATTGTGACTGTCACTACGCCTGAGTAAACTGTGATGAACCAAAGGAAAAACTGACATTTTCATCCATTAGACAGTAGATAACACCATTATAGCAATGATGCCATGCAGAGATGCCACTGAATTCATTCAGCAACTCTTTGACTACAACTGTAGCAAAGCAGATATAAATAACACAAAGCACCCAAAGTGTGCAAAATGGGTTTCTCTCTCTTGAAAGGGAATCTGGTTAAAAAAATACTACTGATATCCACTACAGGAGGCCTGTAGTGGAGCCTTTGGCCATGACATTTATCCTGTGCATCATCACATTCTACCATTGTACACAGTGTAAAATCAATAAAAAACAACAACTAAATTGTATGATTCTGACTCCAAATGGAGTAGTTTTATGATAATAATGAAACATGATCAAGTAAAATAACAAAGATAACAAAAAGGAATCCAAAGTTAAGTATGTACATTAAAATGGTCAAAAATATTATGAAGTGATTTCCAATGTGTTGATTTTGATCAATCAATATTGAAATCATTGTAAAACAAACACTGATTGGACAAAATACTCATGGAGTGTTTTTGTAGTATTGAGGCCTCGTCTTTTAGCAACTGTTCAGAAAAAATAACATCACATATTTATGAAGTCGTCATATTTTATGAAGCTTTTAAAGGCAGAGTTTTAACACACAGCTCAGCTGAGCCCGGTACCGGGTCCGTCGGGTAAAAAAGGTTCATTGATGGTTGGTCATTTGTGGTTTCTTTAATTGTCACAGCTGCTGTGAAGAGGTGAAGAACCCAAACGCAGGCAGACAGAATCAGTGATTTTATGGTGACGCTGCAAAAACTAAATCACAGGTCTAAACCGAGTAGGCAGCCTGAACAGGTAAAGCTATCAAAAAGGGTTCGGCTTGGTGAAGAATCACAAGTCGAAGGGTAGAGGGTATAGGCTTACAGATGCTAGAAAGGCAGTGACTGGAGGAACGAGGCCGGTATAAGAGCTGCAGGGCTGATGAGGAAACGAGGTACAGGTGAGGAGAAGGAGGTGATTGCAGGTGGGAGGGCTGGATCTGGGATGAAAACAAGGCCTATGGAAGGAGGCTGGGACACGGGCAGACATGGATCTTGGGGAATAACATGTACAATGTAACTAAAGCTGCAGTCGTGTGTTGCAGTTGGTTCAATTTGGGCGAGTGCAGACTAGATTTTACTGCATGTGTTGTACCTCAAAGATATGACATGCTGATGAAGTGTTACTCAGTCTCCTTCTATAGGAGGATGAAAGGAAGAAAGCCTGAAGGCATCTATCTGGTGAAGCGTAGCGCTTGAGGAAATGTGGCTGGAGGCAAAAACAGAGTGACTTCAATTCAGTTCAATGAAATTTATTAATTCATGACAGCCGTTTGATTTTGAGCAAATAAATACAGACAAAAGACTGAACTGAGTGACCAGTTTCTTGGCGAGGAGGATGACAGGCTGCGTGGTGTTAACTTACAAAACATTAACCAATAACAATGTCAAACACGAGTCTCCAGGTTAAAAGTCTGTAGGGTACAAAAAAACACGCTGAAATCAAGAAAGGCGTACTTACTGCACCCTGAACACCCAGTGCCTTATCATGGCCTGTTCGTGGGAATGGGCTGCTAGTACATTAACCAAACTGGAGAGGGTCTAAGACGGCAACAGGTGGTCTTGTTGGTTGGACTGGCTTTTAGCAGGGTTTAGCACATCCTGTTTCCGGAGGGTGAGTGCGGCCGATGGCATTAGTCTGTGTTTGAGCTCCGCCCTGTGCCCTGTTGGATGCCAGGTCAGGCCTCTCGAAGCAGATGTAAAACCTGTTTAGTTTGTCACTGAGCAGTCTTTGTGTTTAAAGCGGCCATGTTTTTAATTCCCTGCCACGCTGCTCTGTAGTCGCCTTAGTGAACTTCTGCTCCATCTCATTTTTTACTGGGTTTTAGCCTGGCTGACCAACACATCACTTCCATCTCGTCAAATATGGCCGCTTGGTCAGCGCCCCTCAGCATCGGAGACTGATGCACAGGGTACCGCTGCTGCAGTACTTTCAGACAGTAATGAAATTAGGACGTATCAAATATATAAATCCTCATTTAACTTCACAAATAAGCTGTTCTGGTGTTCTGGAGAGGAATAAATAGAAACAAGGAGTTGCAGTGCAGATCAGATTAATTTTAACATGAAACTTTGGCCATTGTGGTTGGTCGTTGCATTTTTTTTTGGCCATCATCGTCTTGGTTTTTAGTCATTGTATTGGTTTTTGGCCATCTTATCGGTTTATGGCCATCGTCGTCGGTTTTTAGCTGTTGTATCGTTTTTTGGCCATTATTGTCTTAGTTTTAAGCCCTTGTATTGGTTTTTGGCCATTGCTGTCTTGGTTTTTGGCCTTTGGCATCTTGTTTTCGGGCCATCGCCAAATTGGTTTTTGGCCATCCTCTCTGTTTTTGGCCGTCGCAGACTTGGATTTTGGCCATTGGCATCTTGTTTTCTGGCAATCGTCATAGTTTTAGGTGGTTGTCTTGGTTTTTGGCCATTGTCATCTTGGTTTTTGGCAACTGTCATTTTGCTTTTTGACCGCTGGCATGTTTCCATCTTGATTTTTGATCGTCATCATCTTGAATTTTGGTGGTTGCCTACACCACACACTATTAATACTACATCATTGCTCCTTCGAGTAATGCTGTGTGTGGGTTTACATTGGAGTTAGTTGAAAGCCTGGTTCATCACATACTGTTGCTAAAGGATGTCTGTACATTGGGGGGGCACTGAACCAAACAGCAGTATTTGATGAGCTGGTCTGATGGCCTGTTTCATCTCTCTGTTGACCTGTTTGTTCTTGGGTTTCAGTAAATACCAGCATAAATGTATTCATTTATAGCATCACATTCATTTTTACATGAAAATTTGTCTCTTCTCAGTTTTGTTGTACCATCATTTTGTTATTTATGAATGTTTCTTCTCAGCTTAAGGGCTTTAAAACTTGATTTTTCCAGTACAGAAGAGGCTTCTTGTGTTTTGAAGGCTATCTGGCTGACAGACTGAAACAATTATCCGGCGCTGAGCAGCCTGACTAACCTGACATTTCCTGCCAGCCAATGCTGAACAGTAGAGTCGGGGGAATCCTGCGACCAGATAACATTTAGCCTGATAACACTCGACACATGAAGAGCTCCCACTTCAGAACCAGTTAACGGAGGTTTGAAGAGGGCGACGCAGAATGAGGTGTAGCACAACATGGAAACAAATTACCGAGCCGCTCCGAAGGCTCATTTACACTTGATGGATGAGTAGTTGGAATGGAGGCAGGAAATGAAACCAAATGTTTTAAGAGCAGGAGGCGAGTTAGCGTAGAGGTGACAGAATGAGAGCAGGTTTACAGGCCGGATCACTAACCGACCGCAGGTGATGATGTTTTATCCTGCCCTCCTTACAGCAGCTCATATTTAATGTTTCATAAAGATCCCCTCTGATCTCATTCTGTCAGAGCCGACGAAGGCGGAGGCGAGCAGCGGATTCAGAGCCTCTGGGGCCCTGAGCCGACTCAGGCACAGGGCCAACGGTCCAAAACCCAACGATAAGAAAGATACTCAGTGATAGATGACAAAGGAAAGCAGCAGAGAGCTGGAACTCTGCATCTCTAATCTTTCCCCCATTTAATAACATATAACACATTCAAAGAAGTCTAAGATAACTCTGATTGTCTGGGTGAAATCTTTTTCTTTCTTTGTATGTTTTTGATTTATATTTTCACACATTAAACTCTGCGTTAAGCAGGAAAGACTAAAATAGTGCTGCACCCGATTACACAATTGCTCGCGATAAGATTCATAGATGCGGGTCAACTGGGGCCTACAGCACCTTCTATGTTGTAAAAGTGAAAGTGAAAGTTTTGCAATGCAACACGTTCTAACATGTAAAACTGAAGGAAACGTTACATTTTCAACACAAACCAAATGTGTTTCTGTTCAGGCAACAAAATTTGGTTAGGCTGAGGGAAAACTGTTTTTTGGTTTAAAATACAGTATGTTTCCAAAGCGAAAGTGAAACTTAAATTTGGCGGTGCGAAACCCCCAAATATGTTTCCATCCCCAACCCCTACATGCAGTCTCACACTGTCTACCATCAGGCTGACCTCATCCACCATTCGTAGCTATACATACAAAAAGTAATGCACTGTAATTTGAATATCTCCCACAATATCAGTTCCTATTTAAGCCACGTAATCATGAACCAAAGAGGGGCAAACGCTGTGTGGGAGGAGGTCGGGTGGATGGGTGAGTCAAAAAACACCAGACTTCCACCGGGAGTCCAGTGTCCGTGTCTCGTGTGAAACCAGAAGTCAACGTTGAGTTATTTGTCATGTAACTTCCGTCCTTAAGTTACAGCACATCGTAGTTATGTCAACGCAAACCACCATCTTTTCATAAACCTAACTACGTAGTTTTGTTGTCTGAATCTAACCAAGGTGTTTCCTGTGAAGATGGACGTTTATTTTGAAAAGACTGTCTGCATGTAATGAGCAGACATGTGTAAACTACAGTGCCTCACGTCTGCTTTTACTCCTGTCATAATTACTACAGTCACTAGAAGTTGCTGTTGTCTTCTTTTATTCCTTGTTCTGGTGATCAACCATGTGAATTGATGACAAAACCTACTACAGGACCCTACTGACCCACATCTATGAGGCTGATAACGTACATCTAATGACCTGATAATAGCTGCCCAATATGACTTTTTAATGTTGCCACTGGGACATTTCGGGCACATTCATGCAAACTGCCAAAACACGGTGAAGAAGGATGTTTTTTTTTTCTTTTTTATCGTCTACATTAAGGATCCAGCATCCAGTCCTCAAGCATGAGTTGTGCGCGTTGTCAGAGAAGCTTAGAGACACATTCATTCATTGTAAATGTGTTTCTGAAGTAGACTAACCAGGACCATTCATTTTTTTTGCCTGATGAACCCGGTGCCGGTTCGGCTGTGTGTTAAAACTCTGCCTGTAAAAACTTCATAAAACGCTGTGGTGGTCTTTTTTTCTGAAATCTTTCTGAAAGAGGAGGCCTTAACGCTACTAAAATAACACTCCAAGTGTATTTAGATTTATTAATTCATTTATTTAGAAGTTTCACTTGGTTATATTTCATAATTATTTATAAATTTGGAGTCAAAATTGTACAATTTAGTTGTTTTTATTGATTTTAAACTGTGCTCAGTGGTAGAATGTGATGATGCACAGGATAAATGTCATGGCCAAAGGCTCCATTATGTGCACATAACCTCCTGTAGTGGATATCAATAGTATTTTTTTCAGCAAGATTCCCTTTCAAGGGGTAGAAATCCCATTTGGCACACTTTGGGTATCCAAGTGGCTAAATGTAGAGTCCTCCTGGTCCTATCCTGACTAAAACCTTTGTAGAATATATGAGCTTTGTATTATTTATATCTGCTTGGCACAGTTGTAGTCAAGGAGTTGCTGAATGAATTCAGTGTCATCTCTGTATCATTACTAAAATGGTGTTATCTACGGTCTAATCAAAACATTTTAGGCCAGGATAGAAATATCAGTTTTTCCTTTGGTTCATCACAGTTTACTCCGGTGTAGTACGTCACAGTGTTACTGACACTGGGGATGAATCCTCTGAGGTCTTACCAATCCATAGAGACCTGGTAGTTGTGGAGTTATTCTTCATTTATTTTTTGGTATGTCTGTCTAGGTGAATCACACCTTCCAGCACCCTAAGGGCCTTTTGGGGTTAAACTGATCCTCATGTGTAAAAGTGGTGGCATGGCCCTTTAAAAGTTGCAGTCGGATTAGCTCTCTCAGGATGTTCAGGTTATATGTAAAGGCTGTATATACCTGCACGGATCTGATTAGCTGTTACCAGTCAGCTGGTAGACAAACAGCTGGTCGATGAGAATGAATGAAACAGCTGATGTAAGAGTGACATCATCACTCTGTCTGATGTTTCATCAGTTAAACCTTGAAAATATTCTGTCTGTCTGCAGATCATCAAGATGCACTCCTTCCTGGATTACATCATGGGAGGCTGTCAGATCCAGTTCACAGTGAGTGCACACACACACACACACACACACACACACACACACACACACACACACACACACACACACACACAGAGAGAGAGAGAGAGAGAGAGAGAGAGGTCATACTCAGGTCAACTTCCTGTCTCATATTCCCGTCAGGAGGAAAAAATTTTTAAAAATGCATCCAGTGTTCTTAGAGTGATTTCTGATGTCACTATGGAAACGGTAACCACGGCGACACATGCAGCAGCCTTAGCGTCCCAGTTAACATCGGCAGCTCTCTCTGGGATCTGACCAGTTTAACCAGTCCGATGATGCAGCTTGATGTCGATCTATAAAGAGCTCGATAACTGAGGCTGGAAGATTTATTTAATACTACTTTAATACTTAAAATAACACTAACAAACAATTTAATTTAATTTAATTTAATTCTAGAAACTTAATGGAAAAAAAAATGCTGAATTTGGTGTTTGTATTTAATCTTATATAGTTTACAGGACTGAACCCTTAAATGAACATGTTTATAATCCAGAAACTTGGCGTAGATTTAACAAAGATGTTCACTATGTTGAGATGTTACACATAAACTAGGTGTTATACTTATGATTTAAAGGGAAAATTCAACACCTTTTATGTGGATGTTCAATTTGTGTTGATGGTAAGTGTAGTCGATGTAATGCCGTGTCCTAACTGGATGCGAGCGCCGGACCATGACACAGCATCAGATGCTTCACACTGGATACATTAAATATGAACTTCTGTCCTACGGCATGAAAACAGAAAACACAGGTTTAATTGTGATATTTACTGGAAACAGCATACAACATATCAAACAGCCAGTAAGTTGTTAGCTAGCAATTTTCCACCTAATCTGGTTTTTGAAGTGAAATGAGGAGGAATTGTACCGTCGCTTGTGGCCAGTTAGGACACTCCTATCCACCTTATTCTAACTCCCATGATGCCTTGTCATGTCATGTCACTGAACGAGTTTTCCATGGTAACGGTACACTAATCCTCTCTCTTACAGCGACTGTATTGATAAATCTAGTAAAACACGTGTGAACAGCAGCTATTCCAGCTCAAACAGGATGTGATCATAGCTTTGCCTTCTACTGTGGAGGGATGGGAGGACGTATAACATGATTTCAGCCACTGACAGCACAACAAGTACCAGAGCTCTGCTCTGACATTTTAGAAAATGATTATTACATTTGGGTTACCATTGGGTTTGGGGATTATTACAGAAAACTTACATCAGTGATGAAAAGTCAGACAATACAAAACAGCAGGTTTGATCTACAAAACTGAATTCAAGACAGACTAGTCTTGAAGTTGGTCAAAATTTGTTTTTGGTAGTAGAGATTATTGTTGGTTTCACCCAGAACAGACTGAATATTTAACACAGGCTGTTAAGTTTATCGCAGCTTAAGTTTAAACTTCCTTGTGTTAAAAAGAAACCACCCAGTGCATGCTGGGTAACACCTCTACTCTTTAAACTTTAAACATCTTCCGTCTGTCTGACAGAGATTCAGACATGATGTCTTTCAGCGTCTTCCTGTTGTTAACTCGTGTAAACATTCAGCTCAGCAGCACAACAAGGCTGCATCACTTCCTGCAGCGGCGAGGCGACTGTTTCCCCGAACATTTAAATGTTTAATCAGCAGAAAACACTCTGCTACAACCTGCAGTCAGTCAGTCAGAAGAAGAAAGAAAAGTATTTCTATTCTCATATATTTCTCAAACAATCCTCAGAGGTTTAATCACCCAGGAGGGCCAGAAACTCACTCAGCATGTAAACAAGCGTGGAAGCAAAGAAAAGCAGCAGAAACAGCAGCGTGTCCAATCAGCTGATTGTTTGTTGGTTCCTGTCGTCTCCAGAGGAAACGCAGACTGCAGGTTATTTTAGCTCGCAGACGACGACACTCTGTAAACTCCATCCTTTCATTTACATAGATTACCTCTAGAAGCTGCTGACGTTTATTTAGGGACACTGTATATGTACGTACTATGGAGGATGGAACCTGGCAAAATGAAAAATACAATAAAAAATAAATAAATGCCTTGATAAATAGATAAATGTCATTAAAAGTAGCAAAATAATACTCAAAATAAATGTAGCCATTAATTAACTGATGAAATGTGAAATAAATCGATTGACTTTGCTTCTTTATTTATTCATCTTTGTATTAATTACTGTATTTATTTACTCTTCTATTTACTTTTCCTTTAATTTATTTATGTATTTATTTGTATTCATTTTTGCATTATTTCTGTCTTTAATTTTTTTATAGTCATGCTCTGACCCCATGATGGCACACGTTCAGTCATTTTTCATAATGAGGCAGAAATGTATAAAGAAAGGTAAAAAGAAATGTGTCAGCAAAAGAATACAGAAATAAATAAGTGTGTAGAAATAAATAAGGGAAGAAATGAGAATGAGAAATAAATGTGTAAATAAATAAAATAAATACATTTAAATAGAAATATAAAATAAATAAAATTACTTGCAAAAATGTAACAAATAATACAAATAAATACATTTTCACAATGTTTACGACTGTGTGCGGGGACCCGACGAGCAGACCCATTGTTTACAACAGGGATCAGCTGTTGGCGCTCCGCAACACAGCGCGGCTGCACCCCGAGGAGAGACCCGATGTTCCCCCGGTTCCCCCGGAGATAAAGAGGAGAAGAAGGGGATGCCGGGCTGGAGCTCAGCGTCGCGCACAGAGGATGAAATACAGACCAGTCCTCCCGTCTGTTTTGATGGGGAATGTGAGATCTCTCCCCAACAAGTTGGACGAGCTGGCGGCGCTGACCCGACATCAGCGGGAGTACCGGGAGTGCAGCATCATGGTGTTCACTGAGACGTGGCTGACGGCGGCGACCACGGACACGGTGACGGAGCTGGACGGGTTTAAGTTGGTGCGGGCGGACAGGACGAGAGACAGCGGTAAGAGGAAAGGAGGAGGTCTGGCGGTGTTTGTGAATGATAGATGGTGTAACCCTGGTCACATCACTGTTAAAGACCAACACTGCAGCAGGGACATCGAGCTGGTGGCTGTTAGTATGAGGCCGTATTATTTACCGCAGGAATTTACACATGTTATTATGATGGCTGTGTATGTTCCCCCCTCTGCTAATGGTGACACAGCTTGTGATGTAGTTTATTCATTCACTAGCAGGCTGCAGACACAGCACCCTCAGGCCCTCCTCCTGGTCTCTGGAGACTTTAATCATGTCTCTCTGTCCTCCACTCTACCAACTTTCACCCAGTATGTTTCATGCTGCACACGGGACAGTAAAATCCTGGACTTATTGTATGCCAACTGCAAGGAGGCATACACATCATCCCCCCTCCCCCCTGGGAAGATCAGACCACAACCTGGTTCATCTCCAGCCTGTGTACAGACCCCTGGTACACAGAGAAGCTGAGGAAGCTCTGCAGGACTGTTTCAGCACAACAGTGTGGGAGGAACTCTGGGACTCTCATGGGGGAGGACATAGATGGACTGACGGGCTGCATCACGGACTACATAAACTTCTGTGTGGAAAACACCGTACCAACCAGGACGGTAAGGTGTTTTTCCAACAACAAACCCTGGATTAATCCTGATATAAAGGCCCTCCTTAAGGAGAAGAAGAGGGCCTTTAAATCAGGAAATAAGGAGGAGCTGAAGGCTGTTCAGAGGGATCTAAGGAGGAAAATCAGGGAGGGGAAGAACAGCTACAGGAGGAAGATGGAGGAACAGCTGCAGCAGAACAACATCAGTGGAGTCTGGAAAGGCCTAAAAACCATCTCAGGCCGCAAGAAACCAGACTCCAAGGCTGTGGGAGACCTAAAGTGGGTGAATGATTTGAACCATTACTTTAACAGGTTTGATGAGTCATCTGCCCCTCCCCCGGCCCAGTCCACCCTGCTGCAACCCCCTTCATCTGCCACTTCAAGACAGTGCCCCTCCTCCTCCTCCTCCTTCGCCACCTTCAGCTCAACACCAGCCCCCCCCCACTGACACCAACACCTACAGATCCACCTACAGCTCCAGCTACGGCTCCAGCTCTACCCTCAGCAGATCCGTCCCATAGTCAACCCCCCTCTGCTCCACTACTCAGCTCTGCCCCCCCATCACCCCCCTCTACTGCCTCTGACACACAGCCCCCTTGCTCCAGTTTGTCCTTCACAACCCTTCAGGTGAAGAACCAGTTCAAGAGGATGAATGTAAGGAAGGCTACGGGTCCAGATGGCATCAGCTCCAGGCTCCTGAAGTCCTGCGCAGATCAGCTGTGTGGGACTTTTGGACGTCTATTCAACCTGAGCCTGAAGCTGAGGAAGGTACCACAACTGTGGAAGACATCCTGCGTGGTACCTGTGCCCAAGACCCCACACCCCAAGGACCCCAGCAGCTCCAGGCCGGTGGCATTAACATCCCACCTGATGAAGGCCCTGGAGCGCCTGGTCCTCCAACATCTCCGCCCTGTGGTGAGTCCATCCATGGACCCACTACAGTTTGCTTATCAACCTGGCATTGGGGTGGACGATGCCGTCATCTTCCTGTTGGACTGAGCTCTGTCTCACCTGGAGAAGCCTGGGAGCACTGTGAGGATCATGTTCTTTGATTTCTCCAGTGCTTTCAACACCATCCAGCCGACACTTCTGAGGGACAAACTGGAGACTGCAGGGGTAGATAACCATCTAACATCCTGGATACTGGACTACCTCACAAACCGCCCACAGTATGTGAGGACACGGGACTTCACCTCCGACACGGTGGTCTGCAGTGTGGGGGCCCCGCAGGGAACGGTTCTGGCTCCGTTCCTCTTCACGCTCTACACTGCAGACTTCACTTACAACTCACCAACCTGTCACCTGCAGAAGTTCTCTGACGACTCTGCTATCGTCGGCCTCATCACTGATGGGGACGATGGGGAGTACAGAGAACTTTCCCAGGACTTCGTGGACTGGTGCCTGCGGAACCACCTCCAGATCAACGCGAGGAAAACTAAAGAGCTGGTGGTGGATTTCCGCAGGCAAACTCATCCCCCTCCAACACCGGTGAACATCCAGGGATCAGACATTGAGATGGTGACATCTTATAAATACCTGGGTGTTCACCTGAACAATAAACTGGAGTGGACCACAAATTCCTCTGAACTCCATAAGAAAGGCCAGAGCAGACTGTATCTGCTCAGGAGACTGAGGTCTTTTGGAGTGCAGGGGACACTCCTGAAAACATTTTATGACACCGTCGTGGCATCAGCCATATTTTATGGAGTGGTTTGCTGGGGCAGCAGCATCACAGCTGCAGACAGGAAGAGGCTGGATAAGATTATCAAAAGGACCAGCTCTGTCCTGGGATGCTCTCTGCTCCCAGTAGACCACATAAACACTCACAACAAACTGACCGGACACAAGTGCAATAACAACACGTGTGCAATTATATCATCTGCACAAATTATAGTAACTGGACAATTATTTATTGATATGCTGGACATATTTTGGCTCTACTTTCTATTATGTATATATTATTTTATTTTATTTGTATTAATACTGTTTTAAAATCTATGCTTCTTGTTTATTGCACTATCCACTTTGCTGCTGTAATATGTGAATTTCTCCACTGTGGGACCAATAAAGGGATATCTTATCTTATCTTATCTTATAAATAAAACTGAAAATTAAACAGAAGAGTAAATAAATAAGTGAATTAATACAAAGATAAATGAATAAAGAAACAAATTAAAACAGAGACATCGATTTCTGTCACATTTTAACTATTAATTAATGGCTACATTTATTTATTTTCATTAATTTATTTATTCTCTTCAGCTTGTGTTTACTACAAACCTTATTTCAGGTATCAAACCAAAAACTTCTAAAAACCGACTGACTTTGAGACGGAGGGACAGGAAGTGCTGGTTTTAGGACTCATTCTCTGTCAGCACAACAGTAAACCCTGAGAGGCATCGTATGGCTTTAATTACAGTAAATGCAACATTTACAGGACAGAAGTGTAACCTGACTGCACTTTCACCTCTGAGAAACAAGGCTCAAAGATACCTGCTGAACTGATGCTGGTTGTCGTGTCTCCAGGTAGCCATTGACTTCACTGCGTCTAACGGAGATCCTCGAAACAGCTGCTCTCTGCACTACATCCACCCGTTCCAGCCCAACGAGTACCTGAAGGCTCTGGTGGCGGTGGGCGAGATCTGCCAGGACTACGACAGGTCGGTCTGCACAGAACAAGAAACGTTAATGTGGGTCGTAATACTTTGCCTGAAAACAACCTATGGGGTTATTTTAGGAGGACAGTCTTATGAAAAAGGTGTGAAAACAAATAGACAACAAATGAACTTGAAATCCTCAATTTGCCAAAAGTGACAAACAGCTTAAAGGAATAGTTCAACATTTTGGGATTATTATCTTATGTCGAGTGTTAACTCAAAGCTGGAGTCAGGCCGTGGTTAGCCTAGCTTAGCATAAAGACTGGAAACAGGTAGAAACTGTTAGCCTGGCTCAAATTTCAAAATCACACCTACCAACACGTCTAAAGGTTCAGCGGTCAACATGATGCCTCTATGTTTGTTTAACCTGAACACAAATCACCACCATTTATGGTAATTTCAATTTCTTGTTGAATCATATCTGGAAAACTGCGATGTAGCTCGTTGGGTGGATGAATACACACTGTTGTTTGTCAAGAAATAGTTCCTGCTCATAACTTCCCCTGAAAGCAAACTGTTTGTTTTTTGTTCAGATGAAATGTTAAAACAAACTGTTGGATATTTTAATGCACAAAACATGACTGTGTTGAGTGTTGCCCTTTAGAAAGCAGCAGCAGAACAAGAGAAATCATGCTTAATTTAAGTGGACAACTTAGTTTTTATGATACTTTTCACTTTTCAGTTGTATAATCAGTACAGGAAGTAATCACTTGACACTCCCACAGCCAATCAGAAGTCATTTCTGTGCTTTGTGTTGAAGTAGCGGCGGTCTGAATGAGCTCGTTAAATCCTGCTGGCAGCCAATCACAAACCCTCCTTCTCCTTTTCTACTGTCTTTTTTTTTTATTTTCTTCTCACAGTGACAAAATGTTCCCGGCGTTTGGCTTCGGAGCTCAGATCCCTCCTGACTACAAGGTAATTTAACTGCTCAGCTCGCCGTCTTTCCCAGCATGCTCTCTGCCTGGGGATGGCGAGGCGGTCTCGGCCAGACGCCGGTAATTACCAGCCGCCCTCCTCCTCCTCGTCACCCTGGGGTGCTGCTGGTTGAATAGTTCCTCCCTCCTGCCCCTTCACTTCCCTTCCCATGATGCCATGCAGCGCCCGGCGGGTGCTTGTCTAATGCTGCATTCACATAGAAAGTGCTGATTATCTCTATTCAAGTACCTGGAAATACTGCGTTTCAATGTCCAAGTCAATCTTAACGACAGGAGGTCACAGTGACATACTGTATAACTGTAGAGCTAATGACAAGTTGAGTCCATCAGTAAGAAATATCTCTCAGTAAAACATAAAACACACTTTTCTTTTGTTTTGGTTTGGCCTCTTAGTCTGGTATTATGGAGGATGGAACCTGCCAAAAATTTAAATAATAATAATAATAATAATAATAAATGAATAAAGAAGTAAATTACTTGATAAATAAGTCATTAAATGTAGCAGAAAAGGATAAAAAAGTAAAAAAAAAGGTTAAAAAGGTAGTCATTGAATGCAAAGCAAAAAGCATGCAGAAATAAATGCATAAATATATACATACAATAAAAACATACGAGCAAAAATAAATTAATAAATAAAAATAAATGCAAAATAAATACATAAATAATATGTAAAAATAATAATAAATGTAAAAATATTAATTTAAAAAGAAATAAATCCAAAAATTAAAAAGTACATATAAAAATGAATAAAAATAAGAATAATGTACTCATTCATTTTTATTTTGGCAGGTTCTGTCCTTCGTATATTTACACATCCATGGACACAGACTCACTGGTGTTTTCAGTCCAAAATGGCGGCAGCGACTTTCATGTCTTCAATACTTTAAATGATTTTGCTTTCCTTGGCTTTAGTTTCCATGATAAACATAAAAGCTTGTGTCTTCCTGATATGAAGTCCTGTGAGTCTGACTGTTGCTTTAATAAGACAAAGAGAGGAAAGAGTCAGGAAGCTGCTCCGATTAGATGTCAAGAAGAGGAAAATGAAAAATGATGAAGAGGGATGAAGGTGAGGCGAGAGTGAGGATACTTATTTCACTGGTGAAGCCTTTTCTTATTTTATCTGATGAAGAGATCAAACAGACTTCCTGTATCTCCCTCCTCCTCCTCCTCCTCTCCAGGTCTCCCACAACTTCGCGGTGAATTTTAATGAGGACAACCCGGAGTGTGCAGGTAGGCACTTTGATTTCCTGTTTCTCTTTTAAAGAAACAAGTCAGATATTTGATGGTGAGCCTCAGAGGTTCGAGTGTGACAGAAACTGTCTGATGTGAGAATAAGTTTGGTGATGACGAGACTGCAAATCGAAGGAGCTCCGTCGGTCCGAAGCCTCTAATGACGAAGTAGATCATCACCTCACCGAGCGATGGAGTCAGATCAGTCTCAGTATTAATGAATACACACATACTGTATCAATGAGTCTCTCCACAAAAATATTTTTCATTGTACACCAAAATAATGATTGTTGTATATACTGTAAATGTAAAATATGGAAAGTGGAACCTGCCAAAAAATAAATAAATAAATGAATAAATAAATAAACGTAATTACATTTAGCAAAAGTATATGTAGCCATTAATTAACTGATAAAATGTGACAAATTAATATTGCAGTTTTAGTTTGGTTCTTTATGTATTTATCTTTGTATTTATAATTATTTAACTTTTACTTACTCATGTATTTACATTTATTTAATCATTTATTTATTGTATTGTAATGCACTCTGCACTCACTCTATGATGACACTTGCTGAGTGATAGCTCCCTCATTTACATAATGAGGCAGAAATGCATAAAGAAATGAAAAAAGAAATGTGTAAAGAAAACAGAAATAAATAAGTTTGGGGAAATAAATAAAGGGTGAAACACATTTAAAAATAAATATAAACTAAATAAAAAATAATGCAAATATTAATAAATAAAATAAACGCTAAGATAAATAAATACATTGATTTAAGAATAAACATTAAATAAATGCAAAAATAAATAAATACATAAAAATACATTGTAGACTTTTATATACTGCTTTTCTAGTCTTCTGACTACTCAGATTGCTTTATGCCACACACATTCACCCATTCACACACATATTCATACACTGATATCAGAGACTGCCATGCAAGGAGCCAGCTTTGACCATCACGATCTGATCTAAATACTCTAAATACACATATTTCAAGAGGGTTAAGTGTCAGCTGCTCAAAGACACCTCAACATGTGCCGGGGGATCGAACCACCGACCTTTTGAATCGTGGATGACCTGCTCAACCTCTGAGCCACAGCCGCTCCTCGATTAAATACTCAAAATAAATCAAATAAATGCAACATTCAATACAAATAAATGCAAAATAAATAAATAAATATAAACATTTATAAAAAAATAAATACCTGAATGCATAATATGGGAAATTAAAACGACGAGTAAATAAATAAGGGCATTAATACAAAGATAGATAAATAATAATAATTGAATAAAAAAAGCAAATTAAAATAGTAATATCAATTTATGTTACATTTTATCAATTCATTAATGTCTACATTTATTTTATATTATTATTGCTGCTATTTATTTACCGATTTGTTCATTTAGAGATAAGATACGACACAGACATGAGTTTAGGACTTACTTCTGTAACAGAACGATGGGATTTTTCTTATTTTTGAAAGTTCAGACAGGAGATGCGGTGAGGATCTGTTTCTAGACTCAGGTCCCTGATTTCTGTTTACTGGGACCAGAGAGAGAGACAGACCCTGTTTAGCTGAAGGTCTCTCAGCCTCTCGGCTCTAAAGGTCATTGATCAGCTCAGAGAGACACTTCAACACCGACACTCTTAATTAAGTCTCGGTGTGTATGTGTGTGTGTGTGTGTGGAGAGGAGGTGGTGTTATCAGTGACCTTCAGACACTAAAACACATCATTGCTGCCGGGCATGCTGGGACACCTCTTAACACATCCATAGAGAGACGGAGTGAACTTGAACGGTCCTCTAGTCTGGAGAGGGTATCTGCCTGCTGGTTGAAACCATTTTCAGTATCACAGCCAGGGCTGTTTCTGGAGTTTATTCGTGTTTGTACTTCCTGACACAGATTTATATGTTTTGTTAGGTATCCAAGGGGTGGTGGAGGCCTACCAGGCCTGCCTCCCCAAACTGCAGCTCTACGGTCCCACCAACATCGCCCCCATTATCCAGAAGGTGGCCAACTCCGCCTCGCAGGAGGTCCACACCAAAGAGGCCATGGTGAGAGAAACGCTGACCGGACCGGTTTATAGGTCACTCCTTCATCCAACCACAGTCTGCCGCTGACTGACCTGCTCAGCAGCACTCTGGCAGTCATCGTTGAGGCGGGAAAGATGTGTTGACACTAAACTGGTCTGGACTGAAACCAGCAACTCATAATCTCTCTAAACTCTGCAGGCTGCTCTTATACACTGTTTGTAGCTGTATCTACAAAAAGTAATGCATTGAAATTCACGTTATTTCTTCTCATGCAGGCAGAGAACATACATGGTAGTTGTTGGCTGTTGGCCGTGGTCTTGGCTTTGTGTTTAAGTGCAACTTGTCAGCCAAAACAAAGGCGACGCAAAGCGACTGAACAGTCGGCCTTCATCGCTGCTAGTTCTTTGATGTCAGCATGATGTATTTGGGCTTATATACCGTTCGTAGCTACAGTGCTGCTCAAAAGTTTGTGAACCTCTTGAGCATTTTGGAGTTTTCTTTTGTTTCAAACTGATTTCCTTATTTAATCAGAATATTATTTTTTATATGAAATAACAAGTGTAGGTTCATCAGTCGATATACCTACACTTGTTATTTCATATAAAATCAATTGTATAGTCAGGACTAAATTAAAAAGAGTTTTTGGTTAACTTGGAGGTGCAAAAGTTAGTGAACCCCTGAGCTGCACTGCTTAAAACAAGCAGTTAAGTAGTATCAGGATGGGACAAAATGGTGGCTAAATTAAGCACAGAAATGGACCAATGAAATGAGAGATGTTTAGGGAAGAAATTGTGCATCACTGATTGAAACAGAGATAAAACCAGGTCACTTTAGTCTTACCCAGGTGAATCCATATAGATCAATCATGCTGAAAGGAAGAGAGGTCTCAGAGGACCTCAGGAAGAGGGTAGGGACAGCACATTTGCCTGGTGAAAGCAATAAAGTCAAAAAAAAAAAAATGAGCTTCATCGTTCCACTGTGAGGCAGATCATCTACAAATGGAAAGCACTGAAAAAGACTACAACTCTGCCTAGAAGTGGACGACCTTCTAAAATATCAGCCACAGCCACAAGAAAAATGATAATTCAGGTAAAAGCCAACGATTGATTATGATTAATAACTTTTCGTAAGGTATCTTTCAAACGTTGCATGAGGATACCTTGTTAAGTTTATGGTCAGATTTGGGTTTTTTTTTTACATTTTGAGGACAGACAATGAAGTTCAGTGATGTTCAGTGAACTGAAAGTCTGATAGTTTTTATATTCTCTGTCTCGCAGCAATACTTCATCCTGCTGATCCTGACGGACGGCGTCATCACCGACATGGCCGACACCAGGGAGGCCATCGTCCAGGCCTCCCACCTTCCCATGTCCGTCATCATCGTAGGGATTGGGAACGCCGACTTCAGCGACATGCAGATGCTGGACGGCGACGACGGCATCCTGCGATCGCCCAAAGGAGAACCCGTCCTCCGGGACATCGTACAGTTCGTCCCCTTTCGCAACTTCAAACATGTGAGTCTATTGGATGAACTTCCAATGAAATAATAATAATAAAAAAAATGTGTTCCCAGTTTCAGCAGATGTTCATTTATCTAAAGAGGAGTGAGTTTCTCCTACTGAGGAGTTCCCCAAGGTGCCATTTTAGGTCCTCTATTGTTTTCTGTTTACAAGGTTGCTTTTGGGCTCATCATCCATTCTGGATGATTCAGCCTGGGCCTGGTTGGCCTTAGAATAAGCATGTAGATTAAGTAAAACAACATAATGTCAGCACAGAAAACATGTCACAAACATCACTAATGTAACTTCAAAAACAAAACAGCCGTCTCTTGGTTGAAATTCCTGTGTTTGTTGGACCCACCTTCCCTTTCTCCCATTCCCCCTTTCTTTGTACCTTTAGCCTCGTTTTATCAGATTATTACCAAATTATTTCTAAAAATTTTTGCTTTCCTTTGCCTCATTTAGTTTTATTTAATCTGTTGTTAGCTGCTGTAAATCACCTGTTGTTTTCTGTGCAAACAAAGTTATTATTACAAACACATTTAGCTGTTCACAGCCTCTGTTATCAGGAGCTAAAAACCTCTAAATATGGGCACCAGATGGTGTGTTAATGTCTCGATAGAAAATTATACAGTGTGTATATATAACTTAGTGTGACCCTGAAATCATGTAGCTGTGGATGACTGTGAAAGCCAGAAGAGAAGAAGAGCAGAAAGAGTGTTTTGAATCAGGATCAGAGCATATTGGAGGTGGAGGAGGACGACACGAGAGTGTGAAGTTATTGAAGAAATGAGTTTTTCACATTTTAAGGAGAAAGATGGGGTGGCAATCTGCCAACCAATCATAAGTGGGAAATAATTTACTTCTTTGAAATGAATTTTCAGTCTTTAACAAGTCTGAAGGTTACAGACTCCACAGTATGGTGGAGATTTATCTGCACAGTTTGGATTCATCTTACAGACACTGGATATACTTTCCCTTCTGGGTTTAATCTGTGTGATGAATGAGAGTTTCTCTCTTTGGCCCAAAACGAGTTCTCATTTGACATCAGCAGAACGAGGCGCAGACGAGACCGATGGGCTCAACCTCGTCTCTAACTACTGCTGCTGTCTGGGGTTTCTCCCGAACGCAGAAATCAAGTTTTAAAACAAGCTCAACTTTAGTCCCCCTCAACATATAATCTGCAATACAGCACATTTGTATGTCTAAATGCATATATTTTAGGATCTGAATACCTGTATAACTAATTATTAGTAATGCTATAATCATTATTTGAAATCTAATTTATCAAGTAATTTATTTAGTAATTTTAACAGTTTATTGTTGTATACATAACATACTGTATACAGACTATAAGTATTAGTTAATAATTAGCAAATGATGTGTAAACCTTTGAGAAATTCTTTGTAAAACACTATAAACATGAGAGAGATATTTGTTAATGTTGAGAACTTTGTAAAACGTATTACTATACTATACTATAAACATGGGACAGAGAGATATTTGTTAATGGGGGTTGGGGAGGAAAACGACCGCCCCCCCCCCCCCCCCCCCCAAAAAAAAAAAAAAATTGTGATTTTTTATTTGTTGGGGGGCCCCCTTCTCCCCCCTCCCCCCCCCCGGTGTCCCCCCGAAAAACACCAAACCCCCCACCCCCCGGGGCCCCTCTCAGGAGCAGCCCCCCCCCCCTGAAACCTCTCCATTAATGATGGTGTGTGTGTGTTTGTGTGCAAGTACATGTATAAGTTAAACAGGGTAAATTAAATTTCCCCACTGTGGGACTAATAAAGGCAGATCTTCTTCTTCTTCTTCTTATTTGGATGTTATTACAAAGTTGCAACTGATGATTACAATACTTTGTTAAATGCTTACTAAATACTTTGTAAAACGTCAACAAACATTAGTTAATACTTTGTCAATAGTCAATAAATGGCCTCTGGTGCATCTGTCTATGTAATGTTTATAGACTGTTTACAAATGATTTCTTAAAGGTTTACAAATCATTTGGTAATTATTAACAAATATTTAATTTAGTATAATACAATAAACGTGATCAGAATATAACTGTTATTAGCATTTCAGTGTTTGTTAATAGTAAAATAACTATTGACTAAGTTTAATTAACTATCAATTTACCATTTATAAATGATGCTTATTATAAAGTGCTACCTTTAAAGTCCTACCTTTTTGCTACTATCATGTACCGTATAAATCCTTGCTGATCCAGTTTGATTTCCTTCATTCCAGTCAGCCACTGATTTCATGTTATTTCTACTAAAATAAACTTGCTGACAGATAAGTCAATTGTATTTTTTTATATTGTTGAATAAGTCTATTCCTCGTCCTGTGGTGTTGAGAGCAGAAACCTGTTTCAGAGCTCTCCAGAGAACCAGAAACAATAACACTGATTACTATAAAATAAATAATTCTGTGAGGGATTTTGGCTAGAGCTAGAAAAGTGATAACATTGAAGCAGTGGAGCTTTGTGTGTTATCACTTGCTTTATAACCCCACACCAAACGCACTTTTCAAAACTAAGAACAGAAGAAAGTATTGGTTCTCTGGTATTATTGACCCTTTCTCTTTGAAAATTGGTGGGAATAGAGCACAGACTATGCTTTTCATAAAAGTAGTTGGCAGTGACAAAACTGTGATAAACATTACATAAGATGTACTTTTGTTTTCACAAAAGAAGTAACACAAAAGTTTTGTCTGTGCATTAAGGTGTGAAGTTAAGTTGGTAAAGGACCGGAAGGACTAGCACTATTGCGTTTGAACCGGATGTGAAAAACTGGCAGCATGCGGTGAATAAGAGAAAAACACTTCCATGTGCAGTCTGTGTATGTTTGGATCACGTTTTCCTTGTGTCTCGTCTACAGGCGTCTCCAGCTGCTCTGGCTAAGAGCGTGCTAGCAGAGGTGCCCAACCAGGTGGTTGACTACTACAACAGCAAGGGCATCAAGCCCAAAGTGCCCAGCGAGTACCAGTCTTCCAGGCAGTTCGGCCCCTGAGCGCCACCGCCACGGCTGCCCCTGGACAGCACAACCTCTCCTAGACTGAGAAACATGTTTACTGTTTTTTGTTCTTTGTTGATGCGGATGTTAAAGGTGCTATATGCAGCATTTCACCACGAATAAGTGTCTCAAAGTAGATGAGATGTGCCAATTCAAAAAGCAATGTATTAAAACCGGTACTTCACTGAAGTATCAAGGAAGGGAGTAGGGCATCCTGAAGCAATGTAGTTCAGGTCAACCTGCAATGATGAGCATCCTGATGCTGACAGTGCATGGGCTCACGCAGAAAACCATAGCCACATTATACGTGGACAGTGTGTAAAACCATCTAGTGTCTCTGAACACAGAATCACAGGAGCCTCATTGATATGTGAATCATACGTTGTGTCTGCAAGGTAAGCTACAAAACTCTCGCGAGACGGTTGAGGTTAGGCATTGACGTTGAATAGTTAAGTTTAGGCACTGGACTTGAATATTTAATGCCGGTTACACAACTAAAGGACAATCCAGCTGACTCCTCCGGACAATCGTCAGCAAATCCCTGATTGTTTGATGGTTCTAAAGATGATCTTTCCAGATGTTCCAGTGGTGTGACATATGCTCACAGCGTTTTTACATCCCCTGATCAACTCAGAAGTCCATCCTGGCCGCACCGATTTCAAATTATAAATATGTTCAATATTTCTGATGGGATATCCTGCTGTGTGTGGGGAATCCTGATGACAGCCGATAATGCAGTCACATGGGAAAGAATGAAGCCAATAGAGAACCAAGCTGACTGAAGAAGGAAGGACAACCACCCCTGTCATGGCATCCGCGGCTAATGCATGAGCTAATGCATGAGCTAATGCAAAACGTGAAGCTTAAAGTAGTAGTAAGATGGAGCTCAGAGATGGAGGACCAACTTGTTGATTAGTGTTTATTTAACATGTCTCCACGCCGTCATCCATCCATTCTTGGTTCATTTTTAGTGCAAAGTAAAACCTAACATCACTAATTCTGAATTATATGTGGTGAGAGTGGGCCAGCTTTAAGGTTTGGAGACATCGTTGGGTGCAGCGAGTCTCACAAGAGACAACGTGTTGCAACTTGTGGGTTACCTTCTAGACACAACCTGAATCACACATAAGAAACAGCAAATCATAGTCTTCAGACATGAGCACCGGACATACGGCTATTACTACCACACTTTAGAGTGCATATAATGTGGAAGTT
This sequence comes from Pterois miles, assembly GCA_947000775.1. Taxonomy (NCBI): domain Eukaryota; kingdom Metazoa; phylum Chordata; class Actinopteri; order Perciformes; family Scorpaenidae; genus Pterois; species Pterois miles. Next base: position 5,303,170 of record CAMQGK010000568.1, on the reverse strand, counting down.
GCTAATTTCTATCTTGTAAACATCCTTGATGTCATGATCCAAGTTGTAATTACCACTAAAAACCCGAGTTTACACATATTAGTAGCCGTTATTAGCCTGTTTTGTAAGCAAATCTGCTAGTTATGTAGCATTACTTTTGATATGATTTTTGAATTGTAGCTAACGTTTGTGTCCCTCTTTTCAATTGTGATAGTGTTTACAGTAACAACTGGGTCACATCAGCATTCATGACAGCAACATTTCATATCAGAATCAGTCAATTTCAGTGGAATTCGCCTGTAGAGGCAAAGTAAATCTATGCAGATCTTTTGCGTAGAGGAAAGTTGCATAGTGAACTCTGACACTTGTTTGTGGTGACCAACTGAAAACTGTTTTGACAGGGAACGAATGAGTCCAAAATTGAAGCAAATTACCTTTGCCGTACCACCAGAGTATAAACTGCCAAAATGTATGGTATAATCTACACTGTGAGAACTTTTAGTCAAGTTAGCAACCAAACCAGGTAATTTGATAACCAGTCGATAACTTATGGGTCATTCCTGCAATGCAACATTTCTGACCCCATTAGTCTGTGAAGGTTCTCATTCATCCAGGTCATATTCATTCTGGCAAAAATTGAATCGAAGGCAACTGGACTTAGATTTGTCTCTGAAGACGAGTCCCACTAGTCTGACCCAGACCTCAGACTAGTGGGGACTAGTCAGACTGTAGCGTTCGAACTGATGAAGCCACTTGGATAAGGGGCGAAACTTCGGAGACAAATCTAAGTCCAGTTGCCTTTGATTCAAATTTTGCCAGAATTTCTGTCCCCATGAATTACTTCCACATATTATCTTTAAAATGTGTCAAATATGTATAAGAAATGGCTTAAATTTAAATTAGCGAGGTTAGCTCGCTAAACATGGATCACTCACAGAGCTGATGCTAAGTTAGCTTCAGATTTTTCATCCTGTTAGGTCTATAGATCAATATAAATACCCATATAATACCCATAAGGATTATTTGAGTGCCTGAGATTGGCTAATATGTTTTCCTGACACTTAAACATGCCACTGTTCTTATATAATGCAAAAAAGATGAAAAATCCTTCTTTATTTCAAGAGTCATGAGGCTGAAGTAATGCTGCATAACAGGAATGACCCTGGTAGCAAGTCAGCTAGCCTGTTGACTTATTTTGGCTGATTAGCATCTGCAAATTAGTTAGCATGTCAGTGGTTAGCTCACCAGCCAGATTAGCTTGCCAAGTAGGCCTGCAAGTTGTCATTACATCACCAAGCTTCCAACGCTGCCCACTGGTGGCGCCAGTTTCTGGTGTGACCAGGCACAAACACTCGCAGCCACCAACTTGAGTTGTTCAGTGACAAAAAGGCTCACAAGTCTTGATCTTTTGCAATCTTCAATCCCACATTACAAGGACACATCATCAAGCAGAGAGGTTTATGGGAACAGTAGCACTAAAAGTATCAGCGAGGTGAGGAGTAACTTGGCGGTTCACCATAGGTTCCATGTATAAAAATGCCAACTGTCGCACCTTTAGCATCCGTTGTGCATGCAGGGCCTACAGAGGCTGAGCTGATTGTAACATTCGGGAGTGTTTTAAATGGACATGACAAGCACACAAACACAACACTGACCAATCCAAACACTGGTTCCCTGCAGACAGCATGATGGGCGGGGAAACAGTCGATGAAGGAATGTATGAACCCCCCTCCTCCCCCCTTCTGGTTTGGTTTTATAAGAGTTTATCGATATTTTGCTAAATTTCGTAAGGTTCGTACGTTGTAAAGCATTTTGGATCTCTGCAAGATAAACAAGCAAGCTGCCTTCACAGACGTCTGCATCCTCTACTGTTTTTTCCAAAGGCGAGGCAGATGCATGAACTGTTGTTTTGCATGCAAATCTCCATGCAGGACTCCTCGGTCCTTGTGGTTTCTGTTTCCTGGTAGTGAGTAATATGAGTAATAATGATGTTTACAATGTACCCAATGATGGGGCTGTTCTACTCTCAAGCATGTTCACATGTAAATGAAAATGTGTGAGTAGATTTAAAAGCACAACCTGAGTATCCTTGGAGAGATTTTTAGATGCTAGATTTTGATCAATCTGTGCCACAACACCTGCCCATCTCTCTTTTGGTCTTTGAAGAACTGATGTACATTCTTTTGGTCTTACTGGGTTTTTGTTTTACTGGTGACACTGGAACAATCCCATCTGGTATTTGGACCTTGTAAGAGGGCAACCACATTGCTCATGTCTTTCAGTCAACATTTGTCTTGTTTTTTTGGTGAAGACATTTACTGTCAGTTTTAGAAAACATTCAGTGCAAACTTACTTAAATTCTTAAAATTGCTCAAATCAGGATCAGACTTCACATCGCATCCATCCATCCATCCATCCATCCATCCATTTCCCACAACTTATGCAGATCTGGGTTGCTGTGGCAGCAGGCTCCAGAAGTCCTTATTCCCAGTTGTCTGAAAAGAATCTCTGTCATCTAGGTCGTGGTATAGCTAAACGAGTTCAGTCAAAGGCAAGTGGACTGGTCCCAGGCAGTCTGAGACTTCTCACAATTTAGCCCTTTGGGTGATAGGCATAATATCTTCAAGAATCTGAAGGAAGTTTAGTTGCCTTTGACTGAGCACTTCTAGATATCCTTTTCCCTAGCCACATCCTCCAGCTTTTCCTTTGGGATACTGAGGTGTTACCAGGCCACATTGGCTTAGTGATACTATCAAACAGGTTCTGTGTTTCCTTGTGGTAGGAAATGCTCTGAAAAAATGCAACAGTGAGGCATCCAGGAGAGAGCTTCTCACCCTATGTCCTTCTTATCATTGTAAAGCTCCCAATTTGTCAGTTTGATCAAATCCTATGTCAGGATCAAACTTGACGATCCATCTATCCATCCATTTTCAGCCTCTTATCTGAGTTGTGGCCTCAGTAGCACCAGGCTAAACAAGGTTGTCCAGAAATCCTCCCAGTTACAGCTTCTAGCTCTTCCTGGGGGGTCCAGAGGTAATCGTAGCTTAGATGGGGTTAATAATCCCCCAAGCAAATTCTAGGTCTGCCTTAGTGTCTCCACCCTGTTGGACATGGCCAGAAAATCCCCCCAGGAAGTCATGCAAGGGGTGTCGTGATCAGATGCCAAAACCACCTCAACTGGCTCCTTTTAAGATGAAGGAGCAGCTGCTACTCTTAGCTCCTTTTGGATGTTCAATATGCCAGTCAACCTTATCCAGATCCAGGTCATGCTATGCAAAACCATGTTCTTTAAGTCCTCCTTGAATGATCCTGAGGAATTCTCAGGCCAGATGAGATATGTACTGGGGGGATCCCAGTGTGATCTGGGTCTGCCCTGGAGTCACCTTCCTGGTGGAAGTGCCCAGAGAACCTTTACAGGGAGGAACAACCTCATCCGGTTTCTTTTCTTGTAAAGAGGGTGGACAAGGTGATACCTGAACTCCCCACCCAAACAATCTCATTCTTTAGGCCACTACCCAAAACTCATGACCAAAGGTGAGGGTTTGAACATGACCAGAAGAGTTTCACCTTAAGGCCCAGTTCCCTTCACTAATCTGCCAGTTAACCTTATCCAGATCCAGGTCATGCTATGCAAACCATGTTCTTTTAGTCCTCAGAGGAGGATCCCAAGGTGCTCCCAGGCCAGATGAGATATGTAATCCCTCCAGTGTGATCTGGATTCCTCTCAGGTGGAAGTGCCCAGAGAACCTTTACAAGGAGGAACCACCTCAAAATTTTGCTATCCTTGCAAAGGAGATGGACAAGGTGATACCTGATTTCTTGTTGATCTCATGACCAAAGGTGAGGGTTTGAACATGACCAGTAGTTTCACCTTAAGGCCCAGTTCCCTCCTCACCATTAAAGGCCAGTACAACATCCGTATAACTGCTGATGCTGCACCAATCTGCATATCTATCTTTTGTTCCATCTTACATCTTACGATACTTGAACTTGGGTCAGTGATCCGCTTCCAACCTTAAGGGACCAATCCACCATTTTCCACCTTCATAATATTAATCCCAAAATGTTTTGATCTGACAAACGTGGCGGGGTCAGGAACGAAAATGATCTGTGGGTGTAATTGTTTTATTAGGTATACTATGTTGTAATGGAAGACAACTAACTTTGTATTGCTTATACATTCTTCTTGACTATAATAGACCCCTGTAGAATCTAACCACCTGGTGGCATTATCACGACATATTAGTATGAGATTTGTTTATTATATCACCTGTTATTAAATGGGTAACATTAGATCAGATATAAGTGTGATTTTACTTGAGGACCAGGGTCTGTTTGGCCGAAATTCAAGTTACGTGAGTCCCTCTAGACAGCCGCTGCCAGACACTTTTTCCTTAACGATCCCTGAACGGATATAACGTTAATATAAAAGTGGAGACTTGAATTTTGGTCTTGTTATCAGTACAACCAGTCACACAGCAGCTCGTTGTATGTCGGGGAGGTGAACATTAACATTAGACCCCTGACGGCTCTCAGTCATCAAATAGCATGTTGCTATCTAACTTTAGCGGTTAGCCCTCAGTCGGAAATGCCAAACGTCAATACAGTATTGCTAATACGTCGGATTCAAATTCATACAAACGTTAGCTTCCACACTCGCTTGCTGTTGTGACCATGGGGAGGAGGAGTGGCTGCCCTGGTAGACTACCTGATGTCCTCCCTTCAGAATGGAACGTTACGACAGCATTCTCCCACTGTAGTCGCATAACGTTACAGCAAATTCAGACCTATCACAAAGCCTTACATGACTTTTAAGTGTTAAGGTATATTTGTTAAATATATATAAATATTTCCTCATAACGTGGGTTGATCACCCTGATGCTGATCAGTTCATTTGTATTGATCTGTGGAGCATGACCATCACCATGACCATCCTCTGCTTTGCTAGCGCTGTGTGACTAGAATGCTTTTACCCACCAGGCCTGGATCCATAATCTCCCTCTGTTTCTAGCAAAGTCATGTCATCCCCTCGCAATATTAAACATTTTCAGTTCATTTTTTCTGCCATTAGCACAGTTTACTGCTCAGCAAGTCCTCGTCATCTCTGTTTTGGAACTCGGCTCTGCTAGACATGCCATGTTTTCAGACCTCTAGCTGAGCATCTTTCTGATGACGTTACACAGAAATCCTGTTTATAAAATACTCCTGATTTCCTGATCCTGGACGTCTGACTAACAATTTTTACCCAGTCAGCTTTTTCACATCATGCATGTCATCAACGCTATCGCTACCCGTACGGAAAAGTAGTATATTTCAAGTTTATTTTATGAACTATACTATACTTTATGTAGTAACTATACTAATATCAGTGTACTAGTAGCATACTTGTAAGTGTACTTCTTCAATTCTTCTTGTAACTATAATGGCCAACTTTTTAGCTTATTAAATATACTTTTAAGTACACTTTTAAGTGTAATTATAGTATACTCTAAGTACACTACTAGTTTACTTAAAATTTTATTTTGTACTGCAGCTATACCATATATACAGTATATGATATACTGACCCTTAACTAGTTTAATACCTTGTAGCCCACTTAAAGTTCATTTTCAAGTACACTCTCAGTAAGCTACTAGTTTAATAGTTTTTATACTGCAAGTATACTTGTATATACTTGCATCCCACTTTTTAGTTTATGAAAGTATGCTTTCTATCCTATAACATAGTACTCAGCCAATGATATATGTATTACACAAAGACACTTACTACTTTTGCTATTTGATTTTTGTGAAGATCAAAAAAGTTTTTCTCACAAGTCGCTATGGTGAACGGAGACGAAGATTCTTTATGAATTGAAGTAAATTAATATCAAAACATACATACACTTGAACAGGCTATTCTATCAAAAAGTAAGCACAACCACAAGCAAAGTAAACCTTCCTGTAGGCATCTAATAAGAATACTTAATTATACTTTTCTTAAGTATATCTCGATCAAAAGATTAAATACAAATATAACCAAAGCATACTTAGACTCTTCTGACTACTTGTCAGTATAAACCAACTAAAGTATAATGTTGTTAAATATGTCTCTGATAAAGTCATAAAAAGTAAACTCTAATTTAATTTTAAGGAAGTATACTAATAGCACACTTGAATACACTTCTTATTGGTACCAGGGTAGACAAGAACATTGATGCTGTGTGGAAGAATCTCACCCATTAATGACTTATGCTGGTCATTTCAGGGACCTTCATATAACATGTCATTATTATTTCCAACTACTACACAGACTATTTTGAGTTATGTGTTTTCTGTGCTGGAAATTTCCATTTTTTGTTTGTTCTATTGAACAGAGATAATAGATGGAGGACAGGTGTTTGGACACATGACTAATTGTTGTGTTAACATGCAGTATTGTGTGCAAAACAATGACTGACTTATGATAATAAAAGTTTTATCAGTAACCTCTGAGTGTGTTCAGTGTATCACGAGAGGTCATAAATGAGTCTCAGTCTGTTTGTATCCATCAGCTCAATGTGAATTGTGTGTTTGCTGTTTAAAAGAGAAAATGAAGGAGAATCCTCCAGCTTTCCCGACATCCTCTGTGTGATTCACAAACAACAGCAGCAATAATTAAACATCTCGGCTGTTTGTTTCGGAAGTGTGAGGAGTTCAAAAAGAGGAGGAGACGAATGAAAGGAGGCCATTAACTCTGTAAACGGGACAAAAGACTCAAAGCTGCTGTCACAGCGAACACAAGTGAACACAACACAATGATGGGTTCATGAAACACAAAGCTGCTCAGTGTGGAGAATCAGTGAAAGTCATGGGAACTCACTTTACCCGAATAGCTGTTTTTAGTGCTCAATAAATCACTACACTGATTCTTACCAAATATATCAATATTGGTTAAAAATAACCACAGATCATCACGGGATCCTTTTAAAAAGCTAACAAAATCCTCCAAAACAAACGTAACTGAACATGATCTTGAATATCGCTCTAAGCTTCGTCCACATTAACCTGGGTTTCACAGAACCTTGCTTGCTGACCATCACGGTGTTCTTCACGGTGAATCATAGCAGCTACCCAGGAAGCCCAAGAAAAGGATTTTTTTTTCTGACATAGAAATCGAGGTTCCTGTGGGCGAGGTGGTCCCTGAACTACCATCCACACAGTTTGTACAGGTGCAACACAGTCTCACAGTAGTTCGTGAACCAGTCACAAAATGTAATCTATTTGATTCGTGTACATCATGGCTGTATAAAGAGAGCTGGATAGAGCATTGGAGGCGGTGCCCCGTTCATTCCTATGAGAGATGATCAGTGGCGCCTGAAGTCAAAATGGCTCGACTTCCATCTGGAAAAGTACCCAGGTCCTCGGGGTCTTCCAGGTCTTATTGGGCTCTAGTGCGCATGCCCCTTTGTGGGGGCGGCAGTAGCTCAGTCTGTAGGGAGTTGGCTTGGGAACCGGAGGGTCACCGGTTCAAGTCCTGACATGGGCCAAAAACTGAGTGTGAACTGGTAGCTGGAGAGGTGCCAGTTTACCTCTTGGGCACTGCCGAGGTGCCCCTGAGCAAGGCACCAAACCCCCAACTGCTCGGGGCGCTTGTCAGGAGCAGCCCCATCACTCTGACACCTCTCCAATTGTTGCATGTATATGGACCTGTTTGTGCATGTGTGTGTATTAGTTAACAGAGGAAAAAAATTGAATTTCCCCTAGCGGGACTAATAAAGACTATCTTATGTCCGATATGTGCAGTAGCGTCTGCTCAGTCACATGACTCTGGGTCTGGGTCTCCAGAGACATAAACAGAGGAGGAAAATAACTCTGGATTCAGCTATTAGTGCATTTTACAACTTTTAGGACCTGATGATTTAAATGAGGAGATGATCTACCTAAAAAAAATTACCTTCTGTGTTACAGACGTCTCTTTCTCAATATAAGTCTATGGGAAAAAGTGTTGTACCGCCGTTTGGCCACTACGAACAACATGTTTTCCGTTACCCTAACTAAGTCGCTTTCTGGCCTGAACCTAACTGTGGATGTTTGCATGGCGTACAAATGACACATGAAAATCAGCGTAAAAACACATACTCATGACACACAGAATGTCCCAGTAATGTTGTGGTATTTATACACCTTCCTATGAAACCGGGTTGGACAACAAGGTAAACTGGCGAAAATACTCTAAATATAGCGTTGGGTAGCTGGACAGGAGCAGACAGATGGGTCCTTTATATGCTCCACCTGCTGCAGCATGGGGAGCATTCTGGGGTCCTTCATGGTTTTCATCATTATATCATTCATATCATTCATTCTGCAGCACAGATTGTGCATAAAATGCACAAAATGCAGTGATGTCCGAGACAAATCTTGGTCATCAACCCTAAAGCTTGTTCCATGACTTAACGAGACCTGGAATAATACCAGCTGAACCACAGAGGGGCCTTGTTTGGTTTGAGGATGGCAACTGGTTTCTCCAGAGAAGAATAACCACCATCAGCCACCACAGCCAGCTGGTAGAGATAGTGGCTGGCAGAGGACGGAGCTGCTGTGCAAAACCCTGGCATCATGTACAGATTCTGGATATCCAATAAAAACATCAAGAAATCTGCTACTTGCATCACAGATGGCTGCATGTGTATGGGAGGAAAAAGCTTCTATAAATGTGGAGCTAGTTGCCTTCAGTAGCGCCAGCAGTGTGGACAGACTGGACTCTGTGGTGGTGAAACCAGTGCTTTTAACTTGGCCTTTGTGGAAGCAACATAGAGGAAGAACTAAGGTGAATGAAGTTAATCTGGGAGTTCATTTAGTAGACGAAAGGTAACAAAGAGCAATCAGAGTGGTGAGGAGAGGGTGCTGCTGAAGAGCCAGCTGGCTGGGAGGAGGAGGAGGAGGAGGAGGAAGGAGGGGCTTTTAAACTCAGGTAATCAGAGCAGGTGACATGCATCAATAATCAGGGCTCAGAGGTAAGACTGGCTCACCTGCAACCCAAGAGGGACCCAACATCCCCACTCTTAACAAAGCTGCTCACTAAGTGACCTGATAACAGCAAAAAACACAACAGTAACTCAATTAACACATTACTCACTTCAGTAACAAATGAATGTCTCTAACACCAGCACCTAAACACAACTGTAAGAATGCTGCATTTAGCTCAGACCCTGAGGAAGATGTTATCCCTCCCACGATTGTGACAGATTTCCAAGTTGTAAAAACAACCTTCGGTGATTCGAGCTGGTCATGTTACGTAGGAACAGTGACGGGTTGTGATCTGGAGGACGGAACGGGCTAAAATAAAAAATACACAAATAAATAAATAAAGAAATACATACATAAATGACTCGATAAATAAATAAGTCATTAAATGTAGCAACAGTCATATTAAAAATAAAACAAGCCATTAATTAATTGATAAAATGTGGCAAACTGATATTTCTGTTTTAATTTGCTCTTTTATCCCTATTTACTCTGTTCAATTGTTTCTCCTTTTATTTATTCATTTTTTATTTTTTATTGATTTTTAAATGTATTGATTTATTTTTTCTTTTTCTTTATTTATTTTACATTCATTATTTATTTATTCATTTATGCATTCATTCTTTATTCATTTTTTTTTTTTATATGATTGTAAAATTTGTGTATTTATTTAGTTAAGAATCAACCTGGGCTGGCAGGCACACCTGGTTCACCTGCAATCCAACAGAACAGACAGAGAAAACCATGTCGTGGGACACAACGCTCCCCACTAACTTAGTGAATCATTTGGCGGTCTGTGGTTTTGGGAATCCCAAATACAGAACTCACTACATAGAGGTGAAGCCCATATGGACCACTCTACACCACCTGGCCCAGCCGTGTCCTTTAGAGAGGAAAGTATTTTTAGCAGATATGCCATCCAAGGTCTAGTGACACAGAAATCTCTCTGCAGACAAGCCTCTGGATTTGCATATAAATGAAGACAAAGCAGCATTCAGATGCAGCAATGTACAAGACAGGAGACATTATAGTTGGAATATAATACTAATGTCCATAATCTGTTTGAAAGTCATGTTGCTGTCACTGCTCTGAGCATCTTAAAAGATACTATTCAACTTCAAGAAATTATTAGTAGCGGTACATTTGAATATGGTTTTGTTGCAAATAACTACAAATACATATGTTTTTTGCCAGAGGTCCGGATACAGAGATTTATCCCTTTAACACATCTTATATAGCCTATAAGCACAAACAAACACAAACAAAGATAAAACTAGAATGGCACTCGGAGAGCGCAGACCTCCACCAAGGTGCCAGAGTACGATTTGATGATGCTTCTGCTATCAGAGGCATCATCAACACGTCATCAGTTACACTGCACGTGTTATACCAAGTGGCTGATTCGAATCCTTTAACAAAGTCCTGAACCTGGACCATGATCTGGATCGCCACCAACATGTAATGGACTGTTCATTGTGCCACACCCCAAACCTTCAAAAAAATTCATTCAATTGGATTTGGACCTAATTGGAGAATGGGGAACTAGGAGGCAATCGTTACTCTTTTAGCGCTTTATTTTGTTAGTTGAACGTCCAGTGATAACTGCTGGCTTGACAGATCAAAAACCAGCCCATTCACATGAAAAGTTGCATAAAGGCAATGGTAAGAGTTAGTGACGTAGTATAAAAGGAGAGAAGGACCACTGATGGTGGGCAGAAGAGGAGGTGGGTGGACCCAACAAACCCCAGACTTTTAAGCAGGGTTCAAGGTTATTTAATGTTCATTTGTCGGTTCCAACAAAGCAACCATTAGCAATGAAAGTCCTTGGTCTCACATTCCTTCAACAATGCTCATAAAATATGTATGCAAAAAGGGGAAATCACACACGTAAATGTTACAGCAAAATGATCATCTAAGGCATAAAACAGTGCAGTTAAAATAAATATAAATGTAAGTAAATATAAAACAGTGCTGTAAAAGTAAATTTGTCATTAAGTTGAAGACTAGAGATGTATTTCAGATGGAAAACTGAACTAAACAAGATGCAGTATGTATATGCATGATGAGAGGTAATATATATACACACAGAGGTGTAAACAAGATGTAGTATGTAATAATGAGAAGTACTAAAAATATATATACAGAGACCCATGATGTTCCAACCATGATATTTTCCCTTCCCTTACCTCAGTCATTTTCTTGACTGAATCTGTGGATGTTCAGTGTACAAATGACATACAAAAGGCTAAAATGCATATTCATGACATGCTGAATGTCCGCGTAATGTCTTGGTATTTATACGCCTTCCCTTGAGACCAGGCTGCAGAAAACTTATCGGTTAAATGTTTGCATTTCAAGTCTTGTACATAACCATTCCAGACCAGTCTCACCAAATAGCGTATGAATGACACATACAATGACAATAAGAGCGTCTTTCTTCCAATGTAAAGATATATGTGTGAATATGCTACACCCAGAGCTAGTGGCCTACAATTAAAAAAAAGGATGAAGACGGCTTACAGAGGAAGGGGAGGAGGATGGGTCCAACAAACACAGGACTTTTCTTTGTGGGAACAAACTGGTTACTATGCTGTCTTCAAAGCCACCAAACTCCTTTGAGAAAACCAGTAATTTTACCTCCCAGAACATGAAAGTTGCTGGTCTACCGCTGTCTCGTTCTAGTGAAAATGGTTTGACTTTCAACCAGGGGACCGCTGTTTGTGACCCGAAGTGTTGTTGAGTTATTTTGACATTACTGACGTTTGTGTCGTGTTTTCCACCTTTATGTTACGTTGTTTACGTACGTATTTTACAAAAGCCTGGGCCAGACAAACAAACTGAAAACTTTGGATCAAATTTTCCTCCAAGTGAAACTTTCCAGAGTAAACTTTGACTCAGCAGAAACTCTTCGCTCTGATTGGCTCTGAGTCATAAACAGCTGATTAATGTCGAGACCTTCGGCGGCTGTTTCTCGCGCTGACCCACAGAGGTCTTCATTAAAGCTGTTTCATTAAAAAAGGTTCAGCAGATCGCTAATTACCTCAGCTGACGAGTGCAGGGGACGCCTCCGACTAACGAGGAGGTTAACAAGGAGCAGCCAATAGGAAGCCAGCGTGCACCTCTGTGCTACAAACAGAAGGAGCTCCACCCAAAATACAATCAAACATGCAACTCAGATGCTGGTAAATAACCTTTAACTTCAATATATGGGAGCTTAAATACGGTTTTCTGTCATCATCTCCTGCTCTGTTTCCATGGAGACGATGTACTGTATTTTCAATACAAAAGCCAAGATGTGACAAAAACATCCAGAAGCATCAAACCACACTGAAACTCAAATGATCTGATAGACACTTGATGCTCAAAGTATGTGGACAGAACCGGTAGCAGGTTCTCATACTGACACTGTATCACACCCTTCTCTGTCACTTTTTGGTCACAGTAAACGTTTAATATTGTGAATTAAACAAAAACTCTTGTTAAGGCTCAGGCAACAAAACCATCAGAGTTAGGTTTCGGAAAAAAACATGGTTGGGCTTAAAACTACTACATTTGTAGACAGAAAACGTTGTGAATGCCGGACACAAGCAGCTGATTGTAACATGAAAGTGAAACTGTGAATGGGACATGAACAGTGGTCTACTGGATGAAAGCGCTGTGTTTGTTGGACCCATCCACCTCCCCTCCCACCCACCATGTGTCAACTACATCACCACAGTCAGTCCTGGCACACTGTCTTGGAGCATTTACTGTTGCCACGGATGGGTTTACATTATAGCTAATGGAACGCCAGGCGCATCTCATACTGACGCTTATCTAAGGCCAACAGCCATGACAAAGTGTTGGTATTTGACATCCTAGGTCAACACATTATCACTCCCAACTTGTCAACTACCGCCACTTGGTCAGTGCCTCGGCATCAGAGACCAACACACAGGGTACCCTTCTGTTTTCACATGAAGTTAGGTTTAGGCAACACAACCACTTAGGTAGGGTTGTGTAGTGGGTGACGTTAACTTCACTGACCAGTGAATCATGTGACTGACAATATCGACGAGTCACATGATGTGTGACAAAATTATTCAACATTACTTTTAGTTTCACGTGGGACACCAACAGCGGCCTCCTGGTTGTTTGACCCATCCACCTCCCCGAAGCCCTGAACAGAGTCTCTCAGGCTATTAATGCTACGTCACCGCTCTGAATAACGCTGCAGGTGGGTGTACGTTTGACTTAGTTGGAGGCCCAGTTTGTCACATACTGTTGCTAAAGGGCGCCTCCGTGCATTAGTTTCTGATGTAGAGGGGCGCTGACCAAATGGCGGTATTTGACGAGTTGGGAGTGAGAACGGGTTGAACACAAACAAACTAACCGATTGATCCAGCGGTAGACCAGCTACTGTCGTGTTCTGCAAGGTAAAATTTCTGTTTTTCTCGAAGGAGTCTGGTAGCTTTGAAGAGAGTGTAGATAACATCTTCAGTTTCCTGTCAGAAAGGGCTGATGGCACAGCCTGTTCGTATGAAAAGGCGCATAAAAGCCACAATGTGCAACACGTTTCGCGTGCAGTAAGTACGCCTTTAGTGATTTCTTGCATGTCATTTGTATGCCACGTATACTGTACTGACTGAACTGTAAACACATCCATGTATCCATGTATGCTACGGTAAGTTAGTGACGTCGACACCGGACTTTGTTGGGACCTGTGTCTGGTTTTGTAAGTTACATTAATGACATTTGTCACATTTGTGACACATTACAGTGTTTTCTGTAGTTGTTTACATTGTTTATTTACTGATTTGAAGCCCAACCATGATGTTTTCCCTTACTAAATGGACGTTTGTGTGGTGTACAAATGACACGTGAAAAGGCTAAAATGTGTACTTATGACATGCAGAATAATGTCATGGTATTTATACGTCTTCCTGTGAGACCGGGTTGGATGGCGAGGTAAAGCAGTGAAAATATTCTAAATATAGCAAACTCTTAAACTGATGTAGACTTTTTTGGTCTCTAAAATATGTTTTGTTGCTGCCCCCGTCCACAGCAGTACACTGCTTTGCTCCAAACTCCATCTACTGCAGTAATACACTGACTATGGAGAAGTACCTCATACAAGCACACCAAGAACCATCAGAACCATCCCAGGGTGTCTGGTTATCATTCGTCGACGTCATTCACTATTCAGGTGTCCATATATTTTTGGCCATGTGGTGAAAATCCTTTGTGTGACACTCAAGCATCTTATCTTTGAGTGATTTTTACATCTTCAGTATTTCAGGCGACTGTGTGGGAAAATATTCAAGATTCACAGGAACTGGAAGTTAAAAGTAAAAATGTGTTTAAAGATATATTTTGGCTCTGAGCGGCCGAGATGAATGTTTTCAGTCATTATGGGATGAACAGTGTCGTGTTTGCTGGCAGCTGCTGATACTGGAAGAGGATGAGAGAGCAGAGCTGAGTGACGGCTCGCTGCTCCACAGAAGAAACTCATTATCATATCCAACTAAACACTGCTGCCAACACACACACAGGGACGGACGCTTCCTTCCACATATACCCACATTATCATTAATTCAAAGAAATAGTTCAATTATTAAATCAGTTGTAATATTTGTACAGCAGCAGCGCTAAAAACTGTGAGAATGGAAGTGATAAAACACAATGTGGAGCAGCAGCCAGAGACGGAAATAAAGGAGGTTTTTATGTTCAGTATATATAAATAAAAACTGGCAAGAAGAAGTGGTGGACAAAAAGACACTGAGGAAGAAATGATGATTATAAACTGTAAAATAGGGAAATAAGAAAGAAACATGAAGAAGAGAAAAAGAGCACAAAGATTGATATGGTTGTATTATGTAATATTGTTGAGTGAGGCAGGGTTTCATCTCCTCGGGCCCAGAAATAAGATCTCATAATTATATTTAAATTAATAGAATTGGACCTAGAAACAGAGCAGATTGTTAGAATGACATTTTGGTTTCTGCTGTCAGTCCGGAGACATTTTTACAGAAGAGTCGCCATGAAAATATGTTGGCATTGGACGTTTCAGCAAACCAGGGATACGCTGAAAAAAAATATGAATTGTAATAGAATAATCTTCTTCGCTACGAGGCAGTGGCAGCACCCAAGGAATACAATTTATGGCGGTACTTCGACACCAAACACAGAGCTAAGTATGTCACATCGCTGTCATCTACCACATGATCTCAGCAGATCAGCTGTTGCAACACAAACACTTTATACGCCACAGACTGAACGTTAGATCAGAGCACAGTGATTTGTTGTACTATAGTTCTGCCCCTCTCAACTCTGACCAAAGCCACTGATCTGGGGCTTTTGTTGGGGAGCTCCAAAAACTGTCAGGGAGCAGAAAATCAGCTAAAATAGTGTAGTGTAAACTAGGCATTAGGAATACCTTGTGTTTAGATCACTTGTGTGCTATTTTGAATGTCTGTTTTGTGTTTTTTGACAAGTAGAGCTAATTAGTGAGGCATTACTTTCCATTTAGTTTCTTTAAATTAAGATGACTTAATTTAAGTGTCCTCTTTTTGTTCTACTTGTTTCTTTGTTTTGAAGAGCACCAACAACTCTTTTCCTTTAGTCTGCCTCATCTCCTTTTGTTGTTGGAATTATCTAAGCTCTCTTTGAATAAATTAACTTTATTTTACCAAGAAAATCTGCTTTTTTGTCGCCTCCCTTTCCCCTAATGAGCTGGGCCGTAACACTCAATTAGACATAACGTGCACTTTAACTCTCAGCTCTATCTCTTTGCGTTGGCCACAAAACACAAGACGAGCTGCAGATTATTGTTGGACCAGAGACAATAAATAAATAAATAAATATTGATTCACTTAAACTGCAATTTTTTTTTAACAAGTTTGCCTGAAACAATAGAACTCAAATTCAGTTGCTGCATTTTAGTCTATGTGGTGGAGGAAGAGTAATGTGATGTCATAGCACAACTTTTCCCCATGTAATGACAAAATATTTTAGGCTTTTCACATCTCATTTAAATACCATGCTGTTACCGTCAAACGGTCGCAGTTATGTTTAGGCAACTAAACCACTTGATAAGGTTCAGAAAAAAATCATGGTTGGGCTAAAGCTAAATACGTAAACTAAGTAAAATATGTACATTAACTAAGTAAAATAAGTACATAAACTAAATAAAATAAGTATGTAATGCAAGCAAAATAAGTGCACAAACTAAGTAAAACACACATGTAAACTAAGAAAAACAAGTACAAATATCTAAAATAAGATAGAAGAAGAAGATATTCCTTTATTAGTCCCACAGTGGGGAAATTCAGTTTTACACTCTGTTACACACAATACATGTCAATGAAGAGATGTCAGAGTGATGGGGCTGACAAGCGCCCAGAGCAGTTGGGGGTTCGGTGCCTTGCTCAGGGGCACCTCGGCAGTGCCCAAGAGGTAACCTGGCACCTCTCCAGCAACCAGTTGGTCTTGGTCCATGGGGGACTTGAACCCGTGACCTCCGCGTCCTAACCCAAGTCCTTACGGACTGAGCTACTCTAAGTAGGTAAACTAACTACCATAAGTAGGTAAACTAAAATAAGTAGAAGAAGAAGAAGAAGAAGATAGTCCTTTATTCGTCCCACTAGGGGAAATTCAATTTTTACACTCTGTTGTTTTTTACTTATACACGGTACATGCAGACCCGGGACACACACATGCACAAACAGGACCCATATACATGCATCGATGGAGAGGTGTCAGAGTGAGGGGGCTGCTCCTGACAAGCGCCCAGAGCAGTTGGGGGTTTGGTGCCTTAGTATGGTGACTTAGTATGACTTAGTATGTCAACTACGTAAAATAAGCACAGAAACTAAGCAAAATAAGTATGTCAACTAAGTAAAATAAGTATGTAAAGTACATAAACTAAGCAAAGTAAGTATGTAAACTAAGTAAAATAAGTATGTAAACTAAGTAAAATACACACACCCAGATCACTCTGAGCCCTCCAGTTGTCTAGTAATCACACACGTGATCGATACAACAGTAATTAAATATCATCCCGCTGACCACAGAGGACGCCCCGTGTTCACTCTATTGATAATACCACCTTAAATTCAGCCCCACAGAGCCACCTTAATACCAAAATACCATTTTGCCATTTAGACTCTTCCATTCTATGACTGTAAATTTGAGATCAAATCAAAAATACCTTCATACACAACCACAGGAAGTCCTGCTACACCTGGCTGGATGATCACCACCCACTGAGCTGAAGTCAGACTTTAGGAAACTCATTTCCCAGCCCCACCTTCCTCCTCTAACACCTTCTTTGCTCCGGGGGGCTCTGGCCCCCGTCGGGAGGCATTAACATCTCCCCCCCCCCACGGCTGGCAGCCATAATCTCCCCAGTGTGACGGCGGTGTGCAGACATGGAGCTGCAGAGGTGGAGTAATCTCCATTTTATTATTGACCAGGCGTCTCTGAGCTCCGTCTCTGCTCGGCTTTGTTGAGGCGGTGTGAGGCAGCAGGTGCTTCATCCTGATAACAAAGGAGGAGGACAGTCCTCACATACCTGAACACCACTGCTGACTGATGGGGGATCGTACAAGTACAACTAACTGTCATCTGATCACACATCTTTGCTTTTACACCAGCTGTTGACACGACTTTTCCACACTGACAGATGTGGTGTTTCAGTAATCGTTTGAGTCATTTCTCAACTAACCAGTTATGCTGTTACATCATGTTGTTATATCACATTGTTACCTGACTATGTTACCTTACATTGTTATGCTGCTATGGTTGTCACGTTATGTTGTCACATCCCATTATTACGGTTGTCACATCTTTATGGTTGTTAAGTGAAGTTGTTACTTTCTAACGTGACATTCTTACATCACATTCCTAAGCTGTTATGGGTGTCATGTGACACTGTTACATCACATTGTTACGGCTGTCATGTTGTTATGGTTGTTACGTCACGTTGTTACACCACGTTGTTACACCACGTTGTTACACCACATTGTTATGGTTGTCACATTGTTATGGTTGCTACATCACACTGTTGCATCATGTTGTCACGTCACATTATTATAGTTGTGTCATGCTGTGTTGTTACACCACGTTACAGTTGTCATATTGTTACAAGACATTGCTGCCTTCCATTGTTATGTTGTTATGGTGGTTACATCACATTGTTACGCGTCACATTGTCATGGTTGTTACGTGACACTGTTATGTGATGTTCTCATTTCAAGTTGTTATTTTGTTATGGTTGTCACGTTTCATTATTACATTACATTGTTACAGTTGCCATATTATTATAAGATAAGATAAGATAAGATAAGATGAACCTTTATTAATCCCCGGAGGGAAATTCGGGTGTCTTAGCAGCAGCAACAGTACAGATAAATACAGACAGTAAAAAGAAAGGGTGCAGTGAATGAAAAAGGTGCAATGAAAAAATTGACAGAAAATAAAAACAGAACAGTAATAAGAAAGGCAGCAGTGGTGAGTATTGTATATGCACAGCAATGTATATGTAATGATATAACTATATGTAATATATACATTTGAAAAATATGGAGCAATGATCAGAGTCACATGGGGTCAGGCCTTGGTTATGGAGCCTGATGGCAACCAAAAGAAAGAAGAAGAAAAGCCTTTATTTGTCCCGCAATGGGAAATTCAATTTTTACACTCTGTTGTTTTTACTTATACCGTACATGCAACCCGAACACACACATGCACATATACATGCAACAATGGAAATGTCAGAGTGATGGGGCTGCTCCTGACAAGCGCCCCGAGCAGTTGGGGGTTTGGTGCCTTGCTCAGGGGCACCTCGGCAGTGCCCAAGAGGTAAACTGGCACCTCTCCAGCTACCAGTTCACACTCAGTTCTTGTCATGTCGGGACTTGAACCGTGACCCTCCGGTTCCCAAGCCAACTCCCTACAGCTAGCACCCCCCCCGTCTGGGTCAGAAAGGACGACCCAGCGGGTAGTGGCCAGGGGGTTACATGATGTTGTTAACTTATGTTGTTAATTACTTATGTTATTAACTTATGTTGTTAATTACTTTCTTATGGTTGTCATGTTACATTGTTATGGTTGTTATGGGACATTGTTACCATGCGTTGTTACGTCATGTTGTTATGTTGTTACATTGTTACTTTATGATGTTCTGATACGACAATATTATTGAACATAATTGATGATGTTTTTTTCTAATTGTAAACAAGTAGTTTTGCTGCCTAAACCTAACCAATCATTTCACAACAGTAACCACGTGGTACTGCGTTTCTTCAAGCATGATGCAAGGCTGATATGAAACGGATATGTGGCTCAAAAATGTCGCCATTCAACATTTCTGTGGTTTGCAGAACTGTCCAACAGTTATACTGTGGTTATACTGTAAATTCAGTATTGTACTGTTCATACAACACAACTTGCTGTCTTGTAGTTGGGAGTTGTTGTGGTTTTCACATTACATGACCGGAGACACGATGTCACAAGATCTTCACCAGGAAGAATCACTGATGAGGTCTCACAAGAGACAAGAAATACAGGGAATTACATACTATACAGGGCCAGAGATCCCAATCCGATCTCCTGGGAAGGCGTATAAATAACACATTTCTGTGTCATCATACAGACCAGTCGCACCACAGTTTGTGAAATAGTCATGAAATCTAATGTATTGATTCTTGTACACAGACACGTATTTTACTTTTTTTTGTGATGGTCAGCACAAAATCAATTTGTATGTAATCCACGGAAGCGTAAACCAGGAAGTATAGAGAGCAGTGAACTGTCATAGAGAGGAGGTTGGGCGGATGGATGGGTCAAAAAACACAACACTTTCGCCCAGGAGACGAAGTCAACATTGATTTATTTGTCATGTAACCTCTGTACTTAAGTTATTTTACCCCCAACCGTGATCTTTTCCTGAACCTACATAGTTTCATTTTGAAATGACTGGAGCAGAAATTGAGCCATGTGTCACATGTTGCTGGACATTTGTGGGAAAACACAAAAAATATGCTGTTGAAAGTCATGCTGAGTATCAAAAAAAAAAAAAAAAAGAAATCGTAATTATGTCTATAAAAATAAAAAATACATTTTGTGACAGATTTTTTTGGTTGCTGGAAAAAGTGTAATCAATAATTCCTGACATGACCCTGATATATTTGACTTCAGGACATTATCCTATCATTATTTATTTTTTATGGCACTCCTCCAACTCCATGCAGCGAGGCCTGGCAGTACACAATGTATGTACGTATATACTGTATGTATATGTATAATATACTGTATACTGTATGTCTGTAGCTGGTCCCCAGAGTCTGAAGAGGAAAATATCATATTTTTCTCTCTTTTCTTTATAATGAGGCCATGCCCCCCTGGAGCTGCTCCATTAGGGCAGGTAATAATGGGGCTTTCAACCCATTTACCTCCCCCTCCTCCTCCCCATCCACCCGCCGGCCATCTTTCACCTTCCTCTCCAACAACACAAATTACAGTGAGGGTCTCATCACTACAGAGATATCACATCATCACAGGTGAACCTCATGTTTTAAACAGCAGGACACCTGGGCCGTGATTGAAAAGTCAAAACATGACGTTTTAAGGTCTTTTGCTGACCACGTCTCCTCAACCTCAATGTAAAATGTCAAGGAAAGATGTAAAGGAGGATTCAGAAGGACAAGCACGGTGTTACACTCGGCTCTGTAATTATGATGCGACGGTGGCCGATGTTACTGACGTGGTGAAACTACAACATTCTGAATATGGACTAGAAAAAGTGCATCTTGGACTGTGCTTTTTTACCATATTTATGCAGATACAGGCTGTATAAACAGCTCCTTCAGTGACGGACTGCTTCGCCTGCCGCTGTGTGAAGAATATTAAACACAGCTCCTTCCTTCCTGCTGCTGACACATTTTACCACCAACATATAATAAAGCATTATCTTATCTTGAACATGGACAACCCAGCAAAAATATTACTTCATGACCAAAGGGTGGAACTGAAATGAAATAAAGGAATATAGGCTACTAGTCAGTAGGGCTGAGACGATTCACATATCTCCCAATTAAATACTATCACAATACTTCAGTGCTGACTCAATATGTATTGCGATTTTTAAGTATTGTGATGTGATATTCAATTTATTGTGATTTTTATGAACTTTTTTAACACTTGACCATTGGTAAAAGTTGAATTACTTCTATTGACTTTTACTTTGGAAAATATCTAAATTAATCCAGTAAAGATGTTTGATTTTCAGCATGTCTGTAGTCAGAGATGTCCTCAAGTCAAATATATCAGGATCATTGTCAGAAATTATTTATTGCATTTTTATCCAGCAACCCAGAAATCAAAGATTAAAGACATTACTCTCATAAATTAGTGGTATTTTCTTTTCAATTTATGAGGGACATGTAATGTTTTATACTTCTGGTGAGTATAATCTAATCAATATTATTTATATATATGTATTTTGTATACACAGTTCCCTTTATTAACACCTTATTTTGAAAATCAGACATAGTCCCAGGTGTCTACTTCCTCTAACTTCTCCAAGGTGGTCTCTAGCTCTCCATCAGCTCCGTTCTCTTTATCCATCCATGATCAGCTCCATCGGGACTGTTTGAATGTATTTAACATAAATGTCAGTATATGGTGCTCTACAGTTGTACCGTCAGCCCATTTGACCGCATGTTACCTTGATACGAAAATATTTCCTGTCCATGAGTTAGCATGCAGCTTTAGCCGTGATGTCTAGCTCTGCTTTTCCTGCAATGTTTGAAACCCAAAGTGTGCTAAATGGCTAAATGATGCTGGTGACAGTGACTAGCACGGCTAGCTAACATTAGCTTGGGTAATACAGTCATACAGTAACGTCATAGCAGCATCAGAATGTCGTCTCCATCTAAATCTCACCTTACGGATCAAACAGTTGTCTATTAACACGTTGGTTATCTATTTAACATTTAGCCTAATGGATGCGACGAAATAATATAATTCCTGTTTGTTTTCTAAAATGTGAGACTGACATTGAATCACTGCTCTGAATGTGTCAGCAGCACATTTCACCGTCACAGTGAACATCCATCTCACACACACACACACACACACACACACACACACACACACACACACACACACACACACACACACACACCTCTTTCTCATATTTCTTTCAGGTTGTCAGAAGAAAAGACATGAAGGACAAATTGCTGTGAATCTCTGAGCGAATCATAAATAAAATGTGATTTATATGATAAATCTTCTGTCTGTGTGAATGTGAGCTGAAAGGCAGCAGTGTTCTAGTTACACCTGTTTGCTTCACACTTCACCATATTGAACAATATTTACTCTTTATATTTTGTTTTTTTTCAGGCTGGAAGCTTGTCACTCAATTTAATTTTTGTTTTATAGTACACTATATTTATATAATAATAATATTATATTAACAACACTTTCCTAAACTATACCCATACTGTACTGTTTTTACATCTGATAGTCTATCCTATATTATAATATAATTATGTTGCCTTATACTTTATCTCATATCCCATACTGTATCATAATTTACCATATATTTACACATATTATAATATATTATGCTCAAATGAGCCTGCCAAAATAGATAAATAACTCAATAATACTTAAATGACTCAATAAATAACAAATGAATAATAAATACATGAATAAAGAAATATAAAATGAAATAAAAATAAATGCAGCCATTAATTAATTGATAAATGTTCTTATTTTTATATTTTCTTCTTCATTCATTTATCTTTGTATTAATTCCCTTGTATATTTATTCCTTTATTAATACTTATTTGTTTTTTTTTCATACTTAATATAGTATATTAAATGTTATAATGTGTGCAACAATAAAGGGGTAAAATCCCACAGATTATAGCATTATTAATAATAAGCAAATATTATTGATTATCATCTCAATGTTTCACAGTAAAAAAAAATCAACTAATTAACTATCAATTTACCATTTATAAATGATGGTTAAAATTATATTCTATTATGTTCACTGATAACATGTGACATAAATTTATATTACTTTTAATTTGCTTCTATACTTATTTATCTTTGATTTCCTCATGTATTTACTCTTCTGTTTAATTTTCCCTGCATTATTTTTATTAATTTTAAAATTTATTAGTTTTTGCATTTATTTGTTATTCATTCATTTATTTTTTCAGTTTCAGTTTACAACCAATTATTAACCATTAACACAAACATAATATAGGCTATAAAATGTTAGAATGTTAGATTATTAGCATTACTGCTAATTGGTGAACATTATTAACTATCAATTCATTGTTTATTAACAGTAAAATAACTACAACAACAAATAAGTTTAATTGACTATCAATTTACCAATAATAAAGGATGGTGATTATAAAGTGTTACCCATAAAAGATCGGAGTTGCTGACAGACTGATGGAAAAGTGCAGCAATGAAAATCTAAAGAGAAAAACATGATTTGTTTAATTAACAAAACACGTTAACTCTCAATAGTGAATTCATATTATGGGCTGGAGTAGGTGTGTGAGTGTGCTTCCCTGCAGGGTGAATTATTTGTGTGGTGGGAACATGGCGGTGCTTCTTCTCCATTAAATATCCATTAAAATGAAGCTGAACAGAAATGTCCCAGCAGACGTTCAATACCGGAGTCAAAGGTCAGGAGCTCCCCCCCTCAGGTAGATCCACCACCTGCAGCCCTTCATCTATCTTCGCTCACCTTCACAGAGACAACATAAATCACGGTGCCTCACCGGGGCTGAGGCGGCATTAATGATCCTGATGAGCAGCGGTGTTTGTTCGTATCGAACGCGAGGACGTTCCACTCTCTCTGACTTATTAACACCAAAATACCAAATCATCCGTCTCCCTTTACACATGTTCGGGTCCTTTTTCTGGCCTCGCCGCTGTCGCCCAGCAGATAAACAGCCGGGAGAGGCGAGCGTTTGTTCCCTCCCCAATGGATCGGTAATGAGCAGCTCTACCCGGAACAATGGAGCAGCTGGAGGCTTCTCTCAGCAGCCATTGTCTCAGAGCTGTGGTCTGAAAAGTCCTCCATGAGGATGTTTCCATCATGACATTGTTCACATGATGGTCTCTATAATTACCTGGATTCACAGTTTTAAAGGGTCAGTTCATCCACATAACAAAACAACATGTTTCTTCCTCTTATGGTATCTCAGCATGCAGAGACACTAAATCCTCAAACTGTGTCCTGGGTCTTTATCGACTTTAATGTCCTCCTATCTCTCTCTGTTTATGCAAACACTCGCTCCAAGTTTATCAGTCGTCTTTATACATTCAGTATAATGTTCATTAGTTCCATCAGCACAACATTATACTAAGAACACTTTCTCTGTTTAAAGCAGTAATAGATATTCTTCAAATAACTAACAGCACGATTACATACAAAGTCAATGCAAAGAGGCCAACGTTTAATTCGCCAGAGGGATGATAGTGAAAATGCAAATGAAAGACATTTGGCCAAGGAAGTAATTTCAAAAACAGCGAAGAAGGAGGGATGATGATGAACTTCCGAGGAATGAAAGTAATGTTCTTTCCAGATCTGACGGTGGAGGTGATCAAAAGAAGATATCGACAAAATTACTCAAAACGGGGATTTAACATGGCATAATCCATCCAGCCACACTCCTCAGGGAGATTTACAATCTGTACAGGACACAACACCCTCTGTCCTTGACAGTACGACCCTCTCATCTGATAAAGAAAAACTCCCCCACCAAAGAAACGTTTAACAGGGAAAACTTCATCACCTTCAACAGAGACCAAGTATTACCAGGAACATAAGGCTGCAGAGACTTATTTCAACAAGGCGATTAGTAGTAGTTTTGTTGCCTAATACTAACCAAGTTGATCTATTCCTAAACCTAACTAAGCAGTTTTGTTGCATAAGCCTAACCAAGTCAATCTGTTCCTACACTGAAGAAGTTTTGTTGCTTATACCTAACCAAGTTGATCTTTTTCTAAACCTAACAAAGTAAATTTGTTGCCAAAACCAAACCAAATTGAAATATTCCTAAATCTAAAGTAAACAGTGTGTTGACTAAGCCAAAACAAGTCGATCTTTTCATAACCCTAACTAAGTAGTTGTGTTGCCTATGCCTTATCAAGTCGATCTTTTTCTAAATCTCAGTAGTTTTGTTGCTTAAACCTAACCGAGTTAATCTTTTCCTAAATCTAACTATGTAGTTTTGTTGCCTAATCCTAACCAAGTCGATCTATTCCTAAACCTAACTAAGTTGTCTGTTGCTGACACTTAACCAAGCTCATCTTTTACCTAAACCTACAGTAACTAAGTAGTTTGTTCCCTAAGCCTAACCCAGGAGATCATTTCCTAAACATAAGTAGTTTTATTTTGACTGGAGTGGAAATTGTGTTGCTGGACATTTGTAGGAAAATGCACGAAATAATACGTTGTTGAAAGTAGTGCTGAACATCACAAAATAAAGGTAAATTTGTTTCTCAAAAATTGCAGGATTTCTCCCTGGAGGCTGCTGTTTGTGTTCCATGTGAACCACAAGTCAAACTTCATTAACTTCTGTACTTAACTTTGGCCATTTCTGGTGTTATTTAAACCAAAACTACAATCTCTTCCTAAACATAACTAGGTAGGTATATTGTGAAAAGACTGGAGCGGAAGTCGACACATGCGTCACGTGTTGCTGGACATTTGTAAGAAAAAGCATGAAAAAATATGCTGTTGAAAGGCGCACTGATCATCACGAAAAAGAGAAATTTGTGTCTATGCACACGAATCAGATTAGATTTCGGGACTATTCCACAGCGCTCTCCCTCAGTACTGGTCCATTTTAAAAATTGTTGTCCCTGTTAGTGAGTTAGACACCAAAACATAGAAAATATGTTTTAGTTTACAGCCGGGTGTGAACAGGGTCAGGAATCTCCAGCAGAAACACATGATGCATCTGCTGAGCTGAAGTACATCGCTAAGTGTTCAACAGTTGCAGTGTCACAGTCCAAACTACTGAAGAGAGCAGTGAATTATGGGTAACACTTCACTGAGCCACCAAAAGCCACCAAAGATTTTTTTTAAAGCTAAAGAGGCTGTTAGAGAGCGAAGAGGCGCAGCACTGATCCAATTTACAGAAACATCAAGTAACTGCAGTCAGCAGGGATGAGGCTCGACACACACACTCTGAACACACACACTTTAAAGCGCTGCTAGCTCAGCTGTGTCGTCACATTTTCCTCATTAAAGCTGCAGAAACTTTGCTGCTTCACATATTTTTTCCTCTCAGATACGATGAAACTGCAGCAGGATGATACTGAAGCTTCACTAACAAGATAGAAAAGCTGAGGCTGATGTTCAGAGGCTGAGAGGAGAAATGAGACAAACCGACACTTGATAAACAGCCTGTTATCATATTCTCATAAACAGATAAATAGTAAAATGTAAGAAGAAGAAACCTGCTACACAAGGGATTCCGACCATTCATCCAATATATGCGGAGGATAGATAAAGTCTCCACACCCCTGTTAAAATGCCAGGTTTCCAGGTTTTTGTGATGTAAAACAATGAGACCATGAGAAATCATTTCACAACTTTTTCCACCTTTAATGTGACCTATAACCTGTACTGTAAAAGAGACTGAAACAGTTTTTGGAAGAAAACTTACAATAACCTGGTTATTATATCATAAATATGCACACCCTTAAACTAATACTTTGTTGAAGCACCTTTTGTTTCTATTACAGCACTCAGTCTTTTTGGGTTAGATGGCACATGTTGACTTGACAATATTTGCCCTCTCTTCCTTGCAAAAGTGCTCAAGATCTGTCAGATTGCGAAGGCATCTCCTGTGCACAGCCCTCTTCAGGTCACCCCACAGATTTTCAATAGGATTCAGGTCTGGGCTCCGACTGGGCCGTTCCAAACTTTAATCTTCTTCTGGTGAAGCCATTCTTTTGTTGATATGGATGTATGCTTTGGGTCGTTGTTGTGGTGAAAGGTGAGATTCCTCTTCATCTTTAGCTTTCTGGCAGACGCCTGAAGGCTTTGTGCCTGAATTGACTTGATTTAATTTATTTAGACCTCTTCATAATTCCCTCCACCTTGACTGAAGTTCCAGTTCCAGCTGAAGAAAACCAGCCGCAAAGCGTGATGGTGCCACCACCATGCTTCATAGTGGGTATGCTGTTCTTCTGGTGATGACCTGTGTTGTTTTAGCACCATATATTGGAATTATGGCCAAAAGGTTCAACCTTGGTCTCATCAGACCATAACACATTTTCCCACATGCTTTTGGGAGACTTGATGTATGTTTTTGCAAAATGTAGCCAGGCTTGGATGTTTTTTTTGGTAGGAAAAGGCTTCTGTCTTGCCACCCGACCCCATAGCTCAGACATATGAAGAATACAGGAAACAACCAGTACTTGCCACAAATTCCTGCAGCTCCTTTAATGCTGCTGCAGGCCTCTTTGCAGCTTCGCTGACCAGTTTTCATCTCATCTTTTCATCAATTTTGGACAGACATCCAGTTCTTGGTGACTGTTGTTTTTTGATTTTTTCTACTTGATGACTGTCTTCACTGTGTTTCATGGTACATCTAATGCCTTGGAAAGTCTTTTGCATCATTCTCCTGACTGACATCTTTCAACAATGAGATCCCTTTAATGCCTTGTAAGCTCTTTGCAGCCCACAGCTTTTGTTGTAAGATGCAACTAATTAAATATCAGGAAAATCCTACTAGAACAGCTCAGCTTTATTTGGGGTTAATCAGAGTCACTTTAATTGATGGCAGGTGTGTACTGACTATTATTTAATGAGTTTAAATGTGATTCTGAACATAGCCACATCCCCAGTTATAAGAGGACGTGCACACTTATTTTTTATTTTTATTTTTTTCCCCTAAAAAAATTCAGTATCTTTTTTTAATTGAATTGTACAGGTTACAGGTCACATTAAAGGTGGAAAACTTTATGTTTATGTAAGTAATGAGTTATCATGGTCTCATTTTTTACATCACAAAAACCTGGCATTTTAACAGGGGTGTGTAGACATATTCTATCTATTGTACCATATATAATCTGATATAAGCTAGTGGATCAACGCCAGGTCCAATCCATACGACCTTTTCATACATGGACATTTTCCCCTTGCCTGTTAGGAGCCATGATGAGGTATTTAGTGGGCTGAGCGTCTGAACTTGTTAGTTAATGCTGGCTTGCAAGTATTGTTGTCTAATTTTTTTAACAATGGCTGAAGAAAATACTAGTCTCTCTCAATATGTACTGTCACTCATTCTCCAGGATCACCACTGTTAGTTGAGAAAGTTAGTATTAACGAATGGGACCAGATTAGCCGATTACACCTACACTGCAGGAGACTACTTCAGGAGGCTAACACTGGTCAGCCAGCTAGATTATCCATCCCCAGAACCAGCTCGTTAGGTAGCTAGACCGTCTGAAGACTGAAAAGCTAGCTAGCTATTGCCTGCTCTCCTCCAGGCAAATTCCTTGATGGAATTAGCAAGGTAGCTAGCTAAGTAGCCAGTCGCGATATGAGTAAAATTTAACAACTTAATGCTGCATCCACAGTTGTCACAGCGCAGGAAAGCACAGTGCAAACGCCAGATGATTTTAACAACTTTGTTTGCCGCTTTTACTGTGTTGCATGACAGCATGGAAAAAAATAGCAGACTAAGCTAGCTAAGTAGCAAGCCATCCAACCAGTTGGCTGGTGGCCAACGGCAACGCTGTAAAGATAAACTGAGGGTGTATAAATCTTTGGATACCTATAGTTCACTATCCTTCAGTAAAGCCAGTCAAAAAGAGAGTCATACAATATCTGCAAAGTGTAAATGTTGCTAATATTTAGCCTTAGGCTAACCACAATGAACCATTGGCTGCGGTTAGCAGAAGGCTAAATATTAGCAACATTTACTCTCCATCTCTGAAATTTTTCTCCAATATTGTAGCTCACAGAGCCTCGAATCACAGTTTTGTTGTCATATCTTGATTCTGGCAGCCAACAATACAGCAAGATGACATTTTAGATGTGTAACTTTAGCCTCCTGTCTGTCCTTTGTTTTGCTTCCAGTTAAGATCGTGACGTAATTATGATACAAAAAGTGTCTATACATCGAACTTTAGGATCTACACTCCATTGTGTCAAAATCCTACTTTTACAGCATCAGTGTGTGCTTCACTAAATCAGTGTAAACAGAGTCCTTGCCTTCAGGTACCACCCTGAGCTCACAATAACAGACGTAACAAGCAGCAGTGAGTGCTTTGTGGACTTTTATTGCCCTTGGTTTGCCTCTCTCACAGCTTATTTATAGGAAGTTGTCGGATCTGTTTGTACACAGCAAAAGACAACCTGCAGGAACAACCACTGACAAGCAATTTTTCTTGTTTGGTAGGTTTGTGGGATATATGCAGATCATAATGTGTTACTTCCTGTAGGTATAGCTATGGACAGTGTTGAGAACAGCCTACTTTGAACCAGGTATTGCAAGCTTTGCAATCAGTCCAACTTCATGGGTATGTTCGATTTGGGTCACTTAGTTTGGTCATTAGGCGGTGCATTTAATAACTTATTAATTGACATCACCTTTTTTTATATAATACTAACCCTGCTGTCATCGTTCGTTTTGCTGCATTGTTGCACAGTTTTCAACATGTTGACAAACTACTACAGAGGGTGGAGCTTCACCCTGTAACTGGAAAAAAAGAGGGTGAAGATTTTGCCCAAATTGAGACATATATCTTCCATCAGCAATCTTGTTCTTCAATCAAAATCAGCTATTTGACACAAATATAGTAAAAGATGTCCATCACATTTTGAAACTTATTCAGATTTCTAAATACAATCTGGAGGTCAGCGGCATCTATGAGCGCTCATATGGAGAAGAAACACTTCAAACTACTCATTTTTCCTCAGTGAAGATTTAAAGTAATGGGTTCTAACCATCATTAATATAAACTAATCTTTAATTGGATCTTACAAACAGTTTTGATCAGTAATGAAGACTGAAGTGATTCTGACAGCCTGCAGCTTCACTCAGACTGATGATGTTCGACATGTTCATCGGTCTCATGTCAGTTTTCATTTCATATTCATGTGCTTCAGTCATTTGGCATACAGTGGAGAGAAAAGCTTCAAAACCCAAAGTAATTGGCTTTTATAATTGAAAGATACGTTTGAGTTAGCTGGAAAACTATTTAGATTTGTGAAGCCTTTGTTGTTAACTGCTGCCGAGTTATGTATTAGTTTCTAATGTACATCATGTTATACAGGAGAGCATAGTGTCTCTACGGACTCCTGAAGTGATCAGTATGTTTCAATTGTTTCTTCATTGTTAATTTAACAGCTGCAAGTTGAACTGTTTGAGTGAGCCTGATCGCACGACAAGGTGTATAAATGCCACAGTTATGCACAAGGCGTTTAGCGTGCAATAATATGCCTTTCTTTTCGCATGCCTTTTGTACGCCATGTATCCTGCACTGACTGCAGTTTAAACAAATCCAGCCTTCCATGAGACCGGGTTGGTTTAACCAGCTGTGTGGATGGCAGAAATGTTGTGCCTGAAACATCTCAGGAAGCTTTCACATCAGAGACCCAAACCTGGAACAGAGTACACCTGACCCCAAAGTTAGTTTGATTAGTGTTAACACTGTATACTGTACCGAGGCACGGTTCATTGATACTCGGGTACAGTTTGTTAAACCTGTCAGACTGTTTGACTGAACTATCTAAGAGGCTATCATTAGAAACTTGGCAAGTGAATGGATGAACCTAACCTCTACAGGAGCCACCATTGTTGAACAGTCGCCTCATCGTGTTGTCTCACACTATGATCTCATTGAGATCCACGACCATAGCTGCCAGCAGCTCCTCCCAGGATCCCGATTGGTCCGATAAGTTGCTTGCCACTTGACACAAACGCATTACTTGAAGCCTAACAAGATGGATTTTCATGTAACACTTGATTCTGCAATTCTTGTGACCTTGTGGCATCGTGACAATCCAGCGGCCGTGCTAGGTTAAGGGCTCCTATTAAGTGTGAAAAACAACTGCGAGTAGTTTTGAAAGGGTAGGCTTTTTTCAACAACGCCAGCAGAGAGAACAGAAGCAAACAGACAAAACTGGTGTTTTACTGACAACAGCCGCTGCTGCCATTTTGGACTGAAAACTCGTATTATATTTAAAATATTTTTTCATTCAACACAGGCCATTTCGGTAGAATAGATTAGAACAGAAATAATTTAGCTTTACTTTTGTGCTGCACTTTTCAGGCAGACGTTTTACTGGCGTCCAGTTGTTGCTTTCAGTCCAAAATGGCGGAAGCGTAGCTTTGCTACTGGGCGCTGATGTTGCAAAAGAACTTTCACTTCTTGGCAATATACGTTCTTCGGCAGCAAAATCTGCGTATGCGTGCAGTACAGACGAATCTCATCATCTGAACTGTACAGCCGTGTGTGAGAGGTTCATTTGCGCCTCCAAAATTAAAACAAGCAGAGGCATAATGTAAAGGGCAACTTGCTTTTCTTTGGACTTGACTCATCACTCGTTAATCTTGTTTTGCGACATCACTTGGATCTTGCTTTTCTTGATTTGGGACTTGTTTGTCCTGACTTGGGACTTGCAGGTCTTGACTTTGGACTTGGCTCATAACTCATCAGTCTTTTCTGGCAACTTTACTTTGATTTTGCTTTTCTTGAGTTGAGCCTTGTTGGTCTTGACTTGAGACTTGGAGAGACCAACAAGTCCCAAGTCAAGAAAATCAAGATCCAAGTTGCAAGACAAAACACAAGTTAAGACCAAAACATTTCAAGTCAAGACCAACACGTTTCAAGACCCAGTCCTAAATGTTATATCTAGTAAACAGGTCATTATGCACCATTTACCAGATTTATATATATATATATATATATATATATATATATATATATATATATATATATATATATATATATATTTTTTTTTTTTTTTTTTTTTACTCGCATCAAGTCCTCACCTCTGAGTTACAGTAGTGATTGTTCTGTTTTGTTTTTGTTATGATTATTTGTGTTTAATTCTGCATCAGGCATCATATTTCATTCTTTGCCTTTCATTAAGTTTTATTACATAATTCATTTTTTCATTTTGAGCAGCCGTGGTGAATTAATTTACCTTCTGTTCCTTCAGTCTGAAGTGTCACGAGACGGTCTGCACAGGTGGAACTCAGATTACAGGTTATCCAGGTGACGCTTCCACCATCTGCACTGCATCGACTGCAGAAGGAGGAAAGACAGGAGGATAGGAAGAGGAAATGGAGGAGAATAAAGGCTAGTCAGTCACAAGACAATTCATAAACCAGTTGCTGATAGCTACTGTAAACACATTTTTTGAAAGTGATGACTGTTTGAGGGATATCAATGAATGTTTTCACAAGTATAGTGCTAATAATGTGTATGTGTGTCCTTGTCAATATCCCAGCAGAGAGTTTCTGAGCTTCAAAGGTCGCCTGAGTTTATTTTGTTGTCTGAAATGTCTCTGAAAGGTCAAACAGCACAAACACAAACTGTGTCAAACACAGTGACTGATGCTTCAGGTTCAAACCAGTGGATGTGATATAACATGGTTTCCAGAAAGGCCCAGAAACAGCACAGACTGTGGAAGAAATCCTACCATCAGTAATGATAATCCTGCTGCCCTGAATACTCACTAAGGGTGTTTTCATAGTAGCTACAACTGATTCATACCATGCCTGTATGATTGCTGCTCCACCGCTCAGCTTCTACTTTAGTGATATTGTTCCGTACCTGAGTACTTTTGCGTCATCATCTATCATCATATCATCATCAAGTGTTATCTCATAACACAGATCTGAAAAGTGAAGTCAATGCTGAAGTGCCTTAAATTTGCTTTCTTTCTCATAGCCAGCAGGGAGCGACTCCTCTGGTTGCAAAAAGAAGTATGATTATATGTATAGAAGTCTATGAGAAAATGATCCTACTTCTGAGTTGATTTATTACCTCAGTAAACATTGTAAACATGAGTTTATTGTCTCAATCACTAGTTTCAAGTCTTCTTCAATATGGCATGACGGTCATTCAGTAATTTATGAAGGTCAAATAGACCATAAAGTAGGGGATGCTTCAGGGCGGGACTACCTTGTAGATGACAATGCGGTCCGGGTCCGTGTTTTAGTGTTATAACTTTAACCCTTTCAGAGTGTGTGAAAATGTTGAACTTGAGGCTTCAAAACAGTAATCCACAAATCGATGAGTGACATCACAGTGACCGTGTCCATGTTTTAATATACAGTGTATGGTGCTTTTCTTAACTTGCAACTTATCGGTCGTGACTTGGGACTTGCTGGGACTTCTGAGTCTTGACTTGGGACTAAACTCAGCACTAGTGTTGTCACAATACCAACATTTTGGTATCGATACCGGTACCAACATGTATTTCGATACTTCTCAATACTTTTCCAGAAAAAAACAGAGAACACATTACACATCAGTATATAAAATAAAATATCACAAAGACAGGCTTTTGCAATACAGAATTTTAAAATAAACAAAATAAGTAAAGTGTAAAATACTCTCTCCCTCTCTCTCTCTCTCTCTCTCTCTCTCAGCTTTCCTCCTGCTCCATTTGCTCCTAAATGCTGCTCGCTCGCCTCGGCTCAAATTACAATGTGGTAACATCACGCGCCGCCGTCACCGCTGCCAGCGCGATATATAAAATGCAAGTACCGGTCTCATCCAAACGCAGTGTAGTACCGTTTTAAATACATCAGTACTCCTGGACCAATTTAATATCAGTATGCCTAACAAGCCTGATATATTGTATATGTCATAAAAAGGTCATAAACTATAAAGTTATAGTATAATATGTCATTAACAGGCCATAAATTATAATGCTATAATTTAAAATGTCATAAAAAAGTTGTGAAATTATACTATATGTCATTAAAATGTCAATAAAATAAAGTTAAAAGTATAATATATCATAAAAAGGTCATAAATTATAGAGTTATTATATAGTATTTTGCTCATTTTTTTCATTTTTAAATTATTTTTACACTGTAAAATATATTTGCAGAATCTTTTGCAATCAAAATGTCTGAACATGTTTATGTTTATGTTTACTTATGTTGTTTATGTTTACTGTATTGAACTTTTATATGTAGATAATGAAAACAAACTTTGGAGCCTCCACTTTGACACTTTGATCAGAAGTCATGTGACCACCAACATTCCGTTACCGAGGTTACGAGGCTTCTAGAATGCTGTCTGTTGATTCTGGTTAGCAAATGTTAGTCTGTTCATCAGTGTGAGTCGGTCCTTCATTGGAGACACATGTTAGTGAGAGCAGAGCGACAGTCGATGTACAACACTACTACTACTACTACTACTACAGTAATGGAACCAATCGTCCGTTCGGGACACCAGGTAACATTTATAATCTTTCACCTACTTTTTTATTTCTCATACAGAGAAATAAAAGTTATAATGCTGCCAGCCTACATTTAATCTGTTATTGTGTGTATAAAAACACACAATTCAAATGATTAGGAAATAAATGATTCAATTTTCAAATTTCAATATTTGCTTTGATTAAATTCAACATTGGCATCAGTAGTTTTAATGGTGTATTCTAATGTGCTTAGAGCTGGTGTTAGGAAGTTTGACAGCAAGACAAAGATTGTGGTCTAAGGCTGAACTAGACTCTGGTGACAAACTGAATCAGTGTGTTTCAGTAAAAGTAGCTTCACAGTTTTGCTCTCGGATTTTTACGATTTATCCTCTTGGATCAAACTGACTGACTGTGTTTTTACTGCTTATAAAGCACCACATATTTTACATTATGTTATACATGTTGGGCAGAGACAGGTTATTGGTGGATGGGATGGGTCCCATCTGGGGGTCCTCCAGGATTAGGACTGACCATAGTATGGAACCATCCATGTAATTTTCAGGCAATTATATGGAAGAAAACTAAAGTTATGACAAATTAACTTTTGAAAACGAGTCAAATTGACAAACAGGAGGGTTAAAGCAGATGGAGTTGGCTTCTGTACTTTCAGCTGTCTTTCTGTGTGGATGCAACGTTATGATGGGACTGCTTTCTCAACTTTTACATTTATGTCTTTCAGGCACTTAACCCACAGCTGGCTGAAGCCGCTGCTAAGACCCAGCAGGTTCCCAGTGAGGATGTGGACTACCTTAGGAGAGCCCTGCTGGATGCCCAGAAGCAGAACCTGGAGCTGGCCTCAGACAACGCTGCCCTGAAGGAGCAGATGGCTAGCAAGGAGCCCAGCTGGGAGGAGGAGAAGTTGAGGATCTTGAAGGCTCTCAAGTCAGAGAGGGCCATCAGGAAAGAAGCCCAGAAGGGCCTCAAAGTCCAGAACCAGGACAAGAATGAGGAGCTGATTGCCAAGCTCCGCTCCGCTGTGGAGATGGAGGCCACGTGGAAACAGAAAGTCATGGCTCTGGAGGATCAGCTGCTCAAGGAGGTGGCTGAAAAGGTGGAGAGCTTTATGAGAGTGCAGGAGCTGGAGGAGAACATCAACCTCCTGACACAGGACAACCCTGACCTCCAGGTTCAACTCCTCCAGACTCCCAGCAAGCTGCTGAAGGACTCTGAGGACCACATCGCTGAGCTGGCCTCTGAAAATGCTGCTCTGAAGGAGCAGCTGGCCACCAAGGAGTCTGGCTGGGAGGAGGAGAAGAACAGGATCCTCATCGCTCTCAGGTCAGAGAGAGTCATCCGAAAACAGGCTGAGGCTGACTTGAAGACCAAAGAGAAGGAGTACCAGGAGCAGATCGATTCTCTGAGCCACCATCTGTATGCGAAGGAGAACGAGCTCCGATTGGCCGAACAATTCTGGACCGGAGAACGAGACCGGGTCTCTGCATCTTGGGAGGAGATGGCCGCCAAGATCACAGAGTCCTGGGAGAAAGAGCTCCTAATAGCATCTGTCCAGAACAGCCTGTTGGTCAAATACCTGCAGGACGAGTCAGAGAGGAAGGTGAGCCAGGTCGTCCTGGAAAAGGACGAACTGATCAGCCAACTGACGGCGGCTAACGAGGCTCTGAAAGTCCAGAGTCTGGAGAGAGAGACCCAGCTGCAGGAGAAGGAGAGGCAGCTCATCCAGAGCGAGGCGGAGCACAACACCAAACTCGCCGCTCTGGACGCTGACATGAGGAGCCAGCTGGCTTCCAAGGAGGAGACCATCGAGGAGCTCCAGAGAAACACCAGCGACATGGAGCAGCACTGGCTCAAGCAACGGAGCCTCATGGAGGACCAGATCAAGGTCCTGAGCAAGGGCATCATCGCCTTCCAGACACGCCTCCTCAGCCTGGAGGAGTCTAACCAGGAGAGGATGACATCAGAGCAGCTGAAGCACCAGAAGAAAAACTTAAGGAGGCTGATCAAGAAGAAGGAGGAGGAGGAGAAGAAAGAGAAGAAAGAGAAGGAGGAGGAGGAGAAGAAAGAGAAGAAAGAGAAGGAGGAGGAGGAGAAAAAAGAGAGGGAGGAGGAGGAGAAGAGACAGAAGAAAGAAAAGCAGGAGAGGGAGAAGAGAGAGAAGAAGGAGCAGAAGAAAAGAAAGGAGGAGGAGAAGAGAGAGAAGAAAGAAAAGCAGGAGAGGGAGAAGAAAGAGAAGAAGGAGCAGAAGAAAAGAGAGGAGGAGGAGGGAAGAGAGAGAAGAAAGAAAAGCAGGAGAGGGAGAAGAAAGAGAAGAAGGAGCAGAAGAAAAGAGAGGAGGAGGAGGAGAAGAGACAGAAGAAAGAAAAGCAGGAGAGGGAGAAGAAAGAGAAGACAGAGCAGAAGAAAAGAGAGGAGGAGGAGGGGAAGAGACAGAAGAAAGAAAAGCAGGAGAGGGAGAAGAAAGAGAAGAAGGAGCAGAAGAAAAGAGAGGAGGAGGAGGAGAAGAGACAGAAGAAAGAAAAGCAGGAGAGGGAGAAGAAAGAGAAGAAGGAGCAGAAGAAAAGAAAGGAGGAGGAGGAGGAAGAGACAGAAGAAAGAAAAGCAGGAGAGGGAGAAGAAAGAGAAGACAGAGCAGAAGAAAAGAGAGGAGGAGGAGGAGAAGAGAGAGAAGAAAGAAAAGCAGGAGAGGGAGAAGAAAGAGAAGAAGGAGCAGAAGAAAAGAGAGGAGGAGGAGGAGAAGAGACAGAAGAAAGAAAAGCAGGAGAGAGAGGAAAAAAAGAGGAGGACTTGAATGATAGAAGAAGAGAAAGAGGAAGTAGAAAGAGAAGGGAGAGGAGAAGAGAGAGCAGTAACATCCTGTCTCTCCTCACTCTTCACCTTATTTCCATGATCCCATCCCTCCATCTGACCCTCCCACCCCTTCACCCCCTGTACCCGACCTGATCTACATCAGGTGTCGTCCTCCCTACCATCATCCATCCATCCTCTCTTCCTCCCACCCACAGTGCCCCCCCCCCCCAACCCCCCCCCCCCCCCCCCCCCGCACACACACATTAAATTAAACATCCATCCATCCATCCATCGTCAACCGCTTATCCCGTTAGGGGTCCCGGGGGGGCTGGAGCCGATCCCAGCTGGCATAGGGCGAAGGCAGGGTACACCCTGGACAGGTCGCCAGTCCATCGCAGGGCACATAGAGACAGACAACATATAGACAGACAACCATTCACACTCACATTCACACCTACGGGCAATTTAGAGTCATCAATTAACCTAAACAGCATGTCTTTGGACGGTGGGAGGAAGCCGGAGTACCCGGAGAAAACCCACGCTTACACGGGGAGAACATGCAAACTCCACACAGAAGAGCCGCAAGCTGGAATCGAACCTGCGACCCTCTTGCTGTGAGGCGACAGCGCTAACCACTACACCACCGTGCAGCCCCCATTAAATTAAACAGATTAATAAAAATAAAAAAACTAATTTAAAATCTCTATTGGGGTGAAAACAGCAGTGGTTTAGTGTTTACAGTTTAACAGTCTGGAGTCATTTTTCATTCATGAGATTCAACTTTTCACAGACTTACTTACTTAGTGTAAATAAGTCTGAAAGATATAGTACAATATGACATAAAAAGGCCATAAAAATGAAGTTGTTGTATAATATGTCATAAAAAGGTGGTTAACAATAAAGTTATCATATAATATGTCATAAAAAGGCCGTAAAAATAAAGTTGTAGTATAGTACATTAGTATGACCGTATACATCCTAATCATGTTAGCATTAATTACTGTATTTTTCGCACTATCAGCACTTGAAATCCTTTAATTTTCTCAAAAGTCGACAGTGCGCCTTATAATCCGGTGTCTTATGTATCAATTCTGGTTATGCTAACTGACCTCCTCGAACCAAATTTATGTGGTACATGGCGCTCAAAAATCTGTCAAAATGTTTCATTATGACTTTGGTAAGCTATGAAGCTGCACCGCTGGATGGATTGTCGGAGATTTATGTTAAGAGACCGAATGGCTTTTTCCACAACTCTCCGTCCCTATTGATGTGAGACTCCATGCGCGCCCAAGTGAAGAAAACTAATTCGGAGCTCGCCGTCATTCTGGGTGGATTAACTAAAGAACTCCAACCACTAGATATTGGTGTCAACAGGTCGTTCAAAGTTAAACTGCGAGCTGCGTGGGAGCGTTGGATGACAGAAGGCGAATACACATTCACCAAGACAGGGAGGCAACGCCGGGCGAGTTACGCCACTATCTGCCAGTGGATCGTGGATGCCTGGGCCAAGGTATCAGCGTCAAGTGTCGTCTGAGATACTTGTGGCTTTAAAAACAATGTGACTGCTAGAACACAAGAGCAGCGCTTCACAGCTGACAGCTGGTCTGATTTATGTATTCATGAAAAGGTCAATTGTGCGGACTAATAGGTTATCAAACTGACACAGCTTTTGTTCATTTCCTCCTCTCTCAGGTATTTCGTATTTTCAGTCTGACAGCTGTAAATACTTCCTGCTTCACCAATTTGTTCGAACTTCAGCCAAAACCCCAAATGAGGATTCACAGCATGTCGAACTGTAAACGTGAATTCTCCTGTTCCAGATATCTGATGCCAGGATGCTGAAACTGTGAAGCAGTGATTTAAAAAAAACATCCTATTTCTAACAGATGCATCATTTTGGATGTAAACCTGTTGTGAGGACGCTCGGTGGGCGACTGCAGCTCAACCAGCCAAATATCATCTTTTATTCCTCTGAAAACAGCTGATATTTTAACATGAGCATGTTTTCACACTGAGCTTCGTCACAGCTCTTTTAAAGCCATCTGCTCATGCTGCAGGTCACCTGTTGGTTCGTTAAACGCCTGGTTTTATTCTCACAGTGGTGAAATGTGTCCTGACATTTCTCTGCCTGGAAAAAGTAGATTAGCTTTGGGCCAAAGATGGAAATATTCAGGAACAAATGATTTGAAAAACACCTCCAAGCCATCGATAAATGAGGTTTTGGTGTTGCAGCAAATTAAAAACCTCTATGTGTCCGTTAAAATGGGGCATCTGCTCAATTTAATTAGAACAGAGGTCAAATCCATCAATCTTATAATCCTTTACCCCATTTTGATATTTTTATGTTAATTTTGAGTTTTTTAAAGCAACTCCCTCGTGGCTGCTATTGATCAGAGGTGGAACAAGTTTTAAGGTCTTTTACTTTAGTAAAAGTACCAATACAACAATGACTTGGTACTTGGATCTTGCTTTTCTGGTCTTGGGACTTGTTGACTTTGGACTTTACTTCTATCACGCTTTTTCAGATTTAGGACTTGTTGGTTATGGCTCAGGAATTGTAGCCCAGACTTGAGACGTACTTGTGACTTAAAAAACAATGTGACTGCTACAACACAAGACCAGCATTTACTTTAGTAAAAGTACCAATATAACAATGTAAAAGTAATCCACTATAAAACTCTACTTCAGTTCAGTACTAAGTAGTTTAATAGTTTACTAAGTATTACCAGCTACGTGTACTTAAAGTATCAAAGAGTACTCGTTCTGTAGTAAAATGGGCCCTGTGACTGGTATCATTATATTATTAGATATACGTAAAGAGCTACAGGAACGAGTCCTAAAACCCTGAAATTAATTAGCATTTTAGCACTTTGTTTCCGCTCGTCTGGAAGTCAGTGGGTTTTTAGTTAGACAATAAGGTCTGTGGTTAAAACAAGCTGAAGAGATTTTAATTTTGTTCTACGATATCAAATACATCATTAAATATCCTGCTTGTGAAATTTGAAGCCTTTATGCATCTTTAAAAAGGTGGTTGCTATCAAGTGGCTAAATGAGACTACAAAGCGTCATCACGCCGACTCGTCCTCCTTTACAGCCTCGCCGTGTTTGAAGTCACACTCGTGACCGTAGTGTAGT
This sequence comes from Pterois miles, assembly GCA_947000775.1. NCBI lineage: Eukaryota > Metazoa > Chordata > Actinopteri > Perciformes > Scorpaenidae > Pterois > Pterois miles. The sequence goes on along the minus strand of CAMQGK010000568.1, from coordinate 5,262,844 downwards.
TGGTTTATAGCCCAACGTTAGCTTTTTACATTCACATTTTATAACTCATAAAAATGGTGTTCATACATGGAGATTTCTTCTTTTCTTCATGCTAAACAAAACATGTCAGTATGAGAAATGCGTTTTCTGTAATACGCCAAAACCCAACGGAACGATCCCATTGGCTTTTTGTCAAACTCATTTTCAGTCCCATATCTTGAAGTCAGAGGTCAAGGGGCCCCTTTGAAAATGGCCGATAGTTTTTCCTTGCCAATACATAACGCAGGTTTGGAGCATCATTCAACGTCATTCGTGATGAGCTAGTATGACATGGTTGGTACTGATGGATTCATTATGTTTACCAGTTTCATGACAGTATCTTCACTCTAGTTTTAAAACTACAAAGTTAATGAATTAAAGAAATTAGTGGCATTAAAAAGACATTGCGTGAACATGTTATTTTTGTGTGAAATCTTAAAGTGAAAAGTAACTAAAATACATGTAGTGGAATAGAACTACAGTAACAGCATAAAATGGGAAAACTCGAGCAAAGTACACGTGAAATTGTAGTTACATTGACCACCACTCTCGGTGAATCAGACTTTGATTGATGTTCTCTTGTGTGAAATTGTAAAAGAAGCCACATAAAAATAGTAATGACTTAAAAATGGCCGACGTCCAACCCTCCTCCTCCTCCTCCTCCTCCTCCTCCTCCTTCTGCTCCTCGGTGTGTGATGATAAACTGCTGACGGATGTTTTTTAAAGGGATAAACAGACTCTGGAGGCTGGTTATTGGATCTGTGTGACACGTCAGCTGACAGGAGCTCCAGAGAAATAGAAGAAATAACTTGGTGGTGTTGAGCTGATGGATGGTCCATCGATGACTCACTGACTCTCTGGAGGTTTGTTGAATACCAACATCCTGCAGCCGGAGGACGTACAGAGCAGCAGCCAGACAAACCGCTGTGGTGAAGATGGCTTCAAATCAAAGCTTCACAACAGTCAGGTGTCCATATTAACACAACATACATTCATACTGGACAATAAGGGTCTTTTCACACCTGAAGGTCTGAACCAAGGTTCATGTTTTTGTCACTTTGAAACATTTGATCCGGATAGTTTTGGTTTCACATCAGAGCTGAAAAGCGAAAAAGTAAAATAAAGCCAATATGTGAAAGTACAAACGGTGAAGTCAGAGATTCAGTTAGAAGCTACAAACGTAGTGAAATCTGAACGCACAACGTCTTTCTCTGGTCTCCTGCACACTTGTTTGGGGGGTCGTTGGTGGTGGTTTTAAACTAAACGAAAAAGGAGAACCAGAGAACGGAAATTAAGTGATTTGTAAAATGGGTGATAAACAAGTCGGGATTTAAGATGTAAACGCCAGAAATCCCCACCTCAAGCTCACCATCCAGAATACCTCCTCCCATTAAAGGTAACAGCATATATAATGTTTTTTTGCTGCCACGTACGTCTCTTCATAATTGCCTACATCCCATTGTCACCACCTATGTCCTTGCACCAACATCCCGTCATCATCGGCTACGTCCCGTCATCATCGGCTGCGTCCCGTCGTCATCGGCTACGTCCCATCGTCATCGGCTGCGTCCCGTCATCATCGGCTGCGTCCCGTCCTCATCGGCTGCGTCCCGTCGTCATCGGCTACGTCCCGTCATCATCGGCTACGTCCCGTCGTCATCCCGCTCTCCCTCTCTTATATTTCCTTCACCATCCCCATCAATCTTTCCCTCTCTTGCATAATTCCTGTCACCATCACCATCAATCTGTTGCCATCGTCACCTATGTCCTGTCGTCACCACCACCTACATCCTGTCCACCACCCATACTGTCTTGACCTCCATTAAATTCAGATGGAGGCAGAAATCTGGACATAGTTAAAGCAAAAAATATCTACAAATACTAGAAGTAGGAAGAGAAAAATCTCATTTTTTTCCTGTAATTTGAATGAACTGATCCTTTAAAACAGTAAAAGCCTTGCAGAGCCATCTTTTTATGTCAAAGCAAAGACGTTTATTGGGTTCCTTGAGCAGTTAAAGAGTAAAGTTTGATTCCAGATAATTAAAGTTAGCTGCAGCTTTGAGAGCTGACAGCTTGGTCTGAGTGGACAGTTTGGTCTGAGTGGACAGTTTGGTCTGAGTGGACAGTTTGATGTGAGTGGACAGTTTGGTCTGAGTGGACAGTTTCTGAGTGACTGTGGGTCTCTGAGAGGACGGATGACGTGTAGAATAATAATGTGACCTGTAGGCTGCAGTTAGATCACCTTTACTTCATCCTTCACTGTGTGTCAGCAACTCTGATCGCATCAGTGTTTCTGTCAGCCTGAAGTTGCATGAAGAAAGACTACAGCAGGCCTCCATCCTGTCTGCCAGGAGGTGCTGGACGTGTCGAGGCCTCGGGGCTCAGCGGCAGCAGCCACATCCTCCGCCACTGATGGAAACGGCTTTGCAAAATGGCAAAGAGCATCCTGATGGCAGTGTTTTCTCTCTACCCAGTTTCATGAGGTGGATTTCTTCAGACTGTGGCAGCGCTGATGCAACCTCACCGCAACATGTAGAGAGCAGATGAGCTGAGAGATGAAATCCACGACCCGATGTCCAGCAGAGGTTTTCATTTAGGCAACTACAAGGGCAGTCAGAGAGCACCGACCTGAGCTAACGTCAATTTGATACGATATGTAATGAGTTCTTTAAACCCTACCACCAAGCTCTATGAATATCACTAGTGCTTTTTCTGTAATCCTGCTGTAACAAAGCGAACGGACCAAACTGAAAACATAACCTCCTTGGTAGAGGTAACAGTGAGGACCGGCTCCACAGGGTCAACGCTACGCAGTCAGCTTTCTGATTTACATTGATTAAAACATCTCCATTTGATCCAAAAGAGACCTAAGTGAAAACGTGAAATGTGCGATAGGAAAATGCGGACTATGGAATATCTGTGCACAGATTTCCTGCGTGACAACTATGCACACCTGGTCCTGCGCAAATTATCTGCGTTGCCATGTTCAGTTTTCTTCTAAATACTGCCAGGTCCGATCCACACAACAAAAAACAGATGTCTAAGGGACTAACGTTAACTTAAAGGTGTTTGTAGCTTCTCTGATCTCCAACCAAAACTCCAGTGTCTCCCCTGTTCCTTCTGACCACGGTCAAGAGGCTGAAACCATTAGAGTTAACACTGGGATCAACATTGATTCCTTCCTCGGGTCAGCTAGCATTACTGCTAAGCAGGTGGAATATAGAGTGATATTATGGTTTCAGCTGTCGATCACGTGTGACGCCTCACCGTTTTGACTGATGCTTGATCGTGTCTACATAGCGCGAGCGACAGGATGCTGACTGCCGTTGACGTAACGGCCACAGGTGTCGCTGTTAACAAGCAATTTCTGATCCTTACATTAATTCCCTTAACTACTGCATGTAACATTAGCAAGTACATGGTCCGAAAAAAGCCCATTTGTCTTGACTTGTTTGTGTTGACAGTCTACTACCCTGAAAACTAATACCAAATACTTGCAAGGCCCATTAATCCAAGACACACTCTCCAAAACAGAAGCACACGGTAATTATCATGCAGAATGACAGTGATCCGCTGGAACAAAGGATTTCATCGAGCAGACAAACAGTATATTTCAGCTGAAGTCGAGGTCCATCTGAATATTTTTTTCCCTACATAAATGTTCAGCAGAGGTGACGTGCAAGCATTCATAAGAAGCCACTACACCTGTGCTGTTTTTTCAAATAAATTTCCATACAGATTTTTCAGATGAAAATCCACGCTTGGTGTGAAACAGCTATGACCGTTGCTTCTTTCCCTGTGCCTGCTCTGACATTCATGATTTAAGGATTTAATAACTTAAGGCCACTACAGGTCCCTGGTCCAACCACACAGGTGTTATGATGAATGATTACAATGAATAAACACACACACACACACACATTAAACCAAACATTCCAGCGTGTTAAACCACCTTTGTCTAATGGCACAATACATAAATACTAAACATAAATCTCCCACAAATGATGCTCCAGGAAATATGCCACAAAGATAACAAATATACAAACACACGAACACAGCCCGAAGCACAACAGACAATAGGCCTACACTGGGTATGTTAATAATTAACCGTTTAATCATTAACATACATTAAGTGTTTTAAAAGATTAATGCTATCGGTTAAACGGTTAAAGGAAACATTAAAGATTAAATAAAAAGCTGCGCAAAACTCTGAGTAGTGGCTTGTCGGGCCAGTACTGGCTGTGTATCGGTGACAATGAGGCTGATCTATTCAATTCAATGATTGTATATACACATTATAAACTAAGATTTTAATCTCTGTTTAAGTTTTAACCAATTTGTTGGAGCACATAAAAAGTTTTACACTGTAATTTCTTTTAATTTTCATTTGTTGCCAAGTTACTCTGTACAATTTATTATTTTAATACTAAATAACTATTCAGTAAGTTTATATCTATGGATTTATTTGTTACGATGTTTAACGATGTTTAAGTTGAGTCTGACGTTTCTTTATACATAACAGAATGATCCAGTCACTTCCACACAATGAGACATACAGCTGATTAATTACACTGGTACTGGATCGGTACTCATATCGGACGATACCCAGAACCCAGGTATCTGTAGTGGGACTAAAAAGGTTGAATTGCTGCATCCCTAATAAATATACACATACATTCACATAAAGCAGCATATTTGTCCATTTCCATGTTGATAAGAGTATTAAATACTTGAGAAATCTCCCTTTAAGGTACATTTCGAACCCATTTTGACAGCCCTGGTCTATACTGTATATTGTAAATTTGTGACATCGCAAATGAACAGAAATTGTGACGGCTTGTTTCAATGACAGTTTCTGAATACAGAGTGTATTTCTCTGTGGATTGAGCGTTTTGATACCTTCACATTATTTATTTACACTTAAACCTGCTTTATCATAGAAAAGACATGAGAATGTCACTTTTCACAATATGGGACCTTTCAGAGGAATGTGAGATAAGGTATTCAAGAGAGTCTGGCTCCTCTGAAAGTCAGCAGGAGATGTATTTTTGTGTGAAGAAAGTGGTAATATTTTGAATATTTCTATCTGTGAGACTCTGGTAGCTCTGACATGTGGCAGCCGGCGAAGCACAGGTGTGAATAATAAAATGAGTGATTTCAGTATCAGGGTCCTGGTATTACACACTGACACAATCACATGGTTTACGGCGACACGTTAGTAACACCTGTAATTTTCCTGCTCTGTCAACTGTCTGCTGCAGAAAAGGTTGATTCAAAGTGATTTACAGCGCGTTGTTCAACAAACCTGATGCTTTCTTTAGTAATTTATGGGAAATGTGAGACAGGATATTCAAGAGAGACTGAGTCTGATTAAAGGCAGCAGACGCGTTTTATTTATTATGAAATACAAATTAATATTTTGAGAATAAAGTGGTCATATTTTAAAAACATGCAGTGATGGCACGGTTTTGTTGACTGATTAATTAATCTTGTGGTGATGTGTTTAATGACTCTTACATACTGTGTTTAATGTTTCTGTGTGTCATGACTTTGGACTTTTAGTATTAGTTAGTTCTGTCGATTAGTTTATTATTCTGGTTCTGTTTTGTTATTTTGAGTTAGATTATATGCATTCTAGTGTATTGTCTTGTCACCCACCCCTGGCGTCATCTTTTAAGATAAGATAAGATAAGATAAGATATTCCTTTATTGGTCCCACAGTGGGGAAATTCACACATTACAGCAGCCAAGTGGATAGTGCAATAAAGACAAGAGGCATAGATTTAAAAACAGTATTAATACAATAAAATCAATAGATTAGTATATACATAATAGAAAAAGTAAGTAAAGCCAGAAGTATGTCCTTTATATCAATAAATAAGTTTGTTGTGAATGTGACTGTGATTGTGGTTTTACTGGGAGCAGTGCTGGTTGTGGAGTCTAACAGCTGCAGGCAGGAAGGACCTTCTGTAACGCTCCTTGTTTCACTCCCTGTCCTGGTGTCTTGTCTGGGGTTGTTTCCTGTTTTATTTTGAAAGTCTTGCGTCTCTGTGTTGTTTCAGCTTTACTTCCTGTCTGTCTGTTTCCCTCCTTTTTTGATTGTCTGCTCCGCCCTGATTGTTTCCACCTGTGTGTCATCACCCTCTGTATTTAAACCACCCCTCTCCCCTTTGTTCTTGTCGGTGCATTTGTTTAAGCCTCCCGTGATCTCCCCGTGCTTCTGTTTCTCCTTCTTAGACTCATGTTTCTTCTTTGTGTTTCCCCCTGATTCCACTTAGACTCTCTTGTCTTCGTGCTGCTTGTTTCTCTTTTTACCTGGTAGGTTTTCTTCTGTTTTAGATGTTTCTCCTCGCACTCCTCGTTGTCCTGTGTTTCACTTGTCGGTGTTTGTCCCACTGTGTTCATTCCTTGTCTCTCGTTGGATTCTAGGTTTTGGTGTTAATTTTAGTTTATGGGTTTTTTAGTTCCTTACTGTTAACTTGTGTTTAATTAATTAGTTTTCTTGTTGTTAACTTGTGTTTAGTTAATATCTCTTTTGGTGTATCTATTTAGGGTTTTTGTATTTCTAGAAGATATTGTTTCTATTATCAGTCTTTAATTAAAGACTCTTTAATTAAAGAGTCTTAGTCTTTAATTAAAGACTAAGACTCTTTTTGTTAATCTCTTGTCTTAGTGGTTGTCTCTGTGTGTGGGGTCTCTCTCTCTCGTTCTCTCTCTCTCTCTCTCTCTCTCTCCCCCTTTGGTTAGCTACCCAGTTTAGCGTAACACTGTGGAGCTGTGAGGTGACCTGAAGCTGATGGTGAAGTGGGTCTTGGTTTTTAAAAACTGGGAACAGACGACAAGTTTAAATCAGCATCAATTAAAAAGCATTAACATTCATAAATTCTAACGTTGGCTGAGAGTAAGTGAGCTCGCAGCTTGCTAACCTTTATTTAAATCAGGAAGCAGAGAGCCGCCGGTTGCAGCGCTGCTAAAACTTTTGAGTTTTCAAAAGAGTGAAGTGTCATTTCTGTGCAGTGTCCTGCAGCACAGTCGCTGATTTATGGATGATAAAATGAGGAAATATGCATAAAGCTGAGAGAAAGTGTGACCTTGTGAGGCTGGGGAAAAGTCAGGGATGAAGACTCAGTTTTAGAAAAGAGTCTGAGAGAGTTTGGAGGAAGACATGATGAGAAATGTCTCCTCTCATTGTCACAAACCATCAGCTCCTGTTATCAACAGACTGATTTCTCAGTGTTTATTTCACTGGTGTCAAAGACTCTGAATTAATTGAGCAAACTGAAACAGTCATTCATCAATATTCTACCAGAACGTCTTTATGTTGCAGCCCGGCTGCACGAAAAGGCAGGTGAATCACACAATTAGTGACTTTATTTACATACGTATTTTACTTAGTTTATGCACATATTTTACTTGGTTTACGTATGTATCTTATTATGTTTTACATATTTACTTGTTACTTACTTAGTTTACTACATATTTTGCATACATATTTTACTTAGTTTACGTACTTCATTTAAGATTACGTACATATTTTACTTCGTTTACGTATGTATTGTACTTATTTTATGGTCCTATTTTACTTAGTTTATGTACATATTTTACGGACGTATCTTATTTAGTTTACATACATATTTTACTTAGTTTACGTACTTACGATATATTTTACTTGGTATGTGTATGTATCTTATTTAGTTTACATACGTATTTCACTATGTTTATGTTCTTATTTTAATTAATGTACATATTTTACTTAGTTTACAAATCTATTTTATTTAGTTAACGGAATTATTTATTGTTGTTATTGAAGTTTACATATGTATTATACTTAGTTTACGTACGTATTTTACTTAGTTTATGTATGTATTTTACTTATTTTATGTATTTTACTTAGTTTATGCACGTATTTTACTTAGTTTATGTATGTATTTTACTTATTTCATGTATTTTACTTAGTTTATGCACATATTTTACTTAGATTATGTACAGTATGTACCCTGCTTTGTATGTACAGTACATGTATGTATTGTACTATTACATAGTGCATTACTTTTCGTTGGTATAGCTACAAAGTAGAGGACAACTTGCACTAACTAACTTCCATCACTGCTTAACACAGTTGCACAGTTTTTTGGGATGACTCTCGCTGTTCAACTTCACTACTACAAAACTCCCTAAACCGCACAAAATATTAAACTATTCATTTACTGCTTTACTAGATTGTTGGGTGAACAGTGTGTTGTTCATTTGGTCAACAGAAACAGCTTCAGTGAAAATGTAATGAGACAAAGACCAGGTCTGAGCTGACACTCGATCCCCGGTCATCAGTCATATTAAAATAGGAGGTTTTCACCACTTAATTGGACACTCAGGAGACAGTGAATATTTCAACTTTAGAGAAACTCTCAGAAACACCTGGAGAGTTTCTTCTCTAACAGCAGCCAAGATCCTGAATATAATGAGGTAAACACTGGACTGTTGGAGCAGCTCAGAGACTCGAGACAGACAGTTAATGGAGACGTCTCATCAGGTTTAATAGCGAGGGACGAGTTCACGTTTATTTCTACTTCACAAAAATAAACAATGAATAAATAAACCAAACTACTAAGTGATACACTGCAAAAAAATGTCCATTGTATTAGATTTTAAAAAAGCAACAAATATAAAAAAATTAAATAATGAATGAAATCTGTAAATGCACTGAAAGTAGTTTGTATTGAAGACTTTGAGACTTTGATATCAACAGGTTTTTGGATATGTCACAACGCCGGCCCTTTCAAGAAGGTGGTTGAAGGACTGAAAGAGGGAGGCTGCGTTCACATAGTCAAACAAGTCCATCACCAGTTACGTTAATCAAAGGATGCACTGCTGAGAAAAGAGTGACAAAAGAGAAAGTGAAACTTAACGTTGTGAACAGCGGTCTCCTGGATGAAAGCCTCATGTTGTGCATCCGTTTGGGGGCCGTTTCTTTCAAGGCTGTATCTGCTGAACGAGTAGGGCGGTCATGTGTTTGTTTGTCCCACAAGCCTTCAGTGGAAAAGCCAGTCAGGGACTTTTTATTTTGAAAGTCTCCACAGAGTGCATTTATCGGCTGGTTTACACAACTTCACTTTAGAGAGCCTCGAGCAAAAACCTCCTGCTGTTTGTTCATAAACACACACACAACAAGAAACACACACACACACACACACACACACACACACACACACACACACACACACACACACACACACACACACACACACACAGGTGTAATTACACTCACCACAACCCACCAGGGAATGAGTAGAAACTCCTCTGATATAAGCTGAAGTTTAATTAAACTGGAAATATTTTTCACTGTGTTTTACTTTGTTTCTTCACTGTGATGTAACGATCACAACTCTGTGGTTTATTTTATTAGATTTTTAGGAGATAATAACCTAAAGAGCATAATGACAACATTATCAGCATAAACACACATTTTCATTATTTAGTTTTATGTAATTCTGTCTCTGAGGGAAAAATACTGCTTTATCATTTATTGTTTTCTACTTATAATTTATAAAAACATCAGGTCATGCAGGTTTTAAGTGTCAGACTGAGCCAGCACACAGAGGGAACACTAACTATACAACAAGGGAAACCAGGACCAGGTTAGTCTGCAGGGTCAGTTTCCTTGGCAACATACCAATTTAAACCTCCTTTATCAAACATAATTATTAACTGGTTTTAACTACGGTAATCTAATCTGGCTTTCTGAAATAATGAAAATCATTGATTTCGAGACATTGTCAACCAACGTGAGGAAGAATTAATATCATCAGCATAATATTCAGGAAAACTTTAGTGATATGTGGGGGGATATTGGGGTATTACAGTTACGCTTATATAAACATAAAGGCATGTAAGAAAATATAAACAAAGCAGTAAATAACTTTTAAATTATGTACATAATGCTACAATATATGTTAAACAAAAATAGAAATGCAAATTATTTTTGTTTTTGCTCCCATTTTTTATGCGCTGACGTCAAAGATCTAAGACTTTTTCTATGTACACAACAGGCCTATTTCTCTCAAATATTGCAAACAAATTTGTCTAAATCTGTGTTAGTGAGCACTTCTCCTTTGCCAAAATAATCGTACGTATTGCAGTTTGGGTTAAAACAACATGTGTAACTCAGATTTAATGTAAGATTTAATGTATTATTTATTTTTCTATATATAGCAAACATAAGGTCATTTAGGTTTTAAGTGTCAGTTAGATCGAGCCAGCAAACAGAGAGAACGTAATAATTAATAACAGAAATTATATAATAAGGAAAACCAAATGTAAGTATATATGAATTAATGTCAATCAATTAACAGCACAAAACAATGACAGATATTGTCCCGAAACCCTCACAGGTTCTGCATTTAGCATAAAAAATATGCTCAAATCATAACATGACAAACTGCAGCCCAACAGCCACAACAGCTGTCAGTGTGTCAGTGTGCTGACTTGACTATGACTTGATCCAAACTGCATGTGATTATCATAAAGTGGGCATGTCTGTAAAGGGGAGACTGGTGGGTACCCAGAGAACCCATTTACATTCACATATCTGGAGGTCAGAGGTCAAGAGACCCCTTTGAAAATGGTAAAGACAGCTTTTCCTCGCCAAGTTCAGAGCATGATTTAACCTCCTTCAGGACAAGCTAGTATGACATGGTACCAGTGGATTCATCAGGTTTTCTAGCTTCATATGACGCCAGCATCTTCGCTCTTGCTTTAAAACTGAGCGGCTACAACCTAAAAATCACAAGCTGCATTAATGCATTAAAGAACTTTGTGGCGTGAAACGAATATACGCTGATGTGTTATCATCCCGTTAACTTTGACAGCTCTAGTTTATTCACATTTTATTCCCATTGTGTCACGTTAATTCCCATGGAAAGTTCCAACCTTGAATATACAAGATAGATAGATAGATATATAGATAGATAGATAGATAGATAGATAGGATAATTTTTTAAATGTAATTATTAGGAGGAAAGAAAAAAACTAAAAAATGAAAGAGAAAGAAATAAAACAAAAGAGAAAGAAACAAAGAGGTAAAACTAATATTACTGTTACCTTGACAGTTTGATGTTGGACATTAGTGATGGACTGATTATTGATTTTGATAATGATTATAGATTTTATATTTGTAGAGAAGTCTGAGATTTCCACATTCACTTCAGGGAGAGACAGACAGAAAAACTGCAGCTGTTTCTGGGACAGAGTACTGCCATCCAAAAACTGAACAATAGAACAATGGGAGTGTGTGTGTGTGTGTGTGTGTGTGTGTGTGTGTGTGTGTGTGTGAGAGAGAGAGAGATCTAGTTTTGATTGGACCAGTTGGAGGGGGGCGGGGCCAGCACAAAGCCTTCGAGGCTTCACGATGTTCGGAGTTCACATGTGGGTCACAAGCTTGTCTGAGAACCAAACCTCCAGCTGCTGTTTAATATGTCGAATATATTTCATTAACCAATGAAAGTCTGGATTGTGTTCATTTAATAAAACCGAGTTGCACACTGAAATTGGAAAGCTTTAAACTTTCAACTTCATGTGATAAAGACTCATTATCTGTATATATTTTTCATTGAACACACAGCCTCTGGGATCCTTTGGATCTTTATTTCTTGCCCCAAATTTTAATGACGAACTAAACCCTAGTTTTCCAGGAAGTTTGGTTGAGTTTAAAGGGCTGAGAAGTAATTGGTTTGGATAAAGAAATAATGATTTATTATTTAACATTTGAGCTGTCTTCTCTCAGCGTGATATAAGGTCTGTTTGAACTGCAGCTTCAGTTTCTAACTCAGTTTGAGCCCATAGATGAGGGCTGATCAAACAGTGAATTAACGCTGATATACTCCCAAGCAGACGGGGACATGGACAGCTGTGGACGCCACCAACGCATCGCAACTCCCTCTCTTTAATATACTGTGTGGAGTCCACACATGCAGAGTAGATCAGCGTCTGAAGGTAGCTGTATTCCACTCATGCACACTACGAATCAGATCAAAATGGCAACATGCATACAAGAAGAAGAGCTGCTTTGTCTGCTGTACTCAGCGCAAACACATAAAAAAGTGCAGAAAGTAAGACAGTAGTGTGTGCAGCAGCTCAGAAAACAACTAGGTCTGGGTTTCTATGGATTTAACATTTAATAGCTGAGCTTGACTATCCTGAATTAACCAGATTTCCATAATTACATTGTGAATTTTTATTCCAGGTATCTATAACATCTACGCGTCAAAATGACAGTTAGAGATATCAGTGAACTGAAGACAGTGAACGCAGCACCGTGGCTGCTACATTAACTCTCCTAACGGTGAACTGGAGACTGTGAACGCAGCACCATGGCTGTAACAGTAACTCTCCTAACGGTGAAGTGGAGACAGTGAATGCAGCACCATGGCTGTAACAGTAACTCTCCTGAGGGTGAACTGGAGACAGTGAATGCAGCACGGTGGCGGCTACAGTAACTCTCCTAACGATGAACTGGAGACAGTGAATGCAGCACGGTGGCGGCTACAGTAACTCTCCTAACGATGAACTGGAGACAGTGAATGCAGCAAGGTGGCGGCTACAGTAACTCTCCTAACGGTGAACTGGAGACTGTGAATGCAACACCATGGCTGCAACAGTAACTATCCTAACGATGAACAGGAGACAGTGAATGCAGCACGGTGGCTGCTACAGTAACTCTCCTAACGATGAACTGGAGACAGTGAATGCAGCACGGTGGCGGCTACAGTAACTTTCCTAACGGTGAACTGGAGACTGTGAATGCAACACCATGGCTGCAACAGTAACTGTCCTAACGATGAACAGGAGACAATGAATGCAGCACTGTGAATGCAACAGTAACTGTCGAACGATGAACAGGAGACAGTGAATGCAGCACTGTGAATGCAACAGTAACTGTCGAACGATGAACAGGAGACAGTGAATGCAGCACCATGGCTGCAACAGTAACTGTCGAACGATGAACAGGAGACAGTGAATGCAGCACCGTGGCTGCTACAGTAACTCTCCTGATGGTGAACTGGAGACTGTGAACGCAGCACCATGGCTGTTACAGCAACTCTCCTAACGATGAGTGTCAGCACAAACACACATTTTTATTATTTAGTTTTATGTAATTCTGTCTCTGAGGGAAAAATACTGCTTTATCATTTATTGTTTTCTACTTATAATTTATAAAAACATCAGGTCATGCAGGGTTTAAGTGTCAAACTGAGCCAGCACACAGAGGGAACACTAACTATACAACAAGGGAAACCAGGACCAGGTTAGTCTGCAGGGTCAGTTTCCATGGCAACATACCAATTTAAACCTCCTTTATCAAACATAATTATTAACTGGTTTTAACTACGGTAATCTAATCTGGCTTTCTGAAATAATGAAAATAGTTAATATTTAATTTGATTTCAAGACATTTTCAACCAAAGTGAGGAAGAATTAATATCATCGGCATAATATTCAGGGAAACTTTAGTGATATGTGGGGGGATATTGGGGCATTACAGTTACTCTTTTTGTTTTGGTTCCCATTTTTTATGCGCTGAAGTCAAAGATCTAAGACTTTTTCTATGTGAACTGGAGTAAGTAACAGTAACTCTCCTGACGGTTAATGAGGGTCGGTTATCGGCTAGAAAAAAAAAATAAAGAATCAAAGTCAGCATCCCTAACTGTGACGCTTCCGCAACCATGCCGTTCCACCACCGTGGGTCAGGGGACGTCGTTCTCTGCATTATCAGTTATTGATATATTTCAGTCTGAAATGTTCATCCTGTTCAAGGTGCACTGAGTGAGCGTCAGAGTTCATTCTGGACATAAACTAGTTAAAGTAAAGTAAATTAATTGATTTATTCATTCACATCATCACAGGGCTGACACACGGAGTCAGACAACCATTCACACTCACATTCACCCCTACGGGACATTTAGAGTCAGCAGTGAACCTGCATGTCTTTGGACTGTGGGAGGAAGCCGGAGAACCCGGAGAAAATTCACACTAGCATGGGGAGAACATGCAAACTCCACACAGTAGGGGGCCAAGCCGGATTCAAACCTGCAGCCCTTTGTGGGTCGACAGTGCTAACAACTGCACCACCGTGAAGCCCTGCATAAGTAAATATCCTTTAAAAACATTCCTCTGGTCTATAAAATGCCTTTTGTCCCTTTAACCTTGTAATTCATGGTCACTGCTGATAATTGTGTGCTGTTCAGCTCCAGGATGTTTCTCTGCTGCTGGAAGGATTTTGTGGTGCATCTGCTTTCATCCAGACCAGCTCCCAGTGGGATTTAAACCGCCAACCTCTGTCAGGGTTAGAGCTCATCTCTCGCTCTCTTTCTGAGCTCCACAGAGCCGTGACAGAGACCGACGCCCCCCCCCACGGACACAACAACACAAAACCAGCTCACATGAAAGTGTTGTTGCTGTGATTCCCCGCTGAGCTCCAGCAGAAGGAAAAAGACAGTTAAAGAGTTTCTCACAGAAAAAGTCTGACGTTAAACAGAAAGTTTGGGTTGTAAAGCAGGAAAACAGTGCTGGGTCACAGCTGCTCTGAACACTCAGTGTCCAGTTTATTAGGAACAGCCACATCAAACTAATGCAGCCTGATACAACAGTCTTCAGGAGGGTTGTTTTTTAGGATTATGAAATAGATGTTTAATGCCAGAAACAATGTATTTGCATCATTTGAGTCTATGTGGACATAGAAGGAAGTTACTGCATTTTACTGTTGTAGTCTGAGTAACCTGACGTCATATCCTTTCCGTATCCGCCAACCAAAACCACAGTGAGCCAAAACTTGACAGTAAATCCAGCGTTGTAACCACTACACATACAGTAAAGTATGGAAACACTTTGGGTTTCACACATCTACAGGAAAAGCAGAGCTAGACATCACGGCAAAGCACATGCAACTTTGTTATGGACAGGAAATTACTATCATAGTAACTTGTGGTCAAGCCGGCCGTCACTCTCATCTCTGTGGTCAAATGGGCCGACGCTACAACTGAGAGCACCATAACTGACATTTATTTAAAACATTCAAACGGCCCCGAGGAGCTGACATGGATGGAAAAGAGAACGGAGCTGATGGAGAGCTAGAGACCACCTTGGAGAAGTTAGGGAAGACACATGTGTGACTACCTTTGTTCAAAAAAATGAACAAAGGGAACTGATAACAAAAACATAATGGAAAAAATTGGATATATTCACGAAGAAAAACATACATGCCCTTCTAAATTTATTCTTTATTTTTGGTTGCTGGAAAAAAAACAAAAACCCTCAATTTCTAAATTACAGGACATCTCTACACAACATGCAAAAACAAACATTTCACAACAAATAACATTCCAAAGAAAAGTCCCTGAAGTGATATTCAACTTTCCCATGTCAGTTAAAAAGAAAAAAAAAATCACAAAAATCAATTTATCGCAACACAATCAAATCAACACCCAGGACTGAAGAATCGGAAGAACAGGAGTGCTGAATCGTCCCAGCTCACAATCTGGCACATACAGGTTACTTACCGTATGCAGCTCACCATCATTTTACACTTCCCTCAAAAAAACAGACTTCTGGATTATTAGATGAATATAATCCCAGTTTAAACCTCTTCAATAACCACTGAGAAGACTTCAGAGAGACTAACTCAATATTTAGAGCCCAGTTGACCCATTGACCTGTCTGTCCACCAAGGATTGTCTCACAGAGGAACCACTCGCTTAGGTTTAGGTAAAAAGTCATGGGCGTAAAATAATATGTAAACTAAGTAAAATACGCACAGAAAAAATGTCATGAGTACGGAAAACACGTCACAAACGTCTGACAGTCGGCTAAATATTCTCACCACATCCTCTTAAATAAAGTTACACAGCGAACGCACACGGGCATCGTATTTTTCACTGCAGCTTAAAACGTTTTAAAGTACTACTACTTCTTAGAGGAAAAGAGGAACCCAAGAGAGACTGAAAATTTACACCTGATGGTATGAAGACACAAAACTACGGCAGCATTTATTTTAACATTTATTGTTCCGAGTGTTTTTATAGTCAGCAAATGTTTCAGTCACTCAGCTTTAACTGCAAACACTTGTAAACTACACACAGCTCAGTTTACATATAATACGCAAATATACATGCAAATTAAATATGTGAATAAAAACAGGTGGATGGCACAAGACGTTTAGAGAATACTATTTTATACTCACAGAGGCCGTCTGTCAGCTGCTGAGTCCCGGATGTGTACTGTTCAATGGATGAAGGTTTTCTTATTGTCTGAAACATGAGATGAAACAAATATCAGGATCGACAACACGGTGGCAAACTAAACAAACTCAGCTGCAGCCTGTTTCACCTTCTGTCACCTGTGATCTCAGCAGGAAGCTTCATCAGCGATCTCGTTATATCTGTGGCTGCTAAAAACTGCAGCTGCTGCAGATTCAGACCTGCAGCAGAAAACAACAGGAGTGAATAAAAAACAGGAAAAAATCACTTTTTATTTTAACCTTATTTTCTGTAATTTTAATTATTAATCTCCTTCATATCATCTGTTTTTACTGACTCAGTTCTGCTGCTGATTTCTGTTTTATTTGATCACTAAGTGTCTAATATGACCTTAATCAGTCAAACTGTTGCTACAGGAATGAGCCCTAAAACACAGAAATACGTTTGCATTTTACAACTTCCTTTTCCCTTGTCTGGGAGTCAGTGGATTTTTTGTTACATGTCTGAATCTGTAATTAATACAAGTTGAGCATAATTTAACGTTTTCTTCTAAGATATAAAATACGTTATTAAAAACCCCACTGGTGAAGCCTTCATGTGTCTTAAAGGGACTAAATGTAAGAGTCCTACATTGTTAAGACCGACACCTGTTGGCCATTAAGTCAAAGACAGTCAGCCTTTACGTGTCCTAAAAACGCTAACGAGTGTCTAAATGAGACGACTAAACGTCATCACGCCGACTCGTCCTCCTTTGCAACCTTGTACCTGGTGTAGTTTGTTTACAGTCTAACGTTTAGCTTTTGACTTCTGCTGATTGCATTCACACTTCAAAAATCATATGTGGTGTTCATACATGGAGATTATCTTGATGAACAAAATGCGCCAGTATCATAAATGTTTGTTTGCCACAGAGCTAATTTTCTGCAATAATCTAAAACCCAATGGAACAATCCCATTGGCTTTTACTACTGGGAACCAGGAAGATGATTACTTCCTGGTTGGCCTACAAAAATTGCATGTGTAAAATGTAAAAATTGCAGTATTTACAAGCTGCACAAAAGAGTTATTTTCAGTCAAAAGACACCTGGATGGTACTTTGATAAACATTAGAAACTCAAGGTTTACTTACTTGTGTAATTCCAAATCTTTCAGCGGTATCCTTGGTGTGATCATGTGAAATAATGAAGACGATAGCTGCTACTGTGGCGTTAAACTGTAGATAGTTTGAGTCAAGGGTGTAATTTCCACTGGGAATGACGTCCTTTTAAAAAATGTGATTATGCGCCAGACAAGGCAGGTGTCAGGTTGGACATCAGAGCCGGAAGGTGGGATCTCCAGACCTCACATCCATCACAACAAGAAGAAACACAGACCAAGTGAACACAGCAGGTCCAAAGGTCCAGGTCCACAGCATGGTAGCTAGCTAACTAGCCAGTCACTAAATGAGGAAAAGTTAACAACTTAATGCTTCATCCACACACTCGTCACAGCGTAGGAAAGCACAGGGCTATCGCCAGATGAGTGACAACTTTGTTCGCCTCATTTTCTGTGTTGCATGACAGCACAGTGGAATTAGCGAGCTAAGCTAGCTAAATAGCGAGCCAGCCGACCTGCAGGCTGCTGGTCAACGACAGCACTGTAAAGATAAATTGAGGGCGTTTAAATCTTTGGATGCCTATAGTTAACTATCATTCAGTAAAGTCAGTCAGTGTTAGTCGTACAATATAGGCGAAGCGTTTCAGAGATAAAGACAAAGGGTTGTTAATAGTTTAGCCTTCTGCTAACCATAGCCGTGAGCCATTGGCTGTGGTTAGCAGAAGGCAAAACATTAGCAACATTTACACTCCATCTCTGAAACCTCTCCAGTATTGTTGCTCACCAGAGCCTTGAATCACAGTTTGTCACCTCAAATGTTGTGATATCTGGATTCTGGCAGCCAACAACACAGCAAGATGACATTTTAGATGTGAAACTTCAGCCTCCAGTCTTTCCTTTGTTTAGCCTCCAGCTAACACCGTGACCTCATCATGTTGGCTGGTAAAGGGTCTATATGCCTGCCGTGCGACTCGAAAGGTGAGCTGCAGAGGTAGAAATCAGGCATTTTGCAGCCTGAGAAAGACTACCGACACTACTCAGAAATACTGAAATTACCCCTCTGTTAAATAATAGTTTTAAAGGTTAGTATTCTCCTAAAAAGACACAAGACCACTGAACATTGATTGCATCAGTAAAGCACAGAGCTCTTTGTAGTAAACACAATATGAGCTGACATATTTATTGTTATTGTGGTTATTATACTCTGTATATCTTCTAATTGTTTTGTTTAATTGTTCTAATTGTTTGTCATCACTATCAGGTAGTCATATTATTTCTGTATATGAATCTTGTGTTCTATAACATTGTGAAATTTTAACATTATTTAGGTGGAGGCTTCAAATAAGCCCAGTGGATTTTTTGCCTCTTCCTGCACTGTATATTATTTGTTGTTTGTGTAGCCTTAATTTGTGCAAAAAAATAAACATAAACAGTAAGTATTAGGTCTCTATTAAGGAAACTAAAACATGATTTTAAGAGGGGTTAGTGCATCAGTAAGAAAGAGGATTATTTTTATTATTATATATTATACCTTGAAACCAAACACTGGTTACGGTTTGTGTTCCTGCTGCAGTTTTAAGTGGAGCCTGCTGGTGACCAGCCGACTATCTCATTGTGAATCTAAAGGTCTTCGGGGGACGCTGATCTGAGCTCTCAGCTTGTGTTTGCTGTCCTACTTTTCTCCTTCTACTAGTACTACCACTTGTACTCTGTTCAGGCAGGCATTTAGCTGGTAGCTACTGTAAAACTGCAGCTATCAGACTGACGACAACAAACACAAAGAGCAGGAGCAGATGAATCAGTGAGCGTGGTCGGAGTAGTAGTCAGATCTTTTACTTCAGTAAAAGTAGTAATAGCAGAAAAAAACTCATTCAACATTAATGACATGAACACTTCTCTGTGGTCCACGTGCAGCTGGTTATCAAGGCAGCGAGTCGTGAAGTCATCCAGACCAGTGCTAGCTAACGCTGTCATGCTAACTGCTATCAGTCACACCAAAGGCCACGGCTGTTTACTACCTCGGGAACTACTGATACAACCGAAACCACAAGTTTGACTCTAACCAAATCCAGTACTCACATAACGTTACTCATGCTCATCCCAGTACTATTTATTTATCTTATAGAGTTGAAACCATATACCTGTTTTAGAAGTTTATTCAATTTTGTCACAGCATCAATGAATGGTAGATGTTTTCGTGAACATAGCTAATGTTAACTAGCTAGCCTACAGATAACGTTTGTCCGTCCCGGCCAAACGACAAATAGATTAGATAATATTACATTTTCATAATCTGTCCAACGGTGTTTGTAAGTTAGCACACAGCTTAATTTTATGTTTGTTTGACGCAGTAAAGTATATGTTGTCTTGTCTTGCTCGGTGTCCTTCACAACAGTGTTGCCAGATCTCAAGAGAGTACTCTATAGAAACCAGGTCTGTAGAAACAAGCAACCAGGTCTATAGAAACAAGCAACCAGGTCTATAGAAACAAGCAACCAGGTCTATAAAAACAAGAAACCAGGTCTATAGAAACAAGCAACCAGGTCTATAGAAACAAAGAAACCAGGTCTATAGAAACAAAGCAACCAGGTCTATAGAAACAAAGAAACCAGGTCTATAGAAACAAGCAACCAGGTCTATAGAAACAAAGCAACCAGGTCTATAGAAACAAAGCAACCAGGTCTATAGAAACAAAGAAACCAGGTCTATAGAAATAAGAAACCAGGTCTATAGAAACAAAGCAACCAGGTCTATAGAAATAAAGCAACCAGGTCTATAGAAACAAGAAACCAGGTCTATAGAAACAAGCAACCAGGTCTATAGAAACAAAGCAACCAGGTCTATAGAAACAAGCAACCAGGTCTATTGAAACAAAGCAACCAGGTCTATAGAAACAAAGCAACCAGGTCTATAGAAACAAAGCAACCAGGTCTATAGAAACAAGAAACCAGGTCTATAGAGACAAGCAACCAGGTCTATAGAAACAAGCAACCAGCTCTACAGAAACAAGAAACCAGGTCTATAGAAACAAGCAACCAGGTCTATAGAAACAAAGCAACCAGGTCTATAGAAACAAAGCAACCAGGTCTACAGAAACAAGCAACCAGGTCTATAGAAACAAGCAACCAGGTCTATAGAAACAAGCAACCAGGTCTATAGAAACAAAGCAACCAGGTCTATAGAAACAAAGCAACCAGGTCTATAGAAACAAGCAACCAGGTCTATAGAAACAAGCAACCAGGTCTACAGAAATAAGAAACCAGGTCTATAGAAACAAGCAACCAGGTCTATAGAAACAAGAAACCAGGTCTATAGAAACAAGAAACCAGCTCTATAGAAACAAGAAACCAGGTCATAGAAACAAGCAACCAGCTCTATAGAAACAAGAAACCAGGTCTATAGAAACAAGCAACCAGGTCAATAGAAACAAGAAACCAGGTCTATAGAAACAAGAAACCAGGTCTATAGAAACAAGTTGAATCCAGTTGGCAGCGGTGAGCAGTGGCGGTGAGTGACTGTCAGGGGACAGGGGATTGGGTTTGTGTACAGCTCCTACAACAGGACTAAAAACGCAACCCTAGACTACCAACATTTGTGAGCAACTTGTCAAGAAGACAAGTTCAAAACCACTTATAATAAGAGGAACTGGCAACTCTGCCGGTGGAGGAGGGGGCAGGGCGAGACAACGCTCCAATATTTTGGATTTGGACTGCAGCACCCATTTTAAATGCTACACATCACTCCTTTTAGTAAAAGTACCAAAGGAGCATCAAAATATTCTTTAAGTACCACCAGTAAAATACTCATGATGCAGACTGACACATTTCAGAATAATAAATATTATATTATTGGATTAAACAAGGCAGAAGTGAGGATGGCTCACATAACCCCACTCACTGCTTGACCCCGACTAAAGTGGGCCAAGGGTTTTGCATGCAAACAGACGGACAGAAGAACAGGCACAGAGTTATATACATAACCTTTGTAACCTTTGTTGTAGCGGGGGGGAAGCAGTATAAAAATTGGAAAGTTCACCTTTTGTTGCCAAAACGTCAAACATTTTGGGCCTTCTGGGATCCTCACATCAACAGGCACAACTAGACCACACTGTCAACCATCACACTAAATGTGAAGCTCCTAAGTTAAATAGTTTTCAAGTTCTTCTCCGGAAACAAAATTAAGGTCAAAAAAGTTGAAATTTTTGAAATGTAGTAAATTTGGGGCACCCTGGACTTGTAACCCCCAAAAAGGCTCAACTAGACGACATTGTGAAGCTGCAATTTGCCACAGAAACGAAACTGAAGTTGAAAACAATCACAGTTTTTAGCTAAAAATTCAAAAATTTGGGGACTTCTAACCCCAAAAGGCACAACTAGACCGCACTGTCAACCATCATAGCAAATTTGAAGCTCCCAAGTTAAATAGTTTTAAAGTCCTGCTCTAGAAACAAAAGTGTGACACGTGAATGGATGGCGTAGCGGGAGAATAATAAAATGTCAGTCGTATGTTATGTGTATGATAGTAGAGTTCACAGTTTACCTGTAGAACAACAAATCTGGCTCCTCCTCTTGTTGCTCTGGTGCTTTTTCTACACTTCAGACAGTCAGACAGATGGCTTGTCCCCTTGCAGCTGTCTCACTCTCTGCAGCTCGTCTTCATAGAACAGCAGCTGGTCCACCTGGAAGCTGTCATCAGGTTTGTCCTCCAGGTGTCTCTCTCCCTCTGCGCCGCCGCCGTCACGCCGTCTGGCCTCCTTCAGGTTCTCGTAGAGCTTCTGGAAGACGTCTGAACCCAGACGGCTGCAGACAGACCTGCACGGAGGACACATTGAGGTTTTAAATTCTGCACACAACAATGATAAAGCAGTCTGCGTTGCGTCTAGTCTTTTCTTCACACCTCACTGGGTCTTTCCAGCTCGACTGCATCTATATAGTTAGCACAGGTAGCTGAACATTCAATGGTCTCACGGAGAACTATATTATATTATTACCCCTCTGAGACCCATAATAGACCCATTTTTATCTTTTTAGGGGGGTCCAGGGGGTCTTTAGGGGGAGACAGCAGGTCAACAGTAGATGCCACATAGAGGTGATGAACATCATCTGAAAGCTGGAAACCTGAAGGTTAATTTGAGATGCAGCTCAGCACTGTGTCAATTCATAAATCAGAAATAATCATTTATAACAATTAATTAAAATTAAATGTAAAAGTATATTAGGGTTGATAACATTATGACTGAAGTATGTGATATCCATCCCCATGCTCTATGTCTATTTTTGGGTTGAAACCATTTGTTACAGAGATTTGGTGCTAAATTTAACCATTTTTTTTTACCACTGGAGAATTGATAAAAAAATATCAATAATCCCTCCATAATACCACATTAAGACACCAAAACCTTGAGGAAGACCACAGATCAACATTCTTTATGGACCTCAGTATGCAGAAATATTCAATTCCTTAGAATAGGAGGCAATAACACCTTTATACTGCATTCAAAAACTGCATGTGATTATCATAAAGAAGGGGAGGCTTGTGGGTACCCTACTTTCCTTTACATATCTGGAGGTCAGAGGTCAAGGGACCCCTTTGAAAATGGCCCTGACAGTTTTTCCTTAGTTAGTCCAACCTTTGAGCATGTATTAACCTCCTTCACTACATGTTAGTATGGCACAAGCAACAGATTTCTAGTTTCATATATCTGTAGCTTCACTTTAAAACTGAAGCCACTAGAGCCTCTGAAGGACAGTAAGGTCAGTTGAGTCACAGGTTCGTCTTGAGGATTAACTATATTGTTTATTTGGTTCTTTATTTCTTGTCAAAATAAAACAAAGAAAGTAAGAAAACACTCCTGTGCCCCCTTCAGGGCTCTCTGTGTCATTTTAAAAATGTGAAAACTGAGCAATGACACATTTTTTTTTACAGAAAATCAGACTTGTGCAAAAGAACATGTAACTGCAGACACAAACTGAGACGGGTTTTTGAAGTGGCCCCACATAGTTTCAGACTGAATCAACATGCTGGCACACAGCAGGATTTCAGATCAGACTGAATTTTAAATGGACTCACAGCAGCAGGTTGTCTGGTTTACATGTGTTTATCAAGTGACTGCTGTTTGTGTACACAGTGTGTGTCTGTACGACCTGACTGCTGACAGCACATTACCAGGACGCTAACCCTCAGACAGCGTCCTTGCTTTACAGCAGTGTCCTCGCTTTACAGCAGTGTCCTCACTTTACAGCAGTGCCCTCACTTTACAACAATGTCCTCACTTTACAGCAGTGTCCTCACTTTACAACAATGTCCTCAGTTTACAGCAGTGTCCTCACTTTACAACAATGTCCTCAGTTTACAGCAGTGTCCTCACTTTACAACAATGTCCTCACTTTACAGCAGTGTCCTCACTTTACAGCAGTATCCTCACTTTACAACAGTGTCCTCACTTTACAACAGTGTCCTCACTTTACAGCAGTGTCCTCACTTTACAACAGTGTCCTCACTTTACAACAGTGTCCTCACTTTACAGCAATGTCCTCACTTTACAACAGTGTCCTCACTTTACAGCAATGTCCTCAGTTTACAACAGTGTCCTCACTTTACAACAGTGTCCTCACTTTACAACAGTGTCCTCACTTTACAACAATGTCCTCACTTTACAACAATGTCCTCACTTTACAACAGTGTCCTCACTTTACAGCAATGTCCTCAGTTTACAACAGTGTCCTCACTTTACAACAATGTCCTCAGTTCTCTTAATGTCCACACTCTTTAAAAATGTTCTGGGACTCAGACTTGACTCCATGTCACCTCCTCCTCTTCATCACCTCCTCTTCTTCCTCCTCATCTTCACCTCCACCTCCTCTTCATCACCAATCCTCCTCCTCATCTGCACCTCCTCATCGCCCCGTTCTCCTCTCCACCTATTCTTCATCACCCTCTCCTCCTCGTCACCTCCACCTTTTCTTCATTGACCCTCATCCTCCACCACCTCCTCTCTATCACCTCTTCCTCTCCTCTTCTTCCTCATCGCCTCCTCCTCCTCTTCTTCTTCATCACCCCCCTCCTCCTCTTCACCTCCTTGTCTTCTTCACCACCCCCCTCCTCCTCGTCCACCACCTCCTCTTCATCACCTCCTCCTCCTTTTCATCTCCTCTTTTTCTTCATCACCCCCTCCTCCTCCTCCTCTTCACCACCACCTCTTCTTTATTGCCCTCTCCTCCTTCTCCTCCTCTGCACCTCCACCTCTTCATCACTTCCTCCTCCTCCTCCTGGGGGAGGTGCTGTGACTGACAGGGTGGAGCTCAGGATGGCTGACTTCCGTCCTGTTTATCTCAGTCCGTCACAGGTGTTTGACTCTGTTTCGGCTCCTGTCAGCAGGTAAACGGCTGTTTTTCTTCTTCCTCTCGGTGTGACAGACAGCAGCTCTCAGCTCAGCTGACCAGATCGTGATCCTTTCTTTCCTCCAGAGACTGAAGGATGATTGTAGATGCAGGAGAAGCTTCCAGACGGGGAGGAATACTGTTTACGTATTTCCTTCTATCTTCATGCTCCAGATTGATTTAAGGTTATTTAAAGTTTTCGTGCTGTGAATAATCAGCTGTTGAGAATTTCACATACAACCCCGTCTGACTGGTGTCACAGCAGATACATCCCAAAGCCCATCGTTCACATCAGCTGAATAAATCCCACATTTTGTCATTGTTTTAAGATAACGTACAGCTGTTGATGTCTCAGTTGTGAATGATGAGTGTTGGCTTCCAATTTATACTGCTGTGTTTGTGGGTCACATGTGATAAAAAGTGATCATCTCCTCCATGCTCTTGAGACTGAGCTGGGAGACGCAACAAACCTTCGTGCAATCGTACACATGGATGTGACATCCTAGAAGAGCTGGACTAGCTGTGCACCCTGCTACACCCTGCTACAAGCAGTGACAAGGACACGAGCAGATCACAAAACTAGAGAAGAATCAGTCAGGAAGGATCAGGAGAGAGCAAATGTCTGTGGCCACCACATGTTAAACTTCCCCTTGTAGGAGCTTCTCCTGCTGTTGCCTCTCCATTGTTCCTGTTGTCACTTTCATTTGCACCAAAGCAGGTGAAAGAGATTCACCATCTCTTGTGTTTCCTGAATGGACAGATTGATATCCCTGAAGCTTAACTGACTTGGTGTTATACTGCGATGATTAAGTGTTCCCTTTATTTTTGAGCAGTGTATTTGGCTTCAGGACATCTCTGACTACATAAATGAATCAAACATTTTTACTAGATTAATTCAGATATTTTCCAAAGTAAAAGTCCCTAGACGTGTATGATTGAACTTTTCCCATGGTCTAGTGTTGAAAAACAAAAATCACAATAAATCATAATAATGAATCACAATATTTACATACATATTGAATCGGCACCCAGTATTGCAACATTATTGAATCAGGAGATGATTCTGGTGAATCATCCCAGACGTACTGATTTATCAAGTATTTGTTAAAAAAAAAACTGTACATGAACCGTGCGAGCAGAAGAAAATTAGATTAATATTATAATCTTAATCCACCAAATATATCAACAGTAAAGCTGCTAAAAATCTGCAGCCTCATGAGACTCAGAACGTCTTCTGTCTGGTTTGTAATCCTTAAATGTCCAAACAGAAGATCATTTTTAATCTTCTGCCAACAAGATAAAAACATGTGCGCTCAGGATTAAAACGTCATCTTTTAGATCTTCAGTCATTTTCTTCATCAGAACAACAGAGAAAACTTTAATCTTTGTCTCAGACTTCCAGAAGGAACAGCAGCTGAACTCTTTGAATATCTATTCTTTATCAAACATCCTCCTCTTCCTCCTCCTGTGGGCTTTATGAGCAGCTGACAGCCTTTAATTCCCACACTGAGCAGCTATGTGTGTGTGGCTGATGTTGTTGCCATGGTGACAAGCTGACCCTGATTGCCGTGGGGAGCGTCAGGTTCTCAGTTTCATCAACCTCTGCCACTAATCAGATGACCCCACCTTCCACCGCCAGCCAATCAGAGCAGAGCAGCAGGTCTAAATGATTTCTCAGCACCAATTACTGAATTCTAAAGAGCGTGATGGATATTGAGAATAAAATAATAAAAAGCACTCAGCAATTTATAAACTGAGAACACCAGAGTGAGCTGCAACCACACTTTACGGCCCCACTGATGTGTTTTTTCACTTTAACAACTTACAGCAATTGCAGTTTTCTTTAGCACTAATCAAATGTGCTTATTTGGTGTTCAGTTGTACTTAACTCCACCCTCTGGTGTCACTTCTGGTAGCAAAACACCAAAATGGCGATGGCCAAAAACCAAGATGACGACAGCCAATACACAATATGTAGACGGGCAAATACCCAGATGACAACGGCCATATACCAGGATAGTGACGACCAAAAACCAAGACGGCAGGAGCACGATGACGATGGCCAAAAACAAATATGGTGACAACCAAAAACGAAGATGGTGACAACCAAATCCAAGATGAGGAACAGCCAAAAACCAAGATGGCGACAACCAAAAATCAAGATGATGATGGCCAAAGACCAAGATGGCGACAAAGAAAAACCAAGATGGCGATGGCCAAAAAACAAGATGGTGAAGGGGCACCGATTAGCTCAGTTGGTAGAGCGGGTGCCCCAACCTGGTGCCCCAGGTTTGAATCCTGCCCAGAACCCTTTGCTGCATGTCATCCCATCTGTCTCCCCATTTCACCACTATCACTATCAGTAAAAATAAAAAATACCCTGTCCAAAAATTAATCTGAAAAAAACACACACACAAAAAAAAAACTGATGACCAAAAACCAAGATGGCAGCAGCCAAATAACTAGATGCAGATGGGCAACAACCAAGATGGCAGCAGTCTAAAACCACAATGATGATGGCCAAAAACCAAGAAGACGGTGGCCAAAGACCAAGATGGTGATGGACAAAAACCAATATGGCGACAACCAAAAACTAAGATGGTGTGGTAGTTTCATGTATTAATGTGAGGACGGTCACAGCCTCCTAACATTCAGCTCTTCATGCTTCATGTACGACATCATTTATTCACTGTCTGCTTCTGATTTTATCCACACAACTACTTCTACACCTGTGTTGGTTCATGAGATAAATCCTCCTGTTACAGGTGAGAGCTAATGAAAGGAGAGCAGAACGATGCACAACTGTTTTCAGTGTTTTACACTTGATTCTAATTCGTCTGAATGTTCGTTGTGCTGTTTGTTCTTTGGAGTGAAGATGTTATTAAAAGGTGTTTGTGTTTGGTTTTTTTTCTGCTTTCTTTCATTTTAATCTGCACAAACAAACTGAATCTGGTTCATATCACGGTCCGATCCACGCTGGGCGACACGCTGCAGCTTCAGGCAACATGTTTGTCTGGAATAACTGGATTATT
The DNA here is from genome assembly GCA_947000775.1 of Pterois miles. NCBI lineage: Eukaryota > Metazoa > Chordata > Actinopteri > Perciformes > Scorpaenidae > Pterois > Pterois miles. Next base: position 5,235,073 of record CAMQGK010000568.1, on the reverse strand, counting down.
TTAAATTAAACTTTCACAGTTGCTCACAGAGAGACGGAGCTTAAGTCTGAGCTGACTCCTCAACTGAAAGAAAAAACTCAGCAGAAGAGAAATGTTGTGCAAAGACAAAGTCAAAGTCAGCTGTATTGTCAGAGTAGAAGAAATGCGGCCACGCTTATGCTACATCAACAATTTTATAACTATATTATACTGCTGCCATACTTACTGGTACAAAAACATACATACTCTGCTGCTCTGGCTCCACCTACTTCCATACCTGCTATACTTACCCAGTATATACCGTACAAGCTGTTTATCATCACAGTGAATATATTTATGTCTACAATCTGTTTACATTATAGTTCATTCATTTTACTATTACTGTACACCTGTCTACTGCAGCATTACATTTTTTATATTTCATTTGATATTTCATCCCTATATTTTAACTGCTACACTATGTTATGTTTATGTCTTTGAATGAAAATACTAATGTGATTTTCTTTTTTATACGTATCAGCTCATAACGGGTCTAAATATTTGGTAACACTTTACAATAACCATCATTTATAAATGGTAATTTGATAGCTAATTAAAATCAGTCAATAGTTATTTTACTGTTAACAAAGTATTACATGATAATTTATGATGTTTGCCAATTATTATAATGTATGTTAGTATTTAAAGATCTATAAACATTATATAGATATTTAGAACACTTTGTGAATGGTTAATAATTGGTTAGCAAACCATCTAAAAACATTATTTGGATGGATGATAGGGCTGGGACGATACACCTACCTCCTGATTGAATACTATCGTGATACTTGGGTGCCATTTCAATATGTATTGTGATTTTTAAGTACTGCAATTCAATATTACAATTTTTGGTCACTTTTTTACCATTAGGCCATGGGAAAAAGTTTAATCAAACACTTTTAGGAACTTAAACTTACGAAAATCTCTAAATTAATCCAGTAAAAAATGTTTGATTTTCTGGATGTGGTTGATATATCTGGATCATTGTCAGGAATTATTTATTAACAACCGCAACCTAAAAATCAAAAATTAAAGACATTTTCCTCACAAATTAGTGGTATTTTCAGGGACAAGTAATGTTTTATACTTCTGGTGAATATGATCCAATCAATCTTATTTCCATATATGTATTTTGTATACACATTTCCCTTTGTTCACATCTTATTTTGAAAACCGGACACAGTCCCGTATCTACTTCCTCTAACTTCTCCACGGTGGTCTCTAGCTCTCCATCAGCTCTGTTCTCTTTATCCATCCATGATCAGCTCCATCGGGGCCGTTTGAATACATTTAACATTCTTCTACCACCACATTGACTCAAATGAAGCAAATATATTGATTCTGACATTAAAACATCTATTTCAAAATCGTCAAAATCGTACAAAAAAAAAATCGCATACATAGTTGAATTATTTTAAAAAAAAAACCCTAATAGTTAATATTAAGTTTCAGCTGATGATTATAATGCCTTGTTAAATGGTTAAGTTATACTAAACCATCTAAAAACATTATTTAGTTAGATAGTTAAGGATTTGTTAATGGTTAATAACTTATTTCTGATCCATCTAGCTATGTAATGTTTATAGATATTTCACAAACAATTTCTTAAGGGTTTACAAATCATTTGGTAATTATTAACAAATACTGAATATCTAAACTATATAAAATGTTATGTGTGCAACCAAAAACTGTTAATAACTAGCAACCAGAGCGATCAGAATGTAATTATCGTTTCCTATTAGCTCTGACATTATTATTTCATATTACACAAATTAATCCTAAAATAACAAATTATAGCATTAGTAATAATTAGTAAACTACTAATTATGTCATTGTATTACTCTTCCATGTATTAACGATGGCTATTATAATGTGTTACCAAGAATTCAAACTACACTGGATAAAAGACACATTAGAGCTCTTATATGATAGAACTAGAGTTTCAAACTCCAAAATAAAAGCCTCTGTCAGACTCACTCTCTCAGGTGTTGGATCCTGGTCTCCAGCAGGCTGCTGTTGATCACTGGGGGCCCCTGAGGGCACTGAAGGGCCTCCGGCTCTGCTCGGTCTGCTGGTTTACAGAGAGAAACAACAGGACGAAGATCATTACATCTGACATTTTATTTAGAATCAACTGTAAGTCGGCAGCTCTGCCTCCATTAATAAGAGCACAGTAGAGTCTGTGGAGCTGATCTAATGGGATTATAATGGCAGGATATCAGTCGATACACACACACACAGATAGAAATCTAAACCCACTAAGAGCTGAGACATGACCAGGCTGCATAATGACAAGTAAAGATGTGGTTTTCTTCAGTTGTCATGTCTGAGTTCAAGACATTCAGAGTCTCAACAGGTTGGGAGTCTTAACGAGCCCTGAATCTTAACGAGCTCAGAGTCTTAACGAGGCTCTTGATTATAAGAAACTCTGAGCTGTAACAAGTCCTGAATCTTAACGAGCCCTGAATGTTAACGAGCTGGTGACCTCACACAGATCACAGTTCTTTCGGGGTAATTGAACTTGGATGCCATGTACAAACATTTTCACTGACACTTCAACTGCGTTCACCCATCACATCAGCTGCACTGAACTATTTCAGATCTTCCTTTGTCATTTTAACTGCTGTCATGGAAATACTTAAACTGTCTTCAATGTTTCCACTTTAACTACTTTCATTTCTTACTCTAAAACTCTGAGAACTGTCAAAATAACACTGCTCCCTTATAATCTTCACATGTGGCGTCGCCGCTAGTTTGCGTTGACCATCTGTGTTTCCTGTGACACTACGGTCTGTGTAGGTGAGTGAGATAGTTTGGATTAACTCCCTGAGACCTGTGGGATTGCAGGCAGTTTTGTTCATATGAAACTAGAGAACCTGAGGAATCCATTGGTACCATCCATACTATACTTCTGCTGAAAAGAAGGTTAACACTATAAAAGCTAAATTTTAGTGAGGAAACACTGTCATGGCCATTTTCAAAGAGGTCCCTCGACCTCTGATACGCGAATGTAAATGGGTTCCACGGGTGCCTACGAGTCTCCCCTTTGGTGGGTCTCAGAGGATTAAATCCAAAGTGGCAGAAACGACAAAACAACTCATACTTTGGTTTCGTCCTCCCTGCCACCAGGAACACTCCCATTCACAGTCACAGCGTGACCAGAGACTGTGGCCAGAGACTTTGCTGCATCTCACCAGTGTAACGGCAGCAACAGAAAGTTTGCTGGCACTGGGGTTTACGCTGGCTGAATGCAAACAGCTAACCACTAACCGAAGGTCTGTCTCCTGGAGCTGCCACCTGACCAACTCCTGGCGAAATTGTCTCCTGGTGGCGGGAAGGACGATGCGAGCATGCAGGCCAGTTTCACTAAACACACTATCAAAACGTGCACGGACCCGGTATCTTTAACGTGACTGACGAGCCCTCGGGGCAGCTCTACTTCTTAGTCCTCTCATGTTGGACTGAAGGCAGACTGGATGCTACAGTGACTCACTATCTCTAGCTAGCTGGTTAACATGCTCATTTCACTAGATATCTCTGCAACCTCTTCACATACTGCTGATAATGGTAGTTCATTATTTTAATATCTTAACAACTCGTTCTCGCTCTCCCAACTCGTCAGCATCTGAGACCGACGTACAGAGGTGCCCTTTAGCAACAGTATAACTCCTGTGTAAACCCACCCATGGTGTTATTCAACAGTTGGAGCAGTGACGTAGTATTAATAGCATTCATGGAGGTGGACGGGTTAAACAAACACAAGACTTTCAACCAGTTGACTGCTGTTCATGTGCCGTGTGAAACTAACTAAAAATAATGCAAATTCGTTTTAACGCCACTAATTTCTTTAACGCATTAACAAAACTTGTGATTTTTAGGTTGCAGTGGGCTCAGTTTTAAAGCTAGAGTAAGGATACTAGTATCATATAAAACTAGAAAGCCTCATGAATGCATCAGTATTAACCACGTCATACTAGCTTGTCATGAAGGAGGATAAATAACACTCCAAACGTAGGCTAAGTTTTGGAAAGGAAAAACTGCCATTTCCATTTTCAAAGGGGTCACTTGACCTTAAATATTTTAATTCATTGACAGCTCTAATAATTTCTAAACTAATTATTTCATATTACACTAACTAATGACAGAATAACAAATTATAGCATTGCTAATAATTAGTGAACATTATTATCTTATTGTTTGTTAACAGTAAAAAACCAAATCTAATTAACTATCAATTTACCATTTATAAAGGAAGGTTATTATAGAGTGTTACCCAAACTCTTTCAGCACTTTAAGTGCTATTTCAGCTTCTTTCAGTAAGTGATTTTTGACTTCCACTTCAGCTTTTTTCATTATTTACACCACAGCACTCTAGGACAGCACCCTCAGTCTAAGTCTAACTCATGAACAACACCCTGAGATACTCAAACAAGCCACCGTGCTGACACTCAAACCAACTGATTAACATCTGGCTGCAAACTCTTCCCGTAATCATAAACACTCTGACATTTGTAAGTGAAGAGTTCATCCTCTGGGAAGCAGGAATATTAACAACAAGCATGAAGAGAAATCTGATCCGGCACCAGAAACCTGTTCAATCTGACATCATCCTCCTCCACCTCGACTAAGACGACAAACTAACCCCTGAAGACCAGCATGAATGACACAGAGACTTAACACGACCACAGACCACCAGAGGCTCCTTCATTAACTTTGGTTGTAACCATAGCAACCAGCATATACATGTAGAAATATGTACATACATACAACATTCATGAATATACGCATAAACATGGTGTCATTTATATTCAAAAATCCACAGACTGTGTGTTAGCTCCTCCAACTTCTATTCAGGCTGTAACTAATTATTGTTTTTAGTCAATTAATCTGCAGTTTCCTCAAATAACCCCTTAAAAGTCTGACGGCATCCCTCAGAGGAGTCCCTTGACTTCTGACCTCCAGATATGTGGATGAAAATGGGTTCTATGGGTACCCACCAATCTCCCCTTTACCATTTTATGATGATCACATCCTTCCATTCTAAGATGGTGTGTTTGAATATTTCTGCATACTGGGGTCAATAAACTTACATAAATTGGGTATCAATGTAAAGCTGAGAGTCTTGCTGAGCCAGCTGTATTCATGTGTATCAATGTTAGAACCCATCGGAGCCATTTCATTGGAGTGAAACCATTTTTGAAGCTTGACCTCTCTGTATAAACTGACCTGTGGTGACCTCTAGGATAATCACAGCCTCACGACACTTTACAGCCACAACCTAGAGACCTGGAGCATTCAGAGGATGGATGGCTTTACTAGCACAAAATGATTATGTGCAAATTAGCGGTCAATTAATCGAGTTACGCTGCTTTCAAGTTTGGTTACATCAGTGACGCTGTAACATTAGGCGATGTTAACAGATTGAACAATGATCACAGAAAATAGCCAATCAAAGGCAAAAAATACTCTATTTTCATGAGGAATGAGTAACACCGTTTCTTTTTTATGAATGTGAATAAGAGTGTGTGTGTCTCATCTGCGGTGTTAGCTCGTCAGCGCCAGTTCGAGCGCCACTTCTCCAAAGTCCACAGCAACTTTTCATGTATGTACGAACAGAGAAGGTGAAGGAGCTAAAAACAACAGTCTGTGTTCACCAAACTGACAAAGAAGGCCTACTCAGCAATTAACTGATTACAGTTAACTGATCACAATATGACCACATATGTACATTTAAAAAGTCACTGTCATCAACCAAAAGATGAAACATGGATAAAACAGACAAAGAGGATTTCGTCAAATGTTGAACTGTCCCATTAAGACTTCAGGTAAAGCTGCTCATGATACTTTTACATATTTTGTTAGGATTTCTACAGTTTGTGACAGGAGGAGAGAACGAACTAAGATCCATCTTCAGCTGAGCTGTTGAGGGTTTTTTGTTTGGAGGTCAGTGAAGCGAGGCGAACAGGTTTCACAGCAGAGGACAGATAGTGAGTGAACCAAGCCAACAGGAACTGAAGACTGAGAGGAGGACGAATAAGCTCAGTAAGGACAGCAGCAGGCGAGAGACTGCAGGGATAAACATCCAGTCATTAACATTGGTCTACACAGGAAGGACAGACTTATTAGTGCAGGGGGAGAGTGTGATCTGATGTTTAAATCTGCAGGAAAACACATTCATCTCCATCTACCACTACGTCCTTCCTGGTACATTACTTTGTAATGCTGTTTTTCTACCATTTACCTCACAATTGTGACAAAAAAAAACATGAAATAGTTGTTTACGCTCGTGACAGCACATTAGCTCACCGGCTAACAGCAAATGGTAAACATGAGTAAGTTATTTAGTTGAGTTAGATAAGATAAGATAAGATGAACCTTTACTAATCCCGGAGGGAAATTTGGGAGTTGCAAATGACTTTAGCTCCTCTAGTCAGCAGTGTTCAGTGGTTGTGTTCAGGGACTTTATTGTGAAGGGAGGATCAGCAGCAGTGAAGCGGTGACGCACTGTTATTGAAGAGGGTACAAACTGCAAAGCCTCTGTATTATTAATATATTATCCTCATAAAGTTTAGGAGCAACGTAACCCCTCAGCTACACAAGCTGAAACTAAAGCTGGCAGTAGGCTCTGTAGTCTGACTTTTTAGGTTAGTTAGTTTCCACTGAGATATTAATGAGTTTCTATGGTGACTTTGCTGTTGTAAACATTACTGTTCCTGCTCTAGAAACAACATGTGTCCTAGTTGTATTTAAATATTCAGCTATAATCAAATGGTTCTGAATTTACAAACAACCAGGTTGACATAAGTAGAGCTAAAATGCACACTTTAATATTTGTCTATTTATTATAAGTCATATCATCATCGTAATACTGAGCAGTTACTGCACATGGCAGATTTCCCTCATATAGTACAGGCCTAGTAGATGTTACTGTTTAAAAACAGGTCTAGTGCTGGCTGACCTGATGCTGACCTTTTTGTTGATGATTTGTTTTTATTTATTAATTCTTTTTAAATAACACATTGGCACTTTTCTTTTCGATAAGAAGTACAGCCATAAGATACGACAATGAAGAAGTGTTTTGTTCCTGATGTTAGTCTGCTGTTGTGAAGACAAACAGTTAAATTAAAGTTGGAAGTTGTCCTCCTTGCTGTACCAAACCAAACACCATGGCCCCAAACCTGTGAACCGAACCGTGAAATTTATGAACTGTCCCACCCCTAAGATAAATATATATGGAAAACATGCACAGTTGTAGTCAATTTTTCAATAAATATTGAGTCTGGCCCATGACTTCATCCCACTTCTTTTTTTGGCCCACTATATATTTGAGTTTGACACCCCTGGCCTCGATGCTCTGATCAGCAATGACTAACGTACACCGCTGAGAGCCAAAAGTCTGCAGGATTGCACTCCAACTGATCATCTCACCTTCCTCATACTGGAAGCGGTGCTAATCAGTGGATGGGCTCCTTGGTTTAAATGAAAACCTGCATGATTTTACAACTATCAGGAGTCCACAGAGGATGCCTCTACTGCGGATACTTCAGTGTTAAAATGCTGCAGATGGTTTCCACTGCATTTATTGATCAAATGTAAACTCACTGCCAGCTGTGTGTGTGTGTGTCCCTTTAGATTTGATTCAGTACTTAAGAGTGTGTGTCTGTTAGTAATTCCATTAATTATGAACTCCTGCTGGTGAAAAACTGCACTTTACACAGAGAGCACAAAGCATCATGGGAACTTCAAGACTGGAAAATGTGGCATGCTGCTGTATGCAATAGCTTTGACAGAAAAAAGCAACAAAGTTTGCTCATGTTTATATCATTTAATACTAAAGCAGGGTTACATATGAGCTGTGATGTTTGCTTCACTTTCACATCAGCATTGTATTTTAAAGTTAGCTGTTCGTTCAGTAATAGCTGATTAATTGTTTTCAGTTTATTGCTTTGCAGCAACACAGGGCTACTGAACATCAGCTGGTTTGGTTGTGTAATGTGTCAGAAGATATTTTCTGCTTTAGAAGAAAAGGAAAAGGAGTTTGAGCAGAAAATAATGAGAAATAAGAGTTTCATGTTTACCATGGTGCTCACAAACAGTGTATTGGAGTTCATTTTGTTTACAAAGTACTATGTTTATGTACCCTGTGTACTTTATGTGATTGTACTCACCAGTCAGATCCTCTTCCAGAACTTTCTGCATGTGCTTCATCATGGCCTCTAGCTCACTAACCTGAGGACGGCAGAAATAAAAAACTGTGAAGTTTTTTAACAGATCTAGATGGAAATACCTGGAAACAGAAGCTGAAATACTGATCTCGTCTCATATTCATCTTTTATGAGAGTACAGCAAAAATAAAGGAATTAGCCTCACTGTTCCAATAGTTTTGGAGGGGATTGTATATATTATATTGTAGTATATACTGTATATTACATTATATAATAGCACATTAATGCAGAGTTGTTTTAATGCCACAGATTTCTTTAACAATCAATCTTTTGGAGGTTTAACTGAAATTGAATATGGCACAGTCTCGCCTACTATATATATATATATTTCAAATCTGAGCTAAATTTGGGTGGATAATTGACTGTGTTGACAATATGACACTGAGCAGTAAAGTTAAATATTATTCATTTATGTGGCTACAAATCAGAGTCGTCAGTTTGACCGGGAGCACCAACAGGCCTGAATCGTCCCGGCAGAGAGACTCATGAATATCAGGCCAGTCATCTGTGCTTTCTCTTTTTTTGTGAAACTACATTTAGTTTGACTGCACCACCACAGCACTGATAACTTAACACACATAAGCCTACAGATTCATGTAATATTGATATAAAAAATAAAGTCACATTAAAATACGATCCAGAATCCAGAATAAGAAGCGTTCGTCTCAATTATTCTGTGTTCAGTTTGCGTTGTGTGACAGAAGTGTTGCTTCGGGGTGTGAAAGCCGCCCTGCATGCTGTATGATAGAAACACAGCTGGCATGTTAACGTCTTCGTACCGCTCATCATTTCATTACTGCTCATGTGAAAAAAACACAAAACTAAGTGTGGATGAATACATCTACATCTTTAGTTCCAGTAGGGTTGGGTTTTGATTAGGAAAGTTGAATGCTTAAGGTTAAGATTAAGTGAAAGTTAACACGCCACAACGCCACTTTCTTTAATACATTAACACAACTTGTGGTTTTTAGGTCGTAGCAGCCCAGTTTTAAAGCTAGAGTGAAGATACTGGTATCATATGAAACTAGAAAACCTGATGAACCCACTGGTATTGATTTCCAGTAATAAATATATATAACATAACATGTCATACTAGCATGTTGAGGAGGTTAAATAACGCTCCAAACTTGTGCTAAAACTTTGCAAAGAAAATCTGTTCATTTCCAAAGGGGTCTCTTGACCTCTGACCTCCAGATATGTGAATGTAAATGGGTTCTCTGGGTACCCACCAGTCTCCCCTTTACAGACATGCCCACTTTATGATAATCACAGTCAGTTTGGATCAAGTCATAGTCAAGTCAGCACTCTGACACACTGACAGCTGTTGTTGCCTGTTGGGCTGCAGTTTGTCATGTTATGATTGGAGCATATTGTTTATGCTCATGTCAGTACCTGTGAGGGTTTCTGGACAATATTTGTCATTGTTTTGTGTTGGTAATTGATTTCCAATAATAAATATATACATACATTTGCATAAAGCAGCATATTTCTCCACTACCATGTTGATAAAAATATTAAATATTTGACAAATCTCCCTTTAAGATAATTTAAGGTAATTTTGAACCGATAAAAAATGTGAGATTAATCATGATCGGCTATGGACAATTATACCAATAATCACAATTTATTATTATTATCATTATTATTATTATTATTATTATTATTATTATTGTATCATATTAGAATAGTTAGTAAATTCAGACTTTTGGGGGAATGTTGTACAGTACAGTAGTAGTTATTATAATTATAGTTATTACTTGTCCATAACTGTAATGAACGCTGCAGCCTGTAGAGGGCGCTAACAGGAGTTTGGATTGGTTTTCTGCAGTATCTCAGTTTCCAAAATGTTCCTCTGTGGCTTTTTCTAAAGCAAGTTTGTGTACAAACTAGTAGTGATTCAAATATGAGGCCAACAGCATGCAAACAGGCGTCTGGTCTGAATGAACTTCCTGCTTCCTACACGTGTGACAGCTGGTTTGATCAGCTGTGGAGGTCTGAGGACAGGCGATCAGTAGGAGGTGAGATGGTGAAGAAAACCCAAAGATAGCTGCTGTACCAACAACACAGTCACAGATCAGATCAGCGTGTCAGCTGTGTTTACACAGCCTGGATATGAAGTTACAATATAATCTGCAATTTTCAGCCAACGTTCAGTACAATAAACTGTTGAACTGATAACCGACATTAAGCATTTTAACTGATTGCCGTTATCTGTTAAAACAAAATAGTAATAATTAATTAAAAAGCTGAGAAAAACTCAGAGGAGTGGCTCTGAGTCCACCTTAAGAGAGCACCATGGCTGCTAACGCTCCCGGATGGTAAACTGAGGACATTGAATGCAGTACCGGCTGCTACAGTAACTCTCTTGACGGTGACCTGGAGACAGTGAACGCAGCACCGTGGCTGCTACAGTAACTCTCCTGACGATGAACTGGAGACAGTGAACGCAGCACCGTGGCTGCCACAGTAACTGTCCTGATGGTGAACCGAGGACCTTGAACGCAGCACTGTGGCTGCTACAGTAGCCCTCCTGACGATGAACTGGAGACAGTGAACGCAGCACCGTGGCTGCTACAGTAACTCTCTTGACGGTGACCTGGAGACAGTGAACGCAGCACCGTGGCTGCTACAGTAACTTGTGACATGAACAGCAGTCTCATGCATGTTTATTTGAACAACCCACCACCACTCCCTCCTCCCTGGACTTTGGCGAATTATAATTATAGACATATTTGTGACATGTCAAAAACAAACGTAATCCAGTTTCACTTGAAATGTAATTCGCAGTGCAGTTTCATTGCATGGTGAAGCGACTGTGGCTCAGAGGGTATATCAGGTCGTCCACCTATAGGATCGATCCCTGGCTGCTCCAGTCACATGTCGATGTGTCCTTCAGCAAGACACTTAACCCCAAATTGCTCCCAAAGGCACAGCCATTGGTGTGAAAATGAGTATTTAGATCAGATCTTGATAGGCCAGCCTCTGCCATCACTGTATGAATGTGTGTGTGAATGGGTGAATACCGACATGAAGTGTGAAGCACTTTGAAAGGTCGGAAGAAAAAGCGCTACATAAATGCAAGTCCATTTAGTTTTATTTTTAGGAGATAGGTTTGTAATGTGAATTCAGTCAAATGACACAAAGACTTCAGAGACGACAGAAAACAATCAGATTGAAAATGAAATGCGCAGAAACAAAAACAGACTTGACGGCTTTTATTACCGTTTCTCTGCTGTCAGTTTAAATTATGATATGAAGTTACTCCAGCAGATATGACGCGTCTAGATAACAAAGCTCTACTGACATTAATCACGGCTGGATATCTGAAATGTTTCTGTAGCATCAAAAATGAGCATCAAATGTTTGGTGGCTGATCAGATATTTTTACATCTAAATCAGACTGCTGCTAAACTCTACGCTGTGTTTTATTTAGTGTAATTCCTCTATTCAACACTGATGATTTGAAGAGTTTGGTTAAATATAAAATGAGGGTTATTTAAGTACTGTTTGGTATCAGTACTAAGATTCAAGTTGGCACAGATATAAATAATTTCCAACAGAGCAGAGAAATAAAGCCTCAGCGTTGGAGGCTGTTAGCTGCTGGTCTGTTCTGTCTCAGCTCCACTAATTATCCAGTTTCGCTCCATTGCTTCTCTTCTTCTCTCCTCTTTTTCTGTCATCACTATCAGCAGTGACAAATAGGTTTAATCTCTCCCAGCCTCCCATTTTCTCTGAACCCCAAATACGCCTCAACCATCAGCTGCTGGACTCATAAGCTCTCTGTCTCTGTAGACGGTATATTGGACTCGTCCCTTCGGTCGGGCTGCTGTTATAAATTGGCTGTGATCGTCCTGGGATGCAGGGCTGCTATCTGACTCTTTTACTATTGGCTTAGATGTGTCAGTGTGTTGGGAGAACTGGAACCAACAGAATTGGGACCAACCCCCCCAACCAGGGTTCCTATGGGTGGAACCCTGTTTATATTACTTTACATGATGCCGGGTAGTTTGTGTATTTCCTGGGAATCACTCAAGTCTTAACGATATGTTAATCACATCTATTGGCTGAAGGTGGCGCCGCTTGAGTGGCAGCTTGTTACAGCAGCTTGTTACAGCAGCTCTCGCTCACTGTTAAGCTTTTTCTCTTTTAGCTTTTGTGGTGTTTTTGCAGGTTGTTTTTACTTTGTTGTATCTTGCTTCCTGTTTTTTGGACGATCCCCTTTGTTGCTGTACACCACAAATTTATCCACTGTGGGGTTAAATAAAAACTTATCTTAATATTATGACTGAATCTGAAAAGCAAGTAGTAATAAGTACAGTAGTAAAAAGCTTCTGAGATGCAGAAGAGTAGAATTATAAAGTTGCGTAAATTGGAAATACTACAGTATATTTAACACTGGGAGTTCACTCATCAATGAACAATAACATGTTTTTTCCTCTACATTAATTCTGCTGCTTGTGCTCTTAATCCGCGTTCCTCCACAATGATGTTTTTATGAGTTATTTCTCCCGCTTCATGTTTTCACTGTTGGATTTTATTGTTCGTGTCTTAATTTTATCTGCTGAGAGGCAGATTTGTGAGCTAAAAACACACCAGGACAGTTTAATTAGGTTCACGTTAAAAGTCAGCTGCAAAATAAATGCACTGATGCACTTTTTGGTTTATTTTCACCAACAGCAAATAAGCTGCTAATAATGTGCACGTTAACAGCGGGTCAGGACGACCTGCCCTTGTGTGTGTGAGTGTGTGTGTGCGAGTGTGTTAAGTCTCTAATTAGAGGACTTATGGGGCTCAGCTCAGTGTGAGAATCATATTATGTTAATTTGAGCCCAAACACAAACTGAACTGTCGTCGCATTAAAACATGAAACCAAAGCTCAGCCTCCACCTACTGAATCCTCACTGTGTGTTTCATGCTAATCCCTGCTAATGCTAACACACACACACACACACACACACACACACACACACACACACACACACACACTATACTCTTGCCCTAATTAGGGAGCTATACATGATAATATTTGGCCTTTTGAACACTGGATGTTAATGAGGATGAGCTGAGTGTAAACACAGAAACATGGATAATAGTTTCTCTGCTCACATGGTGGCCGACATATTTTTATTATTATTATTATGTAGAATAATGATATAATTATAGATGGAGTGAGTGCTGAATGAATAAATAGGTGGATCACAGGGACGTGTAGGTGCCTGAGCACCCAACATTATTAGTTTATTGATTCATTAATTAGTTGTTCTGTGTCATGTTATCTGTCATTAGTATATTTATGTGCACACTTTTACATCTTACTCTGGTTTTAATCCAGTTCAGGATATATGGAAGGTAAAACCGAGTAAACCTGTGTAGTGTCTTTACTATGCAGTGGTGGAACAAGTACTCAGATCCTTTACTGCAGCAGCACATGGCGACTGCATTACCTGTTGTTGTTTTGTTTTTTTTGGCATGTTTGTTAATAGGTTGAAGCAGCCTCACTGCCCACATGAGCAGCGCATTTCCCTCACAGCTCAGCTTTCTAGAGATTCAAGGTCTCGCCTGTTTTTACAGCGAGCTGCACGGTTCACAGCAGCAGACAGTGGCTGTTTGACTGTATATTGATTTACAAGCAACATTACTACAGTTTCAATGTACTGTATGTGTAGAAAATGTCATGGAAATGAAAAAATAAACACCTCTTGCTTTCATTTTAAAATAAAAACCCTAAACTGTTATTTTTTTCCTTAAGAATTCCTTCAATTGCTAACACGAGGCTTTTATTCTGAAATATTTGCAGGATAGTGTTGTAGAACATGCAGTGACTTGCACAGCTCCACGAATGGATGTAGTACAGGGTTTTAATTGAGGATTATTACTATTATTTAAAAATGACCATACATCTCATAAACTTTCTCTGTCTAAAATAAATGTAAATGACATTTATAATAAAATGAAACTGTCATTATGAAAGTCAAACTCGAAGTAGAAATAAAGGGCTGAGAGCAGCAGCAGAAATGTAGCTGACATGCAGCTGGGGTGAACAACAGACATGTGAATCGCGTAGCCGTTTGGTAACGCAGTCGCCACACAGTCCCGACGTTCCCTGTGTATCCAAACTGTAAGAGGAATCAATAGATGCAGAGGCATGAGATGCCGAGGAATCACACAACTGGGAACCGGTTCTTTATTCTCATCCCCAGCGTTTTCCCTTCCTACCAAAGTGGCGGATAGCCTGACAATTTTACCCATCACTGCCAACAATTTGGCGAGTGCTAATTTCAGAAACTGTAGTTGTCAGTGTTTTCCTATTGAATCTGATATTTCTGGATTAGTATTACTGCTGCATTAATGTCTGTGTAACATTTTAACTCTTTTATATCCTGTTGACTAGTTTAATCTACAGCAGTACATAATGTCTATAATATCATTTAACTCCTTTATATCCTGTTGGCTAGTTTAATCTGCAGCAATGCATCATGGTCTATCAGATCATCATGTGTCCTGTGCGAACCATACACTGTATATCTCTAATGTTTTCAGGTTTCCAGCTGATCCAAGAGGCTTTTTAAAGAGTTGATTTAGCTTCAGAAGGACATAAAGGAAGACTTGATGTGTAAAACTAAACCAGACAGACTCACCTGAGGGTCAGACAGGTAAAGTGTCTCGGTAGGTGTTGTTGTCTCTTCGTCCTCTGAACAGGAATCAAATCCGTCCTGGTTGTAATAAACATCTGCAACCTGAGGGTCCTCTGGGATATCTGAACACACAGATAAAACACTTCGGTTTAGGTAAGCGGTGTATTTTGCTCACTTTTTTAACTTGGTTATCATTATTTAAACATTTATTTCAAGTGTCTTCTGTCATTTAATTTACACTCAGTCACATATCTGCATCTCTTTTGGTCAGACAGCAAAAAAATTCAGTAAAGCCAACAGAAAATGAAATAAAAGTCAAGACATTTACAACAACAAAAGTTATAAATGGATGGATATAACATGTTGAGATGTAGCACCAAAGCACACCGAGTCAATGGAGCGACAGAGCAAAAGGAAGGCGCCTCTTTTATGTCATTTTGCTTATTTTGTTTCTGAGATAAAACTGTTACTATTTACCAAAAGCTAAATGAATCCCTACACCCTGTGATCCCAACCGAAAACTGCTGGAACAACTTAGGAGACATAATAGATCATGGGGATGGACATCATATACGTCTATCATCACGTTCTAAATACTTATACGGTTTTACAATTGTTATAATTAATTCATTCATGTTTATTTCTTAATAATGACTAGAACAGCTTGGCACACAGTGCTGAGCTGCCTCTCAAATTAATCTTCAGGATCCCAGCTTTCAGATGATGTTCACCGCTTCTATGTGACATCTACTGTTGACCTACTATCTCCTGCTGAAGACCCCCTGGACCCCCTAAAACAGACTTAAAATGGGTCTATTGTGGATCTAAGAGGGTTAAGTAACTTTTCATGCAGCTGTCTTGGCCAGGATTCCCTGGTAAACGAGATTCTGAATCTCACTGGGAATATTCCTAGTAAAATGAAGGTTAAATAAAATAAAATAAAGAGCCGATGGATGAAAATGACTCCCAGATTCTTCAGTCTTGATGGATTTAATTTGTCACTTTTAACAGGCACTCGGTCGGGATGATTATTTCTGCTAACGAGCTCTGAGAGCTTTAAAGATGGACGATGTTTAATTCATGCGGCTCTCTGAGGGTCTGTCAGAGTCTCTTCCTCCCCCATCAGCCAATCACACAGCTGGGATCAGACAGCGGTCAGGACTCTGGGAGAGCTGAATAAAACTCTGAATGAAGAACAAAAAGACCAAAACAAGTCATCAACCAGGTGGGAATATTTTATAACATGTTCCTGTTAACCTCCTCAGGTCACACGGATTTATGAGTAAATATAAATAAAACGTTTTTAGTGCCCCTAAAAAAAATGCCTAATTTTTTCACATATTGAGCATGTAACAAGGTCTTGGATGAATATAGTTGAGGCTGACTCTGTGGAAGCTGATTGGCTGAGCTGCAGCATCATGTGACTGAGGCTCAGGTGTGGTGTGTCTGTTTCTGCTGAAGCTGAAAATATTTAGTGAGACCACAGAGGCTTTTAAACATCTGAGCTGTTTATGTCTCTGAGGAGTTTCCTGCCTGTTTGTTCAGAGTCGTGTCGAAGCTCCTGGACGATGAAAAGGAGTTTGAGGAGCAGAAAGATGGAAAAGCTCCCGAGTGTCTGAAGGCAGAGATCCAAAATAAGTTTGAAATGTTTGGCATCAAAATGAAGCTCAGTAAAGTTCATTGTAAAACTAGCTGTGTCTCTGTGGACACAAGATGATCGAATTTAAAAAGATTTAATCACTAATATAAAACTTCTACAACATTGAGGAGGTGGTTTTATATGGAGGACGAAACCTGCCAAAATAAAAAATATATCAGTAAGTAGATAAATGACTTAATAAATAATAGGGAGGACATGTTTAAGGAAGGCAACATTTCATGAAATTGAGGACATGTATTGAAAATCAGGGCGATTTTAGACAGTGAGGATGTTTTTGGTAAAGTGATATTTTTGTAAAAAAAAAAAAAAAAAAAAAAAGGCATTTTTGGTGAGTGAGGGCATTTTCTAAATTTAGGTACGTAGAGTAGAGTAAGGGCAACTCATAAAAGAGGACATTAATATACGGTAAGGACACACTGGACAGGCCAGGATTGTTAACAGTGAAGGTATTTTTGACATTTTTTATTTATTACATGGACATTTGTGGAAAATAAGTTATTGGAGACAAAACTGGAGACATTTTTCAATGTGAAGTCATTTTTTAAAGTGACAAAGTGAGGATAAGTTTTAGGACATTCTGTCCAGACGTCAGCTCTTCTCAAAGGTTTGTTTCAGGGTTCAGGTTAGTCGTGTGTCCTCACAAGGATAGAAGCACACATGCAAGTGTGTTTCGTGTGTGAGAAAACATGAAATTAAAGTCACTGAAAACAATTTCTTGCATGGCGACTTTAAATTTTAATTTCTCCCCGAATGCTTTGTTTCAGTTGAGGTTTTGTCTCTGTGCGGCGGTGGCGGCAACAGGAGAAAGTCTTCTCTCAGGTTTCATCATGTGTCCCCGAGCAGTTTGATGCAATCACACTTCTATAAACTCAGTAATGAGCTAAAGAGCTCGTCAGCGTTTCCCTCCGACTTTAAATTCATCTGAAGCTTCCCTCAAAGCCTCTGATCGTCTGCAGAGTCCGACCTGGAGCTGCATCACTGACACGGCACACTGTACAGTCACACTGCAGCACTAAAATGACGTCCGGGCACTGCATTCTCAATTATGTTTGGAGGGAAACCTATTTTGTTGGATCACAAATACATCCGTAATGATAGTAAACGGAAGGCCGCCACAGTTGACGTAGTACAACAAGCGACGTGCAGAACAGGTGACGTATCGAGTGAGTTCATGAAAGTTATCCATCCATCATCAACCGCTTATCCCATTAGGGGTCGCGGGGCTGGAGCCAATCCCAGCTGGCATTGGGCGAAGGCGGGGTTCACTCTGGACAGATCTGGACACCCTGGACAATTGCCTACAGGCAATTTAGAGTCATCAGTTATCCTAAATTGCATGTCTTTAGACTGTGGGAGGAAGCCGGAGTACTTACACGGATTCAAACCTGCGACCTTCTTGCTGTGAGGCGAGAGTGCTAACCACTACATCACCGTACAGCCCTTCATGAAAGTTATGTGGAGTAATAATCTTACTGAAAGTTGAGTGGCATATAAACGAGTAACGAGTATAACAAGTGAGTCAATATAACAAATCCTGCTGCTTGGTCAGAGCCCCTCGACATCGGAGTCCAACACACCAACACACGGGGTAGCATTCCCTCTAGCATTACATTTAGACGGATGGTATGTCAATATACGCTTGTTACATGCATTGTAAATTTTAATAATGGGATTTAAGACCTTTTTTAGACCTTTTTTGGACTTTTAAGAACCTGCAGGAACCCCGTAGTAAGATGGAGCTCAAAAATGCAGGACAGACCTGTTGATTAGTGTTTATTTAAAGTGTCTGCATGACATAAAACATCCATTTTTTGTCAATTTTCAGTCCAAAGTTAAAACTAAGTGACTAATTCTTCCTGCCTGTCATCCACCATGTTTGTTTACACTAAAGTCACACACATTTTTTCCATTGGGGACTCTTGTTGTCGATGAATGAATCTGTTAGTGTTTGGTGGCTGTTTGGGTCAAATGGTTGCTCTCCACACACTATAGGAACCAAACTGTTCAACTTAACACAGCATGTCGTTATGTGTGGGCTCTCTCACATTTTACACATCTGGTAAGAGCTGAAACATCTGTTAGTGTGGGCTGACTGTTGACTGAGAGCTGATTGCATCAAACTCTTAAATATGAGCAGTAAATATATTAACTTAACTCTGGCTTTGTTTTCTTCATGTGAATCTATTTTCTGTGTTTTAAAGGCCCTCAAAGCTCCTCAACACTGAAAACTTTCACAGAAGAATATCTAAATTACACCTCAGAAATAAATAATAAATAATAAATAATAAAATGTGTCTTTTTACAGTCCAATAATGGTTTATTAAAAAAGTGTATGTGCAACACATGAGTTTATTTTGGACTTCCCTACAGGAGCGTCTGGCTCACTTTTGTTCTCCAGCTGTGAGTTTTTCACACATATTTAACATCACAACAAACTTCAGAGGATTCATTTCATAATCAGGCCTGTTAGATCTCAGATCAGTGCTTTCCAAACTGAGGTTCAGGGACTTGAATGGGCCTCCAGGGACCTGCGCGAGTCTCTGAAGGTCCTCAGTGAAACATGAAAAATGCTCATTTCACAGATGTTTTGTGCATCACACATGAAATCTACACAAGACAAAGTTTAAAGAGGAAACTAGTTAATCAAAAAAAATTAATTAAAAATTAATGGACTGGCAACCAGTGTACCCCACCTTCGCCCAATGCCAGCTGGGCATGCCCCCCCCCCCGCGACCCCTGATGGGATAAACGGTTGTAGATGGATGGAAGAACATCCTGCTAATGTGGACAAAATAACAGAAACACTAAATTTCGTATCCAAAACTTATTTCTACTACAGTCCAGGTGGGACGACGGATTAGAAGACGATACCAAAAGTTCAGAAGTTCTTACTCTCATTTAAACCATCCGTCACAAGTGACACTAATTTTAATGAAATTTGTGGCTTATGGCTTTTTTAATTCCCGACAGCTCCTGGAGGATTTCATAGATAAACACCTGATTAAGTTGCTTGAACTCAGAAATCTCTGGAGTGCTTTTCTGCTGCAGATCAGCTGTAAATTTCATTAGTTTTCACTTGCTGGCTGCTCGGTTCAATCAAGAAGCTTCAGCGACAGAGAACACGACGGGCAAGATTAATCCAAAGACACATCCAGCTGCCGAACTGATGAAGAGTTATCAGAGTTTATTAAATCTGTTTGATGAAATTCATTAAGTGTAATTTACTGTCCAGTGAGCTGCTGTCAGGAACTGATCTGAGCTTCAGCATCAGGATGGATTTCACTCAAACATCAGAAAGTCCTGATCACAGTGATCTAAAGTTAACGAGGAGACGCTGTGTAGCTGAGTTTAGAGAAGCGAACGGATCACAAACTGATCCACAGTGAGTCTAAAATCTGAGGGTAGATTCAACAGGTGAGGAGAGAAGACCAAGTGAAAGTAGAACTAGTGCTGTCGAAGTTAACGTTTTAATGTGATAATTCAAATTTGTTTTAACAGCACTAATTTCTTTAACTCATTAATGCAACTTGTGATCTTTAGGTTGTAGCAGCTTTATTTTAAAGATAGAGTGAAGACAAATCTCCCTTTGAGGTACATTTTGAACAGATATAACATTGCGATTAATCACAATTGAATACCTTAATCGTCTGACAGTCCAAGTATTTAATCCACGTAATGGTGAACCAGGAAAAAAAAGCAACAAACGCCGAATAGGGAGGAGGTCAGGGTGGGTGAGTGGGTCTAAAAATACAGGACTTTTGTTGAGTTGACTGCTGTTTATGTTCAGTGTGAATCCAGAAGTTGATTTTTTTGTCACATACTTAAGTTACGCCACTTCAGCAGTTATTTTAACCCAGACCACCATCTTTTCCAAAAGCTAACCAACTAGTTTTCTGTGAAGACGGAAGTTTATTTTGAAAAGACTGTGTGCATGTGAAGAGCAGGAATTAACATGGGTTGTTGGACATTTGTAAGAAAACGTATTAAAAATGAGGAGTAACTTTTTATAAGACCGTTGCGTGAGGATACGCTGTAAAGGTAGGGAGTCACTCTCTTGTTAGCATGTCGGTAAATCTGAATGAATTATACTTTGGTGCTCATGGTGTCCATGAAATGAACTGAACCACTGAATTGTAGAGCATCAAACCAATCTAACAATGTGTAACACGTCCACTTTGACAAAAGTTAGCCAGTGTTAAAGCTACCTGGCAGCTAAATGAAGTTTTCCAGGTTAAGTCCAGTACTTGAGTGAACTGCTTCTTTGACCAAAATGTGCTGAATGAACTTCATCAGTAATCATGCAGGAAATATAAACTCTGATTTTTCTCACCGTGCAGCTCTGTTTCAGACATCTCGCCGTCCTGCTGCTTCAGGATTGGCTGCGACCCTCCAGCTGACTGGTGGTCCCGTACACTGATTGGCTGACAGGCTCCGTCCTCTCTGCTCTCCTGTTGTTTGGAGGAAAAAGAGCTGAATGAGTGTTTTTAAGTGAAACCCAGCGGAGAGAGAAGTGACTGAAGGTTTCAGGACTAATTAACCTGTCGGAGGATTAATTCAACATAAATCCATCGGCGGGTTAAATCCATAAAACGGGACTTAAATTCAGTAAATTAATCTGTTCTCACATTCAGAACATCCAGGCTGACTTTTTCAAAATGGCGGCTCCTCAGCTCTCTCCGGCGGCTGTGGATCTCCTCGTATTTCTCCTCAGCCAGCTTCCTGTAGAGACAGATGACAGGAGGAGTCCACATGCAGTCTTAATAGCCTCCACATCTGGTTCTGTCTTTTAAATAACATTTACTTTGTAGATAAGTGGAAAAATACTGCAATTCACATCAACACCAAAAAATGGCATTCACTTTGTGGCATCAGGGTTACCCCAAAGGATGCTGGGAAATAGTGTAGAGAGAGATCCAGACCTGTTAAAAGTAATAATACCATAGTGTAGAAATACTCTGTTACAGGTAAAAGTTCTGCATTTAAAATCCTACTTTAGTAAAAAAAAAAAAAAAAAAAAAAAGTACAAGTATTATCTGCGTCATGTAGTTAAATACCAGCAGTAAAAGCTTCTTGTAGTTTTATTGAGAATATTTTGTTCATGTTTCTATGTTCAGAATTATTTAGGACAAATATGTTTATTGTTGTGTATTTAATCTTTCAAATTTGGTCAAAACAACTATATTTTAATTTACTTTTATGTTATGTAGGCTTATTAACTTATATAATCTTTTAGTTTGTGTCGTACAGATTTCAGTGATATGAAGTACTTTGAAGATAGTCCAAGAAATGACATCACAATAAATATAAAGTACCAGTATAATCAGTGGGGAAATATTGCTACAGCAGAGTTGTGGATCTGTGGGTGATTTTCCATTCTGCTGGTTGTGTTTCCTCCCGTTGGGACAGAGAGAAGAGGCCTGCTTCACTGTCTATATATATATATATATATATATATATATATATATATATATATATATATATATATATATATATATATATATATATATATATATATATATATATATATATAACAAAAAGATGATCATAAAGGTAGACAAACCAATGAACCAACCATAGCTATAGTGATGATTTATGTTTATTCACAAAATAAAAAATGTTCAATCAAGTATGAATCATAAAATCTCTCTTTGCAGCTTTAAGTCAGTGTTCATCATCAGCCAGAAGATGATTGTCTTCTTCTCTTATCGTCCATTTCAAGTGTGTTTTAAAACATTTTAATGTAATACTGATGCCTCTAAATGACCTACAGAAGGAAACGAGACCATCATAGTAAAGACTGGCTATTTCTCTCCACCTTATTCTCAGGGTCGTTACTGTAGAAATGATTGTGTGTAATTTCTGGTGAGGTAGCTGAAGTAGTGGTAAGCTAGTTATGGTGCCTTCAAATGGGGTCGTGTTTACCGTGTTTACCATGATTACGAGTCGGGCCTATATGAACACCCCCCTCATGTCATATTCATGACCTCATAAGTG
Source organism: Pterois miles (assembly GCA_947000775.1). Classification (NCBI taxonomy): domain Eukaryota; kingdom Metazoa; phylum Chordata; class Actinopteri; order Perciformes; family Scorpaenidae; genus Pterois; species Pterois miles. Next base: position 5,212,541 of record CAMQGK010000568.1, on the reverse strand, counting down.
AAAAGTTTCTGAAAGCTCATGACTTGTGATGTGTTTGGTGGAGTTGTGAGAAATGGTGGAGCCCATGAAAGTTCAATTATTGATGCATAATAACTTAATTGTAATTGTACCGTATATTGTAATTTTAGTCATATATTGTTTTTCGTGGTTATTTTATAATGTCTGAGGAAAATGCTGATATCTCCTCTGTCATTACATTTGTATTTTCTTCATTATTTTACCCACTTGTTGGCTTGCTAAATTGTTCTAGACTCGGACAGTAATGTTAATATTGCCATTGCTTAGCACTGGTGTTCTTCACAACTTAATGACTTGAACACAACCTATGTCCCATGGCTAAGTTTATTTTTTTACAGATATTCGACTAATAATAAATCTTCATTTTCTAAAATGTCCTCGCAGAGCTCTGGCACTTGTGCTGCTAACGGCTGTACTAACAACCAGACAAAGCTAAATTGTAGCTTCATCAACAGTGTGTTGAACGTGCACCAAAACAAAAAGGGACTGTTGTTGTGACCAACGGTCCAGTTTCCATCACCGACCTGCAGACGAGGAATCCAGAAGAATTTGGCTGAGAAACCTAAACTTGAAGAAACCACCATAAAACCTTTAAGTTCTGTTAGCTCATTTCATTTAGAGGACAATAAAGCCAACAGAGGAAAACCGGTATCCTACTTTGTGGTTGGTCTATAAAGAGCAGCAGAGAAGAGACACTGGGTCCTTGAAGGGCCGACAGCAGCACTCAGAGAACATCAGGTATGATTTCATGTGCAGGGAGGACACAGTACTGACGTGTTGGTTTAATGACAGCCAGTTACTTTGACTATTTTCTGTATAGTTTAAAATGTAAGACCATTTATGGCACAGAGTGCAGGTCAGCATTAGACTAGAAATACTGTAAGTACAGTTATCTGTGTTAAAAAAAAAAAAAACTAAACCATGTTACTGTGGAAGTACTGATCTGCATCAGAACTTTTCAGATTGTTCATCGTTTCACCGTCTGTGGCAACGGAGGCAATAACGTAGCTAAATATGCTAGTGTAGGTTAGCCAAGGCCACTTCTTCAGGTCGTCCTCCCATCCCTCCACAGTAGAAGACAGAGCACATTATCCTGTCTGAGCTGGAATAACTGCTGTTCACACACATGATCGTCACGTTACTCAGACTACAACAATAAAAGCAGTAACTTCCTTCTACCTCCACATAAGCTATGTTTACACATGATCTGAATCTTGGTTGATCAGAAAGTCCAAATCCACTGTTTACATGGACACTAAATAAAATGATCCGATCATGATGTGCGTATACATGCACCAAGCGTTTAATGAAAATAAATCCTTTGGGCATGCGCAGAGTTGTCTAATTTTCTGGAAATTGTAGAAGAAGAAGCTGTACTTGCACCTGTGTTGTAAACACTGCATCGTCCTCAGCTCGTTCGCTCTTTGCGCCTCACACATTTTATTTTCCTCTATTCTGGCACAGTGTCTGTTTATGTAGGGTTTTTTTTGTAATATAGACCTTCATCAGGTGTTTAAATGCATACTTTTCCTTTTGCTGAAATACGACTTGCCGCCACAAAGGTGGAAACACATCACGCTGAGGTAACACACATGGGCAGTGGAGATAATTTTACCCCAACCAGGAAGACATGATCCAAATGATTGGCATAAACCACCTCGCTCATTCGGAAAAAAATTTCATTTCAAATGGGCCGTATCGGATCAGAATCTTCCGACTGACGTGTTTACATGAGCCATTTTTAATCTGATTGGGCCTTTATTCTGATTATTTGTGTCCATGTAAACACAGCTATAGACTCAGATGAAGCTGTGCGTCAGGAGTAACTATCAGTAATCTTCTCAAAATAAGGTTCTTCCATCCTCATCTGGAGATGCCAGAAAACAATGGCGTGACATTAGAAAGCCTCCTTTGTGTTTGTCTACAAACTGTTTTTCATTCTGTCTGTAAGCCATCAGCACAAAGCTGGTCTCAGGTCAGTCTGTCCAGTTGTTTGAATGAACACATTCAGGATATAAAGTCCTGCAGACACAGACTGTCCTCCTGTCGTCCTCTAATGTGATCACCGTCTGATTCAATCAGCTCGCCGTTCAGACCTGATGAGTCTCCGTCAGCCTCGTTGTGACGAGCCACAGCTGAGTCACACTTTATTACCCAGAATCCAACGTGCTTAACAGTCGCTCGGCTCCACGAAACTCGATTAACACGACGGCTCAGAGGGACCAAAGAAGAAGAGTCTGTCTGAGGCAATCAGCCCATTTTCACACTGATACTTCACTTTGGTGGAAATACTCAAGTACAAGTATTCACAATGGCACAAAAGTATTAGCATCAAAGTATACTCAAAGTACCACAGTAAAAGTATTCATTATGTAGAATAATGTATGTTGTTTTATTCCATATGTTATGGATGAGGATAACTTTATATCATATTCTAATGGATGGAGGAAGAGGACGAAGAAGAGGGGGATGATGAAAAGGAAAAGAAAGAAGAGGAAGAAGAGAAGAAAGGGGAGGAGGAGGAGGAGGAAGTGGGAGAGGAAGAACAGGAAGAAAAAGAAGAGGAGGGGGAGGAAGAGGACAAAGAAGAGGTGGATGAAGAAAAGGAAGAAGAGAAAGAAGAGAAGGAGATAGAGGAAATGGAAGAGGAGGATCAAGAGAAAAGGATGGGGAGGACAAAGGGCAGGAGGAAGAAGGAGAGGAGGAAGAAGAAGAGGAGGTGGAAGTGGACGTGGTAGAGGAAGATCAAGAGGAAGATAAGTGGAAGAGGAAGGGGAGGATGAAGGGGTAGAGGAGGAGGAGAAGAGGGGAGAATATGCATATGTGTGTGTGTGTGTGTGTGTGTGTGTGTGTGTTACCTGAGTCTCTTCGCCTTCTCGTCAGCAGCCTCCAGCTTGCGGAGTCTCATTCTCTCTCTGGGTGTCATCTTGTCGACCTCTGACCTCTCCATCAGCGTCTGCAGGTGAACCTTCGTCTGCCTGCTGACCAACACACACACACACACACACACACACACACACACACACACACACACACACACACACACGCACGCATGCACGCACACGCACGCACGCACACGCACGCACACACACACTAGATAGAATTACTTTTCTACATTACAACATAATATTTTACATAATATGTAGTAATCTGATAAGGATGAAGCAAACTGACTCTTTATATAAAAGTAGCATCAGTGCAGGACTTTTACTTGTGAAGGAGTATTTTTACATGTTTGTACTGGTATTTTTTACTTGTACTGGAATTAGTTCTTCTACCACTCTACATTATAACTACACTGCCAACATGGCTGCCGCCAAGGAGGAGGAGGAGGAGGAGGAGGGGGAGGAGGAGGAGGAGGAGGAGGAGGAGGAGGAGGGGGGAGGAGGAGGAGGAGGAGGAGGAGGCGGAGGAGGAGGGGGAGGAGGAGGAGGAGGAGGAGGAGGAGGAGGAGGAAGAGGAGAGGTAAAGAGTAAGAGGTAATAAAAGGAAAGAACAGGTTGTGGTGATAAAGAAAGACAATGAACGTGGAGGTAGAGTTAGGGCTAGTATAGTATGAGAATGGAGGAGAAGATGAAGAAGAAGAGGGAAAAGAAAAGTGTGTAGAAAGAGGAAAAAAAGAGAAGGGAAGAGGAGGAGGAAGAGGAGGACTCACATGTTCTTAGCGATGACTTGAGCATCTTTGTCTCCTCCTGATGACACAAACACAAACCTGTCCTTCATCCTCTGTAAAACAGAGAAAGTTTATTCTATAATTTAATCAAGTTCATCTCTGGGAAGCCAACAATGTCCTCATTATAGATTATTATACAGCTCTGTGGAGTGCTCGATTCTGATTGGTCAATCATGGTGGTCGGTTATTCCTTTAAAACAGACCGTTGCTATGTATAACAAACCGTTACTATGTATAACAGACTGTTGCAACATATAGCAGACCATTACTATGTATAACAGACCATTGCTATGTATAACAGACCGTTGCTATGATTAGCAGACTGTTGCTATGTTTAACAGACTGTTGCCATTTATAGCAGACTGTTGCTGTGTATAAGACCGTTGCTATGTATAACAGACTGTTACTGTGTATAGCAGGCTTTTGCTATGTACAGCAGGCTGTTGCTATGTACAGCAGGTCGTTGCCATGTATAACAGACCATTGCTATGTCTATCAGACCGTTACCCGTCACCCGGCGCTGACTCGAGTGACATCACTTGAGGACATTATTGGACGGGTCCTTCTGGAGACACTGAAGGCTTTAAACTACTTTTAAAAGACGCAGCAGAAACCTGGAAACACTCAAAGGTGGAAAATCACAACTTCAAACCTTTTGAAGTATATTAAAATGTTTTTGGGGGCTTGTAGATAAATTTTCACGGTGTGCCACATTTTAGAGGCAGCATGATAAGTCAACAGAAAGATGCGAGTGGGCACGATTAGACGTGAATTCACCCAGAATAATTCACTTCTTTCTGTCTGGACACACCTGCACACTCTGCTCTGGTTACTCATCACATCTGTTCAGTCGGACAGCACAGGTCCACTTTTGTTAACAGGGATGCAGAGCTGGGCGATGTGGCCAAAGTCTTGTATTGAATGTATTTTCTCAGTTTAAGAACTTGTGTCAAAAATTAAGTTTTACATTAGATCTAGCTCAACTTGCAATAGAAACAACAAAGAAAAATACATGAGATTTTTATATCGCTTTGATGATATACTGCATATCGTCACATTGCCCAGCCCTTCAGGGATGAGATAGAAGCTATATTATGTTATTATTATGGCTGTCAACCAATTAAAATATTTAATCACAATTTATTGTTAATTAATCATTTTTTATCTGTTCATAATGTACCTAAAAGGGAGATTTGCCAAGTATTTAATATTCTTATCAACATGGGAGTGGAGAAATATGCTGCTTTATGAAAATGTATGTATATATTTATTATTGGAAATCAATTAACAACACAAATCAATGACAGATATTGACCAGAAACTCTCACAGGTAGTGCATTTAGCATATAAAATATGCTCAAATTATAACCTGCAGCCCAACAGGCAACAACAGCTGTCACTTGCCCCAAACTGCATGTGATTATCATAAAGTGGGCATGTCTGTAAAGGGGAGACTGGTGGGTACCCATAGAACCCATTTACATTCACATATCTGGAGGTCAGAGGTCAAGGGACCCCTTTGAAAATGGACATGACAGTTTATTTACCTCCTTCACCATAAGCTAGTATGACATGGTTGGTACCAACAGATTCTTTCGGTTTTCTAGTTCATATGGTACCTGTATCTTCACCCTTGCTTTAACGCTCAAATCACACCAAAAATCACAAGTTACGTTAATGTGTTAAAGTAATTAGTGGCGTTAAAACAAATTTGCATTAACATGTTATTATCACATTAACTTTGACAGCACTACTCATTATTACTAGTGACAACCAAGGCAACCAACCACTAAATATCTCATATTATATGAACCAAAGACTGTCATTTGTCTTTTCCTATCACCCTCTGATAGTTCTGTGTATCAATACCAGTAAAAGTTCAGTAAAATTAGATTTACTTACTAACTTACATCCCATCCCTCCTTTAAGAAATATGGGCCTATCCTGAACACATGGGATGACACAGAGGACTGAAAGTAACCAAAGCAAAATACTTCAGTAAAGCATTTTTATACACCATCCATTTAAAAAACTAGACATATTAAAGCTATGCGTTGCTCTGCTCTCTCTCATTCCTCTACTATATGGTCCTATATGATGAAATATGAACATGAAATCAAATCAGTTGGAGACACTAAACGGACCAATCGTCTTCCTCTGGTTTCTAAACATTGGAACCTTCTCTGCTACCATATCCCATAGTGCCGCGGTGCAGTAATGAATCCCATCAGCATAATGATATTTCAGCAGAAACCATGGCAACCGAGTCTGTAAATGTGTTATCTCTCTTCAGGTGCCCTGCGTATCCACACAGGAGGAGCATCCAGCCTGCAGCTGAGATTTATGACAAACTCTATGACAATAATATCCTGTACACACACACACACACACTCCTCACCTTATCTGTTACTATGTGTGTATGAGAACGGATGAGGATCATTTCATATTACGGTTTAATGGGTAACAGGCTTGAGTGTGTGTGTGCGTGATGAGTGAAATGGGTCAGCCTGCAGCCGCCAGTACATTTATGTATATAGTAACACAACATGAACATGCTGCACACAACCAGATCCACAGTCCACCTGCTTTTAGCGCCACCAGGTGTTTAAATAAACACACTTCAGATCCATCAATTGAACGCAGTTGTGTCGCATGGTCATGGCCCGATCGCCTTATGAAAAACCCTCAATAGTTAATGGAGATGAATTATAGTCCAAACCCTCCCACAACCTGCCGGCAGGTTTGAAAGGCATGTTTTCTATTTAAAAAGAAATTCACCATGTATCTCAGCCAGAAATACAGAAACCATCATCGAATTTCCAAATTACAGACAGTCCTTGAACAAAACATGCTTGACTAATGCTGCTCTCAGGAAACATTACCAAATCCACACTTAAAATTATGGTGTTTCATCAAAATCATTTCAACATGTCTCATTTGAAATTCCACCAAAAATAGCATTAACAAGATCCTGTGAAAAAAGATATTCCTTTATTAGTCCCACAGTGGGGAAATTCAGTTTTACACTCTGTTTTTCACACACAGTACATATACATGCGTCAATGGAGAGATGTCAGAGTGAGGGGGCTGCTCCTGACAAGCGCCCAGAGCAGTTGGGGGTTTGGTGCCTTGCTCAGGGGCACCTCGGCAGTGCCCAAGAGGTAAACTGGCACCTCTCCAGCAACCAGTTGGTCTTGGTCCATGGGGGACTTGAACCCGTGACGTCCGCGTCCTAACCCAAGTCCTTACAGACTGAGCTACTGCCGCCCCCAAGAGACCTAAATAGTTCATTATATATACCAGGTGGAGCCCACTTTTTCTCAATATTGTTAACACTTCTGGATACTTGGAAAGTGTTGTAAATATTGATGATTTTTTTCACATTTTTTATAAAAGAAATTATCAAAGAAATTTAACTTTAACATTTTAATATTTAACATTTTCTTTTTCATGATTTATGGCAGGTTGCAGTGGTTAGCACTGTCGCCTCAGAGCAAAAGCGTCGCAGGTTCGAATCCGGCTTCTGTTTGGAGTTTGCACGTTAGCGTGGGTTTTCTCCAGGTTCTCCAGCTTCCTCCCACAGTCCAAAGACATGGAGGTTCACTGATGACTCTAAATTGCCCGTAGGAGTGAATGTGAGTGTGAATGGTTATCTGTCTCTATGTGTCAGCCCTGTGATGGACTGGCGACCTGTCCGGGATGAACCCCTCCACCTTCGCCCAATGCCAGCTGGGATCGGCTCCAGTCCCCCCAACCCCCGCAACCCCTAACGGGATAAACGGTTGCAGGTAGATGGATGATTTATGGCACAATGTTGATGATGTTTGCATTCTCCGCACTTCTAGCCATGACTGTGCTGTGTCCATAACTCTGCACAATTTATATATACTCTATATATACACATATATACTGTGTATTGCAGTGAAAAATGAAGCCACAGTGACGGGAGCCAAAAACGCTCTGAAACTACTTGCCATTCGGAGGATTACATCCCCATGTTTGCATTGTGCTTGGCTGACAATAGACCGCTCAGCTCTGCATCTGTTTAGTGGCTGAAATTCTACTTTTTCATTTTCATCCATTTCAGATTTTTATTATGATTGTAGTGCAAGACATCATGAACTGAAAGGTTTATTTTAATCATAAGATAGCAAGTAATGCTGGTAAGTTGTAGCTTGGCGTTTTGGTCAGGTGGCTGGCCATAAACATGCACTAACGTATGCATGCAACGTATCCTCATACAACAGTTTGGATGACATCGTCCTCAGTCTTCACAGGAAATAACTTAGTTAGTGTTCAGGTAAAGATGGCAGTTTGGGTTAAAATAACTACTGAACTGGTGTAACTGAAGTACAGACCTGTTGCAAATGAATCAACATTGACTTCTGGTTTCACACGGGACATGAACACCAGTCTCCTGATGAAAGTCCTGTGTTTTTCGTAGCGTTTGTCGCTCTTTGTGCTGCCTGGTTCTCAGTTATGTGGATTACATACAAACTGATGTCTTGGGATATGTGTGAACTACAGTGCATTCGTTTCTGTAGGAATAGCTATGGACGATGAATGAGAAGAGCCTGATGCATGTCTGTATGTGAAACGTTTGACCTGCAGGTGGTTTTATGATAATCACATGCAGTTTGGGGCAAGTCATAGTCAAGTCAGCACACTGACACACCCATGGCTGTTGTTGCTTGCTGGGCTGCAGTTTGCCATGTTATGATTTGAGCATATTTTTTATACTAAATGCAGTACCTGTGACGATTTCTGGGTAATATTTATCATTGTTTTGTGTTGGTAATTGACTTCCAATAATGAATTTATACATACATTTTCATAAAGCAGCATATTTGTCCACTCCCATGTTGATAAGAGTATTAAATACATTCTGAACAGATAAAAATTATTAATTAACAATTAAATGTGATTAACTATTTTAAATCGACTGACTAATTGAACTAATTGTGAGATATTTGGTGTTGGACTAAAGTGTAACATTATACTAAAAATAGAGCATAAATGCATCATAAAAATGTACAAAAATACATAAAACAGGACATATTTTCAGCAGCTTTGGTTTTTCACTGTTCTTCACATTTGGCTTGGAGATTAAACTGAAGCAGATGTTTCTCTACAGTCAGCTAATCTGTCAAACAGCTGGACTCTGGATGAGCACACCCAGCGCTGTGTTGAAGTCTGATTGGCTATCATTGTTAAATGACATCAAACAGCATGTAAACAACTCCTCTCACAGAACAAACGGTCCTCCAAATTTAAAATAATTAAAACACGACTCCTGTTCGTGTCAATGCTGGTCAGAAACATATACATGTGTCACGTCTTTAAAGTGTCCAACCTTCATGTTTTCCTCCATGAACGCAGTCTTGAGAAGTTCTGCAGCCGACGGTCTGGACGCTGGTTGTTTCTGCAGCATCCTGGTTCACAAAACAACCGGTCAGTGGCAGGAAGAGTTCAACATCTGGGGAAATACTCTTATTGTCAGACATATATACACTACATGCAATATATATGATCAGTAGGGCTGTGACGATACACCTACCTCCTGATTCAATATGATCACGATACTTGGGTGTTGATTCAATATGTATTGTGATTTTCAAGTATTGTGATTCTTGTTAACTTTTTTTAATGCTAGACCATGGGAAAAAGTTGAATCATACACTTCTAGGGACTTTGGAAAATATCTAAATTAAGACAGTAAAATTAGATTTTCAGCATACATACAAGCTGAAAATCAAACATGTAATGTTTTAAACTGCTGGTGTATATAATCCATTAATCTTACAATGGATACTTATTAATCTCATTAATCTCCATTGGGGCCGTTTAATGTCAGTATAAGGTCCTCTACAGTTGTAACGTCGGCTCATTTGACCACAGAGATGAGAGTGACGGTCGGCTTGACCGCACGCTAGCACATTACAATAACGTTACAATAACGAGTTAGCGTGCAGCTTTAGCCGTGATGTCTAGCTCTGCTTTTCCTGCAATGTGTGAAACCAAAAGTGTTTCCATACTTTACTGGATGTGTAGTGTTTACCACTTTGGATTTAAATTGTGATGGTGCAGGTTAAGATAAGATAAGATAAGATATTCCTTTATTGGTCCCACAGTGGGGAAATTCACAAGGTTGTATCCAAGCAGACCCTTCAACATTAAATACTAATACTAATTTCTAATTTGAAGTTTCAGCTCGCTGTGGTTTGTTTTGGTTGACAGATATGGATATGAAGTCACGTTACTCAGACTACAACAATAAAAGCAGTAACTTCCTTTTACCTCCACATAGACTCAAATGATGCAAATATATTGATTGATGGCTTTTAAGAAATTGATTTCAAACTCGTAAAAAAAAAAATGTGATACATAGATAAATTGACCCCCCATGATCATCACAGAGCTCTAGACTCTTTAATTTCTGATCTTCAGTTACTGATGTATTGACGTTTGATATTTCAAACACAGAACATACACAGGCATGTAGATCTGGATGCTGGATTGAGGATCCTGCATTGAGGTTTTGCTGTCTTAATGTTCATGTGAAGGGATTTTTCTTTGCATATCAAACAGGATCTGTCTTTTGTGTGCTGCTGCAGACCTGCACAAACCCGCAGTAATTAACTGAGACAGGTTACATGGTCAGGAACCTGCATTTACTGCATTTTATCCACCTGCAGACATGACGGTGAATCTGAGCATGAGAAAGAAATTTAAGAGTCAGAGGTTCAACGTTTGGATTCAGCCCATATGTTCTGAATTTCCTCCTGAGGAGAACATCATTATTTAATTATCATTTCCTCCTCCTGTGTTGAGCTCAGTAATTACTTGTATTTATTTCCATATTAATAAATCAGAGCTGTCTGACTAAAAGGAGATAAATCCTCAGTGGTTTCACAGTAAAGTCTGTATTGTGTCCTCCTCACCTCTGCATGACAGAGTTCAGGTCCTCAGAGTAGCCGGAGGGCAGCGTCGGGGTTTCTCCCTCCACGATCTTCATCACCACAGACAGGAAGTTTGGACCCTGGAAGGCGTGAGTCAAGGAGCACATCTCATGGAGGAGGCAGCCCAGAGCCCTGAAACACAACACAACACGCAGATTTAAATTAATATTCTGTACAACAATCACACATCTGAAGGAAACAGAAGCTTCCTCATCTATTCAGCTGGATTCAGCTGTTAGTTCATTTTACTACTTTTAGGACATAATGATTTAAATGAGGGATATTTAAGTGTTCCTACTGGGAAGCTGATTTACCTCAAAAATAAAATGTCAGTCATCTCTTTATACATCCACGGACACAGTCTCATTGGTGATTTCAGTCCAAAATGGCGTCGGAGTTGTCAAAAAAGCACCACAGTTTCGCTTCTTTGCTTCTAGACTCTTTGACCAATATCGAACCACTGCTTCATTTCAAGGCACCTGATCAGTGTAGTTTGGATAAATGGATGAGGGGAGCTAAACTGAACCACCAGATGGTTCTGTGTAACTGACGCCATCACTGGAAACTGTTTGGGAAAAGGGCAAGCAATAGCCATTTTCATGTTTGTTTCTTTTTTCAAATTCTTTGCAATTGGAGCACCACAGTAGTATAGTAATAGTATAGATGGATGTATGGATGGATGGGAGCGTCATCATGAGGAGGTGCTGAGCGTCTTTCCTGCGCTGACAGCTGCATGTGTGATGTCTTTTCTGGCCATCAAGAGTTGAAAAATGTTCAGCTTTGTGTAAAATTCCACACACATCCATCACCATCCAACTACTCTACGTCCACCTCTTGTCCACCTCTATGCTGCAGCTCCAAATGACATCAAAATCACAAGATGGCAGCTCCCATATCCAGACATTTTGGCTTCACTTCTGTACAGCTGAAAGAAGTGGAGACTCATCGTCCATCTTTACATACAGTCTATGACCGTCACACACACCTAAGCCATGACCCTAGACGCTAGTAGCTTCTCACAGGATGCTGATTGGTCCGTGCTCTGCTATACTAGACTCAAATCCATTACTTGAAGCCTGACGAGATGGATTTTGGTGCAAGTCCGATGACCATACTTGTCAACCTTGAGATTTAAAAAAAAGGGAGGATTTCAAAACCAAAGTGGGAAGTCTGGAGGGTGAAAATGTGCGAATGGAAATAAAATAAGCTCATTGCAACCGCATATTATGTTAAACTTTTGATTTTACCTTTAATTCTAAGGGAAGAAAACTGAATAATTTGACCCTCTGGTGTGAACTTGGCATATGAATCTCTTACATGAACTAACATTCATCAGTTTTTATTCATTTTTGCTCCTGCTTGAGTATCTCTCTTAGTTCTCTCCATTTCTCTCACTCACTTAAGATCCTTTCAAACAACGTGGCAACGTCGCAAGCATAGACTGCTCTCTTCCCCTGGGAAACATCAGGTGTTGCTCTACTCTCGTCCAGGTGGAACCAGTAGGGATTATACACACTGTTCAGTTCCAGAAACAGGTTGAGGTAATGAAAAAGGGGGAAAAAGTGTCAAAATTTGCCATAAATTGGGTGAAATACAGGAGAATTTTTACCCTGGGAGGAAACCGGGAGAGGGCAATAAAAAACAGGAGTCTCCTGGGAAAATCAGGAGGATTGACAAGTATGCTTGCAACATTGTGGGAATCCAGCTGCCATGCACGGTAAAAGGGCAGCGGTAGCCGTTGGCTGATCTGAGGTCTGATTAAAATGCAGTGACACCTCTCAGCCTCAGTCTGTGTTCACACTCTCTGTGTTATAGCATACAGATTAAAGATGGCAGGTGATGGCGGAGAGTTTCTTCAGGCCTGCACAACATTTGTGATGAAACAAAACAGAGATCTCTTGTATGTGAGTCTAATCCAACAGCAGGACTGTTACAGTATTGTAGTGACATAAAACTATGCAATTTTTCATCATTTTGCACCATTATCATTACTAGTTAAAGGATTATTTATTTACACACATCACAGCTTCGTCTGAACATTTAAGTCATCTGGTTTGCCCTAAAAGAGCAGATTTCATTAATTATATGTGTTCACAAATAAAAAAAAAAATTATGATGAAGAGTTCACAAACAATTTTACAAAAAAGATGTAAACATTGTATTGATAAATACAGCATCTTCTCCCCAGTGCTGTGCCTCATCAAGATGGTCTCCACATTATCAATTTATGTTATGAATCCACCAGAGAGTTGATATAGAGAAGGCAGAGAAGAGAACCAGCAGCTTGACACACAAGTAAAAGCCAAAGTGCACCGAGGAGTAAACTGAAGAAGTTCTGTTACTGTGTAACTGTGAGTACCGGCCCACTTCGAGCACTGAATATACTGTATATCCAAGAAGATGAGGATGAGATGAAACAGATGACCAGTGAAGTTAAATGTCCAGAATTTACTCAGGAAATATATTTCCATATCCCATTTATACTATTTTTCAAGAAAGGCGATGTTTTATTTGACCAACATGTTATAATTAACTTTGATGAAGTGAAAACACACTGAAGGGTTAAAGATCTATAATGAAAACAGACAACTCGCAGACCAGACAACGCTGTGCTAATGACCTGTCAATCACATGGTAGCCCCGCCCTAAAGCATGCACTGCTTTATGGTCTATTTGACTCTAAATGGGACCATAATTTACTAAATGAACATCATGCTGTATTGAAGAAGACTTGAAACTAGCGATTGAGACCATAAACTCATGTTTACAATGTTTACTGAGGTAATCAATCAACTGAGAAGTAGGATCATTTTCTCATAGACTTCTCTATAATCAGACTTCTTTAACCAACTAGAGGAGTCGCCTCCTGCTGGCTGCTAGAAAGAATGACAGTTTAAAGTACTTCAGCTTTGGCTTCTCAGACCCAGAGGTTGCCTCCTGGTTTATATGGAGATATTATTGAGTCCATATAGTGACTTTAGTGTAGAAAATGTTGCTGTTGCTGCTCTCTGTTGTATTAGAAATATTAATTCATGTTCTTGATTTATTTTTTTGATAGTTTTTGCCTGTTGCCATCTTGGTTTACGGCCATCTTCATCTTGGTTTCTGGCTGTCTCCATCTTGGAATTTAGCCGTCTGCATCTTGGATTTTGGCGGCCTCCATCTTGGATTTTGGCCGTCTCCATCTTGGAATTTAGCCGTCTCCATCTTGGATTTTGGCCGTCTCCATCTTGGATTTTGGCCGTCTCCATCTTGGTTTTTAGTTGTCTCGATCTTGGTTTCTGGCCGTCACCGTCTTGGTTTTTCAGCAAGAATGCAGGTTTAAGGCATTTCAGCATTGGCTTCACTTTTCAGACCCAGAGTTTGCCTCCTGATTGTATAATGATGACAGCGTATGCTGACGTGAGCAACTTTATGCAGGAAGATGATGTCACAGTTGTCCTAGCTGCAAATCAGTGATTGGTCCAAACAGTCGTCATTGAGTAAAACAATCATTGACTATGTGCAACGACTCAGATGTCTGAATCCAAGGGACTAACGGTGCTGATGTTTCTGACAAAAAACTGGCTGTTTACCTCTTCTTTGTTTCTCAATTTCTGCTCAGTCTTCACTATGTTTAGTTAATTAACGACCTGCTGCACTTTCTGCCGCCTCCTCTCTGATCACCTCTGTCTGTTTATTAGCACCTCAGTAAGAGTTAGTGAACCTGCAGCTGTTCTTTACTAATTATCTACACGAACAAACACCAGATCTTTCATTCAATAATTACTAATTAACTACACATTTCAGTTTAATACTTTAACATGTATCTATCAGTAATTTATTATTAATTACTGATCCGCGCTAATTATTTGTAGCTGAAAATCATGTCATACCAACAGCGTTGGGCGGGGTTAAATCTACAGGGTTCATTACAGCCATGATGTGAAAGAGGTTGACAGAAAAAGCACACTGATGATATTAAAGAGTGCTCTGATGGTGGAGCTAAGTGGAAGTAAACAAACACTATTTAAAGCTACTAGAGGTGGAAAAAAAGTCGATTCATCTATTGTATCGCATGTTTTTTAAACTACAATCTTGAAATTGTTTTTTTTTTTATGCCAGAATCAACATATTTGCTTCATCTGAGTCTATGTGGAGGTAGATAGAAGTTACCGCTTTTATTGTTGTAGTCTGAGTAACGTGACGTCATATCCGTTTCATATCCGTCAACCAAAACAAACCGCACCGAGTGTGTATTTTATTACTACTACCTGACAGCAATAAATAATTACTGACAATGACTTCAATTTAGGGCTGCACGGTGGTGTAGTGGTTAGCGCTGTCGCCTCACAGCAAGAGGGTCGCAGGTTCGATTCCAGCTTGCGGCTCTTCTGTGTGGAGTTTGCATGTTCTCCCCGTGTAAGCGTGGGTTTTCTCCGGGTACTCCGGCTTCCTCCCACCATCCAAAGACATGCTGTTTAGGTTAATTATTACTCTAAATTGCCCGTAGGTGTGGATGTGAGCGTGAATGGTTGTCTGTCTATATGTTGTCTGTCTCTATGTGCCCTGCGATGGACTGGCGACCTGTCCAGGGTGTACCCAGCCTTCGCCCAATGCCAGCTGGATCGGCTCCAGCCCCCCGCACCCCTAACAACGACATGGATGGATGGATGGACTTCAATTTATCAAGTTAGAGATTTTAAAAAGTAAAAATCACTAGAAGTGTATGATTCAACTTTTTACCATGGTCTAGCTTTTTAAAAGTTAACAAAAATTGCAATAAATTGCAATATCAAATTGCAATACTTAAACATCACATTACATTATCATGATAGTATTGATACTTTGATTGATTGATATTGATTGGGAGATAGGTGCATCATCCCAGCCCTAAAAGCTACTATGAGGAACTTTTATTTTGTGCACCTGAGTCCCTTTAGAAAAGCTTTCATTTTACAGCAGCAGGGTCTGACAGCCTGCCCGCTCAGTCCTGTGCCTTCCTACCCTTCAGTCGGCCCAGCAGCATGGCGCCTGTGTTTTGGTGCCCTAGGCAAAATTCAGATCTCTTTCTATCTTTATTTGTTCATTTGTTACCTCAATGCAGTTTTTTTAGGGTGCCCCCCGAAGGTGGTATTATTATTCCCAGTTGTCAGAATTACTCGAAGAAAAGTGTGTTTTTGTTTGAAACCTCTGCTGCAGTTTAACATAATGAAGATGAAGCCAGCATGTCAAAGATCAGTGAAAGTGTGTTAATCACATATCATATTAATCATCTGCACTGAAATGTGTTCGTCCTGTAATCTGATGACCTCCATGTGAAACTCAACTTTGAAAGTGAAGAAACCTTCATCATATTCAGCTGCTAATTAGCTCCTCCTCATCATCATCATCATCCTCTCTGATCTGTTCTTCGCTAATTACAACCTCTGACCTGCTGTCAGCACTGTGTGTTAACAAAGGTGGGCTCTTCTCTCGTTAAGAAACTTGATTAAAACGTCCCGTATGACGGCGTGTTTCATTATGACGTTACGCCCGAATGTTTTACTAAGCAGCAGCACTGATTGGCTGCTGTGTTCAGAGCACAGTAACATCAGAGGTTGCTGTTCATAATTACTATGGGATGCAGCCTCAAAATCAAAAATCAACTGATATTAATTATTAATTTTCAAATGTATTTATTTGTTTTTGCATTTTTTTTGTATTATCTTTTTATTTATATTTTAATGTATGTATTTGTAATTGTAAAAGTAAAATTGTAATTTATGCATTTACTTATTTCTGCAGGATTTTCCCTTTGCATTTCATCCCTTATTTATTTCCCCAAATATATATATAATAAAAAAATAAATCTTTATATATAACAAATACATTTATAAATGAAAAATGAAATATCAACTTATGTCACATTTTATTAGTTAATTAATGGCTACATTTATTCTTAATATTATTTTTGCTTCATTTAATGATATATTTATTTATTTATTTATCATAATTTATTTATTTATTCATTTATTTTGGATTTTGGCAGTTTCCGTACTCCATATCACTCTGGTCTGTTTAACACAAACCATTGTCTATCCATTGTGTGTTAGTAGTACTACAACTACTAACTTACTAACACGAACACTGTTAGTGAGTCAATAAATTGTTTTATATTAGCATTTTTTAAATAATATATAAAATGATCCTGATACCACCTATTAAATCAAATGCTTTATAGAACAGCTACTGATGTTTGTGATTGGCTGCATCAGGACACGTCAAACATAGTTCAGGTCAACAGTTTACTGCCACTGCTCTACATCAGATGTGTTAAACTGCAGCTAACCACAGAAACTGAACTCCTGCCCTCCACTTGCAGAAGTCCTGGCATCCTTCCCATGATGCATCTGAGCAGCCTCCGGGTCCTAACCAATCACATCAGAGGAAAACAAGCTAGGCTGCTTCTACAAAAAAAAAAAAATAAACTTTTTCCTACAGAAAGTCCTGAAGACAGAAAGTATCGACAGATGCACCAGCACATTTTGATTCTGGTGTTTTCACGAGATTTGGTCTGTTTTATGTAACAACGGTCTGTTATAAAGAAATGGCAGACCCTAGACCGTCATGATCAACCAATCAGAATCAAGTATTTAACATAATGTAAAGTTTACCAGATGTCAGACTTGGAGTCATATCCTTGGTGGTTCAGCACCTCTGGGCTCATGTAGTATGGGGTCCCTGTGAAGGTGGTGGCCAGGTCACATGATCCCATCAAGAGACAGGAAACACCAAAATCACCTGGAAACACACAAGAGCAACTCACGCAGGCAAAGTCATTTAAACCTTAACTTCCCATGTCTTGTTTCCCACTGCTGAGTGGAGTGACAGGGGTTAATTCTGGAGAGAGTAACGTTATCGACTCCGGCCCAGGAGACCTATACTATGGTGTCTGTCCTGTGTCTTCTGACCACGGGTGGGACGCTAAGGTGCCTTCGTTTGGTAAGCTAACATTACTACCAAGCATGTCAAATATACAGTATAGCAACACTCTGGTTTTAGTTGCTACTGTTGCTAACATTAACCAACATAATGCCTGTCAGTCAGTCTTGTGTGCACGAGCAGCAGGATGCTGACCGACGTTGATTTAACAAGCACAGGTGTCACTGTTAACACGCACCTTAATGATTCTTACAGAGCCGCTTCAAAAAATTTAAATTATCATTTTTTATTACATGGCTGTGTTGGGGCTGCACGGTGGTGTAGTGGTTAGCGCTGTCGCCTCACAGCAAGAGGGTCGCAGGTTCGATTCCAGCTTGCGGCTCTTCTGTGTGGAGTTTGCATGTTCTCCCCGTGTAAGCGTGGGTTCTCTCCGGGTACTCCGGCTTCCTCCCACAGTCCAAAGACATGCTGTTTAGGTTAATTGATTACTCTAAATTGCCCGTAGGTGTGGATGTGAGCGTGAATGGTTGTTTGTCTCTATGTTGTCTGTCTCTATGTGCCCTGCGATGGACTGGCGACCTGTCCAGGGTGTACCCCGCCTTCGCCCTATGCCAGCTGGGATCGGCTCCAGCCCCCCCGCGACCCCTAACGGGATAAGCGGTTGACGATGGATGGATGGCTGTGTTGAATACTCGATTCTGATTGGTCAATCACAGCATTCTAAGATCTATTATTTCTTTATAATAGACCATTGCTTTGAGTGCAGTTCTGATGTCGGACTCTTGTGGACCGTTTCTGTGTCAAAATATTGATTTCTTCAGTAAGCAGCTGTGTAAAAAGTGAGATAATGTACAGTTAGTGGGTAATTGGTGTGAAATAAACCCCTGCCGCATCACGCTGTCGGGGTGCCTTTCACAACAATGACCAGCTCGCTGTACATTATCCCTTACATTTTATGTTTGGTCAAACAAAAGATTAAATGAAAAACAAAAAGCTACTGTGGCAAATGTCATGGAACAATCCCTGCATGTTTGTCTGTGTCAGCATGAACTGAGACATGAATATACAAACATATTTTCTCTGTCAGCTGATCCACAGCCTCTGGGTTCTGTGTTCTGGTGATCACAGAGTTTGGTTCAAGTCCAAAACTGCTAACAGCAGCAACAATCTGCTGAGTTTACACTCCGCAGAAAAACAAACAGTCTTCCTCCTCCTTAACCCGTTTCTATTTGTGAGACTTTAGTCTGTAACATACACATAAACACACAAGTATGGAGAAAGTCCCATGAGCCTTTGCAGCAGCAGCAGCAGAGGAAGAAACTCACCAATTTTAACAAGGTTTTGTTTCAGGAAGACGTTCTTGGCCTTCAGATCTCGGTGGAGGATTCGCCTGCAGAGAAGCAGCACAGCAGTCAACGAAACGGGACGCGAAACCATCAAATTCATTCGTTCAACCGACTGATTATTGATTAATCTATAATGTGACATGTGGAGCTATCTGACCAGAAACTGAACATCAATTGACTGGTTGATCTTTGACCTCCAGCCAGCCACTGTAATGCTGTGAGGTTCTTCTCCAATGAAGCTAATTATCCATAATGTGAAATATGCACCAAGAAAGCAGAAAAAGAAGAAACATGCACTTGAGGAGGATGGAGCAGGAATGTGTGTTGCCATGGCGACCGTATCCCCACCTGTCATGCATGTAGTGAAGGCCGAGCAGCAGCTGGATGAGCCAATCGATGACCTGTATTTCTGGGAGGCTCTGCCCGGCTCGTCTCACCTCGTCAAGCTTACAGTCCAGATCCCGATCCTAATAGGGGGGACGTGATTATCAAACATGTCCCGGTTCTGACACATAAACTTAAAACCCATGAATTAACCAGACCGTGGCACCGCAATAATGCTGCCGCCATTTTGGACTGAAAGCACCAATGAGTCTGTGTCCATGGATGTATAAAGAGGCGGCTGTAAATGAGTTTTATTTTTGAGGTAAATCAACTTCCCAGTAGGAACACTTAAATGGGGCGGAGTAGCTCAGTCTGTAGGGAGTTGGCTTGGGAACCGGAGGGTCACCGGTTCAAGTCCCGACATGGACCAAAAACTGAGTGTGAACTGGTAGCTGGAGAGGTGCCAGTTTACCTCTTGGGCACTGCCGAGGTGCCCCTGAGCAAGGCACCAAACCCCCAACTGCTCGGGGCGCTTGTCAGGAGCAGCCCCCTCACTCTGACGTCTCTCCATTAATGCATGTATGTGTGTTTCAGGTCTGCATGTACCATGTACGAGTTTAACAGAGTGTAAATTGAATTTCCCCATTGTGGGACTAATAAAGGTTGATCTTCTTCTTCTTCTTCTTCTTCTAAATGTCCCTCATTTAAATCATGATGTCTTAAAAGTTGTAAAATGAACTAACATCTGAATTCAGAGTTATTTTCCTCGCCATAATGAACGTACATCAGACCCACGGGACTGCACCGCCTTGCACGTTCATATGACATATCTGGTTCTGCCAGCTTCCTGCTTGCTGTATGCAGCTGTAATAATAGATATACTGGCTGTAATTAATCACTTTTATTATCTTCTACTACACCCATGGGCTGTATGTTGTAAGCCTGTACCGTGGTGGATGTATTATCTCTCTGTTCCCAAACAACCAACTTTCGGCCAGTAGCTAGCTACTAGTGCTCATAGCATGACAACAGTAACATCAGTCAGTAACATCAACAGAATTTAATGGAGTTGCACTTATGTACTAACATACAGGGCAAAAGCACAGGACACAACCTCTTCTACATCCATGGCCTCTGCTCTGTTGGACTCCATTTTGGATCTTTGACATAAAAAAAGTTTGAGATTGCTCTCAAAGTCTGTGCGATGGGCTTTTCAAACTTCTATTTATATCCATCATTTATGTCCAAGTAAATAGTAATAATAGTAATATATTATTATTAGTATTATTATTAGTATAGTATAATAATAATAATAAATCCCAAATTTCCCTCCAGGGATTAATAAAGGTTCATCTTATCTTAGTATGAATATTTATAATATTGTTATTTTTCAACACAGGACATTTCAGGAGAGACACTGAATATGACAATAGAATAGACATAATGTAGTTTTACTTTTGTACGACACGTTGTAGGCGGATGTTTTACTGGCATGCAGTATTTGCTTTCAGTCCAAAATGGCAGAAGCGCAGCTCTGCTGCTGGGCGCTGACAAACAGTTGACTTTCACTTCTTATTAATATATTGTGCGTTCTTTGACTTTACTGCCCTGCTGTTATTACAGACGTGAACCGACCAGAGCCCATTCACACCGCCAAGAAAAGCAGTAGAACATTCAGAAATAATAAGCAACAAAAAACAAAACAAAATCAATTAAGATAAGATGAAATTAAATAAAATACAAAGGGAACAGACCAGAAGTACAATTACAGTAATAAAGTGTAAGGAAATAAAAGTGCAGTATAGAAACCAACCACAGGAACAGGGTATAACTGAGTTTTTAATCTAGATTTGGCTCATGGGGGATATTTAAGTTTGTATCTGTGTGCAGCGTCATAAAAGCCACTAAAAACTAAAAGTATTAAATAGACTACTGCCGTTATTTAAACATACTGTATAAGAAAGGTTGTTAACATTGTTATAAGTCAGTGGAGTTTTGAGTGAGGTTTTCTTCTCTCTGGGAGCTTTTCTTTGGCTCTCTCTATATACCATCAAATCTTATTTCTTTACATTTTTTGAGGGGAAAAAAACCCTGAAAAGCATAGAAGCATCTCACCTCCCACTGACCGTCAGACCACACGGTGTTGAGAATCAGTCTCTTGAATTCTCTGTAAACCATTTAAAACCTACTGTATGAATAAAAAATTCCTGTATGCAGCTTCTGTTTCAAAACCAGGCTTGACTTCTCCATTCAATTTCTTCTATAGTGAAACCCCAGAGTCCTCCACAGATCTGCAGGGGATTGTGGTTAATGGTCTGACTAGAAACAACAGCTCTGAGGGTCTCTGAGTGCATTGAGCTCTTTGATTGGACACTTTCAGTGTGTGCAGACCATTTTTATCCTCTTTTAAAATCAAACTTTATGAAAAATCGACTGCTTTTGGTGACAAATGAGCCGCTGCAGCTTCCCGCCCGTGTTTTTATTGATACTGGTGTACAAATGCAATAAAGAAAAAGCCCAGTTATCAGCAGAGAGATGAGTAAATCTGAATTAAAGCTTCAGGCGATGTTGAAGCTGCAGAGTGCTGTTGAGCTGCAGGGGGAGGACGGCCGATAACGAGGGAGGACGGGGAGGGGGGGATCACCAGCGAGTGACGTGGACGAGTAGAAAACACCATGTGCGGGAGGGAGAGAGGACGAGAGAGTGGAGATGAAGGCAGTGTGAGATTCATTAGTGGAGAGGAGAGAGTATGAAGAGACAGAACCTGCTGTAATCAAGACAGCAGAGATGAAAAGAAATATAATGAAAAGATGGAAACACAGAAAGGAAGGTGGAGGGGGGAGGGGAAGATCCAATTTCATATTATTGCTTCATTTTCTCTTTTACCTCACATGCTCTGAACAGAAATGATGGATGTTTGCTGAAAAGCTGCAACACTGAGCAGAGAAACTGCAGCTCGACAAAGTTTTTCAGCCTCTTTTAGCTGCTAGTTTTGTTTCATCAAACCAGAAAAAGACCCATTTCACTAAATTTGCACCTTGCAATGTTCCCAATATCCTCCTAATATGACTCGTTAAGGAAGCCTTTCATGGGATGTTAGGTTCGCAGTAGGGCTGTCACTTGATTAAAATGTTTAATCAGGATTAATCACATGATTGTGCAGTAGAGGTGGATGTATTTTGTATATTTTCCAAGGTAAAACTAAAACTTCCAAGACTCCACTTTTTCCCATTACTAGTGTTAAAAAGTGAACAAAAATCACAAAAAATTATAGTATTTAATCGCAATACTTAAAAATCACAATACATATCAAATGGGTACCCAAGTATTGTGATAGTATTGAATCAGGAGATACAGTAGGTCAATAATCACAGCACTATTGTCCACAGTTAACTGGGATTAAACACAAATTAATCACACTTTTTTCTGTTCAAAATCTTTAATGGAGAATCACCCAAGTATGTTTGATTATCAGCATGTATGTAGTCAGAGATGTCCTGAAGTCAAATATATCAGGATCATTGTCAGGAATACTTGATTCCATTTTTTATTCAGCAACCCAAAAATACAAGAATAAAGACATTTCCCTCACAAATTAGTGGTATTTTTTTAAATTTATAAGTGACATGTAATGTTTTATACTTCTGGTGAACATAATCCAGTCAGTCTTATTTCCATATACGTAGTTACCGTTGTTAACACCTTATTTTGAAAACCAAACATAGTCCCGTGTCTACTTCCTCTAACTTCTCCATTGTGGTCTCTAGCTCTCCATCAGCTCTGTTCTCTTTATTCATCCATGATCAGCTCCATCCGGGCCGTTTGAATGTATTTAACATAAATGTCAGTATATGGTGCTCTACAGCATCGGCCCATTTGACCACAGAGATGAGAGTGGCGGTTGGCTTGACCGCATGACACTGCAAAACAATAACGTGTCCTGTCCATGACAGAGTTCGCATGCAGCTTTAGCCATGATGTCTAGCTCTGCTTTTCCTGCAATGTGTGAAACCAAAAGTGTTTCCATACTTTACTGGATGTGATGTGTTTACCACTTTGGATTTAACATGAGG
The DNA here is from genome assembly GCA_947000775.1 of Pterois miles. NCBI lineage: Eukaryota > Metazoa > Chordata > Actinopteri > Perciformes > Scorpaenidae > Pterois > Pterois miles. The sequence goes on along the minus strand of CAMQGK010000568.1, from coordinate 5,189,245 downwards.
GTGCAGGTCGTATCCACGCTGACCCTCCATATTTTTCTACTTTCTCGTTTCAGCTTGCTTCAGTTTGTTTTAGCTGACAGATACAGAACGGATATGACGTCACGTTACTCAGACTACAACAATAAAAGCGGAAGCAAATATATCGATTCTGGCATTAAAAAAAATCTATTTCAAAATCGGAAAAAAAAATAAGTCGCAATACATCGGTGAATCAATTGTTTTTTTCACCCCCTGAGTTTATGATTAAACTGTTTACTAGTGCACAAAGATCTTCATCGATTTATCCTCTTCATTTTGCTCTCAAAGTGCACCATATTGATGACTGATTTCGTCTATGGGAGCATGATCCCGGACTCCCCTAGAGGGTCCGAGGTCATCCACCACAGATTCATAAAAACCTTGCGGGAAACACAGTATTACGTCACCCAGAACTGGATGTCCCCTGACTTTAAAACTCATTCCGACACTGCTGAAGCCGTACTGCCAAGTATCCCAGCGTCTTGTTCACAAGTGAGGGCAACATGGAGCGTGAGATCGGCATGCGGCTCGTCGAGGCGTCAGCAGAAATCGGGACCGCTGACAGGAGGAGGGAGCTGAGCTGGCAGGCAAAGCTTTCGATTTACGTTTTCCAACTGGTAGGAGGTAGACCTAGAACACACCAGAGGGATTATATGATCTGGCCTGGGAACGCCTCGAGGTCCCCCAGGAAGAGCTGGAAGATCTCTGGACTATCTTGCTTAGCCTGCTGGCACCGTGACCCAGCCCTGGACAAGGGGCACATAACTGATGGACAGCTGTAAGCAGAGCTCACAAATCATTTTATGAGGGGAGTCTGGTCTTGAGGTCTTTTCTCTGCCTGTATCTCAGTAAATTGGTCTTGCCGATCACTTTGTTCTTCAGCCTTTGATCATGCACAATGCATGCATGATGTGTCTTTGCCATGTAGTTCTGTGCACAAATGTGATATCATGCTGTAGCAACTCAGGCTCGTAAGACATCTTCACAGATATATAAATAATGCAGTAACCCCGCAGGATGAACTCTGAGTTTTATTATAACATGGTCTTCCTCTCTAACCATAAACTCAACTGGACCCAAGTTTTTAACATGCAGGGAAAAACAAAAATTCTCATAAATAACTGTGTCTATAGAGCTGCAAGCTGTGCTGAGAGCTCAACCTGTTGTGTAAAAACTGTCCTGACTGTGTATTTGTAGAGAGAAGTTCGAGGTTTTCCCATTCACTTCAGCACAGTCAGAGTTTGATCACCCAGCAGCATCTAGTGGACATCAGAGGAGCTGCAACAAGACACACTTCAGCACTCGGCCTGCTTAAGATGCAGTACAACAGACTGTGTTTTGAGGCTAACTAAGTGTTGGACATCTGCTGTTCTTCGGGAGTGATGCTGCATCCAACAAGTTTTGGACAAATCAGTTTCCAACTTGTTGAAATGTCTTGCTCAGAAACTAACAGACGGATGAATACTGCGAGGATGGGTAACAACACTTACATGGATACGTCTTTACCGAAATCTGTCTGTTATCAAAACTTTGCATTGAATTGTCTGGTCAGATTCTTAGTCTTATATATATTTTTTAATCATAGTTTTGCTCAGTTTTGTTTCCATTTTATCAAGCCAAAAGTTGTGTACAGCTGCTTTCTGTTCACACAAAATGAGAGACTGATGAGTTTTAAAAGTTTAGTTCATTTTGTAGGATAGAAAAAGAAGATTTGTAGAGATATATTTATCAAAGTAATCCAAATAGTATGAGCATCAGTAGTGAAAATATGTGTAGTGTGGCACCAAAACACTACTAGAAGTACCACCTCACGGTTGTATGCCTCCACCAACCAGTCAAGTTACAATTTACATCTATGTCTGCCAAAAATGTCATCACTTCAACACTTTATCCTGTTAGACATCCGTTTGAAATTGTCATAATTTGTGTATGAATTTGTGAGTTAGGGCAAAAAATGTGTTTTGAGAGGTCCCAGTGACCTTTGACCACCAAAGTCTAATTAGTTCATCCTTGTGCCAAATTTGAGATATCATGCTCATGAGAATCGACCAGACAGACGTATGTACGCACAACCCAAAAACAAAATGTCTCTGGCCACAACTGTCTGCAGCCGTGGATGTCACCAGCACGGAAGTATAAAAAGAGTTTGTAAAAATATATGCTTCAAAATATTCTGAGCATCAGTAGTGAAACTGTGATGGCGCATTCACACCGAGAGCAACGCAACGTTTTCACGCATCATGATTACATACAAAGTCAATGCAAAAAAAGAGGTGAATAGAAGCAAATTTGCATAGGGTGACGCAAATGGCCTTAAAGGTGCAACGTGATCACACAAAATTCAAATCATTCATGTATTTGTGGGAGACTAAATATTTCAACTCAAGCGAGAAATTCTCGTGACGCCGTGTGGTGAAAGCCTCTCAGCGTTAAGACTGTCCTCCTGTAGTCACTGACGTCCTGATTGATGATTGGTTGAATCAGAAATGGGGGAAATAAATCTTGTGCTTGTGGTCACCCAGTCCTGTGATAGTACATCATATCTGTACAGAGACCAAACCAAACTCTCTATGGTAGAAACAACAACGTTGCTGCCCTATTTATGCCTAAATGACTTTATGTTGAGTGTTGATAGACCAGCATAGCCTGACACTCATCCATCCAAACTCCATTCAGAAAACACGCATTTTAAAAGTTGTTTGTTTGTCATCTGCTGACAGACCTGACAAAACATCAATTTCAGACGTTTTACAAATTTTTACAGCATCATTATGTGGTTATTTCAGCATGAATTTAAAATCACAGCACAATCTGTTTATTTGGGGTTCACACCACAGTAGTGATGTGTGGCTGCTAGATACAGTCAGTGTAATGTTACTGTATGTGAACACAGCTCGCCATCGGGTGATGTTATGAACCCAGACACGACGGCGTTTGGTTTTCTGACATATCTGGGACTTTACCAACATATACAAAGCAGCAACAGTGGTTATTTCTTCTATGGTTGATGGAGGAAATGGAGGAAAGAAAAGTTGTTGGTATCTATGGAGACAAGCTCCTCCTTCTCCTCTGCAGTGCGTCTAGAGTGAATGAACCCAGATGAAACCGGTGGTCCAATTCCTCCAAGTACAGCAAGGCGAAAAATCGCTTGTCTCTTAGCGTGAACACAGCGTCATTTCAAACAAACCTGGGAACATCAGATGGTTCTGAAACAGCAGTGTTGGTGTTACCTGGCAGAACTCAGTGACGATACAGAAGGCGTCTCTCTCCAGGAAGCTGTGGTAGAAGGTGAGGATGGCTGGATGGTGCAGCTGAGACAGCAGCTGGGCCTCCTGCGTCGCTCGGACCGTCTCATCAGGTCGAAGGTCGCCCAGAGGAATCTGTTTCAACACCTTGCTGGAGACAGAGACAGAGGTCAAACAAGTGAGACAAGACCAGAAAGGGAGGTCGAGGAGGTCTTTTCTACTGTCCTTTCCAACCACCTTACCTTAGTTAATTAATCTTAAACTAAAATTATCTTCATAGCATTGTGTGCAACAATATTCATGGTATTCTGTCATACTATAGATGGAGGACGGGTAAAGGTCCCGGTCCACGCACTGAACGCTGAGTCAAGTCAATTTAATTTATATAAACCCATATTACAAATTTGCCTCAAGAGTCTTTACAAACAAAAAAATCGATTAAGATAAGATAAGATATTCCTTTATTAGTCTCACAGTGGAGAAATTCACCTGTGTATTGGGAATTTTTTAATTACGATTTTGACATTGATTTCTTAATGCCAGAATCAAAATATTTACTTCTTTTGAGTCTATGTGGAGGTAGACGGAAGTTTCAGCTTTTATTGTTGTAGTCTGAGTAAAGTGATGTCATATCTGTTCCGTATCTATCAATCAAAACAAACCACAGCAAGCTAAAATGAGAAAGTAGAAAATGGCAGCAGGTTTGCATGGATACGACCTGCACCTGCAATGGTAATCACTACACATACAGTAAAGTATGGAAACACTTTGGATATCACACATTGCAGAAAAAGCAGAGCTAGACATCATGGCTAAAGCTGCATGCTAACTCTGTCATGGACAGGAAACATAATCCTTATCACGGTAACATGTGGTCAAGCCGGCCATCACTCTCATCTCTGTGGTCAAATAGAACAATGTTACAACTGTAGAGCACCATATACTGACATTTATGTTAAACCCATTCGACGCCCTCTGTCCTTAAATGGATAAAGAAAAACACTTTACAACAGAAGAGGGGTCCCTCTTCCATGACTGACAGACAGGAAATAGATGTTTGTACAGAGTAAACCAACAAGATGACAAACATAGAAAATAACAATAATATTCATCATGCAGAAATAAGTAGTCAAGGTACAATAGTTGGGATGTTCCCAGCGAGTTAACACTGAGAAACAGGACTGTGGAGATGCTATTTTTACCAGTCCAGAACTGTTTTATCTGTACATTCAAATGAAGGATCCTGGTTTGTAATCTGGTAATAATTTCCTGTGAAAAGGGGGACAGTGTCGAGTTGGTGCACTTATAAATGTTCACACTAGCGTTAAAAGTGACTGTTTCTGGGTCCCCTCACATCCACACTGAAGAACCACTCATGTTAGCACAATGCTAAAAGAAGCAAAGTGGACCACCTCCACCTCCTCCTGAGGGAGTTAATCAGCTGTTCCTCGACCAGCGGCCCATCTCTTCTGCTCTTGTTAAATTGGATGAGCAGGTCAGCAGGTGAACTGGAGGTTCTGCTTTATTAGCACAGTGCTGCTTTCAACCCTCAGCTTCAGACCACCAGAGTCAAACTGTGGGTTTCCTGTTGAAATATGAGCCGTTTGCTGTGTTTACATAATCCAGTACTCACTTTGTGTTGCTGCCCAGTCTCTAGATATTATAGAAAGGAGGCTTCACATGAGGCTGTTAGCAGGTTTAGTTTAGCAGCTGAACTACATTGACCAGTTTAGCAGCTCAAACTGTTTAGTTCAGTGACATAAGGGTAAGATTTGCAAGGCATGCATTACATTTTATAATGGGGGATTGAATGCAATAGGGTAGTTATTCATTGATGGGCCAGTGAAGCTGTCAGCAGACCTTAAACAGGTTCAGTTTAGCAGCTAAACTTCTTTTGATTTAGGGTAAAATGAACTTAACTAAACTCTGGTTCAGCAGTGTTTTGCAGCTAATATTAAAGATAAGATAAGATAAGATGAACCTTTATTAATCCCCGTAGGGAAATTCAGTTTTTACACTCTGTTGTTAATTTCACACAGTATACATACATGCATTAATGGAGAGATGTCAGAGTGAGGGGGCTGCTCCTGACAAGCGCCCCGAGCAGTTGGGGGTTTGGTGCCTTGCTCAAGGGCACCTCGGCAGTGCCCAAGAGGTAAACTGGCACCTCTCCAGCAACCAGTTGGTCTTGGTCCATGTTGGGACTTGAACCGGTGACCCTCCGATTCCTAAACCAAGTCCCTACAGACTGAGCTACTGCCGCCCCCTGAAACCACTTTAGTTCAGAAGATGTAGCAGTTTAATTTATTATCTATCCTACTTTAGGTTAGTTAACAGTTCAGTTCGGTAGCTACAACTAACCACTTTGGTTCAGGTTAGCTAATAGGTTAATTTAACAGCTAATGCTCTACCACTTTGGTCCAAGTTAGCTAGCCGTTTAGTTTAGCAACTATACCACCTTGGTTGATTTGAACAGCCCAGTTTCTTGATTTTGTACAGCTAAAGCACCTTAGTTTAGATTAAAATGGTTCAGTTTAGCAAATCAAACTGCTTCTTTCAGACTAGAAACAGGTAGTATAGCAGCTACTGCTAAACCACTTTGGTTCAGGTTAGCTAACAGTTTAGTATAGCAGCTACTGCTAAGCCACTTTGATTCAGGTTAGCTAACAGTTTAGTATAACAGCTACTGCTAAGCCACTTTGATTCAGGTTAGCTAACAGTTTAGTATAGCAGTTACTGCTAAGCCACTTTGATTCAGGTTAGCTAACAGTTTAGTATAACAGCTACTGCTAAGCCACTTTGGTTCAGGTTAGCTAACAGTTTAGTATAGCAGCTACTGCTAAGCCACTTTGGTTCAGGTTAGCTAACAGTTTAGTATAGCAGTTACTGCTAAGCCACTTTGATTCAGGTTAGCTAACAGTTTAGTATAACAGTTACTGCTAAGCCACTTTGATTCAGGTTAGCTAACAGTTTAGTATAGCAGTTACTGCTAAGCCACTTTGGTTCAGGTTAGCTAACAGTTTAGTATAACAGTTACTGCTAAGCCACTTTGATTCAGGTTAGCTAACAGTTTAGTATAGCAGTTACTGCTAAGCCATTTTGGTTCAGGTTAGCTAACAGTTTTATGTAGCAGCTACTGGGCTTACATTGTAAACAGCTAGCTAAACCAATTTGCTTTAAGTTAACTTGTGTATCAGTTCAGATTAGTTGCCTATAAAGATTTCATAGCTTTTTGCCCATTTGTCCAAGTAATGCAGCCGCTGTGGTATTTTGCATACATTAGTCATTACGTCCCTCACCTGTGCCGTCTTGCGTCCTCTGCAGGTGTTTCAGCTAAAGTTGTCCCCGAGTGTCTCAATAAACTTCTGGGAGAGACCAAGTGGTAAAACGGAGAGGGGTGTTTGTTGTACTTTCCGCAGATTGTTTATTCCTCTTTGTGGCGGGTATCACGACTTTAGGTCATTTAGGTACTTTATGTGTACAGGTATTTTCTAACGAATGTATTTTTAACGTATGTATTGTTGTTTGTGTGAGTTTAAAAGGTACAGTTACAGTTATACACCCCTTTATGTCGTGGTAGGGCCCAGGTCATGGCCAGGGTCAGGCTATGAAAAGCTTACTACCATGTTTGCTGTCTGTGTACAGTCTAGCATTATTGTTTGGCAAAATAATATTATTGCTAGATTATCTTAACGCAGAAACCATTTTTATTTTAGGTCAACTTTATGTTGTGGCATTAATAAATCATCCCTGTCACAGCTGCTTTTTGTGGTGTTTCTTGTCAGGTGTTGATGCTTTCAGCGAAACACAGTTGAGGTTGATGCTGACAGAACATCAGTCATCAGTCAGTGAGGTACTGCAAGGCCTTGTCGACCTCATTAACCACCTGACACGGGCTGACTGATACACAGATCTCTCTCTCGCACTCTCTCTCTCACACACACACACACACACACACACACACACACCCACCCCCCCACACACACTTCTGATGCAGCTTTCAGAAATATTGCCTAATGTAGCTGTGATTTATAAATTGAGCTAACAAACAGCAGATCAAAGAGATTTTAGCTCCTGCAACCTCCGTCTTTAGATAATCTGCTCTCCCGATAACATCCAGCTGATAATATAGCAGCAGAGTCTTCTGTTGTGCTCCTTAATAAGAAGATTATTGCTATTTTTATTTATTTAAACATGAAGTCTCAAGATAAACTATTTCTTGACCCCTCAAAGCACATCCATTCAGATCACAGCTGACCAAGAAGCTTTAGAACAGAGAGTTTCAGAGATATTTTAGTCTACTTAAAAACTATAGATTATATTGGCTCTTCTTCAGCATGAATTAAACAACAGCTTATACATTTTATGACAGTTTGTGAAGCCCTGTGGGTATAAACACGATATACTGTAAATGCTGTCATCACAAGGCTTCCCAGCATTGGACACTTGATGGGCTGCCACTAGACACGAGGCACCTGATTGGACGAACGCTTTCCCTCATTGGCTGCTGCTCACAGCTTTGAAACCAGATCCAACATGGCAGCTTTGTGTTGCTGAAAACATTTTATGAAAAGAATAAAAGAAATAATCCATGCAGTTGATGGTTAGTTTAAAAGGTTTCAGGAGTTTCCAGAGGCAGCGAGTTGCGCCAGACGCCCCTGATTAGCATAATTATACCAAGAACTTTTGTTTCCTAAACCAGACCAAGTCGGTCTATTTGTAAACCTAACTGTAGTGTTACGTAGAAAATCATTAAGAGGCGACCGTATCTTTGGTTAACTTTATTAGCTAAACATTTGCATAACACTGGATACACAAGACTAGATTTCTTACACCCGGTCACAGTTGGCGACATGAACACACGTCAGTTGACGTCACCGAATCACTACGCTCTGTATGATGATAAAATAATAGTATATGTTATACTAATCAAGTAATTTTGTTGCCTAAATTTGTAAAGTAAATTGTTTCCTAAACCTAGACAACTGATAGAATGAGTGCTTTCCCTCATGGGCTGCTGCTCTCAGCTTTCAAACTAGAACCAACATGGCAGCTCGTTTGGAACATACGTGTTTCTGAAAATATTTTGAGACATAAGCCACGTGGCTTTATTTTAGATCGTCAGCGTGGTTGGTGTATCTAATTAGTCGATGTCCATCGAGTCAAAGGTCATTCCAGTTCAACCCTCCAGCAGCTTCTTTGTGGTTGCAGGTTGAAATCCTCAATGCTTGGTGTCTCCTGGTTCACGGCTCAGAGTCACAGCTGCCTAGAGCTTAGCTTGTGTTTTCTTCTCGCAGAGAAACTCAGAAACATCTCAGCTTTAATCAGAGCGTCACACTTCAAACAGGCTTTCACTTTAGTTGCATAGCAACAGAGAGTCTGCGCTCACGGCTCGGTAAAGAGCTTCACACCAGGAAGAAGGAGAAACCCTCCCAGTGCACATCGCGGTGATGCCTGAATGGACTGAATGAAATTAAGTTTTGGTTGCAGATTATGAATTCAGGCTGTAAATTTGATTTCCCAGCAGCCTTTTGGCTTGAACAAAGGATCAAAGCTGTTAGCAGCCTCTCTGGTCCAGACACTTCCTGTCTGGACTCGATGAACTGACTGTTTTTTGTCTGTGTTGGCAGAGATTTGTGACCTTCTGCTCCTTCAGAGTGTCAAAACACAAACTGAAGAAATGAAAAAAGTCTTTGTATTGTCAAACATTAAAATGGGAGTTTGTCTGCTGCAGGTCTGATGATTCAGACTGAAACTGCACAAAAACACAGTGAACATTTTTAGTTTAGAGGTGTGAACATCTGCTGACAAAATATAACTAACATCACAGCCTGCAGCAGCCAGGAGACAACATATAATACTTTTACATTTTAGGAGTCTTTAATAACGTCTAAGGTCATCATCATTAAATAACTTAATTCAAATAGTACTTGAGCACAAATTTAAGGTACTTGTACTTTAATTATTTCCATTTTCTGTTATTTTCTACATGAGACCCTTTTTGTGTGGACATAATAATGAGGTCACAGTGTTGGCTGGAGGCTAAACAAAGAAAAGGCTGGAGACAAACACTAGCAGTGGGCTAAAGCTACACATCTAAAATGTCATCTTGCTGTACTGTTACAGCTACAAATATTAGCTTAGCTTGCTAATTCCACCATGCTGGCATGCAACACAGAAAATGAGCTGAACAACGTTATCACTCATCTGACGATAGCACTGTGCTTTCCTACGCTGTGACAAGAGCGTGTGGGTGAAGCATGGAGTTGTTAAATTTTACTCATTTAGCGACTGGCTAGTTAGCTAGCAACCTTGCTAATTCCACCATGCTACAGAAAATCAATTGCTGTCAATTGCTCTGCCTCCACTTAATGCTCCGCTCACTAAATACCTCATCATGGGTACCAACAGGAAACGGGGCTATATTGTACATTTTACTCCACTACACCTGTTGCTCAGGTGTAACTTCAGTCTGCAGAGTTCATCTCACACAATCGCTGCACAAAGTGAAATCAGATAAATCCAGAAAACCAGGGGGAGAAAACAATTTGCACCTCTCTCAGCAGGCTGTCACTCTGCTTCATCACAACAGCAGCGGGAGACGTCGAACTCACCCATTTTTACATCACAACTAGACAATAACGGGGGAGGCAGGGGTGATAATGGAGGGGGACGGGAAGGCGTTTGCCTCAGTGTGTTTCCTCCAGGCTCTATGACTCTCTGGGAGTCAATGGCGGCCCGGCGGGAGTTTTTACAGCTCTGTATTCTGTCTTAGCAGGTGTTTAACTCTCACTGCGATGGATCTGTGTGCTGCTGGCTCAGTGCTACTGTTGTTTTTTACTAAGAGGAGATCTGCCCTGAAGCTGCATGCTGAGCAGAAGATGGCAAACAGGAAGTGAATAAATCAGCGTCCCCCCTCCACTTTTGACACAACAGAGAGTGGGATGTTAGGGTGTCAGCAGGGGGCAGGTGGGCGCAGTGATCAATCACTCAGCAGCACTGACGGACAGATGAATTCACGGGACATCAGATAAACACTCTGACACACACAGTCCTTGTTAGTAGACCTATGGTGCCCTCAAATGGGGTGGTGTTTACGATGTTTACAAGATGGGAAGTCGTGTACACAATATGCGTAACGTTCAAGCAGTTAAGTTGTGAAAGCACCTCTGCTAAGCAACGGTAATGTAAATGTTACTGTCCAAGTCTAGGAGCCACAGAGGATAACAATTTATCAAGCTAGTGAGTGGGTAAAATAATGAAGAAAATGCAAAGACATAATGACAGAGGAGAAAGAGGAGGTCTTTGACAATATCAACATTTTCCTCAGACATATTATAAAATTTCCAAGAAAAACAATATATGACTAAAATTACAATAGACTGTACAATATTAACTTATTATGCACAGAGGAATGAACTTCAATGGGCTCCACCATTTCTCACAACAGCACAAGCTGTGAACTTTCAGAAACTTTCCACTTATGAGATCGTGAATACGACATGAGGGGGGTGTTCATATGGACTCAACTCGTAAACACGGAAAACACAACCCCATTTGAAGGCACCAATATTCACTATGCTCCCTATAGACTGGTTTGTGTTGTTCTGAGGCCTCAAGTCAATTTTGGCCATTGCCAACTTGTTTTATGTTCGTCTCCATCTTGTTTTTTGACTGACTCCATCTTGTTTTTTGACTGACTCCATCTTGGTTTTTGTCTGTCGCGATCTTGGTTTTGTCCGTCTCCACCTTGTTTTTTTGGCCATCACCATCTTGGTGTTTGGCTGCCTCCATCCAGGTTTTTGGCTGTCTCCATCTTGAATTTTTGGCCATCACCATCTTAGTTTTTAGCCATCTTTATCTTGGTATAATGCAAGAAAAGTTAACACTAGGAGCAACATCGATTTATGGAGGGACCTTTGTTTGGTAAGCTAACATTACTGCCAAGCATGTAAAATATATAGTGATGTTGTGGTTTTAGCTGCTAATGTTGCTAACGTTAATCAACATGTTGCCTGTCAGTCACAATCAGTCTCGTGTGTGTCGCCTTATTGATTTGACTAATGCTCGCTTGTGTCTATGTAGCACAAGCGGGAGCAGCAGGACGCTGACTGTCGTTGACTTGACGGCCACAAGTGTCACTGTTAACAAGAAATTTCTGATTCTTACATAGAGTCCCTTTAAGACACAGGAGCAGATTTTCAACCAACTCACAGTTGGTCCAACAGGAACACAGCTGAGCATGCCAATACTCTGTTAGCAAAAGCAACAAGCAGTTTTTCACAATAAAACTTCCGGTGGTGGAGTTTCTGAGGAGGACAGTTTGTGTTTTCAGTGAAGAAGAGACTTCCTGTTCCTCTCTGAGCGACTGTGTGGGTGGACGGATGTTAAAATCCTCACAAAGCTCCGTCCGCTTTCATCGGCTCACCGACAAACTGAGATGTGATAAGAGTGAACAGACGCTGCTCCTCTGTCACCATGGATACCACAACCCGTCGAGGTCACGGCACATCAGAAAGCTCCTAAATACAGATCTGGAGCTCTCAGTGTTTTCTTTTTTTTGTTTTCATGATGAGCTTCAGGACTTGTCAGGTGAAAGATGTCTGAGATGAATCTTTTTACTGACACTGACCTGAATTTTACAGACTGCTGAGCCGACGCTGACACATTGATCGGGGCATCGTGTCTAAATCTGGCAGTGAGGAGAGGACGGGAGGGGGAGACCTATCAGATGGTGAAAGGGCAGCGACGATGACTCCAAACACCGACTCACCATCTGCTTTCTGACAACGCAGAGACTCCTTGTGGTTCCTTGTAGACACATGGCATCCTGCAGCAGACACAAGTGCCCTTGAGCAACATGCTGCAGCTCTACCTGCTCAGTTAACATGTGTCAGCCCTTCGCTCTAACACATGAACTGGTGATGTATCAGCAGACTTTGTTTCCTGCATATACCTGCACACCAACCCTGTCTCTGAGACATCCATCAGACCAGCAATACGTCATTCAGAGGCGGCTCTCATGGCCACGCCCCTTTTGGGGGAAACCAATCCTGTGTCCCTCATAGACGATAACAAAGTAAACAGAAGAAGTTGAAACATGTTTCCAAACTTCTACTTCAAACCGCTAACAGTAATAACGCTATGCTGAATAGTTGCTGTGTAGTTGGTTGCATCTTGTTTTTGGCCATCTCCAATTTGGTTTTTACCTGTCTTCATCTTGTTTTTTTTTGCTGTCGCCATCTTGGTTTTTGGCCATCTCCATCTTGTTTTTTTGCCGTCACCATCTGGGTTATTTGCAACCAGAAGTGACAAGAAAGGGTGGAGCTAAGTACAACCAAACACTGAATTAACTCTGATGAAGTGAAAATAGACTGTGAAAGGGTAAAAGTTGTAAGACGAAAACATGGACAACTCTCAGACTGAACAACAACGTGGTAGCGAATTGTCAATCACAAGGTAGCCCCGCCCTAAAGCATCCACTGCTTTATGGTCTATTTGACTCTAAATGGGACCATAATTTACTAAATGAACATCATGCTGTATTAAAGAAGACTTGAAACTAGTGATTGAGACCATAAACTCATGTTTACAATGTTTACTGAGGTAATAAATCAAGTAGGTTCAAGAAGTAGGTTCATTTTCTCATTGACTTCTTTCACCAACCAGAGGAGTCGCCGCCCTGCTGGCTGTTAGAAAGAATACAGGTTTAAGACACCAACATTGGCTTCACTTCTCAGACCCAGAGGTTGCCTCCTGGATTATACAGAGATATTATTGAGTTCATATAGTGACTTTAGTGTAGAAAACCTTGCTGTTACTGCTCTCTGTAATATTAAAAATATAAATGAATGTTCTTGATTTATTATTCTTGTTGCACAGAACCAGTAAGACTATCAATGAAATTGTCATGATACCCATCCTTAACGGACAGCTCAGTAAACTGCTGTTGTGTCCATTAAATCACTAAATGTCCACTCAGCACAAACAGGAATCCCAGGTGCTCATGGGAAAACTAACTCAACACTGGTGAACACCGAACATATTATTTTAATGTCTGTTCCTGGATTAATGTTACTGCTGCTTTAACTCCTTTATATCTTGCTGGTTAGTTTCATCTACTTTCAACTTTTCATGGTGTCACAAAAAAGCTTGTTTTCAGCTCTGTGACGATGCATTTTTTATAATGTTTTTTATGTTTCTTGGATTAATAAAAGTTCATCTATCTATCTATCGTCTATTTTCCAGCTGATCCATCCAGCTTTTTAAAGAGTTTATTTAGCTTCAGAAAGAGGAGGATTTTCTCAACACAGCATTTTTAAAGTTTGTGCTATTTTTAACTGCTTTATATACTGCTGGCTAGTTTAACCTCTAACAATGCAACACATTTTATAAACTAATCATATGTTGTTATGTAAATTCATAATCTGTAAAGTAAAGCTGTCAGATAAATGTAGTGCAGTAAAAAGTGCACTGCTACACTCTAAGATGTGGAAGAGAAACAGACAATAGCATAAAATAAAAAAATCTCAGGTAAAGTAACTTGAACATGAAGACGCCTCCCTCTGTTTGACTCAATGACCTCAGATCAGCTGGACCAGGTCTTATTAGTACAGGTGTGTGTATATGAGTGAATTCACAGGTGGATGCTGCCATCTAGTGACTGTCTGCATAACTGTTGACAAATAATCCTCACTCCCAGAACGTCATGACAACTTCTATGAACATGTTCAGTGTTTAGAAATTAAGAAACTTGCTGTCCAACTACTGGTTAGAGGTAAATGTGTATGTGACACTGTTTTTTACCACACACCACCAGACAGCTGTCAAACAGCAGCTATTGCAGTAACAAATAACAATAACAATAATATACTCCTCCTTTTAAATCCTTCATGACATGGTGGATTCCAAGTTGTATTCATGCGTTAAAGAAATTAGTGGCGTTAACGTGTTATTATTACCTAAAGTTTGACAGCCATAGTTATAATAAATCCAGTTATTTCTGAAAATAAAAATCTTAAATTTGTCTTGAAACCATAATGATGTCTGATGTGTGTTTTTATGGATGCTGCTGGCGGCTGCTCCAGTGATTTTTAAGTAATTTCTACTCAACTACATTATTACAGTTTTACAGTTTTAGATACTTTGCAGATCAAGATTTTACAAAATTAAACAACTGTATAAAATTCAGATTTTTATACAATTTATTATATTTAACTATTAAGTCTTCACCTGTTATTTTCATCTTGGAATGTAAAAGTTGATTTACTTGAAAAGTGTGAAATATATATTTTAAGTTTATGGAGTTTTAAATTACAGAAATAAAATGATGAGCAGTTCTTATATCCCAGACAGACAGACAGCATGGCAGCCCAACCAGCAGCATCATGGCCATTCAGGAGAAACCATCAGAAACACTAAACGCCGGAAATAGAAAATATAAGGTGTTTTACTCACAGCTGTTCTCCGTCTGTAGCTTTGGTGTCCTGAACCAGATAAACTGAACCAAAGCTGCCCCGGCCCAGACTCTGCAGGATGCTGTATCGCTTAGCAACCAGGCTGCAGCTGCCGGGGGGTGGAGCCTGGCCTGACTCCACCTCCTGAAACCTGGGCATCATGACGGCTCACCTGTGGACCAAGCACAGGTGCACTGTTGAGCTCAGACACATACCAAAATGCTGACACTACAAATACTACTACTACTACTACTACTACTATTAATACTACTGCTAATAATAGTAATAATATCGTACACGTTATCATAAACAGATAAATGTATTCTGTTTTATAAGCAAATTGTTTGTTTTATGTAAAATCTTGATCTAAGTAATTGAAGCTGTCACATCAATACAGTGGAGTAAAAAGTACATAGAAGTCACTAAACACTCAGATGAAGTACCTCAGATTTGTATGACGGACTGAACCCGCAAAATAAAAAATAAATGAATGAATAAATAAATTACTAAATAAACAAGTTATTAAATGTGGCAAAAATAATTTTAAAAATAAATGTAGCCATTAATTATTTGATAAAATCTGACATAAATTGATATTTCTGTTTTAATTTGATTTGTCTTTGTAATTAATTCCAGAATTTAAATTCATTTATTTATTTTAGAATTTATTTTTGGATTTATTTAATATTTATTGTTAAATGTGTGTATTTATTTATGTATTTATGCATTTATTTAATTATTTCTGCACGATTTTCATTTGCAGTTCAACCCTTATTTATTCCTCCAACACATTTATTTCTGTATTTTTTTTCTTTGTATATTGCTTTTGTAGATTTCTTTTTAAATTTCTTTATGTATTTCAATGAGTTATGCAAAAAATTAAATAAATAAATGTGACAATTAAAGAAAAGTGCAAACAAATAAGACGATTAACAATAAATTGAAAACAAAATATTCACATTTTATCAATTAATTTATGGCTACATTTGTTTTTAATATTATTTGGATACATTTAATTACGTATGTATTTATCAAGTCATTTATTTATTTATTAATCGTTTATTTTTTTTTTCCATTAATCAGCTGTTTATGTTCGTTGATCAGCAGTTTGTGACCGTCAGCTGTTATTGTCCGGTAATCGGCTGTTCGCTGTTGGGTCAACATTTCGCCGCATCGTCTCGTGATAATTAGGTTTTAACGAACCAGATCCGGATAAATAAACAGGTGAGATTGAGGTTTGTCGTGTTGTTTACCTGCAGCAGACTGGAGGGACAACTTCCGTGTTTTATCCCGTTTCCATAGACACACACACACACACACACACACACACACACACACACACACACCACACAGAGAGAGAGAGAGAGAGAGAGAGAGAGAGAGAGCTAAAGGCGTTTCCTAACATGTTCCCAGAGAAGTTAAATTGTGTGTGTTCAGTTTTAATCATTAACTTTTTCATTAATTTCCATCATTAATTCATCTACTTATAAAATGTATTATATTTAAATATAACATTTCCCAAAGCTCAATGTGAACTCCTTAAACAAACTCCGAAATCACAGACTAATGATAATTCCAGCCCTAATTGAATTATTTATTGTTAAACATTAGATGTATACCTTCACAAATGTAAATTTACAAATAAAATATAAGATAATTGTATTTTTAAGGATATTATTTTATAAATTATATTGCCATCTACTCACCCTCAATTCCACTAATATTTGTACTTTACTGCGTATTACATCTTTAATCACCTTCTTGCTTTTTAAAAATGTCATCATATTTTAATTAAGAATTTCTATTTATATTATTGCTTTGTTTCAAAATAAACATATTTGTTGCTGTTACTGAAGTTGTCACTGAAGTTTGTTCCAGCAGATGGCAACGTTTCCTCACTTCAGATTCTTCTGAGCTGGAAACCTGCAGACACAGATTCAGACATCAGTAATGGCAACACCAGTGACACCAGTAACAATAACACCAGTAACACCAGTAACAATAAAACCAGTAACAGTAACATCAGTAACAGTAACACCAGTAACAATAACAGCAGTAACACCAGTAACAATAACACCAGTAACACAAGTTACAATAACAGCAGTAACACCAGTAGCAGTAACACCAGTAACAATAACAGCAGTAACACCAGTAACAGTAACACCAGTAACAATAACACCAGTAACACCAGTAACAGTAACACCAGTAACAATAACAGCAGTAACACCAGTAACAGTAACACCAGTAACAATAACAGCAGTAACACCAGTAACAGTAACACCAGTAACAATAACAGCAGTAACACCAGTAGCAGTAACACCAGTAACAATAACAGCAGTAACACCAGTAACAGTAACACCAGTAACAATAACAGCAGTAACACCAGTAACAGTAACACCAGTAACAATAACAGCAGTAACACCAGTAACAGTAACACCAGTAACAATAACTCCAGTAACACCAGTAACAATAACACCAGTAACACCAGTAACAGTAACACCAGAACAATAACACCAGAACACCAGTAACAGAACACCAGAACAAAACAGCAGAACACCAGTAACAGTAACACCAGTAACAATAACTCCAGTAACACCAGTAACAGTAACACCAGTAACAACAGTAACACCAGTAACAATAACACCAGTAACACCAGTAACAGTAACACCAGTAACACCAGTAACAGTAACAGTAACAACAGTAACACCAGTAAAAATAACACCAGTAACACCAGTAACACCAGTAACAGTAACAGTAACAACAGTAACACCAGTAACAATAACACCAGTAACACCAGTAACAGTAACACCAGTAACACCAGTAACAGTAACAGTAACAACAGTAACACCAGTAACAATAACACCAGTAACACCAGTAACAGTAACACCAGTAATACAAGTAAAAGTAACACCAGTAACACCAGTAACACCTTTTTTGAAGGAACAGTCTCTCATGTTTCTGTAGTGTAGTAACATGAAGCTACAGTCAGCAGCTGGTTAGCTTAGCTTAGCATAAAGCCTGAAAACAAGGAATGAGAAATATTATAATAAAACAATATCCTTTACTAAAAACTAAACTGAAACAATATAGCCTGGTTAAAATACTCTCGTGAAACTGAACCACAGAGACTGAACAGATTTGACATTCTCACCTGCAGTCTGGTCTTGAATCAAACAACAAAAACATGATTTAAATATTGGAGTAGATCAAATATTAGTTAAACCTCTGAGACCCACAATAGACCCATGTAGTCTTCTTAGGGGGGTCCAGTGGGTGTCTAAGGGGGGATAGCAGGTCAACGGTAGATGTCACATAGAAGAAATGTACATCATCTGAAAGCTGGGAACATGAAGATTAATTTGAGTTGCAGCTCAGCACTGTATGTCAATAAATAAACACAAATGAATAAATGAATGAATGAATTATGTAAAATAAATTGCAAGAATGTACAAGGGTTTCGATCATTATGATAGAAGCATATGACAGTATATTTGCCAGCAGTGCTAACAATCAATCAAGTGTCTGATTGGCAGCCAATCATCTGATGTCAAAATCATGTCAGAGAAGAGATGAAGAGTTTTGTTTTGATTTTTTTTTTTAATTGAACTATGTTAGTTTGGAAAAAGATGACATTTCATAATGAAATGGATCACTTAGCGATCCTGTGGTCTGGTCTTGTGGTGCTCCAGCACCGGGAGCTCTAAACACGAGTCAGTACCAACAGGAGAACACACTGTTCAGCATTGGCAGAAAATTTCACTTTGGCACTAACCACATAATCAGATGTGCTGCTCATCCCACAAATACATGATCCTTATAAGCTGGACATCATTGTGAAGGTAAATAAACAGGCTTTCCAACCACATAAAATACAATGCCGATGAGCATTAAAACAACAGAGAAATAATCCACCAAACACTAACCTCCAAACGTTTTGTGAGTTCTGGGCCCTGACAAAAACAAACTAAACCTTTCTGAAGAACTGGAACTAAAATACGACTCACAAACACGCTAACTACAACTAAACTAAAATGAAATGGAAAAGTCTAAACTAAAATAAAAACTAATTGTAAATTCAAAACTGTAGGCCTTTCTCAACATTTAATTTGTTATAGTAGGAAAAGCACAGGTGTTATTAACAACACTAATAATGGCTCTGAGAGCGACAGTGAGCATCATACAGCTAAATGCATTCAGTCAGCTTAATTTCATTATTCACACCTTCATACTGTTACAAGTCAAAATGTCTTCCATGAAAAAGACCATCATAACCTTGTATTGGACAAATTAAAATGCTGATACTGATTCACCCTGAGGGGAAGATGAACAATGAACCAAATTTCACCACAAACCATCACATAGATGTTTCTGTCTGGAGCAAAGAGGGGGACAGATGACCAGGCTGTAATAAAGCAGAATTACCCTTTAATCACAGATTTAAAAGAAGCTCTCATCACAGCTATAACTACAAAAAGGAAACACTGCATGCATGTAACAAGTTGAAATTGGCATGCGTTACTGGACATTTGTAGGAGAACATGAAAAATGAGGAACAGCTTTTAGGAATAATCATAAGAATTGATGTATGAGGATATGCTGGATTTTGTTTCTGGAGGGGGGCTAGTCTTGAGTCTCTGTTTAGATAGGAGGTTTTTATATCTGTGAACATGATAATAAAACACGCTGTTGATGTTTGTAAAAGTGGGAGCAACAGACCCGCTGCTGGGTTCAGGAAACGAAGTGGCCTCAAGGGGGACCAGAGTGACTCATACTTCCCATGATGCCCTCCCCTCATTCAGCTAAACAAACACACTTTCTCTCTGCAGTGCTTGTGTTCAGGCTGAAGGGGTGTGTTGGAGAGGAGCCTCAGCAGTGGACCTTGATTTTAAGTCTCACCTTGATTTCATTAATATTTCTATGTCATCATCTAAAATAAGATTACTCATCAATCTTTGGTTCCTAGAGTCTAAAGAGACTTTATATAGTCCAGAAACAGATTCATATTGGTCACAAGAATAAGTAACACACTACTTCCTCATACTGGAGAAGCTGGAATCAGAAAATATATGTATAACTCAATGCCATCAATTACCTTTCTGCTGATTCACTGATTGTTTAATCTTCTACTGAATCTGCTGAGGTCAACAGAGGAGGGATCTCAGAACTCAGCAGAACTGAGGCTGGACCAAAGTGCATGGCTAATAAAAAGAGGAAAATGATAGATGATTGGTAACATGCAGTATTACAAACATAGACTATATAAGAAGTGGACGTAGTCAATGACGTCACCTATTGATATGTGGACCATGGTTTTAAAGCCTCGAGTTTGGCATTGTGTCCATCGCCATCTTGGTTTTGGCTGTCAGTCATCTTGATTGTTTTTAGTCGCCGTCTTGGTTTTGGCTGTCAATCATCTTGATTGTTTTTAGTCACCGTCGTGGTTTTTGGCCATCAATCATCTTGATTTTTGACCACTGGCATCTTGGTATTTGGCCGTCAATTATTTTGATTTTTGTTGATCAATTTTCCTGTATGCTTTGTGAGTAAGTTGAAAACTACTGCGATATTTACTAAAATAATAAAATCTCTCAACCCAGATATTTTAATGTCACCTGAGGTGGAGCTAGTTTAAAAGGCCAAACCACAGTGACCTATTTAGAGTGGTTATTTAATCAAAATGTCTCTGGTTATGCTAGAGTTACAGACTGGTCTACAGTTATTTGGGATGTATTTATTTTAACTGCAGCTTCACTCTGAGTCAATGCTGGTTTTCAACAACAGGGGAAATAACTTATACACTGTATATTAATGGAAACATGAAGATCAGAGACAAGTGAATGTATTTAATAATTTAACTTTTTGTATAATGTTTAATATCTCTGATAATTAAACCTGCAGACTTTCAAGTCTGCAATGTAACAGAGACATAAAAGTCTGACATTTTTTCGGCGTCAAGTGCTTTTTGAAATTGAGTGTTTCAGCTCTTTTTCCACTTGTGTTACATGCTACTTGTAGTTTGTTTCACTCAGTTTAATTTTTTTTTGTATGTCCATGTCTTGTGCCAGATTAATTGTGGCTTTTTAGTATTTTTATCAACAGCATTTGCGCATATTTTTGACGTGTGTTACATTTGGCAATGGTTGCATTTAGTACAAACTTTACAAAATTAGCATGAGACAGAAATGGTGCAATGAGCCTTTAATTTACAACATGCAACAAATCACAACTTGTAGTTTAAACACACTTTTAAAAAAATGTAGAAAAAACAACACAAGTCATGTGAGCTCTTTGTGATGTGACTTCTAATACTGTGGACATCTTTTCTCCTAGAACATAATAAAATCACTTCATCTCTCCACCAGCACAAACCTTAAAACACATCTCGCCTTTTTAAATGTGGTTCCATTTGCGTCGGTTTGTTTCCTCACAGAAACCAAGTCAGCCCATTAGCTTACAGATAGCAGGTTAATGGACCAATCTGTACATCAACAGAACATTAAGGCACTTTGGAGAACAACCTAAATAAGCTATCAGGGCGTCTGAGTCCACTGGGCTCTTCCTGTTTTAAGGGTCATACTGGTGTTTTCTCATGTTTTAGCCTGTTAGCTAGTAGCGTTGATCCAGAACCGTGAATGGACATCTCACAGAACCTACACATTTCAGTCATTTCTGAACTTTGTTAAGGGAAGAAAGCTGAAAACCTGAACTCACCGGGACGTAGGTGATGATCTGCGCTATCACCTGCTCGCCGGGTGGTAGATAATATTCTTTTTAAGGTGTTAAAATTGATGCTAGATAGGTGTAAAGTAACATTATTTTTATATTATATTATTATTTACTCTGACTAAGAATGGTCATTTCATTAAAGTCAACACAAACTATTCAGATTTCTTTCCCGATTCTAAATAGTCCTTATTTGCTTTAATGAGACCTTTTACGGTCAAGGCAAATCATATTTGTTTGTTGATTTTTACAACTTTTTAACCACTAAGAGTTGATTCTTGACCTTGGCAACCGCAGATGACAACAATCTCACATCAGGGTCCATTAAATAATCTCTCTCAGCAGACAGATTTCTATCTATTCAGACCGCTTTGTCAACGGCTGCTTTGAAAGTCAAGCGTGAACTTTGAGGCTTAATGTTTAAGCAACAGACGAGCGGTCTTCAGAAATGATCCGAAGACTGTGTAAGACAATCAAAAGGTTCAGAACAGCAACTAAGAGGTAAATGTTCAGGAATTTTAATTCAATTTTAATGTTAAGGAATTAAATAAACATCTAATCATCAACCTTGAAACCGAGAAAGGTCTCTTCTAATGAACTCAATAGAAACCACGTGGAATCAAGACAGAAATCCAAGGTCATCTTTGGTTTTACATGGTGTGTCTGTCAGGTTAAATCACCTCTTTTGTTACTTAAAACCCATCTGAAAAGTTGAAGCAGATTACCTTGAAATATCCATCCAAGACCAAAACTTGTCTTATGATGAGTCCTGGATCAGCCACCAAAGCACAGACCAGTTACCAGCCTACTGTATCTCCCAGTGGACCAGCAGTCTTACATCAGGTCACTTTGCATTTGTGAGAATAGATAGCATCAGTATGCATCAGAAAATACATACATGCCAAAAAAAATAATGTAAACACTCTGGTTTTGTTCAGCCTGGAGCCAGACTGAATCTTTGATCAAAGTTTGGGTGTTGAATGATGAGACTAATATTCATAATTACAGCTCAGAGTTTCAATCATCAGCTGAGCTGAAATCATAATCAGAAACCATTCAACCACCTGAATGATGGACAGATTCATTCTGGTTCCACAGAAAACGTCCAGGCAGCAATATAAAACCCAGCTTTAGGGTCAAACAATAAAAGATGCACCAATAAAAAATATGAATATCAAATTTGCTGGGAAGATACTGATGGAAAAACTGTATATCAAAAGTTTAACATTAACAGTACAAAAAATCTTGAAACAAATCAAAACACGCTAAATCTCAAAGATCTCAATTATTTTTGTCCAGCGATGCTAAACATATGCTTCAGGTCCTGATGTTCGTTTTCATCAGATCTGATCATTTACGGTCAGCTAAAATGGTATCGGCATTTAGAAATTTTTATCAGTGCATCTATAATGACATAAAGCCTTCATATGTGAAACTGGTCCAGACCAAAAATAAAATACAGTACAGTGAAGCAGCACATACATGTGTACACCTTGGACCATCACAGAAAGTTAGATCTGAAAGTGAAATGCAGCTTTTAGTTCGTAGAAAACAGCTTTTGAATAGTTGTGACTCCCTATACACTGTGTGATTCCGGCTGTCTCAGATAAAAGCTGACAGTCGCGAGGGTGATATCTTTGGCTGTTAATCCAAAACGGTGTTTTTACACACTGTGAGACACGTCCACCAACTTTAGCCACTGGTTAAGAAATTTAGACTACTGCTATGACCTTCAGGGGTCCACACCATACCAAGTAAACAAGACCCGACCTGGGACCCCACTCAGACGGTTTCCAAATTATATTCAGTCTAATTTAGTTGCGCAAGCAGAAGTTTAACTGTTTAACCTAACCAAAAAATTTGTTGCCAAAATCTTAAATTGTTCAACATAACAACATAGTTTTGTTGCATAAAGTTACTGTTAAATTGTTTAATCCAACGACATAATTTGTGGTCTAAATTTAATGTTAAACTGTCAAATCCAACGACATAGTTTTGTTGTCTAAACCTAACGTTAAATCGTTTGTGTGGTTTCATGGTCTCCGTAACTTTAACACATTATGTGGTCACGGTCATTTCACATATTTTTCTGAGATCTCTTTGAACCAAACTAAAAATAATGCATGGAAGCATTTTGGATTCAACACCACTGATGGAAAACTTACAAAAAAGGAAAAAGGCTGTTGATGCGCTAACATTGTAAAGTGTAAGTGCCTTGCAGTAACTGAAGCTTGTGACTGGCAGCTGAGCCACCGTGAATGGACAACATCAATTCTACTAGTTTAGGATTGGGTCATGTGAAATTGTTTGAACTCAGTTGTTTAGTGACGGTCCTACTGTCATTGGCTTCATGGCAGATCAGGTCTCCTAGCGCGCTTCCACAGGTCAGTTTTGTGCATTTTTGTTCCTCTTACATCATAATGCTTGACATTCATTGCACAATCTGACATATTATTATTGGTATCTCACAGTGTGTCATGCAGTGAAGCTGTTAGACCGCCTTTATCACACAGTGTGGAGGGGCTTTAAGAGATGCACCAGAAGACAATAATCTGTATTTAATCCATTGTAATTTGTCCAGTAAACCTAAACTTCCACATGGTTACAGTCAAAGTGAAACATTCAATTTTAATCTGATTGGACAAGAATCCTTCATTCTGTACTCGGAGCTGCGTCAGAGCAAATGTAACACATTCAGTGATAAATCTGAAACATCACACTAAGACTGTTGGCATCTGATTGTTAGTAAGGCAGTAATCTGAGGGTTAACGTCTCTGACTAAAGCAGAGTTCAGTTTCACATCATCAAGAGTTTTGGATCAAATAATGGCAGGAAAGTTTCCCACTCTGTAACAGACAACTCTCTCTCCTCCTACTTTCAGATTTAAATAGGACTTTTAATTCTACAAACATTAGGAAAAGACGCTACAGCTGCAGAAATTATTTGACTGGTTGAGTTAAACCTAAACTTTCCATATATTAGTTTAATTAATTGGTAAGTTTCAACAGCACAAAAGAACTCTGATAAACATTTGAATATAAATGACACTGACTTCCACATGTCAGAAGGTCTGCAAGGTGGCTATCTAACTAAAAACCCATCATTAATCATCTAAATTAAATTAATCATCTAAACTGCAAACTCATTTCCAGGTTTTAGGACTTATTCCTGCACCACTCTATTGTTTTAGTATCTGTGTGGCATCTTCACTTGCCTCTAAACATATCAAAGGACAACCAGCCCTAATTATAGAGACATTATTGTGTACAAGCTAACTTGCTAGCTATATCTAACTTAACATGGCTAGAATATGCTTTACCACTTCGCTATCCAATGTTCAGTCCATCAGAAATGTTTGTAGAACTAAAAGACAAACTGCATTTTAATCCACCACTTCTAACCATTTGTGTACTATTAAGAAGACTTCAGTTTAAGGGCACTCTGATTGGTCAGGAAACTATAGAGCCGGGGGCCATATGATGTGGAAATTTGTGCACACAGACTATCTAAGTGTTTACACTCGCTAAATAAAAGCACAGATTGATAATCAAAGTCAGACAAACAGTGAAAATACTACAACATGAGAGTACAGACCAGGAGAGGTATCTTGAGATATTTTGTGCTTTAACAGTCGGAGGTAATTGTTTTGACTGCTTATTGTTTCCTCTGTGTGGCACACTGGATATTTATATTTTTTTCACTATTTTTCTGACATATTGTGCTTTAATTCAGCTGGTACGACAATTAAATGCTGCATTACATTAAAGCTTCTTCAAACCAATGACATTTATCCCCTTTTAATCTGAATGCCATATCTAATGCATATCTGTGCATACATTTAATAGATCCATGCATTTGTTCTATTTTTTATCTGTCTATCTACATACAATTTATTGATCCAAAAATATGTTTAAATTCATCTGTAACTGTTTATTTAATCCATGTGTATATTTTAATAATTTCTCCATACGTTTTAGTATTTTTTCAGGCTTCAGTTTTATCAGTCTACTTGTACATTTATTAATCCATGTGCTGATTTTAATCAGTACGTTTTATTAACTGATGCATACGTTTTATTTATCCATGTGTACATTTGATTAGTCTTTATCTAAATTGTATTTACGTTATTATTACATGCACATACGAATTGATAAACATCACACTGATTAATAAAACATACATTGAAGTAGATGAAAACTACACTGTATGTATGTTTTATTAATCTGTGTGACATTTATCAATGTGTATGCACATGTATCAATCTGTGTGTGTTATATTAATTATCAAATACAATTTATAGCCCTCTTTCCTGTTGATGAGGTATTTAGTGGGCAGAGCGTTAAGTGGAGGCAGAATAGTTCTCTGAACATGTTAGTTAATGCTGGCTAGCAAGTATTGTTGGTTTGTTTTTTTAACAATGGCTAAATATATATAGTGAGTGACATATATGAAATATATATATATATATATATTTCATATATGTCACTCACTGTCCAGGATCACCAGTGGTAGTTCAGAAAGTTAACATTAACAATGGGACCAGATTAGCCGACCCCTACGCCACTGGAGACTACTTCAGGAGGAGAAGACAGCTGACTGATGTTAGTTAGCTAGCTAGGTTGTCTGTCTCCAGAACTAGCTCGTTAGTTAGCTAGCTTGTCCAGAGACTGCCAAGCTAGCTAGCTAACGCCTGCTCTCCTCCTGGTGAAGTAGTCTCCTAGAGGCGAGGAGTGAGGCAGAGGGACCGTGACCCAGCGCTGTCTGCTGTTGGGCTTGTTTTCTCTAGCATGGTGGCGTTAGCAAGGTAGCTAGCTAAGTAGCCAGTCATCTGACCAGCAGGCTGGTGGCCAACGGCAAAGATATATTGAGGGCGTATAAATCTTTGAATGCCTATAACTATGCTTCAGTAAAGTCAGTAAAAAAGAGAGTTGTACAATAACAGTGAAGCGTTTCAGAGATGGAGAAAGCATTGCTAATAGTTTAGCCTTCTGCTAACTACAGCCAATGACTCACAGCTGCAGTTAGCAGAGGACTAAAAATTAGCAACGTTTACACTCCATCTCTGCAACATTTCTCCGACATTGTAGCTTGCTCGCTGTTATCTCAAATGTTGTGATATCTGGCTTCTGTCAGCCAACAACGCAGCAAAATGACATTTTAGATTTATAACTTTAGCCCACTGCTAGTGTTAGCCTCCAGTGTTTCCTTTGTTTAGCCTCCCGCGAACACTGTGACCTCATCATGACATTGCCACAAAAATGGTCTATTAATCCATGTGTATACTTGATTGATCTATGCATACCATGATTAATCTGTTTACGTTTCATTAATTGGCACATTTTATAATCCATGCATAAATGTTTCTACTCCGTACATGCATTTCATTAAGCCATGTGTACATATTAGGGCTGTTAAAGGTAACGGGATAATATGTTAACGCAAAATCAGTTTAAAGACACTAATTTCTTTAACGATTTAATTGATATTTTGGAGGTTGTCGCGGACTCGATTTTAAAGCTGAAGAGAAGATACTGATATCATATGAAACTGGAAAACCTAAGAAATCCATTAGTACCAACCATGTCATAATGACTTATAGTGAAGGAGGTTAAATAACACTCCAAACTTTTGCTAAACTTGTCAAGGAAAAACTGTCATGTCCATTTCCAAAAGAGTCCCTTGACCTCTGACCTCCAGATATTTGAATGAAAATGGGTTCTATTGGTACCCACGGGTCTCCCCTTTACAGACATGCCTACTTTATGATAATCACATGCATTTTGGGGCAAGTCATGGTCAAGTCAGCACACTGACACACTGACAGCTGTTTTTGCCTGTTGGGCTGCAGTTTGCCATGTTATTATTTGAGTAATCTTTTTATGCTAAATGCAGAACCTGTGAGGGTTTCTGGACAATATCTCTCATTGTTTTGTGTTGTTAATTCATTTCCAGTATTAAACATATACATACATTTGCATACAGCAGCATATTTGCCCACTCCCATGTTGATAAAAGTATTAAATACATGATAACCCTTTAAGGTATATTCAGAGCAGTTACAAAATGTGTGATTAATTTGCAATTAATCGCGATTAAATACTTTAATTGACAGCCCTAGCACATATTAATAGGTACAATCTATACAAAATCCATGTGTGTTTTCTTTATTATCAACATTTAATTATACACTTTATTAATCTGTTCATCGTGTATACATGTGTAAGGGTTTAATAGTCCATGCAAACAGATTTCCAGTAATTTTCTCTACCATATGACCCCGATAGGCTTCATAGAAATCATAATCACCATTTTACTTTAATGTGGACACTGCTCTCTTTTTTGGCATCATTTAAAACTGTT
Organism: Pterois miles; assembly: GCA_947000775.1. Taxonomy (NCBI): domain Eukaryota; kingdom Metazoa; phylum Chordata; class Actinopteri; order Perciformes; family Scorpaenidae; genus Pterois; species Pterois miles. Next base: position 5,161,443 of record CAMQGK010000568.1, on the reverse strand, counting down.
ACTGATGTGCTTTGTGAAAATTCAGATTGAATTTGAATTCAACATTTAACAGTTTGTTGTTTTAAAAGCACCAAGGACAGTCATGCATGTCCAGTCTGTGAGGAAAAACACGAAGAACAGCAAATTATTGTGAAACTGTAATAAATGCTGTCCTTTGAATCTGAACTCATGGCAGCTGAGGTTAACAGAAAATTGATTTCCATAGCAGACAGTGTGTCTGACTGTGGGAAGTTAATGTGATGCTTCATGGGCGTCACTGCTGCACCCACATAAAGGAAGATATAATTCACTTGAGGGTTACCATTAATATCTCAGATCAATGGTGCACTTTATTTGACACAGTAGGGAAGTTTGAAGGATATCATTGGTGTTATTCTATGTTTTTCTTATTGTCAACAAAAATCAGCAGATCCACATCCTCAATCTTCCTATCTCAGCTCAACGCCCATTGGTTCCTACTTAAGACATAAATCTTTAAAAAAAACAAATATAGTTTAATTTCTTAAAACTGCTGCTCACTATAGTTTTTAATCAAGCAAAGAGGGGAAAATAGTGCATTGGTTAGGGACTACTTTCAGCAGCAGATTAATCCCCATTTGGTGCTTTAGGCAAGGAGTAAGGCAGAGGAACTGACCCAGTGCTCTCCGCTGCTGGGCTCATTTTCTGTATCACAGCAGAATTAACAAGATAGCTAGCCAACTAGCCAGTTGCTAAATGAGTAAAATTAAACAATTTAATGCTTCATCCACACACTGTTGTCACAGCGTAGGGAAGCACAGTGTTATCAACAGATGAGGGACAACTTTGTTCAGCTCATTTTCTGTGTTGCATGACAGCATGGTGGGATTAACAAGCTAAGCTAGCTAAGTAGCCAGCAGTCCAAGCGGTGGCCTATGGCAGTGCGGTAAAGATAAATTGAGGGCGTATAAATCTTTGGATGCCTATAGTTAACTATCCTTCAGTAAAGTCAGTCAAAAATAGAGCCGTATAATATTGGATAGATGGAGAGAAAGGGTTGCTAATAGATTAGCCTTTTGCTAACTGCAGCCAAAGGCTCATGGCTGCGGTTAGCAGACAGCTAAATACTAGCAACATTTACTCTTCACCTCCCATTTAGTGAGTATTTCAGGATGTAATTGTTGGTTTGGTTCCACACACAGGATTTGTTGACAATAACAAAAATATAAATTATCACCAGACTTATCTTTTAATTCCAGCAAGATGCAGCACTTTTCCTTGTGTTTGTTTGCATTGTTAGCATGCTAATGTTTAATTTTGTTTCAATTCACAGAATCATTTAGCATGCTATTGTTTTTTTTGTTTGTTTTTTTAGCACACATTAGCCCCTGAGTTATGTTTTAGCATGCTAACAAAGTCATTAGCATGCAAGCTATTTTCTGTAAATATTAGCTTGTTAATGTTTGTTAACACACTAGCTGCGTCCAAAATGCCACACTAATATGCTATTTAGTTGCTAAAACAGTACGTAGCATATTTTAGCATATACACAATCTTAGTATGAAACCAACAGTATGCAAATTGCATACTATTTCCAGTAAACTATTACAGTATACAACGCTGGACACTAGGGGAGCATAAATGTCCCACAATGCAATGCGGTAGTGACGAAAACATTGACAGTAAAGATTTCACTTTTCTTGGCGTAATATGTATATTTTCAATTAATTCAGTCTTTGATTCTCACAAATCATTGTTTTGCTCACAAGGTTAACACGGGTCACCATTTTCACATGTCAGGCTCTCAGGAAGTGACGACGTAAATTACTGCTCAGTGTGTCCGAAAAGATCCACACCAAATGATAGTACACATATTGGGTATGCAGTTTTTGCATACTTTTTATGCATAGTATGAGATTTCGGACGAAGCCTTGAATAATGATAAAATCTTTCAGTGTGCTAGCAAAAATTAGCATAGCAGGCTAACAGGGCTATTACTGTGCATCATTTGCTGGGTATTTAAGAAAAGTGTTTTTTAAAAACATTTTAATGCATCCGTGGTCGAGATTGCTTTTTGCTGAGCTTGAGGAATTTTAAAAGTAGAATAATAAGATAAGATAAGATATTCCTTTAAAAGCTGGAATGAATGAGACATTTGATCATGAATCGAGCAAATCAAGCTAGGTGCTGTAAACCACAGTGGAAGTGCGACAAAGAGGCGACTTGTGACTGTGGCTTCATGCTGACCTGTGAGATTTTAGTGGGAAAACATCTGTATTGTTTTATGGCACACAACAGGAAGAGGTCGCTGTTTCTTTTAGAGCTAACACAGCTTCAACTTTTCTAAAAAGCTTCTCTAAATATTTGATAGCAGAAGGTCGAAGGAGGGGTAGATTAAAAACCAACATGTCTACCGTTTTGGGGAGGGAAAGTCAGTGCAGGAAGCAGCAGGGGTGATGGGAAATGTAGTTGTGACAACAATACCAGGTGAGGGATTGTCATTCATGAACCACTGATTCTATTGATACACTGATGGTTAAAATGCAACTGAGCACCTTTAACATGAAAATGTGACTTTAGAAGTCCGATAATACTGTAACTACTGTCCTGTCAGGGTTTACCATGATGATCAGGATATTTACGTAAAACGACGGCTGGCCCTGGATTAGCTGTTCCTTTACCTCTGTAGTAAGAAATATAATCCAATCAGGTTAATTATCCAGTTGGTTGCTAGGCAGCTAATTGACACAGGAAACTGCCTTCACAGCCATCTGGAGCCCTCTTACACTGCTGCACCTGGAAGGAAGGAGGGAAGGAAGGAAGGAAGGGAGGAATGGAGGAGGGGAGGAAGGCAGGTAGGAAGAAGGGAAAAAGAGAGGAAAGAAGTATAGAGGAAGAATGGAAGGAAGGAAGGAAGGATGGAGGGAAGAAATGGAGGAGGGAAGAAAGGGAGCAAGGAAGTATAGATGAAGAATGGAAGGAAGGAAGGGTGGAGGGAAGAAATGGAGGAGGGAAGAAAGGGAGGATGGAAGAAAGGATGGAAAAAGATGGATGGAGTGAAGGAAGGAATGACAGATGTGGGAAGGGAAGGATGGAAGGAAAACAGGAAGGAAGGAAGGATGGAGGGTAGGAAGGGAGGATGGAAGGAAGGAAGGAGGGAGGGAGGGAAGCGGGAAGGAAGTGAGGAAGGATAGAGGAAAGAAGAAAAGGATGAAGGGAAGGGTTGAGGAAAGATAGGGAGGAGGGAAGGAAGGATGGAAGGAAGTGAGAGTGGTAGTAAGGATGGAGGAAAGAAAAGGAGGAGGGAACAAAAGGAGAAAGGAGGGAAGGAACAAACGAAGAAGGAAGGAGGATAGAGGGAAGGAAGAGGACAATGAAGAAAGGATAGAAGGTAGGAAGGAAGCAAGGGAAAAGGGAAGGACAGAAGGAAGGGAAGGAGGGAAGGCAGATAGGAAGGATGAAAGGAAGGGAAGGAGGGAAGGCAGATAGGAAGGAAGGAAGGAAAAAAGAAGGATAGAAGGAAAGAATCAGAAAGGGAAAAAGGAAGGAATGGATGGAGGGAGGAAAGGGAGGAAAGAATGGAAGGATAGAAGGTTAGAATGAAGTATCGAAGTAAAAAAGAAAGGATGGAGGGAAAAAAGAGAAGGATGGTAGATAAGATAGAATAAAGGAAGGAAGGAAGAATGGAAGAAAGGAAGGAAGGGTGCGGGAGGTAAGGGGGAATGGAGAGAGGAGAAACACAGAGAAGTGAAGAAGAGAGGAGTTAAAGTAGCGAGTAAAAATAAGCCCCATCATGTGAACGTGGCTCAGATGTCTGATTATGACTATCGTTGCTTCAGACATCAGTTCCCCTCAACGGCTGGTTAGCACCATTAGCATTGTTAGCATTCCTCTGTGGAACCAACCCACTCAGTGAGGCTGAGTCTCTCTCTTCTGTCAAACACTGGACATGTTTTAACAGTCTCAACAGGGCGGAAAACATCAAATATAAAACCTATTAATTGATAAACCAGGTGCATGATGGGACGTACCAGTCTGATGAGGGCCACAAGTCACGCTGTAAGACGTCCACAAGCTAACCGCCATCAGGAAGGTCGCTATGAACCCAAACACCTGCAAACAAACACACAACCGAGTCACAACACGTTAACATGAACACGAGCAATTTGTGATTAGTCATGATTAAATATTTTAATCAATAGACGGCCAAGTTAAATAAAACAATACAATATAGAACACATTTCTGATGGATCAGACAAACAATGTTATCAGCGATGAAGTCAGTGTGGCTTCCTGTGTAATTAGAGGGAGGACAGATGAACAGAAGCAGGAAGGACGGAGGAACTCCCAACAGGATTTTAAGAGTTTCTGCTTCAGCATGGAGGGCGGTCAGACAGAGATCTCACTCTGCCTCTGCTTTCAGGAACCACAAACACTTGAACAAGAATGACAACAAAGCCGGACTGAATTAACCAGACAGGAGTACAGGACAGTAGTTACAGTATTACTGGACTTGTGGTGCATCATCAGGAGCAAAGTCCATCCACTTCAGAAAAATAATCCATTGCCTCAGTTTTAGCATTCAAACAGTGTCGGCTGCTCGTCCTCACTGGTCATAGCTCAGACTACAGGGCGGCTGAGAGCAGATCTGAGGTCAGTACGACAGACGGCACCAAGTCTGTCTCTTCAAGGAAATGACGCACCGATGTCAGCCTCTCAGTGAGCATCTGTGGCCCTAATTTTTGAGGTGGCAAAGACTGTCGGTGAGAGAAATCACTCTGATTGGCTGCTCAGCTAATGTCGACCTGTTCAGATTTCTAAAGTTGATATTATGATTATTAGTTTTTAAATGTTTTTATTGTCTTTTATCTTTGTATGCATTTTATTTGCAGTAACTACCAGGAAAGAACGAAAGGAGGGACGTGAGGACGGAAGGAAAGCTGATGAAGAACTAGCACACTCTGCTTGGTGCTTCCTTTACTAGCAGACTCTGAGGTCCTCTAGGTTCACCCAGGTACCCCAGAGTCTGCTTGGTTACGTACCGATCCGGCCACCAGCGCCGAAACTCCTCCACACTTCACAGCAGCGACGATGGAGGCGATGAAGATGAGGACGGTCCCGACGGCGTAATGGAAGAACTCCTGAAACAGCAGAGTGACAGACGAGGATTTGATCAAAGACACTGAGGGGGAAACACTTTACCACAACACGTTCGTTATCTTCACAACATCATATCATCACCCCTGCATGTGTGAGGCTGCAGTTAAAGCGTCTTCTAATGGTGTGTTATCCCAGACTTTGTTTCACCACCTCAAGAATCACCTGGAAGAAGAGAGCGAAGCCAGCTGGCCCAAACGCTCAGCTCTTAGTGTGATAAGAAAATGACATTACCAGGTTTTTACATGGATTACAATATGTTAGACTGACCCACCAGTAATAAACTCCAGCATCTGGCTGCATATTTTTCTGGAGCCGCTATGAGGTTACTGTGTTGGATAACAAGCTCAACGTAAAAAAATATCCAAGCATGAAGAGACTAACGTTTAAGAGTGTTTCAGTCAACTTGCAGAGCAATAACCACATTTGTCCTGTCATTTTATTTTTGCAGTTAGGTGTCTTGCTACTGCACGAACACACACTAACCAGAAAGAGACACAGCCTCAAACGTTGATCAATGTGCAAAGATCCAGCATTTGAAATTAACACCCACCACCCGCCAGGTGTGGGTGGAATCATCGTAACATCCTCCACTTTGGCAGACAGGGAAAACCCTTGTGATGACAATAGAAAACCATAGTTGTCGACTATCGATTCCTCTTATTGATTCTCTCCTACAGTTACACATGAACAGTGATGCATACACACACTGCATCATGTTTCAGTTTGACTGGGAACAGAGACATGGCAGAGAGAAAACAAAAACGATACTACTACTACTAAACTTGAGGGGACGCACTCTGTTTTTCCCTAATAATGCGACACTGTGAACAACAAATCTGTGTTGAAATCAGCAGTAGGAGAGTTTTAGTGACATTAGCTGTTAGCAGCACAGTCCGGCTTGGTTAAATAACGGAGCTACTAACGTTAACAGAGGTGTCATTGAGTTATTGTTATAAAATGTTCAAGGTCTGCTCAGTGAAATGACCACTGGATGATGGTAAAGTACAACGTTATCACGATGTGTTCAAATGTAATCTCGTAAAATTAAGTTTTTGGCAAGAAACTTGTATAAATCCAGGAGATATTTTCACAGCAATATAAAATAGATAATAGAGAATTATGAGCTGTTTAACTTCCTAACAAACACCAGTATGATAAACGGTAATAAAGGAGGGTGTTGGAGCATGTGCGATTTATTGTTTTACTTTTGTTTTTTTATTGTGGTGTTGAGACTCTTTGAATTTCACTGGTGTTGGTATCGACTGCTAAATATCTAGTATGGTGACATCACTAGTGACAGTGAGCTGGTGTGGTATTCAATGTGTTCTTGAATAAAACAAATAATCAGGAAGTGCATCTTTACTAAGAACCTAACTATGAGATCAAGCTAAACCTTTCTACTGACTACAGAAGCTTCCTTCCCTCTTTAACCCAACACATTTTGAGTGAAACATCCTGTTAAGTAACAAACAGTCGGAGCAGAAACGATCATCAGTCAGACTGTGATGAACCTGCTGAAGGGGGATGTGATTTGTGCAGCCTTTAATATTTCACACACAGCTGAGGAGAGGTGTTTTCCTGCTCACCGTCAGTGGCCAGTTGATGCAGGGCATCTTCGCCTGTAGCCTGAACAGGTGCATGAGGAGGAAGATGAAGAAGGCGACGAGGAACCACAGCGTCACCACCTCAAAGAACTGGAACGCCGCCCAGCTGGGCCAACCCCGAGCACAGTGGACGCAGAGGAAGGCGATGAGCAGGGCGAGCTGGCAGGAAACACATCACAGCGGGACTGTTAATACTAAACTAAACCCTGTTTGCTGTAACAGTCTGCTGACACTCTGCATTGCTCTTGCTGTCGTGATACAGTGTTTGCTCTCAGTGGACTAGCGACGATGCGTCTGACATCTTTTACTTCCTGTAGAGTGGAATCTCCATCAGATCAGCGATTGTAAATGACGATTTCCTTCAGAGTTTTAAAACAGACGTGCCACGCCTGAAATAAAAAACTGAAGGAAATCCTGATGTACCACTGATGGCCATTAACTGACACACAACTACTAGTGGTGGGAAACAAATCGATTCACCCATTTTATTATGATTTTGAAACTGATTGTTTAATGCCAGAATCAATATATTTGCTTCTTTTAATTCTATGTTGAGGTAGAAGGAAGTTACCACTTTTATTGTTGTAGTCAGAGTAACGTGACGCCATATCTGTTGTGTATCCATTAACCAAAGCCAATCGCAGAAAGTAGAAAATGTGGGAGGGTCTGCATGGATACAACCTGCACCTTCATATCATAAGTGGTAAACACTACACATCCAGTAAAGTATGGAAACGCTTTGGGTTTCACACACTGCAGGAAAAGCAGAGCCATACATCATGGCTAAAGTGGGTTTACGTCAGGTTTTCAAAATAAGATGTTAACAAAGGGAACTGTATATACAAAATACATATATGGAAATAAGATTGTGTGGATTACATTCACCAGAAGTATCAAACTTTACATGTCCCTTATAAATGAAAAATAAAATAGCAGTAATTTGTGAAGGAAATGTCTTTATTCTTTGATTTTTGGGTTGCTGCAAAAAAAAAAAAAAAAAAAAAAGAATAAATAATTTCTGACTATGATCCTGATATATCTGACTTCAGGACATCTCTGACATGCTGAAAAGTCAAATATTTTTACTGGATTACTTTAAAGATTTTCCAAAGTAAGAGTCCCTAGACGTGTATATAATATATAATTTGACTTTTCCTTTTTATCTTTTTGTTAAAAAAGTTGTTAACAAAAATCACAACAAATTGTAATATCAAATCACAACACTTATTAAAAAATTGCAGTACATATCAAATCAGCACCCAAGTATCGTGATAGTATTGAATCAGGAGATTTAATACAGGAGGTGAATCGTCCCAAACACAAATGAAAACACAGTCATGAATATTATATTCAAGTTCTGTTAATGATCCTCCTAAATCCTACAAACTGGACCTTTAAAACGCCAAATAAACATTTCTTAATCAATATTTTGCACATTTCCCCGTACAGCTATTTTCACTTGATTTATGAATAAGACACAATTTTAGTGTAAATTTCTGTTTTATATTAAGTACAGTACCGTTACATTACTTGAGTAACTGCTCTTAGTTACTTTCCGCCAAAGCACGGCAGTATTTATGTCATCATGTGTTCAAAACCATTACTACATCATTACCAACATCACCAGCCAGACTCCATGTAAATAATCATCAATTTAATACCTTTCCTTAAAAGGTAAAGTTTTCTGTCCTCATATAAACTGCGTGTTAACAGTGAAGCTAACGGCTAACGTTAGCTACCACGTCCCGGTGTGTCGGTGTGGGCAAACTCTGTCTTACACTCCTTTATTGCAGGTAAACTCGGTGTTAACCTGTAATGTTTTCTCACCAACTGTCCTATCTTCAGCAGTCCCGGGATGGTCCGGGTGTAGCCCATGTTCAGGACACCGTCACCGGACGTCCTGGTCGTTGTTGTCGTTGTCGTGATGACGGTGTGCGACATGTTGACGGTAAACCGCGCTGGTAAACGACACGGGAAATATTAACGTTTACAAGAGTTAAACTGCGGGAGAGGGAGTGACCGTCGACTGATAACAGTCCGTCTGTCGCTACGTTACTGGGTTACACCCGCGTCAAGGCAAACCGGAAAAACATGACGACTTCCGGACACATTTCACAATAAAACACCTGGGTAGGCTGGAGGTGATTTATAATCTATAATTAAGTGATTGATAATTATACAAAAAGTATATAAACAGCAAATATTCTTCATTCATTCATTTTAAAAGCTTTAAATAAAATAACGAAATAGTTATTAATATACTGTATATGAAATATTTAGTTTATGTACTGTATATGCACTGTTATCCATAGGCAAAAGATCAATACGGGGGGAATATAATAATTGTATTTATACGTAGTAATTCATTTTGCTTTTGAATTATTCATTTTTTAAATTTTAAATAAAAAGTGATTAAAAAGTTGTGTCTTATTTTTTTGTTTTCTGTTGTTTGTCCATACATACATAAATAAATTGAACGCTGGTGACATTTCCAGTTAGAGATGGAAATAAATTATTGACAGATACTGACCACAAAAAACTTTAAATATTTAACTTTCATTTCACTTGATGTATGGTCACTAATAGGCAGTGTTCCCATGCCTTTATTTTGGAATATCCATCCTGTGTGTCCTGGTGTCACGGTGGTGGAGTGTGTCAGACTTGACGGGTCTGTGGAGGTGGAGGTGTGGTCTCCATCAGGAAACACTGCAGCAGCAGCAGCAGCAGCAGGCTGAAAGCTTCCAGAGCTTCAGCTTTGAAACACACTGATTGTTCTGAAACACAGAGCTGCTGTCAGGATGCTTCTCTCTACACACCCTGAATACACACTGAACACACACTGACTACACTAAATACACACTGAACACACATTGACAACACTGAATACACACAACACACACTGAACACACACACTGAACACACTGAACACACACACTGAACACACTGAACACACACTGACTACACTAAATACACACTGAACACACATTGACAACACTGAATACACACAACACACACTCAACACACACACTGAACACACTGAACACACACACTGAACACACTGAACACACACTGACTACACTGAACACACACTGAACACACACTGAACACACTTACCATGTAATAATAAGTTAGAATAAGTACATTTCCGTCTTGAAAGTACAGTACATGGCCAAAAGCACGTGGACACCTGAACCTTCAACCCCTATGTGATTGTCAGGTACAGAATATAACTTATAACTAGTTGTTTTTGACAGAAATGTGTGATCTGGTATCATTTACAGAGACCTGACAAGATGTCAGAGCTTGCTGCTAAACTTGTGTTGATCCAAGTGGTGCAGTTCAACCCCGTTTTCAGACGTTAGCCACATTAACAGCATGACTATATTTGGTCCAAATATCTGTTGGATCATCTTTATTTTGGTGATCCTCTGATGTTCCCTCTAGCACCACCGTGGGGTTCACATTTTGATTTTGAGTGCAATTTGGGAGTAATTTGGGATCGCTTCAACATGTGGACTGGAGGAACCGCGGATCAAACCACCAACCTTGGTGGGTGGCCCACTCTACATCTGAGCCAAGGCCACACCAAATTAATTTATGTCTGTGTTTCCCTCAAATTTACTGAAATCTTAGAAGTTATCTGTTTGTATTATTGCTGTCAAAGTTAAAGCGATAATAACATATTGTCATGCAAAATCATTTTACCACCACTAATTTCTTAAAAGCATTAAAGCAACTTACGGAGCTTGATCCTGAAACTAGAAAACCTGCCGAATCCATTGGTACCAACCATGTCATACTATCTTGTTGTTAAGGAGGCTAAATATTAGCAACATTTACTCTCCATCTCTGAAACGTTTATCTGATATTGTAGCTCGCTAGAGCCCCAAATCACAGTTTGTCATCTTAAATGTTGTGATATCTGGATTCTGGCAGCCAACAACACAGCAAGATGGCATTTTAGATGTGTAACTTTAGCCCACTGCCAGTGTTAGCCTCCAGTCTTTCCTTTAGTAGTAGTAGTTCCTGTAGTCTTTCCAGTAAAAGCGTCCATAGACGAATACAGTCTTTGTAAAGTTCTCCTACTTCTTGGCTGCTCAGGCCAGACTCACCATCTCCTCCAACACAGCACTACAAAATGTACAAAATATAATAACAAAGAAGGAGCAATGTTGGGGAAGCTATGTGGAAAGTGTAGTGAGCTAAACTACCAGTTACAATGCATTGTGGGACACTTTGAGTCCACTAAACAGGGTTTAACAATTCTCACCATGCAGTGGACTATGTAGTGAGTAGTCAGTTATAAAACAGCTGAAGCAGGAAGTGGAGCAGCAGAGATGTACAGAGCCCTTATTTTCTACCAGGGCAGGTGTTTCTTTAGCAGCTTTAATTTGTCACCATGGAGACATATAACGAGTGCTTCCCACTTTCAACCACATCCTGTGGCCACAAAGCACAAAGTGGTTACACACACACACACACACACACACACACACACAGCAGGAAGTGAAGCGGAGACCTGCAGCAGCTTCTGAACTAAAATTTGAAGATGAGTTGTCATATTAAATCAGGTTCTGCAGGACTTTCACTTGAACTGGAGTATTTTTGCAGTGTGGTATTTGTGCTGTTACTGCAGTAAAGGATCTGAGTACTTCTTCCACCGCTGGTGTTTGTCAGGTTTTTCAGTTTCAGTGTCACATGTAGGTGAGCAAGCCACAACGAAAGCCTCAGTAGCGCCACAGGCAGCCACTTTCTCACCAAACCACAGAGGCTTCTGGGCTTTTTTTTTTTTTTTTTTTTTTTTGGAAGTGCTGCCTGAAGCAGGTTGAACAACAAAGGGACACAAACATGCCTCAGGTTAGGGATGTAGTTCAAAGAAATATTGCTGTTTTTAGCCCTGAGTGAAGCCTCTCTCTTCACTTACCGCCAGCTTTGACCTTGATGTATGACCTTAAGCCCCAAACCCCATTTTCCAAATTGTGTTCATGAGCATCCCCGGCTGTCGTCAGTATACAGTGAAATAAACATTCCCTCCATTTATGATATCAGGGCTGTCAGAGTGTGATAATAACACTTTAATGCAAATCCATTTTAATGCCACTAATTTCTTTAACACAGTACTGCAACTTGCAATTTTTAATCAATCTCATAAAAATCTGACGGACCTCCGATTCTTCGGAGTGAAACTCGAAAATTTAATGAATCCACTGGTGCCAACCATGTCATACAGGCTCATTGCTAAGGAGTCTAAATAACGCTCCAATCTTGAACTAAATTTTGGTGAGGAAAAACTGTCATGGCCATTTTTGATGGCATCCCTTGACCTCTGACCTCCAGATATGTGAATGAAAATGGGTTCTCTGGGTCCCCACCAGTCTCCCCTTTACAGACATGTAAAGACACTTTATGATAATCACATGCAGTTTGGATCAAGTCATAGTCAAGTCAGCACACTGACACTCTGACAGCTGTTGTTGACTGTTGGGCTGCAGTTTGCCATGTTATGATTTGATCATATTTTTTATGCTAAATGCAGAACCTGTGAGCGTTTCTGGACATACATTTGCATAAAGCAGCATATTTGTCCACTCCCATGTTGATGAGTATTAATTACTTGACAAATCTCCATTTAAGGTACACTCTGAAAAGATAAACAAATGTGTGATTAATTGTGATTAAATACTTTAAGCAAATGACAGCCCTAGCTATTATATATTATATTATTTATATCTACATTATTATACATTACAGTGATAAAATGGATTTTTTTAATAATTAAAAAAATGTATTTTCCAGCAGTGTTCCCTTGTTTTCTCCATTTTGTCCCATCAAGTTAAGATATTGGCATACGCTGGAATAATTAGGTACATTTAGCAAGAATGCTCACAGTGAATGGGATGTTTGCTCTAAACATCATTACTGTTGGAAATGTGAGTAGCAGCTATATATTTAGCAATACTTGCCCTGGTTGTTACTATCATTTTGATACAGGACTGATACTTGCCATGTAAACTAATATTACAGTGGTGTGAGTGATAACAATATGATGGTGTGTGTGCATATACAGTATATTCATATATAATCATTTATTTTATTTATTTTCCCCATTGTCTTATTAGTTTTATTGTTATTACTATTTGTTCTGTTTTCTGTTTTGTGATTTAACTTCTTTCACAAAAGCAATGAAAAGTGAATTCCAAAAATAATAATAATAATAATAATAATACTCACAATGTAATTTGTTTGTTTTTCTAAGTCTCTCCTAAACACAAAGTTGTTTCCCCATTATTCCCTCCAGTCCTTAATGGCAACACGTTTAGCTCAGCACCCAGAGAACAGGACGTCCCTTGTTTTGACTAAACCTTTTGACTTTGGGTGGGGGGGGGGGCAGGTGACCCCTGGGGCCCAATAGTCGAACTCTTTAATCCATCCATGGAAAAATCATTGTTTACTGTAGCAGTAAAATGTCTCTTCGTTGAACTGAGAGGCCCAAACCGGGTAAAGTCCTGTGTTCAGTTTGGTAGAGCTGTGGCGCGTCCCGCTGGAGGATCTGAACACACACTAGACTCTAACTCAGGGGTTGGGAACCTTTTTGGCTGAGAGAGCCATGAACACCACGTTTTTAAATGTAAGTCCATGAGAGCAAAACAACATGTTTAAAACTAAATACAAGTAAATGTGTGCATTTTATGTAATACCAACACTTTTAAAGTACAATAAGTCTCTGAATTATTTTTAATAACAAGCAAAATACGGACGCCCCACTTGAACAAAGTGTCTCTGCCTCGTCTCGTCTCGTGCCTACGCGATTGATTGATTGATAGATAGATAGACACAATGACATGTATGATTGCCACTTTCCCACTGAAATTAGTGGTTTGACAATGTGTTTTTGGCGATTGTCCCCTTTTCCAGGGGGCAGAACCAGTAGGTCTCTCCCCCACTAGAACACTGGTCACCGGGGATTAGTACATGGCCTCGCCTGAACTGCACGACGCTGTGACCATCCTCATTGCATCACCTCACGCCATGGATGAATTCACAACTCACGAATCGGTTGCAGTGTTTTGATAGAGATTATCTATCCTCTCAGAGTGCTGTGTTATTTGCTGCGTGTTTTACCAGGGGGCGCTGTGTAATATTCATATAGCAGGTGGCCGTTGGGTGCCGGGTGCACGCAGGGGTGTACTGGGGTTGTAGAGTGGGTGCCTGAGTCCCCGAGCTTGGCCCCCACCTAGTCCTCCTGTCGTGTGCAGTCATAATTTTAATGAATTGACCTATTTAATAAAGTTATATTGTTTGTACTCTACTCCTGTGTTATGGTGATCTATTCTGGCCCCTGACACCGGACCAGACCAGCTAACAAAGGTGGTGGCAGCTAACGCTATTCTACATCCTGTAAAATCCAAAGTTTATTACAATATTATAAATTTGCCAAGAAAAACAATGAACTTCAATGGGCTCCACCATTTGTCACAACATCAAGTTGGAGCTTTCAGAAACTTTCCACTTACGGGGTCGTGAATACGACATGAGGGGGGCGTTGATATGGGCCCAACTCATAAACACGGTAAACACGACCCCATTTGAAGGCACCATTAGACTTTACCTGGAGAGGAAACAATGATACATACATTCCCTTCCCAGTCAAAGTGGAGAAATGCCTTATACTATATGATGCATCACACCCACATCATTTAATTTAATCATTTACAGCTGTGCTTTTCCTATTGTCTGCTGTGAAAAAGGTAATGCAAAGCTACGTGATATCTGATGTTATATTACTGTATATCATGGCCAGTCATCAATGGATGAAATATGTGCATTGGTCAGGTTAGATCCACTTGTTAATAGCATAAAGCAGAATTACTGTTGCCATGACTTCTAACATTACTACATTACTTAATTGTACATTAATTTAGGACAGTGGTTAATCTGACAGGAACTACTTTGGAGGCACAATTTTAACAGACAAGGTAGGTTTTTTTTTTTCTTTTCACAGTAAATTTTTCATGTTTTAAACCATTCTGACCATCTGAGCTCAAAAATACAAACAAATAACACCAACAACCCACCTATTCACAGTGGGAGTAAATAGGAGCCAAACACTAAGAAGAAGATAGTCCTTTATTAGTCCCACGAGGATGGACATGTTTATTTATTTCAAACATGTTCACACACAGCCAGCACTATATAAACTAACACACAGGTTTATTACTGGTATACAGCCTGATGTTACTATATTCTTATTAGTTTGTTAAACATAATACACATTACTTTGTTTTAACAATACAACGGAATGTGAAAGTGACATTTAATCCTCTTTGTCATACAACGATTAAAAAATAAAAAATGCACAGTGAAAAGTTTATGCTGTTAATATGAGTACATGTTAAAAGGCCAGTATGTGTCCCCTGTTTAGTCTCTCCCTCTTCATATGCTCATGGTGACCTGGATAAACTAGAGACAGAGAGAAAAATATCCGGTGTTACTATATAACCATCAACCACACAGTCAGTCTCGTCTCCAGTCAGCAGACAGATTATCAGTTGGAGTCGTGTTTGTGTTCAGCTAATGAACCCATTATTCTATCTTTGAGCTCCGTTTTTGGCCTCCACCAGCTCCTGAGGGAAATATCTGACTCTTTAATTGCTAAAAGCTCCATTTGTGGGCAGGATGTGTACAGCAGCTTTATCTCATGTCGGTTTTTGGCTGAAAACAGAGTCCTGCTGCTGCTGCTGCTGCTGAAGGAAACGGTTTGAAGAGTCTGATATTTCCCTCAGAAGCAACAAGAAACAGCCAAAAGGACGGTGAATAGATAGATAGATCGCTCTAGGATGACATATTTTTGTAGGTCAACTAGGAAGTGATCATCTCCCCGGTTCCCTCCACTAAAATCCAATGGGATTGTTCCATTGACTTTTGGATTATTGCAGAAAAAAATGCTCTGTGGCAAACAAATGGCCTTTTTAAGACATATTAAGGCTATTTACTGGTGTATTTTATATTTCATAGACCAAAATGTTAAGATCTCTCAAGCTTGTGTTAACCACAGATCTTATTTCAGTCACCTTTCAGTCAGACTCATTGACTTCAATTGCTAAAATGATAACTCATTACAGGTTTTAGAACTCATTCTTACAGCACTCTAACGTGCACATACATTTTTTTAGCATTTTTATCTTATTATTATTATTTATTATTTTATTTTATTATCAAGTGTTTTATTTTCCATCTTATTTTACTTAAATTATGGCATTATATCCCTATTTTTATGTAAACTGTGTCTATTATAGAATGTCTATTTTCCTTTATTGTAAAGCTAAAGTTTATTATTATTAGTAGTAATAGTATTAATATCAATAATAACAATTCTAATAATACTAAAAATGAACATGACTCTAAATACATGATGATTTTCTTTCGTATCTACTGGATGTGTAAATAAAAAGTTCTCCACTCCACCCATTTAAATAATATATGATAATAATAATAATAAGTCATAATAAGATATCCCAGCTTGGTTCTCCTATCCCAAAGTGTCCAGAAAAAAATAGTGATTGCCGGTTTTAGAAATTCATTATAAGAGATTATCGTTATTTGTGTTTAGATTTGTTGTCATCATGATCTCATCGTCAACTTGCACAATACAAGTGAATGAAAAGTTGTGGAAACTTACGTCATCGTACTGAAATGTGGCCCTGCCAGCCTGGGTTGTGTCTCTCCTTCGGAAATGATCTGAAAAACACGTTAAAAACAGCCGACGTGATGAACTTTTTAAACACGTTCGTTGTTGACTCTGACTGAACATTTGTTCAATGTGGCCACATCTTCGTCTCCAACTTGATCACTAATGTTGAGGCGAAGTTTCGCCTCGCTCTACTCGCACGAGTTGGATCGCTGGTATCATTTACCCGCCATCAACCATGGAAGAAATAACCACTGTTGCTGCTTTGTGCATGTTGTGGAAGTCACAGATAAGTCAGAAAAACAAACTGTATGTGAACACAGCTCGGTGATGTGATGAACCCAGACACGCGCCGAGTTGCTTTCACATACAGTGCCACTGCACTGATTGCATCTAACAGCTACACATCACACTGCGGTATGAACCCAAAATAAACAGATTCAGAAGATAATCCAGACATAGAGGAAAACATAGTGGACAAGCTGAGCTCAAACAAGCAGAAAGAGATGATATCTACTAAATAATGCTGCCAGTGTTAGTTCACTGATAATGTGGCAAGCATGGAGCTGGGAATTTTATTCTAAGGGATAGTTCGACTGTTTTTCAGAGGGGTTGTATGAGGTAACTCTCCATAGTCAGTGTTTTACCTACAGTAGATGGAGTTTAGAGCAAAGCAATGTACTGCTGTGGACTGGGGCAGCAACAAAACACATTTTAGACACCTAAAATAATCTATATCAGTTTAAGTGTATGCTGTATTTGGAATATTTTCACTGCTTTACCTCGCTGTCTGACAGCCCTTTCTGACGGGGAACTGAACCCATTACCTATACTCTCTCCAAAGCCACCAGACTCCACTGACAAAAACAGTAATTTTACCTCACAGAACACAGGAGTTACCGGTGAACCACTGAATCGATCGGTTAGTTTGAAGGTAATACACTGGCTATGGAGAAGCACCTCCCTGAGAAAAACCTGGACTATTCTTTTAAATGCTCAAGGTCTCGGTTTTCATGCGCCCACTCACCAGTCAGGGCGCGGAGTCTTACGCAACAGCTCACAAAGTCATCGAACCCAATTTTGCCGCTGATACTGTAGCGCTTCATGATGATGTTCATGGCCTGAGGGCTCAAATTATAACCTGCAGAGGAACACATAAAATAAATGGCATTAACATTAAGAGCAATTACCTAATAATTGCTTTCACTCTGAAGACAATGGCAGCTATTAAGTACATGTATAAATATCTGTTTCATAATTAGATTTGAGGGATTGAGGATTGCCCCTACCCATGGAGGCGAGGGCCTGCTGCAGCTCGTAGGCCTCCACTGTCCCGCTGCGGTCCCGGTCGTAGGACATGAAGGACGTCTTCCAGCCGTTCAGAGCCTGCCACAGCTCCTTGAACTCATGAAAACCCATACTGTTGGAGTAGTCCCTCTGAGACAACACAGTCAAGGACACATCACTAGTTGTATTTTTACCACTTGAACATGATCTAATCATCTCTATGCTCACTGAAAAATCCTCTACAACTAGAAGAAGAAGAAGAAGATATTCCTTTATTAGTCCCACATTGGGGAAATTCAGTTTTACACTCTGTTGTTCACAGTACACAGTACATAGTACATATACATGTCAATGGAGAGTGTCAGAGTGAGGGGGCTGCTCCTGACAAGCGCCCAGAGCAGTTGGGGGTTTGGTGCCTTGCTCAGGGGCACCTCGGCAGTGCCCAAGAGGTAAACTGGCACCTCTCCAGCAACCAGTTGGTCTTGGTCCATGGGGGATTTGAACCCGGGTCCTCCACATCCTAACCCAAGTCCTTACGGACTGAGCTACTCCGCCCCTATGTGATAAGACACTCTGCTGCTACATTCTATTTCAAATTAAATACTAATATAATAGTGTTTACTAGACACTATACGTCATAGTACTGTTACAGGTAGTATTAAAGATATTGAATGTATTTTACTTAAGGCCGCCAAAGTTAATGTGATAATAACACAAATTTGTTTTCACCCTATTACTTTCTTTAACGTATTAACGTAATTTGCAATTTAGGTTGTACAGGCTCTGCTTTAAAGCCAGAATCTGGTATCATATGAAACTAGAAAATCTGGTGAATCCATTGGTACCAGATATGTCATGTCTGGGTTCATAATATCACCCAGTGGCGAGTGTATTCACATACAGCGTCACTGTACTGACTGTATCTAGCAGCTACATGTTGCTACTGCAGAATGAACCCAAAATAAACAGACTGTGCTGTGATTTAATATCAATAAACAGATCAAAATGATGCTGAAACAACTACATAATGATGCTGATTTGTAAAAAGTCTGAACTGATGCTTTGTCAGGTCTGTCTGCAAGACGCCAAGCAAATAACTTTTAAAATGCTTGTTTTCTGATGGAGGTTGGATGGATCTGTGTCAGGCTATGACGCTGCTCCATCAACACTCAACATAAAGTCATCTAGGCAGAAATATGGCAGTGATGTTGTTGTTTCTACATAGACAGTCTGTGGTTTCTACACAGAGTTTGGTCTCTACAGATATGATGTACTATTGTAGCTCTGGGTGACCACTTACAAGATTTATTTCCTCCATTTCTGATTCAACAACATCAGTGATGACTGGAGGAGGATCTCAACGCTGAGAGGCTTTCACCACACAGTGTCGCAAGAATTTCTCCCTCGAGTTGAAATATTTCAACTCCTGTGAATGCCGCATCCTTCGCCTGATGCAAATTCACATTTATTTGTCTCTCTGCATTGACTTTGTCTGTAATCGTGCAATCGCACTGTAAGTGTTCCAGTGAGTGACAGAAATTATTTAACCTGTGTTTTTTCCTACTGAGACAAGTCAAAATGTGTTGTGTGAAACAGTCCTGTTGCTGATGGTGAAGGATACATCCAGCATGTTGATCATCAGCCTGCACGTCTCCAGGCTGAAGGCTGGAAAAGGAAAACACAGACTATGAGCATGCAGCCTACCAACAAGTCCACACGTGTCGAAAAACACTATTTACATGTCAAACAGTTCGTGGAGAAATGTTGCATTATTGCTAAAAATGTCAACTGTCAGCTACAAAATAAAAAAACTCAAACAGTTGCCGAGCACAAGTACTGCGTATTGCCCTTTTTGTTCTCATTAATTTCTGTATCCTGCGATAGCTGAGTGACAGAAACACGGGATATAATAACAGAGATGTCACTTGTGGATTTGAAGGCTGCTGGAAGGAATGAAGGATTTCTAAAGAAACACATTTTAAAGAACCATAAAATATATGTAGGAAAAGGAGAAGTTGTTTGCACAGTTTTGCAGCCCCTTAAAGCAACTTTCTGCCATACAACGTCTTGAATCAAAACATTTTTTGAAACACACATTTAAAAAACAAAAAAGTACAATCAGTGGGGTACGATAGAGTATTAGAGCCAAGTTCAGGGGAAAAAAAATCTGTGATTTTGAAAATTCATTCATAATATTACAAAAATTCAAAAAAGAGTCAGTTTCCTCCAGGTCCGTGTGCTTCTTTCTTCAGAATAAACTCAGTCGGTCCTGATACTGGTGATAATGTGGTGCTGATGAGCCAAAAGAGGAAGTGTTTGGTTATTTGTGAAACCTAAATTAAAGTATAACTTCACATTCCTCATTTTCACACTATTTCCCCTCTAACATAACATGTCAGATCACTACTTTATAATATTATGACTTTTTTCTCTTAATCTTCTGACTTTATTCTCATATTACGACTTTATTCTCATAATATTACAACTTCTCGCATAAACTTATGACTTTATTCTCTTAAACTTATGACTTTATTCTTGTAATATTATGACTTTATTCTCAAAATCTCAGATGTATTTATTTTTCCTTCAATGTGGCTCCAATACTCTGTCATAATTAGAAGATTACATCATGAAAATAAATTTATCAGTCAGCAGTCATTTTGCCACCAGGGGGAGACATATTACATTTTGTGTGTATGATTTAAGGTGACACAGTGTTCAGATATAAATCCAAATATTTCACGTTAGATACGTTTTTTTCTCCACATAACTACCCCTCCAAGACATATTAGCTATATGCATATTCTTACGTTTGTATGTGCCAGAGATGCCGGATTGTGTGAGGCAGCGCTGCAGCTCGTCTGCTGAGATCTGCTGATCCTGTTGAGACAACAGAAGGAACAGTTCGACAACAATACAAGAACTGCACAGAGATCAGAGAAACATTAGTACCCTGATATTGGCTGGTATTGTGGGGGGTTGGTGTTACCTGTCCAGCTACAGCCGAAAAGTATCCATAGAGAGGATCCTGATGCTGCTGCAGAGACACAGACAGACAGAGACACAAGAAAGTCTGCAAGATAGTTAGGTAGAGTGTTAGTAGCAGGTTAGTAGCAGATCATTCAATCACTTCAGCTCGAAAGATGACACACCTAAATGAGGATTATAAACACCATCAAATCAGTCGATATCTAATTTTAGCTACACGTAGCGTTGTAGGTGAACAACTTCATTTGAAGAAGTCACATTTATCCAACTATAGAAAACACAGGTCATGACACATGATGTTACAGAATTTACAAACCAAAAATCCTCCAGCTGGCTGTTCACCATCAAGATCACAAGAATCCCTTAGTTAAGGGAAAAAGACCAAACAGATAGACAAAGCAAACCTTCCTGCACACTGTCAACACTTGATGAAGGTCTAACAGCACTGACCTGCACATTGTTTACTGCTGTCACCACCAGCAGCTCTCGTCTCATACATCAACAGAATAATTTGTCTAATCTTCACAAGTCCTAAAACCGCAGTGGAAACATATACAATAGTGGCCTAGGTCCAGAAACTAAAAGTCACAGGAACTTATGGTGGAAACCCAGCTTTAATCAACAGAAACCCAACTGGATATAAAAAAGCCCTATCTGGTAACACTGATCCTGACCCTAACCATAAATTACTGGGAGCCGGTGCAGAGAGGAAAGCATATCTGCTCTGTGGTCATTTGAGTCAATAAACCTCATGAATGTCTTCAATTATTAGCAGCTCAAAACTCCTCTTCACTCACACAGAATCACCAGCAGCTGCCTGCTGCTTCACATAGTTCACCCGCGCTGACTCACAGTGAGTGAAATTTGACTACTGAAAAGACCTGAAATGATCTGATCATCTAGTTCCTCCCTCAGGGCTGTATCAAAGGAACCCCACCCGTCCTCCTCACCCTGAAACCATACTGTCATCTCACCATAAAACACACTGTCAACAGTACAGGTTGCCTCTGTAATGCTAAAGAGTCTCGTCACAAGAGCTCACACAGGATCCTGTAAAGTCTACGCACAAAAGAAATAAATGTAATCAAAAAAAAAAAAAAAAAAAAAAAAAAATATATATATATATATATATATATATATATATATATATATATATATATATATATATATGTATTCTGCTGTAAAACCTACAAGACACCATTGAGTTACTTCACCAACGAGTTTGAGGTACTTACACTTTCCTTGAGTATTTTTATTTTATGCTACTTTATACTTCACAATTTTCGCTGGAAATATAGTACTTTTAACTCCACTACATTTATTTGTTGGCTTTATTTACTTTACTGATTAATATTTCGCAAAACAAAACTTCCCAGTAACAATGATCAACTTATAATCTAGTTTAAATTAGCTCCAGATCCACTGACTACTACATTAAAGTACTACTAGCATCAGTAAGTATAGTTCGATGATACAATACATGACAATATGTTTCTGAAAGGGCATTTGTCTACATAACAAACACATTCATTTTAGTATTTTAAGTTCTTTTAGATAATAATAATCTAATAATAATACTAATAAACTTTATTTATATAGGACTTTTCTTAATGAGGTGACAAAGGAAGAAAACAAAACAGAAGATAAAACAAAAACAGGGATCATAAAACACACAAAAATAAAGTTTAAAATGCTGATAATGGAGTATTTTTATATTGTTATATAACAATATTAGAATACCTTTAAAGACTGTTTTCGGGGTAACAGCTTGACAGCGGTGGAAAGTAATTATTTACTCAAATACTGTACTTAAATACAATTTTCAGGCACTTGTACTTTACTTGAGTATTTCTATTTCCTGCTAATTTACACTTCTACTCCACTACATCTCAGAAGGAAATATTGTACTTTTTACTCTTTACTTTTATCTGATGGCTTTAATTACTTTAAAACCATTTACTTACTTTAAAATTATTATTATAAATGTAATTTATATAGGACTTTTCTGAGTGAGGTGACAAAGGAAGAAAATAAAACAGCAGATAAAACAAACAGGGATCATAAAACACACAAAAATAAAGTTGATAATTTGAATTAAGTACAAATACTAATGAAGGACTTTTACTTGTAAAGGAGCGTTTTATATTGTTGTATTACAATATTAGAATACTTCTTCCACAGACTGTTTTCGGGGTAACACCTTGACAGCGGTTGTACCTACTGTACTTGTACTTTACTAGAGTATTTCCATTTTCTGCTCCTTTATACTTCCACTCCATTACATTTCAGAGGTAAATACTGTTCTCTTTGCTGCACTACTTTTATATAATAACTTTAAATACTTTCAGATTAATGATACGAAATATAAACAACAAATTCATTGTGCTGTATTATGATATTATTATAGGGAAATTCTTAAGCGATAAACTGGCAAATTCACAAGCTACCAGTAAAATATAAAGTAATTGAAATGTACTCCACTTTAACCAGCTGCAATATTATAGTGATGAACACATTTATGCATCAATAATTAAACAATAATATAATATGTATTATTCTGCATAATGAGTAGCCTACTGTTAGTATTTTATAATATAAGCATGCAATTAAAATATTATTTTGATGGTAATATTTTTGTACTTTTAAAATGCATAACTTTTACATATAAAAGAATATTTGTACGCTGTAGTACTGCTACTTTTACTAGAGTAAAGTACCTGTATACATCCTCCACCGCTGGGTAACAGCTTCACATTAAAATGTGGAAGCAGTTAAAGAACTACGAACCTTTAAAGAGATAATACACCTGTCCTGTGTTTTTACAGACTAAACTCATAACTTCAGTGAACTGAACCAACTTCCGCCTGTTAGGACAGGATGTCTCTCTGTCCCGGGACGCATTCAGCTTTTAGCCGACAGTTCATCACATTTTAACGCTTTCTTACCCCGACTCCTCCGGGACCAGCACCGTATCCTGGATATGCCATTATTTAATCTGAATATTAAACAACAAAACCAATGAGAAGTCTAAATTTATAGCTACCGCAGTTACACCTCCTTAACTTCAGAGGGTGTGCCTGCAGAATGTACACAAACGATTAAAAAACGCCGAAAGCTGAGATTATAATTTATTGTATAATTATCACGTGTTGTAAATTATAATGAAGCACCGAGGCGGGTCCAGATGCAGATATATTCCGTGAAGAAGCGACCAGGCTCCTGCAGAAAAACAGTCGCAAAAATGTGAAACCTGAAAGATGGTTGAATATCCGGTTTCCTCACTGCTGCATTCTGATTGGCGGCAAGTGACCACATGACCTCAGATCGACCAATAGGATCAAAGTTTTTTTACAATAATTAAAAACAATGTAATTCTGCACCGATCAGACTTGTTTACAAAATATTGTCAGCTGCAGTAGTGGAGGAAGTATTACGATTAAGTATAAAGTTCGAAGTGTTGGATTTGTTACTCTAGTAAAAGTACAAATACCACACTATGAAAAATACTCCACAACAAGTAAAAGTCGTGCATTGAAAATGCTCATTAAGTAACACTACTATATCTAGACTGTAAAAATGTTACAGTAAAAGTACTAATACCACACTGTAGAAATATTCTGTTACGTAAAAAGTATGAATGCCAGACTGTAAAAAAAAATAAAATACTAATACCCGACTGTAGAAATACTTCATTTTAATAAAAGTGCTGATATCACATTGAAAAATACTTAATTACACTAAATGTACTAATACAACTGTGAACATATTCTGTTACAGTAAAAAGACTGATACCAGACTGCAAAAATACTCTGTAACAGTACTAATACCAGACTGTGAAAGTACCGTTATAATAAAAGTACAAATATCACACTCTAAAAAAATACTTCTGTTACAGCACTAACATCACACTGTGAAAATACTAAAAGCACTACCACAAGACTGTGCAAATAGTCTGTTACAATTGAGTACTTGATTAAATGCACTAAGTTACGTTCCATCATTGTACCATAGACTTACACCTGATCACAGTATAAAACCAGGGTAAAAACGTAACTTTCAGTGTTAATGTAAAGTACTGGGAGCTCTCTTGGCTCATCAGGATTTTCCAAATATTACATTTTATTACATTTCAGGTTTCAAGCTTTAAATTATAACATACAAACGCACACATCATCCACTTAAGAAAACAATAATGTAATGTTGTTCACTGTGATAAGTTACCTTGACCTACCAGTCTTAAAGGTGAGCACACCACATCCATAGATGTAAAACACTCCAACTTTTAACAAGTAGTTAAATATATGTATTAAATGTTTTAATACATGCTAAACAGAGGCATTGTCCTTTAATGGAAGGCATTACATCACTAGCTGAGACATACAGTCATCATGCTGTGTCCGACTATGGGCCAGAGAAAACCATCTGTGGCTCCGTGTTTGGTCTCAGACGCAGAGCTGAGAGGAAGAGGAAGAGGAGAGGGAGGAAGACATCCGCAAACACTGGGCTGCTGAGATGTCCAGACTGAATTCTGACTGCTGGGTTTGGACTCCCAAACCTTCTCTTGGTCTCCTGCCTCAACATTCAGGGAGTCAACAAGAGGAAGAGGAGGAGAAGGAGAAGAAGCATCCTGCTGCATGCTGCTACACTAGAGGTAGGTTTAAGACTGGATAAGATAAGATAAGATAAGATAAGATAGAAAATACTTTGTTTTTTGCATGCAAAATGCAGAAATTTGTCTTTGGTGTGCATGTGCAAAAACAAAAAAAAAAAATGGCAATTTAAAACACAACATATCACATCCAGACAGGACACAAACATACATAAACAAACATAAACATGAAACACATTTCCATAAAAATCTAGGTGTTAATCGATCAAAATTGGTAATTGTGATTAATCTCAAATTAATCACGTTTTTTTATCTGTTCAAAATGTACCTTAAAGGGAGATTTGTCAAGTATTTAATACTCTTATCAACATGGGAGTGGACAAAACACAGAAAACCTCACAGGTACTGACTTAAAAATAAAAATAAGCTCAAAGCATAAGCAGCTGTCAGTGTGTCAGTGTGCTGACTTGACTATGACTTTCCCCAAAGTGCGTGTGATTATCATAAAGTGGGCATGTCTGTAAAGGGGAGACTGATGGGGACCCAGAGAACCCATTTACATTCACATATCTGGAGGTCAGAGGTTAAGGGACCCCTTTGAAAATGGCCATGACAGTTTTTCCTGACGTGTTATCTAACCTGCCAATGACATGCTATATGACATGGTTGGTATCAATGGATTCCTTAGTTTCTAGTTTGATATGATCAGTGTCTTCACAATAGCCTTACCACTGAGCCCTCCGAAAGATGGATTGCGTTAATGCGTTAAAGAACTTTGTGGCGTTACAACGAATCTCATTATCACATTTACTTTGACAGCCCTAACCAGACCAATCAGGCTTTAAATCAGCACTGGGTGCATGTGAAAAACCTCACACACACTGTGCTGTGTGTGTGTGCATGTGTGCCAGTCATGCATGTATTATGGTGCCAGTATATTCAGCTGACTAGTGGCTTCAGTCCTGGTCCAAACGCAGCAGGTCTCATCAGCAGGTCTGCAGGAAACAGACGGATCAGCCTCAGCAGTGACATGCCACACAACGCCAACCCCTGTTCTGACCAATCATGGTGTTTATCTTGTCCCGTTGCAGCAGAGGTTCTCAAACTTTTTGGGTCCAAGGACCTGCTCATAATTGCAAATGGTCCCCATCTGTAGATATGCAATTTTTAATGATACAATAAAATTTGATAATAATTATGGCAAATTATTTCACAGACCCTCTGACAGAGAGCCAAGGACCCCTGGTGGTTGCTGGACCCCATGTTGAGAATCACTGGCCCACAGATTCTGCATATGAGAGTAAAATCTGTTTGATTACATGCCAAATGGTACATAGCTACTCTGCACAGCAGGTAGAGCTTGTTGTTCACTAATTGCAGAGTTGGCGGTTTGACACTCAGCTCCTCCTGTCCACATATCAAAGAGTCCAAGACACTGAACCACACATTGCTCCACCTGGCATGGTAGCTCCATTTTGACATTTACTGAATAGTGTAAGATATTAACTAATTTGGCTGTTGATAAAAACTCTAATGGGTATACCCTGCCTTCGCCTAGTGTCAGCTGGGATCGGCTCCAGCCCCCAGCAACCCCTAATGGGATAAGCGGTTGAAGATGGATGGCTGGTTACACTCTATGATTAAGCTTGAAAGATATGTCCTTTATTTTGTTAGATTGGTGATTAGGTGAGAGCCAAGCCTTTTCCCACATAGATAACTTCTCACCTGGATCTGCAGGTTGTGATGATGTCATCAGCGTCACTGCCAGTGCTCAGTGGTCCACCTCCGACCCCCTCGTCATCTCAGGGTTCCCCAGCAGCTCTGGCCTGGCTGGATGGGGTCCTGGTGCTCAGTGGTCCACCTCCGACCCCCTCATCATCTCAGGGTTTCCCAGCAGCTCTGGCCTGGCTGGATGGGGTCCTGGTGCTCCGTCCTCACAGCAGCCTACAACAGCGATGGATACTGGTGGGGCAGACACGTCACAGCGTTTCCCTGGTGGTCGATGCTGGGTGGGTCTGGGAATGGAAACCCGGGGATGTGTGTGTGTTTATGGGCAGAGGGAACCAGAAGGTCTGGGTCCCTGCTGGCCTGGATCTCCATACGTCTACTACGGAGGTGAGAGTTCACCTGATGTTTTTCTCCTGGTTATGATCAAATAATTAATTTACTCTTTCAGTATGTAGGGGTATTCCTGGGAAAAGGGGGATTATTGTGAACCACCATCCATCCATCCATCCATCCACATGGGCATGTCTGTAAAGGGGAGACTTGTGGGTACCCATAGAACCCATTTTCATTATATCTTGAGGTCAGAGGTCAAGGGACCCCTTTGAAAATGGACATAACAGTTTTTCTTCACCAAAATTTAGTGCAAGTTTGGAACGTTATTTAACCTCCTTCACCTAGTTGTCCTAGTTACATATGATACCAGTATCTTCTCTCTTGCTTTAACACTGAGCCCACTAAAAGCTAAAAATCACAAGTTGCGTTAATGTGTCAAAGAATTACACATTATTACCACATTAACTCTTGTCTTTTCAAGTCATCTTTTCTCTGATATTCATTGTTATTGTTGTCATTATACAGTATGTATCTTGTTCTAATTGTTTGTCATCACTATTAGGTAGTCACATTATTTCTGTATATCAATCTTGTGTTTTCTATATATTGTAAAGTTTTAACACCATTTAGGTGGAGGCTTCAAATAAGCCCAGTGAGTTTTTTGCCACTTCCTACGCTGTAAATTATTCAATTTTTTATGTTTGTGTAGTCTTAATTTGCGCAAATAAATAAACACAAACAAAAAGCCAGCAATAACAGTGACCAATTGATTATCTATATTATAATAATTACAGTTATTTATGAAAACAAAAATCATATTGTTTTACTGCACTTCTAATGTACTAAATCAAAACGCTGATGATATAAATAATCTACTGGTAATCTGTAATTTCTTGGATCTAGTGTGTCATTACTACAGAGAATCTATTTCCTATAATAACGTTGCTGTCTTTGCTTCATGCAGTGAGGAGGAACCTGGTGGTTGGAGTGGAGGTGGTGGAGGAGGTCGCTGTTGAAGACACTCTAGAAGTAATGTAAGTATGGTACGAATTTATTATGACAAGTTATGCGAATCACAGCATAAATGCAATTGTTTTTATGGTGCATATCTAACTTCTATTGATTCTATTATCTCGCGACCTTCTTGTCAGACTCAGAGTTGCAGTGCGATTCTCAGCAACATGATCATACATGGTTGAAAAACATGCTTGGTGTGTTTTCTCTTCTCAGAACAGACAACATATACACAGATGATCAGCTGGATCCTGAGCTGCTGCAAGACACCCAGCTGTTCCCCACATGAGCCTTGAACAATCGTCGGCATGTCCTGTTTTCACTGTCTACACTATAAACAAATCTATCATTCACATATTTGTCAAATTTGTTTGTATTTTATATATTTAGCCTTTCACTATTGTTCTGTGGGTGTGTCTTTGACTTGCTGTTTTTATCAATTAAAGCCATTGTCAACTGTCATTATTAATGAGTTACAGCAGAAAACAAAACAATTCTAAAAAATACTTGTTATAACTGTTTTTATTTTATTTTTTTAATTAATATAAAATAATATCATATCATACATTTAATATTTATATTTTACATATTCAGCAATTTTGCTGGGTGTCTTTGACATTCTGTTTATCTTTTTAAATTAAAGCCATTGTCAACTGTCATTAATAATGATTAATAAATTACAACAGAAAACAAAGCATATAGAAAAATACTTATTATGACTGTTTTTATTCTTAACAGTGAATATAAAATAAAATAAAATATTATAAAATGACGTAATATAATACATTTTTTATTTTTCAAAAATATTTTGTATTTGATAGAAGAAGAAGAAGAAGAAGATCAACCTTTATTAGTCCCACAGTGGGGAAATTCAATTTACACTCTGTTTAACTTATACATGGTACATGCACACAAACACACACACACACATGCAGTAATGGAGAGGTGTCAGAGTGAGGGGGCTGCTCCAGACAAGCGCCCCGAGCAGTTGGGGGTTTGGTGCCTTGCTCAGGGGCACCTCGGCAGTGCCCAAGAGGTAAACTGGCACCTCTCCAGCTACCAGTTCACACTCAGTTTTTGGTCCATGTCGGGACTTGAACCGGTGACCCTCCGGTTGATATATTTAGCACTTGGTTGTGTGTCTTTGAAATTCTGTTCTGAGTTACATCGAAAAACAAAACAATAAGAAAAATACTTGTTCTGACTGTTTTTATTTTTAAAATGAAAATTAATGAAAATAGTAAAATATAAGATTTAATATTTGTCAGATTTGTTTTATTTTATAGATTTATTTTGTGTGTTGTGTGTCTTTAATTCTGAAATTAATAAAATTAAATAAAATAATATAATATAATATAATATAATATAATATAATATAATATAATATAATATAATATAATATAATATAATATAATATAATATGGACTTCAACTACCAGCATGCAACGCTTTTGTCCCCTCCCCCGGAAACATCATTACGTTGCGCGAATATGGCCGCTGCGAGTGCTGAGGAGACAGAACCCCAATGATTTCGGGACAAATTTTCATCTGATTTGGACGTAAACCCTAAAAATGTCGGAGTCGTTAGAAACACTGAGTCTTCAGGACCGACTGGACCGCCTGAAGGAGCTCACAGAGTTCACAGAAAACTGCAGAAAGCAGCTGAACGATATATGCGAGACGCTGGGATGGTCGCTGGACTACAAGGACTCCCACCAGGTAAACTTCCCGTAAGGTTAACGTGGCTAACGTTGGTTTAGCTAAAGTTAGCGTTTAGTCTTCAGTCAAAGTAAATATAAACCTTCTGAAAACGAATCTTGGTTTTATCGCAGTTAAACGTTATCATATTCACACATTACATACATGACATTTTAACGTTAGCTAGTTTAACAGTTTAAGGCGCTTGTGCTTTACTTCAGTATTACTATTATATGCTACTTTATGATTCTACTACATCTCAGTGGTAAATGTACTTTTATATAAAGCAGTTGAAATTAGCACCTCAACCAGCTGAGGCATCAAAATAATGCCCAGTGCATCAGTAATAATATTCCAGTAATATGAATATGGTAATCTATCACTCTCTGCCCCGATGTGTGTACTTCAAGTTTTAAATAAGTATAAGTTTTTAAATAAAGGACTTTTACTTGTGACAGAGTAGTTTTGCAGAGGTAGTACTGCTACTTTTACTCCATGAGCTGCCCACAGTGGTGGAATGTAGGCTACAGTACTTAATCTGAAGTACTTTTACATTACTTGAGTATCTTTATTTCTACTCCACTTTATGTCAGGTGTAATTATAGTACTTTTTACTCTACTACATTTAACTGACGGCTTTAGTTACTGCCTGTCAAGTGAAAAACAAAATGGAAGTTTAAAGTACTAATTCATTCATCAAGTCTTCAGGAACTGTATGTTAAAATGAAACCCTGCACAGGTTGAGTACCACAAATACATTCTCAACATACAGGCAGTGCTTGTCTGGTCAAACATGTATACTGTGTGTGAAGATCACAGAGAGAGTGTGTCATCCAAAAGTAAATAAAAAAACAAATATGATCACCTCATCAGGAACTGTATGTGTGATTCACAGCTAATAGTCCTCTGATGTTTGTGCTGTTTTCTCAGGAACCGATGGAGCAGTGTCCCTACGACTCCAACCACAGGGTCCCGGTGAGGAGCATGGACAAACACATAGCCTCCTGCAGCCTTCGGAAGATGGGCTACTCCGCTGAGGAGGAGGTAACGTACACATGGCTCTAGTCTAATGGAGACTAATGTAGCAGCGCTCCACAGTAAAGCATCATCAGACTAGTGGGGACTGGTCAGACTGTTGTGTTACGCACTGATGAAGCCACTTGGATAAGGAACGAAACGTCTTCAGAGACAAATCTAAGTCCAGTTGCCTTCGATTCAATTGTTGCCAGAACAGTGAAGCGTGTCAGACGTTTATAGTAAAATTCATGACTGGCAGGTTTTACAGCCTCCGTATTTATCTGTAATACCAGTAACTGTAAGCATCATGAACGCCAATGTTAATTTAGGCTGGAATGATTTACCGATCTATTGATTCAATACTATTGTGATACTTTGGTGCCAATTCAACATGTATTGCAATTTTTAAGCATTGCGATTCAATATTAGATTCAAAGAATAGAGACATTTCCCTCACAAATAAGTGGTATTGTCTTTTTGATTTATACGGGACATGTAATGTTTTATACTTCTGGTGAATATAATCCAATCAATCTTGTCTCCATGTATGTATTTTTTGTTAACACCATATTTTGAGAAGTGGATGTAGTCACACATGTCTAATTCCTCTAACTCCTCCAAAGAGGTCGCTAGCTTTACCATCATCTGCGTTCTCTTTATCCATCCATGGTCAGCTCCACTGGGGCTGTTTGAATGCATTTAACATAAATGTCAGTATATGGTGCTCTACAGTTGTAGCGTTGACCCATTTGAGCTGACCAGAGATGTGAGTGATGGCCGGTTGGACCGCACTTTACCTCAATACGATAACATTTCTTGTTCATGACAGAGTTAGCCTGTAGCTTTAGCCATGATGTCTAGCTCTGCTTTTCCTGCAATGTGTGAAACCCAAAGTGTTTCCATTCTTTACTGGATGTGTAGTGTTTACCACTTTGGATTTAAAATGGGAGGGTGCAGGCCGTATCCACGCAGACCCTCCACTGTTTGATATTTCCTCATTTTGGCCGGCTGATGTTTGTTTTGGTTGATGGAACAGTAAAAGCGGTAACTTCCTTCTGCCTCCACATAGACTCAAATGAAGCAAATATATTGATTCCGACATAAAAAATCAATTTCAAGATCAAGGTTCAAGATTTTTTCCCACCCCTAAAGTTAATATACTGCCACTGTAATGCTCTTAATCATTAAGAGAGCAATAAAAAGTTGTATCTTTCTTTTGCAGGCGGAAATGTTCGACCCTTCTGTGTGTTATGAGAACAGCAGTGTCAGAAGCTTTATAATGGGTGAGTCATTATTGATATTCAAGGTGAAGTGTTCAATAAAATGAAATGGCCATTATGAAAGACAAACTCTATGTAGAAAGAAAGGGCTGACAGCAGCAGCAGAAATGCAGCAGTAATGCAGCTGACATGCAGCTGGTGTGAATGCAGCTGTCGGATGTCGTGAGAGTGCTAAACCATGCTACCACCAGCCGCCGTCTGTCTTCCATTGATCCCAAAGTGGTGTGAATATGGGATGGATGTTTTCACAGTTTAACACTTGGCGTCTCACATTACTGCAGTCTTGGAAATGGAGGAGTGAGCAGAGGAGTACTGAGTTGGTTGCAATTTGCAACCACACCACTAGATGTCACCAAAACCTACACACTGTACCTTTTTAAAGATGGAACTTAATGTGTTTCTTTCTGGTTTGACCAACACTGGCCAGAAAACACAATTTGGTACATTTTTCAGTTGACTTCATGTCATTTCATTCATGCAGACAAATCCACCCAGCACCAGGTGATCCTGAAGGCGAGATCTGCTGCACCACTGATGAGGATGGAGGGAGTCTTCTGGCAAGGTGTGTGCAACATTTCTCTGCAAAACAGTTTTCCTCTGAATGTTTAACATCCTGACCAGAGACGAGACGGCTTCATAGGTAGATTTCACGATCCAGAACATTTAGTCTTAAACTCCAGATGCAGTGACACACCAGTAGATGTCACTTGAGGATTATCTGCAAACCTCATTAAGTCATCCCCATCCTTCTCAAATATTAATCCCAGTAAATGAGAAGCTTCTGTAATTTTCAGACACGTCTTTATTTAATGTCATTTTCCTGCTGACGTGCGTGTAATCTGTGTTCTGTGTGTTCTGTTTGCAGTGAC
This sequence comes from Pterois miles, assembly GCA_947000775.1. Lineage (NCBI taxonomy): Eukaryota > Metazoa > Chordata > Actinopteri > Perciformes > Scorpaenidae > Pterois > Pterois miles. The sequence goes on along the minus strand of CAMQGK010000568.1, from coordinate 5,128,211 downwards.
AGGGGTGAGTATTAGAGAGGAGCTGTGTTACGTGTAGTATCCTTCAACATGATATCCTTTCAAACCACAGGGCTGGGACACACATTCACACACTCACACTCACACACACACACACACACATTCACACACACACACACACACACACACACACACACACACACACACACACACACACACACACACACACACACACACACACACAGACAAGACATAGTTCAACACACTCTTTTCCCTTTACGTGTTGGGGAAAGTCATTCAGACGTCATATTAATCAACATTAATGTGAACCAACGTCAACTTTATTTTTGTTTTTTAAACAAATATTTGCACTGAATGTGCAGAATATTGATGTCCCTTCCTCTTTCTGTGAAGTCCACTGCTGAAATAATTCCAGTTAAAACTGATTTCACTCATTAACTCGATATTGATCACATCAGTGGAGATATATTGTACAATACAAAGCTCAGCTGAGTTAGAAAAAGATCACAGAAATGGACCAGAGCAACCTTGTTGTCGTCAAAAGCAAGTTAAGAAGTACGGTGTGCAACGTAAAGTTAATGGACTTCACAATGGACTCTTTTGTAGTTCCATGCTGAAGTGTAGATGAACATCCCCTCTGTTACTGTAGGGGTTGATGATATACAGTTATTTAAAATTACATGCCAAAAATTGAATAACATTGCACTGTATTAGCATCACAGCTGGAATAAAATGCTGTGAGCTACTGTACCTGGCCACAGTCTTCTGGCAATGAAGTGGTAAGGTCATAGCATAGATTATGTAATCACAATGTAACATACCTGTTACTATTTGTTATATAGTATTTCCTCTGTGTGCTCAGTCTGTAATATCTCTTCTCCGGTGTAGATTGCATCAAATTCAAATGCTGTATTTGAGCATTTTTAATTTTAATTTTCAAGTAAAAGAGTTTATTTTCCAGTTCTGTGTGAATTTGAGAACTGGTTCGCAGTAAAAATTCCCTCAATCATAAGTTGGACTTAATGTTCTTTCAACCACATCCAGATGTGTAATTATTGTTTGTAAATGAACAGTGTGTCCAGCTGATTTGGTGTGTAAAACCTCCCCTGTCCTCCATCAGGTCAGTACTCCGGTCAGCCCGTTGATGTGCCTCAGAACCACAAGCGTGCGGTTTGTGACCTCACCGTGGCCGACCGGTTGGCTCTGTACGATCATGTGATCAGTGACCTCGGCCAACAGAAGGAAGCTGCTTCCTCCAGCAACGATGATCTCTACGTCGATTTGGTGTCTAAACTCCAGAAGGGTAAGACTTACAGTAAGGCCTCCCACAGCCTTCACATCAGAATGATAAAATACAGTACTAGGTCATGTCAGCTGTACATGGAAAAGTTTGTTTTCTCCCTCAGCCTGGTCCTCTGGTGTAACAGTTGTTTGTTTGTGTGCAGACGAAGAACAGAATGAACCAAAAACTCACCTAGAGCTGATGGCTGAGATGAGGGACTACAAGAGGCGGCGCCAGTCTTACCGAGCCAAGAACGTTCACATTACCAAGAAGTCCTACACTGAGGTACGAGCGAGCAACGGGGAGGGCGGGAAAAATCGATTGATGTAAGAATCGAGATGCAAAAACGGGACATACTCTGCTTCTACAGGTTACTGACCCTCCATCTGCTCTCTGGATCTGCTGACATTTCAGCAGTAGATTAGATAGAGTGTAGTGTAGAGTTTGGGTGGGAATGAGCTGGTAAGAAGCTCTAGCACAGATTTGGCTGCAAGGAAAGTAATTTGTGTGCTCTGGTCTGCATGCAAAGTTTTGAACACCTACAGAAAGAAAGAAAAAGTGTTTGGGGTGTCCAGGAAATGCTGGTGTTTTTTTGTAATGGTGAAAACATAAAGCTGACCCCAGAGTGTTGGTCCTCAGTCTGTTTAAATAAAGGTCCAGAAATTAATAGATTATCACTGTGATCACCCTGCAGGTGATCAGAGAGGTGATCAATGTCCACTCAGAGGAGCTCACCAGACAGTGGAGAGAGGAGGAGGATGAGGAGGAGTCGATGAGATCTCAGCTCCCCTCCCACAGGTACCATGAACGCTGTGACGTCCTGATTGTCAGTTTCCTGAGATGTTGTTTATTAAGGAAATGAAACATATTTTAATGTGAAGAAAACCTGTAAGAGTCAAAGAGGTAACAGCTAATGTTATCTATCAGGCGTCGTCCGGATGAAAGGCGGTCGGCGTCGTCAGAGTCTCGCCACTCCCACAGCAGACGCCATCGCAGCCGGGAACGGAGCCAAGACCGATCGAGCAAGAAGAAGAAGAAGAAGAGAGAGCGGTGAGAAAGGACTAATGTCATTACTGGATAGGGCTGCTCAGTTAATCAACCATTTATCGTGATCATGATTTTGGCGTCCCACAATTAAATGAACACAACTGACTGATTACTGATTATTGTTTAAAATGCTCCGTTCATAGAAAAATCTTATTTTAAGTCAAAGATATGTTAATTAGTAGAAATGTAGCACAAAGTGAAACCACTGTTGATTTATTTTTGGGTAACAAACACCAGTCTTAGGACCAGTCCTATTTTTAGGGCTGTCCACGATGATTCTGTTGACTAATCAAACACTGAATTAATCAACAGATCGTGACTCTGTTTCTCCACAAAGAATCACACAAAAGCGCCACTTTAAATCTGGTGTTTACCAGAGATGTACTTGTACATTTGTACATACTTTGTACTTTGTACTGTAGTTTTTTGGAAATAAGTCATTCAGCATGGAAAAAGCATAAAAAATGACTAACTGACTAAACTAGTATTCTCAAAGTGGGGTCAAAGTGCAGCTGTAGATGGGGACCATTGGCACCAATAAAACAAGCATATTTTGTCCATTACTCTCTTGCAGCTTTGGGCCAATAGAAATCAGTCACTTCACTCTGTGCAGCAAACCTTCCTGCGGCTGCTAAGCTTGGTTTATTAGCCAGCTAGCCAGCTGGCGAGCATGGAGAAACATTGGAGTCAGTTCTCATCGTCAAGTGACACTAAGCCCAAACTAGATAAATTGAGAAAACATGACTGGAGTTCTATCCAGTTTGGTTTTATTGAGAACAGTGACTGGAGAGCAAAATGCATCATGTGTCTTCAGGTGCTAGTGAACGAAGCCATGAAGCCGGTCAAGTGACATCTGATAGCCAAGAACCCCAGGGCAAAACAATGTGGGTTTGACATGATTCAAATTGAGTGTTTATGTTTATCACTATTAATCAGGTCTGAAGTGTTTAGGTTGAAAAAATTTATTATACAAATCATCCAGTGGTATTTAAGAGGACATTTGTTTCTGTTTGTTTTACGGATGTTTGCAGGGATTCCTGCTCCCCGGATGACTGCCACCACGACCGAAAGAAGAAGAAAAAGAAGAAGAAAGAAGAAAGGGAGAAGGAGAAGTGATGAGTGCAGCATCAGCAACAACAGAAGTCAGACCGGATGAGGTCAAAGGTCATTGTGACCTCTACAGGTTAAAAAGATGTTGGGTGTCTTTAACATTTAAAGTTCATAAATGGGAATAAAGTTTTGGGAACCAACAACGTTTTGAGCTTTTTCACACACTGGCCTCCGTCTGATTGGATGGGAGTGGTTTTCAGCTACAGAGGACGAGGAATGTGGGACTGGAGTGTCATAGCTGGCACTGTTTTACCACGGGGTCAAAGGTCATTCTTGTTTCAGGCTTAATTTTTCTTTGTCTTTTAAAGTGTTTACACAAAGTTTCTGAAGTCCTCGGAAGTCTTTTAATTTCAAATTTCAGAGGGCTTGGCTGCACAGTGGTGTAGTGGTTAGCACTGTCAGCTCACACCAAGAGGGTCGTAGCTTTGAATCCGTCTTCGGGCTCTCCTGTGTGGAGTTGCATGTTCTCCCCGTGTTAGCTTGGGTTTTCTCTGGGTGCTCCGGTTTCTTTCCCACGATCCAAACACATGTAGGTTAATTGATGACTCTAAATTTCCTGTAGGTGTGAATGCGAGTGTTAATGATCGTCTGTCTCTATGTGCCCTGCGATGGACTGGCGACCTGTCCGTGGTGTACTCCGCTTTCGCCCAGTGTCAGCTGGGGTCGGCTCCAGCCCCCTCGGCGACCCCGAATGGGATAAACGGTTGCAGAGGATGGATTGTTTCAGAGGGCTTTTATTTTCCAGAAAACTACACAAAATATTTGATTCTGAAATCCAGTTAAAATAAAAAAGATGCTACTTAAAATGTGCAGGTTGTCGTTTTATAACTTGATACGGAAGGTTTCATTTATTCAGTCCACAGCATGTGAACTCTGTTAGTTATAGATGTGTCATTATCTGTGTTGTTTTGTCTGATCAGGAGTCCAATACTGAAATATATTCTTTTTATAACGGTATTAAGACATGTTAAAGCTTCCAATTCTCATATGTTTTAGCATTTTTGCTGCCATAAAGACTTATGGGTTATTAAAATAGCTGCTGATTAATTTTCTGTTGATCAGCTAAGCTCTACTGGTTTCTATTTTTGAATTAATTTATTCAATCTGTTCTTCAAAGTGCTGTTTAAAATGTTTTAGATATTTCTAGAGCTGTCAAAGTTAAGATAAAAACAGCACTAATTTCTTTATATCACATTAACACAACTTGTGATTTATAGGTTGTATCTGCTCAGTTTTAAAGCTAAAGTGAAGATAATGGTATCATATGAAACTAGAAACCCAGGTCATACTCGCTTGTCGTGAAGGAGGTTAAATAACACTTCAAACTTGCGCAAACTTTTGCTGAGGAAAATCTGTCGTGCCATTTTCAAAGGGGTCCCGTGACCTCTGACCTCCAGACATGTGAATGATGGGTACCCACGAGTCTCCCCTTTACAGACATGCCCACTTTATTTATTTGTTTACTGTATTTTTTATGCTATATGCAGTACCTGTGAGGGTTTCTGGACAGTAATTGTTATTGTTTTGTGTTGTTAATTGATTTCCAACAATAAATATATACATACATACATGTACATACATACACGTAAATTTCCCCACTGTGGGACTAATAAAGGAATATCTTATCTTATCTTATCTTACATTTGCATAAAGCAGCATATTTGTCCACTCCCATGTTGATCAGAGTATTAAATACTTCACATATCTTCCTTTAAGGTACATTTTGAACAGATAAACAAATAAAAAAATATTTGAATAAACTGACAGCTCTAATTTTCTTTGATATGAAGGTTATTCTGTCAAGAAGAAATTTATTGTTCATTGTAGAAACTGGGCTGAGCTGCAGATAAAGTATTTGTTGCCTCTTGTAAAGTCACATTGCAACTTGGCTGTTTGGCTCGGAGGTTCTGTTAGAAGTAGAATATGTCATAAACCTTTTAACGGGTGTTGAGTAATTTTTTGGAAAGTTGTGAGCAAAAGACTTCCTTTTAGCTTGAGATTTCTGATATTTAAATGATCTAAATATCAAAATAATAACGTCTGCTTAAAGTTAAGACTCTGCTTGCATGACATTTCTGCACAAATCCATCCATCTCTCTTTCTTTGTCCTCTCTGCTGATGCTGGACCCTGGCTCAGGTATTTCTCACCCTGTTGAGACGCCGAGACAGAGGACGAGGATCCCGTTGGTGCCTGGGAACCTGAGGGATCCTGGACAGACAGAGGGAGGACAGGGGGAACCACCGGGCTGATAATGCTGTGAGGAGAGCTGCTCAGGGAAAGCTAAATCAGGTCGTTTGTGCAGGATCTGGTCTGTTCTGAGGGGACTCTGCAGCACCATGGGAGCCCCCAGTGACAAGGTAAGAGGGGATTGGACCGGGTCTCTGCAGGTTTGGTCTCCTGATGGGGATTAAACTGAAATGATTTTTGTGAAGGTGATGGAGAGAAAAATGTGTACAAGTATTAGTTGTGAAGTGTTTTCTTTTGGGGAGACGTCCAACATGAGTTATTGGACAGTTAATATTAATGTGGCACCTCGTAGATCGAAGAAACGTTTTAGCTGATGAAGTGGATCAAACAGTTGCTGGACATTAAGATAATCCTTTATTAGTCCCACAGTCAGAAAATTAGTAGGATTACAGCAGCAAAGGGGGACAGTTCAAACAACAAGAGGCATCAGTAAAAAACAAAAGATCTAATAGATAAACCAGTAAACAATAAAGATATAGTCGGTAAGTAAACCATAAAAAAATATGTAAAAATATGCCAAATGAGTGGTTGGGTTCATATTATTGCATATATATATATAAATTGGGGGGAAAAGTGATCCCCCGTGGTTTCAGTTCGGTTTTTGAAGTGCTTCCCAGGACGTCAAGAAGTGTCAAAATTTCTTCAGCAGCACAATCAGAGGTTTTACAACCTGGAAAACTGTAGTCACTGCACTGACACTGTACTGAGTGTCAGGGAAATGTATAGAGAATATTATTACTAATAATCTCTATACATTTCCCTGACACTCTTATGTGTTGGGTAAAGGCCTGTTTCAAATAAACCAAACTCATTTAATACTGAACTGACATGCAGAGAGAATCTAACTTTGTCTTTATGTTTGGTCTTAAAATAGTATTTTAACCCTCTCAGATCCACAATAGACCAGTTTTTGTCTTTTTAGGGGGTCCAGGGGGTCTTTATGGGGAGATACCAGGTCAGTAGTAGACCTGAAGACCCTAAACTGGAACCTGAAGATTAATTTGAGATGCAGCGCTGTGTGTCAAGTTGTTGTAGACATGAATCAGAAATAAACATGACTTAATTGAGATAAATTCTAAATGTGTATAAGGATTATGGTAGAAGTATATGATGACCATCCCCATGCTCTATTATGTGTCATACAGTAAGTTGTTGCAGCAATTTTTGGGTTGCTACCATTTGTTACACAGATGTGATACTAAATTTAACCACTTTTTACTGCTGGAGAATTGCTAAAAATGATCAATAATCCCTCCAAAATACCGCATTAAGACACCAAGACCTTGAGGAACACCATAGAAAAAGCCATGCTGTGATTTGGTATCGAAAACTTTTGACATTTTGAGATTTCTGCAAGAATTGCATTTTTCGGCGATTAGATGGCGAGCACTAGTGTTGTGTAAACTGCTCAGAAACCCACTTATTTTCAATCTAGGTAGGAAAGCCATCCATCCTCTGAATGCTCCAGGTCTCTAGTTTGTGGCTGCAAAGTTTCATGAGGAACTTGATTATCCTAGAGGTCACCACAGGTCATTTTATACAGTGAGATCGTGTTTCAAAAACTTGTCTCACTACAATGAAATGGCTCCTATGGGACTACAGTTGGACTCATTTGGATCCACAAGAGTCTCAGCTTTACAGGGAGACCCAATGTATGTAATTCAAGACTGTTAGGGACCCCAGTATGCAGAAATATTAAAAAAAACTGCATGTGATTATCATGACGTGGGCATGTCTGTAAAGGGGAGACTGGTGGGGACCCAGAGAACCCATTTACATTCACATATCTGGAGGTCAGAGGTCAAGGGACCCCTTTGAAAATGGAAATGCTTTATTTAACCTCCTTCCCTACAATTATGTGTATTATGTGTTCTAGTTTCACATGATATCTGTAGCTTCGCTGAATCTGCTAGAACCTCTGAAAGACAGTACAGGCAGTAAGGATCACGTGTGGGTCTCCGGCGGTTAACCTAATGCTTTGTAATATACTTTATAGGTTTACTCTTCCCTGACACTCCTATGTGTTGGGAAAAGACCATTTTAAATACAGTAAGCTAAACTCATTTTTATTTTTGAACTAATCTGAAGAGAGAATCTAGCTGAAAGTCTCTAGTTTTATTTGTCCAAAAACTTTCTTTAAATGTCTTTATACTTGGTCTTGAAATAGTATTTTAACGTATCTTTCTGCTACCCTGCATACACCCTGCAGTGCTACTAAGTCTGTCTTCAATACAACAGAGGAACTATATTTTACTCAGCTTCTCGCTGCACATTCAGGTGTGCCATGAAACGAGTTTTTCATTCTCTGTTTGGGAGCTGTTTTGCTGTGGGGGCATTTCTGTGGTTCATTTGCCAAGGTGGTTAAAGATGACAGGTTTTATTTCATCACTCAGCTGCCTGTGGCGTTTTCTCTTGAAAGGCTCATCTTACCAAAACCTGAACTTTTACAGGCAATTCGTATGAAAAAAATAAAGGATTTATTTTCCCAGAAATGTGCAGACCACATTAAATTGGGTAAAGTATAGTCCAGGTGAAAGTCTTTTTAATTGTAGGCCCAAAGAGAAACAAAAATGCCAGAATGGCCTTAGTTTTCTCTGTAACAACGAGCATGAAGGGAGTGTCTCTCCTCACTGCCCCGGAGGTCCTGCAGCTTCATTCTTGCAGCAACATGCTTCACCCACCGCTCCTGTTACAGCCAGTCTTGGATTTATGCCCAAACTAACCTGTAGTGAGAGTTAATTTACTGCATGGTATTTTATATCCAGCAGAGCCAGAGACACTGTTGGCAGCTAAACCCTGAGATTAATACTTTCATGAAGGATAAAACTTATTATTCTACATAGAAATATGTCATAAATGTTCACACTAAATGGCAGGGCAGTGAAAACTTTTCTATATTTTGGGTCAATACAGTTCAAATTAAACGCTGTTTTTTTATTCTTTCTGTCTTTTTGTTTATTGTTTAGCACAACAAAAACATGCTGCATTTTTACTAAATTATAAAGCTCTTAAAGTTTGTTTTAAGTTTGAGCAGCCATGGCTCAGATGGTAGAGCAGGTTGACCACCACTGGGAAGGTTGGTGGTTCGATCCCCGACTGCTCCCTTGTACTAATGCAGAGGGTTGTGTCAGAAAGGGCATCCGGTGTAAAACACATGCCAAAACCCAAACATGCAAATCAATGATGATTCGCTGTGGCAACCCCTGAGGAGAGCAGCCAAAAGGAGAAAATAAAGCTCTTAAAGTTTATCTAAAAAAGAAAAGGAATTGTCAGCACTGGTATTTACAAGGTATTTTTTGACAATAAGAAAAATCTAAAATATTGGCGGCAGGGCTAGTTAATCACAAAGTATTTAATGCTCTTATCAACATGAGAATGGACAAATATGCTGCATTATGCAAATGTATGTATATATTTATTATCAGAAATCAATTAACAACACAAAACAATGACAGATACTGTCCAGAAACCCTCACAGTTTCTACATTTAGCATAAACATATGCTTTAATCAATGGATTCTTTAGGTTTTCTAATCTCATATAATACCAGCATTCAGTCTACCTTTAAACCTGAGCCGCTACAACCTAAAAATCACAAGTTGGGTTAATGTGTTAATGAAGTTGGGTGTTAAAATGAATTAAAGTGTTATTATCACGTTAACTTTGACAGCTCTACTCAATGGATGTTTTAAGTTAAAAGCAGAGAGACAGTTGATTTGACTATTTCAGCTTTCAGATTGTGCCTCCATTAGAGTCCCAGAATTCAGCTTATCAAACTGAGATTTCAGAAATCATACCAGGAAACTGTGGTTATGTTAAATCTTGTCCTCATCAGTTTGTTGACCTCGTGTCACGGTCCTCTGTGCAGCAGGACGGTCGAGCGTTGAGGTTTTTCCTTGGTTGGTGTCGAGGCTCACAGTGACGCTGAAGGAATGTCAGATGAGTCTGAGAAGAACTTGTCGGTTTTCTTCCTGACAAAGAAACCTCTCAGTCGGTTTGATTCTCAGCCAAATACCAGCAGACACCAGGGCCACCCTTAATGAATATAAACACTTTCCTTTCCCTGACACAGCGATCAGCAGTGAAGGTACTTTATCACACCTCATGCTGTTTTGGTGCCAGTTTATGGAAGATGACTGTACTGTATGTTTTGGTTAGAGTCTTCATGGCTGAACCTAAATTTCCCTGTTATAGTTTTGGCAGCAATATTTGAGTGTGTAGTGTCAAGGGCTCGTCCGGGATTCGAACCCGGGACCTCTCACACCCGAAGTGAGAATCATACCCCTAGACCAACGAGCCATTCACATGTCAACGAGGTCAATGACGACTCTCACACATCTGTCAGTAAATCTTAGTAGGTGAATATTTCTATACAAGGAGAGATAGATAGTAATAGCAGTAGCAAATATTAAGTAAAAAGAGGCTTAAATGATAAAGTTAAATAAACCAAGAGTTAAATATAAACTATAATAATAACTATACCAATAAAAATTAAATAAAAGACAGCAGATAGTAACAGTAATATTTAAAAAAATGTAATTAATAAATTAACAAATAAATAAGTAAATATTAATAAAAAATAAGTAATAAATAAATAAGTAAATAAAATAAACATGCAATAAAAAAAGCTAGCTATAATAATATTAATCAGTAGTCAAATATTATTAAAAAAACAAGTAATGACAAAATAAAAATGAAATTAAAGACAGAGCAATACTGATATTAAAAATCTGAATAAAGTGTTATTTATTAAAAAATAAATGATGAATTAATAAAGTAAGTAGTAGATAAATAATATGTTTGTTTTGTGTAACGTTTCTTTTTCTGTCAGTAAATCTAAATAGTTATTATTTGCAGGTCTGAATTTAATGAACTCAGTAGCTGTTTTTCCACATTTACTGCCGATGACTGCCGAATATCCAGACCAGGTCTGACAACTTTCCGTAGTGTTCTGCCTCCTGCTGTGAACTGGACTGGACTGATGTGGTCTGTTGTGGTCTTCGTACAGACTGTATTAAGTGTTTTGGATGGTGTGTTTTTCCCAGCAGGCGTCTCTCCTCTCAGGGCTGCTTGTGTTCATGCTGTGTGTCGTCTCGTCTCTCTGCCAGGATGAATACTCTGGATACCACTCAGGTCAGAGTCGCCACACGCTGCTGTCATCAGGAAACATTACTTTTATTTTTATTCATTTATTTTTAATGAATTATTAACAGCTTATCAAGTGACTGCTTATTCCTGCTTCACAGAGCAACAAAAGGAAACACTTAAGTATGAAATTAAGTTCCATTTGTAGGAAACAGATGTATTAAATATTAAAGAGCTCATTAGATTATGTTTGTGTTAAGGATTATTTAATGCGTTCTTTGTATAGATATCCTTTATGAATGGTCAGTTGGGTGTTGTGTTACTTTAGTCGTTTCCATGTAAATTTTGCAAGTTTTAATAGTATAGTATAGTAGTTTTCAGAAGTAACAAGGGCTTGTCTGGGATTTGAACCCTTGACCTCTCGTTTATTTCTATCATACCAACTAAGGGGATATACTGTAGTTAACGTGTGTCTCTGTCCAGGTGAGGAACACACCTATGAAGGCTCTGTGGTGGACCGCTTCGACAGCTTAGCCTCTCCCCAACCAGGTGAGCACAGAGTGACCTTTACTGGTTGTTCTTACCTGATTATATACGACAGCAACTTGTGTTTCATCTCGCACGAGGAAAGTGAAGCGAAAATTCACTTCAGTCTTGGTGTGAACGCAACGTAATGTTGTCCCTTCGTCTCCTCTGTGACATCAGAGTACCCACCTGAGCCGACTCACAGCTACGATGAGGACCACGGGGCCGAGGACGTGGACTACGACCCCTATGGCCCTGAACCCACTCATGTCACCATGATCACTGAGGATTCCTTCCCCTATGCTACCACTGCTGAGTCCCACTACGCTAAGGAGGACACAGAGACCATGCAGGTACCACTGCTGAGGGTTGGAGGTCTTCATTACACCACAAGGTCCATTTAGCAGCTGTTCTGGAGCTCTCAGTCAAACCACATGACCTTCATTAGCAGACAATGTTTTCCTGTTTTACAAGGATTTAAAAATTAACTTTTTTTTGACTCACTTGAACAATGTAGGCCCATGTAGGCCTCAACTTTATCTTCATTTTTTGTTGTTTCCCTGACAACTCACATTGTGTATTTTCATGCTCCTTGTTTGTTTGATGTATAATGTTACTGTTTCAGGTCCCATATGAGTATCCTCCATCAGGACCAGACACCGACTCCTCGGAGGAGTCTGGGGGTGATGCCGCTCTCGGGGAGGAAGGGCCCACAGAGTGCGACTGTGAACCCGGACAGCCGGGATTCGCTGGCTTCGCGGGACCAAAGGTACCGACTCATTTCATCACATCGTAGTCGCTTTACTCTCAGCACACTCTGCTGGTTGGCGTATTATAATATCACTGCTGGCCATCAAAAACTGAAGCGCATAGACTGAATTTGCACTTGAAATAAATGGGAGAAAGACTGTCAGAGACTCGTATTACAAATATAAATTAGTTTAGTTTAGTTTAGACAAGTTAATGTCAGCCTGATAGAGAGCATCCTGGTGTTAGAAGAAACCAGAAGAACATTTTCTATGTATTGCTGGTTTTCTGATGATTGTGATGCATGTTTAGTATTCTTATTTGATTATTATATTTATTGTTATGTTAAGGTTATTTTATTGTCTCCTATGGGAGGAAACTGTCTTGGAAAAAGGGAAATTGATGCATAAAGGTCAGAGTCTAGAAGCAAAGAGACGAAACTCTGGTGCTTCTTTGACAGCAGCCACAAGATGGCGCTGTGGTAGCAACTGAAAAAAACTAATTTTAATCTAACAATGTAAACAATCAATCTCTTTCCATGGATGTATACAGAGACATCTGTGAATCAGAGGATTTTTTTTAGGTGAATCACCGTAGTAGTGTTAGTAGCATGACATCAACAGATTGGAGTTGTAGCTATTTACTAACATGCAGGCCAAAAGCCCACAGGACACCACCTCCTCTACATCCATAGTCTGTGCTCTGTTGGACTCCATTTTGGATCCTTGACATTAAAAATCTGTGTGATGGATTTTTATAACTTCCATTTATGTCCATCACTAAATTGATGTTCCTCTGGGGAGCAGCTGGGCAGAAAGTTTAATACATAAATAGATAAACAGTTATAATAGTATGAATATTTATAATGTTATTGGTCAGCACAGGACATTTTAGTTGAGACATTAAATAAGACAACAGAAGAGAAATAATTTAGTTTTACTTTTGTATGGCTCTTTGTAGGTGGTCGTTTTACTGGCATCTGGTAGTCACTTTCAGTCCAAAATGGCGGACGTATAACTCTGCTGCTGGGCGCTAATGTTGCAACTAACTTTCCCTTCTCAGCGATAATAGATTAGTAATTGATTATCTGCATGTACATGCAAGGAATGCATATCTTTGTTATCTTTTTTTTTGTTTTTGTTATTGTTTATTTTTCTCTTCCTGTCAGGGATCCAGAGGTCTGCAGGGTAAAACTGGTGAACCAGGAGCTCAAGGCAGAGAGGTGAGAGACTAAAACTATTTATGCATATTATATCATGACATCTTGAATAACAGAGGAATCAAATTACAGCTGCATGTCCAGGTGTCACTGTGGCTTTTATTCATGTCTATGTGTTTATTTTTAGGGTTATAAAGGAACTAAAGGGGTTCGGGGACGAGGAGGAGACACCGGACCAGTGGTCAGTAAATGACGTTACTGCAACACTGATGCTTGATGATTTATATCCTATCAGATATCAGATAGACGCACCTCTGCTGACTCTGTGGCGACAGCTTTGTTTTAGTAAACACTAACTGAAAGTAAAAGTGAAAATGGAGGCGTAAACTGAAGGACAGTGAAAATGAAACTAAAGCTGCAGAGACTCTAAAGAAGGATGTTAAAGCCAAACAAAGGAGCAAAAGTAAAAGTAAAAACAGAGAAGCAGCAGATTAAAAACATATCCACAGTTTATTCTTTGATACTCAGTAAGATGCCACAACAGTTATTTTATTTAAAGAAAATTAAAAAAAAAAAAATAAAACACTGGTGTCCACTTCTGAAACCACAATGTGAAATAAAAATACATCTAGTTGACATGAATTTTCTGCAGATACATTTTGTGTTTTTATACAGATTTTAACTGAATATGTGGAATAATTTGAAGCGCTCCAGATTAAGGACCAATCTCAGGTTATGTCAAACCCTACGCTAATAATCTCGCCATTTTACATGACCCCAATTTTAAATTTGACAAACAAATAAATGCTGTTAGTGCGTCATCTTTTTAACATCTTAGATTTTTAAGCAGGTCTTTATCTCTGAGTCGTTCAGACGACTTCAGCTGGGGAAAAATGCAACCACACGTCTGCTGACATAACCTGTTATGTCATTGCACTGGTTACCAGTGAAACTTAGAACTGACTATAAGATTAAACTTTTTGCTTTTGAAGATTTGAACGGGTGAGCTCCAGCGTATCTCAGTGACCTTTTACATCCACGCTGTCCTCTGACAGCACTGAGGTCATCGGATAAGCTGATGCTCAGATAGTCGCTCGAGGTGTAAAGGTGACCGAGTCTTTTCCGTGGCCTGGCCCAAGTTGTGGAAATGCCTCTGTTGTTTAAAAACACTATACAACCTTGTGTACGTTACTCGCGGTGCCTCTGAGTTATGAACTTAGAAATTAATATTTTATTGTTCCAGTTTGTTTATTTGTTTAGTTTTGACCTCTCTTCTTGCAGGGCGACGTCGGACCTGAAGGGGATGACGGAGCTTCTGGTTTCTCTGGAGCCATGGTGAGTTTAAAACTAGCGAAAGTCTGCTGATTACTCTGAATATAAGAAAATAACATAGGCATCTAGTTTTATCATATGATAATTAAAACAGGACATGAAAACAAGATCATTACAAAATTTAAATTCTTCTACATTAAATTAACCTGTCAGGACTTATGATATAAGATAATAAATAAACAAGTTCTGAGTGAATTAATTTTAAACTTATTAAGTGAATCTTTTGATTTCAACAGGGAGAACCTGGACTTCTAGGAGACCTAGGCGAGCGTGGAGAGCTGGGTCTGAAGGTAAACACAGTCTCTCAGGGATGGGAATTAAGAACTGCTTCCATATTGTTGGATCCATCAGACTTGTATACTGCAGACTTGTCACTGCCATGTTTTTTCTGACAGCTGCACAGTACAAAAACTCCTGCATCATGATGTCAAACTCTGAATTAGTAAAACTTCTTTTTTTGTGTATGAAAATGTTTTTTTTTCTCTATCACAGTTTATAACTTTGCTTTTTAAATATTCCTGTCATGAATATTTTGTAAACAATTAGATTTGTTAAAATAATGAGCAGTGAAAATGATAAATCTGTGATGCCATTTATTATCTTACATATATTATATTACATTGTATATTACCAGTTGCAGCATTTGCAATATTAAAATGTGACTTGTCTTCCTGTCGTCAGGGGGACGTCGGTATGGAGGGACCCCGCGGAGGAGTCGGAGGTCCTGGTGAGACTGTAAGGAAAACAACCTCAACCTCCCTGTGGTGGAAACATTTATCAAATCTCAACTGTAAAATAAATATTATTAAGCTTTCAAACACAATATTGATACTGTGAGCGTGATGTCCGACGAATGGGAAAAGTTGATTAAAATGTTTTCAGCCTTAATTTACAGTTTTTCCTCAATCGCTCTGGCTCATTGTTGGAAACAGTATCATTTGCCAGGAAATGGCTAAGCCTGCCTAGATGCCTCAGCAACTTCGATCCTGGAGCTTCCCATGTCCAGTCTTACGGAGGAGTTTAAGACCAGCAAAGTCAGACAGGAGATGATGTTGACAGATTCCCAGGACTGATGTGTAGCTAAAACTGCCTCCACCCTGGCAACCGGGAGGAAGCGGACTCCAGCTGCAGCTACACATAAGGCCAAATCTGCTCTTAAACACCAGCATCTTTGGCCTTGTGCACAAAGGGAGAGGAGGCCTTGGACTCGGGGAGAGTGAACCATCCTGGCTCAGCCGTCTCGTGGACGGAGAAGAAGTCTCGTGGTCGAGGAGGTGCGCCGGCAAGAGCAAGCTACGAGGTGCGCAAAGGCTGTATCCCAAGGAAAGCAGGAACAGTGGATGCGTTGGGAAGATGTTGAGAAACGAAAGATCTCTTGGAAGGAGTTGTGGGACATGGAAGCTTTTCGAACCTGCTTCATCATACGAGCCACATAAAATCCTACCATCTCCTCAAATCTCAGCCGGTGGTATGGAGAAGATCCCACATGACCCCTCTGTCCATCTCCAGCTAACCTGAAACACATCTTGGTTGGCTGCAAGACAAGCCTGACACAAGGCCAATACACCTGGCGGCACAATCAAGTGCTGAAGTGTCTGGCAGCTACACTGGAGAGTACATGGAGGGTAGTCAATGCCCTTCCCCCGCTGTCCTCCCATCCTACTTCCTCAGGACACTTTGTCTGCGAAGGAAAGGAGCCATCTTAGACCCGCACACTAAAATCAGAGGCCGGGCAGCTGGGTGCAGCACAAGACTGGAGGCTCCTTGCTGGCCTTGAGCAGAGACTCTGCTTCCCAACGGAAATCGCCTCAACAACCCTCAGAGCTGCCATTGTGCTCTGCTCCCCATCATTACGAAGCATTTACATCATCAAGCTCACAGTGCCCTGGGAGGATGCTGTGGGTGAGGCCTATGGGGCTCAGGTACACAGAGCTGGCAGCTGATGCTGAACAATGGGGTTGGAAAGCCACAGTTCCCTTAGTTGAAGTTGGCTGCAGAGGATCTGTGGGCTAGTCAGCCACTAGGCTCCTCAAGGACATGGAGATCTGAGGCCAGCCCCGGTGTCAAGCCATCAAAACCCTGTCTGGAGCTGCTGAAAGGGCCAGTCAGTGGATCTGGATCAAGAGGAGAGTAAACACCTGGGTCCCTAAATAACAGCAGGCTGGCGTTGGGGGACTGGGTGGTAGAAGGAGCTAAGGTGTCGTGGGCCTCATCAGTGAAACACCAGAGATGGAGGGTGCCCACCTGACGATCCCAATGAAATCATTGGCTCCTTCGGCCACCCGGCCTCGAATGCTATTACCTTCTTCATAACAACTTCTAGACGTATAAACAACGGTTTTACCACCCAGTCTTGATCTGACAAGGTATGGGGTTGGGTGCAGGCTCGGCTCAGGGAGGAGGACGCCCCTGCTATGCAGTCCCCTGCACTCTTACATCCTGCGTTCTTAAAGCTCTAAACTATATGATGGGACATCACAACTCTATTGCATGTTTGCAAAATGTAGTAAGAACAAACAAACTACCGGCACTCAAAGATAAAGTGTCCTTTTTTAGTTTATTCTGAGCAAACAAACGAATGTGTCAGCTTCTGTATAAGCCATCATCAGCGTGATCACTGAAGACACTGTCAGTTTTTAATACTCAGGCTGAAATGTTATTAAATGACCATGACAGTAAGACAGAAATTACATCTGCTGGTGACGTACAGCTCGGTGGTGCTATGAGGAGCTCTTGGCTCTCAGAGGATAAAAGGTTGGAGCGCCCTGGTTTAGCATGATCTCATTTGTTAGAGTTAGTTTAGCCACAATAGGAGAAGATACCCTGGGGATGTTGAAGTGGCTTTGCGGTACAGGCCTCAGGTGGTCTCCAGCTGTTGAGCCAGTATTTGTTCATCCACATGGTTGGAAATCACCCAGAGTCTCGGCTCCTGCACCTGGCTGTTTGTAACCACGAGCAGCTGTCATGGTGGTCCAGTGACAGATGTTGGTGGTGAATTTGGGGGTTTACCGGTCGCTGCTGTCACTGGCTGTTATGTAAATAACATGTGGCATTAACTGCATTTTTTCAATTATACTTTCCAAACTCTTCACACCAACAATTTATTTCTCACTTACAGATCAAAAATCTACAAAAGTTTAAATATTTATTTAAATGTTTATTTCAAAATAGATCAACTCAAACTTCATTAGGCAGCATTCTGCAACACCATAAACACAACATTATATTTCTGATGTTTCTTTGCTTCAATATGCTTTTTATTTCATGCCAGACAGCTTTAATATAGATGGTATATATTCATTATTGTTCTAGTTTAATTCTAAACTATAAAGTCCATGTTGCACCAACACATAAACCCCAAATTTATTATTTTATTTTCCCTAATTTATTTGTTTTGTTTCAGGGCCCTCATGGTGACGCTGGACCCCCAGGACCCAAGGGAGGTAGAGGTATCAAGGTATTTGTATTTTTTAAACTATCTCAGCATTTAAAAATTGTGATTGAAATATATTTAATAATATTTTGAAGATTTTCAGGTTTGAAACACTGAAGACTAAATGTATTACTGTCACCTGCTCTTTATGTGCAGTATTTTAGTTTGAAATGTTTTACCAGTTGTTCTCTTAACATTTATACCTCAAATATGGCATAATAATTTACAAGAAAATTAAAGCCAACAAGCTCAAACGATCACGTTGTGGGGCTGAATTTAATAATCTTTTATCTGTCAGTTGAGTTTGATTTTTTAAACTCTTTTTCTAATGTAATTATCCACTTGTCTTATTGATTTTAAGAATCCTCATACATGTTTACTGTTCATAAAACAGCTGATTTCGATTCAGATTTTAGGTTTTTGTTTATGTTTATTTTCATAGTTTGTTTTGAACTCTCCTCTTGTGTTTCCTGTTCAGGGGTCTCGTGGTGACGAAGGCAAACAGGGTCCTCACGGACGCGACGGACTGAAGGTACGGAAACCGAACATGAAAGGATTGGCACAGAAAATCTGAAATACTTCCTCTCTATGGAGGATAGAAGCTGCCAAAATCAAAAATAAGTAAACAAATGACTCAATAAATCAATTATTGTGCCATTAAACGTTCCAAAAATAACAGTAAAAATAAATGAAGACATTAATCAATTAATAACATTTGACATCAATTGAATTTTTTTGCTTCTTTATTTATTTACCCTTTGTGTCATTTCCCCATTTATGTATTTTCCCTTTTATTTATTTTTGCATTTATTTGAAGTAATCTCTAAAATCATTTACATATTTTTAAATGTATTTATTTAAATGTATTATTATTAAGTATTTCAAAATGTATTTCTGCATTTTAAAATTTTATTATATTTATTTTCCTGCTTAATTTTCCATGATATTTATTTATTTATTTTCGGATTTATTTTAAACAATTTCTAAATTTAGTTATGCATTTAAAATTTATTTGTTTATTTTCCCTTTGCATTTTATGTAATTTTCCTTTAAATGAATTAAGTCATTTTTAGATTTATTTTTGCATTTATGTTAAATTATTTCTAAATCTATTTATACACTTTTTAAACGTATTTATTTATTTCCCCTTTGCATTTTCCATCTTATTTATTTACTTTCCCATATAATTTTTTCTTACATTTATGTATTTATTTTTGCATTTATTTTAAAGTATTTCAAAATTAATTTATACATTTTAAAATGTATTTATTTATTTTCCCTTCGCAAAACCTTCCTAATTTATCTCCCCAAACGTATTTATATCTGTATTTTTTCTTTATACATTTCTCCTTCATTATGCAAATGAGGTTGCTGCAATTCAAAGTGTGTCATGGGGGTCAACTTTTTTCCTATTGGTTAATACCAAACTATTGTTTTTAATCCCTTCCTTGTCTCAGTGATGTGTAACTTTGCCACTACATCTTTGCTGCTTTGAATAGAGAATGTTAATATTTGGGGCCTCCATTGTTCGTATTAAAGCCTTGTTGCATTTCCCTTATTTGCGAGCAGAAGTCGCTAGAGGTCACAGCTAACTTTGAGTATATTTTACCGTCCTGTCTCCTCCCACAGGGTCAGGTCGGAGCTCCTGGGTTTCCAGGTGACGTTGGCGACATCGGATACACTGTAAGAAAGATCCTCAGTACTCATCTGCACTCAATGAGATCATCTGAATTTCGACTCTGTGTTGGATGGTTCACATTTGATTTGATTTTCTGCTCACTTCTTCCCCATAAGTCGTTCCTGTTTCTTATTAAATGTGCTGTTATAGATATTCAGTGTCCTGAGGGGACGAATCTCTCTGATTTAGGTGACCTCCACAGCTTTCTTCTAGCGCCACCATCACATCAAAATGTTCTACATGTACACAGTAAATATAAAAATTAGGGCTGTCAGTCGATTAAAATATTTAACTGTGATTTATCGCACATTTTTTATCTGTTCAAAATGTACCTTAAAGGGAGATTTGTCAAGTATTTAATACTCATAAACATGGGAGTGAGCAAATATGCTGCTTTATGCAAATTTCTGTATATATTTATTATTGGAAATAAATTAACAAGAGAAAACAATGATAAATACCCATATAATCCATTTCATGTGGAGGTCAGAGGTCAAGGGCCCCCTTTGAAAATGGACATGACAAGTTTGGAGTGTTATTTAACCTCCTTCACCACCAGCTAGTATGACATGGTTGGTACTAACGGATTATTGAGGTTTTCTAGTTTCATATGATACCAGTATCTTCACTCTGGCTTTAAAACCAAGCTGCTAAAACCTAAAAATCTCAGGTTGTGTTAATGCATTAAAGAAATTGCATTAACATTTGAATGAATTTGTGTTAACGTTCTATTGCGTTAACTTTGACAGCTCTAATAATAAGATATTTTTTATTTACCACTTATCGAAACAAAGTTACAAAGTGCTTCACATAGCAAAGAACACATAAAACATAACAACACATATGAACCATAAAAGTATAAAAGTACTAAATGAACCATATAAAACCTTCAAATGTGCAGAACTCATGAGGAGAATAAAATTTAGAGTCAGATTAAAATCAGGGAAAGCGGTGCAATAAAAGTATGTTTTAGTCTTAGATTAAGCCAAGCCACTGACTCAGCCTGCCGGATTTCCTCGAGTCCATTTTTGTTTGCTCAAACTGAATTATTCTTTGTGTAGTAATAATTTCACAAGATCATAATAATATTACAGGCTTCAGTAAATTCCTCCTTTCATACTGTATGTTTTTACTGAGAACAAAGCTTTTACGTTCTGTTGTTTTCTTTATTTTCATTCTCAGTAAAATCACATTATCCATTACAGTTGTGCATAATGTAAAGAATATCATAAATATAAATACATAATAAATTAAATAGTAAAATAAGATAAGGTAGAAAATAATTAAAAACAAAACACTAAGATTCATCACAAATAAAATAAGTGTTTCCGTTCAGTTTAATCAAATTGTTGGGATTGATTAATTGATTTCTGCTTTATTGTTTTCATTATTTCCTGTCAGCGAGCATGTGACTGTTAACTTTCATCAAACTGAAGCCCAATGGGGAGAAAAGATTCAGCCAGTGTGACTTTAGTTATCATTTATTTATTGATTTTAATGAGCTGCTTCTCAAGAGTTTTACTCTGACAGATCAGTCCTGAATTAAATATCTCAGTAATTTTTCACTTCATCATCATTTATGCCTCATTCGCAGATTTGTGATAAAGTATTTGTTAATGTTTGTTGTCTTCAGGGGTATCCTGGACAGCCGGGATCCATCGGACCCAGTGGACCAAAGGTACGAACGCACACTTTAATTTATTACTAGAGTTTATTATTAAATATTACCACATTACTCTAGTTTACTATTAAATATGACTATATCACTAGAGTTTATCATTAAATATTACTATATTACTATATTGTATTATTAAATGTTACTATAGTTTATTATTAAATATTTCTATACTGTATTATTAAATATAAGTATAGTGTATTATTAAATAGTACTTTGTTACAAGCAAGATTGTTCTCAGTTTACACACTGAACTGTGTGACTGTATGTGTGACTATCTGTATGTGTATGTGTGACTATGTGGGGAGTGTTTGTATGACAAAGATCTGTTTTTGTTTCTGTGGAGAGCTTTAGTTTCATAATGAGGATTCACTGTGTGATTCCAGACAGGAAACATCTGAAAGTCTGTGCTGTCAGTGAGTCTGTCCAACATGTCTCAAACACTACCAGATAACTTCTTATTAAATGTGCTGTTTTAGATATTCAGTGTCCTGAGGGGATGAATCTCTCTGATTTAGGTGACCTCCACCATCACATCAAAATGTTTAAAATATTTAATTGTGATTAATCGAACATTTTTTTATTTAATACTCTTATCAACATATAGAGCAAATATGCTGCTTTATGCAAATGTATGTATATATTTATCATTGGAAATCAATTAATGACACAAAACAATGGCAGCTATTGTCCAGAAACCCTCATAGGTACTACATTTAGCATAAAAAATATGCTCAAATCATAACATGGCAAACTGCAGCCCAACAGCTGTCAGTGTGTCAGTGAGCTGACTTGACTATGACTTGTCCCAAATTTCAAACAATATTTGTTTGACAGTGATTTCAATATTTTAGTTACAAAATCAATGCTTGAGAAATTGTATTTTTTCTTTATAACATTTTTTACTGTTATTATATTGAACGTACATGCTTGACTTTTATTATTTGTTATCTTATTTACATTGTAATTGATCTTATTTGTTATTATCTACGTTTTACTTGATCATATTTCATTATTATAAAAAAAACAACTGCTGATTTAGTTGTTTTTTATTGATTTTATACTGTACACAATGTTAGAATGTGATGATGCACAGGTTAAATGTCATGGCCAAAGGATCCATTGTGTGCACATAACCTCCTGTCGTGGATATCAGTAGTATTTTATAGCCAGACTTTGGGTATCCAAGTGGCCAAATGGAGAGTCCGTCTGGTCCTATCCTGACTAAAACCTTTGTAGTATATATGAGCTTTGTGTTATTTATATCTGCTTTGGCTCAGTTGTAGTCAAGGAGTTGCTGAATTAATTTAGTGGCATCTCTGCATGGCATCATTGGTGTTATCTACTGTCTAATCTAGAAAACATTTTAGGCCAGGTTAAAGATGTAAAGTTTTCCTTAAGTTCATCACAGTTTACGCAGCTATAGTAACAGCCACAATGTTACTGACACTGGGGGTGAATCCTCGGAGGTCTTACCTATCGATATAGACTCAGATCATGAATATAGACCAGGTAGTTGTGGAGCTGTTCCTCATTTATTTTGGGTGTGTCTGTCTAGGTGAACTACACCTTCTAGCACCAACTTACGAGGTTAAAACTGAATAAAAAGGAAAAAAGTCTTGTGTCATGTTGTGGTGAAAGAAATGTAAAAATTATGTGAGAACATGTGAAACATAATGTGAGAAATCATGGTTTATAACACGTGATTAACCAGCGTTGAACAAGTCAGCAGCCAAAAGGTCACAGGTTTGACCTCTGCTGATGTGCTTTTGAGCAAAGCACTGAACCACAGCCTGCTGCTCACTGGGACTGACACCTTACCAAAGAGACGTTCATTAAAGTGTGCCATTAGTATACTTTTAAACTTAAAATAAGCGTGTATACTTTCAGTTTACTTGTTATGTACTAAAATTATACTTAAGTAGACTTGGCTTATACTGAAACGTTTAAATTATATTCAGCTAAGTACTATAAGTTCACTTAAAAAAACTTACAAATATACCAAAACTATTAAACTGGTAGTTTACTGAGAGTATATTTGTGTAAGTGTACTTTCCTGAACTAAAAAGTGGGCTACAAGTATACAACTACAGTATACCTGTAAGTTTAGCTCATATTAATGTTGCATTACAAAATACAACTTGGATGTAAACTACCTGTGTACTCAAAGTTTACTACTCTTACAATGAAAGTATATTTAAAAGTATACTTTTATAAACTAAAAAGTGGGCCAATTTAGTCCCAAGAAGTACTGAAGTAGGTACTACTACTAGAGTAGTACAACTAGAACACTGATATTAGTATACAGTATGTATTCCATAAAGTATACTTGAGATTATACCTGAACTGTACTTAAGTTTATTTCATAAAAGAAATTGCTTTCCCAGGGGGAAGAAAAAAATTCTGTTGTTTCATTTCTGGATGTTGTGTATTTTTAAAATGAGTTTTCCAGAAGGTTTAAAAGAGTTTCATTATCTCATACAATACAGAACTGCCCCGGGAAGTTTCACTTCACATCAGAAAAATACCAAAGTTGCTGTGAGGATTTTTCTAGTTTTACTTTTTCATTGAGATGGTATGACTTTAGTCCAGAGTCAGATGATGCAATCAGAGTAAAGTAGAAAGCGGAAGTGAGTAAATGCTAATAGATGTCATGTGGGCACCAATGACACACACATTTCCAGAGTATTCTCTGTTGCTTTGAGCTTCGTGGGAATCAAGACAGTTAACTGGCATTTTCAGCTTGTTGTGTTTTCCCTCATCACCACCAAAAACACATAAAAAAAAAAAAAAAACACTAAAAACACCTTGGATTAAGTTTAAAGTCCAAATTGAAACCAAAACTGCCACCACAGTGGCCTGAAGGTTTTAAGGCTAAAGTAAACAACACGTCAGTGTAAGCTACAGTCAAAATAAATACTGGTCCACACCCAGTTCTCTGGCACAGATCTAAAATGAACAGATGCAATTCCCTATTGAGACGCACTCACCTTCTGTAGTACTGAGGAAATGTGGTTCTGAGGATCAAGTTGTACCAACTCTCTTAACTGATAACTGACTCTCGTTAACTGATTATTAATCGTTAACCAACGCCACATGCAGCGGTGCACCAGCTGCAGTATATGGCCACAACAGACAACTGAGACCCCAGTTCACAGTCAGGAGAGTTACTGTAGCAGCCGCGGTGCTGCGTTCGCTGTCTCCAGTTCACCGTCAGGAGAGTTACTGTAGCAGCCGCGGTGCTGCGTTCGCTGTCTCCAGTTCACCGTCAGGAGAGTTACTGTAGCAGCCGCGGTGCTGCGTTCACTGTCTCCAGTTCACCGTCAGGAGAGTTACTGTAGCAGCCGCGGTGCTGCGTTCACTGTCTCCAGTTCACAGTCAGGAGAGTTACTGTAGCAGCCGTGGTGCTGCGTTCACTGTCTCCAGTTTACAGTCAGGAGAGTTACTGTAGCAGCCGTGGTGCTGCGTTCACTTTCTCCAGTTCACAGTCAGGAGAGTTACTGTAGCAGCCGTGGTGCTGCGTTCACTGTCTCCAGTTCACTGTCAGGAGAGTTACTGTAGCAGCCGCGGTGCTGCGTTCACTGTCTCCAGTTCACAGTCAGGAGAGTTACTGTAGCAGCCGCGGTGCTGCGTTCACTGTCTCCAGTTCACAGTCAGGAGAGTTACTGTAGCAGCCGCGGTGCTGCGTTCACTGTCTCCAGTTCACCGTCAGGAGAGTTACTGTAGCAGCCGCGGTGCTGCGTTCACTGTCTCCAGTTCACCGTCAGGAGAGTTACTGTAGCAGCCGCGGTGCTGCATTCACTGTCTCCAGTTCACCGTCAGGAGAGTTACTGTAGCAGCCGCGGTGCTGCATTCACTGTCTCCAGTTCACCGTCAGGAGAGTTACTGTGCTGTGATTAGCATAAGGTCAAGGGACCCATTTGCCATGACAGTTTTTCCCTCACAAAATTTAGCCTTTGTTAGTTTGGAGCGTTTTTTAACCTCCTTCATGACAAGCTAGTATTGACCAGTCACGTTGGAGTAGGCTTTGGTTGAATGCAGGTAAACGGTCCGTGTGGAGAACAGAAGAGGAGGAGCTTATTGGCTGAAATGTAATCTGGGAACCCACCAACTATCGTCTGATAGACATTTACTTTCTTATTGGTTTAAAATTAGCTTGTAATCTGGTTACAGTGAAACAATCTGGTCGTACATATGGTCTCTCAAGTCCAACTCCAGTCTCACGTCTCAAATTGCTAATCGGACTGTAAATAATGAGCAGCGCACGGAAAAAGGAAGTCTTGATCCGGATATCCACAGGCTACACCGGATCCCCAGAAGTGACCCTTAACCCCAGAGGATTAGCGTTGTCACACCGATAGCTGATGACTGTCATTTTGAGACAAACTTGAAAACCCAGGAAATTCCTGTCAAATGAAGCTACGTCTTTGGTCTGATTAGATCTGGTTGTTTTCCAGGATAAACCAAAACACAAGAGTCAATGTTACAGCGATATCAGTATATCCTGCACAGTGTTTTCTCTCTGCTCAGGTTCTCTCCACTCCTTTTCCCCCTCAGGGCACTAAAGGTCACGGCGGCCTGCCAGGCAGTGACGGTGACCCCGGAGAAGATGTGAGTTGATTAGACGTAGAGTTAAAAACTGTCTGCCATCTTCACTTCCCTTCCTGCTACAAACCTCTATTCATCCCTGCTATTTGTGCTCCTTAGGGTCCTATAGGAGTCCCGGGTGTGATGGGAGAGCCTGGACTGTTTGGAGCTAAGGTAACGAACCTAAAATTACTGTTTTTGTCAATGGAGTCTGGTGGCTTTGAAGAGAGTATGGATAACAGCTTCAGTTCTCCATCAGAAAGAGCTGATTAGTTATCAGACACTGCACAACATTGCCAGCGTATTATGTCCGTCAAAATGCCCAGACCTCACCTGATGTTTTCTCTTTTGCTGCACAAGTTTGCCCTCCAGGGTTCCCTCGGGTCTTAAAAGGTCAATTAAAAATGTCTAAAATACAACAATCTGAATTTTAGTCCCCAAAAAGTCTTAAAATGTCACAAAATGTCTTAAATCCAGTTTTGGCAGGTCTTAAAAAGTCATTTAGGTTACTCTCACTTCAAAAGAAATGCAGTATTTTGCTTTTAAATGTTAATTTTTTTTGAGCATGTCATGACAAAACTAGAAAAGCACTCGGAGAGCGCAGACCTTCACCAAGCACCATAGTTTCCCCCCTGGCGGTTTCTTCTGGATCTATCTCCTCAAGTATTAAAGCTAGATCAAATTCTTTGACATCCTTCAGATGTGGAATTGTCTCAGCTACATGATGCCGCTTGTTAGAAATCTCTACCTCTAATATTAAATGCACAGTAGGCCAAAATGTAAGAGTACCCCCATTTTTTATATAAATTGCTATACAATCCGCCATCTGGATCAGATCTGGATCAGCCTTTGGGATTTGATAGAAGTACACATTGTAAATCCCTGAGTCAAATTTCATGAGCTTTGGGCAACAATTACCAGAGATATTGAGAAACATTTTTTTGGGTCCCATTCACCCCAATGTTAACGAAAATTTCAAAGTGATCCAGAATCCAGGATTTCTTCTGGATCACCCCCAAAATTAAATCAGTTCTTCCTTTTCACATTTTCGACACACCCTGAATTGAAATTGAAATTTCATCAAAATATCCAGACACTGTTTGGAACTCCATCTACACTAAAAGCTGAGGAGCTCTGGACTTAACACTCAGTAACGAAGCATCAGCCATATAGCAGCAATGATAATACTGGTGTTCTGGTTTTCTTTCATATCTTTAGTACTTTCTTGCAAGTATGGACATGAAGTAGGTCTTAAATTGCATCCATATTGTCTTCAAAAGGTCTTTAAAGTCTTAAATCTGACTTGTTGAAACCTGCGGATATCCTGGCTCTTCTGCGTAGTCGATTGAGTTTGACCATTTAAATAAACATACATCTAATTGTTTAACAATTATTTATTGGGGACCCCATAAAGGCGAGAACATTTTCCAATGACACCCTCATAATAGTAGCAGGGATTAAGCGTAATTCTTACTACCACTTGTCCTCTAAAATAACATTGGTACTATTTGTATTCTAAAATGTTCAACCTAAATACTTCACACCTGTTTAATAGTGATAAACATAAACACATTTCAATGTGAATCATGTTAAACCCACGTTGTTTTGCCTTGGGGTGCTTTGTAATCAGATGTCACTTGACCGGCTTCATGGCTTCGTTCACTAGCATCTGAAGACACATGATGCATTTTGATCTCCCGTCGCTGTTCTCAATAAAACCAAACTGGATAGAACTCTTGTCATATTTTCTCTTCACAATATGCTTGTTTTGTTGGTGCAAATGGTCCCTACCTGTAGATATGTACTTTTTAATGATACAGCACAATTTTATAATTTATTGCAAATTATTTCACTGCAGGATAAAACTGTAGAACGTGTCCTCTGTGTCATAATGTGTGTTCTCCACCTGCAGGGCAACAAGGGGGATCGTGGTGTGAAAGGCCCTCGAGGCAGAGTGGGCGCCGTGGTGAGTGAACGCTAACGTCACAGGTTTGATTCCTGACTCAGCTGAGCAAGACGCTGATCAGAACCACCTGCTGAGAAAGACAGGAAGTGTGTGGATGAAAGTGGGCTGCAGGTCAGCTAGTGGCTGTAGAAACTGTGCTGTAAGGAGACTGTAACAGGTTTGATCCCAACAACATCCTGTTTTCTCCC
This sequence comes from Pterois miles, assembly GCA_947000775.1. NCBI lineage: Eukaryota > Metazoa > Chordata > Actinopteri > Perciformes > Scorpaenidae > Pterois > Pterois miles. The sequence goes on along the minus strand of CAMQGK010000568.1, from coordinate 5,100,170 downwards.
GTGTGATGCAGCACCACAATTCACATCCTGCATTATTATTATCTTTCTCCATGACACCTTATTGCTATAAGTTTCCTCTAATCTTCTAGTAAAATCTGTCCTTCTGGGTGTCTGATCCAGGTCTACATCTGTTGCAGTCTTTTGTTGCAGCAGGGGTCGAGACCTCTGGTCCGGTTCAGTTTGCGTTCACAAAGGCCAAACTCAACTGGTCCAGAACGCTAAAGAAAACAGTCCAGATCAGTGGGTGGTGGCAATACACCTGAAAGCTGTTTGCCAGCCACCGATACATCCAAAAGAAGAGGAAGCCTGTAAACAAAAAGCGATGTGGTTGGAAATGTTGTTTGATTATTGCTCAGACAACTGATGGGTAACAAACCCCTCGCAAATTCTGTCTGGACTACCAGTCGACTACCATGGAGCACCGTCAGGTTATGTTTATGTTCATGATGGTTGTAATCTGGAGAGCATATCAGCAGACTTTAGAGGTTCGTGCATACGAACGTCTGGCGAGACAGCGGGTACTGAACAGTATAATAATACAGGCCTTCCAAAGAAGACGCTCCGCCATCAGACGATCTGATGACACAAGAAAGCTGGCTCTGATGAGATCCGACCACCACATGTGGATAGAAAGATAACTATTTGGATCACTGAAAATCATGACCCATCCCGACAGTGTGAGACCCGCCCGTCCACCAGAGAATAATAGCATGTCAGTGTCATGTTTTGCCTCACCAAGACATGAATATTAAATGTGTATGAAGGAGTACCACCAGCAGGGGGTAACAAAACCACTCACCCTCACTGGACTGGATATCTCAGCCCCCACTGCTTCAGTTTTGATCTGTCGCTTTTTAATCTGTCTGACCTACAACTTTATTTCTGAAAGTGGAAGATAAAATCTGTGGCCTTCAGTTCGGGGAGGTCCTGACATTTGGATTCAGCCTCAAAAAAAGGGAAGTAAAAATGACCTTGAAGGAGGGAAAGTCAGAAATCCGTCTGGAGGTTCCTCCTGTGATTATGTGACATACTGCACAGAACGAGTTTAAATGTTGTATTTAAGAGCCCTGTCCTAAAAGAAATCCTCATTCAAACTGATGACAGGCACAGTATGGCTGAAATAAAGAGTCCTGAAACAGCAGACATGTACGTAAGCATCACATCGTATAATTATGGTCTGCAGTTCTAGCAAATATCTTGAGAAGATAACCAGAGTTCAGTTCTCAGGAGGCTTTTCAGTGACATAAACAGGAGGAACAACAAGGGAAAGTCCCTGAAAGAAAGAAAGAAAGAAAGAAAGAAAGGGAAAAACAACAGATAGATAACCAGATGTCCCATCTGGAGAACCTCCATAAACATGTTCTGTTCCTCCATCTGTAGAAAATCAGAGCCTGAGAATTTAACATTTATAGAACACAATACTGAGTCATAATAATATAGATAATACTACTTTTACTACGATACTTTATACTATTTGTATACTGTACTACTTTTATTAACAAAGTTACAATGGGCTTTACAGAGAAGAGAAAATCAAATAATGAAGGTAGATGCAAATAAAACAGTGGGACCATCAGAACACAGTTCTAGCAACCTGAATTAAAACATTTAGCTTTGGATTTAACACATTTAATGATCGAATAATAATAATAATAATAATAATAATAATAATGATAATACACTTTATTTGTATAGCACTTTTCATACAGGAAATTTAGCCCAAACCGTTTGACAGTGAGGGAAAATAGACTAGAATGAACATAAACACAGGGATAAAATTACATAATTAATAGAAAATAAAACACACTTGATAATAATAGTAAAAATTAGATGAACTAAAATCATAGCATGCAGGACATAAGATGTGAAATAAAACCCACTGAATAATAACAATAAAGTTGGAAATGTTAAAAATCAGTATGCATATTTGCAGCTTGCACGTGTACATCAGGGGTGGTACATCAAAAAACAATGCACACATTGTAAACGTAATATGTTCATCATGTATTAATTAATACATTATTATATATTAATAATGAGTATTATTGTGTGCGTTTGTTAAACAGGGAGCCGAAGGAGAGCAAGGAGATGCCGGCATACCAGGGAAACCAGGACCAAAGGGCCTGCAGGGCCACACTGTGGGTACAACACAACCTACCTGTACATCAGTTACTATTATAGACTCTGATATTCATCTTTTATTAAATATCAGCAGGGTCTTCTCTATACACAACTTTGATATGATCTGAAATGAACTAACAACCTCAACTGTAATTTGTTCCAGGGGGCTAAAGGTGAGACGGGACCTGATGGTGACCAGGTGAGTGTTTAATCACACATCAGAATCTGGAACATTCAGGTCATTTACTTAAGTAAAAGTACTAATATCACTCTAGAAAAATACTCTGTCACAAGTTGTGGAAATGGTCCTTCAGTAAAACTATCAGAGTATAATCAGGAAAATGTACTTAAAGGGATAGTTCAGGTGTTTGTCAGTGGGGTTGTATGAGGTTCTTCTGCATAGTAAGTGTATTACTATCATTATTATTAGAAACAGACAGGAGTAACAGCTCAGGAGCAAAGCCATGTACTGTTGATGGGTTTTAGACACCCAAATAAATCAATATCTATTTAAGTGTATGCTATATTTTGAATATTTCTTATTATATTATTATTATATTTCTCTCTCTTCAAAGCCACAAGACTCCACTGACAAAAACAGTCATTTTAACAAAGCAGGATTTTAGACACCTAAAATAAATCAGTATCAGTTTAAAAACAGAGTCGTGATGTTGTGATACACTATATTTTTTAAAATGGTCCGACCTAAAAACCCACCCCTGTGTGGCCAACTCTTTTCCAATGTAAGAAGCTAGCAGCACTAGTCCAAAAGTCCCTACTAGAAAGAAAGAAAGTCATAAAGTCGGCAACACTGACAGTCCATCCCTTCAGCTCTCCCTCCAGAGACGACTCCCCGAAAAACAATCATTAACGTAAACCGCCAACATTGCTACCGTTGGTTCTCCCAGGTGTCAAGCTAGCAGCTGGTGTTTATAGAGCAATGAGTGCAGAGCATTTCATGAAGTGATGGCTGTCTGGATGTCCAGAGAATTTCAACAAATACAACAAAAACTATTTTTAAATCTTTTAAAACCCTATCTTAAAGTTTGTGCCATAGACTATTTTCACTACTTTACCCTGCCATCAGACAGCCCTTTCTCACGGGGAACTGAAGCCGTTATCTATGCTCTCTTCACAGCCACCAGACTCCAGTGGAAAAAAAACACAGTACTGTAATTTTACCTTTCCAAACACAAGAGTTGCAGGTGAACCAACACATTCTCACTCCTGACTTGTCAAATACTGCTGCTTGGTCAGCGCCCTTCGGCATCAGAGACCAACTCACTGACCCTCTTGCGTTACTTTTGGATGGACCAGACTGTGTGTCAATAAACATTTGTTACATGCGTAGTGTCCTTTCACAATAAACTTCTGTTTTCAGGAAGTTAGGTTTCGACAACACAACTATTTAGGGTTAGGAAACGGTCGTGGTTGGCGTTAACTTTGCTAACGATTCATGGGACAAAATAAGCCACTTTTAGTTTCACGTGAGACACGAACAGCGGTCTCCTGGTTGAAAGTCTTGTGTTTCTTAACCCGTCCGCCTCCCCTCCCACCCGTCCTGAGTGGACTCTCACACTATTAATACTACATCACTCGCATACTGCTGCCTCGATTGGTTAGTATGTTTGTGTTATTGTGTGTTCGGGCTGTCGGGGGTTTCCCTTTGTCTGCTGATACCTCGTCTTTCCTGTTTTACAAGCTGCTTGTTTTCTATAAAACAACTCGAGGAATCATCTGCTGCCGACAACTTCCTCTTTCATCACATGTTGTGTTTGATTGTTTTTCTCTGCAGGGTGCAGCTGGGAAAAAAGGAATTAAAGGTGTGAAAGGACAAAAGGTAATTTTACCTGTTTACAGTCTGATGGGGAAACATCGTGGACTCTCGATCTTACTTCCTGTTTCCACGCATGCTGGGTTTTACCTACTGATTAGATTGTTCCGCCTTTATCTCTCCTTTCAGGGCAGCGTGGGCGAGCGTGGAGACAAAGGACAGGTGATTACTCTGTTTATTTTTACCCTGATGTCACAGAAAGACACACACGTCTAACCAAAACAGGCTCTGGTTTCACAAAATAATATGCAGCACAAAAGGTTGTTGTTTTTATGTATTGTTTGATTTAAGAGAGAAGATGAACCTTTATTAATTACACTCTGTTGTTAATTTCACACAGTACACATACATGCATTAATGGAGAGATGTCAGAGTGAGGGGGCTGCTCCTGACAAGCGCCCCGAGCAGTTGGGGGTTTGGTGCCTTGCTCAGGGGCACCTCGGCAGTGCCCAAGAGGTAAACTGGCACCTCTCCAGCAACCAGTTGGTCTTGGTCCATGTTTGGACTTGAACCAGTGACCCTCCGATTCCTAAACCAAGTCCCTGCAGACTGAGCTACATTTATTGTTCTAGCTGTTTACTTTATTTAAATTAGATTTTTCATAGTGTTCTCTTTTGCTGATTTCTTATATTAGTTTAACTATTTTCTTGTTTAGTATATTTAGTTTCTTGCATAATTAGTATTTTCTTTTCTTTTGTTCATGAATTGGGTAAAACTGTGGGCACTTGTGATTATACAAGTACCGGTAGGTATGCAGGGCAGGTAGAGGTGGTGGGAAAAAATCAATTCACCTATTTATTGTATTTTCACATTTAGGATTTTTAAATAGATTTTTAATGCATGAATTAATATATTTACTTCATTTGAGTCTATGTGGAGGTAGAAGGAAGTTACAGCTCTTATTGTTGTAGTGTGAGTAACATGACGTCATATCCGGTCTGCGTCCATCAACCAAAACAAACCACAGCAAGCCCGAAATGAGAAAGTAGAAAACTTTCGAGGGTCACGGCTAAAGCTCCATACTAACTCTGTCATGGACAGGAAACGTTATCATATCACGGTAACGTGCGGCCAAGTCGGCCGTCACTCTCATCTCTGTGGTCAAGTGGTCCGAAGCTACAACTGTAGAGCACCATATACTGACATTTATGTTAAATACATTCAAACAGCCCCGATGGCGCTGATCATGGATGGATAAAGAGAACAGAGCTGATGGAGAGCTACAGACCACCTTGGTTATTTAGAGGACTTTTTTACAGTATAATATACAGTCCACAACAGTAAGCAGTTGTCTAATATGTAGATGAGACAATAATTGCAGTTGAATGTGGTCAAACTCGTAATCTTTACTTCTTCATCCTTCCTTTCATTTCTCATTTTGCGACAGCGTGGACCAAAAGGTGCGGTCGGTCGTAGCGGCGTCCCCGGCCCCGTGGGACCGCCCGGCATTCCGGGTACCAGAGGAGGACGCGGTGGGATTGGTGACCTCGGTGTTAAAGGTCAAGCAGGACCCAAAGGAGTTCCAGGCCCCACTGTGAGTAACAGTTTGTGTTTATATCTCATCAGTATTTAATTTAAAACTGCTGTCAAAGTAAATTCAATTTAAAGGCAGTGACTTTCTCCAGCCGTATATTTCCATTTTATGTGAGCAGTGAATGCTCAAACGGAGGAAATGTGCTGGAAAAAAGCAAACATGCAGCCATTCCTCAGGTCCTGACAGGTGTCTCACCGTCCTTGAGGTCAGACAATGTTAAATATACTGTGAGCATTCATATAACGGTATAAATACAGCTAAACAGAGACTCAGTGCTCTCAGGTTTGAACATTTGATGTTGATGGTTCACTTGCAAGAGTTTGTGATAAAACGCAGAAAGACGCTCTCTTGTTTCTGAGTCCTGTTTTAACAAAAATTGCTCCCACAAACCGTCATTTAGCTTTAGACCAAGCAATACATGCCTTTTAACATAATTTTATAAAGTATAAACGTCTTTAGATAATGAAGATAATGCAGCAGAATGTCCTCCTCCATGGCTCTGTTTTCAGGAGACTTAGACCAATCACAGGTCATTTCAGAGAGAGAGAGCGCTCCTATTGGCTGTGCTCCAGCTGGTAGGCGGTTCTTGGTATGTCTTCAACTGATCTCAACATGGCTGTCGGGTCACAAAGTTTCGCATTTTACAGCTAAACAGTAACTACAAGATGTTTCCGGAAACATCTGAGGAGAGAAATAGTCATTACAGTAACAGAGTATTGAGTCATATTTGATCAGAGCTGCCTAGTTTGACCGTTTTGCCAGATTGACGGCTGCTCAGAGACGGCAGACTCCAGATCAGCTCTGATTGGTTGTTTTTCTTCAGTCTGTGAAATCCTGCAGATGTCATTAGGAGCGCCGGAGGAACATGATTTATTTTCCAATTATCTGTCTCGTACACCACTGTCAGGACATAGTGAGCGTTTTATAAAAATAACTTTTTTAAAATCATAATTCATTTGCTCCATTTCAATCAGCCTGAGTGGTTTCTGTCCCCAGGGTCCTGGTCTGACTGACGAGCAGGTCCTGCAGCTCTGCAGGGGCGTGGTCACAGCCCAGATCTCCCAGTACGCCGCCTCCATCCGGGCCAAGTGCACCCAGGGCTGCCCCATCAACAACCGGACCCTCATCGGGCCCCCAGGAGCACAAGGAGTGTCTGGATCACCAGGAAAACCGGTGAGTCCTGCTCCTGGTTCAGATCACCAGACCTCCACAGGAAATATATCAATATTTGTCTTCGTCTGGACTTTCAATACTAGCGTAACACTTTATAAAAACCACCATTTAGAAATGTTAAATTAATTTGGTTAACTTAGATAATAGTTATTTCACTGTTAACAAACAACAAAATGATAATTCATAATGTTTACTAATTATTAGTAATGCTATAATATTAACAGTAGTTTTAATGGTTTATTGTAGCACACAATATAACATTTTATATACTATATATATTTACAGTATATATTTGTTATTGATTACAAAATTATTACTTATTATTACTTTTTTATAGTTAATAATTGTTTTCTGATCCATCTACTGTATCTATGTTATGTTTAAAGATGTTTTACAAACAATTTCTTAAAGGTTTACAAATCATTTGGTAATTATTAACAAATATTTGATTTAGTATATGAGATGTTATAATGTGTGCAACAATAAACTGAAAATAAATATTGTACTAATGTTATCAGAATTGTTATTGCCTCTTATCAGCTGTGATACAATATATAATTTAAAAAATAATCAAATTACACAAACTGATGAATTATTAACAAATTATAGCATTACTAATAATTCGTATGCATTATTAATTATTATTTCATTGTTTGTTAATAGTAAAATAACTATTAACTAAGTTTAATTATACTAAATAATTAAATTAAATTAATTATTCATTAGTTGCAACCTTATAATAGAATCTAAATAATGGTTATAGATGGTTTACAAATAATATCTTAATAAGTAACAAATACTTATGGTAATACTAGTGTGTACAACAATTATATATATATAAGTGTCACTAATAATTAATAAGAATTATTAATTATCATTTGATTGTTTGTTAACTTTAAAATAACTATTAACTACATTCAATGAACTATTGAGTTACCATGTATAAATGATGTTATTACAAGATGTGAAAGTCTGAAAGTCACTAATACTTTTACACAATAAAAACTGAAGAGAAAAATAAGAAAAATCTAGGAAAAAATGACAAGTTATAGCTGGTTCACATGCTCTTGGTGGCAAGTATATTTTGTCACTCAATTTGATATTTATTTGTCAGTGAATAAATGAATTCCTGCTATTTAAATATTAAAATAGATAATAATAATTATTTTTTTTTAAATTTATAATTTAATAAATACTAAATTGAATTTTTAAATACTTAAAAACACGTTGTGTTCTGTATTCTTCTTCAGTGACACTGATTACCTGTCTGATTAATAGATAATCATCTTGCAGTACAGCACAGAGAATCCTGATACCACTGTTCTAATCAAACAATACGTTACTGAATTAAATACTAATTGGACTAATTTCTGTTTGCACCTATCAGGGTAAAGCAGGAAAAGCCGGAGCAAAAGGAGCCAGAGGTCCTCAGGGTGACCGAGGACTGGAGGGACAGAAAGGAGCTCTGGGTGACAGAGGTAATATTACTATGGGGTGAATCAATCAATAAATAGATGACTTAAATAAATAAATAAATAAATAAATATGTTATCAAATGTATCAAAAATAATATTAAAAATAGTATATATATATATATATATATATATATATATATATATATATATATATATATTTTTTGTTGCACACAATATTTTATATACTATATGTTATAATGTGTGTGACAATAAACTGTTAATAACAACAACATTCATTTTGTTATTACTAATAATGAGTAAACATTATTATTTATCATTTCAATATTTGCTAACAGTAAAATAACTACGAATACTAACTACTAAGTATAATTAACTATTAATTTATCATTTCTAAATGAATACATTTATCTTTTTGAAATTCGTTTTTTTTTTCATTTTGTCACTTATTTTTTTTCCTTCTTCAGACTTATAAGAGTTTGACTTTAACTGTAAATATACTGAAGTGCTTTGGCTGTTAAAGAAGAATTTTAAACACATACATTTACATCTTCAACATCTGCTCAACAGAAAAACATGTTTATACTGAATGGAGTTCTGTAGTTTTGTTGCTTTTCCCAGAAGCTCTTTGTGTTTGTGCAACAGGTGCAAAAGGACCTAAAGGCCGTGCAGGTGATCCAGGTAAAGGACTGGCAGGACCAGACGGACCACAAGGCCTCAGAGGTGAGACACTGTTCATCTCCACACAATCATTAAAACAAGGGCTGTAAATGTTAACGTGATAATAACACGTTAAAGCAAATGTGTTTTAACGCCGCTCATTTCTGCATTAACACAACTTGTGATTTTTAGGTTGGGTTGGCTTCTCTGGGTCCCCACCAGACTCCCCTTTACAGACATGCTCTCTTTATGATAATCACATGCAGTTTGGATCAAGTCATAGTCAAGTAACACTGACACACTGACAGCTGTTGTTGCCTGTTGGGCTGCAGTTTGCCATGTTATGATTTGAGCATATTTTAATGCTAAATGCAGAACCTGTGAGGGTTTCTGAACAATATTTATCATTGTTTTGTGTTGTTAATTGATTTCCAAGAATAAATATATGCATATATTTGCATAAAGCAGCATATTTGTTCACTCCCGTGTTGAAAAGAGTATTAAATATTATTTTCAGACAGTTTTTCCTCACCACAATTGAGTTCAAGTTTAGAGTATTTAACCTCCTTCCTAACAAGCTAGTCTGACCTGGTTGGTACTGATGGATTCATCAGATTTTCTAGTTTCATATGATACCAGTATCTTCACTCTAGCTTTAAACTGAGCCTCTACAACTTAAAAGTCACAAGTTGTGTTAATGCGTTAAAGAAATTAGTGATGTTCAAACAAATTTAACTTTTACAGTTCTAATACTTTACCACTATATCACTTAATATAGTCATGTTTGTTTTTGTTAAAAGCTACTGTTTGCTACCTGATGTTGTAAAATTTACTTCTAGTTAAAAAATAATGTTCTTTAGGGTTTATTTATTTGAATAACATACATACACTAAGAGGAATCATTAATTTTAGTGCAGGAGAGGAAAGAAGCCTGGAAGATCATTCAGAGTCCTCCCCTACTTAAACAAATGAAAGTTTCATTATTTTGTGCCTGTTTTGCACTTTGGATTTATATTTGCTTGTAAATAAGGGGTCAGTCCTTCTGCTAGTTACAGTATTCCACAGGTTTATACATTTTCCTCTGCGCAGGTTTTCCAGGTCACCCAGCAGAACCCCAAAATGGCATGGAGGGTCCCCGAGGTCCCCGTGGCTTTCCGGGTCCAGTTGGTCAGTCCGGCATTCTCGGAATTGCCGGTGTGCCAGGATTTTGTGAGGCGAGGGACTGCAGCATTCATGCACCGGTGATGCGCAAAGAGCAAGGTTTGGTGAAAGGACCGGTCAGTTAAAAAATCTCATCACGAGTGACAAGCATCGAGCACCGCCGTGAGATCATAAAAAGGTCTGTAATTCACCTGGTGGCAACTTCAAGGTTCATCTCAATGAATTCCAGCTGGCATTATTAAAAGGGGACAAAATGATGTTAGATTCAAGACAGTAGTTTTTTAAGTTGAAAATGTCAGAGGAACAAGTGTAGTACCCTGGGGTGCTCCGCTGGTGGGCAGGTTTGTTAAGAAATGGGAAACTGCAGGGATGAAACTAGAAAAGGCTTTGCCATCCTTTTATTAGAGGTTTTATAATTCATAAAGATCCAAACACGTTAACAGCTTCAACCTGGAACGATTACGTCTGATGTGTTTGGTACTCTAAATGATTCCCTGTTGAATCCCTCCTTCAGTTTAGTTTTTTTTTTTTCCTGTTCCCCCAAAGTCACAAAAAATAAACAAGAATTCAAAAAGCTATGTAAATATTTTGTAAAGTATCTCAAATACATGTACCTGTACTGTGCTCTGAAATATGTTTCAGATAAACTGATGTTTTTTAATCTGAGTCTTCAGTTTGTCAGTCGCCACATTTTTAAATGCTGTTCTTAAATCTGAAAGATAATATCGCAGAAAGGATAGTGTGTGTGTGTGTGTGTGTGTGTGTGTGTGTGTGTGTTATATATGTATATGTGTGTATATATATATATATATATATATATATATATATATATATATATATATATATATCAGTATATCCATGTATATACTGTATGTATTCAAAAATGTTAGAACAGTGAGGCCAATTCCTTTATTTTTGCTGTACACTGAAAACATTTGAATATGAGATAAGAGATGAATATTTCAGCTTCCATTTCCAGGTATTTTACACCTAGATCTGTTAAAATACTTAGCAGATAGCATCATTTGCCTGTGCAGACTGCATTTATAGTTAAAATGGTGAAGACCAGAGAGCTGTCTGTGGGAGAAAAGCTGAGAGAAGATGGAAAATCAATCAGAGCCATTGTACAAACATTAGCCATAGCCAGTACAACTATTTGGAACGTACTGAAGAAAAAAGAAACCACTGGGCAACTGTGGGTGAGCAACAACGTGGAACTGGTAGACCAAGGAAAACTGTTAGAAAAGCTGTTAAAAAAACCCTAAAACAACCGTCAGCGACATCATTAACAACCTCCAGAGGGCAGGAGTGAAGGTATCACAACCCACCGTTGGATGATGCTAACCACTCATTAGCAATAAGAGAGCAGGAAGGCCAGATATTTACCAAAAAGTACAGACAAGGCTCGAAAGTTCTGGGACAAAGTTTTCTGGACTGATGAGACAAAGGAGAAACTCCCCGAAAGAAACAACAACTGAAAGAGGCTGCGATGACATCCTGGAAAAGCATCACAAAAGAGAGAATGTAAAAGTTTGGTGATATCAGCGGGTCACAGGCTTGATGCAGTTAAAAATAAATTCAGAAATATGAAGTATTACGCACTGTTCAGTTATAAAAGGTGCTATCCTCTAAGTTGTGTAACAGATCCAGATGTAAATACCTGGAAATAGAAGCTGAAATAATATATGTTCCAATATATCCTCTGAATCACCGATTGATAACCCTTTGTGATTATCAGGCTTTCACAGTAAAGTGTTTGTGTTTGCGTCAAGGTGTTTGACACGGTGAGATCAGATTTATTAGAACTGTACTAATTACTATCAAAGTACTATGTACTGTTGAACAGCTGAGACTATAAACTCAGTTAAATCATTCAGACATCTATAACTGAACCTTATGCTCCATATTCTCATGAATCTGAATATGAATTTGTTGCAAAGAATCTAGAAGCAAAGAGACTAAACTCTGTTTTTTGGCAACAGCCTTTAGACGGCACTGCGGTGGCGCTGCTGCCATTTTGGACTGAAAACACCTGAAATGAGTCTGTGTCCATGAATGTATAAAGCTGTAAATCTTCTCAATAGTAACAGAAAAACACTTGAGTGGAAATTTCCAAAAAAAAAAATCACATTTTAAACTAATTTGGTTCATTTTTTCCTCACAGCAAACTGTGCAAAACTTGAATGAGTCAACAAACATTTTCGTAAAATAACAAAAACTTTAGTAAAATGACCGCTAATTGTCATTTAAATGACTTCAACTGACACAAATAACAAACACTTGAATATTTGTTATTTTATTAATATGCTACTTTATCCTTTAGATCACATGCTGTGTTTACACAAAAAACTCAACTCTTTTCTGTCAAATTAAAGCTGCAAATCAGTTATTTTAATACATTATGAGACAGATTACAAAGACGATTTCGAGAACAGACTTTATTGCATTTTCATGAGAGCAGCAACACAAAAGGAAGAATTGCACATACGTTTTGGTCCTCACTATCTGAAATGTGACAGCATAAACTGATTGTAACTATATATGTGATATCAGTTGATTGGTTATGTTGAGTATAAAGATTAGAAAAAGGGTCATGATTACAAATACATGAATGTGCTATGAGGACATACAGTACAGAGATAACAGTGCTGGTTTCACATTTTCATTCAGTAGGAGTCCCACTGATACAGATCAGTGAAATATAGAGATGTCAAGACATTTTCAGACAGCAGCAGGTTTGAGAATATTTTTGGCTTCAGGTTAAAAAAAAATCACATGAAAATAATAATAATATTAATTTCAGTAATTAAAAATAAACCCAATCTCTATAAAAACACATCAAAAGCACCATTATTATTATTATTATTATTATTATTATTATTATTATTATTATTATTCCAATATTTGCATAGTAACGCTGTGGATATGTGTTCTTACTTGGCTCTTTTTAAGAAACATGGTAACACTTTATAATAAACATCATTTATAAATGGTAAATTAATAGTTAATTAATCTTAGTTAATAGTTATTTTACTGTTAAACAAATGATGTTTACTAATTATTAGTGATGCTAGAGCTTATTTTATTTTAACAGTTTATTGTTGCACAAAATATTACATTTTATATAAGTAATTCACGATTCGTAAACCTCAAAAAATATTTGTAAAACATCTATAAAATGACATGCATAGATGTTTGTCACACTTTATTAATGGTTATTAATTGGTTTGTAAACCACCTATAAATATTATGTGAATAATTATAAAGTTACAACTAATTATTATAATACCTTGTTAAATGTTACAATGTAAAGCATCTATAAACATTATTTAGATCGATAGTTAATAGTTTGTCAATGGTTAATAATTGGTTTCTGGTCCATCTATCTATATAATGTATATAGATGTTTTACAAACAATATATTAAAGGTTTACAAATCATTTTGTAATCATTAACAAATACTTAAAATAGTATATCAAATGTTATAATGTGTGCAACAATAGACTGTTTATTAATTTAATCAGAATGTAATTGTTAACATCTATTAACATCTCTTATCAGCTATAATTCAACATATAATTTATAAACTAATTATTTCATATTACACAAACTAATGATAAAATAACAAATGATAGCATTACTAATAATTAGAAAACATTATTAATTTTCATTTCATTGTTTGTTAACAGTAAAATAACTGTTAACTACGTCTAATTAGTTTAAAATCAATTTATCATTTATGAATGATGGATATTATAAAGTGTTACTAAAATGTTCCTTTAGTGATTCAGTTATTGATGACATTTACATGCACGCTAATATTCTACTATTATTGTGACAAAATAGTGAATCTGATAGGGGTCATGTACACAGCATATTCTCTTTGGATATTCTGAATAATGGAGCAGCTTCGCATTAAAACCTGCTGATATTATTCACGTTTTAGCAGCATTCTTTGGACATGTACACAGCCATGAATGGAATATAAATTTTCATTAACCATGTCAACAGTTTTGTAGGATTCTTTCAGAAAATGGGCAAAAAAATTGAGTATTTTGCACGTAGTCACTGTGTTTTTAAATGATTTTCATTGCAGTGTCTGTCAGTAACGGTCACAGGATGCTTAAATCCCCATTGTAGTGACTTGACCGGTTTTAGAAGGTGAAGTTGTCATGAGGCAGGAAAGAGCATCATTACAGCTTATATTCTTAAATTAAAACCCACATCTATGATCCAAACTAACTGATTTGAAATGACAAAGACTAAATACATGGACTAAAACTAAATGAAACCCGTTAGAAAGTGACAGATTATATTATCAGTGACTCAAATGCATAATTTTCATTGTCACTCACTGTACATTTTGTCACTCAGAGGGCCCAAAAAGGACATAATATTAATACTGACAAAATTTAACAATTCTGTACTGGACTGTATTGATTTATTTGACAGGGACAAAACATGTAGGCATTGTTACACTTAAAGTGCAACTGATGTATACAGGACTTCTTCTAGCTGTAGCTAATTTTCAGGCCTTGTCCCTGGTTCGGCTACCCAATGACATATTTATTTACTTTTTGTCTTTTGACATATTCAACACAACTTCTGTTTTCTTTCAATTAGAGGGGATTTACATCTTTTAGATATTTTGAGTTGAGATTCCTAATGTTGATTATTTAATACATTTTAAATTTATATGAAGGGTTTTAATTATAAGTGTAAAATTTAGCAATTTAAGCTTTGCTTAGCTTATACCCATTTTGGGCTTCTTGAAAGTGCTTAAACAGTGTTTTATATATACAGTATATATAATATATATAATAATACGTTATTTCTTCTAGTCTTAGCAGCTCTGGAAAAGCTCTGGAAATCGTACCAGCTCTAATACTTTGCTTTACAGTTGATGTAAACAAAAATGGTTAGTTAGATACTTAACTAACAGTGCAGAAGCAATGTTGTATGTTGTGTACTATAATCTTATAATTAGGGCTGTCAATCTATTAAAATAGTTCATCGAAATTAATCACACTTTTTTTATCTGTTCAAAATATACATTAAATGGAGATTTGTCAAGTATTTAATACTCTTATCAACATGGGAGTGGACTGATATGCTGCTTTATGCAGAGGGACGTATATACTGTATTTATAATTGGAAATGAATTAACATTTAAAAAACTGACTGTGATTATCATAAAGTGGGCATGTCTGTAAAGGCGAGACTCCTGGGTACCCATAGAACCCATTTTCATATCTGGAGGTCAGAGGTCAAGGGACCCCTTCGAAAATGGCCATGCCAGTTTATCCTTGCAAAAATTTAGCATGAATTTGGAGCGTTATTTAACCTCCTTCCTGAACAAGAGATCTGAACCCGCTTTTTTCTGATTTTCAAGAGATTAATTATATATCACAATTTGTATTAATATGTTAAAGAACTTAGTGGATTTGAAACAAATTTGCATTAACAGGTTATTATCACATTAACTTTGACAGCCCTACTTATAATACTTGGTCCCTGCTAGAGTTTCTCTGTCTGACTTTTGAGTGATTTGTTTTAGGACTGTCAGAAACAACCAGTCAGATTCAGGAAAATACAACTTCTCTCATCACATTGTGCTTTTTCTGGCCTTAAAGCCACATTAATTTGTGCTTACTATGCTTCACAGTAGTCTTCAGATGCTCTCCCCTGCTGTGACTTTCCTTCAGGTACATTAGACAACAGCTGGACCGATTTGTTGGTTTTTAAAGAACTGTGACCATGATATGTAGAGAATGGGACATTTTACAGTGCAAAAATAAAAGTTATAAGTGCTTCCTACTTTACTATTTTAATTTACTTCATTTCCTTCATAACAACAAAATAAGGAGAAATCTGTAAACTGTTTGAGTGTCACAGTGGAATGTGTGCAGACATTTTGGATATTTTATTAACCTAAAGAAATTAATTAACTTATTCATTTTGGCTTTACATTCAGTTTATTATCCTGGGCTCACAAAATGGCTTATGAATAACACAACAGTTTCTTAAGTAGTTTTGCGTGTTATTTTTTGCTTTTTGCATGTTTATTTCATGCCATGGTAATATTAGACGCTCAGAGTGGTCCGGACTTCAGGTGAGGTAGTAAAAAGAGCGAGAAAGTGAGTGTAATGAGGAGGACGTGGTGGATGGACAGGTCAAACAAACATAGGTCAAAAGTCAACAGTTGATTTATTAATGGTGACTACTTAACGGACTAGTATATAACATGTAAGGGGATCTATTGGGAGAAATGGAACATAATATAATATTTTAAAAAACTGCTGTGTTTTCATTAGCATAGAATGAGTCGTTTTTATCATAGACGTATATACTGTACGTAGATTCTGCATTGGCCTTTGGTTCGTAAGTCAACATCACTGACATATTGGGGGGGGATGTTGTTAGCTAATCCTCGACCAGAGCAAGTGTTAGCTTATAGATCTTCATCAGATAACAGCTAGCTGTTTATTACTGTTAGCTAGTCCTCAACCAAAGCCAATGTGAGCTTAGCTTCATCAGAGAAGAGCTACAGTAGCTAGTGTTTATTATTGTTAGCTAATCCTCGGTCAAAGCTAATGTTAGCTTATATAGCTTCATCAGAGAAGAGCTAGCCATAGTGTTTGCTACTGTTAGCTAATCCTCAAGCCATGATAGCTTATAGATCTTAATTAGATAAGTGCTGGCTGGTGTTTGATGTTATTGTTAGCGAATCCTCAACCAAAGTCATTGTTAACTTATATTCCTTCATCAGAGAAGACTAGCTAGTGTTTGTTTTTGTTAGCTAATCCTCAACCAAAGCCAATGTTAGCTTATAGGTTTTCATCAGATAACAACTAGCTAGCTTTTGTTAGTATTAGCTAAAACTCAACCAAAGCCAATGTCCGCTTATAGATCTATAGATCTTCACGTCTAAAATAATATTGTGTTTAAAACTTCAAATTTTCCATATTCATCTAATATCGCAAACAATAAAGCTGATGTCATGTCTTAGGTTTTGGAACAGCATTGTTTAGTCCCAGCAAAATGGAATTGTTTTTCCTAAACCTAACCTAAAGTATTTTTTTTAACCATGTGTTTAAAACTGCAACAGTGCGTCTGTATGTGACATGTTGGGAATAAGAACGGGACACACAAAAAGCTTAAAATGCATGAAATGATGTGCAGAGGTGTCCTTAAAATCGGCCTTCCCAGATACGACTGGTTAGCCAGTTAACCATAATACCTGGACACCTAACATCATAACGCAAAGTTTTACGTGTCAATTAGCTGCCTGTAAACACTTCCTAATTAATATTTTTTCTTATTGCTGCCTTCTGTCCTGTCACTAAAAACCCTTATTCTTGTTGTTAACTTCTTTCCCTGAGTGTGCTGGTAAACCAAAAGCGCACTACGATTTAATAAAAGAAAATACAGTTAAAAATTAACAGGAAAAAAATATTTTTTTTTCATGCAAATTTAGGACTTTATAATCTCAAAGAATATCCAAGTTTTTTCTCGTAAATGTGAGATTTTTTTTTCCCATAAATTAAACACTAAAGCATAAGGTCCCATTAAATATCCCTTTTTCTTATTGCTACCTTCTGTCCTATAACACTAAAATCCCTTCCTCTTCTTGTAGGTAAATGAAATAAATAGGGAGCAAATGTGGTATCGGGGGCTGTATTTACTAAGCGTTCAGATGCTACAGTACTGGTGTAAACATTACTGTGTTAAATCTGACTTTTAAGTGTATTGAATTAATGCATTTTTATTTTGAGTGGCAGCATTGGTAGGTTGGCCAGTAGATGGACGTAACTGGTTAATTATACTTGAAAAATCACAATTGTCTTGATTTGCAAGAAAAAAAAATCGAAATAAATATGTTGCTTAATTGGGCAACACTACAGATTCTTAGTAAAAACAGCCTTGAGAGACGCACCAGTGAAATTATGTTCATATAAAATTTGAATATGTTTCCCTAAATACCATAAAAACGGCTTTCAGTGGCCGTTATATGAAAAGGGTTAACAATAAGAGACTAAAACTGATGTGCACGATTCAAGCTTTTGCAGTAGAAAATAATGGATAAATAGTTTTGCTTCACACCTATAAAATGAATATAAAAGTACAAAAACATGATGATTAACATTGTTTGCAAGGAATTGCATAGTGAGGCACTGAAGGACACTTAATTGACTTAACTTTTATACTTATGCTACTACTAAAAATATCTACCTACTAGTTAAGTACAAGAAAAAGCATAAATATACTATATGAAAGGACATAGATAAGTAAGAATAGCAGCATTACATGAAGACAACAGCTTGTCTCCAAGTTTGATCGTACAAACTTTGATGACTTAGCTGGTCCAAATCCATCCAGCGATGTTCGCTAGCAGCAATACTCCAACCCACCCTGCATCCAAAAGAAAAATAAGAAAGTTAACTCCCCAACAAAATTTAGCTCAAGTTTGGAGCATTATTTAGCCTTCGTCGCGACAGGCTAGTCTGACATGAGAGCTGGGGGAGTGAGGTAATAGTCAGAGAAAAGGTTAAAAACGTACGAGAAACAACTCAGAAAGTGATCTCACCATGCAATCTTGTGATCTTAATCTCAGACAATTTCATATTTTTTATGCATATTTATTACTTTATAATCTACTTCTATAATCTTTATAATCTTTTAAAAACATTCTTGTAAATGTGAGTCGTTGTTCTCTTAAATTCAAAACTAGGGCCATTGTAGTAATATTCTGAGAAAAGGTGAAAGTTGTAAATGTATGAAATAAAAACTCAGAAATTCTAAAGATCTAAGCATCGCAGAGGGACGTGATATGATTCCTTGACCACAAAACACCGTCAATTTGTGATTTTAATCTTCTGGAAGGTCAGATTTTTTTCATCCAAATTTGCAAGGCTATAATATATATCTATCTCTCACTCACTGAAGGTCTTTTCAGACACAATACGATAACGGCATCACTGCGCTCTGAAACCTGATACCCATTTACCCATTTACAGGGTATCTGCAGGTTTCAACAAGTCAAATTTAAGACTTTTTAAGACCCTTATGAATGCAATTTAAGACCTACTTCACATCCATACTGCCAAGAAAGTACTAAGGGTATGAAAGAAAATGGGACTATCAATACGGTCACGGCATGCTCAAACAACTTAATATTTAAAAGCAAGATAATGGATTTCTTTTGAAATGAAAGTAACATTGATGAATTTTTAACACCTCCTCACTCTCCTTCGGAGATTTTAAGATATTTTGGGGGCCCTAAATTCGACTTAATGGATTTTAGACTTTTTAGGACTCTGCAGGAACCCTGCATTTATTTATAAAAGGAAACTCACCTTGATTTCCAGCTTTTGATGCAGAACCCGAGCACGGTTGGCCGTAGTAACAGAACCTTTTCTCATCAGCCACATTCGTGTCCTGTAAATACATGAGTGAGTGTGTCTGAAAGTTAATTTAATATATATAGTTTTGTTCTCAGTTAATCATCTAACCATCCAGTAAGTAAAAAAACGACACTGTGGATGATTTAAAGTTGCTATCTAATAAAAAAACATCTTGTTTCACATATCGTCATATCACACTACTGTCAATCAAAAATGTTTTCCACTGCTCTGACCTAACATAACGATGATCAGGATTTCATGTTAAATCATTAATGTCAAAGTAATAAACCCCTTTCCGAAACCAAGATCACATGTAGCATGAATGCAATAAACGGATTACACAGTTTTTTCTGCTCCAATAAGCTATGAGCTGTAACCGTTAGCATGTCCGGCTAATATTATTAAAGCTATTAAAGGGAGCTTTCATTTTGTATTGATTTTGGCGGCCCCTGTGGACAAAAGTGTAATAACTTTAATTTGTTGGGTTGCAGGTTACATTAAAAAAAACAAGCATCTGGTTTAAATACTATTTTGAGGTACTTGTACTTCACTTACTTACTAATTAGTATTTCCATTTTTTTGCTTCCAAGGTAAATATTGCTCTTTTTACCCCACTACATTTATCTGACTGACTAAATTTGCTTTCGTCACTTTACAGATTCAGATTATTTAATGCATCAATAATTTTAATACAATAATATCAAATTAGATTATTCTGAAATTGGCATAATGAGGACTTTTGGTGCCTTCAAGTGAAACATGTGAGCTCATGTTTACAACATGGGAAGTCATGTACACAATATACTAAGTCTGGAAGAACGCTAAGCTAAGCAACGACAATATTAATATTAATATTGACATTATAGTTGGAGTCTAGAAGCTGCAGGGCTATCGATTTAGCAAGCTAGCTAGTGGGTAACATAATACAGTAAATGCAAAGACATAATGACAGAGGAGAAAGATGAGGTCGTTGAGAATATCAACATTGCCCTCAGACATATAAAATTACCAAGAAAAACAATATACGACAATATACTTATTATGCACCGAAAAATTAACTTCCATGGGCTCTGCCATTTCTCACATCAACAAACAGAAACTTTCTACTTACGAGGTCATAAATACCACAAGAGGGGTGCGTTCATATGGACTCATCCCTCTTTGAAGGCGCCATTTTACTTCAGTGTTTTTTAGCTAGCTAACATTAGCTCAATTACCTAACTACTGTATAATGTATATATGTGTGTATGTGTGTATAGCACCTGAGAACTGAGTTTGGGAACACTGATACTGTATAAAAAGTCAGTTAATTTAAGTATTAACACGTGGGTGTCACCTACATCGCTGCACACCACGGTAGCGTTTACTTCGGCGCATCGATCCAGCGTCATCAGTCCGCCTTCAATCTTCAAGCACGGAGAGACGCACTGACTGGACGCGCCGTTGGAGTTGGCGAAGGGCTGCAAGAGCGAAGCACCACAATGTAATGTGACATGTCGTTTTAGAGGAGAAATGGTGTGAAAATGAGGAACGTGGAGCATCTTGTGAAGTTACATAAAAAATACTTCATCTTTTGGCTCATCAGCACCACATTATCATCAGTATCAGCACTTTGAAAAGATTGAACCAGGAATTATTCTGAAGAAAGACAAACACAGAGGCAACTGACCCTTTTGTGGAGGAGGAAATTACCTTTTTTTCTTGTAATATTCTGACATTATTCTCATAAAGTTAGAACTTTATTCTCATAATATTACAACTTATTTTCATATTACTAATTTTTTGCTCGTAAAATTCTGACTTTATTCTCATAATATTGATTTTTTTCTCGTAACATTCTAACTTTATTCTCATAATAGTATGACTTTTTTCTCATAATACTATTATTTTTTTCTTGTGATATTATGACTTTAATCTTGAAATCTAAGTAATAAATCTATGGGACTGATTTGAGGCATTTTACTGATTTTGGAGCTCGTTGTGTGAGTTTCCGTGCAGCATTGTCATGATGCATGCAGTGTGATTTTACCTTGTTTTTGATGTTCCAGGTGCTCTCACAGTTTGGGTTAAACTTAATTGTCAAGTCACAGCAGGAATAAGTAGTCAGGATCTTCATCACTTCTGGGTTGCCTCTCACAGACACCACAGCAACTGATAGGCTTACTGTCAATACAAAGAGGAAATACATTGAGGTTAATGTTAAACCCCTGTTGGTATTTTCTGCCTCGCTTTTTTCCTCTCAAAATATCAAACTTAAATTCCTGTGGTCCAAAATCTATTTTTTATTTTGGCAAAATATCTACCTAAAATCCCCTGAGGTCTGGCAAGCATTAAGTATGCTTATTAATAGAAAACAAATTAAGCACTTAAACAATACCGATTGCATCACCCACAGTGGGGATTTCCTTTTAAATACTTCATGGAAACTACTGCATGTTTCAAGGAAAGCACAGGGAAATCCCACAGGCTGCTTTCACTTTCATACAAACGGAACATTATGATGGCGGAATAACATGATGTTAACATAATATTACATGATTGAGTGTTAATCATTAGCTTGAGGCATACCAACTAGAAAATGTAACTGTAACTGTAACGTTTTAAAAAGTTAGTAAAATGTCAGTGCAGCATGGTGGGCACAATGATGATGCAACAGTCTTGACGCTAATATTAAGTGGTCACAGACTAAAGATTTACACAACTAAACGGTAAACAAAACATCTCTCAAGACCGATAATCTATTTATTCTCTTATCAATCCCATAAAACGTTAACCTGCTCTTTCCCACATAGTAACGCTAAACTTCATTCAAAATCCATATATGACAATGGATTTTAATATGCAACCCATGTCTTTAAGCAGATATCTCAATACTTTAACATATTCCCTGAATCTACATGTTCCAGTCTTCAGTTCGGGTCACATCAAACTGACTTCCATGTCGCTTTATTATTATTATTATTATTATTATTATTATTATTATTATTATTTAAACACTGAATCTGGTGTAAGTAGCCTAACATGGTGCATAATGTAAATACAAGTGAGCATGGAGCTAACCCCATGCTTAGCCTACTTAGCTAAGTGTCAGTAATAATGCCGATTTAACCACCAGACGTCAACTGATAATACTCTACTGCATGTTTGCTCTTTGAGGTAGATATGTGTAATTAAAAGTACAAAGATACTTTAATTGGTCATTTAGTTAATGCAGTTTGGCGTGCGTCTTTAAAGAGTTACAGCCAACTAAACTTACACTATAAAACATAATAATATTAACAATAATCAAGGCCTTTACCATGCCGATTTAGCCACAAAACGTCAGCTGTTAATGCATTGCAGTTTGCTCTTTGAGACAGATGTATGTAATTAAAAGCACGGGGGCATTTAAATTGCCAGTTTTGTCAATGCAGTTTTGCGTCCGTCTGTAAAGAGTCCTACTAGATAACAATAACAATAACAATGACAATAATTAATCACTGCCAGAAAAAGCTTACATACTCACTTAGTATGAGTGAGTGGGTCAGATGTCGTTTCATCCTCCTAATGCTGCTGTTTGGATCTGAATTGCGTCTACTGAGCCCCTTGGCTACCGTCATCTGACAACGGGGATTTTGTATTTGTCTCCCACTCGTGCAGATCGCTTCACGTTTTGGTTTCGTTTACAGGAAATGTGGGAGTTCTAGTTCCTTATATGACCTCAGCTATATAACCAGCAGCTCCCCTAATACGGTCACTTTTCCTCTCTAGCTGCACATCATGTCACCAGATATTATGAACGTTGTCCTGCTGCTGTCACTGTGTAAGTATTTATTATTATTATTATTATTATTATTATTATTACAGTTATTACAACATCCGCGTTGAACCATTGTGCACTTTTCTCCAAATTATTGCATTCAGACTATTACATAATAATTGCATGGCATTCTTAGAAACGAGATTTATTGAAAAAAAGAGATTTATTGCCAGTAAAATGTTATATTATATGGCATAAACAGCTGCAGGGATTTATGTGTTCAAACATAAGGATTGTCCAGCTATAAATAACATGTGCGTTGACAGATGGATGCACTCAGTAAAGCGCATACTGACGGTTTTACATCCATAACAAAGTAAATCTTTGTATTATTGTGCTCCTCAGGGTTGTGCCTCGCTGCAGGTTTGGCCATCACCGGAGACCTGCTCGAGGTTCACTCCGTTGTCGGAGCGAACTGCACTCTTGAATGCACCGCCAAACCCAAACCCGGTGTCCAGTACAGAGCCGTGAGGTGGTACAAGGTAGGACTGCGCTTATTTCAGGCTCAAATATCTAATCGTCTTGTATATTTTACGTGTAAAAGTATACAAAGCTCCAGGAAGGAGACACAGTAGGCGACATGTTCGTGTTTCATTGGTTGGTTCAAATGATTCAAACTCAAGTTACTTCCTGCTTTACTCTCCCTCTAAAAGTACAGTAATATACTGTATAATGTCATGTAATACAATAGTATATGATATAATATAATAATATATGATATAATATAATATTATATGATATAATATTGTATAATATAATAATAGTTTGATGCTTTATAGTACTTGTTCAAGTAAAATCAGTCCCAGTACAGAGATATTACTTTAGTAAGTAAAGTAGCATGATCTAAAAACACTCCAGCAGCCAAATGTACCTAAAGTATAAAAAGTGAAAGCATTTGTGAACGAGTACTTTCACTTTTCATACTCGGTCCTACATTTGAAGTGTGACTTAAGTCAGAGTACTAAAGTATTATCAGGAAAATGTACTAGAGTGCAGTAGAGAAATGACCCGTGTGAGTGTACATGTTAAGTACAGTTTGGACATAGTTGTTCTTTACTTGAATATTTTATTTTATGCTAATTTATACTTCTACTCCTCTACACTTCAAGGGGAGATATGCTTTCTACTTCACTACATCTATTATACTTACTTTTTACATTAAAAAAACAAATGATACTTGCAGTATTACACAGTACTACTAATCTACCCAGTAGTATACAAAGCATCTAAAATTCTTAATTAATGAAAAACAATAATTCTAATATATTATTCTGAAATGGGCCACTCTGAGTACTTTTACTAATTAAGGCAGGACTTTTACTTGTAACAAATATTTCTACACTGTGGTACTTTTACTTAGATAAAAGATCTGAGTACCACCAGTGATGGAGGAAGTACTCAGAGCCTTTAAAAAGTAGCTACTTTTTAAAGGATCTGAGTCATATTATCTAAGTGTCATGTATTTTTTTTATGTAAAGAGTAAGTATAATAAATGTAGTGAAGTAAAAAGTACAATATTTCCCTCTGAGATGTAGTGAAGTAGACGCATAAAGTAGTATAAAATGGAAATACTCAAGTAAATACTTTGTAGAAATACTTTGTTACAAGTAAAAACCCTGCCTTCAAAATTGTACTTCGGTAAAAGTATTCAGAATGGCCCATGGATTATATTATTCATTTTTATTAATTAATAATTTTAGATACTTTGTATACTACTTGGTAGATTGGTAGTAATAGTACTGCATCATAGTATAAATATCAATAATCAATGTGTACTGTATCATCATGTATTATTAAGTATGATGTGTTTTTTATGCAAAAAGTTAGTATAAATGTAGTAATGATGTAAAAGTACAAAAAAGTTCCAAAAAGTAGTGGAGTAGAAGTGTAAAGTAACATATACCCACATAAAGTACAAGTACCTGGTATTTGTATTTAATGTAACATGGTACTGATGGTGTCACAGGTCAGGGAGCCTCCGTCGTCTCATCTCTCGGGCCTTTTGACCAGAGACCTCCCCGCCGGCCCGACGCGCTGGTACACCGGCCTGGAGCGAGAGGTGGACCTGCTGGGCGACTCCCGTGACGTCCTGCTGCCCAACCTAATGTGTGGCGACGGCGGCATGTACACCTGTCACCTGGCGGCGCCGGTGGGGGAGCAGAACCAGGAGGGGCAGGTGCTCCTCTCTCTGATAGGTAAACGTCACATGCCTACTAAAGACAAACCTAGATGGAGCCTGAGTGTGACAGGGTGAAGCACCTGCTATTATAAACGCCAATAACCTTAAAATGGAGCTTTGGGTTTTTTTAAATTCCCACCAAAACCCACATTAGAAGAAGAAGAATGAAGTTTTTAGCCTCTTGTAGGAAAAAATAGTCTGCAGCCAGCAGCAATCACAAAGTTAAAGGTCTTATGGTTTGTGTCCTCAAGGGCGTTTTTATCGTGAGGGACCGCCTACCTTCCCAGCGTTTGTCCCTTCATGGGCTGCCACTCGGCACCTGACTAGACGAACGCTTTCCCCCGTGAGCTGCTGCTCCCAGTTTTCAAACCGGAACCAACATGGCAACACTGAAATGTGTTTCTGAAAACATTTTAAGAGAGAAATAATCCATTTATTAAATCAAAACATTTAGTTTAAAAGATTCTCAGGAGTTTCCAGAGGCGGCGCTGCCCCTGATTTGCATAAACTGGCCTGGACCTCAACTTTAACCATGGTTACACTCCAGCAAGGAGGCTCTCAGGAGGTGATGAAGTAAATTACTGCTCAGTGCGTCCAGAAACGTACATACTGTGAGTTTACTCACATAAAAGTATATTGAACAAATATTGAGCATGTAATGCATAGTTTGACACTTCAGATGAAATGTATGGAGGATGGAACCTGCCAAAATCAAAAATAAATAAATGACTTGATAAATAAATGAATATTCATTAAATGACAAAAATATAATGATAATTAAAAAAAATGAATGGAACCATTAATAAATTCTAACATGTAACATAAATTGATATTTAATATTGATTTGCTTCTTCATTTATATATATTTGTATTGATTCCCTACATATTTGCTGTTCTGTTTAATTTTCAGTTTATGTCACTTATATATTTATCTTTATTAATATTTAAATTCATAAAGGAGAATTTACATTTTTTCCATTTCATTAATAAATTATGTTATTTATTTTTATATTATTTTTTATTATTTTTTTGATACATTTAATGACAGTGATTCATTTACAGAGTCATTTATTTATTTATTCATTTACTTTTTAATTTTGGCAGGTCCTCCACAGAAATACCCTTTTTCCCTTCTGGTGAATGCAGTCAAAATGCCCTAAATATGACGCGAATGCCATTTTTTTCTGCTTGTAGCCTCCTGTGTGATATGCGACATACCATATGTTTATTACAGTTAAGGGCCTAATTATCCATCATGGATTTGCCTTTTAAGTGAAAGGTGTCTTTAATATATAGTTTATTGTATATGTATTTTGTCTTCTTTGGTTTTTTATCACTGTCACTTTTCCCATTGGTGTGGGATCAGTTACGTTCTTATGTTATATGATGTTATTCTGTGCAACTCAGTGACTGATGCAGTTCATTCAGGTTCAAACTTGAGTAACTTTAATTACTGTTTTCATTCCCAGATTGTCCAACAGACACGCCCACAGGAAATCTGATGACAGACACTTATGTGGTTGTTTCCGCTATAATAGTGCTGATGCTCGCACTTGTGATATTCTTCATAAGCTACGTAAGTTACTGAATCTGCTGACACACACACACACACACACACACATGTAAACAGCATTTACATGGTTTAATGCATGCCGTTTGGTTTTCTGACATATCTGGGACTTCAACAACATAAACAAAGCAGCAACAGTGATTAATTCTTCCATGGTTGATGGAGGAAAAGGAGGAAAGAAAAGTTGTTGGTATCTATGGGGACATCTAGCTGATCTAGCAGGAATGAACACAAAGGATAGCGACGGTCCAACTCAAAAAAATTTGCTTCACTCTTGGTGTGAACACAGGATTACTATTGAGCCGCAATGCAAAGCTACACCGCTGTTTTTCATTCCTCATCTAATCATGTTTTGTCTCTGCACCACAGGGTAGTTTGAAGAACGTCCTCAGAGACAGAAACAAGACAAAAAAAGAAACTTTACTGGACGCACCGCTCAAACCGCTTGAAAAAAAGGACTTACAGTTGATCTACACTTTGGGTCCTAAAGTGTCTAAAACACACACGATGAAGCATGTCTACGTTTAAAGACAATGACGGTGCCGGATACTGCAGGAGGAAGATGACCTGGCAGCTGGGGAGACCCCACAAAAACAGCTTCTTTTTAATGTGATGACCCACATATCATCATGTTACTATTTCCATTATATTTCCACAATTGATTTATTGAAATTAAATAAGAGAAAATCCAGCGGAAAGCATGAGCAGCAGGACTGTCACCTTCATCTTTATCTATAAACTCAGCTGCAGCCTCGTCACTGGAACACATAATCCTCTAAAGAGCGAGTTTAATCTGAAAATCACAGACAGAATCACAGCTGAGGACCACCTCTAGAAAACTCTTCAGAAGCTAAAACAAATGTTGACACAGAGCGGGATCTCCCATCCAGACAGAAAGTGGGTGAGCCGGGGCTGCTGTGGCTCAGGAGGTAGACTGGGTACCAGTACCCAGTGGACCCTGGTCCACATGTGGAAGTGTCCCTGAGCAAGACACTCTACCCCAAATTGCTCCCGATGATGGTCAAGCCAGCATCTGTGTGTGTGTGTGTGTGTGTGTGTGTGTGTTACTATATGCTGTGGGCACATGAATCCGTTTGTGTGTGAATAGGTGCTAATGATTCCTTCCCATTCCTGTGTAGTGTAGTTTTTCTGTAATATTGACACATTAAAATGTCTCAAAACAACTAGAGCTTTGTATAAAATAGGTTCAAGGTTCTTTATTGGTCATTGGTCAGTTCTAGCAAAGCAGTCATTGGCAATGAAAAATGAATCTTTGGTCTCCGGTTTGGCCTCGTAGTTTACGTGCTTGGAAAGCCTGTTTATTTACCTTCACAGTGATGTCCAACTTGTGAGGATCATACATTTGTGGGATGAGCAGCACAGCTGATTATGTGGGAAGCACCCAATGAAATTTGCCAAAATTCTCTGCCAATGTTAAACAGTGTGTTCTCCTGTTGGTATTGACTCTTGTCTTGAGCTCCAATCAGGCACCACAAGACCAGACTACAGGATCACAAAGTGATCCGTTTCCTTCTGAAAAGTCAGCTTTTTAAAACCAACAATAAAACAAAACTCTCCTTCTCTTCTCTGACATGATTTTGACATCAGATGATTTGCTGCCAATCAGGCACCTGGAGCTAGTGACTACTCCAGCAAGTAACAAATACACAACAATATATATAAAATTCACATTTTTTGATTTTGAATGGGTTGGTGCATGATGTTAACATATCACGTGAGACATTCCATGGGCAAAAATAAAATTAAATGGCTACAGGATAAAGACGCAGGTCATAATCCATCACGAAAAGGTAATATCTTGAAGTAAAGATAAATAACTAAAATGCAATAAGGATATGAAGTAGAGCTGAACAGAATGACAATCAAATTTCAGAGTTTTGTGTACTATAATTCCAAAAATCCACCTGGACAGGTCCCTTAGCATGGTTTCTGTTATTTATCCTGGTCAGCATGGATTCATATGACTCGTTTTTTATCATATCTCGTTTCTGGGGGTTTAGTTGTATTGTTCTAGCTGCTGTAATTATCCCAGCTATAACAACGAAGAACTCTTATGTACTTGTGATGTGTCTACAAGTAAACACCTTCTTGGGGATACTGGCAGCGTCTTTCCCAGTGTAAGAGAAGGGTTGAACAAGTGGACAGTCCTAAATACCGTACAGTGTAAAAAGATCTAGTTATTAGGTGATAAACCCATCCTATGTAGTCTGATTGGTGTCCAATAGTGCCTGTGTTTTATCTCATATTGAGTGAATTTGCTTTTGGATTGTTTGACATGTTCACTACTGTCAAATAAAGTTTTTAACCACTCCTCTTCATCCGGTGTACAACTCAGCTCTGTCTGTCATATTATTCTCAGACTATCACAATTATTAGTGAGCAGTCCATTAGTCAGTTTATATCTTTATTTCATATACGATATATAGGCCTGTCTGTTTTTCATCATGTGATGGTGGAAAACTCTTTTCCACACTGAGCAGCACTGAGAAACCTTAGTGCCCTTTAAAAACAGGAACTGAAGGATTGCAGCTCTGTGCTATTTACATTTTATCTGAAATGACCTTTATTTTGACACAGGGGAAAGCCCGACAGACAGACAGCGACACCATCACTGTCTGGGATTTTTCATGAAAGGTTTTTAAAAGTACAGATGTGTGTTTGTTGTTGTCTGCATTTATGTCAAAAAAAAAAAAAACATGACTGAAAAGTATGTAGTAACATTTATCATTGTACAACATAGTCTCACGGTAGTTCGTGAAATAGTCCCGATTTTTTTTTTTTCATGATTCATATACATACTGTAGACACAAATTTGTATTTTTTTGTGATGCCCAGCACGGCTTCCATCAACGTATTTTAGTGTGTTTTTCAACAAATGTCCAGCATCAAGACCCACAATTTCCAGTCCAATCTTTTCAAAATAAAACTATTTAGTTAGGTTTAGCAATAGATTGACTTGGTTAGGCTTAGGCAACAAACTACTAAATTTAGGAAAAGATCACAGTTTGGGTTAAAGCAACACCAGAACTGACGTAACTTAAGTACGGAAGTTATGTAACAAAAACTCTTTACTTAGCTTTAGGAAAAGGTTGTGGTTTGGGTTAAAATAACTCTGCAAGTGTCATCATTATGTACAGTACATAAGTACATATGTTATGTGACAAAAAATACTTAGCTTTAGAAAAAGTTTGTGATTTGGGTTAAAATAACACCAGAATTGATGTGACTTAAGTTTGGAAGTTGCGTGACAAAAAATACTTAGCTTTAGGAAAAGTTTGTGATTTGGGTTAAAATAACACCAGAATTGACGTAACTTAAGTTTGGAAGTTGCGTGACAAAAAATACTTAGCTTTAGGAAAAAATAGAAGTTTGGGTTAAAATAACTTCAAGTGCTGTAACTTCAGTACAGAAGTTACGTGACAAATACATTAACTTCTGGTTGAACGCTGGTCTCCTGGTCTACAGTCGTGTGTTTTAGACCCACCTATCCACCCTGAATTCCTCCCTATGTGGCGTTTACCGCTCTTTATAGAAAGAAAAAAAAAAAGATATTCTTTTTTTATTCCCCCAGTGGGGAATTTCTTTTTTCCTCTCTTTTTTCCCCACTTAATATATATTTTTATTGGGAGAATTTTGAGTGAGTGGGGCGCCCCCTCCCCACCCCCCCAGCCATTGGGGGGTTGGTGCCTCCCCCCGGGGCCCCCCCCCCGCCCCCCCGAGGGAAAATCCCCCCCCCCCCCCACCCACTTTTTCTTTTTCCCTGGGGGGCCTTAACCCGGGACCCCCCCCTCCCCACCCCAATCCTTTCGGACTAGGCTACTTCCCCCCCCTTCCTGGTTTGCAATTACGAAGATTCCGTACCCATTTTTCATTTTTTTTCATGCTGATCATCACAAAAAATGTATGAAATTTGTGTCTATGTACATTCAGTTTCGTGACTATTTCACACACTGATGTGTGACTGGGCTGAACTTTAATATGTCAGATTTTGGGCTCTTAGCGTGTTGAAGTTACCACAAGACTGAAATTACGTTTGAATTGCTAAGTTATTTTAATGATACTGATATTGAACTTTTTTCTATGAGGCTTTTTTTTAAAATGTAAGATTTTTTGTTGTTGTTTGGTTTATTTTGTTTATATATTTGAAAAATGTGTAATCTTCTGTTAGAAGGAAAGCTTTTGGATCCTGGTGTTTAATTTTTTAATACCACAGTCATTTGATAAAATACTGTCTTAACACTACAAACAATGCTGCACAGCTTGGCAGCCCTCTATCATGACTCAAAAGTTTGTTCCCTTTTAATAAACATATTAAAGAAGTTTTTGTGATTTTTTTAAAGGTAGAAAAGTTGTGGTTCCTTCTTCAGACCTGTGACAAATACTTACTGGCATTTATATGACTCACATTTGAGTTCATGATTAAGTTAAAAAGGTTTAACATTATTTTAATCAGCGTTATTTTTTTGCTTGCGGTTCTTATGAAACAAATGTAGGCAGCATATCTAGGATTTTTTTTTTTTTATAGGGGAACTCCTGATGTGTTGCTGTGAGTTTCTGTTCTGCAATTGAATTGAAGTGAAATGTGAGAAAAAGGCTGAGGTGGTGAAATCTGTGCGACAAAAGAACTCTGCTTATATCAGCAGGGACAAGATATTCATATTAATATTCATATTGTTATCATTACTATTTCAACATTCACGTAATGGGAGTTCTTAAATTTTATTTTCATGTTTGATGTTTGTCATTAATATTTATGTATATGTGTGTATACGTTTTTTATTATTAAAATACTGGATATTTGTAATTGTGCATAGGTTGCATAATATTTTTTTATTTATTTATGAAATGCCAAAAACTCAGTTAGCATGGGAGGTCATTTAATTCATTTTAATTTTCAAAATTGTTTGTTCATTAATATGTCTCTATCTATGTATATATGATTTACATGTATTTATCATTATAATAATGGATATTTGTAAGTATGCACAAGTTACATAATGTTTATTTAAAAGTCAATAACCATATGGGAGTTAAATTAAATTATTTTTAATATATTTTCAAAGATTGTGTGTTTATTAACTTGTGTCTGTGCAGACAGTATATCGTCTATATGTGTGCTGTAGGTCTTTCCTGACACTTGTAGCGCCATCTAGTTGTCGTGGCCGAGTGGTTAAGGCGATGGACTAGAAATCCATTGGGGTCTCCCCGCGCAGGTTCGAATCCTGCCGACAACGTGACGTTTGTTTTCTGCGCTCATATTTTAAATACTTTAGTTTACTTTCACTCGTATTCAACTAAAACTTGCACATTCATTATACTAACATTTGGGTTAACAGCTAACACGGATCATAAAGAAATAACAGCACTTCCTTTCACATTTTCGAAATAAAATTTAAGAATTTATATGACCAAAAAAAAAAAATACAAACAGCACAGAAACCACTGTTATTGGTCATTATCAATTACATTTTATAGTAATATTTGCACCCAGTAAGTTATTATAATATAGCAGTTTCTTTTCACAGGCATCACTCTGATGAACACTTCATTAACTGATTAACACTGCCAACAACCCAGAGCACCAAATATCCATATTTTTCAATTAAAATTTACAGTCCTAAATTGATTTTTTTTCTGTAAAATATATATATATACTGTATATCTTTTATTTAACCAGGTAAAAACTCATTTTTCCGAGAATGACCTGGCCAAGACCATGACCACTGCTACAACAATAAAAACAAACAATAAAAACAGACAGTTACAAGCAGTCACACACCACAAGTGAACAAGCATGACATCCAGATTGTATGCAACGCAAAACAGCTATTATTCACAAACAGGTCAATCTCAAAATGATTCAGAGAGAAATTCAAGAGCAATCACATCAACCGGTAGTGTCGCTTTCTTGATCCTTTAAAATTGACTTAAATTCCCTCATAATAATCAGCTCTGACAATTTCAGGTCCTTCTGTTCATTACTCCAGAAGCACTCTCTGTGCATATTATAATATTTAGATACCTGTGACTGTAAATATAAATCTTACTGTGTTAATACAGTATGTTGACATGTCCTTATGTGCATGCTGTACATAATCATCTAATCCATGTAGGCTATATCCATCCAGTATTTAT
The DNA here is from genome assembly GCA_947000775.1 of Pterois miles. NCBI lineage: Eukaryota > Metazoa > Chordata > Actinopteri > Perciformes > Scorpaenidae > Pterois > Pterois miles. The sequence continues at coordinate 5,067,146 of CAMQGK010000568.1, read as the reverse complement.
ATATTTACACTATTTGTATTGCTTATAAATCCTGAACATTTGACTTGTAAATAGATATTTTTATTACTATAGTCTTTTAGAGTCAAAATCCCTTGTATGCATAAACTTGGCAAAAATAAACTTGATTCTGATTGTAAATGTATTATTTAATTTAACAGCTGAATTTAACACTTGGGATTGCCTTAAAGTTCAAATCGACAAAACTGTAATCGTTTCATTTTGCAACCTTTAAAATCAAATTTATGACAAGGTCGTAGGAAATGTATCGGAGCTCCTTTAATTTTGTGACACTTATTTTGAAGGCGGTGTGGCTCCATTTCCGCTATGTGCTCCTGTTTCTTAGCAACAGCGAACGCTCTGCTGCTAGGCTAGCTGGGGTTAGCTCGGTTAGCTAGGTTATCCCCAAACATGGACGATGACGACCTGGACGAACTGCTGGACGAAGTTGAAAAGAAGTTTTGTCGCAACGTTTCCGTCGCATCTTCGGCTCGCGAGGACCCGAGCGAGGCCGGAAAATGTGGGAAAGTCAACGAAGGACGGAGGAAAACCCAAGTAAACGATGCTAATGTGGCTAGCTAATGTCAGCTCTAAGCTAACAGAGGGGTGTACTGTGGCTGCTTGTTTCTCTGCGTTAACGTTAATAAGCTTCAACTTCTGGACTTAAACGTTAGCTTAGTACGCTTAATGCTAGGATTAATTTTTTTTTTTGAGTATTTGGAAAATATCCTCTCTTTTTTTTTTTTTTTTTTTTCCAACCAATCCCCTTCCCCTCCTTTTTTTTTTTTTTATTCTTTCCTTTTTTTTCCCCCCTTCCTTTCCTTTTTTTTTATTCCCTTTTTTTTTTACTTCCCCCCCCACCCCCATTTTTTTTTTTTTTTTTTTTTTTTTTTTTTTTTTTTTTTTATTTTTTTTTTTTTTCTTTCCCTCTCTTTTTTTTTTTTTTTCTTTTTTTTTAAAAAAAAATTCTTTTTTTTTTTATTCTCCTTTTTTTTTTATTTTTTTTTTTCCTTTTTATTTATTTTTTTTTAAAAATATTAATAGATCCTTTATATTTTTTCCCCTTTTTTTCTTTCTTTTTTTTTATTAAACCCCCCCCTTTATATCCCCCCAAAAAAACAAAAAAAAAAAAAAAAAATATTTTTAATTAAAATCAAAAATTTTTTTTATTTTTCTCTTAAAACCCCTCTATTTACACACACAATGAACATTCTTCACACACACACACACACACACACACACACACACACACACACACATATATATATATATAAAAATACAGTATATAGTGGGAACGAGGGAGAATAAAGATAGTGGTATGCCAATGTGCAAAGCCATCATAACAGAGAGTTCTGTATCATTTATGTATTTTTCTGTTGCCAGTATTTTAGAAACAAGTCATGAGAAGAAAAATATGCAGTAAGGTTTAAGTTGATGAATCGTCATTATGTTTCCTCTGATTTAGTGCCACTAAACCTGAACAGCTGATGAGCAGCATCTCTGATGATATCGACGCCCTTCTGGAGGAATTACTGGAGGAAGACGACACAGATTCCCCTCAACTTAAGGTCAACATGTACTTCATACAAAAAGATAAAACAAACAAACAAAAAAAAAACTCCCACACACTGCTGTAATGTTCCCGGTAATGTTCTTTCTTTGTTTACATCCATGTTTGCAGTTTTCTACTTCCCTGCCTTTGCAGGCACATTGTACCATAAATAAAGTTTAAAAACTAAATATTTACCCTTGATATGTATAGATTAATGTATAACATTTTGTGAAAAAGCCAAAGTGCCTGTATCTCCAAAAACTTTTGCACAGCACATGAGCAAATTACTACCAAACATTATTATCATGCAGCATCAACAGAGGTGATAATACAGCTATTCAGGTTTCACTTAATAGACACAATATTGTATTTTTTTACCAGGTGTTAACAGTCTGTAGTCTGTTTATTTTACCTTTCATTTTAGACTGAACAATATCCTAAAGGAACTCGAGTGGAGAAGAAGCTGTCATCTCAGTCTGGAGGGAGGAAGTAAGTGAATTAAATTATCATTCATGATTATGAATTAAAAATCATACAGGTGGGAATAATAACTAATAATAAGGGGTATGTGCTAGGGCTGGGTTGAGTCACCAATCTCCAGATTTTATACTGTCATGATATTTGGGTGCTGATTTCAATATGTATTGTGATTTTTAAGTATGGTGATTTTGATATTGGGATTTATTGTGATTTTTGCAACTTTTTTAACACTAGATGAACAGGAAAAGTTGAATCATACACCTCTAGTGACTTTTACTTTTGTAAATATCTAAATTAATCCAAAAATGTATTTTCAGCATTTATCTAGTCATGTCAGAGATGTCCTGAAGTCAAATATATCAGTCATTGGAATTATTTATAATAGATATTATATAATTTCCCTCACAAATTAGTGGTATTTTCTTTTTAATTTATAAGGGACATGTAAAGTTTTATACTTCTGGTGAATATAATCCAATCAAACTTATTTCCACATATGTACTTGTATATACAGTTCCCTTTGTTAACACCTTATTTTGAAGACTGGACGTAGTCCCGTTTCTACTTCCTCTAACTTCTCCAAGGTGGTCTCTAGCTCTCCATCAGCTTCGTTCTCTTTATCCATCCATGATCAGCTCCATCAGGGTTGTCTGAATGTATTTAACATAAATGTCAGTATATGGTGCTCTACAGTTTTAGCGTCGGCCCATTTGACCACAGACATGAGAGAGACGGCCGGCTTGACCACACGTTAACCTCGATATGAGAGAGTTAGCATGCAGCTTTAGCCATGATGTATAGCTGTGAAACCCAAAGTGTTTCCACACTTTACTGTATGTGTAGTGTTTACCACGTTGGATTTAAAATGGGAGGGTGCAGGTCGTATCCACGCTGACCCTCCAGCATTTTCTGCTTTCTTATCTCGGCTCAGTGTGGTTTGTTTTGGTTGACACATACAGAGAGGATATGACGTCACGTTACTCAGACTACAACAATAAAAGCAGTAACTTCCTTCTACCTCCACATAGACTCAACTGAAGAAAATACATTGATTCTGGCTTTAAAAAAAAAAATCACACCTGTAGTATAAGCAGAGGAAGAAAATACACTCCGCCATGTTTTTGTAGCTGTGTGTGTGTTCATTTAAGATTCTAAATTTATTGATATGTTCAGCTCAAATGTTCCCTATCTCTCCTTGATTAACCATCAGAATCAGTCAGTTAGTAACTTTCTTAGGTGATCTCTTAAATATGTGTATATGAGAGTAGGAATTATATTCCTGCAATGTGTCCCAGATTCTGTCAGTATTTATATTGTTCTGTTGGATCTGTTGATTCTCTTACATGGATGCTGTCTGTTATACATCCAGGTGCTATCCTGTGTTCGTTGGCGGGAGCTCTGTCACAAATGGCGTAGGAACAGCCACATCTAAGAGGTGTGAAAAATGATTTCATACTGTGAGCGTCTGTCACATCTCGCCTGTTTTTTGGTTTATAGTAGGACTGTGGTACGGATTATCTCAAGTTATCCCCAACATCCTTTTATTTGTTAAAAACCAAGGCAGCATGTTGAATTATTTTTATGGTAACTTTAAAAATTTAATTCTGTATTTGATAACCAGTGATCTACATCAACAGGTCATGTGACCAGTTGAGGTGTACTTCCTGTGACTTCCGGGTGCTGATGTTTGATGACTGTGAGTGGGACTCGTCCTGTGATTACCTCTTCCTCAGGTAAGTCTGCAGATGCTCTCCCTTTACAACAAGGCATGAAAGTACAGTAGCGCTGCCAGGCGATTAACATATTTAATCATGAGTAATCTTAAATGAATCACATTTTTTCTATCTGTTCAAAATGTACCTCAAAGGGAGATTTATTAAGTATTTAATGCTCTTATCAACATGGGAGTGGACAAATAATATGCTGGTTTATGCAAATGTATGTATATATTTATTATTGGAAATCAATTAACAACACAAAACAATGAGAGATATTGTCCAGAAACCCTCACAGGTTCTACATTTAGCATAAAAAATATGCTCAAATCATAACATGACAAAGTGCATCCCAACAGCAACAATAGCTGTCAGTGTGTCAGAGTGCTGACTTGACTATGACTTGACCCAAACTGCATGTGATTATCATAAAGTGGGCATGTCTGTAAAGGGGAGATGGGTGGGGACCCATAGAACCCATTTACATTCACATATCTGTAGGTCAGAGGTCAAGGGACCCCTTTGAAAATGGCCATGACAGTTTTTCCTCGCCAAAATTTAGCATAAGTTGGGAGCTTTATTTAACCTCCTTCGCTACAAGCTAGTATGACATGGTTGCATTAAAGAAATTAATGGAATTCAAGCAAATTTGCATTAACGCGTTATTATCACATTATATTTGACAGCCCTAAAATTCAGATAAGAGGTGAAACTCTACACAGTAAACTTATTGCTCCACCACTTTCTGCCAACATTGATCTTCATCAGGTCATTAAATTTTACATTCTTTTGTTTTTGTGATAGTACATGCAGAGAATACCACCAGTACTTCCCCACCTTTATGACTTGTGGTCCCTTAAAACTAAGTAATGTTTACTTTCTGCTCTTTGTCACTGGTTCCACATGTTGTGATCATTTCAGCCAAAGTTTTTTTATTTTGTATTGTCCCTGAAGAAGTAAAATCATTCTGTAATTAAGAAGGTAACAAGCAAAGATTAGAGGACAGTCTGGAAAAAAAAGAAACACTTTTTTCACCTTTAAATTTACCTTGTGATCTCCAGACTGAGAGCCAATGTCCTTCGATATCAGTGCATTAAATCTGGGGGAGCGGTTTATTTTTGGTGATACTGTCCAACTCTTTTTGATAAGTTTTTGCTTGCCAGCTTTGCAGTTGTTGCCAATGTGGGAATAGCAAGTGTCGTTCAATTAACTTGTCCATTATTTTCTAAATTAATCAATTCGTTTTTTGGTCTATAAAATGGTGAAAAATACAGATCAGTGTTTCCCAAAGCCGAAGATGGTGTCCTCACATGTCTTTATTTGCAGGGTTCCTGTGGGCTCTCAAAAAAGTCCAAAAAAATCCAACAACCCAAATTTTAGGCCTCAAAATGCCTGAAATCCAATTTTGACAGGTCTTAAAAATTCATTAATATTACTTTTATTTCAAAAGAAATGCATTATCTTGCTTTTAAGTGTTTTGTTTTTTTGAGCATGCTGTAACAAACAACAGGGAAGAGCTGTGTTCCCCAGGTAGACTTTATCAGAGCACACCGTCGACCTCCAGACAGCGTTTGGAGCTCCACCTTCACTAAAAGCTGAGGTGATCTGAACGTAACACTCGGTAACGAAGCATCAGTCATATAGCAACTATGATGATGCTGATGGTCCAATTTTCTTTCATATTCTTAGTACTTTCTTGTCAGTATGGATGTAAAGCAGGTCTTAAATTGCGTCCATAATGGTCTCTAAAGGTCTTAAAAAGTCTTAAATTGACTTTCTTAAACTGGCAGATACTCTGTTTTGTCCACAATTTAAAGCTATTCAGTTTACTGTCATAGAGGAGAAAAGAAACCGGGAAATATTCACATTTAAGAAGCTGGAATAAGAAAATTTAGATCCTTTTTTCCCATTAAAAAATTACTCACACCGATTAATCGAGTATCAAAATATTTGGAAATTAATTTAATAGCTCACAGCTAATCGATTAATCCTTGCATCTGTACTATATTGTTGATTTGAGGCTTTTCAGCGAGGGCTCCTTTAAGTCCTCTCATTGTAGATTAGATGTTGTGTAATTTTTTGTGTGGTGCGCCCTCACCAAGGGGTTAATGATCACTCAGTCTTTGGTGAGATGGTTTGTTGTTGTTTACTGAAAAAAGTGTTCATCAAAATACAGAAAGTGTACAGACTGCCATCTGTAACAGCCTGTTCAAAAACACCTCTCTATCTCAGTCCTTCACACTAACATATATCAGGCACGCTGTATTTACATCTCATCATAATTCGTGTCATGTTTGATAAGCTGGAGTCAGTATGTTGAGACGTTTTTGGGTGATTGTTTTTCAGTTTGTTCAGAAGGTGGCAGTATTGATCTGTGAAACTTGCCTGCACTTCTTCACACACTGACTGTATTTCTCTGCTTTACAGCCACTGAAATATTTTATCTAAAACAAAAGAGCAATACATAATTTTACAAAAACGCAATGTTAGAAGTGAAAATCTTCAATGTTACTGTAAGACTAAACTGAGTCATAAAACCTCATTAAGCCATTTCAAACGTACATGAACATCTTTTGTTTCCTCTCACATTCCCAACAAACCCCATAACAGCACTTACCTTTTCCATCCCTATGGGAACAGTTCAGCATCTGCAGACCAGTGTGACCAGAATACAAAGAAGCAAAGGTTTTGTTTTATTTAGACCCCCAAACCTGCTACAACACACAATCTAATACATGTGAATAAGTGCAGTGATAAAGATTTTCATTTAAGAGCCTACACAAGGCTGTCAAGCACTCTCGCCTCACAGCTAGAGGGTTGGAGGTTCGATTCCGGCTTGCGCCTCTTCTGTGTGGAGTTTGCATGTTCTCCCCGTGTAAGCGTGGGTTTTCTCCCACAGTCCAAAGACATGCTGTTTAGGTTAATTGATGACTCTAAATTGCCCGTAGTTGTGGATGTGAGTCTGTCTATATGTTGTCTGTCTCTTATGTGCCCTGCGATGGACTGGCGACCTGTCCAGGGTGAACCCTGCCTTTGCCCCAATGCCAGCTGGGATCGGCTCCAGCCCCCCCGCGACCCCTAACGGGATAAGCGGTTGATGATGGATGGATTGACAAGGCTGTCAATCAATAAAAGTATAAAAGTATATAATCATGATTAAATTCACATTTTTTTATCTGTTGAAAATGTACCTTAAATGGAGATTTGTCAAGTATTTAATATTCTTATCAACATGGTAGTGGACAAATATGCTGCTTTATGCTAATATATGTATATTTTTAGAATTGGAAATCAGTTAACAACACAAAACAATGACAAATATTGTCCAGAAACGCTCACAGGTACTGCATTTAGCATAAAAGATGCATGTGATTAGCATAAAGCGACCATGTCTGTAAAGGGGAAACTTGTTGGTGCCCATAGAACCCATTTACATTCACATATCTTGAGGTCAGAGGTTGAGAGACCTCTGAAAATGGCCATGACAGTTTTTCGTTCTTCATCATCATTTTCCTCTTCTTCTTTTTCGTCTTCGGTGTTGTCACCTTCTTTTCTTCTTCTTTTTCTTCATCTTTGTCCTCTTTGTTTTCTTTGTCCTCTTTATCTTTTTCTTCATTAAATCCATCGCTGTTTCTGTCACTGTAAACATAATAAACCTCTCGCTCTGCTGCATCTTCACACTGTCCTCCACAAACCATCCACACAGATTTTTAAATGATCAAAAACTTATTGTTAACGGTCCTGTTCACAGCTAAATAAAGCTCCAATCTTAATGAAAATAAACAACGTGTTGAGGTCGATGTAGGAACTGGTAATGAAAAGTTGTTAGGAGAGTGACCTCCCAAAGGTTAGCGAACATCTTCACTCACACAAGACTTGAAGCATTTATGCCAGTCACATTCTCAGGTGTTTCTGTCTCATTGATGTCTGAGGAAGGTGTTGTTTGGGTTATCTCTGCTGCTGCACATTGAACCAGGTAAAAAGTCCCCGCTGGCCAGCAGCATGCTCAGAATTGAGTGAGCGACACACTTGTTGACTTGTATTTGCCAACTCGATTCTCCTTGAATTGGAGACATAAATAAACCAGTATAAGTCATTTTCTAGGCCTCCAGTCCACGTCTTCAGTCTCCAGTTAACCGCCTCTAAATATTTTCCATCACAGGAACAACGTGCCGGACCGCCTGAAGCTCCGAGCCAAGCTGAGGAAGAGGAGAGGTTTGAGGGCGTACGCCTGCCAGTGCAGCTGGTTCTCCACGTCAGAGCCGACGGACCTCCGAGACCAACCTCAGCTCAGATGGGTCTGTGGCAAACACCTGGACTGATGTTCAGTCAACTCTGGATAACAGAAATGTTACGAACAGAGACACTTCTGCTGCTTTCTGTCTTTTACTCCGTTTAGAAACCTTTCAGTGACGACGTCCATCTTCAGACAGAAACATCTGCACTGAAATCACCTTCCAGTTGTCAAAGTTTCCTCCAAAAGTTCTAAGACAAAGTTAGGTATGTGCTTTCTTCTTCCTCTTGTTCTTCTTCTACTCCTTCCTTGTCTTTTTTCAGCCTCACAAGACCCTGAAATTATCAAGGATGTGTAAAATAGTTAAACATTAAACATCAACAAAAACATAAAATCAGCTGTAGTTTCAATCAATTTGCTCCATTTTAATTATAATCACAGTTTATTTCTGAGACAAATCAGTAAAACAACCTTAAACCTGCAGTAAATGATTTTCTGGTCACTCGGAGGGCAGCAAAAAAGCTGTAAACAAAACAATGCCATTCGGTATTATCATCTTTTTACCAGGAATGGGTTGATTCACCTATCATATTCAAAACTATCACTAATTTTTAAGTATTGTCATATGATATTATGATTTATTGTGTGTATTTTTGTTAACTTTTTAACACTAGACCATGGGAAAAGTTGAATTAACACTGAAAATGTTTGATTATCAGCATGTATGTAGTCAGAGATGTCATGAAGTCAAATATATCAGGATCATTGTGAATTATTTATTACAGCAACTCAAAAATCAAAGAGTAAAGACATTTCCCTCACAAATTAGTGTTGTTTTCTTTTTAATTTACAAGGGACATGCAATGTTTTATACTTTTGGTGAATATAAATCCAAACAATCTTATTTCCATATATGTATTTTGTAGATACAGTTCCCTTTGTTAACACCTTATTTTGAAAACCAGATGTAGTCTCACGTGTCTACTTCCTCTAACTTCTCCAAGGTCGTTTGTAGCTCTCCTGTCAGCTCTGTTAACCATTTCACACCATCAAGATAAACATCCTTAACTCTACGCTGCATCTCTCTGTTTCTACACTCTCATCTGAGCAGTAGTGTCCTGATCCGACACCCTGAAGTGACTGATGCCACACCTGTTGAAAAACGCAGCAGACTCTTTCTAAGTTACTGGTGCATAATTTTCTTTTTAAAGGTTGAACTAGGTTAACAGTTTCCCCCAGATTCCAGTCTTGGTGCTAAGCTAGGCTACAGTTGTGTTCAAAATTATTCAACCCCCACAGTAGATAAGTGTTTTTGCAAGTTTGACATTTATTTTTCATCTTGTTTATAATCACATTAAATAATGACATGTCAAATAGACAAATACAACTGAAATAACAAAAATATTTTTTGGAATATTCCAATTAATGGCCTTTCTGTGATTACTTCGTTGACAAAATTATTCAACCCCTTAGGTATGTACAACTTTAGTACTTAGTACAACATCCTTTTGCAACAATAACATCCTTTAGATGTGAAGCATAGTTTGACACAAGTTTCTTGCAGCGATCCACAGGTATCTTTGCCCATTCCTCATGGGCAAAGGCCTCCAGTTCATTAACATTTTTGGCTTGCGTGCTGAAACTGCCTTCTTCAAGTCCCACCAGAGATTTTCAATGGGAGTTAAGTCTGGTGATTGCGACGGCCACTCCAGAATCTTCCAGCCCTTCTTTTGCAACCAAGCTGTGGTAGATTTTGAGGTATGCTTAGGATCATTGTCCTGTTGGAAGGTCCAATGTCTCCCAAGCCTCAGCTTAGTCACTGACTGCATGACATTTGCATCCAAGATCTCCTGGTAGTGAACTGAATTCATAATACCTTGCACACACTGAAGATTCCCTGTACCTGAAGAAGCAAAATAACCCCAGAGCATGACTGACCCCCCACCGTGCTTCACAGTAGGCAGGGTGCTCTTTTCTTTATAGGCATCATTCTTTCTCCTCCACACGTACCGTTGATCCATTGGCCCAAAAAGTTCCAGTTTGGTCTCATCACTCCAGAGAACAGTATCTCAAAACCTTTGTGGTTTGTCCACATGGTTTTTGGCATACTGGAGTCGACTCTTCTTGTGCTTTGGAGTCAGCAGGGGGGTGCGCCTGGGAGTTCTTGCATGGAAGCCATCATTTCGCAGTGTTATTGTCTGGGCAGAAACCTGAATACCTCCCGTTGACATGTCCTGTCGTAGTTCCTCAGCTGTCACCCGGGGATTTTTCTCCACTTTTCGCCTCAGGTATCGCACAGCAGTTGCAGACAGTAACCTCTTTCTACCACGCCCAGGTAGCGTTTCCACTGTGCCTTCAGCTTTAAACTTGCGGACTATGCTCCCAATTGTGTCTCTTGAAATGTTTAGCCTCTTTGCCATCTTTTTATATCCATATCCTTGCTTATGAAGTGAAATGACCTCCTCTCTGAACTTTTTTGACCATTCCTTGGACTTCACCATGTTGCAAAGATGTCATTAAGTGCCAAGAAGAGCCATGTGTCACAGTCCTTTTAAATCTGCTTAATTGCTGCTCATTAGGGTTCCGTTCACATCTACAGGTGTTTTCATCAGCTGTTTGACAACACCTGATGGAAACCTCTGTTCTTAAGAGTGGTGGACTAGGGGGGTTGAATAATTTTGTCAACGAAGTAATCACAGAAAGGCCATTAATTGGAATATTCAAAAAAACATTTTTGTTATTTCAGTTGTATTTGTCTATTTGACATGTCATTATTTAATGTGATTATAAACAAGATGAAAAATAAATGTCAAACTTGCAAAAACACTTATCTACTGTGGGGGTTGAATAATTTTGAACACAACTGTAACATGATAGTCCTGGTTGGTCACACAAAGATGAAACTGATATCTGACTCTGGGGAGGAAGAACAGTTCAGAAACCATCAGACTGTTGTTTTGTATTGTTAATTGATTTCCAGTAATAAATATATACATACATTTACATAAAGCAGTATATTTGTCCTCACCCAGGTTGATAAGAGTATTAAATACCTGACAAATCTCCCTTTAAGGTTCCTTTTGAACAGATAAAATATGTGAGCTGTTGATCCTGTTGCTGTCTCTAAGAAGGGGAGTGATGGACTGAGAGAGGAAGACAGACTGACAGAGATGTGACTCAGTCGGTCAGACAGCAGGAAGAACAGGCCGACTAGAGGAGGAGGAGGCGGAGGAGGAGGAGGAGGAGGAGGAGGAGGAGGAGGAGGAGGAGGAAAACAACAGCTGGAGTGATGGAGCTCTGCAGGAAGGATGAAGTTGTCACCTGCTGCTGAGAAAACAACCCGAGAAAACCGAGGAAGATGAAGGTCCACACTGATGCTCTGCAGGTTTCATCCCTTTAACATTAACATCATTAAACTCATAATGTCTGGTTTTAAATTTGATTTCCTGTCTGCCAGATATCCAGTTCAGTTTATTTCATTACACAATTTACAGGTACTTGTACTTAACTTTAGTATTTCTATATTATGCCTCTATATGCTTCTCCTACATCTCATATCATTTATCAGGTTTAGTTTTTACAGATTTGGATTTATACAAATTTAATTAAACAGCAACTATACAATGCTGATATATTATTAGGGATTAAACTACCAGCACTATATAAAGTCACATTAATGCGTCAATCATTAGAATACAATAATATTATAATACATAATACATACTTCTACATTTGGTACTTTAAGTATGTGTTGATGCTAATACTTTTGTACTTTTCTCAAGTAAAATTTTGAATTCAGGACTTTGATCATCACAGAGTATTTCTGCACTACTTGCAAACATTTGTTATTGTCATCCTGTTTTTTATTCATTTTTTCTTTTTCTTTCCTGCCTTTTTATCTCTAACATTACTTGTTTGGTAATCACTTCTTTCTTTTAGATATTTTCAAAAATATTTATGTCTGTAAATTGTTATACAGCTGTTGTTAATTTCAGCGTTAGGTAGGTTCCTTTTACAACCCACTGATGCATTTATTTATGTTATTGTATATCTCTTCTCTTCTGTTTTATTTTATTATACGGAGCCCCTTACCTACTACTTTTGTGTTCACTTGCAATATGTTTCATGTGGCCTTTTAGCTCAGAAGGAATGGAAAAAGAAAACATATTGCGAGGTAATGCTAAATATTTCGCCAGGCAGCACAAAATATTATTAGGTAACGGAAAACATATTGCTAGGAAACGCAAAATATTGTGAGGGAATAAAATATTGTGAGGTAACGGAAAACATATTACGAGGGAACACAAAACATATTGCAAGAGAATGCAAAATATTGTGAGGAAACATAAAATATTGTAATGCGAAACATATTGCAAGGGAACGCAAAACATATTGTGAGGGAACATAAAACATGGCAAGGGAACAGAAAATATTGTGAGGAAACAAAATATTGTGAGGTAAATCAAAATATTGCGAGGGAACACAAAACATGGTGAGGGAACGTAAAACATTACGAGGGAGCACAAAATATTGTCATGTAATGCAAAATATTGCGAGGTAGGTGAAAACACATTGCAAGGGAACGCAAAATATATGGCGAGGTAACAGAAAACATTGCGAGCAATGTATTTGCAATACATTTTGCATTCCATCACAATATGTTTTGTGGGACACAAATCATACTGCAAGGGAATGTAAAAAGTAGTCCTCAAAAAAATCTTGCCATGTCCCTTAAGGGCCTCCGTATTATTATATTCATAAATATAGAACTAAAAACAGTTTGTTGAAATTTGAATATAAAACAGAAAAACTTAGTAAGTGAACAGTTCGCTCTTGTAAGGTAAAGTTTAAGCAGGCGGAGCTCCTGTCCAGCAGGTGTCGCTGTAAACTTCAGCATTAACCACCGAAGAAGCAGCAGAAGGAGCCGTACAGGAAGTAAAACTTCAACAGTCTGCAGGTCTGGACTCGGGACGTGGACCGGTGTGGACCGCAGCAGTGCAGCAGCGACAGGAGACGGCTGACATGGAAGAAAGCGACTATAACGATATTTTAGATGACTGGTTTATCGACTCCCTGAAAACGTGAGGCGTGTTTCCTCTTTGTTTAAACCACTTTTAGCTTGTCGGTTAGCTGCTAGTTAGAAGCTTCATTCATTCCGTCGCCCTGCAAACTGAACCCCGCTTAAAAATGTGTCGGTTTTGTTTTCCTTTACTAACCCGCATGTACACATTCATTGTAGATAGTATTACAAGACATTTCCTGCGTCTAATTAAGCCATTTTTCAGTTCGGCCGGCTTTTACTACACTTAGCAGCCCCTTATTTGGCTTAATAATTGATCATCAAAGCTTTGTGTTTGGGAAACCTCTCCTAGGTGGACTATATTTATGCCGAATTGAAGAGTGGAATATAGTAATTAAGAAAATTAAGTTGCTTTGTATAGCTATGGTTTGTGTGCTTAGCCCTGGGGTAGGAAAACATAAATATGACATTTTTTGAAAGGAGTCTGGTGTAAAAGTAATACTGCTGGTTTGAAGAACAAAAATGTTATTATTAAAACAAATACTAACACTGTCACATATATAATTATATAGAAATATAACGGGACTGTTTCAATAAGATTTGACATTATTGATAATGGCGAAGCTGGCCAGTGATCCAGGTTTAATTAACGACACCTGTGGTAGTTTAAGGTTATCTGTCAGGACTTCTGTCTGTTTTTCTTCCTTAATCTGTCCATAAATCTTCTTCTCTGCAGCTCCTACAACGCTTCATAGTCCTGCTGCTACGAGCTTGTTGATGTAAAATCTGGTTGATTCGGGTCCTGAACTGTGTTAAGTCTTAAACACCTGTCTGGTTTCTTCAGGTACAAAGATCTTCATGTGTATCAGCTGGAACATCCCACCCAGGTCATCGAGTGGACATCAGGGAAGAGTGAGTTCATAAATGTCGTTGTAGCAATCAACAAAAAGTATTTCAGACTGGTCTGAATGCAAATCCAAAACTATGACAGAGTATTAGGGCCACATTGAGGGGGAAAAAAAAATCTGATTTCAAGAATTGACTCATAATATTACGAGAAAAAAGTCATAATTTAATGAGAATAAAGTAATAACTTTACAAGAAAAAACATCGTAATATTATGGGAGTTGTAATATTACGAGAATAGTCAGGACTCATAGTCAGAGTAATATTATGAGAATTAAGTCATAATATTACGAGAATACAGTCATAACTTTGTGAGGACAAAAATCGTAATATTACAAGAATAAAATGACTTTACGAGGACAAAAAAATCGTAATATTACAAGAATAAAATAACTTTAGGAGGACAAAAAAATTGTAATACAAGAATAAAATAAATAACTTTAGGAGGAGAAAAAATTGTAATACAAGAATAAAATAAATAACTTCAGGAGGAGAAAAAAACGTAATATTCTGAGAAAGAAGTCATAACTTCAGGAGAAAAAAAAGGTGTAATATTACAAGAATAAAGTCATAACCTTGCGAGGAAAAATTGTCGTAATATTGCAAGAATAATTAGTAATATTACGAGAGTAGTCGGAACTTTATGAGAAAAAAGTCATAATATTACAAGAATAGTCATAACTTCATGAGAATAAAGTCATAATGTTACTGAGAGAAAAGTTGTAGTATTACCGTTTCTCTTAAACTTATGACTTTATTCTCATAATATTACAGCTTTTTTTGACATTTTTCAATAAACACACACAGGACATAAAACCCAGTACCTGTACACAAAATAACAGCAAAAACACAGGGGACAAAATAATAATATACATACAGAATAAAGATAAAGCACATCAGCAAAATTCATGAGCTACACAATTAGGTCTCATCAAGAAATATCAAAAATGGCTTCCACACCTTTTAAACATTGCTTTATGAATCATGTTTGGTAAACCTGTTCGATCTTAGCAATAGAAAGCATTTCGTTGAGCCACCTCCTGAAACATGGTGACGATGAACACTAATCTATATCTAGAATGGACACAACAGCTCTGTGTATTAGAGATAGCATTTGTTTTTGTGTGTCTACAAAATAATAATGTTTGATTTGACAAACAATACATATCAGCTCAAATTAAACCTTCTACCATTGTGTTTGCAGCTGTATGCGTCGCAGGATTCAGTCCGTCTAAAAATGAAATTCTGGAGCTGCATTTGCCTCTGAAACTGTTGGCTGATGACAATAAGGTAACAAATCTGTTCAGACTTTGGGGTTTATTTTAGTCTTATTATTTTTAATTACAAACATCTAAATGTCACTTTAAGCCTCTGCGTGTATGTGTTGTGTTCAGGGTCTCTGTGCAGAACGGGACTTTAAAGTTGTCCACGGTGGGTTCACAGACGGTCCTGTTCGCTGCCTCAAACACGTCCCAGGAACGAGGTGAGTTTGTGAGAAGCAACTTGTGTTGTTTTAATTTTTCTTGTCTCTCCATTTACATTTATTAAAAGTCTTAAATGCAGTGATGTTTGTTAGAAACTCTCATTGTCATGAGCTCTGCTTTGTGAAATGAAAGTAAAATAAATGCAGTTACAGAAACGTATATCCAATTAAACTTCTTTGAAAGAACATACTGTTTACTGTACATACATATACAGTAGTATACACATTTTATGTGAGTTAAATATAAATAAAGTAAACATTTAGATAAAAGAAAAGTTTATAACAGTTTATGAAATATCTGCCTGTTTATTAATGTTTATATACAGAACACATGAATGATTTAACTTTATTTATATAGCGCAGAAAGCAGCGCAGAGAACTTTACAATTCAGCAACAAAAACAGCAAAAATACCAAGTTTAAATCCCACAAATGCACATGGAGGAAGGGAGAAACGAGCGTTTCTATCGTCTAAAAAGTAGAGTTGGGAAATAAAAGAGTGAAGATTAAAAACAGACAGCTGACAGGTGTATGTATACTGCAAATATACATTTACTTGATTTAACTCCTATAGATATTAGAGTTAAAACGAGTAGTCAGTAAATCCATTAGTTGATTGACATAAAGTTAATCAACAATTCTGATAACCGATAAATCTACTATTTGTTCAAAACAATTTGTGATGACAATTTTTCACTTCTGTCGGTCTCATTCAGGGGTCCTAAAAAATAATAAAAAAAAGAGCCTAAAATCCAATAACCTGAATTTAAGGCTCCAGAATATCTTAATATCTCACGAAATGTCTCAAATCCAATAGTGGCAGGTCTTAAAAATTAATTAATTTTACTTTCATTACAAAACAAATGCATTGTCTTGCTTTTAAATGTTTTGTTTTTTGAGCACGCCATAACAAGACAGACAGCGTTTGGAGCTCCACTAAAAGCTGAGGAGCTCTGGACTAAACACTCTGTAATGAAGGTATCAGTCATTTAGCAGCAATGATCATATTGATGTACCAGGTTCCTTAGTACTTTCTTGACAGTATGGACATGAAATAGGTCTTAAACTGCATTCATAGTGGTCTTAAATTTACATTAAATTTGTCTTAAATAGCATCCATAATGATCTTTAAAGGTCTTAAAAAGGCTTAAATTTGACCTGTTGAAACCTGCAGATACCCTGTGATTAATTGATTTAATCAAGAAAATAATCTGCAAAGTCAGCTCTAACAAATATGCAATAAATAGATTAGATTCAACTTTGTCATTGCACATAGTGCAATATATGCAAATGATGATATACTGTGTGTGATATGTATATAAATAGACATGTATAGTACATAGAGATTGTGGTTAACTTGCAAATGATGGACAGATGTTATATTCTGCTGAATAAGAGCTCAACTATAGTTACATACTGATGAGATATTGTATAAAAATGGTGTATATTAAAAAGAATAAATGGTACAAACAGTTGGATTTATATTCACATCTATTCACAGAGTGGTTATATACATAGAGCTTTGTGCATGTGGGACTAAGTGAATATATGTACATGATGAATATTAGAGAATAGTTTTTTTTATATACAGGCTGCACAATATATTTTTTTTATTGTCATTCAGTGTCAAGTTGAACCATAAATACTGTACATCACGAAAGACAGCGATATTGCGCTGAGGTTTTTTTTTTGAGTTAGTTGAAAGAAAGTGCACTTTAAAATTTAATGATCATTTTTTTTATTGATGCCTTTTGTGTTCAGTTCAATTTGTTCAGTAAAAGAAAATAATTTCCTCTCACTTTTTAATTCAACAGTTATTTGTTGTTTTTGAGCAGTATATACTGAAAGAGGCAGAACTTGGTTCTCTTTAATAAAATGTTTATTTATCACAGGTAATATAGTTATTGTGATATTCAACAATGTAATTGCATATCACATATTTTGCTGATATCGTGCAGCCCTAGTGGAGTCATAAATAGACATTTGATTCAGCAGGAACGGCTGATAGATGATGTTCATGGTGTAATATTCAATACGGAGTCGTAGTAAGTGGATGATCTGTACACCTGTTGTGGATCTTTTATATCGGATCTTATTTATGCTGGAGTGCAGCGGAGATAATGAATAAAATGCGAATATTTAAATGAATTAAATTAACATCCTGTTGTTGTTTCTGCAGGTGTGTTGTGACCAACGACGGGCTGAGCTCCGACCTGCTGGTGTGGACCGTTGGAGGAGACAGCAGTGGTGAGTTAACATCTGTTTGAAGTCACATCAGCTTAAACCACTGTTGTTTCCAGAATACAAAAAAATATATAAGTAATCATTTCTTAGTGATGGAAGAAGTACTAGAAGCTCTTTTACTTAAACAGGTAACAAGTACTACTACCACAGAGTAGAAATACTATGTTAAAAGTAAAAGTAACCAAATGATGCCAACAATATTGGCATCAGAATATACTTAAAGTACCAAAACTAAAAGTACTCATTATGCAGAATAATGTAAGAATGCCATTGGATAATGATTACTGATGCATTAATGTGTTCATTAATGTAGCAGCTGGTAAAGGAGAGGCTCATTTTAATGACTTTATCTACTGCTGGTAGTTTAATCTATAATAAGATGTCAGCATTTAGTAGTTGATTATATTTTATTTTAATCTGATTCTGTAAAGTAACTAAAGCTGTCAGATAAATGTAGTAGAGTGAAAAGCACAGTATTTCCCTTTTGAGATGTAGTGGAGTAGAAGCAGCAGCATAAAATGGAAATATTTAAATTAAGTAAAATATATTGACTGAATGTACGTAGTTACTTTCCACTACTGGTGGTTTCCACTCATGTAGGTAGTTTTGTTAAGTGGAAGTAAAATGAAATGATTAAAGGTATTGTATGTAGCACTGCGGCTCGGTTTCTCGTGCACGCTCACGCTGTCTTGAAAAACAGTGTTAACTCTTGCTGCATCAGCCTTCCGACCGTGGTCAGAGCGTAACCGTTAGTGTTAACACTAGGATCAGCATTGATTCACGGAGAGACCTTCATCTGGTCAGCCAACATTACTGCCAAGCAGAAGAGTGATATTGTGGTTTTAGCTACCAGTCACATGTGGCTTCACGATTTTAGGGAAAAACGTCATGTGCCGTGTTTTCTCATAATGTGATTGGTTAACGACAGACGTGATCAGAAGAACAGGACGTGTGGAGGGGAGGACGGTTTCAGAGGGAGGCAGCAGGATCGCAGCTGGAGCCTCATCTCAAGTTCTTCATGGAGCTCGAAGCAGCGACGTCCAGCTGACGCAGCTGACCTCAGGACAGATTCTCTATACGTTAGGTAACACGAAAAATTTCATGAAAAAATGTCATAGTATAACATGTTAAAGAATTTTATGGAAAAAGAGTATAGTATGTACAACAAAAGCCATGAAGTCATAGTATTGTATGTCAGAAAAGTAATAATAATGTGTAGTATATTATGTCGAATAGTTTTATGAAAAACAAGTTATTTAAAAAAAAAAAAAAAAAAAAATATATATATATATATATATATATATATATATATATATATATATATATATATATATACATATAATATATAAAATTTTCATGGAAAAAGTCAGTGTGTTTAAAAATGTAGTGAAAAAATGTCATAGTATGTAGAAATAGTCAGTCATAACAGTATGTCGAAAAATTTCATAAAAAAGTCATAATATATTATATAAGTAATATAGTATAATTGGTTAAAAATGTTATGAAGAAATGTCATAGTATGTCAAGTCATGAAAAAGTCATTATAGTATGTTGAAAATTGCAGTGAAAAAATGTGATAGTATAGTGAATCGACAAATTTTTAGTAAAAAAAAGTCAGTATTGTATGTCAAAAA
The DNA here is from genome assembly GCA_947000775.1 of Pterois miles. Lineage (NCBI taxonomy): Eukaryota > Metazoa > Chordata > Actinopteri > Perciformes > Scorpaenidae > Pterois > Pterois miles. Next base: position 5,047,882 of record CAMQGK010000568.1, on the reverse strand, counting down.
AGTCTAAGTGTACTATGTCAGATAATTTCATGAAGAAAAAAGTGATTAAAAATATAGTATAGTATGTTGAAAAAAAGTGCTAAAATGTCATAGTATAGTACGTCAAAAAAGTAATAAAAGTCATATAATGTTTTGTCTTTAAATGTTATGATAAAAGTCATACTATAGTATGTCAAAAAATTTCATGAAAAAATTTCCTAGCTTAGTATGATGAAAAATATGTTGATAACGTCATAAAAACGTCATAGTATAGTATGTCAACAAATTGAATGAAAAAGTCAAATTGTATTTTGAGAAATTTCATGAAAAAATGTCATAGCATAGTATGTAGAAAAAAGTCATAGTCAAGGTCATAATAGAGTATGTTAATCAATAGCATGAAAAAAACATAGTATAGTATGTCAAAAAAATTCATGAAAAAAGTCATAGTATAGTATGTCGACAAATATCATGAAAAGCCAGAGTATAGTGTGTACAAAAAAACACCACAAAGTCATAGTATAGTATGTTGAAAAAAATTTATGAATGTATGTTTATAAATTTCATGAAAAAAAGTCATACTAAAGTATGTTGATACATTTCATGAAAAAACATCATAGTATAGTATGTTGATAAATTTCGTGAAAAAAAGTCATACTAAAGTATGTTGATACATTTCATGAAAAAACATCATAGTATAATATGTTGATAAATTTCGTGAAAAAAAGTCATACTAAAGTATGTTGATAAATTTCGTGAAAAAAAACGTCATGTATAGTATGTTGATAAATTTCGTGAAAAAACGTCATAGTATAGTGTGTTGATAAATTTCACGAAAAATCGTCATAGTATATGTTGATAAATTTCATGAAAAAACAGTATAGTATGTTGATAAATTTCATGAAAAAACGTCATAGTATAGTATGTTGATAAATTTCATGAAAAAAAGTCGTGTTATAGTATGTTGATAAATTTCATGAAAAAAAGTTATAGTATAGTATGTTGATAAATTTCGTGAAAAATAGTCATAGTATAGTATGTTGATAAATTTCGTGAAAAATAGTCATAGTATAGTATGTTGATAAATTTCATGAAAAAAGTCATAGTATAGTATGTTGATAAATTTCTTGAAAAAACGTCATCGTATAGTATGTTGATAAATTTCATGAAAAAACGTCATAGTATAGTATGTTGATAAATTTCGTGAAAAATAGTCATAGTATAGTATGTTGATAAATTTCATGAAAAAACGTCATCGTATAGTATGTTGATAAATTTCTTGAAAAAACGTCATAGTATAGTATGTTGATAAATTTTCTGAAAAAAAGTGATAGGAAAGTATGTTGATAAATTTCGTGAAAAAAAAAAGTCAAAGTATAGTATAGTATGTTGATAAATTTTGTGAAAAAAAGTCATAGTATAGTATGTTGATAAATTTCACGAAAAAAAGTCATAGTGTAGTATGTTGATAAATTTCCTGAAAAAAAGCATCATAGTATAGTATGTTGATAAATTTCGTAAGTAAATGTTATAGTATAGTATGTTGATAAATTTCCTGAAAAAAAGCCATAGTATGTTGGTAAATTTTGTGAAAAAAAGTCATAGTATAGTATGTTGATAAATTTCATGAAAAAAAGTTATAGTATAGTATGTTGATAAATTTCGTGAAAAATAGTCATAGTATAGTATGTTGATAAATTTCGTGAAAAATAGTCATAGTATAGTATGTTGATAAATTCCATGAAAAATAGTCATAGTATAGTATGTTGATAAATTTCATGAAAAAACGTCATAGTATAGTATGTTGATAAATTTCATGAAAAAACGTCATAGTATAGTATGTTGATAAATTTCATGAAAAAAAGTTATAGTATAGTATGTTGATAAATTTCGTGAAAAAACGTCATAGTATAGTATGTTGATAAATTTCACGAAAAAAAGTCATAGTATAGTATGTTGATAAATTTCCTGAAAAAAAGCGACAGTATGTTGGTAAATTTTGTGAAAAAAAGTCATAGTATAGTGTGTTGATAAATTTCACGAAAAAAAGCCATAGTATAGTATGTTGATAAATTTCATGAAAAAAAGTCGTGGTATAGTTTGTTGATAAATTTCATGAAAAAAGTCATAGTATAGTATGTTTATAAATTTCGTGAAAAAACGTCATAGTGTAGTATGTTGATAAATTTCGTGAAAAATAGTCATAGTATAGTATGTTGATAAATTTCGTGAAAAAACGTCATAGTATAGTATGTTGATAAATTTCATGAAAAAAAGTCGTGGTATAGTATGTTGATAAATTTCTTGAAAAAATGTCATAGTATAGTATGTTGATAAATTTCTTGAAAAAAGTCATAGTATAGTATGTTGATAAATTTTCTGAAAAAAAGTCATAGTATAGTATGTTGATAAATTTCCTGAAAAAACGTCATAGTATAGTATGTTGATAAATTTCTTGAAAAAATGTCATAGTATAGTATGTTGATAAATTTCTTGGAAAAACGTCATAGTATAGTATGTTGATAAATTTTCTGAAAAAAAGTCATAGTATAGTATGTTGATAAATTTCCTGAAAAAACGTCATAGTAGAGTATTTTGATAAATTTCATGAAAAAACGTCATAGTATAGTTTGTTTATAAATTTCATGAAAAAATGTCAGTGTATTATGTTGATAAATTTCGTGAAAAAAAGTCATGGTATAGTATGTTGATAAATATCGTGAAAAAAAGTCAGAGTATATTATGTTGATAAATTTCGTGAAAAAAAAGTCATAGTATGGTATGTTGATAAATTTCGTGAAAAAAAAAGTCATGGTATAGTATGTTAATAAATTTTGTGAAAAAAGTCATAGTATATTATGTTGATAAATTTCGTGAAAAAAAAGTCATAGTATAGTATGTTGATAAATTTTGTGAAACGTCATAGTATAGTATGTTGATAAATTTCATGAAAAAACGTCATAGTATAGTATGTTGATAAATTTCGTGAAAAAAAGTCAAAGTATAGTATGCTGATAAATTTCGTGAAAAAACGTCATAGTATAGTATGTTGATAAATTTTGTAAAAAAAAGTCATAGTATAGTATGTTGATAAATTTGGTGAAAAAAAGTCATAGTATAGTATGTTGATAAATTTCGTAAGTAAATGTTATAGTATAGTGTGTTGATAAATTTCACGAAAAAAAGTCATAGTATAGTATGTTGATAAATTTCATGAAAAAAGTCATAGTATAGTATGTTTATAAATTTCGTGAAAAATAGTCATAGTATAGTATGTTGATAAATTTCATGAAAAAACGTCATAGTATAGTATGTTGATAAATTTGGTGAAAAAAAGTCATAGTATAGTATGTTGATAAATTTCGTAAGTAAATGTTATAGTATAGTGTGTTGATAAATTTCACGAAAAAAAGCCATAGTATAGTATGTTGATAAATTTCATGAAAAAAAGTCAGGGTATAGTTTGTTGATAAATTTCATGAAAAACGTCATAGTATAGTATGTTGATAAATTTCATGAAAAAAGTCATAGTATAGTATGTTTATAAATTTCGTGAAAAATAGTCATAGTATAGTATGTTGATAAATTTCATGAAAAAACGTCATAGTATAGTATGTTGATAAATTTCATGAAAAAAAGTCGTGGTATAGTATGTTGATAAATTTCATGAAAAAAAGTTATAGTATAGTATGTTGATAAATTTCGTGAAAAATAGTCATAGTATAGTATGTTGATAAATTTCGTGAAAAATAGTCATAGTATAGTATGTTGATAAATTTCATGAAAAAACGTCATAGTATAGTATGTTGATAAATTTCTTGAAAAAACGTCATAGTAAAGAAAGAAAGAAAGATATTCCTTTATTAGTCCCACAGTGGGGAAATTCAGTTTTACACTCTGTTGTTCACACAGTACAGTTCACACAGTACATATACATGTCAATGGAGAGATGTCAGAGTGATGGGGCTGCTCCTGACAAGCGCCCAGAGCAGTTGGGGGTTTGGTGCCTTGCTCAGGGGCACCTCGGCAGTGCCCAAGAGGTAAACTGGCACCTCTCCAGCAACCAGTTGGTCTTGGTCCATGGGGGATTTGAACATAGTATGTTGATAAATTTCATGAAAAAAAGTCATAGTATAGTATGTTGATAAATTTCGTGAAAAATAGTCATAGTATAGTATGTTGATAAATTTCATGAAAAAACGTCATAGTATAGTATGTTGATAAATTTCTTGAAAAAAACGTCATAGTATAGTATGTTGATAAATTTCCTGAAAAAACGTCATAGTATAGTATGTTGATAAATTTCATGAAAAAACGTCATAGTATAGTATGTTGATAAATTTCTTGAAAAAACGTCATAGTATAGTATGTTGATAAATTTTGGGAAAAATAGTCATAGTATAGTATGATGATAAATTTTGTGAAAAAAGTCATAGTATAGTATGTTGATAAGTTTCATAAAAAAAGTCATAGTATGTTGATAAATTTCCTGAAAAAAGTCATAGTATAGTATGTTGATAAATTTTGTGGAAGAAAGGTCATAGTATAGTATGTTTATAAATTTCATGAAAAAAGTCATATTATAGTATGTTGATAAATTTCATGAAAAAAGTCATAGTATAGTATGTTGATAAATTTCGTGAAAAAAAAGTCAAAGTATAGTATCGTATGTTGATAAATTTTGTGAAAAAAAGTCATAGTATAGTATGTTGATAAATTTCACGAAAAAAAGTCATAGTATAGTATGTTGATAAATTTCCTGAAAAAAAGCCATAGTATAGTATGTTGGTAAATTTTGTGAAAAATAGTCATAGTATAGTATGTTGATAAATTTCGTGAAAAATAGTCATAGTATAGTATGTTGATAAATTTCATGAAAAAACGTCATAGTATAGTATGTTGATAAATTTCGTGAAAAATAGTCATAGTATAGTATGTTGATAAATTTCATGAAAAAAGTCATAGTATAGTATGTTGATAAATTTCTTGAAAAATAGTCATAGTATAGTATGTTGATAAATTTCATGAAAAAACGTCATAGTATAGTATGTTGATAAATTTCGTGAAAAATAGTCATAGTATAGTATGTTGATAAATTTCATGAAAAAACGTCATAGTATAGTATGTTGATAAATTTCTTGAAAAAACGTCATAGTATAGTATGTTGATAAATTTCCTGAAAAAACGTCATAGTATAGTATGTTGATAAATTTCATGAAAAAACGTCATAGTATAGTATGTTGATAAATTTTGGGAAAAATAGTCATAGTATAGTATGATGATAAATTTTGTGAAAAAAGTCATAGTATAGTATGTTGATAAGTTTCATGAAAAAAGTCATAGTATGTTGATAAATTTCCTGAAAAAAGTCATAGTATAGTATGTTGATAAATTTTGTGGAAGAAAAGTCATAGTATAGTATGTTTATAAATTTCATGAAAAAAGTCATATTATAGTATGTTGATAAATTTCATGAAAAAAGTCATAGTATAGTATGTTGATAAATTTCGTAAGTAAATGTTATAGTATAGTATGTTGATAAATTTCCTGAAAAAAAGCCATAGTATGTTGGTAAATTTTGTGAAAAAAAGTCATAGTATAGTATGTTGATAAATTTCCTGAAAAAAAGCCATAGTATGTTGGTAAATTTTGTGAAAAAAAGTCATAGTATAGTATGTTGATAAATTTCGTAAGTAAATGTTATAGTATAGTGTGTTGATAAATTTCACGAAAAAAAGCCATAGTATAGTATGTTGATAACTTTTGTGCAAAAATGTCATAGTATAGTATGTTGATAAATTTCGTGAAAAATAGTCATAGTATAGTATGTTGATAAATTTCATGAAAAAACGTCATAGTATAGTATGTTGATAAATTTCGTGAAAAATAGTCATAGTATAGTATGTTGATAAATTTCATGAAAAAACGTCATAGTATAGTATGTTGATAAATTTCATGAAAAAAAGTCGTGTTATAGTATGTTGATAAATTTCATGAAAAAAAGTTATAGTATAGTATGTTGATAAATTTCGTGAAAAATAGTCATAGTATAGTATGTTGATAAATTTCGTGAAAAATAGTCATAGTATAGTATGTTGATAAATTTCATGAAAAAAGTCATAGTATAGTATGTTGATAAATTTCTTGAAAAAACGTCATCGTATAGTATGTTGATAAATTTCATGAAAAAACGTCATAGTATAGTATGTTGATAAATTTCGTGAAAAAAGTCATAGTATAGTATGTTGATAAATTTCATGAAAAAACGTCATCGTATAGTATGTTGATAAATTTCTTGAAAAAACGTCATAGTATAGTATGTTGATAAATTTTCTGAAAAAAAGTGATAGTATAGTATGTTGATAAATTTCGTGAAAAAAAAGTCTAAGTATAGTATAGTATGTTGATAAATTTTGTGAAAAAAAGTCATAGTATAGTATGTTGATAAATTTCACGAAAAAAAGTCATAGTGTAGTATGTTGATAAATTTCATGAAAAAAAGTTATAGTATAGTATGTTGATAAATTTCGTGAAAAATAGTCATAGTATAGTATGTTGATAAATTTCGTGAAAAATAGTCATAGTATAGTATGTTGATAAATTTCATGAAAAATAGTCATAGTATAGTATGTTGATAAATTTCATGAAAAAACGTCATAGTATAGTATGTTGATAAATTTCGTGAAAAATAGTCATAGTATAGTATGTTGATAAATTTCGTGAAAAATAGTCATAGTATAGTATGTTGATAAATTTCGTGAAAAATAGTCATAGTATAGTATGTTGATAAATTTCGTGAAAAATAGTCATAGTATAGTATGTTGATAAATTTCATGAAAAAACGTCATAGTATAGTATGTTGATAAATTTCTTGAAAAAACGTCATAGTATAGTATGTTGATAAATTTCATGAAAAAAAGTCATAGTATAGTATGTTGATAAATTTCGTGAAAAATAGTCATAGTATAGTATGTTGATAAATTTCGTGAAAAATAGTCATAGTATAGTATGTTGATAAATTTCATGAAAAAACGTCATAGTATAGTATGTTGATAAATTTCATGAAAAAACGTCATAGTATAGTATGTTGATAAATTTCATGAAAAAACGTCATAGTATAGTATGTTGATAAATTTCATGAAAAAACGTCATAGTATAGTATGTTGATAAATTTCATGAAAAAACGTCATAGTATAGTATGTTGATAAATTTCTTGAAAAAACGTCATAGTATAGTATGTTGATAAATTTCGTGAAAAAAAGTCAAAGTATAGTATAGTATGTTGATAAATTTCCTGAAAAAAAGCCATAGTATAGTATGTTGGTAAATTTTGTGAAAAAAAGTCATAGTATAGTATGTTGATAAATTTCGTAAGTAAATGTTATAGTATAGTATGTTGATAAATTTCATGAAAAAACGTCATAGTATAGTATGTTGATAAATTTCCTGAAAAAACGTCATAGTATAGTATGTTGATAAATTTCATGAAAAAACGTCATAGTATAGTATGTTGATAAATTTCTTGAAAAAACGTCATAGTATAGTATGTTGATAAATTTCGTGAAAAAAAGTCAAAGTATAGTATAGTATGTTGATAAATTTCCTGAAAAAAAGCCATAGTATAGTATGTTGGTAAATTTTGTGAAAAAAAGTCATAGTATAGTATGTTGATAAATTTCGTAAGTAAATGTTATAGTATAGTGTGTTGATAAATTTCACGAAAAAAAGCCATAGTATAGTATGTTGATAACTTTTGTGCAAAAATGTCATAGTATAGTATGTTGATAAATTTCATGAAAAAAAGTCGTGGTATAGTTTGTTGATAAATTTCATGAAAAAAGTCATAGTATAGTATGTTGATAAATTTCATGAAAAAAGTCATAGTATAGTATGTTTATAAATTTCGTGAAAAATAGTCATAGTATAGTATGTTGATAAATTTCATGAAAAAACGTCATAGTATAGTATGTTGATAAATTTCGTGAAAAATAGTCATAGTATAGTATGTTGATAAATTTCATGAAAAAACGTCATAGTATAGTATGTTGATAAATTTCATGAAAAAAAGTCGTGGTATAGTATGTTGATAAATTTCATGAAAAAAAGTTATAGTATAGTATGTTGATAAATTTTCTGAAAAAAAGTCACAGTATAGTATGTTGATAAATTTCGTGAAAAATAGTCATAGTATAGGATGTTGATAAATTTCATGAAAAAACGTCATAGTATAGTATGTTGATAAATTTCATGAAAAAACGTCATAGTATAGTATGTTGATAAATTTCTTGAAAAAACGTCATAATATAGTATGTTGATAAATTTTGGGAAAAATAGTCATAGTATAGTATGTTGATAAATTTTGTGAAAAAAGTCATGGATAAATTTTGTGAAAAAAGTCATAGTATAGTATGTTGATAAGTTTCATGAAAAAAGTCATAGTATGTTGATAAATTTCCTGAAAAAAGTCATAGTATAGTATGTTGATAAATTTTGTGGAAGAAAAGTCATAGTATAGTATGTTTATAAATTTCATGAAAAAAGTCATATTATAGTATGTTGATAAATTTCATGAAAAAAGTCATAGTATAGTATGTTGATAAATTTCGTGAAAAAAAGTCAAAGTATAGTATAGTATGTTGATAAATTTCCTGAAAAAAAGCCATAGTATAGTATGTTGATAAATTTCATGAAAAAACGTCATAGTATAGTATGTTGATAAATTTCATGAAAAAACGTCATAGTATAGTATGTTGATAAATTTCGTGAAAAAAAGTCAAAGTATAGTATAGTATGTTGATAAATTTCATGAAAAAAGTCATAGTATAGTATGTTGATAAATTTCGTGAAAAAAAGTCAAAGTATAGTATAGTATGTTGATAAATTTCCTGAAAAAAAGCCATAGTATGTTGGTAAATTTTGTGAAAAAAAGTCATAGTATAGTATGTTGATAAATTTCATGAAAAAACGTCATAGTATAGTATGTTGATAAATTTCATGAAAAAACGTCATAGTATAGTATGTTGATAAATTTCATGAAAAAAAGTTATAGTATAGTATGTTGATAAATTTCGTGAAAAATAGTCATAGTATAGTATGTTGATAAATTTCACGAAAAAAAGTCATAGTATAGTATGTTGATAAATTTCCTGAAAAAAAGCGATAGTATGTTGGTAAATTTTGTGAAAAAAGGTCATAGTATAGTGTGTTGATAAATTTCACGAAAAAAAGCCATAGTATAGTATGTTGATAAATTTCATGAAAAAAAGTCGTGGTATAGTTTGTTGATAAATTTCATGAAAAAAGTCATAGTATAGTATGTTTATAAATTTCGTGAAAAAACGTCATAGTGTAGTATGTTGATAAATTTCGTGAAAAATAGTCATAGTATAGTATGTTGATAAATTTCGTGAAAAAACGTCATAGTATAGTATGTTGATAAATTTTCTGAAAAAAAGTCATAGTATAGTATGTTGATAAATTTCCTGAAAAAACGTCATAGTATAGTATGTTGATAAATTTCTTGAAAAAACGTCATAGTATAGTATGTTGATAAATTTCTTGAAAAAACGTCATAGTATAGTATGTTGATAAATTTTCTGAAAAAAAGTCATAGTATAGTATGTTGATAAATTTCATGAAAAAACGTCATAGTATAGTATTTTGATAAATTTCATGAAAAAACGTCATAGTATAGTTTGTTTATAAATTTCATGAAAAAATGTCAGTGTATTATGTTGATAAATTTCGTGAAAAAAAGTCATGGTATAGTATGTTGATAAATATCGTGAAAAAAAGTCATAGTATATTATGTTGATAAATTTCGTGAAAAAAAGTCATAGTATGGTATGTTGATAAATTTCGTGAAAAAAAAGTCATAGTATAGTATGTTGATAAATTTTGTGAAAAAAGTCATAGTATATTATGTTGATAAATTTCGTGAAAAAAAAGTCATAGTATAGTATGTTGATAAATTTTGTGAAACGTCATAGTATAGTATGTTGATAAATTTCATGAAAAAACGTCATAGTATAGTATGTTGATAAATTTCGTGAAAAAAAGTCAAAGTATAGTATGCTGATAAATTTTGTGAAAAAACGTCATAGTATAGTATGTTGATAAATTTTGTAAAAAAAAGTCATAGTATAGTATGTTGATAAATTTGGTGAAAAAAAGTCATAGTATAGTATGTTGATAAATTTCGTGAGAAAAGTCAAACTTTTTTGTGAAGTCGCACTATATAGCATGTCGAAAAAAATCTATGAAAAATTTATCAAGTGTCATCATATTGCATTTTGAAAAATTTTGAGAAAACATACTATTATCAAAAATGTTATGAAAAAATATACCTTGTATGCCAAAATATTTTATGAAGAAACACCATAGTATAGTACGTTGAAAAATGTCGTGTTAAAGATTTTTTTTAAAAAATGCCATAGTATGTGGAAATTTTTCATGGAAGTCATATTAGAGTATGTAGAAAAATATTGGGAAAAAAAATGGCATAGTATAGCCTGTCGAAAAATTTCATGGAAAAAAAGTTGTAGTATATCATATCTAAAAATTCATGAAAAAAAATTGACATGCAGTGAATTAAGATGCTCTCATAGTCAAAGATAAAAACTGTATGAGGCTTTATTCATTGGTTTATTATTTGTGTCAATGATCACATCCATAATACATAGTTAATAAGTGAATTTTTAATTTTATGGGACCATCATGCCAAACTGCAGAAATAAAGACCACTTGATCAAAATACAAGAGCGATATTTAGATGTATCAAATACTTAATATAAAATGTCTGTTACATGTTAAAGACTAGGAAAGTCAAAGCTAGTCATATTAATTTATTACAGTTTTATAACTGCTTGTTTAAGAGTACTGGGGCTGGGCTGGACATGTATAACACAATGTTGTACGAGTTCTTTTATGTCCTTTCGTCCCAACAGAGACGGACACAGCAGATCGTCTGAGTTCTTTACACTTCGTGAGCGACGCCGTCTTCCTCGCCGCCTGCCGTAACGGGAACGTTTACATTGCAGACACTCGGACGCCTGCTGCTCCTCAGCTTTCCCCCCCACCAGCGTCTTCGGGTGAATCGGTCGCCTGGTGCACGGACGCGTCGACGGGTCCGTCCTCCTGCAGCGTTGTCAGACTGTCCTCGTGTGGACGGGCGGTGATTTCAGACCTGAGGAACCCAGGAGGAGCTGTGAGTCGGGCTCAGCTCGACGTCCAGTCAAGTCGCTGCAACGTGGACGATGCCAGAGTGTCGTGGGCTCCGGCGCTGGATGACTGTATCGCAGTGTCAGGTCAGTTTATCAGTCAGTGTTATTACATTTTTGGACATTATACAATGACTTTCTTATGTCTTTTTCAACATGTTATACTATGACTTTATTATTGTCTTTCTCTCTGTCTCTCTACTTCTCTCTACTTATCTACCTCTCTCTCTATTTGTCGACATGCTACACTGACGTTTCTTTAACGAAATTTATCGACATACTGTACGATGACGTTTTTTCACAAAATTTATCGACATACTATACCAAGGTTTTTCACGAAATTTTTTGACATACTGTACTGACGTTTTTTTCACAAAATTATTCGACATACTAGACTGACGTTTCTTTACAAATTTATTGACATACTATACCAAGGTTTTTCACGAAATTTTTCGCCACACTATAATATGCCTACCTCTCCCTAACTACCTCTCTACACCTCTACCTCTGTATCTACTCTCTCTCTCTCTACTCCTCCACCTCTCTCACTCTCTACCTCTCTCTCTACCTCTCCACCTCTCTCTCTAACTCTACCTCTCTACCTGTCTCTCTCTACTCCTCTACCTCTCTCTCTCACTACCTCTCTACTTCTCACTCTCTACCTCTCTACTTCTCACTCTCTACCTCTCTCTAACTCTACCTCTCTACCTGTCTCTCTCTACTTCTCTCTCTCTCTCTCTCTCTCTGCCTCTCTATACACCCCTACTCTCTCTCTCTCTCTCTCTCTCTGCCTCTCTCTCTCTCTCTCTCTCTCTCTCCTCTCTCTCTCTCTCTCTCTCTCTCTCTCTCTCTCTCTCTCTCTCTCACCTCTATCTCTCTCTCTCTACACCTCTACCTCTCTCTCTCTACACCTCTACCTCTACACCTCTACTTCTCTCTCTCTACCCCTCTCTCTCTACCTCTCTATCTCTCTCTCTAACTCTACCTCTCTATCTCCCTCTCTCTCTCTACTCTCTCTACCCCCTCTCTCTAACTCTACCCCCCTCTCTCTACCTCCCTCTCTAACTCTACCTCTCTACCGCCCTCTCTATCTCTACCTCTCTACCGCCCTCTCTATCTCTACCTCTCTACCGCCCTCTCTATCTCTACCTCTCTACCGCCCTCTCTATCTCTACCTCTCTACCGCCCTCTCTATCTCTACCTCTCTACCGCCCTCTCTCTACCTCTCTCTACCGCTCTCTCTCTACACCTCTCTCTCTCTCTCTCTCACTTCTGTCCCTACTTCTCTCTTTCTCTACTTCTCTTTCCTCTCTCACTTCTCTACCCCTCTCTCTCTACCTCTCTATCTCTACCTCTCTACCTCCCTCTCTATCTCTACCTCTCTACCACCCTCTCTATCTCTACCGCCCTCTCTCTCAAACTCTACCTCCCTCTCTCTCTCTCTCTCTCTCTCTCTCTCTCTCTCTCTCTCTCTCTCTCTCTCTCTCACTTCTGTCCCTACTTCTCTCTTTCTCTACTTCTCTCACTTCTCTCTCTTCTCACTTTTTAAGTACTTTTTCAAAATTATTATCCTATGACTTTTTAATGATTGATGATCAGTTCTCGTCACTTCACTATGTTTCCCTATTAACTGCATAGTTTTCAACTCACCTCTCTGCAGGTTTCAGTGGAGCGGTTCAGATCTACAACACATCAGTCTGGGGGATGGAGCTGCAGGAAGTTCAGCCGCTGTTTGAGCATCGTGGTCACGCAGTTTCATCACAGTCTGATGACGACACATTCGTCACCTCCCACATCTGGCATCCAGAGCGGCCACGGACGCTGCTGTCTGCAGCATCGGACGGCTCCATCCACGTGTGGGACTGGGTCGACCAATCGGCTGCCAGCTGATGGGTCAAAGCAAAGCTCTAGTTCACCTGGGAAGAGAAGGATGAAAGGTGGTCACCTTATCTCTAAGGCACTGCTCAATGGACATGGACTTACACGGGTCAGAAACATTTCACTGAATCCACTGCTGAAAACATAAGAACAAAGAACTGATCACTGTCTGATTTAGCAGATAAAAACATTAAGTCTGGTGTGGTGTTGCTTTCAATAGCTTCCTGAGTGGATTCCAGCACTGCCGCCATTTTAATGCCTCTGCACCTGAAGCATTGTTTTCGGGTTGACTGTACATACGTCTGACCCATTCTCATGAACATGACGCCTCAAGAGGATTTCTTCAGATTTGGCATAAACGTCCACTTGCACTCCTAATTATGCCAATTTCACACACACACGTCTAACAGGATAAAACAATGACTACAACGGAGGTGGTAATTCTAGTTAAGGATGAGATGAAGAAATTTACTTTTACTACTTACTTTTATGAATTGCTGTTGGATTAAACTGCTCTACTTTAAAGTCAAATGAAATCAGGTGGTTTTTGTCAAACAGCACACATTTGTAATGAAAATTGTGTTCACTAACTAAATATTTTCACTGCAGAGAACTCAGACTTTTAAAAAGTATTTGTTGACTTGTTTTTCAAACTTCAACAAGGGTTTATATTTTGGTTAGACCAATTAGATTGTATATTGTTGTGTGCTGATTCTGGTACCCCAAACTAAGACTGTCTTCTGTCGAAATTGCCTCTTTAAAACTGTTTCTGTAATGCGAAGATGCATTTGAATTTTTGCAATTTTGTCAATTCACAGAGGAGACAAAATAAGTAGCATTCACTTGTATTGTATTAGTACTGAGGCAGATATTTAAGAGACAAACATCTGCATGGACAGATAACAACAAGGGGAAATGAGACAAATGAAATCCTGAAAACATCTGTGTTCCAGCATGGCACATCTGTGATTCAATGATGCAGTGATAACTGACTCTGAAGTTAATTAATTTCAAACGAGTGAAGTGTGATATGAGGACTCTGCAGCCTCTTGTTCGTGAGTCACATGTAAAGTCAGTTTCAGGTCAGAAAAGGCTGAAATGTTTTCACGATAGGTTTGTCACATTTAAGTTTACAGAAATAAAACAGTACAAACATGATTCTGCTGTCTTGGGGTTTTCCTGTACATGGAGAACAAAACTCTGCAGTGATTCAACCTGACTGAAAGAGGCAAAGATCCCTCTGAGCAACAGTTGAATCAGAATAGAGGAAATCAGCAGTCATTGGTAAAAGGGATTGGGAGCTGAGCATCTAGATGTGTGCACATTTAAACAGTAACAGGTTCCTGTTTCGGTGTCAAGGTCACAATAATACAGTTGCAGCGTGATGTTTTAGCAAAGCTCTTCACACTTCACCATAGAAACAGAATGCTAGTCTAGCGTTAGCGCTCCTGGAACGTCAACGGGACACAATCCCGGTTCAAACCTCTAGTCTAGCGTTAGCGCTCCTGGAAAGTCAACGGGACACAATCCCGGTTCAAACCTCTAGTCTAGCGTTAGCGCTCCTGGAACGTCAACGGGACACAATCCCGGTTCAAACCTCTAGTCTAGCGTTAGCGCTCCTGGAACGTCAACGGGACACAATCCCGGTTCAAACCTCTAGTCTAGCGTTAGCGCTCCTGGAACGTCAACGGGACACAATCCCGGTTCAAACCTCTAGTCTAGCGTTAGCGCTCCTGGAACGTCAACGGGACACAATCACGGTTCAAACCTCTAGTCTAGCGTTAGCGCTCCTGGAACGTCAACGGGACACAATCCCGGTTCAAACATCTAGACTAGCGTGAGCGCTCCTGGAACGTCAACGGGACACAATCACGGTTCAAACAGACAGACAGAGATTAGGACTTGACGTCAGACTACAAAAATAAAAGCAGTTATTATTATATTAGCATCCATAGTCATTAGACCCTCCTCAAACATAAACATCACCACATAATCCTCTTTCTTTGAGCTGTCTGTCCCAGCTGAGCAAATATCCTGCGTTCACACAAACCACTGTTGAAATGCTAAAAACCAAAACCTGTCAACTTCACACTTGAGCGTTAAACATCAACCTCTAACAGTTCTCTCTCTGAGCAGGAAACTTCTTGTCTGACTACTTTTCTTTTTTACACCAGAAACTTTGTCTCCATGCTGCCATACAGAGGAAAACTCACCAGAGACCAGATAGATTCATAATTTTTCTTTCCTCCTCCAGGGTCATACCGAACAGGTTTCATTTCACAAGTTTGGATTTTCACAACGGTCACAAAATTCCCTTTAATACTTTTCTCTGCAGCTCCTGTTCTCATCACAATTTCATAAGCCACTGGAACAAAAGCATGCTGGGAGGTTTATTTCCCATCTGATAATAACATCAGTACCTGTCTCAGCCTCCAGTGTGAAGTGTGAAGAATGACAATTCGCACTGCAGCTGTGAGGCGTCTGAAGGCAACAGGACACAGAGATGAGCGGCAGCGACGATGGATGATTTTTCCTCCTCTGCATCCGCTGAACTATGGAGGACAGAACCTGTTAAAATCAAAAAATGAATGAATAAATGAATTAGACTCAATGAATAAATAAATATCAAATGAATGACTATACTTCGAACATAAAAGTAAAATAAAAAAAAATAAACAAAACACCGGCATCCAAAAAGGAGTAGGTAGAAGTAAAACTTTACTATATTAAACTATATTTCCATACCCCTTTCAGTTTTAATTTATTTCTTCATTAAGTTATCTGTGTGTTACTTCCCTTTATTTACTTTTCAGTTTAATTTTCGATTTTATTTATTTGTTTTTTTTTTTAAATATATCCATTTATTTTTGCATAAAAACATGTCTATGGAGCCGGGAAAGACTGGAGTTGATAAGCAGAAGCAGATATGTTGAGTGACAGCACCCTCATTTGCATAAATGCATAAAGAAATGTAAGAAGAAATGCATAAAGAAAACAATACAGGAGCAAATAAGTTTGGAGAACTAAATAAGGGGTGAAATGCAAAAGGAAAGTCATACATAAATAAATAAATACAAACATTTTAAAAAATACATAGAACACAAATACAATAATGAAGGCAAAAATAAATAAATACATAATAAATGCAAAAATAATTAAATACATTTAAAATTAATATAAATAAATAGAGTAAATAAGGGAATTAATGCAAAGCTGAATAAAGAAGCAGATTTAAACAGGGATATCAATTACTTCACATTTTATCAATTAATTAATAGCTACATTTATTTTTAATATTTTTGCTACATGAATTATTTATTTACTTATTTATTTACTTATTTATTTTAGCAGACTCAAGCTTCTCAAAGGTGATACTTTTAAATTGTTATAATTTTAACTTAAAGCATCAGTAATTAACTTGTTAGTGTCCAACCACACTACAAAACAACAAACTATATACTAGGGCTGAACGATTAACTGCATTTGCGCTAATATGACAATATGATAAAATGCGATTTTGTAATCGCAGACTGCATTTACACTGTGGTCATGTGAGACACAAGAGTAGAGCAGCCAGGAAGCATCAACTTGGTCCACGACGCTGAAACTTTAGTGTCAAAGAGGAACAGTACATTATTTGTGTGGAACTATATTGGCTTTAACAAACAAGATGCTGCACAGCGTTACATATTTTGCAAAACCTGCCTTACTGTTGCTACCTCACGGTGGCAACACTACTACCCTGTATCAGCAAAACACCACAAAGCCACGTACTATAGTTGCATGGCTAAAATGCCGACCACCAGTGTGTCAAGTAAGCCAAATATCCCCCGACGGGGATCACTGACCGAAACGTTTGAAAGAGTAACTCCATATGAACGTACGTCAAAGATATGATGAAGATGACCAAGTCTGGGTTTACAGCTTAGATACAGCACGCCCTCCCAAAGACATTTTAGCCAGGCTGCCGTACCGGAGCTACACACAATGTGAACAGAGGCACAGCTGAGCTGAAAACAGCAGTTTTTCCAATACTACAACTGACATGTGTCGTACATCGGAGCCCTATCAGAGTCTTCTGGTGCATTTCATTAATGAAGACTTCAAATTTGCACTTAGTTTGTGTGATTTGTTAGTGACTCATCATAATGTTTGTCAGTGCCTTGTTATGTTGCTATGATAATTATTACATGTTTACATGGCTAGAAGTTCAATACATCAGTCAATCTACTGCTTTAAGCAGTTAAATAAAAATGTCACATCAATTCATGCATCACCTAATTTCATCATAACAAACGCCTGGCTTACAAGAAAGAACAGTTTATGTTTAATCTATCTAATATTGTGTCGATCATACTGTAGAATGACTTATTGTTTGTGTTTGTGGAACAATACAGAAGATAAGGAACTTTAAAAAATTGTATATTAAATCACAATATTGGTAAAAAAACAATCACAATTAGATTATTTTCCAAAATGATTCAGCTCTACTATATACGTCTTCATTTCAGTAATGACAATTTTGACAAAAGATAAAGTGACTTCACACTGTCAGTAATGTATTGAAATGTACTGTGGGGAGATCACAGAGACATTATGTCTATACCCAGGTGTTCATTCGACAACATTCACTTTGACAAATGACAATTTTAATGATGACTTTACGTTTCCTATTTTATCTGACACCCAAAGATATTCAGTGTATGAGAAACTGGTAAAAGCAGAAAATGTAAACAATGAAACAGGAACCAGTGAATAGTTGGCATTTTTGTTTGAAACTGACAAACAAACTCAAAATAGTTGCTGACTACTTTTCTGACGTTATTGCCAAAATATTTTAAAACAACTCTGTTTGCTGCCCTGTTTTTTTATTAATGGGAAACAAAGGAACGAAGCAAAATAAGTTATGGTGAAAACTTTTGAAACTCTCTGCTCTGTGCGTACATTTATGTCTGTACAGTATGCGTATTTTACGAGATCGAGGGTAAATGTAAGGAGGCTTTTGAAAAGGACACGAGAGACAGTTATTATATTGACTGACAGAAGAATCTGATGACGCCGGCACCATTATCTCTGAAGGATCTGAACGAGGCAGCATGATTTTCTGCTCTAAATACAGACACAGAGCCCTGTGAAAACGAGTTTAAATGGAAACCTGACGTTCAGGAGGTGACTCGCGGCTCTCTGAGGAAACACAATGACAGACAACTGACAATTACCATTTTACAATAATGCTATTTTTTCCCTGTACACTGTATACTTATAATTTTCCCTGTATGCTGTACATACAAGGAATTTAACTGCAGTTTATATGAAGCTTTCTCAATGTACTTTCATGAGGAGAAATAACAGAATAAAGAATGCAATAACAAAAATTAGAATAAAATAAAATGTCTATATACGAGGAGTTGCAAACAATACAAATAGTCCAAAGAATTAACTATGGATGGATATACATGGACTAGATGATTATGTACAGCATGCACATGTGAAGATGTCTATATACTGTATGTACACTGAGTAGGATGGAAATTTACAGTACACAGATATGTACATATTATATGTACATGAAGTAACAGATAATATGAACACATTACAGAAAAAGTGCATTAAAGGCTGTAAGAATTATAGTCTATAAAGGCAGCAGTGGATATTTGGTGTTACAGGGTTACTGACGCGATAATACGTTAACACAAATTTGTTTCAATGCCACTAAATTCGCATTAATGCAACTTTTAATTTTTAGGTTGTAGCTAGGGCTGGGATGATACATCTACCTCCTGATTCGATTCTTTCACAATTCATGATACTTGGCTGCTGTTCAATGTGTATTGCAATTCGATAGTATGATTTACTGTGATTTTTGTTAACTTTTTTAACACCACTAGTTGTTGAGTAAATAATACTGAATAAACTAACTTTAAGAGCAAAACATTTTGTTCCTGAGTCAAGAAGCTTTGACTTAATTGGGGTCAAACAGAGAAAAGTGGAGACTTGCTGAGAAAATAGTGTGCTGTCACTTTAAAGGAAAGTCCGTACCGACCACTCGGCCTGCGATAGACACAGAGAGTGACTAATGCACCAAAATTATAACACAAAAGAAGAGTTTGTGTCCGTCTCTGTATGACCTCCTAATTGGGGGCGGCAGTAGCTCAGTCTGTAAGGACTTGGGTTAGGACGCGGACGTCACGGGTTCAAGACCCCCATGGACCAAGACCAACCAGCTGGAGTGGAGCCAGTTTACCCCTTGGGCACTGCCGAGGTGCCCCTGAGCAAGGCACCAAACCCCCAACTGCTCTGGGCGCTTGTCAGGAGCAGCCCCATCACTCTGACATCTCTCCATTGACGCATGTATATGTACTGTGTGTGAAAAACAGAGTGTAAAAACTGAATTTCCCCACTGTGGGACTAATAAAGGAATATCTTTCTTTCTTTCTAATTAGCCTCCATTCTGCTGAGTGTGACGTGAGCGGTTGAGCGGTGTCAGTATTACCATACAGCTTTTATACAAAAGAGTGATTTCATGCTTTAACGTGAAAATGTTGGGAGAGTTGACAGTTTGCTCCCACGTCAGTAATGATTCATCTGCCAGCCTCTCAATTTACAGATATATTTAAAACACCATTCACTGGGTTCATTTCAGCTTGAGTACTTTAGTATCTGCGGGTGTTAGCTTTCTTCTCCAGAGACTTATATAATTATACAGTACTGTATATAGAGTACATGAATATATTGCACTACTAGTTTTGGAAGGCGAGTCTTGTTCTCTTTAATGTTACGTTAATTTTTCTTTGCTTTATTATTGCTCAAAGAGAAATAAAACGATGATTAAAACCAGAAGTCTTTCAGTTTTTATACGTTATGTTCTTTTTCCAGACATTTGCAGGTAGTCCACAGTCTACACCATCTACATATATATGTAGGGGTTGCTGGGGTTTATGGGGCATGATCATAATATTAGTAGACAATCACATTTAGATATTTGTCATAATACGTTCAGACCTAGTACAAGTCACCAAGTAAAACAAAACAGTTTTAAAAAATTATCAGACCAAATCTAGTTGGAAGAAGATGCCAAAATGAAAAATGAATAAATATATGAGTCAATAAATGTCATTAAATGTTGCAAAATTAAATGAATGAATAATTGATCAATTAATCAATTGACTGATGAAATGTGACAAATTCATATCATTTTAACTTGCTTCTTTAGTTACGTATCATTGCATTAATTCCTTTATTTATTCACCCTACTGTTTAATTTTCCCTTTTATTTATTTATGTATTTATTTTTACTTATACATTTCTTTCTATTTATTATATATTAATTTTTAAATGTATGCATTTATCTATGAATTTATTGACTTTCACCCCTAATTTATTTCCCAAAACTTGTTTATTTTTGCATTCTTTTATTTTTGCATTTCTGCCTCATGATGCAAATGACAGAGCTGTCACTCAACGTGTGTTTTAATAAATACATAAGCAAAAACATACATTTAAAAACTAAGAATTGGTGCACTTCACCCTCTTGTGGCTGAAATCAGTATCACAACAACAAACAGAAAAATGATCCATCTGTTTTCACAGATGGAAAAACATTTTTAAGGAACTTAAATAATTCAAATCATAATAATAATTTGTTTCTCTCACTTGCCTTCAGGGCTTCAGCTGCTTTAGAGGAACACAAATGTCTCCTGATGCAAAACATATTTTTACAGAATACTGATCCACACTGCTCTTAGTTTCATACATCAGATATGTGAATTAACATTCAGCCGCTTCATGATCAGAGATGTGAGTCAGACCCGGCAAAAAAAGTGGAGATACAATACAATATTACAATATAATATAACATAATATAATAGGAGATATGTGATTTAAAACAATAATACACAAAACAAAAATGGAAACAACCATCAAGTACTAGTTTCTGACTGGGTGACAAGCGTCTGATAAAACTGTATAACAGACAAACACTATGTGGCTAAACGTATGTGGACAGTCCTGCTTTACATTTTGTACGTTATATGATTAATTGATAATATAAACAGCAGATGAATTGATAATTAAAAGAATCGTTAGTTGCAGCCCTAAAAGACATGTTCTATAATCACATGTGGTGTAATTATATTTTCAGTGACTGATTATTTGATGCGCTGTATGAAATTTCAAAAACTAGTGAAAAAATGCCAATCACAACTTCCCAGTGCCCCAGATGACGTCTTTAAAATGCCTTGTTTTGTCTGATTAACAGTCCAAAACCCAAAAATATTCAGTTTCCTCAATGATATATGAAGGAAAGCAGAAAACTTTTGTTTGACAAACTGGAACCAGAGAACATATGGATTTTTTCTTTTCTTTTCATAAAAAAATTCCTGCAGCGATTAATCAAATTAATTATAATAATGAAAATAGTGGTTGATTACTTTTCTGTCAATGGACTGACCGATATAAATGATTTACTTTTACTATTCTGTTTAAACTACATTATGAAGAAACCAGTGAAGTGGTGTGGATCAGAGCTGGAAAAGTGTATTTTGGGTGTGTCTTTCCTCTAGTCTGAAAGAAGACATTTGGAAGTGAAATAGCCAAAAATCTCTAAATTAACCAGTGCATGAAAAACAATGTTTTTCCCTTAAATATCCACTGACAATTTACAGTAATTAAAGAAGTCCTGTAGGTGCCAAGATATCTGGCCACACTCATCTGGAGATGTAATGTAAAGTACATGAAAGAAAACTAGAGAATTTGTTATTTTTAAAACTTTACAGCTGCAGACTGTCACTGTAGCGCCAGTCTGACCTGGAGCATCATCATCCAGCACTGGTGTAATGTAGGATTAATATCCCTTTAAAATAACCACCATAATTACTGCTATTATCCTCCATTAACAGCTCACTGATGGCTGTCTGATCACCTGTCGTTCTCACCAGTGCTGCAGAAAGTTTGAACTTTAAAGCAGCGCTCAGTGCTGACGCTGAGACAGAAAAATAATCATCTATCTGCCGTTTTTCATTTAAGTATCATCACAAATCATCAGAGTGGTTGTCTGAAGCTCAGAGAGAGCTATAAAACCCTGACAAGCACTTTCCTTTCCAACATTCAACTCTGTACTCCTCAATAATCTTATTATATCTTCCCATATCCTTTCTTATATCTCATTGTATTATATTATACAGTTCTACAACTATTATATTACACTACTATATCATACACTACACTATAATATACACTGCTATATTCAGTACTCTTGCACTATTTCCATAACCACTGGCACACTGTCACTTCACTGCTGTACATATTGTATGTTATCCAATTTTTGTTTTATTCTATTTTATCTCATTTTAGGGTGTATTGGTGTTGGGATGTGTTTTGAGCTCCTGGATGCCTATATTTTCCTTCAATATGAATAAAGTATCTATCTATCTATCTATCTATAAAACCCCTGACTTTAGAAGCACACAGACAAAACAAAATGTAACTGCAGAAACTCCTGTTCTCGCAGTCACTTTGACATGTAATTACATAAAAACTTGTAACAACTGAAAAAAACATCAGGCTAATTAAACACTTAGCCACTCACAAGCTTTAAAAAGAAGTCGGCTTCTTTCAACAGTGATCAGTGAGTCTGATTATCAGTCTAATTTATAACACTAACAAATACTGTAACTTATTTCCACAGGATAGCAACAATCATTTTAGTGATCAATTCATCTGGTAACTTTTTGTTATTTTATTAATAGTCTACACAATATAATGTAAGGGTGGGGAAAAAAATCAGTTCACCCATGCATCACAATTTTTATATTTTTTAACTTTTTGAAATCAATCAGTTTTTTTAGGTCAGAAATAGACATTTATTGGAGATTCACTTTACAATGAATTACAATGATAGAAGACAAACAAAAACAGAGTACTTATCAAAAAATTATCAAAATCACTGTCAAGATTTAAGTATTTGATGTTGTTGTTTGTTTGATGTTGTTGTCTATTGCACTATCCACTTGCTGCTGTAATGGGTAAATTTCCCCACTGTGGGACTAATAAAGGAATATCTTATCTTATCTTATCTTATCTCTTCTCTGTTAATGACAAATTGAAAACACATACATCTGAGAGCACACTATCCCCAAAACAAACCCCACATAGCAGGTGTTCACAGCAAGAACACTGAATAATTGGCTCATAATCATATGAATAGATCAATACGGGACAGCTTACACACAGCATACACAATATACACTCATTTCGTGTTTATTTAAGTAAAAGTAACAATACCACAGTGTAAAACTAATCAGTTACAATTAAAAGTGCTGCATTCCTAACTTTAATAAGTATTATCAGTAAAATGTGCTCAAAGTATCAAAGTAAAAAGTACTCACTGTGGGATGTAACCAGCATATTAATATTGTAGCTGACTGTGGTTGACCTAGTTTTATACATTGTTGGCTGGTTTAATTTACTGTACATCAATACATTATATTGCATATGCTCATTATAGGTTTTTATTTCCATCTGCAATGTAACTTAAGTTACAGCTGTAAGATAACATTGAATGTAGTGGAGTTAAAGTATAAAGTAACAGAAAAATAAAATACTCTGTACAGTACAAAAACCTCAAGCTTGAGCGAATACTGTACTAGTTACTTTCCACCACTGACAATTTCCAGCAGTGGGATGTAACCAAGTACATTTGCTCATGTACTGTGCTTAAGTATTATTTTGCTGTACTTCACTAGAATATTTCCATTTTATGCTACTTCACTACTTTTTATTTGTCTGAGAACTTTAGTTAATTTTCAAATTCAGAACAAAATATAAATCAACAAATAATGATTTATTATTATTGTTACTATTATAATTTCAGCTACCCAGCAGTATATAACTTAAGCTAATTTAAATTATCCCCACCTTTACCATTAATGCATAGCTAATTAATTGATGTATAGATGATTATAATTCACAAATATCGCCTTAATGTGAATATGAACTGAGCTAATTCTGCATAATTAGTACTTAACTTACGGTACTTTAAGTATATTTTGATGCTAATACTTTTGACGGGGTGCAGGTCTTTTACTTGTAGCCAAGTATCTCTACACTGTAGTGTTACTACTTTTACTAACAG
Organism: Pterois miles; assembly: GCA_947000775.1. NCBI lineage: Eukaryota > Metazoa > Chordata > Actinopteri > Perciformes > Scorpaenidae > Pterois > Pterois miles. The sequence goes on along the minus strand of CAMQGK010000568.1, from coordinate 5,023,675 downwards.
GAACCGTTCATGGCGACAGTTTCGCCTCTTTGCTTCTACACTTTGTCCATAGTCAGTGTAAAACTTAACGTTTCAGTAATCCAGTGCTTCTACCATTAAACCAACAGTAAACATTCACAGGCGTCTTACCTTCAGTCAGGTGTTTTGTAGCATCCACCATGAGGTCTGGTCCAGCTGATATGTGATTAAAAAAAGTCCTAATTCATTCTTGTTCATTCCTCCCGGGTGGTTTTAGCTAGCTCGCTAGCCGTTAGCAGGTAACGCAGGTGAGTTGATTGGGGCCGCAGTTAGCTAACGTTAAGTTAGCTTCAACATTAGCTCCACAGTGTGCTACTCGTCTCCCTTAAAATCCTCGTTTTTACTTTAAAGTCACTGCAACAGCGGTCTGCTTGTGCATTAGCTTGTTTTATATACTGAACATGTGAAACGGTGCTGCCTGTTTCCAGCTCAGCTATGGCGCTGGTTCCCAACAACTTGATTAGTTTAGCTCTTGCTTGGCCCGGCAACTGGTATCCTCTTCTTCTTTTTCTTCTTCGTCTATTTCCGTTTTCTTCTTCTTCGAGTTTTATATATTTGCGCATGCGCGTTATCGCCACCGACTGGACGGGAGTGGGGCGGTGGCGGAAGTAACTATGGAAACAGCAGGCGCTGCCTTCAGGACCAACCTGGAATTTTGACCACTACCCGATATAAGTGACTCTTATCTTTTATTGAAGTAAAAGTAGCAAAACCACAATGTATAAATACTTGGTAACACTTTATCATAACCATCATGTATAAATGGTAAATTGATAGTTAATTAAACTTAGTTGAAAGTTATTTTACTGTAATATAATAATTATATTAATTATAATAATTAATTATGTTTATTAATTGTTAGTAATGCAACTATTTGTTATTTGATTATTAGTTTTAACATAAAATGGTACGTTTATAACTTAAATATTGTATCATAACTGATAATAAACAATAACAATTACATTCTGATTACATTCAAAACTTATTATTTTTTAAATGTAATGAATTAATGATTTTTATATACTATATTTAAAAATTTGTTTTAAGAATAGGGTTTTAAAATCTTAATCTGCAAAGAAACTATAAGTTTCAGATGAATGTAGTGAATTAAGAAAGTGTGGTATTTCCCTCTGAAATACTAGAAAAGAAAAAAATGATGTAAAAATGGGAATTAATGGCTCAACTAAGTTGTGCAACATAGGGTGTTCTTGTAGGCAGGCCTGCACTTGAAGGCACCACTATAACGTTTCTGTTTTTAAAATTCAAGTATAAACCTGCAGTCCATAATCACATAAATCATGAGACAAAAAAAATGCTTTTAAATAAAAGAAAACAACAGCCATATGTTGTTAATGCCAATACACTTTATTTAAATTAACAATTTCAGCCAAGTAACTTCAGCTTCATATCATTTTTCCTTCTACTTACACTTTCATTAGCATGGATGAAGTGACTACAGTTTTGGAAGCATCTGATATATAATTAATATGAAATTAACATGAAATAATTTTGTGCTAAGTTTGAGAATTGGGATTTGTTTTGAAGAAGCAATGCTGTCTGTTTTTACATGACCGTTAACATAAATAATTCATCTATCGGCGTGGGATTTGTGTTTTTGATTAACTTATTCTTTATTACTATATTTAAAACATGTGGTTTTTAGGTTGTAGCAACTCAATGCTACAAATAGTAAATTATAATCTAAAAATGTGAATTGAACACTGTAAATGGTAAGTGATATGAATATGAAATGATAAAAATGTGCAAAAATGTGCATTAGACTGAAATAAAAGTAAAGACTGAATAAATTAAAAAATGCTAAATAAATAAAAAATAAATAAAATGAAAGACTGAAAAAAGTAAAAATGTGCAAATGTGGATTCAAGACTGTAAATTATAATATAAAAATGTTTAAAAATGTGAATTAAAGACTGAAATTATAATCAAATATATGCATTACTGACTAAATTATAATGTAAAAATGTGTCAGAATGTGCATTAGACTGTAAATTACAATGTAAAATGTGCATTAAAGACTGTAAATTTTTATCTTAAACTGTGCAAAAAGGTGTATTAAAGACTGTAATGTAAATATGTGCACTAAAGAATATTTGGTGTTACAGGGTTATTGACACGATAAAGTGCAACTTATGGATTTTAGGTTATAGCGGTTTTAAAGCTGGAGTGACGTTACTGTCATCATATGAAACTACAAATCCTGATGAATCCATCGGTCCACAAAGGAGGTTAAATAATGCTCCGAACCATCATGGCCATTTTCAAAGGGTGTACCTGAAAGTGAGATTTGTCAAGCATTTAATACCCTTATTGACATGGGAGTGGACAACTATGCCACTTTATGCAAATAAAGCAAAAATAAATATATTAAAAATTAAATAAAAAAAACCTTATTTTGACTCTAAACTCTAGGCTGTGTATTCTGTATATTAGAGTTGTGTATTCTGTATATTAGAGCTGTGTATTCTGTATATTAGAGCTGTGTATTCTGTATATTAGGGCTGTGTATTCTGTATATTAGAGCTGTGTATTCTGTATATTAGAGTTGTGTATTCTGTATATTAGGGCTGTGTATTATGTATATTAGAGCTGTGTATTATGTATATTAGAGCTGTGTATTATGTATATTAGAGCTGTGTATTCTGTATATTAGAGCTGTGTATTCTGTATATTAGAGCTGTGTATTCTGTATATGAGGGCTGTGTATTCTGTATATGAGGGCTGTGTATTCTGTATATTAGAGCTGTGTATTCTGTATATTCGAGCTGTGTATTCTGTATATTAGAGCTGTGTATTCTGTATATTAGAGCTGTGTATTCTGTATATTAGAGTTGTGTATTCTGTATATTAGGGCTGTGTATTCTGTATATTAGAGCTGTGTATTCTGTATATTAGAGCTGTGTATTCTGTATATGAGGGCTGTGTATTCTGTATATTAGAGCTGTGTATTCTGTATATCAGGGCTGTGTATTCTGTATATTAGAGCTGTGTATTCTGTATATTAGGGCTGTGTATTGGCAAGAATCTGGCAATGGGATACGTATTGTGATACAGGGGTTATGATTCAATATATAACGTACAGCATTGTGGTTGTCTGAGCAAGGCGATATATTGGGAGTTTTAATCTACTGGTTTCAACAAGTCAAATCTAAGACTTTTTGAGACCATTATTAATATAACTTAAGTCTCATTTAACAAACATTTAAGACCACTGTCAATGCAGTTTAAGGCCTACTTCATGTCCATACTGCCAAGAAAGTACTAAGGATATGAAAGAAACCTGGAACATCAATATGATTATTGCTGTTATATGACTGATGCTTCGTTACTGAGTGTTTAGTTCAGAGGTCCTCAGCTTTTAGTGGAGGTGGAGCTCCAAACGCTGACTGGAGGTCGGCTGGGGTTGATGCTCTAGATCCTGACGTGGATCAATACTGTCTGATTGCAGGCGTTTGCTGCTGTTATTTTACAACTGATTTATGTTTTTACTGACTTGGCATGTGACTCCAAAGACATGATGTCCAGTGTTCAGAGTTTCAAAGTTATCTTGCAGAGGATGCAGCGACTTCAAATATGATTCCAGGTACCGGCTTCAACCACACACTAAATTCGCTGCTCTCTAACCGCAGCTAACTGAATGTGCATTTACCCATTTTTACCAGTTTTTTCCACTCTGACCTTCAATTTGACAAAAGCAACATCAGTGACATTACTCAGCTTTTCACTTTTCCACAAGGTTTCCCCAGAAATAAGCACAACACTCCCCTTGACTGCATGTGACGTGGGTGTGCTCCGATAAATTCTATCCGGACAGAACAGCTATTCACTTTTGGTTCCACTTGATGGTTTTGTTACCATGTGCTCCAAAAACTAGACATTTAAAAGCAAGCAATGCATTTCTTTTAACATGAAAGTAACATTACTGATTTTTTAAGACCTGTCAAAACTGGATTTAAGACATTTCGTTAGATTTTAAGATATTTTTGAGGCCTTTAATTTGGGTTATTGTATTTTTAGACTTTTTTTTTTTAGACCCTGCAAGAACCCAGTTTTTACATCTAATTGTAGGTAAACCCATGGTACAAAAAACACACCACCATATTCAAAAAATTTTAATAAAAAGCCTTTTTTTTGGATCCTCATTTTCATTTACCCCCATCCCTGTAACCTCCAACATCACAACACTACTTGGCATCTTCTTCCAAATGAATAAAGTTTGTGAGTTAATCTTTCATGTAACACTAAAATAATTAAACGGATTTCGAGAATCAATTCAGATCACATACCTATATGTCATATTTTATATATGTGCTTATACCTCTAGTAAACACGAGTACATTTCTGCTCTTAGTTGTGATTTATTTTAACACTAAAATAATTAAAATATAAAATAGTTCAGCCAATTTCAGTTGTTATTTGTAATGAAAACATCTTCTTCAAACTGTATTTCTATTTGAGCAAAACTGGGTTTAATAATCAAGCAATTTATTTTCTGAAGTCAAGTTGAAAGAAGACAACACAAAAGGTCACAACAGTTCAGCCTTAAGTAATACATTATCTTTATATAATATATACTCAAAGATTTCTGAAGGAATTAGTATTAAACAATGATATGCTGGATTACATTCTGATTGAAGCCCTTTTAGTTTAGAAGCTTTAGTTTAGAAGAATTAAAATGAAACTAGGAAGAAAGAAAACACCAAAAATGACACAGAGAGAGAACATTAAAAATCCATCCCAAATAAAACACAACGGTCTCTTTCAACCATCACAACACGTCTCCTCATTATCTAGTTTCCTCAATAAATCTGCAGCTTTCTGCTGCGGCTTCACACTGTGAGCAGCTGAAATAAGAGTCAAGGGCCGAGCTTCTTTCTGGAGCTTTCAGCCGGCAGGAATTACCGCGGGATCTCCGGAGCTCCAACAGACGGCATCTCTAGAAAAAGTTAAACTATTTCCAACATGACAGAAGTGAGCTCAACATCGACAGCAACCAGTCACTTCTTGCCTCCATTGTTTTCATCCTGTTGAATTGACCCTGTTAACCCTCTGAGACCCGACTTTACTGTCTTTCAGTGGCTGAAGCAGGTTCAGTTTGTGAGCTAGGATGAATGTACAGATATCATATCAAACTAGAAAACCTGAAGAATCCATCAGTACCAGCCATGTCACAGAAGCATGTTGGGAAGGCGGCTAAATAACGCTCCAAAGTTGGGCTAAAATTGGTGAGGAATAATTGTCATGGCCATTTTCAAAGGGGTCCTTTGACCTCTGACCTCAAGATTAAGGTCAGAAAATGGGTTCTATGGGTAATCACAGTCTCACGAAACTTTACAGCCACAAACTAGAGACCTAGAGCATTCAGAGGAGGGATGGCTTTACTAGCTACACTGACAATACAGGGGTTTCTGAGCAGTTTACACAAGTGCTCATCTTATCGCAGAAATCTCCAAATGTCAAAAGTTTCCAAATCACAGCATGACTTTTTCTATGGTGTTGCTCAAGGTCTTGGTGTCTTAATGTGGTATTTTGGAAGTATTATTGATCATTTCTATCAATTCTCCAGTGGTTAAAAAAAAAGGTTAAATTCATCATCAAATCTGTGTAACAAATGGTATCAACCCAAAAACTACTGCAACAACTTAAGAGACATAATAGAGCATGGGGAGGGACATCATACACTTCTATTATAATGCTCTGAACTCTTATACACTTTTACAATTTATTTTAAATACTTAATTAATTCATGTTTATTTCTTATTAAAACTTCTATGTGACATCTACTGGGGACCTGCTCTCTCCCCCTAAAGCCCCCCTGTACCCCCCTATAAAAGACAAAAACTGGTCTATTATGGGTCTCAGAGGGTTATGTTCACCTCAGGGAAAAAAATAGGAAGATTTTGCTGACTCCGTCCTCAGGAGTTCAAACATCCAGCCCTGCTGAGTGTCTTTGACCAGCTGTTGATCTTCCTGAAGGAACACAGATATTAAAATACAGATGTGGCTGGCTGGTAAACATCAGCAGAGTGCCCGGTGAAGATAGTTTTCACCTTTGTTTAATGGTGGCAAGTGTGACAAAGCTGCTGAGATGTGAGGAGGAGGAGGAGGAGGAGGGAGGAGGAAGAGGAGGGCTGAGCACAGGGAGACCGGAACAGCATAATTTCAGAAAAGATCATAATTATACAACAAAAACACATAAACCCCAAAAAAATCTGTACAAATGTACAAAAAAAAAAAAAAAAAAAAAAAATCAACAGAATTAAAACACTAAGATCATTTTAAAACATCCGACTGACAGGATAAGAAGTGACAACTCAACCTGATGTGGTCAAAGTCAATGTGCCAACTTTGTTAAGTGCAATCCACAGCAAACCTCCAGGACAGCCGGTTTAAGTCCATTCCTCTAATCACAGGTTGATTTTACCGCAGCAACATTAACCTGAAATCTGTAAAAATCAAAAAACAAAAAGAAAATGATCCCTTTCTTCTTCCTGTACTGCTGCTTTCAGTTCAGACGAGACAAATAAAAATAAAATGAAAATAACTACCTGTGTACAAAGATAATGCTTTGACTGTTTGCAGTCAAAATGTAGAGAACATCTGGAGACACCTGTGAAGGCTGAGCTGCTGTTAGATGCTATTAGCTATTTGTTTCGAAGATCGTTTAATATCTCATCATATTTCACAACTTAAAACTAAATTTGCTAATTTACTAAAAAGGTTGTGGCTCCAGTTATTTAACGTTTAAGCCTGTAATCAAGTTGTTGAAACATGAGGAATAAACTGTTGGTGTGAAAGGAACGAACTCTTCACAGGAGTCCCCGGGAACAGAAACTCCAACTGAACCTGAAGTGATTCACCAGAAATTACCCCAAGAGGCCTTTTTACTTCCTGGTTTTAGGTCATGTGATCAGTAGACGGTGGAAAGCTCTGGTGCTGCAATCTAAGGGAGGGAAGGACGGCCATGTTGTGATGACAGAGACGAAGGAGAGGGGAGAGAGTTCCTGTGAGATTACCCGAGAGCTGAGAAGGGGGAGCGTTTGTTTAGCGACACGGCGTGGCCCTCTGACCTCTGACCTCAGAGCAGGGAGAGTCACTGACAGGAAGACGATGCCATGACTGTCACTTTCCAGTAAAAGCACCTCGACTACTGAACAAGATCATGTGATTAAAAAGAAAACACCAACCGGCCCGACACTTCCTGATTATTGCATTTCATTTCATTTCATTCACTGGAGGCGTCAGCCAAGTGTTGAACATCCCAAAAAGACCCTCTCAGTAAGTTTTATAACACGCTGCTGATCACAGTTTTCTACATCCAAAATGAAACGGACATTAAATCACAGCTCTGGCGGCAAACTAGAGGTCGAGGCATAGAAGATTTTTAAAGGCAGATATAATAACGGCTACTTTTGCATACGCTTTTTATATCAGTTTTATGTCACTGTGAATGAAATCATTCATAACACAACATGAAAAACAAAGAGCTGGAAATAAAATAATAACACCGGGAAGGTTGTTGTTTGTTAGCCAGCGTGGAGGGTTTGTTTGTATTACAGATGGCAGCAGGATCACTCAACTGTCTATGTGCACTAAGAAACCAGGTAACGTCTACTGTAGTAACCTGCAACCATTACTGTAAATCTGTGTGTTTTGGAAGCAAATTATAACTGATTTTTTTTTTTTTTCTTTTTCTGTTGTATTTTTGTTTTGTTTTCTTGGCATGCATTTCTGATTCACATCAGACTGATGTTGCAGTGTGAGGACAGAGCTCCAAAGTGTCTGAACTTAACAGTCAAATGTTTAGCTGCAGAAACAACTTCTCTTGAGACTTCTAGATGATTTCTGTCTGCAGTCTTTGCCTGAACATGTTTATATGCAAAACACAGATAAGAAACTCAGTTAACCTGGGATTCCTCCAGGAGAAACCTACCTGGAGAAATCAGGTTTCTCTAATCTCCTACATCGTTTTCATGATGTCTAAGGAGAAAGTCGACTGTAACCTGGTTACACACAGTAAGCGCATGAAAACTAGCGGCTGACTGATAAAAGAATCATAGTTTGGAGCAGGAAAACGCTGATATCGTCTTTATTTCTGTCGGCTACTTTTGCATACACTTTTTAATAAATCAGTTTTTGGTCACTGTAATTCTAAAAGTCTTCAGAGCCCAGTTCCACCAATAACAGTAGTTTGGAAAACATCCTATTGCCGTTGATCAATTGGTCTATCCCGACTGGAAAATCTGTATGAGCTTCAGTCCAAGAGGAAGAGGAGGAAACTTCTACATTGAGGTTTCTTCCACTACAAGGATGTGTAGCCACTACAATCCTGACCCAGAATATCCAACGTGTTTTTTGCAGCCTTGTGATGTATTTGTTTGTGTAAACTGACTGTGTGCACGGTGTTGGGTAGTAAGCAGGGAATGAAATTAGCTCCTGTAATATTGGCTGTGGCAGGTCAAAATATCAGGTCACCTGCCACCATATGTTTTCCTTGGGTTAAGAAATGTTTTAAAAAGCAATTTGAACATAGTCAGGGATTAAGATTACATGATTTATTAATATTTCTACTGTCTGGTACCACTAACTCAGGTTTACAAGTCTAAAGCATTCAACATAGATTTCATAACTGGTAGAAATGTTTAGTGATCTGCCACAGTGGCAGGTGAGGGAAAAAAATTAATTTCAGACCCTGGTTACTAGCTTAATAATAATTCCCACTAACGTTTGGGTACATTAAACAAATCATGCAACAGCTCCAGTAGTAGGGTTGTCCCGAGGACCATTTTTTGGGCTTCGAGCTTCAGTGAGAAATATTCAAAGGTATTCGAAGCTTCGCAACATGGCAGGTCTCTGTTTTAGTACCACAATAAACAGCGATAACTGTCTCAGAATAACTAATAATTAATGTTGAATATTAATAATAATTAATGTTGTGGGATTATTCTTTATTTTATGGGCTACTTGGGGATTCATTTACTATTATTACATACTTTTATAAGAAAAAAATTAAAAACAAAGTATTCAAATTAGAGCTGCACAATTAATCAAATATTAATTGCAATCACAATTTTGGCTTCATATACAACCAATGTGTTTATGATTAACTATGATAAACACAGCTACGAAAAGAGTGAATAGTCCTGTATTTTTTCATATTGCAATATACTGTGTGTGTGTGTGTGTGTGTGTGTGTGTGTGTGTGTGTGTGTGTGTGTGTGTGTGTGTGTGTGATATATGATTATCATTTTGGCCATAACTGTGCTGCCCTAATTTGAATAATGATTCGGAGGTTGATTACCATGGCAACAGTCGAATCTTCAAAGCATTCAGCCCTATCCAGAAGTGACCCAAGTTGTCCACTAAAGCTGTAATTATAATCCTGCACTCGGCTGCCAAAACATCACAGAAAAATATATATATCAGCGTTTTAAAAACATCCACAACGTTCTGGTATGTAAAACACAAGGCAGGAAGTAAAAGCAGGTTAAGGTTATGGGAAACTCCAGATTACAGGTTGTTAGGAGCAAACTTTCCAGGAAATTGAACTCTTCCTGTCTGTCAGCTGGTTGGTCATCTCTCAGCTCAAAACCAAACAACTCCTTCCTGTGTCTCAGAGTCAAACTGTCATGACGTCCCTGTTGTTTTGCAGCCTGGTTTCATTAACAAAAAACTGTTTTATTTAATATTTTCTACAAGGCACTACGTGACGGCAAAGGCAAAAGGTAGAGTTAGTTTTTTGGGGAGAAAACTCACTCAGCTGATTTGTCAGAAGCAACTATATTAGGTCAACTACAAAAGCTGTAGCGTAATATCTACATTTCGTTATTTATAAAAAGGGACCTTGACATTTTTGCTTACAAAATAGGTCAGAAAAATACCAAAGCTCTGTTACAAAAAAGCCCTGTTTGGTGTAATACCTGAAGGACAGAGGAGATAAAGGTTAGAGCCCAAACATTTGCTTTTCCCTGCAGAGATTACAAGCCATCACCTCGTGTTGTTCACGGACAAGTAAAATAAAGACTGGAAACAAGAAGAAATGATGGTAAGACGAGGAGACAGGAGCGGATGTTTCTCATTAGCACCGTTGGGTTCTGTAGTGACTAATTGCAGCCTAATCTAGTGTCAGAAGAGACGGTGCAGACTGAGTGGAAGTCAGACTTTTTCCCAGAGTTCTGCTGGTCACCCAGTTTATTCCACATTTCATCGTTTAATTGCTGCATTCAGGAAAAACAAAATATTTTGGTTTGAAGTGATTTTAATCCTCTCATGGTGGCGCATGATTCGAACATCTGGAGGAGAGAAAAAAAAAAAGTTTTTCCTCCTGGGGACGAGGCGGAGCGTCGGGAGGACGGTTAGCTCCTCAGTCACTGCTGTCGTCTTCGTCGTCATCGTCCGACAGGTTGTTGAACTTTGACCCCAGCCGGCTGATGGAGTCTGAGCGCGGCGCGACGCCTCCTGACGTCAGCTGCACGTAGCAGTACTCGCAGACGCGAACAGGTTTGGACGACTGGCTGGGAAGGAGGTACTTCTTCTCCGAGCATGGCCCGCACACCACGTAGCCACACTTCCTGCAGTGGTGGCGGCGGCTGACCGGCGTGAACTTCACCTTCTGGCAGCGCATGCAAACCGTCGCTTCCGAGTCGGGCACCCACACGGCGGCATGCTCGCCCGTCGGGGCTTTGCCGCTCTTTTGCAGCAGGTCTCCCACACACTTCCCTATGTGATTCATCCACTCAGACTTCTCGGTAGCGGTGGCGGCGTACACGGCGAAGGACTTGGTGGGAGTCTTGATGAGCCAGCCGTTACGCAGGTCGCCTTCGTCCGGCACCGTGTCGATGGTGACGCTCTCCAGCGGGATGATGTGCTGCTTGTTATACTTCTTCTTCTGGATGACGATGTTGCCGTAGACCAGGATGTCGTTGAAGAGGAAGAACTGGCGAGCTTTGGGCTTCTTGCGGCAGAGTTTGGTGAGGACGCCCTCGCCGATCAGCACGCGGCCGGGGATGGCCAGCGGCTGGCCCGCGGCGCCAAAGCAGCCCTCCACCACCGCGATCCGCTTGGAGTTGGCCTCGCTGTTCGCAAGCCGGTCCACCATCTTCACCTCACCTGCAGGAAAACAGAGAGGGCAAAGTTTGAGGAAAAACATTCTTAGCAGCAGATTTTTACAAATTTATTTAACTAATTTTATTTAACGACTACTCGATAAATTTAAAGTCATGACCCATCCCTAATCTGGATGTTTCTTTACACACATATTCATAACGAGTTGCTGCTGTGCAAATGAAAAACTCAAGACAACATCCTCCTGCTGCGTTGACAGTAAACTCACATATTTTCAGACATTTTCATATTTCTCATTTGACTGAACTACCATCCATCTGACTTCAAGAACGGTAAACATTTTAAACGTTCAAAGACCCATCATATGTGCCACATGATGTGATTTTACAGAACATATCTGGTTCAGATTGGAGCTGTAAAATGTGACTTCATGCAGAAATCTGCTGATTAGAAAACCTCAGATCTTTGTCATATGTTGAAAAATAGCCACTTGTAGCAGCATGAACACAAGCATGAAGCATCAGTTTCTTTTCATCATTTTCTTTTCCAGTCCACCGGATGATTACGTAAACATACTGAATAAATATATATATAAAGAAATACTTAAAAACCGGAGTCAAATTCCATGTATGTATAAAATTGGCAAAATAAACCGGATTCTGATTGTACATGAGAAAAGGAGTAGGTGATATCGAAAAAATCCTCCATCATTGTAGGTGTAACTTCAGTTATGAGTTTTGAGAATGAATGAATAACATAACAGGAAGGTCTGGTTTTTAGCTAAGACCAGTGTCGGAAATGTGTCCGATACTGCCCAAAATTCTGGATGTAGTGTATGGTTCAACTTTTTTCTATGGTCTAGTGTTAAAAAAGTTAATAAAAATCACAATAAAATGTAATATTGAATTGACACAGTACTTAAAAATTGCAATAAATATCAAAATGGCACCCAGGTATCGTGAGAGTATTGTATAAGGAGATAGGTGAATCCTCCCAGCTCTTTTGGACTACATAGATTAAGTATGCACTGTCTAGAAATAGAGAGCGCCACACTAACAAATAGTGTTCAGTACATCAGACAAGAAGACAGTTACTATCTGTTTGTTTGGACTGTAAGGTCGTCATCCTCTGCACATCTGCACTAAATCCACACACAGAGGTTTGTTACAGGAACAGTTGCAAAACACAACCTTTCTGTCAATGTGTGTTGTCTTTGTAAATAAAGCTTTCAGTTTGAAACACTCCACGTCTGAAGCCTTCAATTCCATCTAAGACCAAACACCAGGAGGTTTCTCTTCCCTGCTGTGACCCTGATGGCAGCACAGAGCCAGTCTAGGGCCGCGCCCCCTTTAGCCTGTCTTACAGCACAACGCAGGAGGTGAAAGGTCACTGATGATGGAGATGGAAATGTGCTGTTGCTCTCTGGCGAGTCCTGAGGGTCGAGTACACACTTGTGACCTCAGAGAGATGCTCACACACATGATGATGTACACAGTGTAGAGTATAGACACTAACACAAGCTGTGCAGATACATATAACCACATGTTAACTCTTTCATTCTCTACTTTTATTTATGGAGTGAAGCTTTTTTTTCACTGTGAATTGTGTCTTTAAATGTAAATGCAGTGAACAAAATATTACATTTTCAATAACACACTAAATATCAACAACCGCTGTCAGTTTCTGAAAGGCGTGATTCAATGTAGGACTGTTCAACTGGATGGTTCAACTTAATTTTGATTAGGGATGTTAATTATTAACCGTCTAACTGATAACCGACATTGTGCACTTTAACCGATTAATGCCATTGGTTAAACGATAAAAGAAATATTAATGATCAATTAAGAAGCTGAGAATAACACAGGAGCATCTCATCACTTTAAGGAGAAAAGCTGGTCCATCTTAAGAGAGAGTCGGCGCAGATACAGGAAGTTGGCTCTGGACTTCCAGCTGAGGAGTTGTAGCTTGTAGCCTCGTAGCATTTATTCACCAACACATTAACTGTACACACAATGTCTGCTACAGCTACGTTCACAGCTATATCACCACCAATAAACCCACACTCACCGCCGCCACACACACGGTCTGTCGGAAACTCGCCGAAGTTAGGCTACACTGTGTGAAACAACGCTTACTTTCAGTAATTTGGTAAAAAAACTAATTAGGGCTGCAACCAACAATGACTATTAATGTTAACATTGTGGGGACTTTGCTGATATGTTTATTTTTATTTATTTTTACTGAAATGTGACCACAATTACGGGACTGATCATCATTAAATGAATGGAACAATTCTTGTCTAAACCTTTGTTTAATGAGCAAATACCTGCATAACTAATGACATTCCCACCAGCCTCAGCTTTACTTCATGTTTAGTGATGAGCAGCAAATGTTAACGTGCTAACACGCTAAACTAAGATGGTAAACATTATACTTGTTAAACATCAGGGTGTTAGTACTGTCACTGTGAGCACGTTAGCATACTGATGTTTAGTTTTAATTTACATTTAGCTTAAAGCGCCACCTCACAGAAGCATGGCTGAAAATTCACAATATGAGACAAAACCAGGTAAACAAGGTAAAACCAGAGATTAGGAGCGGCAACTGCAAAGGCTCAGTCACTCCTGTTTCTGAGTCTAGTTCTGGGGACATCCAGGAGCATCTGATTGGTCGACCTCAGTGCTCTAGTTGAAGTATGAAGGTGCAATAGTTTTGAAAGACAGGATGGTGCCAGCCCATAAAACCATACATACAAACAATAACATCTTAAAATCTAACTGGAAACAGACAGACAAGGCCAGAACTGGTGATATGTGATCATGTGTTCTTATTCCAGTCAGGAGGTGAGCAGCAGCATTTTGAACTAACTGCAGCAGGTGAAGATAAGATAAGATAAGATAAGATGAACCTTTATTGATCCCCGGAGGGAAATTCGGGAAGAAACAAGAAGAGACACCTGTTGTAAACCCACATACAAAGAATGACAGTAGTCTAACCGAGAGGTAATAAAAGCATTATGGGTAACTCTGTTAAGATCCCTGGGAGACAGATGGGCCTTTACCTTGGCCAAAAGCCTTAACTGAAAAAAGCTTGATTTTTACCACTGAACTGATTTGCATGTCAAAACTGAAGGTGCTGTCAAAGATTACACCCAGATTTTTACCTCAGTAACCCTTGTGGTTTCCTTCACCTTTTCAAAATAAAACCACAGAGTTATAAACAATGCTAATTAGCCAGCGATGCCGCTGCAGCCTGGTCCGGACTCACCAGTGATCTGCACACTAATAACCCGGAGAGCGAGCTGCTGCTGGAAGCCCTGTAGAGGACTCAGAGGCTACTGACATGTCAGCCCTGTTAGCGAGGGCTCACTGCCCACCGCCGAGGCAACCCGCCAACCCGCCAACCCGCCAACCAGCTCCCATCGGCAGACAGATGAGGGCACGAAGAGCAAAGGCACCGCAGAGAGCGCCATAAATACAGGCTGCAGGCTGCTAACCCAGTAATCATAACGAGACAGAGCGGGCTGAAACAGACTGAAATACTGAGAAAATACAACACGAAGAAAAATGAGCTCTCTCTGCTCTGCTTTGACAAAATGTTTCAGCAAAGACAGGAAGAAAAAAACGTGCCCATTTTCAAATAATAATCGAATAATTCCCAGTGACAATTAGTATTTTTGCTTGGAATGCACATCCCTAACCATGTCATATTAGCTTGTCTGGAAGGACGCTAGGAAAGGCAAGGAAAAATGGTCATGGCCATTTTTAAAGGGGTCCCTTGACCTCTGACCTAAAGATATGTGAATGAAACTGAGATGTAAAAACTGGATCTTATTAGATAAAACAGATGTTGACAAACTGCATAATTTGCAGTTGAAAAATGGTAATAAATCACAATATATCTTATCGCAATACAATGCAAAATGTTTAAAAATCACAAAAAGATTGTATTGTGAGGCCTCTGGTGTTTCCCACCCCAAATAATTAGGGCTGCAACAAACAATTATTTCTATTACATCAATTACTTAATTAACTGTTGTTTTTTTTTTTTAAATAAATAATAAAGGTATAATCGGAAATTAATGAAAATTGAGCAAAAGTGCCAAAGTGATGTCTTCAAATTGCTTGTATTGTCTAACCAACAGTCCAAAACATGTATATATGTTACATTTAAAATAACACTAGAGCAGAGAATAATCAGACCAGTACGGAGGACAGAACCTGCCAAAATAAAAAATAAATGACTCAATAAATGAATACATTAATTAATAAATCATTGAAAGTAGCAAAAATAATATTAAAAAGAAACCCCTTATTAAGTTACTCCTCTGTTTAATTTTCCCTTTTATTTATGTATGTAAATAAAAGTCCCGCTATACGGGGCTGGGAATGAAGACTGGATTTGATAATCAGAAGCACACACCGCACTGACCCTGATTGACCATTTGCATTAATGAGGCATAAATGTATAATGAAATGTATAAAGAAAAGAATACGGAAATAAATAAGTTTGGGGAAATAAATAAGTGGTGCAATGCAAAGAGAAAATCCCTCACATTGTATCAATTGACTACATTCATGTTTAATATAATTTTGCTACATTTAATAACATATTTATTTACTGAGATATTTGTTTATTTGTTTTATATTCTGGCAGGTTCTGTCCTGGGGTATAAAGTGGAGGAGGCCGATGTCCCCTCCCCCACTTCCTACCCCCCTACTTCCAGCATCCTTGCTTGGACCACACCCCTCGAATGTAACCTTCATTTTGATCTCAACTACACATCTGTAAACTTTCGCGACAGCATCTTCCAAATTGTGACGCTATCTCTGTGACTAAATCTGTCCACAGACATACAGAAATATAGAAATGTAAACTACTGATAAAGCACTCTGAACATCGTCTGTGGTAGTTCCCGCTACAGTAGGTGTCTCCAGGACCGTATTTTGTCATGATGAAACACACTCACAAGGTGAAAACAATACCAGGTGGTAATAAAACAAAGAAATGCAGTTATTGTGGATTTAGTTAAATGAAAATCTAAGCTACATTCTGCCTTAATGCAGTCCACTGAGATGAATGGCAACAAAACAACATGGGTGGTACCCTCAGTAATTATTATAACTGGTACTAGTTTGTGGTCTTCTGAGCCTGTACTCAGTACATGTGGACTATGAGCGAGTACTTGAAGTGGCATGTAATCATTTTCCTTTTCTGCTGCCAGTCATGCTTTACTGAATCAGAAGGAATGAAGTAATTCCAGAAGGACGGAGGGAGAAAGTCTGAGCTGAAATCAAGCAGTCAGCAGTGATAGCAAGTTAGAGATACGTAGTACTACAACAGGGCTCAGAATACTTCCCGTACTGGGGAAACTTTTACATTACATGCACCAAAATGGTTTTATCTGCTCCCAAATTTATTTTTACGGCATCATTTCCGGTATTCATCCATCTGTCTTGACACTTTCACTACAGTTCCCTTCTGCAGCTGCTACGACAGCTTGAAGTTACATTACTCCTGTTGAGTCAGCATAATACTGTATTTCAATAACACAAGAGGGTTTCTACGTAACAGTATCATAGTATATCCGTATAATAGAAAGAATACTGAGACAAATGACTTACACACACACACTACTAATTGTTAAGACTTTCAATTGATTGAACTGAAACTGCTGTGGACTGTTTAAAACTCTCGCTAGGTTATTGTTATTTATTTATTTTATCTTCTTTTTATTTACCATGTGAGTACCTGGCCAAAGTGGCATCATGCAGGAATCTAAATAAAATTAATTAAATGGATATAGGGCTACACAATTAATTGAATATTGATCGCGATCAAGATTTTGGCTCTTCACAATTGAATTAACATGATCAACTGTGACACTGATGTTTAAAATGTGTGTGCTGCACTCACAGAAAACACTGCGACATAACAAATCAAGCGTATTGCCGGATATATTACTCGCTTTGACCATCAAAATGATTCAGGAGAGGAAGAACCGTAATTTAAGTTTTATTTTGATGCAAAGATTCGTACATTAGCAGGGATGTGGCACAACATGGAAGTCAAAGCAGTGCCCTGTTAATTTAATGTGAAAGTGCAAGAAAAAAATTTAAAAATTTAAAAAGATTTATGAATAAGAGTGATAATCAGGATCTCAATATTTATCAAAGTAATCATGATTATTATTTTGGCAATTGTCGTGCTAGTGTGCAAGTGCACCAATTGATAATTTTAAGAAATTATTAGAATAATAATATTAGAATATGTTTAGTCTATGCAATGTCAGAAAATAGTGAAACATGCCTCCAGCTATCACAGAGTCTATGGTGACATTTCATATGTATTTTTTTTGTTTTTTGTCAGGCTGATCATCTAAAACTCAAATATATTTACTTTACAATGATGCAATGTAGGCAATGCATTTAGCATAAAAAATATGGGCACTTTTGGGTCATTTTCCGACCTTTTCATAGATCAATTAATTCAATAACTGAAATGATTAAAATTTAATGTAAAATAATTTTGATACAATTAAATATTATATATAATAGTATTTTGCATAATTAATTACTAGGGCTGTCAATAGATTAAAATATTTAATCGTAATTAATTTATTGCCCATAGGTTTTCTAGTTTCATATGATACCAGTATCTTTATTCTAGATTTCAATATGCTACAACCTAAAAATCTTTAAAAAAAACATTAGTGCCATTAAAACGACTTTGCATTAATGTGTTACTATCACGTTAACTTTGACAGCCCCCTAATATATCGATAACTTCAGGCTGAAATTTGTGGACCGATTTGAAAGCTCATATAAAACCCAGTCTCATGAATTAGTATTCTTATACTGCAGATATTCAGCTGCCTTAATCCAGCAACAAGTGGCTCAAAATATGACTCAATCATAGTGCACAGAAAAAAAGAGAGAAAGCAGAAAATGAAAGGCTATTTTTGTACATGGGTAGTTTCGGTAATGCTCAGCAGGAGTTTGTGGTGTTGAATGCCAATGTGGTCCAGGCGACCGGCTGTGCTACCTTGGGTTACAGGAACAGCAGTGGCTTTAGATGAGCCCAATGATTAATTCATAAGGAGAGCTGTCCGCTCTCTCCTCTTACAAGGGTCAGTCATTTACTGCCAGGATTGAAAAACTTCCTCCTAAAATCAAGAAAGAAATGGTGGAAATAAGGCTTCTTCTTCGTTGTACCAGGAAGGGCAAAGATTTGGGGATGGACATAATTAACCTGACTCTGCGAAGAAGCAAAGTAATCCAGTCTGTTCCTTCGAGTACAAGCTTTTGTGAAAGTCACTTACCCGTATTTCTCAAAAGCAACTAGAAAGCCAAAATGTAAATTCAGAAGACTAACAAGGTACCTGCAGGTCCTGAGGAGCATTACAAAGTCCTGAAGTCTTGTGTTTGTGTGTATTTATTTATCTGGTTAACTGGTGCAGTCACCATATAAAGTAATAAAAGACCTTCAGCTCGAGTTTCTTAGGTAGCTATATGGATGTTTCACCTTCCTCAGGAGCTTTGCCAACTGTCATTAAAAGGAGAAGAATGTCTTATACCAAAGTTCACAAACTACTTTTGTGTATTGTGAGTTAAGTCAGTTTATTACATACAGGTACATGTAAATAGTTTAAACATCAACATCTATAGCCAATATTTAATTCTGAACTTGGGAGTCTATGCACATACAGTGGCTACTGTAGCTAATTTACTGCATCTGAAAAATTAAGGCTGCACGTCAAGGCTTCGGTGGCTACACAAATTACCATGTAAAGACTACAAGAACTGTGTATACTAATAGTTCGGTAACAAGTTGATGCCAAAGTCAAAACTAATATGGCAACAACCAAAAACCAATATGGTGACGGCCAAAATCCAAGGTGATGACAATAAATATTCAAGATGGCGACGGCCAACAACAGGGCTGTGCTGCTAATTGGCTGCTAACAGCTAACGTTAGCACTCATCCTGTTAATTTAAATACAGGAGATGCCATTGGTTTACATCATGAGGCCCTATTCAGTAAAAATGAGTATTGGTCAAAGGTAAATTCTAACGTCATATGTTCAAATGTAATCTTGTAAAATGTAGTTTTTGGTGAGAAACTACAATTAATCCAGTTGTTTGAAGGAGATGTTTTCACAGCAATATAAAATAGATTATAGAGAGGGAATTGTGACCTGTTAAACTTCCTAACAAAAAGCAGTATGCAACTGGTAATATAGGGGTGGATGTTGGAGTACATGGGATTTATTGTTTTTTGTTTTTTACTGTGGAGTCAAGTTGGTATTGAGACTTGTTGAATTTCACTGTTGTTGGTATCAACTACTATATTTCTGGCATTGTAACATCCCTACTAGGGAACATACAGTAATTAAAACATGATACAGCCTGATAATCACATCACATCTAAAGTCGCACTGGTGATAAAAATCTAAGTCTGACAGTGAACTATAAATAAAAACCCTAAAATATCTACAGTGGGCAAACCCAACGTGTCAAGTATAAACCCAGCTAAACTTGGCACACATTAAGTTACAAATTCAGGGTTAGGTGCAACAATTTACCCTACCCAGGACTTTTTCAGTTGCCATGAATTGATCTTAAATATTTCTCTGTGAATCTTGCAGACATCCTGAAATTTATGAGCTCAATATGCCTGTTGGCAGAGGACATTACTGTGTCATCACAGGGGAAATGCCATAGACCTATTTAACTCATAGAAACCCCTATCAGGATAACAACACGAGGGACAGTTCAATCAGGAAAGTTTGTTTGAGTTTACAGAACAAAGGTCTGAGATATTAGGGAAAGTACACTTGTGACCCAGATACTACTGCCTCTAAAGAGGATGCAGGGTTTTCAACTCTTGTGGTACCACACTGGGAATGAAGGGAAGCGATGAGTCAGGCGCTGAAGGGAGAGAGTGACGATGACAAAGACGGGGAAGGAAAGAGAGTTTCTCTGGGCTGTAAACAACGAGGTTACACATTAATGCCGAGGGGGTAATGTGAGGGCAGATGCTGTCGAGGATGAGGCGGGGTCATTGTCTTCTCTGTTGGTGTTTCTGTGTCAAACCTGCTGCTTGTGTTACAGATCGTAAAGCACCTTGCAGGGCAGGTTCAGATAATGTTAACCTGTTCACACCGAGACAAAGACCCCGTTCACACCTGTTATTAACACGTGATCTGTACCTGGATGAATCTGATCCATAGGTCTTTGCATTTACACCTGGTATTAAAATGTGTCTTGACTGCCTGGGAATCATATCTTAACATGCAAGCTTCATTGGCAGTGCTATTCTTCATAAAAACGCGCCAATATTTACTTATTCTGCACTATTTATTTATTATCTTTATTCTGCTTGTTAAGTTTAAATATCGCAGGGACGAATAGCACAAAACACTCCTAAAGCTACATTGCTAGCATGGCTACAAACACGTTGTCCCAGAGTTGCTGTTCCAGCATTAAAGCAGAATAGAGGTGCTTGGGAGTTGTCCGTGTCTTCGTCCTAGAACTTAAGCCCTTTCACAGTGTTTTCAGTTCATTTAAGTTAATTATAACCATTTTAACCGCCAAAAAAAGTCTTATTCAGCATTTGATTGCACTTAGCTCCACTGTATCGAAGCAACTTCAGGTTGCCAAAAAAAAAAACCAAAAAAAATGCCAAAACCTAAGATACCGACCGCCAAGAACCAAGATGGTGACCGCTGAAAACCAAGATGGTGACTGGTAAGACCCAAGATGGTGACAAGGCCTACTGAAAGAGCCTGGGTCACCTGTCTTCAAAGCGTAATATCTTTGGGGTATAACATATGCACAGTAAAATCCAGTCTGCACTCACCGAAACTGAGCTAATCGCCAACGCACAGCTTCAGTTACACTGTGCTTGTGTTATACCCCATACCGCAGGACGCGTGCCTGCCTGTGTCCTAGCCTCATTCAATAGGCCTTGGATGGTGACAGCCAGGAACCACGATGGCAACTGCAAAGAACCAAGATGGTGATGGCTTAAAAGAAATGGCATCCCACAAATAAATAACGTCACGGTGACTATGTCCACTTCTTTTATACAGTCTGTGTTCATAACACCCCCAAAAGAGATGCCAAAATGAAGGACTCATTTTAACCGTCAACATCGCAGTCATGTTCAGTTAATTGCAAGAATCCAAAATCGTGATCGAGATAAACATTTGATTCAATGTGCAGCCCTATGACGTACCTCACATGCTGTCAAGTATTTTAGAAACATTATATACTGTAAATATATTCATACACAGTCTGATTGAATTGAAAGTGTCCTTGATAACAGAAGCTCTTACTAGCTTGTGGCTGACCTGAACATGTCGTCCTGCTGCGACGTGTCAACAACATCCTGTCGGTCTATACAGGATTACACAGCCACATGAGTGAATATGAACACGGATAAAAGGATTGGAGGTTAATCTGTTGTGAGAGGTGACTGTATGTCAACTGAACTCACCTCTTATCTAACCTGGAATAGTATTTAAAAAACAGATAACTGTGCCTATACACAACAAATGAAACCAGAGACACAAATCAGTAAGTTAACTGCACTTGCACACGGCTCACTATTAGAGCTACTATTAGGATTACCAGCATTATAGCTAGTGTGGATCACAGTATGTGCAGCCTTGCAGATACTGTGTTGGTGCACTTTGGTCAGTAGAGATAACAACAGTTGTTACCATCTATCCAGTTCCAGAATGACTTTACCTTTTATAAGCAGCTATTAACCTTTCCTCCTGCAGACCAGCGTTCACTGTTTAGTTTTCCAGTATCTGGCTGGAAGCTGTTGGTATAATTTCACCACCCTGGATGGGAAAATGTCACGTAGCTCAAATCTTTAGTTAACAAACATGTAATATGACTTCTCTGCATTTCATAACTATAACCTGAGGGAAAGGTTCAATTAGAGGATCTCGAACTTCAAGCAGCTCTGGGAACGTTTGGAGAGGTCACGCAAACATGAGCGGAGATCCAATAACCAACAATGTACTTTACAGAGCAAGGGAAGAAGTTCTCAGACCTTTTACTTACGAACAAGTAGTAAAAGTACAGAACTGATGATCGAAGCTGACTCAAAACAAACTACCCAGTTCTTCTGTTATATCAGAAAAAAAACATCTGTTCCTGTGCAGCGAGGAGGAGCTACTGTACAAGACAGTGAGTGTTTCACTTCTCTCCAGAGCAATGACTTCCTGATAAAATTCAGTATTATATCATGTAAGAGGTACAGGCTTCTATGACTCCAAGATAATGAGACTTTAATAAAACCTGAGGGGTCGTCTAAAAAACACTCTAAAACCTGAGGATGTCTGAAAAACTTGACCGAATCATCAGCGTTTACAAAAACCTTCATTTTTCAGCCTCTGTAGCAGATAGAAACATGAAATAAAACCATTCAACAGCTTGGACTTTTGGCTTTGATGAGAACTTTGTTGGCTTTGTCAAAAATTAGCATTTGAAAAAAATTAATAATCAAAAAAAAATAATTCTGACCCATTTTACAGTGATGTGTTTACAGAAAGTGGCACTGTAATAAAAAGCTGCAAAGCAAGAACTTAAATGGTAGTGTACAAAAAAAATTGTGTCTAATATAGGCACAGTCACTATATGCCGTTATCTTACTCAACTGAAAATATCTAAAACATGCATGTTGTATCCGAGGTTAATGGTAAAAACGTGCAGGCATTGCACCCAATCTCAAAAGGTATAAACACACAAATGTAGCATCTGGTCTTACTGGGTTCATAACTACTAACTTAGTCAATTAGTTGGTCAACAAAACATGAGTAAAAACTATTTTTATTGTTGATTTTGATAAATGAACCAAAACCACAAAACATTTACTGGGTCCTGCTTCTCAAATGTGAGAAATTGATGGATTTTTTTGTTTTCAGTCACACAGCAGGTCACGAAATTTATGTACTGATTTGTACATAGACACAAATTTCATACTTTTCATTATGTCAGCATAAATCAAGACTGGCAATCACTGCATACAACTTCTTACAGCACTTGTTATTTTAACCAAAACCACAATCTTTTCCTGAACCTAACTTAGCAGTTTTATTTTGAAAAGACTGGAGCAGTAATTGACATGTGTGTCACATGTTGCTGGTAGGGATGCTAATTTTGAAATAAATAAATAAATAAATAAATTAACCGATAACCTACCCAAACCTTTTCCCATGGTCTAGTGTTAAAAAAGTAATCAAAAATCACAATAAATTGTAATATCAAATTGTAATACACCCAAATAGCGTGAAAATATCGAATCAGGAGGTAGGTGAATCGTCCCAGCCCCACTACAATTTTAACAAGGACAAAAGCTGCTCAACTAGGCCATCCACTACAAAATAAGGCATCATATCACTTTGCAGTTATTTCTGTTAACTCTGGTATTCATAAGCTGATAACACGACAAACTTTTCAGACAGATGAACTGAGAATGACGCAGGTTTTTTCCCTGTTAAACTGTTCTGTTCTCAAACATTTAAGCACCTGTTTCCAGACCCTCCTCTGGCATGCAGGAACAGAGAAAACCATTTTCTCAGCTCGTCAATCACATGATCACATTCAAGAGCTCTCAGAGGGGAAAGAAAATCAAAAGGCCTTTAAACCGATTTCAAACCACAGTGATCTGGGGGCAATAATCACTGTAATAACAGACCTAACCTAGTGTTAAATAACAACTCGGCTACACTGACATCAATTTCTGCCAAACAGTCCATGCTCCCTCCTGTTCTGAAATATCATCACAAAGGGAATAAGTTATAAGTAAGGTATATTACCGTAATAGACCCACTAAGACTACAATATCTTTTTTTTTTCCCAAAGGAAAACTGCTCAGACAGGAAGACATTAGAGAAATATTTGCAAGGATAAAAGTACAATAAACATTTCTTAAAGGCTATGAGTAAAAATTCAATAATTATATGAGCTAGGGATGTTACTTAACCATTAAACCCATCAGCATTTTAACTGATTAACGCTATCGGTTAAAAGAAATGAGGAGGAGTTGTAGCTTGTAGCCTCGTAGCATTTATTCACCAACAAACCCACTCTCCGCTGTAACACAAATGGTCTATTGGAAACTTGCTGAAGTTACACTACAGCGGTATGAAGCCACCGGCTATGCTAGCAGCTACTAACAGACAAACTCTGTTGTTAATCCGGGGAGACAAACACCTGACAACCTGCTAAACTAAACTTTAACTGGGAAAGAGGCTCCATGTCCACAACACTACACACGGCACCGTGGCTGCTCACGCTCCTGGACGGTGAACTGGAGACAGTGAACGCAGCACTGTGGCTGCTCACGCTCCTGGACGGTGAACTGGAGACAGTGAACGCAGCACCATAAGTTTTTACCCAGAGATCAAAACTACAGTATCATTAAGAGCTTGTTTACAGTTTTAGCACTGACCTACAACCTGGTGGCTCAAAGCAAATTTCCTCGACTTCCACAATTTCCTCTTCATGAAAATAGGCCCTTTGCAGATAAAAACTGCACTCCAATAAAAATATTTAGCTTCCTTTAAGCTGCCTTTTCTTTCCTCCCTTCCTCCATCACCCGCTCCACCCCTCACTACCGAACGCACCGCCACAGACTCTCCACAAAACTAACAGGAACGCACATTCTCACAAACTCCCTACAGAACTAACAGAACCAGCATCGGGCTCACAGAACCCCTGTTCCGCCACCTCACCGCCCCCCACAACCCAACAACAACACCCCTATCATGCGCAGCACTTCTCTCACCTCCTGACGGTGAACTTGAGACAGTGAACGCAGCACCATAAGTTTTTACCCAGAGATCAAAACTACAGTATCATTAAGAGCTTGTTTACAGTTTTAGCACTGACCTACAACCTGGTGGCTCAAAGCAAATTTCCTCGACTTCCACAATTTCCTCTTCATGAAAATAGGCCCTTTGCAGATAAAAACTGCACTCCAATAAAAATATTTAGCTTCCTTTAAGCTGCCTTTTCTTTCCTCCACTTCCTCCATCAACCATGGAAGAATTAACTACTGTTGCTGCTTTGTACATGTTGGTGAAGTCCCAGATATGTCAGAAAACCAAACGCCGTCGTGTCTGGGTTCATAACATCACCCAGTGGCGAGCTGTGTTCACATACAGTGACATTACACTGACTGTATCTAGCAGCCACATGTCACTACTGTGGTGTGAACCTAAAATAAACAGATTGCACTCATTAAATCAATAAACACATCAAAATGATGCTGAAATAATGACATAATGATGCTGATTTGTAAAAAGTCTGAACTGATGCTTTGTCAGGTCTGTCTCCAAGATGATAAGCAAACAACTTTGAAAATGCTTGTTTTCTGAGTGGAGTTTCAGCAGGCTGTGCAGCTGCTCCATCAACACTAAACATAAAGTCATCTAGGCATAAATAGGGCAGCGACGCTGTTTCTACCATAGACAGTCTGTGATTTCTACACAGAGTTTGGTCTGGTCTCTGTACAGATATGATGTACTATCATAGCTCTGGGTGACCACAGACACATACAGGATTTATTTCCTCCTTTTCTGATTCAACAACATCAGGACATCAGTAACCACAGGAGGACAATCTTAACGCTGAGAGGCTTTCACCACACGTCACAAGAATTTCTTGCTTGAGTTTAAATATTTCACGGATGCAAATTTCATGTGTTTCTGTTGCGTCATTCATGCCATTTGTGTCGGTCAGCACGAATTTGCATCTATTTGCCTCTTTGCAGTGACTCTGCATGTAACCGCACTGCTCAAAAAGTTTGCTTCACTCTTGGTTTGAACCTGTCATTATTTACTCTACAATGACATAAAAGAAATAAAAGCAACAAAACTCAAATACATTTGAGAAGCTGGAACCATAGTATGTTTAGGGTTATTTATCAAGGCAAACCTGCCAAACAATTCATGGATTCTCAAAACAATTGCAGTAAAATAATATGAACTAGAGTTTTTCCATCCATTTTGTGTTTCTCTTGCTGGTTTCACAGGAATCACTCACATGTGATTTCATTTAGCCTCTACAGGAGCTCATTCAGACCTGAACTCACTTCTGTGTTCAGCAGCCAGGAGGGTTCAATCAGTCAATACAGGTTCAAACAGATAAACTGTATGAGTCAGGCTGTCAAGCTAACTGATTGGTCCAGTACACGTTTAAACCTGCAGAGGTTTCACGATAAGGACTTGGTGCAATCTATAAGAAAACAGCAGCAGCAAATGCAGAAATCTTTCTTTTTTTCACATTACCTATCTCTTATACTTTTACTCGTCTTGAACTTCTGTCTATATATTAGGGGTGTGACGATACCCTAAGCTCACGATACAATACGATACACGATATTGGGTTCACAATCTTGATACGATATCATAATAATGATTCTAACAAAACTTAAGTGATTAAATTATGACTGAAAAAGTAGCCTTTCATTCAAAAGACACAAAATGCAAAACAATGCTGTTGTTTGCCTTGTAGTTCCATTTATTATGTTAACCAGATATTGTACTCTTCTAGTAATTCTCCTGACGGTGAACTGGAGACAGTGAATGCAGCATCGTGGCTGCTGCAGTAACTCTCCTGACAGTAAACTGGAGACAGTGAACACAGCATCGTGGCTGCTACAGTAACTCTCCTGACAGTAAACTGGAGACCGTGAACGCAGCATCGTGGCTGCTACAGTAACTCTCCTGACAGTAAACTGGAGACAGTGAACGCAGCATCGTGGCTGCTACAGTAACTCTCCTGACAGTGAACTGGAGACAGTGAACGCAGCATCGTGGCTGCTACAGTAACTCTCCTGATGGTGAATTGTTGCTCGTTTTGCTCATATCCTGCAGCTGGCGCACCGCTGCATGCGAGGCACAAATCTTGTTGCTTAACAGTTAATAATCAATTACTGAGGGTTGGTTATTGGTTAGAAAAATTTTGCAAAATTATCATCCCTAATGTTGATTATTTGTTAATTGACAGTTTGCTAAGTGTTTACTCATCGTTCATTTTATTTGTAATTCTTATTGTTTTTACATGTTCAAAATTAATAATTATTTCAAAATAAAGTGAAAAGAAATGGTTGTCACTGTCCACTCATATTAAACATAAATCCTAATTAGTATATGACTGTATGAAAATAATATGCAAGATAAGCATGTTATGTTATGAGGATTGGCTGAAAGATGCTTCACTTTAAATGCTGTAGCTGCAAGGAATCGTGGGATGTTATTATCTACTTTCCTTTGGTAAAGGACGCTCCAGTATATCCTATACTAAAGGAGATAATAAAGGAAGCATTGAATCACCTTTCATTAGCTCCTATCGTGGCTGCTGCCGAGATACTTCTGGGTCATTTCACTCCGTTGGGAACCTTCCTGAGAAAAAAGGACTTTTCAACCACAGCCTTAATCTCACAGTTTAAACACAGAGCCAAACATCCTGCAGCGGCCATGTTTGAGTTTGAAAGGCGGCTCGCTGGCTCAGTGAGCAGTAAATAATAGACTGAAGAGTGTTCCTGGTCAGTGGTTTAAACACACACTCACAACCTGAAGTGGCACAGCTTGTAGCTCAGTGTTGGTGTGCAGTAAAATAAAACGAGACGGGCAGGATGTTCGAGAGGAATGTGCTGTGAACAGGCCTCCATCTGTTCCCCTCATTCTGTTCAACTCATGAGCCTTTCCAATGCAAATAAACCCAACAGGTAGCAGAGAGCTGCGTCTTGAGCTCTGGCTCATTTTCCCTCCCAACATGGTTCATTCAGGGTGTTTCTGCATGCACCATGAAAATAAATATTATTTAAATCACTTCATCCCCGAAGCTTGCCCACTCCTACTCAATCCAAACAGCAGAGAAAGCAACTGGAGACAACAGAGCCAGTCCTAAATCTAATACATAACTGTGAGGAGGCTGCAGCCAGAATGATAATGTCAGAACATGTAATTATGTTCAGGGTTTTGTATTAATTACTTCCACTATCTAGTCACCATCTATGTCCAGCTTAAGAAACCAGAGCTTGGAGCTACGACTTCAAAATTTCTTAATTAATCGTATTAACAGTCTAGTAAATACTATTCAGGCGTGTACGTACATGAAGTCCATGAAAGTCAGGAAGCAAAGTCAGTAAAGATGGATTTATGTGGCACTTCAAAAACAAAAGTTGAAAAGTGCTTCACAATAAAATTATTACAGCTAGAGCTGCGACGAATGATAATTTTCATTGTCGATTTATCTGGTGATTACGTTGTCAATTAATCGATGAACTGTTCGGTCCCAAGATGACGTCCTCAAATGTCTCAAAGATATTCAGTTTGGTGTCACAGAGAAGGAGAGAAACCAGAAAATATTCACATTTAAGAAGCTGAAATCAGACTTGTTTTTCTTAAAAATTACTCAAACTCCCATGTTAGTAAAAGTATTAAATACTTGACAAATCTCCCTTTAAGGTACATTTTGAACAAATGTGATTAATTTGCAATTAATCATGATTAACTATGTACCATCATGTGATTAAATATTTTAATCAATTAATAGCTCTAAAATAAATAAACCTGCAACAAGCACGGCTGTTGAGTCTGTTAAAACTGCTTAACATGATATAAAAACACAGGAAATCTTGAGCATACAGGAGACATGATGCATACACATCATGCGTCTGTCACATGTCCAATCTGAGTGTTCGTTTTGATCTACTTGCACGTCTGTAGGCTAAATCTATAATCGATTAGCAGTAAACTATAAATTAATCGCCATGCAACTATTTTGATCAGCCATTAATCAGTTTGAGTAATTTTTTTAAGAAAAAAAAAAAGTCAAAATTCTCTGATTCCAGCTTTAATTTAATTTAACCAAACAAGCCAAATGTTTGATCGTTCCAGGTTCTCAGATGTAAGATTTTCATGGTTTTACTTAATATTTGTGGGGTTTGGACTATTGGTCTGATATGACAGATGTTACACTGGGCTTCATCGCTGTTTTCTGATTATTTTATAAACCAAACGATTAATCAAGCAAAGAATCAGCCGTTTAATCAACGGTGAAAATGACTGTTAGTTGCAGCCCTTGTTCATTCAGTTTGTACTAAATCACACAAATATTCTTATTAATGATGATAAAAGTTTAATGCTTTTACTAATCTACCAACTTTCCCTCTATTGAAGGACACACCAATAAAAACTGCTGATTGGAGACTGACTGATTTTGGGCTCTTCAGATGAGCAGCAGGTGAGCTATCGAGCTCCTGCTGTTACCAGACCATCCAGCAACACTTCACACCTTTTTAAAATGCGTTTCCACTGCCAGGCAAGGAAATCATGTCAGGGTGTTGTGACTTGACACTTTCACCTCTGTACAATCTGATGCATCTAGAAAAAGTAAACAGCACTTGTGTGAACATAAAATGACTCTGGCTTCCTTCTAAGATGCGACACAGACGTCTCATCAATGCAAATGACTAGTGACAGAAGTGTAAAACACTCCGCTGAGGCTACATGAGCAAAACAGAGAAGTGAATCTCTGACTTACTATGAAACAACTGTTGTTAAATAAATGTTGAGTAATGGTAAATGTGGCCAGATACAAAAATGAGAAGTGCCGATGTTGAAAGTAGACACTGACTGTCACACTACTGTCCTTCACAGTTCTGTTTCTTTACTGCTGTATCAGTGTAGAACAGAGTAAATACATTTACATTGTTTTATTATCAAAAGTACATCCAAAGCATTAACTTTTTAACTTTTGACTTTGCATGATCCTGTTTAAATCACAATCATTCTTTTTTGCAGGGAAAGCCAAGACTTCGGCCTTTCACATCATCATGTTGTACACTTGTGATGATGTGATTACATTACGTGGTATAAAACAGGGTCAAAGAGTATAGGGGCACAAAGTCGAAACTCTGACGTTTTTTTGACAGCAGCAACAGCTGCCAATTTGCTCTGAAAATGCTTATTATATTTATATTATATATGTATTCATTCACTTTATTTATATTTTATTGTTCAACACAGGCCATTTCAGTAGAATATGACAGAAGAGAAATAATTCACTGTTATACGGCACTTTGTAGATGGACATTTTACTGGCGTCTGGTGGTTGTTTTCAATCCAAAATGGAGGAAGCGTAGCTCTGCTGCTGGGCGCTGATGTTGCTAATTTTGAAAAATTCTCTTAACCGATAACCGACCCTCGTTAACCGATTATTAATCGTTAAACAAGACTTGTGCCTCGCATGCAGCAGTGCACCAGCTGCAGTATATGAGCACAACAGACGGCTGTGTCAACAGTTCACCGTCAGGAGAGTTAGCCTTGGGCCAGACCAGCCACAGAGAAAGGTCAAGAAACGTGTGCTCATTTTTAATAATAGTAATAATCTACAATTAAAATCCCATACTATATTCATTCATGGAGCCCTGCAAGTCCCTGCATGTTCTACAACACTATCCTGCACATATTTCAGAATAAAAGCCTTGTGTTAACAAAAGAAGGAGTTCTTCCCCCAGAAAAAAAACACTTGAGGAGTTTTATTTTGAAATGAAAGCAGGAAGGGGTGATTTAAAAATTCATCCTGACTTTTTTCATGTGCGTGACATTTTTTACAGATATAGACATTGAAGATGCGTAAGACACACGTCTCATGCATGCAGTGTGGTAGCTCTAACTAGAGGTCGACCGATTAGTCAGGTTTATTATGTCTTTTTTTTCATTCCAAACTTTGTTTTTTCATCCAGAAGTTTATTTGACAAAGTTTAGTTTTTCTGATTACCTGTTTCATGTATTCAATATTTAGATTATATATTACATTATTTTTATTTAAAATATATAAGATATATATAATATAGCTCTAACTTGCCTAACATGAATGCCGAAATGAAAAACAACTGGTAACGCAGCTGCCACGCGCTAATCACACGGTCAGTCTGGCCCAGGGGTGACTGTAGCAGCCACGGTGCTGCCTTCACTGTCTCCAATTCACCGTCAGGAGAGCTACTGTAGCAGCCACGGTGCTGCCTTCACTGTCTCCAATTCACCATCAGGAGAGCTACTGTAGCAGCCACGGTGTTGCATTCACTGTCTCCAATTCACCGTCAGGAGAGCTACTGTAGCAGCCACGGTGCTGCGTTCACTGTCTCCAATTCACCGTCAGGAGAGTTACTGTAGCAGCCGCGGTGCTGCGTTCATTGTCTCCACTTCACCGTCAGGAGAGGTACTGTAGCAGCCGCGGTGCTGCGTTCATCATCTCCAATTCACCATCAGGAGAGCTACTGTAGCAGCCACGGTGCTGCATTCATTGTCTCCAATTCACCGTCAGGAGAGCTACTGTAGCAGCCACGGTGCTGCGTTCACTGTCTCCAATTCACCGTCAGGAGAGCTACTGTAGCAGCTAACACCCTACGCTGTTTTCTACTTTCTAGTTTCTGCACGCTGCGGTTTGTTTTGGTTGACAGATACCGAACGGATATGACGTCACGTTACTAGACTCAAATGAAGCAAATATACCGATTCTGGCATTAAAAAGAATTTTCAAAATTGTAAAAAAAAAAAAAAAATTTGCAATACACAGGTGAATTGATTTTCTTCCACCCCTACTAGAAGTATGATTCAACTTTTTCCCATGGTCTAGTGTTAAAAAAATTAACAAAAAATTAAACAAATAAATCATAATATTGAATTGCAACACATATTGAATCTGCACCCAAGTATTGTGACAGTATCGAGTCAGGAGATAGGTGAATCGTCCCAGTCCTAGTAGTTGATAGATATTTGTACCGTTGAGCATTGTTTACTCCTGTAATTGTATAGAGATAGTAAAGCCTAAGCAGCCTAAAGTTGATGTCTCTTGTTTCCCGTTCTACTGAACCACACCCATGCACAATTAGTATATTGGTGATCGCGCCAGTACATCTGTATATTTTAGTTGACAACAAAACCTCAAAAAGATATCCCTGCCTCCCATGTCCTGACTAGACAACCCATATCTCTGACTACAGAAAGCTCCATTACATTAACTATTACCCTTGTTTACCTCTCAACTACCTGATGTGTCACAGCAGAAGTAACCTGCTTTTCTTATGCTTTTAATCCGCATCCATTTATAAACAGAGACATATTGGATTATGTGCTGGGTGTGGGATTACACAGAAACTCAGACTAGACATCCTGAGTTAGCAGTGAATGGGGAGGAGGGAGGGGGGCGTCTACCTGGCAGGTAGTTGGCCTCACCTTCTTTAGCTCTGGCAGAACTAGTTTAACAAAGCTGACGACAAAGAGGAGGAAGACACCTCTGTTGACTTTCCAGGAATCTCACAGTCTCATCCAAAAGCTGAACAGCGGATTAAAGGCAAAAAGGGTGTGAAGTAATGTAATCTGCTCAGGACTGGAAATGAAAAACAGTTTCCTTTGCTGTAGTCAGATTTCCTGTTAGTTCGACCTTCTTTATTTACATCTCACTAAGCAGGTGGTAATTTTGTGCTAGCTTCCTACTTTCAGTCCACTACAAAGTGAGAAGACCAGCTGCGGAGCACGAAACCACATTTTTCTCATTTTCAGCCATCAGCTTTAGGTTTAGGCTGTGTTCAGACCAAGAGCAATTCAAATTTTCGCCTCACTTTATGTATGCTAGCTGAACGGCCCGTATAATCTGTGTTCATTCAAGCTAAGAAGGAAGCAGCTTGTCTCCATAGATACCAACAACTTTACTTTCCTCCATTTCCTCCATCAGCCATGGAAGAAATAACCACTGTTGCTGCTTTGTTTATGTTGGTGAAGTCCCAGATATGTCTGAAAACCAAACTCCGTCGTGTCTTGGTTCATAACATCACCCAGCGGTGAGCTATATTCACATACAGTGACATTACACTGACTGTATCTAGCAGCCACTTGTTACTCCTGCAATATGAACCCAAAATAAACAGATTGTGCGGTGATTTAATATCAATAAACAGATCAAAATGATTCTGAAATAACTACATAATGATGCTGATTTGTAAAAAATCTGAATTGATCATTTGTCTGGTCTGTCTGTACGATGACTAGGAAACGACTTTTAAAATGCTTGTTTTTTGAATGGAGTTTGGATAGATCAGTGCCAGGCTATGCAGCTGTTCCATCATCATTCAACATAAAATCATCTAGGCAGAAATACAGCAGCACTGTTGTTGTTTCCATCATAGTCTATGGTTTCTTACATATATTTCTAAACTTTTATTTAATTTAGACTATAAATGTGAACTATTATTTTAATAATGTTAGCGGCCTTCGTTACTGTTACTGGTAGTAACTGTGACTATACACAATGTAATGTGTCAAGATTGTGACACCAATGTAATGTGACATACTTAGTAACGCTGCCAAATGGGCAGGACTTAGGAAGGGTCAATTATTGTTAGTCATATGAACTGATAATGAACGCCATCTCTAGCTGTAGTTCTAGTTGCATTAACATGAGTCGGTTGGGTTTTAAAAAGCATTAAAACTGTATACTCAACCCTACGGGCAGGGTGGTGTTTCAGGCTCATTAACAAAAAGGTCTCAGCCATGCCTCCTGTTGAAGGCTACATCCACACCAATCTCCATCCAGACGAGCCTTTCAGGGCCATTTAAGAATAAATCTCTGTCCATACTTCCACACTTGAAAATGCATATCGCATGACCAATCACATGAACTGGGCATGCGCCTGCTGGTGTAAACAGGAAGTAATAGTACCAATATCTTTCCTCCTGCACATGTAGGCAGTAGCAGCAGTTATCCATGTTGAAATTAACCACTGGTGGTCAAGGATGTCGTTTGGTTCATGTGATGGGGCATGACCAATCAGGGAGGGACACGTGATGACTGATAAGACCCAATCAAGAAGTGAATGTGGTTGTCCGCGTCATCATATTCAAAGGTCTCCATTTCTGTCAATTCTGACTAAAACGCAACCCCGGAGTTTTATAACTAAATCGGGGTCAGCAGCGTTTTCAAACGTCTACGTTTTACGTGCTTGAAAATGCCGGATTACTGTGGACGCTAGGCGTAGAAGTAGCAAAAGTTATTGGTTTTAAAACAAAGACCTATTAATGTGGATGTAGACTTAGTCTCTAACCTATTAACAGTTGCACTGGATGAAAATTTCAGGACTATAATCAGACCTATTCATCTGCAGCTTAATTACCACCCCAAACCCCTCTAATACCTGAAGACACATCTGGTCTCTTTCCTGGTCTCCAGTCTAACCCCTCAACAACCCTATGGCATTGCTGAAAATCCGTCCTCCATAAAGTAGATCATGAAGCTCCAGTTTCAGCTTGTGAAACTCTTCACACTTTCTCCTCTCATCAGAAGAAGTCAGAGACTCACCCCACTGCTTCAGCTGGGGCTTGATAATTACTTTACTATGGTACCAGACAGTGAAAAGCAAAACTCTCACATTAAAGTAAAAAATTAACTAAAATAGTGTTCCTGTTCCTCAAAATGTGAATATATTTTGTTGTTTTATATTGTTGTAAATATTGTTTAATCAGAATCAGAATACGCTCTATTTCCAAGTAGGAAACTGTGATAGATAGTTTCAGTATTTTCTGATGCTTTAATAGACTAAATGATAAATCAATTAATTTGTTAAATAATCATCGAATTAATGGATAATAATAAAAAAAATCATTACTTGCAGCCCTAGCAGACAGAGATGTAAATCTACAAACTGCAAAGGATTACAAATTCCTGACTTAAACTAAGAAGCAAGCTACTGGATGTAAATGGATAATAAGCTTACAGTCCACCAGGGAAAACTACATGTGAATGAACCTCGACCTTAAAGCCAGGTTAACATCTTTAGACTCAAGCAAAGACAACACCAGGCAAACTTCCCTTTTTGTGGTGGAAAAAGTTTCACCAGCTGACAGGATCACACATTCACTTCCACCAGGACCTCTGACAAATGATATATTACCTATGCAGCGAGGTATAGGTGGGTGGAGTACACCCACACACTTTCTTCACTGTTGTACCACTCTGTAAAGTACTCAAATCATACATCAAGCTAACGTTGTATAAGCGCTTAATGAATGGTGCGTTTACAGTCCAGCCATGAATAAATAAACCGCTTTATCCCACTCTGTCAACACAAGGGAGGCACGTAAAGTCACCATGAATTACTCTCTTTTATAATTACATATATTCACACTTCCTGTCAACAAAATTACATAAAGTTTCCTCAATGACTTTTCCAAGTTATAGCCCAAGTTTGGTGTCAGTTTGCATTTAGCTAGCCGAGCTAGCACAGAAGTTAGCATCCACTATGTTACTGATGTTGAAGCTTGCTCAACTCTTCGGGGTTGTTTTCTGACAACTTACACAACCGTGTGTCTTTATCTCGAAGTTTACACCTTTATAGAAGCATAAAGAAGAGGTTTTACTGCGCTAACGTAGCCAGCTAGCGTCTGTTAGCACAAATGGGGAAAAGTAGCACCGCCACCAACACACGGGGAGAGCTTGAGCTAGCATCAAGTGTGACAGAACACCAACTTTTAAATGAAGAGAAACTACATACCCGACGGCTCCTCTCGTAGTCCGATAACTTTGACAGTGACTTAAAGCTCAGTTGTATTCCAGATAATGTCAGTAAAGCAGTGCCTCCCCCCTCAGAGACCGCTGAGTCCGCAGACAGCGACCGCAGCTGGAAACTCCGACCCGCCGCTGCCCCGAAAATAAAACAACAATATGGCAGCGGAGCGCCGCGCTGCGTTCAGTGACACCCCGGACAGTCGGGAAATGTTAAGTACCTGCAAATGTTCAGTCCATCAAATATCAAATCAAACTTTCTTCACACACTTATTTATAAATCACACATTAAACAACCAGCGGTGGAGAAAGTATTAGTATCAGCAATATATAATATGACTTATAAATACAGGTAAAACTAAAAATGATATAGTGCACAATAGTTTTATGTTTTTGTTGTTTTTTTAATCTACCTGTTCAGCTTTGTTGTCCTTGTTGTAGCTGTATGTCTATTTCTATTTGAGATTACCCTAAATAAATAAGTAGATGAATAAATAGATAAATGGATAAACAAGGGGTGAAATGCAGAGCCTAAATCGAACATAAACAAATAAATGCAGACAGATAAAAAAAGATATATACATTTAAAATATATATAAATAAATATAATTAAGTACAAAAATGGATAAGATCAAAAAATATGCCAAAAAATCAATCAATAAAAAATAACGCAAAATTAAATAAATATATTGAAAAATAATACCAATAAATAAAAGTGAAATTTAACAAAAGAGTAAATAAATTAGGAATCATACTTCTGTGCTCAGCTTTGTTGTCATTGTTGCAGCTGTATGTCTATTTTTATTTGAGATAAAGAAAGAAAGAAAGAAAGAAAGAAAGAAAGAAAAGAGGTGAAATGCAAAGGAGAAATTATGCATAAATAAATGCATAAATACAGAAATAGATGTAAAAATATATAAAATAAATAAAGTTCAAAATTAATAGATACATTAAAATAAATGCATAAAATAAATTAAAACATTAAGATAATACAAATTAAATAAATACATTTAAAATAAATACAAACAAATAAAAGTGAAATTTAAACGGAAGATCACAAATCACAAAGATGAGGATGAGGATGGGTGCCCACCAACATTATTAAAAAACGTTCATTCATTCATTCATTCATTCATTTATTTATTCATATTTAGAGGGTGACCAGCATCCCCCAGAAGGGGGCGCCCTTTTTAATGTAAACTGGGGAAGTTTCGCAGTGATATCTATTAGATAATATTTTCACCCAAATCACCTGTAGTGTCTTAAAATGTAAATATTTTTACAGTCCTGCTGCTGCTGTTTCTCTGCTACTGCCTGATGCTTATACACTAGTTAACATATCTTTAATGTAGTACTTGCTGTTACATGTAAAGCTAGTTTTGACTGTTTGTACTACTTGCTACTCTCATTCTGTTGTTGTATTGCCCGATGCGGTTTGCCAGCTTCTGTCGGTCTACATTTCTTTAATGTAATATTTGTCTTGTATGTCTGCCGTCTTTTTAACTTTTGATATATATAATAGATATTACAATTTTTGCCTTTTGCGTTGTAAATAAGAATAAAAAACATACATTTTAAGAAAACATTTAAGATTAAAAAAAATTGTCTCAATGATAGTAATCAGCTGGGGGACTTTTATGTTGATATCTACTAGTTCATATTTTTTGACGTGTTCACCCGGGGTGACTCCCCTCAAACGAGTCTCAACAAGTGACGTATATTTGACGGTTATTCCCACGCTCCGTGAAGGCAGCAGGAGCAGTTCAGGAGCTGAGCTGTTGGGAGGAGACCTGCTCAACAGGACAGGACATGCTGCTGCTTAGCTTTACTTTCTCCCAGCCATGTCTTCTTCACTGAAATACTTTGCATCTGGAAACAAACGTTTCAGGAGACCTGAACCCAAGATCTTCTTACTAGTTTTTTGTAAAGCTTTCAACTATATCACACAGTCTTCATCAGTGCATGGAGTTTTGTTAGATCTGTTGACATCATTTTTAGGACTTTTTATCTGTGTTCTCTGAAAAGTAAAGGATGAAACTTACCTCTTTGCTTTGGAAATAGTAGTTTGACAGAACAGACACATCTCAAGGTCCACTTACTAGCTTGTTCCTGAGCTTTCATCCCTATCACACACATTTATCATTCTAAGTCAACACAGATGAGACGTCCTAAAAGGTCTGTGGATGAGATCCTAACAGCTGCTACTGCTGACAACTTAGTGACCTGCATTCACAGATGAAGACTGTGGGATGTGGCTGAAAGCTCCAGAGGACTGTGAATTGAGGTTTGTTAGCCTGAACTTTATTAACAATGTCAAGAATGAACTTTAACACTTAATACTAGTATTTGCTGCAGTAAGAGCTGCAGGGTTAAACAACTAACAAAGAAACAGTATATTTATTCTCTTTTCCTGCAGTTTCTTGAGTTTCTTGCTGAACAGTTTGTGATATTTTGACCTCTTCAGAGGCTAAGAAGTACATCTCATGTCAAAATGTACACAGTTTGTGTTGCCCAGCGGCATATCTGCAAATTCTGGGACCCTGAATAAATCCTTTTCTCTGTTAACAGGGAGGGAAAGAGGAAATCAGGATGTTTGGGACCATGGAGGATGGTGCGGTGGTTAGCACTGTCACCTCACAGCAAGAGGGTTGCAAGTTTGAATCCAGCTAGGGGTCCTTCGGTGTGGAGTTTGCACGGTCTCCCCGTGTTAGTGTGGGTTTTCTCCCGGTTCTCCAGCTTTCTCCCACAGTTCAAAGACATGCAGGTTAATTGATGACTCTAAATGTCCTGTAGGTGTGAATGTGAGTGTGAATGGTTGTTTGTCTGTATGTGTCAGCCTTCACCCAATGCCAGCTGGGATCGGCTTTTACAAAAAAGTAAATTATCTTATTTATTGAGTCATTTATTTATTTATTTGTTCATTTATTTTCAGCAACACTGTGCTGTAGATTGAACTATCCAACAGTATATAAAGTAGTTAGAATGTATTAAATCACCAGTAATACTATTAATAATAATGTACTATATAATCTCTGAAGCGAGTGAACGCTGAACTCAATTAAACTTATTCAGAGCAGCCTCAGAGGAAGACTTGGAGGCAGACCAACATTTAATCTGGTAAAAGGCAAAACAGAAACAATTAAATTAATTCAATTTAAAGAGTTGACACAGGTGTGTCGCACACAGAAAATGAATGCTGCATCTCCAGGTTCAGCCATAACCAGTAAACTGTCTCTGGAGGCCTGAGGAGAGGTGAAGAGGATCAGGAAACACATTGATCACACTCACATCTTGAATCTAGCAGATCTCTAGTAAGGAATGTTAAGCCGACCTGAGGCTTCGTCACTGAGCTAAATGTTGACCTGAGACCAGATTAGGACACAGCAATTATAGCAACACTAATCACCTTCCTGACAAAAACACAGTGACCTAACAGGCTATTTTCACACACGGATGACACATTCAGACAAAAATCCTATTTAATTCAACTTTAGCTGCTGAGTAAAAGAATTTAATCATCATACAATCATCAGAAGTAAAAAGCTAATGTATAAACAAACAACACTGCGGCCACATTAGTGTGATTGTACTCAACAAGGCTGTACAGGAGGACGAATCAGCATGATGACGTTTAGTTGTCTCATTTAGCCACTTGTTAGCAACCGCCTTTTCAAGAAACTCACCAGTGGGATATTTACTGACATATAACACAAGATTAAAATCTCTTCAGCTTGTGTTAATCACAGACCTTATTTCTACTAAAAAACAATTGACTTCCAGTCTTTCTCATTTTTTATACATAGCCTTGCTGAGTACTTGATTCTGATTGGTCAATCACAGCGTTCTACAGTCTGTTATTTCTTTATAGTATATAGTATACTATAACCCTAACCCTGCTACGTATAACAGACCACTGCTACGTATAACAGACCACTGCTACGTATAACAGACCACTGCTACGTATAACAGACCACTGCTACGTATAACAGACCGCTGCTATCAATAACAGACCACTGCTACGTACAACAGACCGCTGCTATGTATAACAGACCGTTGCTAAGTATAACAGACAATTTCTATGTATAACAGACCACTGCTACGTATAACAGACTGCTGCTACATATAACAGACCGTTGCTATGCATAACAGACTATTGCTATGTATAACAGACCGCTGCTATGTATAACAGACTATTGCTATGTATAACAGACCGCTGCTATGTATAACAGACCGTTGCTAAGTATAACAGACAATTTCTATGTATAACAGACCGTTGCTATGGATAACAGACTGCTGCTATGTATAACAGACCGTTGCTATGGATAACAGACTATTGCTATGTATAACAGACCGCTGCTATGTATAACAGACCGCTGCTATGTATAACAGACTATTGCTATGTATAACAGATTATTGCTATGTATAACAGACCGCTGCTATGTATAACAGACCGCTGCTATGTATAACAGACTATTGCTATGTATAACAGACCGCTGCTATGTATAACAGACCGCTGCTATGTATAACAGACTATTGCTATGTATAACAGACCGCTGCTATGTATAACAGACCGCTGCTATGTATAACAGACTATTGCTATGTATAACAGACCGCTGCTATGTATAACAGACCGCTGCTATGTATAACAGACTATTGCTATGTATAACAGATTATTGCTATGTATAACAGACCGCTGCTATGTATAACAGACCGCTGCTATGTATAACAGACTATTGCTATGTATAACAGACCGCTGCTATGTATAACAGACCGCTGCTATGTATAACAGACTATTGCTATGTATAACAGACCGCTGCTATGTATAACAGACCGCTGCTATGTATAACAGACTATTGCTATGTATAACAGACCGCTGCTATGTATAACAGACCGCTGCTATGTATAACAGACTATTGCTATGTATAACAGACCGCTGCTATGTATAACAGACCGTTGCTAAGTATAACAGACAATTTCTATGTATAACAGACCGTTGCTATGGATAACAGACTGCTGCTATGTATAACAGACCGTTGCTATGTATAACAGACTATTGCTATGTATAACAGACCGCTGCTATGTATAACAGACTATTGCTATGTATAACAGACCGCTGCTATGTATAACAGACCGCTGCTATGTATAACAGACTATTGCTATGTATAACAGACCGCTGCTATGGATAACAGACTATTGCTATGTATAACAGACCGCTGCTATGTATAACAGACTATTGCTATGTATAACAGACCGCTGCTATGTATAACAGACCGCTGCTATGTATAACAGACTATTGCTATGTATAACAGACCGCTGCTATGGATAACAGACTATTGCTATGTATAACAGACCGCTGCTATGGATAACAGACTATTGCTATGTATAACAGACCGCTGCTATGTATAACAGACTATTGCTATGTATAACAGACCGCTGCTATGTATAACAGACCGGTGCTATGTATAATAGACAATTTCTATGTATAACAAACTGGTGCTATGGGCGCAGTTCTGATGTTGACTCTGGAGGAGTGTTTTTGAAACATATTATTGATTTCCTAATGATAACCATGGATGTATTAACACCGTTGACGGACGAAGCTAAGCTGAATATTTTCACTTTACTCTAAACAGAAGTGAGAACACGACATGACGCAGTGTGGAAGCACCATAGTTCAGACGAAGAATAAGGTGAATATCTTTTCATAGACAATAGTAGTTTGCTGCTAGATTCACGATCTAGATATCAAATCGAGAACACTGAAGGAAGCTCTATGACCTTTGACCTTCTCTGAATCTGGACTGGAGGTGGACAGGTCTCTCTTCTTCTGTCTCTGTCTCAGGTTGTCAGGTGGGAGATACAGAGCTGACTCAGGCTCTGCAGACCCACGATGCATCAGTGCAGCTGTCACTTAACCACGTTTGACTGACAGGCTGATGCTGACGGCGTCCATTGTTGTTTATTTCTGTGGTGGCTGAATGAATGCAGA
The DNA here is from genome assembly GCA_947000775.1 of Pterois miles. NCBI lineage: Eukaryota > Metazoa > Chordata > Actinopteri > Perciformes > Scorpaenidae > Pterois > Pterois miles. Next base: position 4,981,996 of record CAMQGK010000568.1, on the reverse strand, counting down.
CTGAGCTTCCTCAGGAAGAGGTCAGTGGTACTGAATGTCATTATCATATACTGTATTTGAATAAAAGCCATCAACAGGCAGGGCCTCCTCCTACAGACCAATATAGACGTTAAAGGGACAGTTAGCCCACAGGAACTTTATTCTCCCGTCCAGATTACAAGCCAAATAATTTGTCTTATAATGATCAGAATAGTGTTTGATGCTGGACACAGAGATGATAACAATCACTTCAAACTGACGTTGCACAATCAGAGTAGCTCTGTGTTTATATTTAGTCCAATTAGTACATATCTATTTATATTTATTTAGCTACTACCACTGCAGAAACTGCTCTTCTTGGAGTCCAGTCACAATGTAAGAACAAATATATTAATTATCAAAATTCATAGCAAAAGAAAGGGAACAAAAGAAAAACAAAATTCAACCAAAACAAACTCAAAAAATTCAATAATAAAAAACTCAAAGTGACACAAAAATGGATAAAAACAAACAAAAAGCAAACTACAAGAAACAAAAAAAATCAACAACAATAAGACTAATGACAACATTAACAATGACATGCAAAGATAAATAAATAAAGAAGTAAATTAAAACAGAAATATCGCTATATTTATTTTTGCTATATTCAATGAGATATTTATTTATCAAATCAATTATTTATTTTTTATTTTGGCAGGTTATGTCCTCCATATTAGGGATAAATAAATAATTCTGTCATTAAATGCTACAAAAATAAATGTAGCCATTAATCAATTGCTAAAATGTGACATAAATTGATATTTCTGTTTTAACATATCTTTATCTATCTTTGGATGTTTGGATTCCCTTGTTTATTTACTCTTCTGTTTAATTTTCACTTAAAAAACTAAAGTTTATTTATTCCGTTTATTTCATATTTTAGCAATGGATTAATGGCTACATTTATTTTTGTTGTATTTAATGACATTTTTTCATTTATTTGTTTTTTATTCCTCCATTGGTGACATCTTGAAATGCTAAAAATCATATTCTGCTTAAAATAATGATAAATAATACACTGGAAGGCTGTAAATGTTCACATCTGAGAGGTAAAAACTAGACAATATTTGCTGTAACTGAAAACTTTAACCTTTTATTGATTATCAAAATTAAATAATGACATTTGAGGTTGTTCTAGCAGCACATGAAACCATGTAATGTTCATGTGTCCACATACTTTTGGCCACATCCTGTCCTCTACTTTACTCACAGAACTCTGTTATATAAATGTAAAGTGTGCAGACAGCCATGTCCCTTGTAATGATCTTATAGCAGCAGCTGAGGCGACCCCCCCCACCCCCACCCCACCCCAGCTCGCTCGGACACACAAGTCCAAACAAAGATGACATCACTGCACACTCAAACGTGACTCAGGCGGCGCTCTATGCGCAGCGGGCCGTGAAGCTCAGCCCCCTGCAGACTCTCCCATCTGTCGCCTGGAATCCACGGCATCATCAGCCCCCCAGCCGAGCGCCATCGGCGCCAAGCCGAGCGCCATCAGCGCCCCAGAGATCGACCCAGCGGGGGGTGGGGGGTTAGGGCGGGGCGGGAGGAAGTTATGAGGAGAGTCAGAGCATAATGGGGGTTGGGTTGGTTGTCTTTCCCCACAGACAAGCAACGACGTCACGGTCAGAGTGAATTAATCCAACACTCTGTGGTGGCGTGCCAGCTGCCGTCTGCAGCGAGGGGATACTGTATCTCTGGATACTGGACAACTTCCCCTCTGGCTTCCTCTCTTCTGTTGTCGTTCTGCTGCTCTGGATCTGCTCTGTCAGCGCCATAATTTGAAGGCGTTTGATGACACAGAGGAATGATAGGCCTCCTGAAATGGACTGGGTCTTCGCCTATCTATCTATCCTATCGCCTAAATCTGAAAACACTGCTGACCCTGTTTTAGCTTGGTGTGGATGTAGCCTCAGTCTTGACATCTTCTGGATGTGGATAAGTCAAAAATCCTCCTTTAATTCAACTTAAGATGTAAAAGAATTAAATCATCACTACGATCTGCAAGATTGGGAGCATTTGTATTGCTTCTGATGGCTCTCAACATGGTGACGGCTGAGCTAGCAGTGAACCAACCTGGTCTCATGGGAAGACATATAAATGCCTCGACATTACACAGACATTTTGCTTGTCACAAGTACGTTTTTGTATGTAGTTTACCACACAAATCTCCGCAGTTAGGTTCAGGCAAGAAAACCACTTAGGGTAAGGGAAAACGCTATGGTTGGCCTTAAAATAAGTAAGTAATCTAAGTAAACCACGTACAGAAACAACTATGGAAAACACATCACAAACATGTGACACAAACGTAACTTACAAAACAGCAACAATGATCTTGAACAACAGTCCCCTGATTAAAAGGGGACCGTCAGTGGTTTTTCTCTCTTTTTATTCTGCATCACTAACTTTTAAAGCATTCATACGTGGATGCGTTTACATTGCAGGCTGTACAAGACACATGGCGTGCAAAAGACGTAGAAATCAAGAAGCGCCTTATACATCATTGTGGTATTTATACACCATTTTGTGCCGACGGGCACTCAGGTCTTGATATCTGCCAACCAATCTGAGGGACAAATTACAACTTGTCACTGTGATTTTCATTGTTAAGGTACCTGTTTTTAATTTTTCTACTGTAAAGAAAATGCTTTATGTCCCATTAAAGTTCCATAAAATAAAAAATAAAAAGAGAAAGGGTGTTGGGGGCATTCAAAACAACAAATGCCATCAAAATGCTATGATGAATCAGGGTTACTGATGCTCGACAGATTATGTAGCTCGTCTTGCCTTCTTGAACATATATTCATAAAAGTAATATGAAGAATCATGTCTTATATTGACTAACATTTCTGGAAGGTAAGCTCAATATTAAACTGTCACATTCATCTAAAGAAATGTGCTTTAGATTGTTGTTCAACATGTTAATAGAAACATAACAAAACGTCTCTTTCTATCACACTGAATGACGGAGCTTTGAGATATAGCGCAGGGTTTCGTAATGTTTCCACACATCAACCTGGTGCTGAAATCTAGCAGAGGTCTATAAATTAATGCCTACACGAGGTATAAATCCAGATTAATGGCCCTTTAGCTGCACGGCTTAACTCCTCACAGCATTACACCTTCAGTATCACATCTATGCTTTACATCTCAGGGTGTGTTTGGCCATGTGAGGCTCAGCTTTAACAAAGTAGAAATGCATTATTAGTGGACATGTGTAATCTATGCATAAACAGTACTAAATATGCAGCAAAATGCCTTTAATGTCTCAGGAGAAGTGCCCTTGTTGGTCTCTGGGGAATTACACATTTACTGTGTTTGTTTTTTAATTGCATCACAGAGCAGATACAGCTGATATAAACATCACATATATGTGATATGTAGCAGGTGACTGTGTGTGTTCATGTCTCTATCCAAATGTAATGCAAATTTTAAACCAAACTTCTAGACAATCTGCAAAAGAAAATGCAAATGATGTGCATTTCCATCCACTAGTGTTATACTACAGTAATATGAGTTCACTGGTTGATGGAGACAAACAGCTGGTGGCCTCTTTGTCATTAAATCACTGCAGAAGAAGAAAGTCAAGAGAGTTACAGTTTGTGGTAAAACTGTTGAAGTACTGTTAGTACTGAAGTACTGAGGACTGTTTTCACTTTTTCATGAACTCCCACCAGCAACAGTTCTGCTCCTGACACATCAGGTCAGATAGCGGTTCATCTATGTGTGTGGATCATAGCTAAGTTAGTTAGTTGGAATATGAAAGTGAGGAATAACTTTTCATAAGCTATCCAACCTGGTCTCACAGGAAAGCGTGTAGCATGGCATTACACAGACATTACGTGATGAAAGGGATTAAAATAAGTATGTAAACTTAGTAAAATATGTATGGCAACAACGTTATCCAACTACAGAAAACATAAACAGAAAAAAAAAAATTAAAACACATAAAATCACTAATGTGACAGTCGTCACTAATGTAACTTCGAAAATGAAACACCAGCACAGGTCTCCTAGTTAAAAGTCTGGTGTCTGACATATCCACCTCCACACTAATGCACTGAAAATGTGAATTAAAGTTACAAAAGATAACGTCCAATCCGTTGTATGAGGAAGCACATGTGGAAAATTATAAATGTGATGTCTGAAATGTTAAAATATGCCCCTAAGTCCATATTTACATTACATTTATTTAGCGGACGCTTTTATCCAAAAAAACATGAAAAATACATATTTGAAAATCATGTCCATGTACACAAATAAAATAAATAAAATTTCGTGACCAGTTTACAAACTGCTGCTCAGCCACAAAAGTGTGAAGAGTATTATGCTTGTATGGTATGGTTCGGTTTGATCTGATACCTGCAGGTCTGAGTTGCACTTCCGTCTTTGGCCCAGAAACTGACTGTAGACGGAGGGAGGAAGTGTGCTGCGAGGACAAAATGCCAGCATGACATTTTTACAAAAGGTTTTCTGGTGATGTCTGTGTCCTGTGTCTTATGAAATGTCACATATCTAAATGCTAATGTACTCTTTGTAGTATATAAAAGATACTAGCAAAATATTTACCCGCCAGTGTTAGAAAGAGAAGGCATGACAAGACTAGAGAGCAGCCCAACCTTAAAGTGGTGACATTTTCATTTTCAGGTAGTTTTTTTCCTTTCTCTTAGCGCGAACAAACCTTTGAATAAATGTGCACTAGCTGCAGGAAGTTGTGCTCATTTCATTCAAATGCATGAATATGCAGAGAGGTCGGCTGATGTCGACCAAGATCGTTTCTTTCATGTCACCTTTGTTAACAGGCTGGGTTTGTTTGCCCATGTGTTTCTCCACCGTGTGTGACCTCCTGTCACATGATCAAGGTTGAATCCTACGCTGAGAGCTGAATGCAGAGTGAATTTTACAGAAAGCTCAGCTTCGTCTGGAAGTTCTCTGTCAGCTCAGATGGTATTGATAAGAGGTTGAACAGCACACAGGTAAGATGTCTGGCAGATGTGATGGTTCTCATTTTGTAGGAGATCATTTGCACCCATCCATCTGCAACCGCTTATCCCTTTCGGGGTCGCGAGGGGATCCCAGCTGACATTGGGCAAAGGCGGGGTACACCCTGGACAGGTCACCAGTCCATCACATGGCTGACACAGAGAGACAGACAACCAATCACACTCACATTCACACCTACGGGCAATTTAGAGTCATCAGTGAACGTAAGCTGCATGTCTTTGTGGGGGGGATCCAGAGAAACCCAGAGGGAGAGCATGCAAACTCCACACAGAAGCCAGATTCGAACCTGCGGCAGTGTTAACCACTGCACCGTACAACCTAACCAAGTTACAAATGTGTTCTTCCAGGTCAGAAGCCAAATAGATGCTCTACACATGAATCAGGCTTTCTATTGATTCCTTGGAAAGCTGCATCATATTTATATTTACATGACCACGGTGAAATTACTCTGCGTCCTTGCTTCCCAGTTGGAGTTCAGACTTTAAGTGGACAGTACATGAAGATTTCTTTGTCCTTGAGGAGAAAATACCGAGTAGGTGTGATGATGTGTGACTGGGCTCCTTCAGGATGTTACTGTGTGTTTTCTTAGTCATCCAGCATGGTTTGGTAAGGTTTATATAACACGTCTATTTTCGGTCTCATTGTCTTTTTGCCCTCCTGTCCGTCCAATGATAGACGCTGGCCAACAACTACCAGCCACTTCAGCCGTAATCATTATTTCACGGCTCTGTTGCTGGATGTGAAAATAATGAATGGAATTACTTCTTTTCTTGTCAATACAGAAATGCTTTTTCTTGTCTCCAGCAAAACAAGGGAATTATGTCATAGTGCTCTTATTTTGGTGCCCTTCCTCTATCTCATATTAGATTTTACAATTGATATTGATGTTGTTTATATACACTCTTTTATGCTGGCTGCTTTCTAGACTGCGGCATTTAATGTGTTACATCAACATGTCCTCATTCAGCGGTTCGTAACATTTCACAGCCTGTTTGCAGAAAAAGGCGTATAAATGCCGTGATAATGCAGATGACGTTTCAACCAAGTTGATCTTTTCCTAAACCTAAGTAGCTTTGTTGCCTAAACCTAACCAAGTCAATCTTTTCCTAAACCTGACTAAGTTGTTTGTTGCCTAAACCTGACCAAGTGGTCATTTCCTAAACCTAACTAAGTAGTTTTGTTGCCTAAACTTAACCAGGTCAATCTTTTCTTAAACTTAACTACATAGTTTGTTGCCTAGGCCTAACCAAGTTGATCTTTTCCTAAACCTGACTAAGAAGTTTTGTTTTAAAAAGACTGCAGTGGAAATTGACACGTGCACCACATGTTGCTGGACATTTGTAGGAAAACACATAAAAAACACATTGTTGAAAGTTGTGCTGAGCAAAATGGTAAAATTCTGGTCTATGTACACAAATCAAATACATTACATTTTGTAAGTATTTCACAAACTCCCGTGAGGCTGTGTTGTTTCTGTATTTTTTGAGCCACCCATCCATTTATGTGGCACATAAAGTATAATTTGTTTTACACTTTCTGGTTCATGATTACGTGGATTATGAATTAATTTCATAGGATATAGATGAATTATAATGCATTACTTCTTGTCGATACAGCTCTGAACGGTGAACGAGGACAGCCTGGTTACAGACATCTTTCTCCTTTTGTGTCTGTGAAGAACTGTATTCTCTGTTTAATGAAGTTATAAATATTTGTCAGAGGGTAATTTTACTGACTTCTTCACAAAGGTTAATTGCATAGTTGTATTTGTGAATAAATGTATATCAAACAGCAGGAATGTGGCACTGAAATCAGCTTTAACACACAAATCCCTTAAGACATCTTTAAAACCACATGAGGGGTTGTGCAGCTTTTTTTTTTTGCATAAATAAATAATGAGACACACTTGAAGATTATTCCTCATCTGCATGTGCTCTCTGCTAGATTAAAAAAAACATCACAGCATGCTTTCTGTGCACACCATTACCATAGCACGCCAGCTGAGGACGAATGCTGCGCTTAAAGACCCAGAAAACAGTCAAGTGATGGGTTAGTACATGAATTTTTCTGCTGTAGTTGTTTTGAAAAACAAATTTGTGTTTTTGTATGTGTTCTTCTTCTTGTTTTGAATTGTGCAGCTCATCTGGGACAAGATAAATTACAAGGTTATACTACTTTCTACTTCTAGTCCACTGCTTCTCAGAGGGAAATATTATACTTTTTACTCTACTGCATTTATCTGACAACATTAAATCAGTTCTTCCTTTTCACATTTTCGACACACCCTGAAAATTTCATCAAAATCCGTCCATAAGTTTTTGAATTATCTTGAACACAGACAAACAAACAGACAAACAGATAAACGCCGGCAAAAACATAACCTCCTTGGCGGAGGTAATTATAATACAAGAATATAAAATACTGCATATTGTTCTGCATAATGAGTACTTTCACTTTTGGTACTTTAAGCTGATGCCAATACTTTTTCAACCCGTTCTCACTCACAACTCATCAAATACCTCCATGTTGCTCCTCCATGTTTCTACAGTAGCCCAGAGCAAACAAACCAAACACTGGCTCTAGAGACACTCTCACATTTCTATGTTACCTGAAGGCCACCGTAGTTCTGCATTATGCTTCTGAATCTGCGGTAACATGAGCCACAGACTGTTAAATACTGCTACTGTCTGACTTCTGTTGCTCTGAAAGTAGTATTAATATGTCATGGTTGGCCTCTTAGCAAGGTGAACGGTGTTACCATGGTTTTGCACTCAGAAGCTCACATTACTACAGACTTGGAAAGGGAGGACTGAGTGGAGGGATACTCAGTTGGTTGCAATCCACAACCACACCACTAGATGTCACCAAATCTACATTGTACTTTCTACATTGTGGTAGCGCTACTTTTAGTTAAAAGTACAGTGTGTAACATTAGCCAGTGCAGCAGAAACAACACATGTGAAGTTTAAAACAGGTGGATTAGCCCTTTTTGGTCTACATTGGCGATAACTGGGCCCAGGCCATTAAGAATGGTCTCTACGAACTAGCGTGAACTGAGACCTCGACGTATATTTACTGTATTTCTTTGTAGGTCTTAATGTTTGAAATGCCATTACCCATCATTACCATCATTATGATTGATTACCCTTGTTGAGTATTTTATATATTTTATTTTATTTCTTGCTTATTTATATACTTTTATTTAGTTGATTAACTCTTGTGTGTGGAGAATGTGTTTTGTGTTCAGGGTGAGTTGGAAAAGAGGGTAAATATTTTGTATTATTCTCCTTGATCCTTGATTGTACGACCCTTTTGAAATCAATAAATACTGAATTTCCCTTTAATCTTTAGGATTTGCAGGAACAGTGGTTTTAAAAGGAGAGGCAGTCAAGAAATGAAGCAGCTGACAGGTTTCCCTTCTGATTTAAGATCAAGGAACAAACTCAAAACTCTGTAATCTGAAGCATTGGCCCGCGGCCGCCCGCCATGACCTCCGGATTAAGGATTACCCGCCACACACAGAGAAACACAGGATTATGCTTTTGTTTTGTTGTGTCCACTTCTGCCAGTACAGGACTAGAGCCAAACCTGCAGATACATGTTACTATTACTGCACACAGCCAGTGTTTGTTTACCACTGTTCACCCAGACTGTTGCAGCCACAGGGTTTCTGAAGCTTCCTCAGAGATGGCAAATAAAAGAGTGTCTCTGAGATTGAAGGGAAGTCCAAAGGAAAGCTAGAGTCTGAGAGCTGTTGGTGTTTTAATTCAGTGAGTTCAACTATACAAGCAACACAGTTAGTCAGCCAGCCGCCAGGTTATAATGTTGGTATTGTATGCTTCTGCAAACCACAGATATGTAAATGTCGATGTTTTTGCAGAGAGTGACGTGTCACAACGAGCAACGTGCAGAGCAGGTGACATAGTACATCGAGTGGCTGTTATTGAAAGTTATGTGCAAGAAAGTCCACTAAACAAGCACAGGACTTTCATGCAGGAGACATTATATTATGTTACGTTGTACCCTTACAAGGTAACTTTACAAGGTAATTACGTTATATTACGTTGTTACGTTACGTTGTTACGTTACATTGTTATGTTACATTGTTACGTTATGTTGTTACGTTATGTTGTTACGTTGTTACGTTATATTGTACGTAATGTTGTTACGTACGTTGATAAAAATGTGTGAAAGTATGCACACTGTACATACTGTATATATTTCTTGGGGAAGTTGATTACTTTGCACTAGGAACATGGCATTTGAGTCATGCAATCCCCTTTTTCATAATGCTCAGCACCACTTACAATGTTTCATGTTCTTATTAATGTATCAACATAGTTGGGTTTGGCAACAAAACTACTTCTTAAGGTTTTGGAAAAGATGGTGGTTTGGATTAAAATAGCACTAGAAGTGACATAACTGAAGTACGGAAGTTACGTTATACAAATAAATCACTTTCTGGTTCACAGATATGTAGATTACATACGATTTGATGTTGTGCTGACCATCCCAAAAAATGTGAAATTTGTGTCTATGTACAGAAATCAAAACATTGAAGTATTTCACAGACTTCTGTACAACTGGGCCATGTTAAGAAGGCCTTAATCTACTATTTAAAGCATTTGTTGTAAATATTTGGCACATTTTAAAGAAAATATGAAGAAGTAATACATAGGGACCGAAATGTTGCTGCATAATGGGAATGACAAGATGTGAGTGGTGAGGTCAAAGATCAACTCTTTAAGAACCAGTGAAACGGAATAAAGGAAATCAGGCTTTTAGAAGAAGAGGATATCCGGGTTAATGATGGAAAATTCTTCTACAGGATTTATCGTCTGATAAATGAACCACTTGGACACGATGTCAGGATACTCCCATCTTCACAACCTGGTGTGCTTCACAGTACAGGAGGGGTGGAGGCTCCTCTGTCATCAACGTCCTCAGCCAATGGAGAAACCAGCGGAGACCCTTTAACCGTCTCCATCGGAGCGGAGCGCACCAGAGCGCAGCGCCCGGTGGCGCGGATCCACGAACCAACATCTGCTCACCCGAAAGTGATTTTTCTTTCTTGTTCTGATAATGGACCCTTAATTTCTATCTTGAGGACTGCAGGATGTTGGTGGATATCCAGCAGGGGAATGCGGCTTAACGGACGGCGGGGCTCTGCGCCTTGAAGGGGAATTAAAGCTGAAAGTGAGCCGGTAATATTAAATATTATTCAAAGTATTTGATATTTTATATTATCTGAGCTAGAATGTGTGCGTCAGAGGATGAGTTCTGTGACGATACTGGGAAACTGGTTTTAAAGAGGGTTTCTGTGGAAGTGCGCTAAAAACCAAAAGGTCTGTGCGTTTTCCACAAATTCTGAGTGCATTAGTAAACTGTAAAACAGGGTGTGACTCTCCTGGTTAATAACGCATCTTTAAAGTGTTCGTCCTGCGAGTGGCTCCGTTTGCGCTGGACAGTGAGGTTTCTCTCTCTTTACATCCTGGGGATGTGCGGGAGGTTTCTGCATGATTGCGCGCTGCAGATGGATATACAGTGAAAACAAAAGCTCGAGGACACGTCATCTGACAGTGAAAAGCAAAAGAAGTGAGGACAAGAGAGCTGCTAAACAAGGAGCTCATATAAACTGACTACACTGGAATCTTATTTAACAAATATGTAAGAAATCTGTCGAGATTTTCACGGAACAGTGAGAAAGGACGCTCATGATTAACCCCAAATAAGCCCACTGACAGTTAGATATTTAGTGGATCAGACTTGAAGTGTAACTGAAGGAGGATGTCCAGGAACCTGCCTGACTTTATGCAGATTTGTGACGGATTAAAGGCGCCACGAGCCCAGCTGGGTTTTATTTACTACTACAGCTTTTGTTGTCGGACAGATTATGATGTCACCTCTCCTCCAGCTGGAGTAAGTAGTGTCCATCCATCCCTCCATCCCTCCATCCATCCATCATCCACCCCGCCCTCCATCCATCCCTCCCTCCATCATCCTTCATCCATCCGTCCAACCATCCCTCTATCCATCCATCCATCATCCTCCATGTCAAACCGGTTCAGCTGACTCCATCTGCTGATGCTGCTTGCATCATGATGTCAGTGTATTCCTGATATGATGAAACAGACTATATTATTTCCTTAAATTAAAACACAAAATTAAAACTTTAATGTAGAATTTACAAATTAATGTTACCATGAGGAGCGTTCATTTTGTGTTGCCGGTGTTTCAGAGTACCGGAGTCCCTTTAGAAAACCCCTTATTTAACTGCAGCAGGGTCTGACAGCACAACACAATCTCACGGCAGTTCTTGAAAAATCCTGAAATTTAATCTATTTAACTTATGTACATAGATACAAATTTCCCTTTTTTTGTGTGACTCAGAGTGGCTTTCAGCAACACATATTTTGTGCGTTTTTTTTACGAATGTCCAGCAACACGTGATGTTTCAGTTGTTTCAAAATAAAACTGCTTAATTAAGTTTCGCAATAGATTGACTTGGTTAGGTTTAGGCAACAAACTACTTTGCTTTAGGAAAAGATCATGGTTTGGGTTAAAATAACACTGGACCTGTCGTAACTAAAGTGCAGAAGTTATGTGACATAACTTAGTTAGAATACTTAGTTAGCTTTAGGAAAACAAAAAAAAAATTTTTTATTTTTTTTTTTCTTTTTTTAAAAAAAATCACCCCCCAAAAAAAAAAAAGAGCGGTTTGGGTTAAAATAAGTCCTGAATTGCTCTATTTTATGTACGTAACTTATGTGACAAATAAATCAACGTTGACTCCTGTTTTACATGAACTTCGGTCTTCTGGTGGCAGTCTGCTGTTTTTTGACCCTCCCATCCACCCTACACAGTGTTTGCCACTCTCTATACTTTCTGGCTCATGGAACCAAATTTAAAGCTCTGCGATTGGATGTTTCTGTCTGAAATGCACCTTGGGAGTTGTAGTTGACTCCTATCATTGTTTTATTTAATTTTCTAACATATTTCTCCATCTTTTGCTCTGACGATTCACAACCAGGTCTCACAGGAAGGCAAATAAATACCATGATATTATACAGACATTCCACATGTTGCATTTTTAACATTTCATGTGTCTTTTGTACGTTGCTTTTCACATGTCATTTCCATCCATCCATCGTCAACCGCTTTTCCCGTTAGGGGTCGCGGGGGGGCTGGAGCCGATCCCAGCTGGCATTGGGCGAAGGCAGGGTTCACCCTGGACAGGTCGCCAGTCCATCGCAGGGCACATAGAGACAGACGACCATTCACACTCACATCCACACCTACAGGCAATTTAGAGTCATCAATTAACCTAAACAGCATGTCTTTGGACTGTGGGAGGAAGCCGGAGTACCCGGAGAAAAACCATGCTTACACGGGGAGATCCAAACTCCACACAGAATAGTCCCAAGCCAGAATCGACCCTGCGACCCTCTTGCTGTGAGGCGACAGCGCTAACCACTGCACCACCGTGCAGCCCCGCATGTCATTTGTATGCCACGCAAAGGACCACAGTTATGTTTTAGCAAGAAAACTACTTAGTTAGGGTAAGGGAAAATGTCATGGTTGGAGGTAAATAAACGAAAATGTGTAGAAACGATGGAAAACACATCACAAATGTCCGAAATGAAACACCAGTCAACAATGGTCTGGAACACGGGTCTCCTGGTTAAAAGTCTGGTGTTTTATTTATGTTTTTAGGTGTTTTTTCATTTGTATTGCAGTCAGTGCAGGTTATACAGCGTACAAAAGAAACAGAAATCAAGAAAGGCTTATTTATTGAATGCTAAACGCCACATGTATTATTGTGGCATTTATATGCCTTTTCATGTGAATGGGCTGTGATGTCATATGAACCACAGAATGAGTTCACATTGACATAAGACATTAAATGCAACAGGCTAGAAAGCAGCAAACTGTTGTAAGAAAGATTTAATAGGGACATAAAAGCTCAGATATATAAACCGGATCAATATCAATTGTAAAATCTTATATGAGATAGAGGAAAGTCACCAAAATAAAGGCATTATGACATAACTTCCTTCTTGGATAAAAGTCTCAGTTGGAGACAAGAAGACGCTTTTCTGCTTTGACATTTGGTGAGCAGAACAAAGCCATGAAATAAATTACTGCTAACGTGGCAGGTAGCTGTTGACCAGCGTCTCTCACTGGACGGACGACACTGATGGACAGGAGGGGAGAGACGCCAAAGCATTTTTGCTTGTCATTTACATGCCACACAAATGTCCAAATTTAGATTCAGGCAAGAGGCAAGAAAACCACTTAGTTAAGGTAAGGGAAAACATAATGGTTGGGCTTAAAATAAGTAAGTTAACTAAGTAAAACACATATGGAAATCTACAGAGAACACGTCACAAATGTCAATAAAAAACATGTGGCAAACGTCACTAATGTAACTTCCAAAACCAAACACCGGTCCACAACGGTGTAAAACACAGGTCTCCTGGTTTAAAGTCCAATGTTTGTTGGACCCGCCCATCATAAGTGGTCTTTCTCTTTTTTTATACTACGTCACTAACTCTTACCATAGAATTTATACGCAGATGCGTTCACATTGCAGTCAGTACAGGATACATGGCAAACAAAAGACACGGTGAGATCAAGAAAGGTGTACTTATTGCACACTAAACGCCTTCCACATTACTGTGGCATTTATATGCCTTTTTGTGAGAACGGGCTGTGATTCAACCAGAGGAGTTTCATGTCCCTCAGAGACTCAAACATTATTAATTATATTTACTTTGCAGGTCCATGGACACATTAAATAACTTCTCTATCTGTACTACTAGAGTTGTTTTGATGCAAAACCAACCAGTTTAGTGACTTTAGTGACATCTTCCTGTGTTTTAATTTCAGGTCATGAAGTGAACGTTGCAGCACCAGTTTATCCAATGATTGAGACCAGCACTCTGACCATGCTGGACCAAACCGAACTGGCACACTGCACCGTGTGCTGTTGTACGCTGGCCAACAAAATCCTCATGGTGCTCTTCATGGTGCTGTTGACCTTCGCCATCTTGTTTGGGAACTTGGTGACTCTGGCTGTGATTCTTGGGACTAAACACTTCCACACGCCACAGGGATACCTGAAAGCGTCCCTCGCCGTGGCTGATCTGGCGGTGGGGATATTCGTGGTGCCACTTTCTGTCTACGCTGAAGTCTACCTCATGGTGACCGACTCAGCACCAGAATGGACTTCGTACAACTCTCAGTTGGTGAGTTTCCACCCGTGCAATGTCATCGGGCCCATCTTTGCCGGGTGCACCTTGGTCTCCATCACGACCATTTTCCTGCTGACGATCGAGAGAAGCATTGCCGTGTTGCGGCCGCTGCACAAGGACTCTGTGATTACACGTAAAAGGACCACGATCCTCATCGTTCTCTCCTGGGTGGGGAGCTTCTTCTTGGCGGTGTCTCCAATGGTTTTCAGCAGCGAGATCGCTCTGGAGTACAACTCCTGCAGCCGGATGTGTAATTACGCGCTGGGGACCATTGGCGAGTTCCCCAGCCAGGCCTGGAACATCCTCCTCCTCTTCCCGGCGTTTGACTTCACCCTCCTTGGCGGAACGGTGGTCATTAACATCATCTCCCTGTCCAGCATCAGGCAGCACTCACGGCGCAGGAAACACCTGGCCGAGAGCGAGTGCCAAAACACCAGCAAACCATCTTTCTCTGACATCAAAGCGGCAAGAACAATAGGAACTCTGACTGTGGCGTTTACCGCCTCGTTCACCCCCATCGCCGTCTTTGTGGTCGGGAATGTTTTGGGGAATAAATGGTGCAACTTTTCCTTTTTTGCCTTCTGGATTTTGGCCACCAACAGTTGCTGGAATGTCATCATTTACAGTGTGCAGGATCAGAAGTTCAGACTTTGTGCACACAAGCTCCTCATGCCTTTCAGGAGAAAAAACACAACGAAAGGCTAAACATTCAGGGACCAAAGACTTGAGTTGCATCATTTAGATATGTGTTCATCACACAAACTCTCCTCCCGTCTCGTTAAGAGGCGTGTCTGCATGATCTGTGGATTGCTGTTGTGAAATTACAGGGTTTTCTTACATTGTTGAAAAGCATGGAAAGTTTTCAGATCACCAGTGTTGGATATTTAAAACGTCCGTCTTTGTGGGCGTTTGTCTTGTTTTGTGTAACAGAAGCCTGTTTCAGTCTGTGGAGTGATCAATTAAAACGTGATACAAACAAAATCTGATTTGTGATTGCACACTGGGTAAAGGTGTATTTTGATGTGTTAAAATGTTTGCTTCAGGCACCAAAAATATGCTTTAGATATTTCTATTGGCCATGAGTCAACAGGTATTCTCAGTACTGACACATTACATATTACCAGTATATTATACAATCATAGCTTACTATTTATTAGGGGTAGGAAAAAAAATCGATTCACCTATGTATTGCGATTTTACAAATTTGAAATAGATTTTTTAACGCCAGAAGTGATAAATTTGTACCATTTGAGTCTATAGGAATATCTTATACAGAGGTAGAAGGAAGTTACTGCTTTTATTGTTGTAGTCTGAGTAACATGACAACATATCTGTTCTGTATCTGTCAACCAAAACACCCGAAAGTAGAATCACAATAAATCATAATATCGAATTGCAATACTTACCGGCAGTATTGTGATAGTATTGAATCAGATCATCCCAGCCATACTATTTATTATTATACTATGCACCAAGGCAAGATAAAGATTTATTGATCTGCAGCAAGAAAATCATTTAATCATGAAGTCATATCTATTTCTATATTTCTATATACTATATTTCTATATCTGTGAAGTGGAATAAACACAGTGGCAACCATACAGGATCGTCAGATCCTCTCTTTTTAAGTATTTTCTCTTCACATTATAAATAATATACCGTCAAAAACAACGCTTTCTCAACCTAATTGAGAATGTAGTTTATTTGTACGGGAACATAATTTTGCAGGAGACAAGGTTGGATAAAGAGGCATCAAACTTGTCGTTTTTATTGCGTACGCATCTTTGATCATCTACTACTGATGCAACGGATCTCCTGGATCCTAAAGTCCAGCACACTGCTCCGACTTCCCACTGGTAATTTTCCCAGAGACAATTCCCTGGAAAATACTTCACTCTGAAAACCCAGATTACAAACCTAAGAATTAGTTTAGAATCCAGAATCCAGCTGATTTTGGTCCTGATTCCTCTCGACAGTTCAGCAAGGCCCTGATTGTTTGATGGTTCTACAGATGATCTTTCCAGATGTTCCTGTGGTGTGACGTATGCTCACCCTCGATCGGCACAGAAGTCCATCCCGGCCTCACCGATTTCAAAATAGTAAATATTGAACATGTTCAGAGTTTACGATGGGATATCCTGTTGTGTGTGGAGAACCCTAATGACAGCCGTTGATGCAGTCACACGAGAAAGAACCATAGAGATCCAAGCTGACTGAAGAAGGAAGGACAGCCACCACTGTCATGGTGGTCGCGGCTAATGCATGAGCTGATGCAAACCATGAAGCATAAAGTAAGATGGAGCGCAGAGATGGAGGACCAACTTGTTGTTGTCAAGCTTCATCCTCTGAAGACTGGATAGGACATAAAGCCACTTACATCTAACATTTGTTTGTGTGTCTGATGTCTTGTTCAAGCTGCTCTGTTCTAACATGATTAACATGCATGAGAGGAATGGAAAATAAAAAAAGGTTGATGCATATTTAAACACAGCTGCATTTTTAAAAACTAGCCGGCCAACAATCACAGAAGGCTTCTTCTCACTTCACACAATCACACGCTCTTTATCTGAGGACTCAATACTGTCACTCAATTAGCAAAGAAAAGTCTAAAACTGTATCCCTAATATGTCTGAAGCTGGCGCCCCTGGTCTGCCTTCATCACACAAAGGAAGCTGCTGCAGAAAGAAGATGTGATCACTTGCTATGGACGGCATCACTTCCTGCTCTGCACATCGACGCAGGTGAGTCACAGAGTGGAGGGATGAAAAGGACAGAATCAATGAGAGCGAGACGAGAAGAAAAGAGGAGTCATGGTCCTCGGCTTTTATATCAATAAGGCTCATTGACTGAATCTCAACTGATTTTAAGACCAGAGGAAGAGAAATGCTTTCATTTTCTGGTGAGTAATGAAACAGGCCACAAGAAAGTCTTGTTTTACTGTAAATGGTGTGTCCTGCTTCAATGTGAATAAAGCAAAGGCAAAGTAGTGATTCACTGACTCCTTTTTGACTTCTTCCTGAGTATTTCTAGGCAGCAATCCCTGATCGCATCATTAAAGTTGTCAGCCGCTGGCCGATGTCAGAAGCGCCCACACACACCTTTCCTCCTGAAGTTTATTCTGTAAAATCAGAGCTCACAAAAAGTCTTGACTCCCTGGTTCCCACCAGCTGACTCCAGTCCAACATCGTTCTCCTCCATCCATCCGCCCACAACGCTGATTCCTTCCCTCATCCCTCCAGTACTGACTCAACTGTTATCAGGCCATTAAATGTGTTATCAGACGCTATAAGCCTCATAGATGTGGGTCACAAAACTTAAAATATATCAGGGCTGTCAATTGATTAAATAATTATTGTGACTCATAAAATAATCAGCCATTTTTTTATCTGTTCAAAATGTACCTTAAAGGGAGATTTGTCAAGTATTTAACATTCTTATCAACATGGGAGTGGACAAATATGCTGCTTTATGTAAATATATGTATATATTTATCACTGGAAATCAATTAACAACACAATATAATGGCAAGTATTGTCCAGAAACCTGCATTCACAAGCATCACAAAGGGAAGACTGGTGGGTACCCAGAAAACCCATTTACATTCACATATCTGGAGGTCAGGGGTCAAGGGACCCCTTTGCAAATAGACGTGACAGTTCTTTTTATGAATGTACACATATATAATACAGTATAAACATATATAATATGCATGTTTATATGTATAATATACATATGAGCGTACAGGAAAAGTTCATGTTCAACAGTATGTTGTTCCTGAATTTAACAAAAATCAATGTAGTTATTTTAAAAGAAGGCTGAATATTTCTAACATTTTGATGTTGATTCTTGTCTTGTCTCGTGGTTAAATATCATCCTTATATTCACTCTTGGTTTGAGCAGTCTGGATCGTTGCTTTCACTAAAAAGATTTTTATTATATTTTTATACACATTTTCTATGCAAATTGATGTAATTTTAGGATCATATATAGAAGATAAAAATATCGGCCTGATGGCGGCTCGACAGCGAAGGTCTGACATCAGTTCAGGTTCACAGACTGATGCTGTGATTTATATTAAAAACTTGTTATGACATAAAAAGTAGATAAGAAGGTTGAAAAGTTGAGGTGAGATGTTAATGTGAGTTAAGTTTGCAGCAGATTGCATTAAGATGAACCACAGACCGACTGATAAACTGGGCTGCAATCTATATTCTCTCTGCTCTCTGGCTTCGTGGACGGATTTAATCCTCTGGAGGCTGTTTAGTAAACTCATCACACAACCAATCAATCAATCCAGTCAATCGGTCTAATTGAGACGTACGAGCCTCTGAAACCAAGAGCAGCCAAGAAGTTTTAATCAGGTCGAGTCAAACTTCTTCAGTAAACGCATCAAAGAAAGAAAAAGGTGCTGATTTTAAAGAGCATCTATGATTAAGAGAGCAAACGTCTTTCCCACTGACGGCCTCACACATCAAACCTCTGACATTTTGAAGGCAGATACAGGACGTTAGCTGATTAGCTTTGAGACACACTCACCTATCAGTCCCCTCTTATTAAAAAAAGCATCTCCTGATGACAAACAAACCTTATTTCCTTCTGAGGATTGTAATATGAGGTTGAAAGTCTGCAAAAAGCTAATAAGTGGACTTTGAATTAAAGGTTGACTTCTGCATTTTACAGCCTGGACCTTATTTTCTCATGTTTGTCTTTGTGATTAATGTGGACCACAATTTTTAATTTGGTCCAGTATTGAGGGACTACGCTGTATTAATATATGTTTGTTATGTTATTTCCAACACAGTGTCACAGCAGTTCATGAAAGTCACAAAATGCAATCTATTTGATTCATGCCCATAGTCACAAATTTCCCTTTTTGTTTTCATGATGCTCAGCATGACTTACAATGGATTTTTCATGTGTTTTCCATCAGATGTCCAGCAACACGAGCTGTAATGTCCATTCCACTCTTTTCAAAACAAAACTTCAGGAAAAGATTGTGGTTTGGCCTAAAATAACACCGGAAGTGACGGAACTTAAGTACAGAAGTTACAGTACAAAAACTGCTTAGTTAGGTTTAAGAAAAAAAAAATCACGATTAGGTTTAAAATAACACAGAAACTGCTGTAACTTAACTCCAGAAGTTACATTACAAAAACTACTTAGTTAGGTTTAAGATAAGATAGATGGATTAAAATAACACTGGCCAGAATTTAAGTATGGAAGTTACGTGGTAAACAAAAATCTAATGTTATTAGGATATACGTAAATAAAAATACCACAAATCTGTTTTCTTATCTTGTTGGTTTCTTATTCTGTCAATATGAAGACACAACAGGGTTGATATTATTCATCATTACAGTAAATTAGTTCTATGTTATTATAAAAAGTACAGATGCATATCGAGGGGTTCAGTGACCCCCTGAACCGACGCCAGCTGTGCCTGTAGGTTTCAGGTTAAAAAGGATCTGACACGACGTTTTGGTCTCTAACTGACAGATGTGTGTGCAGCAGAGCAATCAGCGCAACAGTGAGCTTCGTTTCAGACGCTCATGTCGACACAGATTTAGTGTTACAGTGTTGAAGCTGCCTGTTCACAGGTTTCAACAGATTTAACTGCCACTGCTCGCCTCTAAGACGGCATTCAACACATTTTCTGCTCTCAAGCTTCAGCAAACATCTTTTCCTCTCTGGCTGCAGGACATGCAGCCAAACGTTCTCTTTTATTTTGGAAATGTCACAGAAATCTCTCTCTGGGTTTTCGGTCAGTCATGTGTTAAAGGTAAAGCTGTTGGTGAAAGTATTTGCTTGAAAACTCAGTAAGCTGTTCCTCGTAAAAGCCTGATTATAGTCATTCTGGCAAACTTGGCTCAACTGAAAAATAAAATAATTTATTTAGCACGTAGAAATGCATTGTAATTTAATGGAAAATCTATTAAAAAAGAAACAAATTGGGCGTCACACAAGAATATTTTGTATTTTTAAGCTAAACGTCTCTCACTTTGTACAAAGTTATGAACCAAAGTATCAAAAGTATTCATTCTGCAGGAAAAATATAAATATATACAATATCACTATTCATCCCAGTCACACAGCAGTTTAGAAATTTAATGCAATGATTTATGTACATAGAAATTTAACTTTTTTTTTTTTGTGATGGCAGCATGAAATGAATTTGTATGTAATTGTGATCCAGGAAGTATAGAGAGTGGCGAACGCCGTGTAGGGAGGAGGTGGGTGGCTGAGTCAAAAAAAACACCAGACTTTCATGTTCATGATCCGTGTGAAACCAGAAATAAAAGTTGACTTATGACCATGATCTTTTCCTAAAGCTAACAAAGTAGTTTTTGTTATGTAATTTCTGTACTTAATTTATGACATTTCCGGAGTGTTATTTTAACCCAAATCATGATCTTCTCTTCATGTGAACTAAGTAGTTTTTGTCACGTAACTTCTGTACTAAGTTTCAACACTTCTGATGTTATTTCAACCCAAACCCTGATCTTTTCCTGAAGCTAACCCAGTAGTTTTCATCACATAACTTCTGTACTTAAGTTACAACATGTCCAGAGTTATTTCAATCCAAACTGTGGGTCTTTTCCTTAACTAAGTAGTTTGTTGCCTAAGCCTAACCAAGTTGATGTTTTCCTAAACCTAACTAAGTAGTTTTATTTTGAAAAGACTGGAGCTAGAAATTGACATGTGCGTCACATGTTAAATTTTGGGACTATTTCACAAACTGCTGTGAGAAGCTCCACATGGATTTACTTTGCTGCTGTTGCTGCATATATTCAGATTAATTAAATTTCTCATTGTGTTTCCCTGAAAAAAGTTAATTTGATCTCCACAGACTGTCAGCGAGTCCTTCAGCCTTCAGCTGTGGAGTTTGAAGCACAAAAAAGTCGAAGAATTTATTGCAGCTTTCTCCCAAAGCGCAGCAATCTCTATCTGGGAAGCAGTATTGATCAGCAAGCGTGATGCAGCCTCCGAATGAGACTCTGCCGGGAGGAACAATCAGCATCAATTAGGAGACTCATTTATCAGGAAAGCCTCTCTGGAGGCTGCAGCTCCCTCAGTAACACAATGGAGAGAGAAGGTTAAGGAGGTTTACTACATCACTGCAAGGTTACCACTAAGGTCAGGTGTATTCTTAACTAAGTGGTCATTTTTCTTAATCGATTTAAACTAAATTAATACGTAACAACTTGGGGACTTTTATTCTTCTATTCATTTTTGTTGGTATTTATTTATTTTTTTCATTGTGATTTCTTATCGCTATTTACTTTGCGTCTCTTTATTTTTTCTGTATGTATTTATTTATTTTATTTCTTCTTCTTATTATTATTGTATTTTTTATTCTTTAATTTCTATTTCATAAGTTTGATTTTTATTTATTTATTTATTCTTTTTCAATTATTTTTCTATATGTACCCTCTCTTCTTCTAATATGTATAAAAATGTTATGTAAAATGTAATTTTTTCCTCCCTGTACACTTTCTCTGGACCTACAGATGAAAACGTATTATTCACCCCTACTTCGTGGAACAATGTGTGGACAAGGAGGGGATGCTGAAGCTCACGGACTGTCTCCTAAGGACATTCATGACCCTGCTGTGTCTCTGTGACTGAGCTATACAACTGCACTATAGAAATAAAAAGGAGTTCAATGAAAAGAAGAAATGAGTCTCTGAAGACTCCGACGTTTGCTCGATAACGTTCAGCAAACTTTATCCTCTGGCTCATCTGCACTGGCCTGCTGCACCTCGCTGATTAATTTATAAACCTCTTCATATCAGAGTCTAATTATTCATTACCGGGCTGGAGAATATGAAAATATGAAAATACAGCCTTGATGCCAAAAGGTACAGGTGCACTTTCAGAGAAGGTCGCTCTATGAAGTTTCTTGTTTTCTGGAGTTTTAATAAGACGAGTCGCACCGACATTCACATCAGCCACGGAGATCAGTTTAATTAAAGTTAAATAACAACAGAGCTGTTGTTGTTGATTCAATATTTTCCACATGGCTTCATATGCGATGGAAGCAGGTGATTTACAGATGTTGAGGATCCAGGATATCAACAGCATTTGTACTTCTGGAGCAACGTCACCTGCAATTTCCTCCTGATTAAAACATAAATTCACAACAGGTCAATTTGCTGCTCTACCTCCTCTGGATCTCTGCTTTATTTCTGTAATGCACAGAGTACATGCAGCTGTGGAGTGGAGGCCACATTTCTTTTCCTTTTTTTTTAGATTTAGATTATTAGATTAGATCATTTGGCAGGTGTATTTATTGTGGATATTGTGTACTTTATTTACGCCATTTCTAGATCTTGGCGCTAAAGGGTGAACAAAGTCATCCAACACAGTCGGTTTGTTTGTTTGTGAAACAGTCACTAAATTTAATTTATTTGATTTGTGGACATCGACACTGAATTACCCCCCCCCCCCCCCCCCCTTTTTTTTTTTTGAGATGCTCAGCATGACTTTCAACAACGTATTTTTAGTGTTTTTCTTACAAATGCCGAGCAACACATGACACACGTGTCAATTTGCGCTAGGTGTAGGCAACAAAACTTTGTTAGGTTTAGGAAAAGATCATGGTTGGGTTAAAATAACTTAAGTTACGTGACAAATAAACAGGAGGTGGACACAACATATGAAATTCACTTTTTCTTATAGTATGCAGACATTTACCAGGTAAATTCACAAGTGATTTCACAAATAAAAACAGAAATATTATATGCTTTTATCAGACTTGTTTGTGGTGTTATTGTATCCACTCTGTCTGAATATCTACCCTGCATTCAGTTTTATGTATACTTATATTCAAGGTACAGAGCATTCTTATGTAGTAAGTTAATATGCAGAAATGTACAAAGAGGGAAAATAATTGAGTGTCAGAGAAGCTGCAGGAAGCAGCACCTTATCTAACCAATTACGTTGACGTGTGCGTCGGTTAAACCCATGAAATCATCAGGTGAGTGTTTCACAGGAGCCTTAAAATCTCTGCCTACGTAAGCTCCTCATTATCGGCCGGAACATGACGGACCTTAAAGAACGAAGCCTGAAAGAGGATTTAATGTGTCACAATTATGGATATTAAGTTATAAGACAGAACAATAAGAAGAGACAAGATGTGGAGCTAAAGGAGCTTAAACCTCACTGTTATATAATGATGTTATTGTGCTTCATCAGCTCTGATTGAAGAGAGTCCTTAAAGTCTGAATCTAGAGAAAAATATTAATCTGATAAAAAAAAAAAAAAAGTTACACAAAAATACCTTAAACACTGAGTCTGATGTATTTTGTTCTTTTCATTAAAAACTTAATCTTAATCTTAAGTCTGGTCCACACTAAAAGGTTTTCAGATCTTACCAGATGTGTAAAATCCATACATAATGTGTTGTGTTAAGTTTAACAGTTCAAAAAATCTGCAAAATCTCTGGCGATCAAATGTGACTTTAGTGTACACAAACATGGCGGAAGAATTAGTGATGTTTTACTTTGAACTGAAAATTCACAAAGGATAGATGGATGAAGTAACTAATCAACAAGTTGCTCCTCCATCTCTGAGCTCCACCTTACTACTACTTTATGCCTCAGGTTTAGCATTAGCTCATGCATTAGCCACGGCCGCCATTACAGCGGTGGTTGTTTTTCCTTCTTCAGTCAGCTTGGTTCTCTATTGACTATCGTTCTTTCCCATGTAACTGCATCATCGGCTGTCCTCGGGTTCCCCACACGGAGCAGGAAATCCCATCGTAAATACGGAACGTGTTTAATATTTATGATTTGAAATTGATGCGTCCAGGATGGACTTCAGAGCTGATTGGGGATGCAAAAAATACTCTTAACACACCTCACACCACAGGAACATCTGTAAACATCATCTTTAGATCCACTAAACAATCAGGACCAAAATTAGCTGGATTCTGGTGTAGTGTGGATCCCTCATTACATACACTCGGTTTTCATGCCATAATTTGCTACACTGCCTTTTTTTTAGCACACAGTGGACAAGAGGAGATCCTGAAATTAGCACCTCTATGTACTGAATATAGAATTGATCTTAAATTGAATCGTGAGTTACCAAAAGATTTACACGTTTACATTTTATATCCACCAGTGACAGAGACAACGTCGGATGATGATGTACTGTTACCCTCACTACTGGAGCACATACAGACAGATTTATCCTTCACAAACCTACTCAACATTCTTCTCAGACAAAGCGGGAAGCTCTTGTCATTCTCCTACAGCTCACTGGCTTCAGTGTGATACATTAGTGACCAGTGTGCCTTTAATGTTGACTAATGCACGCTCTCATTGTCGACAACAACATCAGCGTGACTCTAGAGACGTCACACAGGAGGCTGAAAGCAGCGGTGGTGACTCATCAGTAGGATGGAGACCTCGTCTGTGAGGCGTTTCATGTAACTGAGTCAATGTGTTGCATGTCTTTATTTTTTGTAAACATTCTCAAAACCAGTGTGTAATATTTTTTTTGCCATCAATATCAGCCAAGATATCTGTATTGTAACGTTAAAGATATTGTTTGTAACTTGCTACACGTATAAATCATTGCAGGCCGGTTTTTCATGCACGCTTATGTGTGGCTACGTTCTTCAGACTCCAACACAAACAACACAGACGCACCAAAACCACAAACTTATGTCTACTGAAGCAGCGTTAACTCTTCCTGCTTCAGCTTCCCGACCGTGGTCAGGAGACACTGGGGAGACCGGAGCTTTGGTCTCCAGGCCTGGAGTCGGTACCGTACATGCTCCGGAGTTAACCCCCGTCACTTCATTCAACAGCAGGAAACAAGACATGGGAAACCTCCGTTGGTTTTGAAGAGCTGCAGCATTTATTTCTGCACAAGCTGCAACTTCCATCGAACATTCACTTGATATTTACAAAGCTAAAACCAACTTCCTTCTGCTCCGCTGACCACTTGCCTTGGGTTTCCATATCGTTCTCCTGCTGCTGAGTTGAAGTGACCGTATATTCTCCAGGTTCTCCAGCTTCCTCCCACAGTCCAAAAACATGCATGTTAAATGATGACTCTAAATATCCCGTAGGTGTGAATGTGAGCGTGAATGGTTGTCTGTCTCTATGTGTCCTGCAATGGACTGGCGACCTGTCCAGGGTGAACCCTGCCTTCGCACAATGCCAGCTGGGATTGGCTCCAACCCTCACCGCAACCCCTGCAGGGAATAAGCGGTTGAAGATGGATGGATAGACATTGAGTCCCTTTAAGTTGAGGCCTCGATTTTCAACTTTAGACACGAGTTTAACAGACCGTGCAGCCAGTTAGGTACCGCACCTACTTCAGTCTTGGTGCTGAAGCCCGCAGCCTGCTTGAGAGCAGACTGAGGACTGGGAGGCGGGGTTAAAGAAAATGTTACGGCACCTCCTCTATGGGCTCAATGATGTGGCAGATCGGCAGTCGAGCCATTTTGGCTTCATGCACCACTTAGCACTGAGAACCGTGTGTTAATTTGTATTGAATTAATGATGATGGGTGTGTTTTCATAGTTCCAGGTTGCCTTTTGTAGCAAGGAGGCTTTAATTATTGACGCACAACGTTGCCGCAAACTTCAGGCAAAGCATGAACACCTTTTTTTGTTGTACTATGTGTTGTGATGCTATAAGCATATATGTTTAAAACTCATTTATTCTGTCTCAAATTGCATGAAAATGCAATGATATATGATTGTTAACGTGTTCAGAGTGTCTCCTTTGGTTTTGAAAAAAGACTTTTACTTCTGTTACATCGGTTGGAGTTTTAAGTCCTTTTTAAGGACGGACTGCATTGAGATAAGTAGCCTTAAATGAAGATTAGTCTGTTATTTAATTTCTTTTTTTCTGAAACATGCTTCTACTTACATGTAAAGTGGGAGGTTAGAGACACTACATTCAATTTCAGGGGATACACATTTTATTCATTGATTATTTTCTTTTAGTTTTTGCTATAGTTACTGATTTAAAATACACTTGTACGCATATTTTATTTATAGTTATATTTTGTTATAGGTATACTCTAAAGAAACAACAGAAAAGCATGGACAGCTTTTGCTCTGGGGACTGAGAGGGTTCCTACCACTGTGGGTGTGCTGCTCTTTAAAGAGAATAAAGGTGCAGAACTTGATTCCTGATGCGAGTGGTGTCCTTCAGCTTACAAGCAACCACTCTGCAGCTGCTACAGTCGCAGATATTCTGCATACCTGAAAATACAAAGACCACTGAACTAATCAGAGCAGATTCAGTCCTGTGACAACAGGCAAAGAGTATTCGAGGGAAGAGAGTCAGGACTGAGAGCATTACAGATGATTTTGTTTGGATGTTTTAGGTTTTTAACATCATAATACATTTTACAGAGTGAACACAGAATAACACCGAAACAAGGAAACCACAACAGCACATAATTCTGTACGCATTTCATCCTTTCATGAGCACAAACATCTATACAACCATCTTGAGTATAAAAACCCAATCAGTCAGTGTCTCGTCCTGATCCTTATGTTATGTGTTTTAACTGGGTAAAGCATTGGTGGCGGGCTCCCATTCATTTCTATGAGAGCTGTTCAGCGCTCCATGCCGCTGAGTTACAGATGTCACTTTCGCAATAAAAGTCAATGGGAAAATGGGGAATGTTGCGGTGTTGTTATTTGGGTGATTGTTTTCACCTGCAGTCCTCTGCCAACATGTTCTAAACTCACTGAGGTGGCAGATAAAGAAATACAAACCGAACAGCAGGATGCTGAAATGACAACAAAAGCAGCAAAATTAGCATGCACACGATATAACTCATTCAAAAGCAGCAGAATGTCCCCTTAATGCCACAATAAACATGTTTTCTCTCCATTCAGACCATTAAACCTGCCTGTTCAAAGACACCGGGAACAATTTAGCAAGAAACATACTATATAAACAACATTGCAATTAACAACTGCAGCATTTGTTTGAACATATACTCTTCTACTCTCAGGGTTTTTAGTTTTGGAAAGCTTAAAGGTCAAATGTGTAATGTCTGGCCAAAGGCTCCAAATAAACAGGGGCGAGAGTTTCCCCGCTACTGCAGGGTTCATACAATATATGTAGCTCATAATCACGCTGTATGAATGTTTTCAGACACAGTGGTGGAGAATAACATGGATGTGAGACAACAGTGTTCATTTCATTACCAAAAACTATGACGAAAAATGTACAACGACCTTTTATTTTTCCCCTGACTGGAGAGGTAGATGGGTCCAACAAACACAGGACTTTCAACCAGGAGACCTGCATTTGTGTTAGTGACAATTGTTTCTGTACTGGTGTTAAGTTGTTTCTGTATGTGTTTTAATCTCACTTTTTTTTTTTACTTTTAGTTTATATGCATATTTTAAGCCCAACCATGGCATTTTCCCTTATATCTTAAATGGTTTTCTTGCCTAAACCTAACTGGCTAAAATGCGTCCTCATGACACGCAGAATGTCCATGTAATATCATGACTTTTATACAGTAAAACCAGGTTGCAATATGCTTGACTTGATACAGACACCAAAAGTTTTAGCCAAACTTGTCCTATTTTTACTGCAGAAGTTGAAGTACATTCTTACAAGCATCCACCAGGCTTCCTTTTGACTCTTTACTTTTAGTTTCATTTACTGCGGTGTGACACAAGAAAACTATAATAAACATCTTGTTATTGTGGCTCCTCATTTCCTGCACTTTGCTGTCATCACATCCCCTCTATTTCACTTATTTTTTTCCTCATCCTTCCTGATATTATCACCTAGAAGGCAGCAGCTGATGCTTTCTCTGTCGCGTCAGTAAAAGCCTCAGCTAAATGTCTGAGAGTGAAAACAGAAATCAGTAGTTACTCTGTTCAAATTTAACCGTTTAAAGCGCTTTGTCTTTTACCTTTTTTTTTGTCATTTTGGTTTTGTCACTCTGGTTTGTTGCAGGATAAAAGAGTCTAGCTCACATTTTTTTCTTCATGTCAAGATTGCATGAATTACTTTCAGTGACTCAAAATTACTCCTGACGGGTCAGATATGGTTTAATTCATGATATCTGTTCTCTTCACATTATAAAGCTGATGTGTCTGCTAATATAAACAGCAAGGCTCTCTGTGATGGAAATGGCAATTACAGGTCTCATTCAGTTGCAGATCAAGGCTTAATTAAGGCCTAATGAGGCACAATAAATCACAATAAACGACCAGAAGAACAACCTGACTGTCTAAATGAGACCGATTAGATTTGTGACCCCCTGATTTGTAGGACTCATCTCATTTGCACATTTACCCATCTTTGTGTTTGTAGTTTATCATTTTTATTACTTTTGGCTTGTTGGTGTCTGAAGAAGCTCTTATTTCTGTTCCTATCCTGGCAGCGGAAACATCAATGCATGTGCACAAATAAAAGAAAAATACATCCATTGTATCAGAAAAGGTTATGCTAGGTAATTTATTGTGTCATATCAAGACAGTCTCAAAGCAGTTTGTGAATTACTCACGAAATTTTAACTATTTGATTCGTGTACATAGACAGTTTTTTTTCGTGATGCTCAGCATAAGTATCAACAACATATTCTTGGTGCATTTTCCTACGAATGTCCAGCAACATGTGAAGCACGTGTCAATTTCTGCTCCGGTCTTTTCAAAATAAAGCTACTTGGTTTAGGAATAGATTGACTTGGTTAGGTTTAGGTAACAAAACTACTTAGCTAGCTTCAGAAAAAGATCGCGATTGAGTTAGAATAACTCCAAAAGTGCCATAACTTAAGTGCAGAAGTTACATGACAAAAACTGGTTAGTTAGGTTTAGGAAAAGATTTTGGTTTGGTTTGGGTTACCGGAAGTCCTGTGACTTTTAAGTATGGAAGTCAAGTGACATGCACATGAAACAATACATTCAGTTTCGTGACTATTTTACAAACTGATGTGTGACTGGGCTGGTTATGTGGATACAAGTTCCCTGCCCACATGCACTTAAGAGATGCCAAAATAAAGCTGCAGTGGTGAAACATTTGTCAGACATAAGTTCTTACATATTTACACTTCATATAAATAACTCGACCGTCATGTCTGTCAGCTCTACAGATAAAATCTGTCACAAAAAAGGTTCCTTTAATCAAACAACACACAAAAATATGAAATGGGCTTCAATCGCATTTCTTTGTCTTCATGTTTTTTATTTCTAAGGACAACAAACATGAATCGACATTTCTGTCAGTGTTGTTATTCAGCTGATTATTTTCACCTGCAGTTCTCTGGCAACATGTTCTAAACCCGCTGACGGGACAGATAGAAATACAGACAGAACAGCAGGATGCTGAAACGACAACAAAAGCAGCAAAATCAGCATTCACACGATAGGACTCAAAAGCAGCAGAATCTCCCCTGAATGCCACAATAAACATGTTTTCTGTCCATGGAGACCATTAAATCTGCCTGTTCCTAATGTAGCTGAGCGCAAACATCAACACACCATCTAACCTTGCACAGTGCAAGATGAGTGACAACTTTGATCGGCTCATTTTCTGTGTCGCATGACAGCATTGTGGAATTAGTAAGCTAAGCTAGCTAAGTAGCCAGCCGTCCGACCCGCAGGCTTGTGGCCAACTGCAACACTGTTAAGATAAATTGATCAATTTATCTTTACATCCTCAAGGATGAATACATTTTTGGATGCCTGTAGTTTACTATCCTTCAGTAAAGTCAACAATTTTTTGACATAATTTTGTGAAACTCCATAATAATCTTTCAGCATATTGTAACTAGACCTCTGCGCCTCCTCGTGGCTGTTTACAGGCTTTAAAAAATCTAGCCGTGATGGGAGACTTTGGTCATGACACAGGTCATTTCAGAGAGAGAGCGTTCCTATTGGCTGTGCTCCAGTCACGTGACCACTGCTTGGCATTCTATCAAGAGATCTCAACATGGCTGCCGGGTCACAAAGTTTCTCATTTTACAGCTAAACAGTAATTACAAGATGTTTATGAAAACATGTGAGGAGATAAATAGTTAATACAGTAGCAGAATATTGATTCGTATTTGATCAGCACTGCCTGGTTTGATCGTTTGATCGGATTCGTAAGTGACTGACTGGTGGCTCTCATAGTCGGCAGCTGGACAGTAAACCTCAGATCAGCTCTGATTGCTTGTTTTCCTTCAATCTGTAAAATCTGGTAGATGCCGTTAGGACCACCGGAGGACACAGATTTTATTTTTCAGATTACCTGTCTCATGCACTACTGTCAGGATAAAGAGAACATTTTATTAAAATAACTATTTAAAACAATATTTATTGCAATCTTGCCTACTGCAGCTTTAAGATTTTAATTAGTAACATGTTTATCTTTTAGTTTTCGTCACTTGTTCTTACTAAATGTTACCACATTACAATGTTAGTTGTATACATTTTGCTTTTCTAATTTCTATATTTAAGACTTTTTAAAGTCATTTTCACCAATCTTCATTGTAAATACTGTTATAAAAACATTTTTCAAAAATAATGGATTTCATGATTTTCTCTACACCTTGAAAAATATAGACAAATGTCAGTATCCATGCACAAAATATGCAAAATATTTTGTTTTATGACAGCTATTGGACTTAATATCTAATGTCCAATCACATTATTTACTTTTATTTATTATGTAATAACAAGGTAATAACACTGTATATATTTATCAAGCATTGTACTGCAACTTTTAACATAAATCCAAAATTTCATTGCTGGGATTTAGCTGCAGAAACACCCACATATGGTATACATTTGCCTCTAATTTTATTATCTCTACTATGTTTATTAAATGCCCCAAACATGAACAAACAATGGGAGCAACGAGTCTGAACACATGTCCTATTTTAGTTTAATAAATGGCTACATAATGGCAACATAACACAATGTGCACACTGAAAGCACTTTATATCTGTTCTGCGGGTTCTCCAGGACATGTGGGAACCCTGTCTGAGCTTAATCTGTGACATGATGCTGCTTTTTTTTCTATTTTATAAGCTTATCACATTTTTTCATCATTAAATCTTAATTTCTGACAGCTGTCAGATAACTGTAGT
Source organism: Pterois miles (assembly GCA_947000775.1). NCBI lineage: Eukaryota > Metazoa > Chordata > Actinopteri > Perciformes > Scorpaenidae > Pterois > Pterois miles. Next base: position 4,950,647 of record CAMQGK010000568.1, on the reverse strand, counting down.
GGAGTAAAAAGCACAGTATTTCTCGCTGAGATGTAGTAGTATCAAGTAGCAGAACAAGGAAACACTAAAGTACAAATATCACAAAGGTGGTTTTATCAGATGGAAATAAGCTGTATCACAGACAAGAGTAACAAACAAACTCACTTTATTTAAAGACTACTTTATCCTTCAGCAAACAACAGACATGATGTGTAGCCGTGTTTCATTTCAGTGTTTCAGTCTGTGATTAGTGCTAATAAAAGTGATGAATTATAACCAATATATCCATTATTACAGCTGCATGCAGCTACAGGAAGCTGGTAGAATCCCGTACGTCATATGAGGCAGGGTGGTGCAGTCCCGTTCATTACTGTGAGAAAAATAACTCAGCTGTTGTCAAAAAAGCACTTGGAGTTTTATGCGATTTTCTTCCCAATCCAATCCATTTTGTGCCACGGCATCCGAGGGAACTTTAACAGGCTGACAAAGGCAGAACATGTTGGTCTCTGATGTGTCGTGACCAGCGTGATATTCAAACGCGACTGGTCATTGAAATTAAGCTGTTTTATTTGTGAATAATCAACATTTTAATGAATGCTGCAATCTCCACCTACTTTGTGTACGTGGTCACAGCCAGATTGAGAAGCTCTGAGTTGATTTACCAAGTTGATAACCGCCGTCGTACGACCGTGCTCGCCAACCTTAAGACCTGGGGGCGGCAGTAGCTCAGTCTGGGGGCGGCAGTAGCTCAGTCTGTAGGGAGTTGGCTTGGGAACCGGAGGGTCACCGGTTCAAGTCCCGACATGGACCAAGAACTGAGCGTGAACTGGTAGCTGGAGAGGTGCCAGTTTACCTCTTGGGCACTGCCGAGGTGCCCCTGAGCAAGGCACCAAACCCCCAAGTGCTCGGGGCGCTTGTCAGGAGCAGCCCCTCACTCTGACATCTCTCCAATTGTTGCATGTATATGGACCTGTTTGTGCATGTGTGTGATAAGTTAACAGAGTGAAAAAATGAATTCCCTAGCGGGACAATAAAGGAAATCTTCTTCTTCTTAATAAAAAGGAGGATTTCAAAACCAGAGTGAGTTTCAGAGACTTTGTTTCTTGCATTCTGGTGACTTTAAGAGTGAAAATAACAAAATAACAAGCAACAGCATTTTATGTTAAACTTCTGAATTTATCTTTAACTCTCAGGAAAGAAAACAGAATAATTCGCCCCTCTGGTGTGAACTTGGCGCGTGAATCTCTGGCGTAAACTAATATTCATCAGGTTTTATTGATTTTTACTCCTGCTTTAGTATTTCTTTCTCTTAGTTCTCTCCGATTCTCACTGTGCTCTGAAACATTATTTCTAACAATTTGCGATGCGCTGTGACAGCTTTTCGATGCATCTAGCAAAGCTCAACTTTGGGCGCTGCATGAATGTGCATGTACAAAAAATTTTAAAAAATCAGGAGGGTTGACAAGTATGAGTAGGACCACTTAACGGGATGTTGTTTGTTAAGCCAGATAATGAGAAGATACCCTGGGTGTGTTGAACTAACTTCGTAGTACAGGCCTCTGGTCAAATTACACTTGTACATTCAAGAATAAAATATAAATATAATTCAACATGTGAACTGTGGAGGCAACACTCGTCTCCAGGGAACTCTTTAAGGACCAAAGCTGGAGGTTGAGAAACGACGCTGGTGTCTCTGCTGTGTTTTGTGTTTTTTATTAAGGAGGCAGACTTCAGTAGTGTGGTTCAAAACAAGTATGGATTCCTCTGTGGACCTGCAGCTGAGCTCTCTTCAAGGCCTAATACCCCCAGAGAGGTGAAGCCTCAGTCCTGCAGCCTTCAGAGGAGGCAGAACAGCTGTAATCACTACAGGAGGAGGAGGAGGAGGAGGAGGGGATGAAGGCCTGACATCAATAGGTCTTCCTCCAGGAGCGGAGGTATAGCTGGATGGGGAGGAGGGGGTTTCTGTTCTTCAGACTAGGGTGGAAAAGATCAAAATCTGCCTTCCTCAATCGCTGCAGGTAGTCCTCCAACACCACCTGCAGCACACAACACCACAGAAGAAGAGTTGAGTCAAAGAACTCCGATGAGGTCTCAGATGATTAAGAGGAACCATTTTTTCTAGTCAGATAATCAGACTGAGCATCGTGTTCATGTTGGCTGATTTCTTGTTGGGTAGTGGAAGCTAATGATGCATCTGTAGCTCAGTAGCGCGTTAAAGTTACAATCTCAAAGTTCTCTTCTCTCTTCTTCTTTAGTGGGCGGAGCTTTAAGTGGAGGCAGAATAATTTTCTGAACACGTTAGTTAACGCTGGCTAGCAAGTATTGTTGGCTTGTTTTTTTTTTTAACAATAGCTGAAGAAAATACTAGTTTCTCTCAATATGTACTGTCACTCACTCTTCAGCATCACCAGTGTTGAGAAACTGGTGAACGCTGCTGGAGACTACTTCAGGAGGAGTAGACGGATGGCTGACATTAGCTAGCTAGCTTGACTGTCTGCAGAAAAAGCTAGTTAGCTAGCTTGTCTGGAGACTGAAAAGCTAGCTAGATAACACCTGCTCTCATCCCGGTGAAGTAGTCTCCTAGTGGCGAGGAGTGAGGCAGAGGGACCGTGATCCAGCGCTGTCCGCTGTTGGGCTCATTTCCTGTAGCATGGTGGAATTAGCATGGTAGCTGGCTACCTAGCCAGTCACTAAATGAGTAAAATTTAAACAACTTAATTCTTCATCCACACACTCTTTTCTGCTAATTTTCTGTGTTGCATGCCAGCATGGTGGAATTAGCAAGCTAAGCTAGCTAAGTAGCCAGCCATCCGACCAACAGGCTGGTGGCCAATAGCAGCACTGCAAAGATAAATTGAAGGCGCAGAAATCTTTGGATGCAGTTAACTATCCTTCAGTTAAGTCAGTAAAAAGAGAGTCCTATAATATCGGCATTTCAGAGATGGAGAGAAAGGGCTGCTAATAGTTTAGCCTTCTGCTAACTGCAGCTAATGGCTCATGGCACTTACCAGGATGCTAAATCTTAGCAACGTTTGCTCTCTATCTCTGATATGTTTCTTTGATATTGTAGCTTGCTAGAGCCTCAAATCACAGTTTGTCATCTCAAATGTTGTGATATCTGGATTCTGGCAGCCAACAACACAGCAAGATGATATTTTAGATGTGAAGCTTTAGCCCACTGCTAGTGTTAGCCTCCAGTCTTTCCTTTGTTTAGCCTCCAGCTAACACTGTGACCTCATTGTGACGCTGACACAAAAAGGGTTTATTAATGCTGTCATTTAAGCTCTTCATGGATGTTTTCAGTCATCATGAGACATTATTTTTGAGATTTTTTAATATTTACGAATGACTTTCAGGTGATTTTTTTTCCAGAATAGATATTGCTTTATATAGATTTATAAAACCTATATAAAGAAATATCCCCTCAGTTTGTCTTGGAGCATGTTACCACTTAAAATTGGATTTTTTTTTTTTTTAATTAGATTGAAGTGATCCTTAATGTTTGTCCACTACTCTACTGGCTCAGCGATGTTTAAATAAAGATCCATGTATTAAAGTCAGAGAGCTAACAACGTTGTGTTCAATGTCCCTCGGGCTTCACCAGCTCCGCTCTGCGTTTCCTGCTGTTTCACACGGCACTCAACCTGCGAGACATCTGAATTAAAGGTGAGAAAGCCTGAGCGGCTGAGTCGGCGTTTTCACGTGGAGGAGCACGGAGCTGGAAGAGCATCACATGTGCACACAGCTGCAGCGCTAAACGTCCACTGCAGCGTGAAAATCCTCCTCCTACATTCAGGAGAGCAGACTGCAGGACACCAACAGTGTTTCTCAGCATCACGTTTATGAAATAATAATATCCCTGCAAAGGAAACTCATTTACTGGAAACTGCAATCAGAAATCACAGCTTTCTTATATCAGTAAACTTCTGAAAGTGAGTAGATAGAAAGTCTAAAACAGTCTGGTCACACTTTATAAAAAACATCATTTCTAAATGGTAAATTGGTGGTTAACTAAAATTAGTTAATAAATAATTTACTGTTGGGAAACAATGAAATGATAATTAATGATATAATTATTAGTAATGCTGAAATTTCTATTATTTTAGCTATATTATTAGTTTGTGGACTATAAAATGATTCATTTTTAAATTATATATTGTTTCATAGTTGATAAGACACGATAATTATATTCTGATTACATTAGTAAAGTATTTATTATAAGTTTACTGTTGCACACATTATAATATTTTATATATAAATTATGTGTTAATGATTACCAAGTGATTTATAAATCATTAAGACATCTATTGTAAAACATCTCTAAATGTTACATAGATAGCTGGACCAGAAACCAATTATAAACCACTGATAAAAGTATTAACTATCTAAATGTTTATAGATGCTTTACTTTAAGTATTTATTAACCATTTAACAAGGTATTATAATCATCAGTTGCAACTTTGTGATAGCCATCCAAATTAATTAATATTTTTGCATTCATTTATTTTGTTATTTATTAATTTATTTTTTATTTGTCATTTATGTACGACTTTCTCTCTGCATTTCACACTTAATTTATCTCCCCAAACTTATTTATTTCTTTCTATCTATTTATTTCTTTATACATTACTTTTTTCAGTTTTCAAAGATAAATACATAAAGAAGCACATTAAAACTGAAGTATCAATTTATGTCAATTAATTAATAGCTACATCTATTTTTAATGTTTTTGCTGCATTTAATGACATTTATTTATTTATGATTTTCCCTTTGCATTTCACACTTTATCTCCCCAAACTTATTTATTTATATATTATTTTCTTTATACATTTCTTTTTTTCCAGTTTTCAAAAGGTAAATACATAAAGCAGCACATTAAAACAGAAATATTAATTTATATCACCTTTTGTCAATTAATTAATCGCTACATGTATTTTTTAATGATTTATTTATTTTTGCTACATTTAATGATATTCATTTATGTACTGAGGTTATTTATTTATTTATTTTTATTTCATATTTATTTTTAAATGTATGCATTTATACATTTTTATTTATTTCAGAATTTATTTAGGTATGATTTCCCCTTTGCATTTCACTTTATTTATCTCCCCAAAATTATTTATTTATTCATTTATTTTTCATTTTAGAAGGGTCCATCCTCTTCAGAAAAACTGCAGATTTATCATATTTATTCCATGACGTGAAACATCTCAGCTACTGTTCCTGTCTGTATGATGCATCCAGTGTGTGTTTCCTAGGATTATTTTATTGGCTTAAGTGTTACTTAAACGTTCACAAAGATAAACAGTATTGAAATTACATCAAATCACATTTTTATTGCCTGTGGGAGGCCACATCAAACTATCAACATCAAGCAGTGTGTCTGTGTGAGTTACGAGCCAGTTCCCCCAGGTGCTTGTTATCTAAAAACCCCAGAACACAGTAAAAAGATTCCCTGATTTTTTTTTTTTTTTTTTTTGCCGAAATAAAGCTTTGTTTCCTGAGATATTTAATGTGACAGATGGATGAACTGATCCCAGAGGGGAAACTAGATGTAAACACAAACATACGGCGTCCAAGTCTAAATTTGGTTTTCTGCCATCACTGTTTTCAATGATTGCCTTCAGCTTACATCATCACTGCACAGAATAATCAGCTCTCTCAGTAGCACGAAACCCCTGCTACTATAAAACAAGCCTAAATCAAACATATGAATAAAAAAAGACTCAATAAATAACTAAATAAATATGTCATTAAACAAAGGAAAAATAATATTAAAAATAAATATAGCCATTAATGAATTGATAAAATGTGACATCATTTTATATTTGTCTGAATTTGCTTCTTTATTATAATTATATATATGTACATATATATGTATATATGTATGTACATATAAGATAAGATAATCCCCCTTTATTAATCCCCGGAGGGAAATTTGGGTAATATATGTACATATGTATGTACGTATGTATGTACGTACGTACGCATGTGTATGTGTGTGTGTGTGTGTGTGTGTGTGTGTGTGTGTGTGTGTGTGTGTGTATATATATATATATATATATATATATATATATATATATATGCACTGTATTATTGTAAATGTATGTATTTATGTATTATTTATTTCAATTTATTTATTTCAGCACAATTTATTTATTTCAGCACAATTTTCCCTTTGCATTTCACCCACTATTTAATAAATAAATAGATACAAATTAAAAATAAAAAAAAAAAATACATTAAAACATTAATAACAATAAATACATAAATACATATAAAAGGAGAATGAATAAGTGAATTAATACAAAGATAAATAAATAAAGAACAACTCAAATTAAAACAAAAATGTCAGTTGATGTCCCATTTTATCAAATAATTCATGGCTACATTTATTTTTAATATCTTTGTTGCTACATTAAATGACATATTTATTTATTTATTTACTTATTTATTGGGTCATTTATTTACTTTTTGATTGTGGCAGGTTCCGTCCTCCATACCTTGCGTGCAAACACAATTTTAACCCTCTGAATGAGACCTTACCCAGATTCTGGGTAAAGAGAGAAAAGCAATGACTCATCCACACCAAGAACGTTATGTTTTTTTCATATGCAATCCACTGCAGGGCTGCAGCAAAACCAGAGTTTTTTCTAAGGAGACTCTGGTGCTCAGAAACACAATCGCTTTTATCCACCGGGACTGAGAGAATCAACAAAAACATGAAAGCTCCTTTACTCTAACTTGTGATAAGTGATGATGTGTGTATGCTACTTAAAAACAGAGACCTGCATTTGAATAAATGGATTTATCATTTACATAAAGCTTTTCACTAAGGCTTTTGAAGGTTTTATAAAAGCCACACAGAGAAATGTCCCCAGTTTGTCTTACCACTTATTTGATGTTTTAAGACTCACCGTCTGCAGGAAGGCCAAACTGGCGGCTGCTGGGACGTTGTTGCTAAATGATCGCGCCTGAAAGACAAAGAGCACAACAAACACAAATAAAACAAACAGGGAAAAACAGACTGCATCAACACCGAGCTGGTAAATTTCAACATTTATGTGTGAAAATAACGCACATAGGTGCATTTTCAGGCTGTTTTTCCAGCTTTCCAGATGGTAAAGCCTTTGTTCTGTCCTCCTCTGATCTCTCTCAAAAACATCATTTACATATTTGTCTCTTTTTTTTGGTCACACAACAGACTGAAAAAAAAAAATCTACTGATCCATTTTTATCACGAGAAGTCTGATCTACATCTGCCAATCAATTAAAATATCATGACTAATCGCAAACTAATCACAAATCTGCTCAAAATGCACCTTAAAGGGAGATTTGTCAAGTATTTAATACTCTTGGCAACATGGGAGTGGACAAATATGGTAGTTTATGTAAATGTATGTATATATTTATTATTGGAAATCAATTAACACACAAGTAAACTGTAAAACCAGGGCTGAGCCAGTACACCTGACAGCTGGCCCGGAGCTACCTTGTCGTTCTGCCTGTTACGTCTTCTACTTTGAGCAGAGCCGAGCACTTGAATAACTTGAACAAAACGCTGCAAGGACGCAACAAAGGTGTCACACAGTATTTTGGCAGCATGTGTGTTCAAGTTGAAGCCGTCATTGTGGGAGACACAACTCGCCGGTGGTGACGCTGCTCTCTTTCCTTGTCTGAAACATGTGTGTGTGACCCAACATGCAACAGACGTGAAGCAGTTCAAAGATAAAATAACGGGACTATTGAGGGACTTTGAGCAACGCTTTCAGATTTTTGGTGAACTGGAGAAAGACTTTGAGAGAAATGCCTCTGATCTGCTCTGAAATTGTTCATGCATTGCACAGCTTTTATTTTTCAATCAATAAATAGTGTAGCCTACAAGGCTGGGAGTAACTCAACCCTCTTGAATAGTTTCTACCTCAGTCTGTATGGTGTGGTGAGTTAGCTCAGGATTAAGATGTGGAAATGACAAATGAGGTATTTGATACCTAGATTTTTGTTTTTTGTTCATTTCCAAATAGGCCGTGACTTAAAGTTTGTAGCCACTGAGACGAAGACTAAGTTCCAGTCACCGAGGCATTGTGTTTTTTCAACTAATTTGAAGTATTTTGCCAAGAGGAGTATTTGTGATGTGTACATTTTCAGAATGTGCTTGTACTATTTTGGACCAAACTAAAACAAAGGAAACAATCTGAAGTTGTCATTATTTTTTAAGTTATTTTTTAACCCATGGTTTTACTGCTCTGGCCCACTTGGGAATAGATTTTCCTCCATGTGGCCCCCGAGCTAAAATCAGTTTGACACCCCTAATTTAATGGTTATCCCAAAAGATCAATAATCCGATCTTTTTTTTTTTTGAGTGAAGGCAGACCACTGAGATATTAAAATAGCCTAATTTTGACCATATTTCTTGTAAACATCCTCATTTGTCTCTTGGGCTGATTATATGACAATTTCAAACAGCTGAAAACGGATTTATTTAATCTGGCTTATAATTAATTATCTATTATAATAAAATTATTTATTTGTTGTTATTTATTATCTTAGTTACTAATTCTCTAATTTATCTAATTTATATTATTCTTAATGGTCTTAAACTTTTTACTTCCACTTATATATTTTATTATCTGTCTGTTTTATTGTTTGCCCTTGTTTAAATATGTTGCATATCTATTTTTATTATTATTATTATTTTTTTCAATATTTAATTTTCCAGTCGTGTTTGCTTGTACTGCATACTATATTATGACCATTATGGACTTAAATGCACAGGAGCCATTAGATGTTCTAATGACTGATATTAATAAGCCTCCTCTTGCTCTTTCTAAATTAATTAGCATTTTTTCTAAGTGAAATTAAAGACATTCACCACAATAAAAGCATTTCCATTCTTCTTAGTTACACTCAGTATGACCACATGTGCTTTATCAACAAAGGATGTTCTTAATTGGTATAAACAAGTGAAAAATGAAAAAGCAGACATGCTGATGGATGTTTGGGCAGCAGGCAGCTAAATGAAAAAAAAAAAACTCAAAAAGTACAAAAGACAATGAGGTGTTTTAATGGAGGCGAATAAATCTCAAACCGAGTAGCTCCAACGTCATCAGAGCTGCGTGAGTAAGGTAGTGCTTAAACAAAAAGACATGTTTAATTACCCACCACACTGTCAGTGCTGAAAAACACTGCAAGTCACAGCATCAGCTGATGCAGACTTTTGCAAACAGCACACAGTTTTATTCCCACTGTTTGAGCTTTCGCTAGTGTTGTTACAACACAGCGGACGTGAGATTAACGTTTCCTCGTCTCTGAACGTAGCTCTCATTTCAGTCAACAGCTGCTGCGGAGGATTCAGATAGAAATGTACGTGTGAGCTTCCTGTTGTATAATATATTACTGTATATAAACTGTATATTGTACAATACATTGTATAATGTTTCCAGGACAATGGCAAAGAGCGCATATTGATACGTCAACTACTTTTTGTTTCTTCGTTTAAATCACACTTCAAAACCTACTTTTACAGGAAGGCCTTTTCATGGCAACCCCTTGTTTTAATTGCATTACTATAATTTTATCATTATTAGTTTTTATTATTATTTTAACTTTTTATTGCTGACTTTTTGTCTTTTGTGCAACATTTTATTTTTTAGTTTAATCTTGATTGTTTTTATTTGGATGTAACTATGTTTAGATAAGTGATATACATAGAAAGTTTATTATTCATTATTATTATTAGTTTGGACTGAAAGTGACTACCAGATGCCAGTAAAACGTCCACCTATGAAATGTGCCGTACAAAAGTAAAACTAAATTATTTCTATTCTATTGTCAGCTTTAATGTCTCTACTGAAATGTGCTGTGTTGAACAATATTATAAATATTCATACTATTATAACTATTTACTTACTTATTTATTAAACTTTTTGCTGCTTCCCAGAGGAGCATAAAGTGAGCGATGGACATGAATGGAAGATAGGAAAATTCATCACACAGATTTTCAGATCAGACTTTTTCCTGTCAAGGATCCAAAATGGAGTCCAACAGAGCCAAGACGATGGATGGAGAAGAGACTGTGTCCTGTGATTTTGTGCTGCCCATGGGTGGATTAGAAGGTAATAAAAGTGATGAATTACAGCCAATATATCCATTATTACAGCCGATATGTCATATGAGTGTGCAGAGTGGTGCAGTCAGTCATGGGTCTGATACACATTCATTAAGCACAGTGGAGGCTGCTGTTGGAGAGCTGATTTCTGGCTGAACAAGATCCTGATTTTTGGGTCACATTGGATGCATTTTTGATATTGGTATCAGTATTCAACAGGTGCTGCACTGGTATGTATTAAAGAACTCCAAGTTTTCTGGTTTGTGAGAAACTCAAACTTCCTCTGTCCTCCATTAAAAACTCATTGTGTCACTGAGTGACATGCTCCTTCATGAACACACACTGTAGTTTATATTGACTCAATGCCACATACACCGTCCTGCCGCCATGAATACTCACGAGAGGACCACGTGGATTAATCCACCACTGAAAATAGTCCCCATCAAAGTCACTCTTTCCTCTGTTTGATAGAAACTACAGTGAGCATCTGTTTTAGGAAGCAAATCTCTGAGGAAAGGTTTCAACATCTGATGGAAATCATCAAACAATCACTTGTGTTGAGTTGTGTCATGCGAGTGTGGTACGCACGTGTTGTAGATGAACATGAGCCTGGCTAGCGATGTCGTACGCGACATCCTGGACGTTCTGCTCACGGCTGCCGCGAATGAAGTCCTCTTGAGACGCTCCGTGCTGCAGAAACACAAAAATTACTTCAACAACAACGCCGATCTCTCCAGTGCAGCAGTGTTCCCTAGTGTGACCTGGTGCTGCAGGGTACACCACCTCTACACAGCCGACACTGCACCACACTTTAACTTTGTCAACTTTTTACTACACTATTCCTAAAGGATTAAGAGGTCGATCTATGGTTTCCTCTTGTTTATCTTTCGTGTAGTAGGATTTCTGCTCTTTATTGTTCGTCCAAACATCACTACCAAATATCACCACTGCTCATCTCAATGACACAATAAACAGCAAACAGTTCATGACCATGGATGTATAACAAGAACTGGATACAGCGTTGGAGGCGGCTCCCGCTCAGTGGTGCATGAAGGCAAAATGACTTGACTGCCTTCTTCCACATATAGCACCCAATCTTCTGCATCCATTGGGCCCATAGAGCGAGCGCAATAGCATTTCCTTTAACCCTGCCTCCCAGCCGGGCTTCAGCACCAAGACTGAAGCAGGTACGGTACTTAACTGGCTGTACGGTCTGTTAAGCTCGGGGCTAAAGTTGAAAATCGAGGCCGCACCTTAGAGGAATTCAGTGTAAGAATCATAAATTGCTTGTTAACAGTGACACCTGTGGCCATTAAGTCAACGACAGTCAGCCTCCTGTTATAGACACAAACAAGCATCGGTCAAAACAGTGAGGCGACCTACACAACTGACAGCTAAAACCACATCACTCAGTAATGTTGGCTGACCAGACGAAGGTCTGTCCGTGAATCAATGCTGATCATAGTGTTAACTCAGAGGAGACACTTCAGTTTTGTTCAGAGACAATAACGTTACTCTCTCCGGAGCTCCGTCACTTCACTCAGCTTCAGGAAACAAGACACGGAAACCGAAGGCAAGCGATCAGTTGAAAGTTGGTTTTAGCTTTGTAAATATCAACTTAATGTTTGATGGAAGTTGCAGTTTGTGCAGAAACAAATACTGCAGCTCTTCAAGACCAATAGAGGTTTCCTGTGTCTTGTTTCCTGCTGCTGAGTGAAGTGACAGGATTACCTCAGGAGCGAGTACAGTATCGTCTCCGGCCCTGGAGACCGAAACTACGGTCTCCCCTGTGTCTTCTGATTACGGACACAGTGACGAGCAGCATCTCAAATTAATCTTCAGGTTCCCAGCTTTCAGATGATGTACACAACTTCTATGTGACATTTACTGTTGACCTGCTATCTCCCCCTAAAGACGCCCTGGACCACCCTAAAAAGGACTAAAACTGGTCTATTGTGGGTTGCAGAGGGTTAATAAAAAAATATTACATTTAATCCTTTACTTCTTGAGCGATGAGTAACTCAGCCTGCATAGAGAACTAAAAAAAATTATGAGCTATGGTTCATCTGAATGACAGCAGGGTATTTCATGTGTATCAACAGCGCCGTCTTCAGGCTGCAGAGTGAAGGTGATGTGAGCGTGCTCAGCAGGCCGCGGGTCAGAAGCATCATCCTCCAGCTGTAGATTTTAAGGGCAGAGCCTGCATGTTTCAACCCAAACTCACACCCCTCCTCCCCTTCAGATCCTCCAGCAGCAGCAGTTTGTGGTTCTCTGTGTGGGACCGATGGCCCACACAAAGGTTGCAAATTGTTAGCAGCATTTAATTATCTGCATCATGTATTCATCTGCAGGCAGGAGGGTTTAAATCTGAGGCTTGCTGCGTTTCTCCATATGGTTGTTGTGCAATGAACCCTTGGTTTGTTTTCATTACCGCTCCAACAATAATATCATAAGATATCATGCTAAAGCTGAACCATGAGTCAGCCCAACATGTGGAGGCATGAGTGTGTGGGAAGCCTTATGGCATCCTTGGGAACCAAATTACAGCTTTAAACCAGTTGAGTGTAGTCAGAGGGATAGTTCACATGTTTTTAAGTGTGGATGTATGAAGTACTTCTCCATAATCAGTGTATTAACTACAGTAGACAGAGTTTAGAGAAACAGACATAAGTACTATGGACGGAACCTGCAAAAATAAAAAAAAATAAAAAAAATGAAAGATTGGATAAATAAATAAATGATTCAATAAATACATGAATTCCATTCAATGTAAATAAAATATTATCAAAATTAAACGTAACTATTAATTGATAAAATGTGACATAAACTGATATTTCTGTTTTATCAATTAATAGCTACGTTTAATTTTGATAATAAATAAAATTAAAACTCCTGAGGGGAGCAGCCGAAACAATATTCGTTTATTGAGTCCCTTTTTTTTTTTTTTTTTTTTTTTTTTTTTTACTTTGGCAGGTTCTGTCCTCCATACCGAATAACTGACATCACTGAATTGTCAACTCACCAGCATGCAGATGTCCATGGGTAGGTAGACTTTTCGTCGGCTGCTGTGATAAGGAGTCGCTCTCAGACAAGTCACGATTCCCTGAGCTTTACCGATGTGGCTCGCTGCATGGTCGGCATGGACGTTTTTCAAGCCTGCAAACACAAAAACAGTTCAACTTCAACTGACTCTGATTCTGTTGGAGCAGGTTAGAAAATAATACACTTTCTCATCAAGTCCCGCCACTGAAGACCAAACCCTGAACTTTATCATAACCCACTAGCTAACTAAGCAGTAGTAAGGATGCAGTGTACTGTATGGCCAGCCTAACCATGAGAAGGTTCCTGCTAGCTGCAGCCTCACCAGTCCTTACCTAAACACTCCAGCAGCAGGTACAGTAAGGAGGACTGGGTGTTCTCTGAATACTTCTCCAGCTCCTGCAGGTTTCTGTAGGCTCGGTCATCCAGATCCTTTTCCTGGTGAAACACACACATTGTTAAGCTAAAAATACTAACTTGTTAGTTTACAGAGGTAGTCTTTATAGGAAGAAGGTTGTATTTGTCTATGAACATTGAACAGCTCAACTAACATGGAGGACCAGCTCCAGAACCTATCAAAATTAAAAATAAATTAATAAAAAATTAAATGACTCATTAAATCAATACATATGTCATTATATATACATAAATAAAAAATAAATGTAACCATTAATTAATTGATCAAATGCAAAATAAATTGATATTTATGTATTAATACCCTTCTTTATTTATTCTTCTGTTTAATTTTCCCTTTTATTTATTCATGTATTTATTTTTATTACTTTTTAATGTATTTATTCATTTTTTGCATTTATTTATCTGTGTTTAGTATTATTTTATTTTTTATTCATTTACCAATATCAGTGAATTAATACAAAGATTATGATCTAAGAATCAAATTAAAACAAAAGTATTTATTATTTATGTTGCATTTTATTTATTTATTTATTTATTTATTGAGTAATTTATTTATGTTTGATGGGGTGAAATGCAAAGTGAAAAATCATGAAAAACTAAATAAATAAAATATAAAAAATAATAAATAAATAAATCAATATGTAAATACATACATTCCAAAATAAATAAAAGATAAATAAATAAATGCAAAAAATACATAAATAAATAACAGGGAAAATTAAACAAAATAGTAAATAAATGGAAGGGAATTAATGCAAAGGCAAGTATTGATATGAGAAAATATTTTAGGAGCACAGTTCTCTGTAATCCAGCAATGAAAAAAAAAATAATTGGAAATATATGCAAGAACAGCATATGTGTTGGCTCTTATCAGGATAATTACATGTAGCAGCGAGAAGTTGATGATCTAAATGTTGTGTCTTACTCTCTCTGTTATGATCCTCAGCAGCCATCTCTTTGTCAGGTAATGTTTCCTCACTGCCTGCAAAACATCATCCACACTGTTAGTCAGCAGCTTAAAAAGTTAGTAAGTAATAAATTACTCAATAAATAAATACATTTGTCATTAAACGTAGCAAAAATAGCATCAAAAATAAACATAGACATTAATTAACTGATTTATCTGTTGAATTATTTGTAATAATTATTTTATTTCTAATTATTTTATTGTTATTTATTTATGTATTTATTCATTAAATAAGAGCTGAAATGCTAAGGGGAAATCAATCAGAAATAAAGGCATAAATGCAAAAATAAATAAATACATTTCAAAATTAATACAAATTCAAATAATATCCCCCCCCCCCCCAAAAAAAAAAAAACCCTTATGGAACAAAACCCCCAAAAAACCCCAAAAACCACCCCCCCCCCCCCCAATATTATAATATATATAATAAATACATAAATAAAAGGAAAAATTTAACAGAAGTGAAATCAAATAAAGGAAAAAGGTAATACAAAGGTAAATAAAGAAGCAAATTAAAACAGCGAGTAGGTTTCTGTCAGTTCCTCTCAGATTACATTTGAAAGTAAACATTTAATTTAATTTGATTTGACTGAATGTTCTGCTGTCTGCAGAATGACTGATATTGATATTTGACATTTACCCTCCACAGTTCGGCGCTGACCGGCTGGTTAGGAGGGTCATCTCTGTAGATTTCCTCTATGGCCGTCTTCCAGAACTGCATCCGCATCAAACCAATGGTCTTCTGGGAAACGGAGTCCTTCACCTTGTGGTGAAACAAATACAGGACATAAATTAAACACTATATCGACACATTTTTAATCCCAGACTTTTTTTTATAGCAGTAACTATAGTAGTAGCAGTAGCAGTAGTAGTAGCAGCAGTAATACAGTAATAACTGCAGTATTATCAGTAAACATTGCTCATCCAGCCTGGCTGAAGGACTACCTGCCTGTGCCAGCTCCACATTAAAGGCTCTCAGAGCCAGAGATGAGCGCCGCGCCTCCTCTGGGAGGAGGAGGGAGGACACGAAGCCGTCATAGTCTCTGGACCTGAGGAAGAGGACATGGAGACATGGAGGTCACACTGAGGAGATACAGTTGATGTCATTCTTCTAAAGTTCAATTTAATTCTTTAGTCTCATTATTTTTGATTTTGGCAGACTCTGTCCCCCATACTTGCAGCAGTCTTTGCAGATTAGCAGTCATTTATCAAGCTTATATATAGGTTTTACACATATAAGTTAATAAACTAAATAAACTAAAACATATTTCAAGAGCTGGAAAACTAATTTCATAATGGATTTTCAAGGATTTCAGCAACTTGCGAAGCAAAGTGAATTTTCCTTTCTGTCTACATATTCAATAATGACTGAAAAGTGGGAGGTAACATTAGATTCATGCAATTGTACTTAATTTTTTAAACTACAAATATATGCTTCTTAGTAAAGACATTTCTAGTGCCCCCTGCTGTATCCTCTTAGATTTGGTTAGTTTATTTCTAGATTTGTTGATAATTTAAACTGGGGAAATATTTGGAAACAAATACAAAAAAAACTGTAAAAAACATTTGCGGTCTTTGTTTAATAATAATAATAATAATAATAATAACTTTATTTGTATAGAATTTTTTCATAAAAAAGGAAATGTAGCACAAAGTGGGTTACATTCAACACACACACGACTCACATAATCAAGACTCAAGTTACATCATAACAAAACTAAATACTGAGGAAACGCAATCTTGAATTAAAAAGAAATAAAATTCATTGAGGAAACACAGGAGAAAAATTTGAAGTATTAAAATAATAAAAACAAACAAAACTGAACAAATTTTAAATTATATAAAATAAATACAATAAAATTAAACACCTAAAATGGATTAAATTAAAACTTTTGTTAAAGGCCAGACTAAAAAGATGAGTCTTAAGCTTACTTTTAAAACTATTATTAACTACTATACACACACATATATACATGCATATATACATATACACATATACATCTATACGTACATATGATGGCAGAATATCTTAGCAGTACACTTAGTTTTCAAATATATATTTCTACTGTTATACATTTTTGCGTTGTCTACATTTATACCAGCTTTTTGAATATGGCGTGGAGTTGTCTCCCTGGAAAACTTTAACGTTTTACTGTACAGTGTGTAAGTTCTTCTTTTATATGAGTGCTATGTCTCTTTAAACTAGGTGATTACGGGACAGATCTGTGAATTAATCTCTTCTATCTGCTCTGTAAATGTACAGTAGCCTAACTTTAGCTAGCTTGTGTTGTTAGCAGTGAGTGGAGTCAGACCCACCTGACCAGATCCAGGCAGTACTTTTCATTGAGCTGTGAGTCTGCTGTCGCGCTGGTTGCGGCTCTCACACTCTGGATATCGGCTGCTCTCTGGATACAAACTCTGCTGGGTGAAATCTTCCCGTGAAGAGCGTGACACAGCGACGTTTTACTGCTTAATAATCCATGTTTAGCACTGATGCCAGCTGCCATGTTCCCCTTCAAGTTTCAACCTTGTGTCACGTTAAAAACATTCCCCCGGCCAGCCAGCCGATACCGGCGGGGTTTATAAAATCTTTTGTTTAAATAGCTGCTGAAGTATCTGCCGGTGAGTTGCAAACATCTATTGACATAAATATGCTTGAAAACGGGCGTATAAAACGACAACAATCGTAAATTTGTTAGGTACGATGTTAAAATTGCATAAAATACATCAGTTCCGGGACATGATCGCTGGCCATGACGTTACCGGAAATCCATTGATGTTGCCACCAAAATAAGAGCACCAAACATTCTAATGGAAACTCACACGGATCTGAGTTGGAGCTTTTATATATTTTCTTTATAGCAGGCACAGCCATTTACAGCCATTAACAAATAATTATGGTCAATAAGAATAGGCTTTGTATGTTTTTTTGTTGTATTTGTTGCTGTTGTTTTAACTTATTAATATATTATATATTAATATTTTAACACTAATCTATCTAAAATGTACTGGTGATTTTTGTCATGGTAATATTTTTGCCTATTGCAAATAGTCCTTTGGCTGTGTTTGTTTTATAAGCCATGATAGGTTTCTGCCACATCCACACACATCTCTCCATTGACATGTATATGTACTGTGTGAACTGTACTGTGTGAACAACAGAGTGTAAAAACTGAATTTCCCCACTGTGGGACTAATAAAGGAATATCTTTCTTTCTTCTTTTCTTTCATATTTTAAGATAAGATCAGATAAGATATGCCTTTCTTAGTCCTACAGTGGGGAAATTTAAAGTGTGAAACAAATTAAATATCCACACTTACATTTACATTTCATAATGCCAGCGTTTGTGTTATATGCATCATATTAAATGTCTTAAACTTTAGATGTTTGCTGCAGCAACACCATTAGGACTATTGGCCCACAAAGCCAGTTGAGGAAGTTTAGCATAATGCAAAGTCCTAATAATCTTTGCTTGTGTATAGAGGATGGGACCTGCAAAAATCCAAAATAAATGAGAGAATAAATAAATGACTCAATAAAGAAATACATTTTCATTAAATGTTGTAAAAATAATATAAAAAAAATGAATGTAGCCATTAATTAATTGTTTAAATGTGTCCAATTGGCTGTGCTTTGGCTGGTGGGCAGTGCTTAGTATTTCCTCAATAGATCTCAATATGGCTGCCAGGTCACAAACTATCTTATTTTACAGCTAAATTCAATTAATAACACAATACAATGACCAATATTTTCCATAAAATGTATTTAGCATAAAAAATATGCTCAAATCATAACATGGCAAACTGCAGCCCAACAGGTAACAACAGCTGTCAGCATGTCAGTGTGCTGACTTGACTATGACTTGACCCAAACTATGTGTGATTATTATAAAGTGGGCATGTCTGTAAAGCGGAGATTTGTGGGTACCCATAGAACCTATTTTCATAGTTCATATCCAGTATTGTCACTCTAGCTTTAAAACTGAACCCGCTACAACCTCCTAAACATCAACTGCGTTAATAAATCAGAATTAGAAACAGAATCACCTTTATTGTCATTTTATTGCATACAACAAAATTAGAGAGCAACTCCTTTGGTGCATTATTTTTATTTATATATTTAAATTGATTTTCTATTTATTTATTTAATTTGTATATTGTTATTCATTTTTCATTATTTATTCGTTTATTTACATATTTGTATATATTTTATATATTATTTTCTGTTTGCTTTTCACCTCTTTAAAAATTAATGACATTAAATGAAATTATCACTGCACTGTTAACAGTAAAATAACTATGTACAAAGATTAATTATCAATTTAACATTTATAAACGATGGTTATTGGAAAGTTATTGAATCTTCATAATTACTAACAAAGTTTTTTTTTCATTACTTGGCCAAAATGGGCTCATTTAAAGGCTTTAAAATGAATAAATGAATGAATAAATAAATAAATAAATAAATAAATAAATAAATAAATAAAATTGCTAATTGGTCTGAGACTGTGGGACTTTTATTTTGTACAGGAACAGGAAGCTCTGTGTTTTATTTGTTGACATTGACTATGATGATGTTTGTTGCCTGGATGATGTGGGGACCAGCGGAAAGAGAGGGCAGTTTAGCAGGCTAGTTTCCCTCCTCATATGGCAGCAGCGTGGGAGAAATATCCGTTTGTGTGGCTGCTGTTGTGGCTCTGCGTCCGGCTGTCCGAGACCAAAAACACGCGGTAAGACCGCTGGTTCCTGTTGTAGCTAGCTGCTAATGATAGCCTGCTAACTATTAGCCTAGCCTATAGATTGAGAGAAGCCTGTCCAAACTTGGTTTACTTCCTTTTTTTTCACAGTTGAGTTAGCTGGATAAAAAATTATCTATTTTATAAAATCAACTTATAAGCTACCACACTAAATATAAAAATGCATGCTTACTTAACTCAGTAGCTGTTGTGCAACAGCATTTAGTATTTAGCTAACTTTTAAATCCTTATCAGAGTACAAAGTTCACATATTTCCCTGACAGACCTCAAACACAATGAGGCCTTTAGTCCCGTCTGTTCACTAAAAATACAAATAAGTAGGCCTAACTTCAATTTATTTGAATAATGTAAATATACAACTGTGGCTAGTTTTATTAAGTACACCCCATTGACAGGTTTCAGTAAAACTTGAACTGTATCGTCATTATTTTAATGGCACAGCAGATAACAGCTGTTAGTCACAAGACGAGTCCTGTCATCACTTTTAGTTTCATGCTTCAAAAAACTGACAGTTTCTGTGAAAATGTCGCTGCATTTGGACACTTTGGCCACAAGAGGACGCTGTTGGATCATAGTTACTTCTACAAAGCCTGAAAGACCAAATAATGTCTATTTATTTATTTATTTGCACACACATAAAACATCATAAAAACCAGATGAAAATAAGAAATGTAGCAAGATAAGTAAATACAGTACAACAGACCCCCCCAAGAGAATTAAGCTTAAACAATTAAAAGGAAATACAAAAAGACAGCAAAAGCACACAAATTAAACAGAAAAACTAACCAATCAATAGACAACCATCCAATAAAAAACAGATCTTAAATCAAAGATGAGAAAGTTTTATCTAAGATGAGATAAAATGTATTTTATAGGGAAATTGTTGTGCAGCAGTTGCCGTACAAAATGGTGCAAAATCTAAATTCACACAATACCAGAAATGTTTTTATGTTTTTAAGGTGAAATTCCAAATATAAAAGCCATTAACAGGTTTGGAGGATGGAACCTGCCCAGAGGAGTAATAAATGAAATGACTCGACAAATAAATATATATGTCATTAAATGTAGCAAATCTAATATTAAAAATAAATGCAGCCATTAATTCATTGATAAAGTATGACACAAATTGATATTTCTGTTAAATTGCTTATTCCCCTATCTATTTATGCCTCTGTTTAATCTTCTCTTTTAATTATTTTTAGGAATTTGTAAATTAATCTATTTATTTTGGCATTTATTTTTTATTTATTCATTGATTTTTGCATTTGTTTTTTAAATTTATTTTTAATGCATATATTTATTCATGCATTTACTTATTTATTTCTGCATGATTTTCTGTTTAGCATTTCATCCCTTTAAACATCAATAAAAATAAATATTTTAATAAATAAAAGGGAAAATTAAACAGAGGAGTAACTAAATAAGGTAACGGAAACACAGCAATTCTTGTTTTCAGGTGATTATACACAAAAGAAAACATACTTATTAATAATATTTTATTCCATTTCTGCTAATAGATCCCCTAAATGTTACACACCGGCCAGACTCGTGTATCATAATCACACACACATTAGTTTCTCCTTTAATCTTATTAATGGATTCATTTTGTGAGCCTGTTTTTTTCATTTTCTGTCTTTGCAGAGTCTCCATGGACGATGACCTCCTGCTGCCATACGCCCATGGCCACGGCCCCTCCCACTCTCACCGCCATGTCAGAGACTGTCAGCCCGTCATTCATGGCAACATCACCCACGAGAGCTGGCCTGCCAACAACCACAGCGGACTGCCGGTGGCCGAGTCCACGCCGTTTGTTTCGGCCGTGCCAGGAACCTCCAGATGGGTTTACGGTCAGTGATGTCACAAGTTACAGGGTGCAGGGAGTTCAAACTGTTTTGATCTCTGTGCTGAATCTGGATCTGATTTGTGTTTGATGAACCTCTGATTTATTGATCTCTCTTATTATTTATTTACTCCCTGGCCTTTTATCCATTTATGCAACCTGACATAAAAAGTGTTTACAAGAAATAGGGATGCTAATTTTGAAAAATCTTCTTAACAGATAACTGACACTCATTAACCTTTACTAACTGTTAACCGACAAGGTTTGTGCCTTGCATATATCAGCGCGCCAGCTGCAGCATATGATCACAACAGACAACTGAGTCAACACTTCACCACCAGGAGAGTTACTGTTGCAGCCACGGTGCTGAGTTTACTATTATTTGTTGGTGAATAAATGCTATGAGGCTACAAGCTACAACTCCTCAGCTGGAAGTCCTGAGCCAACTTCCTGTATCTGCGCCGGGTCTCTCTTAAGGTGGACCAGCTTTTCTCCTTAAACTGACGAGACGCCTCTCAGCATTTTTCTCTGCTTTTTAATGAATTATTAATATTTATTTTAACCATTTAACTGATAGTGTTAAGCGGTTAAAATGCTTAATGTCAGTTAGCGGTTAAACAATTAATTATTAACATCCCTAATAAGAAACACAGACAGTCATCTGGGTTTTAAAAAAAGAGAGTGACAACGAACAACAGTAAATCAGAAGAAGATGCTGATACAGTAATGGAATCTATTTTATCTCATCTCGTTGTCTCCAGGTCACATGACAGTAGTCCACGACCCGCTGAGGACGGTGTCGGTGCTGGAGCCTGTCGGGCCGGGCGGCTGTGGGATGAATCAGAGGGCCTCAGTGGAGGAAACGGCCAAGGTCTCCGAGTGTCTGTATGCCCAAAACGCCGGCTTCTTCAACACAAAATCAGGCAAGTGTCTGGGCAACGTGGTGAGCGACGGCAGGGTGGTGCAGGACAGCGGCGGGGTGCAGAACGCACAGTTTGGCATCAGGAGAGACGGCACCCTGGTGTTCGGGTAAGAGACCCAGCTTTGACACTGACAAAACTCTAATGGGGGTGGGGGCTCACTTGGTAGAGCAGGCATTTCACTACTATCTGTCAATAAAATGAAAAAAACATCTCCAAAAAAATAATACTTTAAAACAAAAAAAAAAAAAAATCTAACAGGGATTTTTGAGGCACAAATAATTGGACCCCAGCTCCAACTCCAACCATGGTCCCAAAGTTAAAGGGTCAGTTCACCCAAATTATAAAAAGCATGTTATCTTAGGGGCTGTATCCACCAAATATTTGTTCTCAGCTGAAAATGTCAGACTCGAGCACTTGAGAGCGCACTGGAGGCACCACTGTGACGTTTTGGTTGCATCTGGTTGCAGTGATACGGAATATCCATGTAAAACTGTTGAAGTAGGGGAGAGAGGACAGACCCGCCGGTCTACGTGGGTTCATGAGATTTTGTCTGATGTTTGAAATTTAGTGACTCCCTGCTTCACATGACCCTTTAACTTATAACGCCTGGTTTAGTTCAATGATAAACAATCCACAGATGACGATATGTGTGTTCGTGGCAGCATGACTCCCTGTTGCAACAGTCCAAAGATATTTACCTGCTCGCAGATTGACTGACGAACAAATGAAACTTCTTTTAAATACCCAACAAAGTAATTCCTTGAATCCTTCCCAAGGATAGTACTGGATGTTTATAATGCCACCCCAAGGTCAACACTTGCCCACCATGCAAACAAACACATGTGCACTCACTGTATTTTTTTTTTTTTTTTTTTTTACAGACCATGAAAAAGTAAATTTAACTTGTTTGTTTGATACCTGGGGTCAGTAATCTCTAGAGTTCCTGCATGATGCAACAGTATGTGGAGCTCAGATAAGATAATATAAGCATTTATACACTCACACAGCAAACCAAAGACTTCACACAACCAGTCATTTGTTGTCCTGAACCTGTCAGTCAAGCTAATAATACACCTGCACCTCGAACTTGAAATAGAGAATATTGCTTCATCCACATAATGCCAACATGTGAAGCAACAGTTTATTCACGTACACCTCCTGGTAACAGTGACCCATTCATATGTGGCGCAGGTCTGATTTGTGGAAATAAATCTGATTTCTGTCAGTGTCACAAGTAAATGGCACAAATCGCTGCAGCTTCGATCTGCTAAGATGAATCCAGTCCATAGTCAGAGGAGCCACACTGCAGGCAAACACACAGTTGTTGAGGTTTTTCACCATAAAGCCAGTTAGCAGTCAGCTGCTGCATCAATATCTGAGTTTATTTTTATGTGCTTTATCAGAGCACCACCTGCTGCAATAAGTTGAGATATAAGTTGTTGTTGTTTTTTTTTAAATTATTTAGTTATGAGAATGTACAAACAAAAACAATAGCCACATCAGAAGGCAATGTACATGATAATAATATACATATATAATATTAATACAGAAAATATGATAAAAATAAGAATCATTTTGGTGACAGACTTCTTCAAACTAGCAAAAATCTCTTGAGTAAATTTTAGCTGCTGACATGTATTTATTTGCAACAAATTTAAGAGACTCAAAATGACGTTGAATTTGATAGAAAATACAAGTGTAATAAATAATATTATAATATAATAACATGATTAATAGCTGCACTTTGTCGAGGCTTGTCAGTGTCAGGACCCTGAAACCAGAGTTTAGAAGCAAGCTGGTGCTTTTTTGACAACAGCCACTAGATGGTGCGGCAGTATTTCTGTCACCATTTTGGACTGAAAACACCAATTAGTCTGACTCTGTGGATGAATACAATAAAGAGACATGTGTAAATCAGAGGAGCATTTGTTTGTAGGTAAATCAACACTGACATCATGATGTCCGAAGAATTGTAAAATTAACTAACAGCTGAATCAAGAGTTATTTTCCTCGCCATAATGAATGTGCCTCAGACCAACGGGACTGCACCGTCCTGCACGCTTATATGACATATCTGGTTCTACCAGCTTCCTGCTAGCTGTATACGGCTGTAATAATGTCTATATTAACTCTAATTAATCACTTTTATTATCTTCTAATACGCCCATGGGCTGTATGCTGTCAGCATGTACCGTGGTGGATGTATTAACGTCTCTGTTCCCAAACCACCAGCTATCAGCCAGTAGCTAGCATTGCTAGTAACTGGCATCAACAGAATTTAATGGAGTTGTAGCTATTTACTAACACGCAGGGCAAAAGCACAGGACACATCCTCTTCTACATACATACATCTACTCCACTTTGGATCCTTGAGGAGAAGTTGAATATTGCTCTGAAGATCTGGATTTTTCTAACTTCCATTGCTCATTTTATGCTCCTCTGGGAAGCAGCAGGGCAAAAAGTTTAATAAATAAGTAAGTAAATAGTTATAATAATCTGAATATTTATAATAATGTATTGTTCAACACAGGACATTTCAGTAGAGACATCACATATGACAATAGAATAGAAATAATTTTGTTTGTACGACACTTTAGGCAGATGTTTTACTGGCGTCTGGTACTCTCTTTCAGTCCAAAATGGCGGAAACGTAGCTCTGCTGCTGGGCACTGACGTTGCAATGGAACGAATAATTGACTTTTACTTCTTATCAGTATATGTTCTATGCTGAAACTCTCCATGCTGGCTCAATGGCACAACTTACTGGGACACTACAATGGAGCAAAAGCCACCATTAATGTTTACTGGTTCCTCCTGCACTCTTCCTGGTACAATGATTCAAATAGGTTGCTGTGAAAAAGCTGGTTCCTTTAAGTTTACTGTCACTTCAGGTGATAACAAGATAAAAACTGAGCTTCCTGGAACAACCTCAGGTTGTTGTGTAGAGGTCTAAATGTCAGACCAGGACACTCATTTTGGCTCACTTTAGGTTGTTAACACTTTATTGACATAAAATACCATCAAAACCAGTTTACCAGCTAGATTGACTATTCCAACAGACATACTGTATACTGTAGTTGTAATGAAATAGAAATACATTTGGCAGCTTGATGTGGCTGGTAATTTAAGTGTAGTTAGTATAAGGTAAGGTGATCCCTCACCCTGAGTTGAGGTAACTTTATAGTAGTAAAAATAACCAGAAAGGTCATAGAGGTCAGCTTTATGTAACTGCAGCTGTGGCGTCATGCCAGCTGTCTGTTTGTCTGTTAAAACATCTGGATTTGGTGTAAAGTTGTCAAAATGAGAGACACAAAGCTGCATTTAAACTGAGTTTAGGAATACAATTTTTGTTATTGTGTTTTATTTCAATTTGAAGGTGATTGTCTGCTAAGTAACATTGGGAATGTTGATTGTTTAAAATATTCACGATTAATCAGACATTTTTTATGTGTTCAAATGTACCTTAAAGGCAGATTTATCAAGTATTTAATCCTCTTATCAACATGGGACTGGACAAATATGCTGCTTTGTGCAAATGCATGTATATATCTATTATTGGAAATCAGTTAACAACACAAAACAATGACCAATATTGTCCAGAAACCCTCACAGGTACTGCATTTAGCATAAAAATATGCTCAAATCATAACATGGCAAACTGCAGCCCAACAGGTAACAACAGCTGTCAGTGTGCTGACTTGACCATGACTTGCCTCAGACTGCATGTGGTTATCATAAAGTGGGCATGTCTGTAAAAGGGAGACTCGTTGGTACCCGTTGGAACGTAGCCATGACAATTTTTTCTGACCAAAATTTTGGTGTTTGGAGCGTTATTTCCCTTTGCAACAAGCTATGACATGGTTGGTACCATTTAGGGGAAGTTGTTCCTTATCGGAGTTTAGGGTCTAAGGACATTTTGCAATCTTTCCAGAGATATTTCAGTCAGGACCAAAGTGGTGGACCAACATTTCCACCCATAAAGCCACAGTGCTAGCTTATTATTGAATTGCACCGTTAGTAGTTGTAGAAACATACAATGTGATAAGCAGTCAGAAACTGACGTACTAACTTTCTGTCCCCTCTCCGTCCCTCCAGGTATCTGTCCCAGGAAGATGTCTTGGACCAGTCCAACCCGTTCGTCCAGCTGGTCAGCGGTGTGGTGTGGCTGTTGAGGAACGGCGAGGTCTACATCAACCAGAGCCTGATGGCCGAGTGTGACAAAACACAGGAGACGGGTACGTACTGTACTTTCACATTTACAAGGTAAACAATAAAACAGCTTCCTGTCAGCCTGCAAGGTTTTCATTCTGGAAGAGTCGGCAGGTTTTCTGGCCAAACACCACAAGAGCTGATCATCTTTAATGAAGTGAGAGAAGAAATAATCAGAAAAATTAAAGATGGGGTTAAACCAGGAGGCAGCCTCAAGGTCTGAGAAGTCAATGCTGACGCTAATCTTAAACTTGCATTCTCTCTAACAGCCAGCAGGGGGCGACTCCTCTGGTTGCTAAAAGAAGTCTGATCGTATAGAAGAGAAAATGAGCCTACTTCTCACTTGATTCATTCCCTCAGTAAACATTGTAAACATGAGTTTATGGTCTCAATCACTAGTTTCAAGTCTTCTTCAATACAGGATGATGTGCATTTAGTAAATTATGGTCCCATTTAGAGTCAAATAGACCATAAAGCAGGGGATGCTTTATGCTAGGGTGGTGCTACTTGGGAGATGTCTGTGTTTTCGTCTTAGAGCTTTAAAAGGGTTAGTCCTGATTCACCAGCTAACTGGTCGTGGTAGCGGTAGACCAGCAACTCCTGTGTTCTGCGAGGAAAAATTAATATTTTTTCAAGTCTTTCAAAGTCTGGTGGTTTTGAAGTTTCCAAACTGGGGGTGTGCTTACAGCCAACTACTATAGGTAGTACACTCACTATGGATAAATACCTCATACAACCCCACTTCAAAACATTCAATCTATCCCTTTAAGATCAAGTTGACCTGTTCGAAGAGGTTCGTTTCAGGGCATAAGCTGCTATCAATAAACCTGGTTAATATGTAGAACATCAGTTTTCCAGAGATAATGAAGGTTTCACCTGAATTTCAGTTCAACAGACCAAGTTACAATAACTCAATCTAGACCCCCCTCCCCTTCGTCCAGGATCGGTTCACCTGACCTCAGCCCAGCAGCCAGATCAGTGTCACTGCAGCAGTGATTAAGTGTAACTGTATCTCAGAGTGCCGCCGCGCCATGTTTGCATAACACAGAAACTCGTCTGTGACCTGACGAGACTCCATCACGCCACCAAAACACTACACTTACAGGAGCAAGACTGAAACCAAAGTTCACGTCAGGTTAGGTTACTGCACACTCCCTTTATTGTTACACAAATCATGTTGTTAAATAACCACAGATGAGTGTTGCTAGAACTGATCTGCCATTGTTTGCATGATGCTGAAACCGGACCTCTTTTTATGAACTCACTTATAGAAAACTCAGTAGAGTCAACAACCAACATTATATCCTGGTCTAAATGAAGATTGCAGTGTTAACGTTTTTTTTTTCTCTTTTAATTTGTTGTTTTTTAGAGTTTTGTTTGTGCCTTTTTGGGAAGTACTGTTTTGAATAACAGATTATCAGTAACACTATATAATAACCATCATTAATAAATGATAAATTGATAGTTAATTAAACTTTAGATAGTAGTTACTTTACTACTGACAAACATCCATCCATTATCTGTAACCGCTGATCCAGGGTATTAACAATTATATGATAATTAGTAATGTGTACTAATTATTAGTAATGATATAATTATTATTATTAATTATATTATTTTAAGTTTAATGTTGCAGACATCAGAACATTTTATATCCTGTATTAAGCATTTGTTAGTGATTGACAAATGATTTGTAAACCTTTAAGAAACTGCTTGTAAAACATCTATAAACATTATTTAGATGCTATTATAAAGTTTCAACTTATAATACCTTGTTAAATGGTTAACAAATACTCTGTAAAGCATCTATAAATGTAATTTAGATATTTAATACTTTATTAATGGTTAATAATCGGTTTCTGATCCATCTATCTATGTAATGTTTATGGTTGTTTTTAATTGACTTCTTAAAGGTTTACAGATCATTTGGTTATTAACAAATACTTAATATGATATATAAAATGGTATAATGTGTACAACAATAAATTGTTAATACTTTTACTACTAATGTACTAAATAAGAATTGAATACTAATGTAATCAGAATATAATTTTTGTCATCTCTTATCAGCTATGATACAATATGAACTGATTGTCATTTTACACAAACTAATAATAAATTAACACGGATTATAGAATTACTAATAATTAGTAAACATGATGAATTCATTATCATTTCGTTGTTTATCAGTAGAATAACTACTACTAAGTTTAATGATAAATGGTATATTATCTCTCTAATATCTCCTCTAACATTGTTAGACATTTAAAAAAAAAAAAGATATAAAATTGATGCAGAACCAGAGATATTGTTTTTATTCCATGCATTCTTCGTCCTTGTCAAAACCTGCCAGCTACATTACCCACAATGCAACTCAACCGCCGACAGCTGGGTCAGAGATTCAGATCACTTATGTTGCATTCACATGCTCCTTGGATGGTCATAATGTGGAAACAACATGGACGCCACGAAGAAGATGTTGTGTTTCTTTGCTCAGAGTGTTTAAACAACACATTGCTGTCCAAATATGCTGAAATAGTTTGAAGCTTTATATCTGTGGATTTGTCCTAGACGTGTTGCTGCACCGTGCCATGTTCAGAGTATATTCCAGTAGTGCTAACCCTAGACCAGAGGTTTAAACAGGGATTGTGTTCAGATGATATACCAGTAGTGCTAGCCTTAATCTAACCTCCTGTTTCTATTGTGAAGTGTGAAGAAGTGCTTTGCTAAAGCAACACGTTGCAGCTGTTAATTCCAGCTTGTTGCTTGTACTTTCAGGGTTATTCCAAACTTTTGTCGACGTGGTGTCGGGCAGGACGGCGGTGGGCCACGATGCCGAGGGCAAAGTGATCCTGTTTCACATCGATGGGCAGACCGGAGTAAGGGGGTAAGACCAGATAAGATGAACCTTTATTAATCCCGCTCGCCCAACGTGGGGAACCCACGACCCTGAGATTAAGAGTCTCATGCTCTACCGACTGAGCCGGGCGGTAAGTTCTCTCAAGTTCACTTCCAAACATCTGCTCAACTACCTGAATGAAATGGAGGTGTTATTTGTCATTTACCGCCCCCAGTAAATGGAGACAGCAGACATGGCTGTAGATGAGAGCAAACATATGATAATATAATCAGTTAACATAAAGTGACTCAAGGCCTTTGAGTCAATATAAAGTGCCCTAAAGTGGGAATTAAATATGCAGGATTTCTGAGCCAAATGTAGACGCAAAAAACAAGTTGTATGCATTTAAGATTTTTCTTTCTATATCACAGCAGCAGCAGTAACAGTAAAACAGATTGTGAGATGAGTGAAATCTGTCCACAAAGACATTTAACCACTTAAGTCTGACGGTGCTGGAAGTTGTGGTTTGCCTAGACAGACATACCCAAAATAAAATAGAAAGAATAGATATTCCTTCACCCCGGGGGAAATTAGTTTTTTTTTTTTTTTTTTCACAAAAATTTAACACAAAAATATATATTTAAATGGAAAAATATAAGAGGGGGGGGGGCCCCCCCAAAACCCCCCAGAGAGTTGGGGGTTTTTGTCCCTTCCCCGGGGCCCCCCCCGAGGGCCCAAAAGGAAAAATCCCCCCCCCCCAAACCCTTTTGTTTTTTTCCTGGGGGATTTTAACCCCGGCCCCCCCCATCCTAAACCAATTCCTTACGGACTGAGCTCCTCCCGCCCCCAAATGCAACTACCTGGTCTATATACGTGATCTTGGTCTCTATCAATAAAAAAACAACTAAATAGTATACTTTTCACTCCTAATGGAGTAATTTTATTATAATAACGAAATATGATCAAGTAAAACGTAGATAATAACAAATAAGATCAATAATAATGTAAATAAAATAACAAAAAAGAATCCAAAGTCAAGTCTGTACATTCAATATAAAAAGTCAAAATATTATGAAGTAAAATACAATTTCTCATTTGTTGATTTTGTAACTAAAATATTGAAATCACTGTCAAACAAACATTGATTGGACAAAATACACTTGGAGTGTTGTTATAGTAGCGTTAAGGCCTTATCTTTTAGATTCAGAAAAAAAGACCACCATAGCATTTTGTGAAGTTTTTAAAGGCAGTGTTTAACACACAGCTCAGAAGAACCAGTACCCGGATCATCAGGTAAAAGAGCTTAATTACAACAGACAAAACATTGCTTCCAAAAAGCAGTCGTAATGGCTAGTACAAAACTAGAGTGAGACAGAGATGCTGGTGGAGGTGAAGGAGAAAAAGCCAAAGATGGAGGGTAGAGAATAAAAACAACCAGATGGTAAAAGAATAAAAAATGGGGGTGCAGTAAAAGGTGTTTTAACGTCTGACGGGGTTAATTTGTTAGATGAACTAACAGGCTCACGTTGCCTCAACCCACTAAGATCTCTCCACTGATCGATTGTATTGATCTGACTCTCCCTCAACCCTGAAGATTAATGCGTTGCTGTTAATGATCTGCCCTTGAAAAGCACAACAAGCTGTCTGAACGTGTCCACCGCCCTCTGTACATCTCCACTCAATATCAGGCCTTCGCCCGCTCAATAAAACATGTATCAGTCAGCTCGGGCCAAACAACGACCTCCCGCTCACAGACTGACCTTCTGTTTCTCAGGAATAACAGCAGCCTGCACTCTGACTTCGTCCTGTCGAAGTTTTAGCTCATCAGTCAACAATCAGCACTTAATGCACAGAATACTGTATTTAGACGCTTCAATGGCACTTTCTCACAGCATTTAGCTGACATTTAGACTTGGTTTGGAAAAGCGCAGTTGTTACCAAAGAACATATATTGATAAGTGAAGGTCAGTTGCCCGGAACCCAGCAGCAGAGCTATGCTTCCACCATTTTGGACTGAAAGCTACACCAGACGCCAGTAAGACATCCTCCTACAAAGAGCTGTACAAAAGTAAAGCTAAACTATTTCTGTTCTGTTGTCATATTTAACATTTCTACTGAAATGTCCGGTGTTGAACAATTAAATCATTATAAATATTCATACTATAACTATTTACTTATTTATTTATTAAACTTTTTTCCCAGCTGCTTCCCAGAGGAGCATAAAGTGAGCGATGTACATAAATGGAAGTGATAAAAATCCATCACACAGATTTTGAGATCAGTCCCAAACTTTTTCATGTGAAGGATCTAAAATGGAGTCCAATAGACCACAGACCATGGATGTAGAAGAGGTTGTGTCGGCTTTTACCCTGTGTTTTAGTAAATAGCTACAGCTCCATGAAGTTCTCTTGATGTCTTGCTACTAGCACTGCTAGCTACTGGCAGATAGGCGGTTGTTTGGGAACAGAGATGTTAATACATCCATCATGGTACAGCCTTACAGCATACAGCCCGTGGGTGTATTAGAAGATAATAAAAGTGATGCATTACGGCCAATATGACCATTATTACAGCCACATACAGCTAGCATAGAGACGCTAGCAGAACCTGATTTGTCATATGAGCGTGCAGGGCGGTGCACTCCCGTGGGTCTGATATACGTTCATTATGGTGAGGAAAATAACTCATTCAGCTGTTAATTCAGTTCACAACTTTTAGGGCATAATGATTTAAATGAGGGATATTTAAGTGCTTGTACTCGGCAGTTAATTTACCTCAAAAAATCCTCTGATGTCAATCTGATTTACAGACATCTCTTTATACATCCACAGACAGACTCTGTACAGTGTAACAGTAAAATAATAATAATAGTAATATTATTACACTGTGCAGAAATACCAGCTTCAAACATGGCGAACAGATGTGCAAAACAAGAGCTGTGCATCTTTCGAATGTTGATTTAGCAGTTGAATGTCCATGTTATGATAGAAGTTTCGAACCGTTCGGTACAGCTCTACCAAACTGCATGGAAATCCATCTTGACCAATCCGTAGTTGTCAAGATATTGTTGTGACTCGGCTGACTGTACTAAAAATACTAAACATGTCTGTAATGAAACATAAAGAATATAGATATATAGAAGTAAATAAAAAATGTGGAAATATAAAGAGAAATAACAAAATATAAAAGATGATTATTATTATTTATTTATTTGTTTATTTGTTTGTTTGTTTGTTATACATTTGCATATAAATTACTAAAAATATTTATTTTTAGATAACGTCATTTATCTATTTATTATCCCTTTATTTTCTCCTTATACTTTTATAGATTTATTGTTTTTCTTCATGGCACTCCTATGACTGCATACAGCCTGGTCTAATCGCCAGATTTATTATTTTGATGTTTTACAAACTGTGTCAAACATCTGTGCAACAGCAAACACCTCCTGGTGTATTGTGTCTGTGTACAGTATGAATCTGTGGGAGATGGCTGAGTCTCTAAAGAGCTACGGAATCATCAACGCCATCAACCTGGATGGAGGCGGGTCTTCCACCTACGTGGCCGATGGCTCATTGGCAAGCTACCCTTCTGATCACTGGTGAGCCAATTAAGCCTTCATACATGAGAACAACTTATCACCAGAACTGAATTACACATATCTGCAATTGTCATGATGTGTGACGAGTTGAGTGTCGTTTTAAGTGACATCACTACTAACTGTCGTACTCGTCATAGATATCATGAATAAAAATACGGACTGGTCATAGCGCCGTTGTTGATATCTCTGAATAGTCAAGCCTAGCTAATAGATATTAAAACAGTTTACCATAGGACTGGGAAGAGGCAAGGCTTCACCTCTACTGGGTCTTCATCAGGTCAATGACCAAACCTGACAAACAATGAGGTTCGACACTAGAACTGTTTTTACAATATAAAATGCCATTAAAAAGTCATAGTAAAGTATGTAATAAAACGGTGTGATATAGTGAATCATCGTCATCATAAATTCAAAGTGTACTGACTTTTGGACTTTTTTCGACATTTTATACTATAATTTCATATGGATTTGTTACATTCTTTAAAATACTATACTGGGACTTTTTTTTTTAACTTATATTACTATTACATAAAATGCATCACTACTATGAGAGAGTCATAGTATAGTGCGTCAAAAAAAGTGAAAAACAGTCATAGTATGTCAAAAAAAGTAAAATCCTTGCGGTTAAAGGACAACCGCTCGACCCACTGGACTACAGCCACCTCTACACTATATACTTTACCCCTACTATACTAAGTCTTTTTTGACATACTATATGATGACTTTTTGAAGAAAAAAAAAACTGATTTATTATACTAGGACTTTTTTAATGATTTTTTCATTACTATGACTGTTCAACATACTATAGTATAATATTTTTCAACATACTACACTGACTTAATTGTGACTTTTTTCTGACATACTTTGACCAAACATTTAGACTTTTATATTTTATGACATGTACTACTGTATGTATTTTTTTTATTAACTAATCATTTTATTAACTATTAACTAAACTATTAACTATTTGTTATTACATTCTATTTAAAAAATTGCCATACATAGGTGAACTGATTTTTTTTTCACACCCATAATAGTAAGTGCTCAGGATGTTTCATGTGATGCTCTCCAACATTCACCCTCCTCCCAGCAATCCAGACAGCAGGTGGCGCTGTGCTCGGGCCGTCTCCACCATCTTGTGCGTTCACAAGCGGCGCTGCCAGCCAGCAGACTGCAGCGGACATGGAGACTGTGTGCACGGACGCTGTCGGTGTCAGGAGGGCTGGCAGGGCGCCGCCTGTGACTCTCTGGTGTGTCAGCCGCCAGCCTGCGGGCCTCATGGTGTCTGCACCGCCAGTAAGTGTAGAGGTGGAGCTCAGCTGCAGCAGTTAGAGGAGAACCAGCATTCATTTTTATTTTATTTTACTTAAATAAAAGTACTTCCTCCTCCCGCTGGTTGTTGTCTCAATGTGTATCTGCACTGTTTCATGTCATGTCTGTATACTCTGCGTTGCAGATGGTTGTGTTTGTGATGCTGGATGGAGAGGAAAGAACTGCAGCCAAGGTAAAAACACACACACACACACACACACACACACACACACACACACACACACACACACACACACACACACACACACACACACACAACAACAACAACAACACACACACAGACACACTAGCCCCTAACCCTGAGTTAAACCTAAACTGCAGCAAAATCAATTCATTTCTATAGAATCACTGAAATCTGCCGATTTTTTAAAACTTTGACGCACAAATTTGCAATACTGACCCGTAGCGAGTTATTTTAACCTTGAGGGAACGGAGTAGAGTTTGACTGATGGCATTTTTTAAGGCTGATATAATACCAGTAGTATGGTGCAGGAAGTAGGTCGATATCTTCTTTACTTCTGCAGCAGCCTAGTCAGCTACTTCTGCAATTATTTAAATAAATATTTTGTTTTCACTCTGAGTTTAGTCATTTGTAAGAGAATATCCTGAAGTTGGATTCGGCGGATTACATCATTGGAACATATTCTTTTTTTTTTTTTTTAGGGCTGCCAAAGTTAACGTGATAATAATGCAGTAACGTAAATTCATTTTAATGGCACTAATGTCTTTAACGCATTAACTCTGTTGCTGTAGCGACTCAGCTAAAGTGAAGATACTGGTATCGTGAAATTAGAAAGCCATTGCAGCTTGTCAAAAACAAGGATAAATAACGCTCCAAACTTACACTACTTTTTGGCATGGCCATTTTCAAAGGGGTCGCTTGACCTCTGATCTCCAGACATGTGATATGTGATATTATTGTTTCATATGTTACCAGTATCTCCACTCTAGCTTTAAAAATGTGCAGCTACAACCTAAAAATCACAAGTTGCATTAATGCACTAAAGACATTAATGGGATTAAAAGGAATTAGCATTAACGCGTTATTATCACATTAACTTGGACAGCCCTACAATGAAAGTGTCATTATTCATTTTAAAAATCTGGTATGTTTGAAAAGCTGGATTTGATGTGATCTGAGATTTATATCAGTGTTGTCGTAATACCGTATTTTAGTTCTTTTGATTTATCGTGTTGGCCCTTTTGCAAGAAGATGTATTTGTCCATTGACATTGAGCTTGTTTACGTTAGTTTCCTGGTTTGTATTGGGGATGTGATGTTTACCTGGAACATGAGAAACCTGGTTATACAGCTCCCAGTGTACATGATTCTAACAGTGTTCAGGTTTCTGATCATCTGTGTGCAGTTCATCTTCTCAGCCATGATGTTCTGCACCAACAAAGGCTGTTCAGACACCAGGATCAGGTGTTAGCAAGCCGCAGTGTCCTGGTTTCTGTCGGAGTACACCAAGAAGCATATCCAGGTTCCTCAAAACCAGGATTGATAACATAAACAAGATACTCCACAGACCTGATCATAACCATGATACTCGTGCGCCTGTCACCACTGATTTCTCCTCTTATTTACAGAATGCCTCCCGGGTTTCTACGGTGACAGCTGCAATCAAACCTGCATCTGTGTTAACGGTGGTTCCTGCGACGCTGTTCACGGACGCTGCGCCTGCCTCCCTGGTTTCCATGGCAACACCTGTGAACAGGGTAGATCTACATTTTGCTATAACATGACCAGTTACACCTCGTCACACCAAACGTCTCCTTAGTCAAACAAGATTACATTTAAATTACCTTGTTGAAAAATGTGATATTTCATGAATAGTGAAATTTTTTTTTAATTATAAAAAATGTTGCATCACTTTCTTTCCACATGCGAATATGTGTCTCTGTGTCAGTGTGTCCTCTGGGTTTCTTCGGTCCATCTTGTGCTCAGGAGTGTCACTGTGACGACCAGTGTCCATGTGACCCGCAAACAGGAAGCTGTAACACCACACTGCGAGGAGAGACCAACTGTACCTTACACAGAGGTACACGCGCACACACACACACGCACGCACGCACACACATACACACACATACACACACATACACAGGTCACATGGTGGTTGATACTTTAAATACGCTGAAAAAATTATTGTCTTGTCATCTGTTGTATTGTCATCTCAACTGCTTTCTCTTCCTCATCCTCACTTATGTATGAAACCTCCATCTGCCCCATCCCAAGGTCCGATTCACAAAAGTATTGCTGACATCAGAAAACTAGCGCTGATGAAGGCCGGCTGTTGCATTGCCTCACGTCGCCTGTGTCGGGGTCGACAAGTTGCATTTGAACACACTGCGAAGTCTACAGCCGACATCGAGTTAGCACATATGTGCTGCGCCTGCGTGAGAGAAAATAACTCTCCACACCAGCAGGCAGCAGTAGTCTGTATTCATCATTCAAAAAGGGAAACAGGAAGACCGAGGACGGTGGCTATACAAGTTGTTATGATTCGTATATGAAATAAAGCGGCGTCTGCCGAACATTTTCACACCACTCTCACTCACCACTTAGCTTCATTCCAGATGTTCATGTCGCTGTGAAAATATCGGCGCATTGGAACAATCACATGAGTTGAAGATAAAAAAAGCGCCTTCTGTCTTCTCTTGGTTTGTTGGTGGTGTTGTAGCTGTGAACGTAGCTGTAGCACAACTCCTCTGCAGGAAGTCCAGAGCCAACTTCCTGTATCTGTGCCTTTTCTCTCTTAACGTGGACCAGCTTTTCTACTTAAAGTGACAAGCTGCTCCGCTGTGTTTTTCTCAGCTTTTTAATTAATTATTAATATTTCTTTTAAATGTTTAACCAGGCATTAATTGATTAAAATGCGTAATGTCTCTGCTTGGTATGTCAGGACCGTTAACACGCATGTCTCTGGACTGTGGGAGGAAGCTGGAGAACCAAGAGAAATTACATAATATACCTTTAAAGCAAAAAACTTGTCTATTGCCACATTAAGCATAAGACGAAAACAAAGACAAAGATTTAACTGTGTGAAGTGTGAATTTTTTACCCAGCTCTTCTTCCTCTACTTCTTCTTCTTCTCTCCACAGCTGGACATTGTCTAGCCAAACAGATGTTTACATTGTGGAGACGAGATGAAGAAGCTCACAGAAAGCAGCCTCATCTAACCGAGTAAGTGTCAAAGGCCAAGTCATGTGAACATCTCATCATTTCAGCTCTGCTGTCCATCTTTCATGCCTGTTCACCTCAAGAAAGGAGGTCACAGTTTTGCGATGCTAGCATGTTTTAACAGAGCTGACAAGAGAGAGTGTAAAGGTTTATTTCTTGTGTCTTTAGTATTTTCTTCATGTAATCGACAGTTGGCAAAGTTTCTGTGAGCCGTGGTGTGAAATCGTCCCATCTGGCAGCCAAATGTTGGTCAGTTTATCTTCGAGCCTCTGACACGCACATTATTAGTCTGTTTTCTGTCAGTGTGGCTTCAAGTTAAACCCACCAATTCATTTATAAAAACACGTTGAAAAATATGTCAAATTCTTTGAGGCTAATTAGAAATAGAGGGCTTTTGCAAGATGATGAGAAATCACAAACAGCAGTGCGACATTTCACAGTTTGACGTGAGATATTCAATGTGGAATAATCTCATCCATAAACACAACAGTTCTGTCCTCTCCTCTGATTAATGGAGTCCAGCTAAACAAAATAAAACAACACAGCAAGGCAGTCCAGACCTGCATTTGGCTTCTTGTTTGTCCTCTACATGTAAACAAGGCCGACGCTCTGAAGACGCCACGCATTCATTAGCCTCCTTAGCTTTCACATGCAAGTTAGGAATTGTTAGCTGTTGCTATGGTTTCCAGCCGTTGCTTTGTGAAGGGGTAC
The DNA here is from genome assembly GCA_947000775.1 of Pterois miles. Taxonomy (NCBI): domain Eukaryota; kingdom Metazoa; phylum Chordata; class Actinopteri; order Perciformes; family Scorpaenidae; genus Pterois; species Pterois miles. Next base: position 4,912,739 of record CAMQGK010000568.1, on the reverse strand, counting down.
TCTGGTCACAGTCCACAGATGGACTGGGTTTTAAACCCTAATTTGACTAAAAGAGGGAAACATTTTAATTTAAACCAGCTGCTGGCAATCTGAGATGAGACAACAAAGGGTTAAAGCTGGAGTAGGCAGTTTTCTGGAGGAGGAAAAAAAAAAAATTAAAGTCATAATTTGAAAATCCAGCCTTCCTCCTGCAGCTCTCCTCACTGTCCTTAACACAGACCATATATTCACCTTATTCTTTGCCTGAACTCGGGTCCATCCTGTTTTGTTCTCACTTCCGTTTAAAGCAGAAGTGCCATTATTCAGTTTAGCGTCAGCCGTCGCGAGTTTTCATACGTCCATGCTTATCGTCATTTACTTGCCCGAAAGCTGTTTTTAGGCCTTAAAAAGATGTTATTAAGGTTTAATGTTTTTTTAGGTGAGAAAATAACCATTTCGATTTCTAATATGTGATCAGTTTAACCAAATTCATTTGGAAATTAGCACCAATGTTTTCGTAGCTGTGAGGAGCTGCTGGCTGTGTGAGACCAGCCGGTCAGCGTACAAAAGCACATGTCAACAGTGTTTTAGTGATTACTGGGAAGTCAAGAACCACCAGCAAGCGCTAGCCATAGCTATTTATAGCTAGCAGTTTGGTGATACATAACTATCTATCTAGCTAGCACTACATAGCTCTATAGATAGCAATTTGATAATCAATCACTATCTAGCTAGCTAGTGACTATATAACTATTTGTTGCTAGATATTTGGTGATTAGATAACTGTCTATCTATCTAGAAGCTATATAGCTTTTTATAGCTATCAATTTAGTGATAGATGACTATCTTGCTAACTAGTGGCTATGTAGCTGTTTATAGCTAGCAAGCTTTCTAGGTAAGCAGTGTTAGCTATCTAGCATGAGCTAACTGCTAGCTGGCTAACTATTTGAAAACAAGTGCTTGGGTTTGAAAATTGTTGTGTCCTGCAGTGACATATCTTTATAAAGTTCAGCTCTCTAGTGTGGACCTTTGACCTTTGTCTACCCACCACCTGGCATTTATCTGGCAGTCAGAGTTTACAGAAACACTGTGGACACAACATTGTGTTTTTGTATGCTAGGTGATTTCAGGACATGTCGTCCTCCCAGTCAGTGATGTCTGATGGATGTGGTATTGTAAAACCGCCTCCTGTAAAGCCATCTAGTTGCCACAGTGTAGCTGCTTAAAAGCAATGCTGGTGCTAAACCAGAAGAATTACCACAATTGCGCTTGAACGTGAATTGAAGAAACGGGCGGGGCAGGATAAGGTGAATAGAGGTGTACATAGTCACTGTGGCGTCACCCATTAGTTTGTAGACCACCATTTTGAAGCCTTGAGTTTGGTTTAGCCGGAGAGGAGCAAGGCCCAATAGGACCTGGCAAGAAAAAACAGACTAAAAAAACGTACCTACTGGAATAAATGTGTCTTTTAGTACAACCAAACGCTGAACAATGGCATGGCAGCGAATTGTCTCTCAATGCGGCCATGCCCTTAATTGTGCCTAACTTTAGTCCCCAAAGTAGCCATTTAATTGTAGTGAGACCTGTATAACACTGTCACTGACTGTATAAAATGACCTGTGGTGACCTCTAGGATAATCTCAGCCTTATGAAACTTTACAGCCACAAACTAGAGACCTAGAGCATTCAGAGGATAGATGGCTTTATTAGATACATTGAAAATAAGGGGGTTTCTGAGCAGTTTACACAACACAAGTGCTCGCCATCCAATCACTGAAAAATGCAGTTCCTGCAGAAATCTCCAAATATCAACTTTTTTTGTCTTTCAGATCACAGCATGGCTTTTTCTGTGTCTTTCAAGGTCTTGGTGTCTTAATGTGGTATTTTAGAGTGATTACTGATCATTTTTATCAGTTCTCGAATGGTTAAATGTAGCACTAAATCTGTGTAAACCAATGGTATTAACCCAAAAACATAACAGAGCATGAGAATGACCAATTAACTAATTAATTAAAGAAAAATAATCTTCAGGTTCCCAGCTTTCAGGTGATGTTCACCACTTCTATGTGACATCTATTGCTGATCTGCTATCTCCCCATAAAGACTCCCTGGACCCCCCATAAAAAAGACAAAAACAATACAATAATCTTTTATTTTTAATGGTAATAAAATCCACCCAAATAAGCAAATATATAGGATATTACTTCTGACATTCACATAATATTACACCACAATGTCTGCTGTATTGGTCATGTGTTTACTACATGGTTATTTGCATATAAAGCGAGGAAGTGAGTTCCGATCACAAGAGGTCACTCACGTGGAGACGCATTTTAAAGCCTGGTCTGAACAGGGCCAAACTCAACTGAAAAGAAGAATTCAGTGCGAACGAGGGCATTTAACTCTGAATGAAGTCGGGTGGAGTAGCCGCTACGCATGAAGTGTCGAGTAATGGCTGCCTCATTGAGGTGTAAAACACATACCTGAGCTGGGGAATGGGGGAGGCCTTGATGAAGAGGTTCTTGAAGCTGGACGGATCTGCTCTTTCTAGGCAGTATCGATGAGGACGCACAGGCTCGCTCCGTCCTCCGACCAACACTTCTGAGCAAAAGGGAAATCACTCAAGTACAATTAAAATGATAATCTAAGACATGAAATAAATATAAACATAAATACATGTAATGTGAGTTTGTTGAGGACAGTATTTCAGACACAGAAACTAAAAAGCATAAACAAGCTGTAGTATGTGCATGTATGATGAGAAGTAGTATATGTATACAGGTGTAAACAGGAATGTATTAAGATAAGATAAGATGAACCTTTATTAATCCCCGGAGGGAAATTTGCATTATGTAATAACAACACAAAAACAGGTCTATTGTGGGTCTCAGAGGGTTAATAACTTGATATTTGTCCCTTAACATAACCTGAGTTTCAGCACTGATACACCAGACATCAAACTCTGCTTTATGTGACGTCCTCCATGTTTTTAATGGAATCAGTCTAACCTCGTCTGTCTCTTTTCAGGTATACCTGGCTGGTGATTACCGTCACCCTGGCCTCGCTGCTGTCAGCCAGCCTGCTGGTTCACGTCGTACGGGCATATCGCGGCTCAACGGCAGCTTGCTTCCCTGACCGCCGAGACTACTCTTCCGTCCCGCTGATCGATATCAATGGAGCAGACGCCAGGAGGATCGGGAAATCCGGTTTTGACTCTGACTCTCAGGATGAAATCTGGTCTCCGTCAGGCTCGGGGAGGTCGTAGCTGTCAGGGGGACGAGGAGTGAGGACGCTCTGCTATTGCACAAAGAGAAACAACTGAAACGCAGTGTTCCTCTGCTTAATTTAATCTTCTAATTTTGTCAAAATGTCCTGTGACAATCCTGCTGAAATGAGAAGGAAGCACACTGTTGTTACATCCTTTTTCACTCTGCTGACGTCACATTGTTTCTGGCAGCTGGTCAAATGTCCGCTCACATTTTTTAGGTTTACAGTCAAGGCCTTTTAATGTGACGATGAAAAGAGGTCAAAGCTTTATCAGGAATCAGGACGTCTCAATCCCAGCTCCAGGTAGGATGAGCTTTTCAACTTGTTGCCATTGAAACTGATGAACTTTGAAACCAGGAATCACAAAGCAAGATTTAGTGTGTTGTTCAGCAAGCTAAACTCAAGGCGTTTCTGGTATCATGGAGCTCGTTAATCACCATTAGTTGCTTCAATATGTGACCAAAATGTCTCAATACTACAAGTTGAAAATGCCAGCCATACTTAGAGGGATAGTTCAGATGTTTCTCAGTGGGGTTGTATGAGGTAAGACAGTAGTACCAGGGTCCAGAGTAATATACTGCTGTGGACGGGGGCAGCTATGGAGGATGGAACCTGCCAAATCAAAAATAAAAAAATAAATCACTCAATAAATAAATATGTCATTAAATGTGACAAAAATAATATTAAAAATGAATGTAGTCATTAATTAATTAATAAAATGTAACTGTGTAAATTGATATTTCTAATTTATTTCTATATCTTTGTAGTAATTCTCTTATTTATTTCCTCTTCTGTTTAATTATCCCTTTTATTTATTTATGTAGTCATGGCATTGTCATAATGAGGTACAAATGTAGGAAGAAAAGAATACAGAAATAAATACATATACAAATACAAACATCCAAAAATAAATTAAAAAAAATTAAAAAGTGTAAAACTATATAAATATATTAAAAATGAATTGAAAATGAAATGTATATAAAATTAATTAAGTGCAGAAATAAATAGATAAAAGAATAAATAAAAAATAAATACATTTAAAAATGAATACACAAATAATTAAAAGGGAAAAATAAGAGTAAATAAATAAGGGAATTAATACAAATATGAATAAAGAAGCAAATTAAAACAAAACTTTCAATTTATGTCACATTTTCTGTTAAATAGCTGTTAATTAAATGTTAATTGTTGCATTTAATGTCATTAACTTTTTGTGACGGGAAACTGAAGCCTTTATCTGTGGTTGGCGTTTTAAAGAGTTCATTCTGATTCACCTAAGCCGCACAGTAACGCAAACAAACTGACCAGTAGAGGCCGAGGTAAACCAGCAACTCTTGAGTTCTGTGAGTTGAAATTACTGTTTTTGTTAATGGAGTCTGGTGGCTTTGAAGAGAGCAGAGACATCAGTTTCAGGTCCCCATCAGAAAGGGCTGTCTGACAGCGAGGTCAAGCTGTGAAAATACTCTAAATATAGCGTACACTTAAACTAATATTGATTTACTTCCTATTAGACTGTTTTTTATGTTATTTCTTCCTCAGCTTTTTATTTTTATTCTAGTTGTGTGCCACTCATTCAGCTCGCTAAATATCTCATGTCACATCGAGTGCTTGTGCGCTTTCGTAGCTGGACTAGAAACCAGCTTCATGATCTTGGTTATCAGGATCACCGATGTTGCGCTCTTTTTAGAGAGCCAGACTAAGCTGGACTTCAGGCTCCTGATCTGATGACGTCAGCACCTTGTTGCCACATAAACAGATGAACTTTGAACTCCTACTATGACGTTCAGCACAAAGAGTTACTGAGTTTTTTTATCAGACTGTTTCTTATCAACTCGCTGATTTTTAGATGTTTGGTCAGAATGCACTGAGCGCCATCTGAATGTAAAATAACTGAGATGAATGTGCACATTCATATCAGATTGAACAAAAAATGATGCACAGGTTTCTTTAAGATGACACGGATATGTGCTCAGTTCAGACTTTGTATGTTAACAAGCTTTCTTACTGCTCACTGTAAAACATTCTTTATAAATGTCAATTGTAAATGGCACCAAACTCCTGAGATGTCATTAAGAGGTTATTTTGCCTGTTATAAACATGCAGTATAAATAAATATAAATATCAGGACTCTGTTTGTCCATGTCAAGATGAATCTGTCTCTGATGTGTTTTTTACACTGTGATTTTTAGAGATTTAAAGATTGTGACATGTTGGTATGACTGGTTGGTACCAATGGATTCATTAGGTTTTCTAGTTTCATTGACAGTTTAAACACGTGGAGTGATTTTAAAAACACTTGGTTTTCAGTGTGAAAAGAAAATAATCTTTTCTGTCGCTTTATGTCAACATCTCGTCACTCTTTTCTAGCTGTTTATGTGCAGAATCATCTTGTCTGTTTGGACGTCCAGGTCAGTGCAGATTTTACCGCAGGTCACTGCACCTTTAGAGGCATTTCTGTCGACTATAAGCTCACTGGAGCGTTCACTTGACCTCTGACCTCCACCAGGGCCTGCACACTCATGGCTCCATTACGTTAATGTGAAAACCACTGTCACTATTGGGTTGTTTTATTCTCTGAGTTTCCTGTCTTTCACACTGTCTGTTAAACTGTGCAGAAGGCTGATGTATGAATGTTTTATTCTTGTTTTAACTTTCACACTGTATGTCAGCAGCTGGTATCTGAGTGTCTACACTTAAGTTTTTTTATTTGTCATATACTCAACATATCTTTACATTGTGCAGTGAAATGCTGCATTGTCTCCTTCAATACTGTGCTTGACATACATAACAATAAAATATCAAGTAAAGGAATAATTTGCCATTTTGGGGAAAGACACTTATTTGCTTTCTTGCCCAGAGTTAGATGTTCAGATTGATACCACTCTTTTGTCTGTACAATGTAAAGCTATAGCCAGCACCCAGTTAGCTTAGCTTAGCATAAAGACTGTAAACAGGGGGAAGCAGATAGCCTGGCTCTGTCCAATGATAAGTTTGGCCCCCTTGGCCCAGTAGGCCTGTTCAGTAATCCATCCCTGACTATCTGTATATTCATATTTTCCATACAAACATGAGTTATATTGATCTTCTTTTCTAATTCTCACGAAGAAAGCGAATAAGTGTGTTACTCAAAATGCTGAACTATTCCTTTAAGCATGTCCACTGGATTTTAAGATATAAGGAGATATTAGGTATTGATGAGCAGGATGTTTTAAAAGACAGGAACATAAACAACATAACAAAGATGTTGGTGAGCTCGTCTGTGTGTGGTGCAACTGATGCTACATCCATGTTTGACCTCCAGGCAGCATGTAAACAGACACAGTGATGCATTCAGGCTGGTTTGCCCTGCAGGTGAGAAATGTGAGTCGTTCCAGCAGCAGCTGGAGAATCAGGTCAGCTGTTCTTCTCTGAAACACTGACTGACATCTGTTTGACAAAAACCTGTCAGGATACATTCTCTGCATCAGTCGCTGTCAGCCGATATGAGCAAATACAGTGTGCGTCACCTACAATCTGCTTCACAGTGTCATCCAATCGGCTGACTGTGAGTGGATGTTTGCAGTGTGACGTCACTTCTTCCTGCGTATGAAATGCAAGCTGACGAAACCCCCTGCAACACTCAAATATTATGTAACCTTCTAGAAAGACTCCACCCCCAAAATGTCTCCAAAAGTTTCTATATATTTTAAATAGTTTTTCATGTTTTTTATGTTTTTCATGTGTCCACATGATAGTCTGAAAGCTATTTTCTCCATTAATTCTATTGTTAAATATAATTGAAATCATTATACTTTTTTTATGCATTTCTTCTTTTGTTGGATTTTACTTACTATTTTTACATTTTACAACTGTTTACACCTCTGTGTGTATATATACAGTATATGTATGTACACATATACTGTATATATTAGTGTTGACAATGATTGTCCATGGTTAATCACCATTAATCACAAATTAATCACTTTTTATATGTTCAAAATGTACATTAAAGGGAGATTTGTGAAGTATATAATACTTCTGTCAACGCGACAGTGGACAAATTTGCTGCTTTATGCAAATGCATGTACAGTATATATTTATTATTGGAAATCAATTAACAACACAAAACAATGACAGATTGTTCAGAAACCCTCACAGGTACTGCATTTAGCATAAAAAATGCTGACTTGACTATGACTTGCCCTAAACTGCATGTGATTATCATAAAGGTCAGAGGTCAAGGGGCCTCTTTGAAAATGGCCATGACAGTTTTTCCTTGTCAAAATTGAGTTCAACTTCAGAGCACTATTTTACCTCCTTCACTGCAAGCTAGCGTGACATGGTTGGTACCAGTGGATTCTTTAGGTTTTGTACTTTCATATGATACCAGTTTATTCAGTCTAGCTTTAAAACGGAGCAGCTACACCCTAAAAATCGCAAGTTGCATTAAGGCGTTAAAAGGCGTTAAAAGGCGTTAGTGGTGTTCTCCATGTACTAAACTTATAGCATCTAGTGGTAAAAAGGACTTTCTACAAGCTAAAAGCATTCAGACACATAGAGGAAGTCCTCTCACACACAATCATGCTCTGCGGCAGCAGATTATTTACAGTTTTAGTTGCTGATGAAACTATAAACTGCAATTTTAAATACCCTAAAACTTGTTTCTTTCATAGAAACTTGTGCAAACTGAATTCTGAGCAGCCAAACTGAAATAAACTAAAAGTCACTCCCAGTAACATGTAAATTAACATGTAATTAAAGGGAGTGAAAATGCACCATTAGATAATCATTATGTTCACTAGCAGCAGACTAGCAGACTGTTTTTCATCCTCAAGTTATTTTGATGGCGAAAGGAAATGTTTTATGACTTCACCGCTATTATTAACCGACTTATGAGCTCAAGGCTGGAATTCAGCCGCGGCAACTAGTTCATTGAGGTGACTGACAGGACAGTGAGAGCCAATGAGCTGCCGGCACTCGGCGGTGTGTCCCGCCTCCAGTCTCAGCTGATGCAACTCAGCAGGAGGATGTCACCCTGCAGTCTGCTGCAGACTTCAGGCTGTTTTCTGCTGAAACATGTCTGATGTCATTGAAACTCTCATGCTGCATTTTTCTCCTGGGTGCGATCGCATGTCTGTGGTCATGAATGTCAAAGTTTATTGAGTCTATCGCTCTCCCCCACCCCTTTAATGTCCTCATTGATGAAGAGGAACCGCCTGAAAGTCAGTTACAACAGATTGAAACAGGTTTAACACAGACAATATTACCTCAGTTATCAATGTGACCTTCTGTATATTCAACACAGTCTCACAGCAGTTCCTGAAATAGTCATAAAATTTAATCGATTTGATTTGTGTACATTTTTTCAGTGGCACTCAGTACGACTTTCAACAACGTATCTGTAGCTGTTTTGTGTCTCTTTGTCGTCATTTTTGTCTCTTTGTGGTTGTCTTGTGTCTCTTTTCAGCTGTTTTGCATTATTTGGTCTTTTTGTGTTCCTGTGTGGTTTGTTTTTCTCTTTGCAGTCATTTCATTTAGATCGTCTGAGCTACCAAAATCAAACAGGAGTTATTTGGTTGAAAGTAGAGAAATGCAGAAATGAAAAGTTGATTTAGTTTTTATTCTTTAGTCAGGGAGTGAATGAAGGTCAGTGCTGTCAGGCCTGTGACCTCTCCACCACAGAGGTCAGTGTGTTACAAACAGCCCGGCCCACATTCCTCGCTGCATGTTTACGCCCAAACCAGCCCACTGACATAATAACTATAACCACAACAACAGCTGGAGGAGACACTGGAAACAGTCTGCTCCAGAGACACTGAAGAAAAAGTGATTCAAATAAAAAAAATATAAAAAATATAAAAATATAAAATTATAAAATATAAAATATAAAATATAAAAATAAATCAAATATAAAAAATATATATAAAATGCAAAACCAGCTGCAACACTAAAGCGATGAACATATTAATGCATTAATACTTATAAGAAAATAATATAATTATATGATATTTTTCATGGTACTTTAACTGTGCAATTATTTGTTCAATAATTCAACTGTGCAATACTCATTATTAATCATTAATACTGCATTTGTACTGTACAAGAAATGCTCTTATTTAATTCTTACTTATACCCCTCTGGCATTTATATTCAGCCCACATAATAGATCCCACTTCTCAGTGTTTTGTATTTACTTATTTGTACTGTGGTTATTTGTTATATAATGCATGTCTTAATGCAAATATTTGTACATATTTCACATTTCTTTCAATACTTAAATACCTAGATTTCTTAACATATACTGTGTTTTAATACAGTATATACTGTATATATGTAGCATTATGTACATAGTGTAAATGTTACATACTCCTTTATTTCTATTTTCGTACATTTCTTTATGTTTTGTATAAAAGCAACTGTAATGCTCCTGCAGATCAGTAAAGTATTTCTGATTCTGATTTAAGTATATTTTTTATGTTTGTACTCAAGTAAAATTTTGAATGCAGGATTTTTACTTTGAGTATTTCCATGCTGTGGTATTTCTACTTTTACTGGAGTAAAAGATCTGAATATTCCTTCCAACTCTGCAAATGTCACTGCAGCAGTGGTGAACATGACACCTGCTGCTTGAGAACAAACAGGAAGAATATTTCATTACTCAATAAGTGTTCAGTGGCAACAACAGCAGTTCATTGACCCAGAGGACAGCATTGTGCAACACACACACACACACACACACACACACACACACACACACACACACACACACACACACACACACACACACACACGTAAACATTAGCCAGACTATGTAAAGGCACAGCAGGAAGGCGGGTGTTCATTGTTGTGATGGGTGAATGTGATGTCTAACAGTGATCATTTATTATTATGTTGTTCAACAGGACATTTTGTTCACAGAGTCCTGAACACCTTGTGTGTTTCATTAACAGCTAATGAGGACAATATGACTCACACATGGGTGGATTATGAGACAAGTCTCTCCTACATACTGTAGCACAATTTCATAATTGTTTTGTGTCTCTTTGAATATTTTTTTGTCTCTTTGTGGTTGTCTTGTGTCTCTTTGTGGGTTATGACACATGCACAGTGTAACTGAAGCTGCGGTTGTGCATTGGTCTCTATAGTTGTTTTATGTCTGTTTGAGGTTGTTTAGACCATCTTCATACTCATTTTTATGTCTCTGCACTTATGTTGTGTCTCTTTGAGGTTGTTTAGAGCCTTTTCATAGTCATTTTGTAATTGTTTTGTGTCCTCTCAGCTGTTATGCATCTCTTTGTGGTTTTTCTGTTGTGTCACTTTCTATTTTTTAAACCATTTTCACTATCTTTTTGAGTCTCTTTGTAGACATGTTTTGTCTCTTTGTGGTTTTGTGTCTTGTTGTAGTTGTTTTGTTTCTCTGTGTGTCTCCTTTCATCTGTTTCTGTTGCTGCATCCCCTTGTGGTTGTTTTGGTCTTTTTGCGGTTGTTTAGATCCTTTCATAGTTTTTTTAGACCCCTTTCATTGTTGTTCCTCTTTGTGGTTATATTTCTTTTTGTGGTTGTTTAGATCCTTTCATAGTTGTTTTTTTGTCTTGTTGTGGCCATTGTGTGTCTCTTTGTAGTTGTTTTGTGTCTCTTTGTAGTAATTCTATGTATCTTTGTAGTTGTTTTATGTTGCTTTGTATTTGTTTGGAATCTCCTCCTGGTCAGTACATGTCTTTTTGAATGATATTTTGTAGGTGATGGCCCTGAGAGTTTGGGCCCCTGGGCCTGTGCTTGGTAGACCTGTTCAGTAATCCGTCCATGGATTCACGCTACTCTCAATTTATATAAAACTAGAAAGGCCCCCTGCGAGCGCAGACCGCCATCGAGGCCAAACGCTCTATGTCACAATGTTAACCAAGGTGAACAATGATGTCTATCTGCCCTCTTGATTGATAAAAAACCATGGTCATAGTTTCAGACTGCAGGTTAGAGCACAGTGGAGGTGAAGCAGCTGTGATGCAACATGCTGTAGAAAGGGAAAAGAAACAAAACAGGAAGGGAGCGGCAAAGGACTTGTTATCAGTGTTGTGATGACAGAACAGTTCAGGTGTGACCTTGTTATGTGGGAATGGAAAAATCTAGAGTAACATAATTTCCCAGTGTCCTGCTTCTCTGTGTGTTTTTCCCACATGGATTTTTTGCTCTGTTTTATTAGCTGGAATGATTCACTCTTTCTACCGTTGGGGACGAATGAGCAGCTCTGCACACAAACCAGGACTGGTGACACTGCTGGGGTTAGACATTCAGCTCCCCGTGGATCTCTGGAGGCGGCGATGTCAGAAATATCCAGGAGAGCTTCCTAAATAACTTCAACCCTCGTAGTTTTTGGACAATCCACATTTAACTTTACAGTCCCTCCTTTTCCTGTGAGAACAGTAGAGATTTGATAACATGAAACAATACAAATTAAAGCTTTTATTTGAACTAATGAGTCATTAATAATGAGTTCATTTCTTTATTGTCTTTTTGCAGCAAAGCACCTTGAATGTTAAGACAGTATAAAACATTAAACATGCATAAACTATAAATTTATTACAAAATAATACAGAATATGACAGTTAAAAGTCTGTATAGCATGTATAATAACATACATTTACTGAAGCACTGTATTTAAGTACAAATTTGAGGACCTTCCTCTTGAGTATTTCCATGTTATGCTACTTTCTACTTCTACTCCACTACATCTCAGAGGTAAAATATTGTACTTTTTACTCCACTACATTTATCTGACAGCTTTACTTACTTCCTGTCCAGTGAAAACCAGGTACCTCCAAGTTAAAACACTTGTTGGTAATAATGGTCATTTTCAGAGAAATTAGTTATTTTACCACAAAAGTAAACCATTCATCAATGACTGCAACTTATAAGCAGTATATATGTTCAATAAAGTCTAAAATATTTGTGTTTAGTTTCATAACCAAGATTTATAAAGAAGATGTTGTTTCCACTGGAGCTCAAACCAAACCTCATCACTTAATCAGCCACTTTTACCTTCAGTATGTAGAAAATGATCTGACAAGCTTTCTGATGTTTGAGAAAAGATGCTTGTATTAGAAAAATATGCTTGTATTAGAAAACACCTGTCCAGGTGTACCCAGCAAAAAATATCAAAAGTTAACATACTTGTTGGGAACATTGGTCCCTTTCAGAGATGTTTTACTACAAAAGTAAACCATTCATAAGCACTAGAAATGATCAATAAAGTATCAGCTAATTATTATTATTATCATTTAAAAAGTAGTACTATTATGCTTCTCTGGTTGCCAAAACATTCATGTGAATTAATCAATAAGTCATCATGTGTAGCTTTAAATATTAAAATTAAAGGAATAAAACTAATCTTTTTTTTCCATTTGTGGAAGTGCTGCACTTACAGTTTTGACGTAGTTGTACTTTACTTGAGTATTTACATTTTATGCTACTTTCTACTTGTACTCTACAACATCTCCAATGTAAATATTGTTCCTTTCACTCTACTACATTTATCTTAGAGCATTACTTTGCAGATTATGAATTTACATAATTATCAATTTAAAAGATAGGTTGCATCATTAGAGGTTAAACTATCCAACAGTATATAAAGCAGTTAAAATTAGCACACAAATAAGAGTGAAATAAGTAAGTAACAAATAAGAGTGAAATCCAAAGGAAAATTGTGCATAAATAGAGAAATTCATAAAACTAAATCAATATATACATTTGAAAATATAAAATAATTAAAAAAAATAACTGCAAAAGTGAATACATTTAAAATAAATGCAAAAATAAATGAATAATAAAATAGATGTAAAATAAATAAATTTAATAATAAATAAATAAAGGAGCAAATTAAACAGGAATATCAATTTGCTCTATTTAATAACATTTTTATTTATTACTTATTGATATATACTTATTGAGTCGTTTATTTATTTCTTCTGTTATTTTTTTTTATTTTGGCAGGTTCCATCCTCCATATATGAGTATTAGACTGTCTGAAAGCTAAAAAGGACGATGCAGCATTCCTTCTGACTTATAATTTAACGTTCATGTCGTGTCATGTCATTAATTGTCATGTTTTTATTATTGATGTCAGCAGACAAGAACCCTGCAGACAGTCAACCTGTGTGTCTGCTTCCTGTGATTTATAACACACATCATCATCATCATACATAGTGACACCTGCCAACATGTCGATTAGAGGCAGCAGTTCATGTTTTACATTTGAGACTTTTAGCTGATGCTGTCATCCAGAGTGACTTTAGTCTGCATTGATCCATAAAAAAAATCATTAAATGTAACAAAATAATATAAAAAATAAATGTAGTCATTCATTTTGATAAAATGTGACATTAATTTATATTATATTTGATTTTGCTTCTTTATTTATTCATCTTTGTATTCTTTTCCTTATTTATTAAATGTATTTGTTCACTTTGCAATTGTTTTTTTTCTATTTGTGTATTTTGTATTCATTTATTCTTTTTTCACTTTTAAAAAATTCTATTTTATATTTATTTTGGAATGTATGTATGAATTTACCTATTCATTTATGTATTATTTATGTCTTTCTGCAAAATTTTCTCTTTGTATTCCACCCCTTACTTATCTCCCCATACTTATTTATTTCTGTATTATATTTTTTAGACATTTATTCAAGCATTTCTGCCTTTTTATGCAAATAAGGGGGCTACATAAATAAATGAAAGGGAAAATTAAACAGAAGAGTAAATAAATAAGGGAAATAATACAAGGACAAATTTATTTATTTATTCATTTATTTTATAATTTTGGCACGTTTTGTCTTCTATAAGGTGGAGTATTTTCACGGTGGTACTAGTACTTTTATTTAACTATGTTTTTCATCATGCATCTAGGCTGACAGTAATTGCACAACTGTGTTGGAATTATGTCATTGAGAGTTAAATGCAATAAAATTCAGCCTAACTCTGGTCAGCGGTGTTTTGAAAAGCTCCACACTGTGTTTTTGTTGATGACTCAGGGTTTATAATAGTGTACCACTTCAGTATTGACATTAGTGAGTGGATATGTAGAAAACAGGAAACCCTGCAGCACGACCCGGATGTTCTGCTTATGTAATGTATTTCTGTTTTTTTGGAGGAAAAACCTCAGATATATTCCTGGTCCTCCTCCCAAACAGGAGCACTTTGCCCAGTCATGCCCTTACCGGGAGAAGGAGGAGTCACGTGTGTTAGTGACAGCTTGTAACGCACCCTGTGATTGGCTGAGCCGCTCCAGGCCCGGCCCCTCCAATAGGCTGCTGTAGGTGACGTCAGGGCGATCAGCTGTTGGAGCTCCACAACAACAACAAAAGAAGGAGCAGTCGGGAGGAAACGGACTGAAGGGAAAAAGAAAATCGAGCCGCACTGTGACTCCCGATGTACAGTCGTTAAATTGACGTTTTTTATACTTTATTTCTTCCGCGAAGAAACCTCAAGTTTTTCTATTTTTCGAAAAAGTAACGCGCCTACCTCAGTTTTAAGGATTTTCAATCAACCGTTTACATCATCTCTGTCTGCCGCAGGTGAGTTCTTTGTTTTCGTCTCGGTGACCGTTAACGGATCTGGTCCCTCTTATTCTCACTTTATTAATCTTTTTCATCCACATTACAGGAGAGACACTTTCTACTGCAAGAAACAGACAAATATTTTACAAAGTTACGTTGCGTTATTAAATGTTTACGGTGCATTTGTATTCGGCTAACGAAGATTAGCTTAATCTAGCTAGCCTGTTTATGCTAGCTGTAGCTGCTCTCGCTCCGCAGATGTTTTTCCTCTACTAAACTGGAGGAAGTTCTTCGTGTATTATAAAAAAAATATATTGTCATCATATATTTCAGGGGATAAAAGTTTAACAGGCTGCGGTCCTGCCCAGCTGGTGTAGAGTTACATCCTCCTCCCCTTCGTTTTTGTAAGCAACATACAGGCGGCTGCCTCAGATTGTTATGGGACCAGTCTGTTTTTGTTGTCCCACAGACTGGTTGTCGAATCACATTAGCGCTGAAATACTCAGCCGATTAGTCTATTAATCCCTCGATATGAGAATTAATTATTAAACAATTTCATAATTCGTCATTTATCAAGTAAACATGTCGAACATGTACTGAATTTGGCTTTTTGTTAGTGAGGAACTGCTGTTTCTCTCACGTCGTTTTAAATGCAGTTGGTCGAACAAAACAAGGCTCTAAACGCTTGTGGTTGTAATGTTTCACTTTTTTTGATGTTTTGTAGACCAAAAAAACTGCGTAATTAACTAGATAAGAAACACAAACATTAAAACGAGAGCAAATGTTAGTTGCGGCCATTTTTGGCAAAATATCCAACACATCTTAATCACATCCTGATCCTGCTTGATATTGAAATTTACTGTCGTGATCAGAAACGCTTGATGCCAGCTAAATGCGTTCCTTTTTAAACCCATGTCGACATAGATGTGTAATCTTGCAGCCTATATTCTGTATTTGCATCAGATTTAAGGATTTTAAGCGTGTATTTTACACTTGGATTAATAAATTATGTTGTAATGGATGCATTCATGCGGTGTCGTGACTCACTGACCTATTTACCGACATTAATCGCTATTAAAACACGCCCAGAGGAGCTTTCCTTTGTGCTCAGTGGTTATTATGATGGTCTGAATACATATTTAGTATTTAGATGAGATGTGCAGGGAGGGTGGAGGAGGAACAGGTGCAGGAGATTAGCAGCCTGCTGTCCTTCAGATAAAACCTGTCTTTCTGTTTTTTTTTTTCCTGTCCGTCTCTCGATGTTTACAGAGTTTCGGCTTTTTGTTTTGCAGAAGTAGTGAAAAGTCGGGAAATACGAGCCGGCTCACGAGGGTGTAAACGCATCACAGCAGGCGCTCATACATTCCCATTGAAACTAGTGTGCTTTCAGGGGCTGGTTAATCCGATATCTGGGTTTCTGTAAATAGTAGGCTGCTGCAGATGCATTCAAGCCAATTTGAATTTCAGGAAAAAAAGATTCCAGTGGTTAATATTTAGCTTAAATGTTAAAGGAACAGGATCCCAAGACATTTGTAAAAGTATTTGCAAATATTAAAGGAATCACATAAACTCAAATATAGAGGACATCAGATTACTGTATACCATTTAATTATATTTTTTTAATTAATTAAAAATAATTTTAAGTTCCATGTTCTGTCATGTATTAATCCATCATTTCAGTATAAGTCATAATTTTGGTATTGTGACAGCACTAGTTGTGTGTAGCGTCAGAGGCAAAACATGGACAGTGAAGGCCACACTGCACTGTTGGATTTAATCCAGTAATATTGTGCCAAAGGAGCCTTCGTCCCCTCCCTTCCCTCTTCATACAGCAGCTGCAGTGGGACAGTGACACTGATCACCTCTTATTCTCTCCACTAATGTCCCTCTCCGTCAAAGACTGTACTGAGATCAGCAGACCGGCTGCCGGCCAGCTGTGTCCCCGAACACAGCACATCTCTGTATTTACTGTTGGATAAAACACAGGCAGCAGCACGGCGTCTCTCTGCTCAAGTCAATCCCATCTCAGTGATGGTGACGACTTCACCACCTCATGAACCAAACCTAGAGATGTCTGCGGGGTTAAAGTCCTGTGTGTTTTCTTTTTGCTGTCACAACCAAATAGACAGACAGTCCTTCTAATGCACATTAGCATTACACTAATGATTATTTTTATTATTGATTCATCTGCTAATAATTGTTTCATTGTTTGCTTTATAAAATGTCAGAAATAGTGAAAAATGTCCATCCCAGTTTCTTGTGTGTCTTTAAGCATCTTGTTCTGTCAGATATTCAATTTAATATGATTAAAAACAGCGAAAAGCATGAAATCTCCATATCTGGCAGGCTGAAAACAGCATTTTCTGCATGAAAAACTACTTTAACCTCAAACCAATTATCAAAATAGTTGATTTATTTTTTTCTATTGACTAATTGATGCAGCTCTAGTGATGTCTTATGTCTCTGCTACCAATCCAAAACTGAAATACGTTCAATTTTTAATGACTTAATACAAAGAGAAGCAGCAACTCTCCACATTGGACGCATATAAACAAATTTTAAACAAACAAACAAAGGAATTGTTCTATATATATCTATATCTTTGTCTAATCTGTAGAGAGGCTCATGTAAAGGTCAGTGTTTTGGGAGAGCAGGTTTCATATTTGTGCATTTTGAGGTAACGTTTTTCATCTTTTTAAGACCTTTATTTAATCAGGATGCTCTCCTGAGACCTAGGTGTCTTTAAAAACAAATAATAATAATTCTGGCTAAAATGGACACTAACATTCACTGATAGAAGGAGGTGGGAAACATAAATGACAGGGAACATACTGACGACTATTAAAGAGCCAGTAGGTAATGTCATTTATTGACGTGCACAGTATTTACAGTATCTGTGAGGGTTGGTTGATTCAGTTACAGATAACTTAATGATTACTTAGCCGGCTGCTGAGATGCTCAGCTTTCAAAATCACTGTCTGACCCATATTCTCTTTCATAACTCCTCATACGCCGCAAGACCTCCAGTGTAAATAACACTGTATATAATACTGTATATAATACTGTAAATATGGCAGTTCCAGGTCAGCTTAGATCAAAGGGGACTGAGTGAAAATCTTTTATTTGTCTGTGGTCAGGAAGAACTACGATAGTACATCATATCTATACAGAGACTAGACCAAATATACAGGAATAAAATACCTAGGAAAAAGGAAATACAATAAAAATAAAATGGATCTATATATTCTTTTATACAGGATTGTGTATGAAAAGGGAACCAGGTTTATTGTCCATAGAAAAGTATAGATATTGCACAGGTAATTACACAGAGACTGCAGACAGACCTGACAAAGCATCAGTTCTTTTTACAAATCAGCATCATTATGTAGTTATTTCAGCATCATTTTGATCTGTTTATTGATATTAAATCACAGCACAAACCGTTGATTTTGGGTTCATACCACAGTAGTGACACGTGGCTGCTAGATACAGTCGGTGTAACTGTCACTGTATGTGAATACAACTCGCTGGCAGACATGACAGCGTTTGGTTTTCTGACATACTGTATCTGGGACTTCACCTTCACTGGTTATTTCTTCAGTGGTTGATGGAGGAAAGAGAAGTTGTTGGTATCTATGGAGACAAGCTCCTCCTCCTCTCTGGCGCATCTAGAGCGAATGAACATGGATGATACCGGCAGTCCAAGTGGTGTGAGTAAAGTGAGGTTAAAATTCGCTTCGCTCTTGATTTGAATAGCGTTAGGCACTAGCTGGTGAACACAGTGGAGCATATAGCAGCTAAAGAGACAAAGATTTAGTGTTGTTTAAAAGACAGAGAATATTGGACTTGTGTTCATCGGTTTGTGACAAACACTAAGACTCCTAATGAATTACCATGTTGCTCTGTATCTGCTGAATGTTACAGACTTCATTAGGTGATGATGTGTTTACAGCTCATTTTGCTGCCCCCGTGTGGCCAAAATCTTAATCACAGCTTGAAATCACCAACATTAGGACTTGAGACTTGACCCGATTGCCTTTGTGTTCAAAATGTTCAATATTGTAGAGTTTTAAATCTCAGACTTGTCTCAATTGACTTGGACTTGGAAAAGCATCTCTACTTTTATCATTACTGAATCATGTCCTGCAGCAATCATAATTAATTCCTTCTCTCTTTCTTTTCTCATCTCAGGGCCTGTTTTGTACTTTTGCACTCGGTGAAGCGATCCTGACGTTGAGCGATGTCCAGCCTGTGTCTGCTGGCCCGCAGATGATACATGACCACATCTTATTGATGCACTTTAGCACCTTTCCGGAGCGTTCCCCCAGCCGTGAACCCCGCAGCTGATGACCAAAGTGC
The DNA here is from genome assembly GCA_947000775.1 of Pterois miles. Lineage (NCBI taxonomy): Eukaryota > Metazoa > Chordata > Actinopteri > Perciformes > Scorpaenidae > Pterois > Pterois miles. Next base: position 4,893,604 of record CAMQGK010000568.1, on the reverse strand, counting down.
GCGCCACGCCTCCCCGCTGTAGCCCCGAGCCACGCACCTCCCCCAGCCCCTCCCTCAGCCTCGTGTCCCTGCAGGACGTCCAGGGATGTTCCAGAGGTTCGCCAGCGCCCTGTTCGGGGATGACATGGAGGAGCTGAGTCGATGCAGCAGACCTGGAGATGGCAAGGAGGAAGAGGAGGATGACGAAGATTGGATCCTGGTCAACTACCTGGGTAAGAACCACCACTTTCTCCTCTGTTTACCCGGTGTGTTAAATCCAGTAAAATCAGCTGGTCCAGTGGCAGGTGAACTGGTTTCCAACATCACCCCCTCATCAACATAATTATTATTTATTAATTAATTCTATCAAAGCAGACTTTTAACCCTCCTCTCACCAGAGAAAATCCCCAATATGCTTTCATTTGAAGGTTTTACTTTATCAGCAGAACATGATGCAGGCAAAAACCTGCAGCCACATAACACTAAATGCACGCAGTGGTGAGGTAACACAAAGTAAATACACACATTGACAGTTTAAAATCCAGCTCACGAGTTTGTGCAGAGACGACACTGTCAGCAGCTGTTGACCTGCAGCCGTTTGGTTGGTAATAACTTTGACCACAAATGAAGATGAATCGTCTACAAGAAACATCCACGTTCAGTTAATTTCAGCTGTCAGCTGATGTTTGCTTCAATGCTAGCCCCTAACCCTGACCCCAAGTCTGAATTCAGCTCTGCTTCAGGTACTGCTGCAAATAAAGACACCATAGACACACCAGTATATCCCAGGGCCCTTCAGAAGATGTAGAACCCTCCTGACATGTTGTGGCTCTGCAGCTTTATGGTCAGATATCTTCTGTAGATTGTTGACAGAAAGATTTCTAGTTAAATCACACAAATGTTTGAGTACTTTCTGAAATATTAGCACACATATAGAAGATGCTGCTTGAGTTCAGGTAGAGCAGGTCTGTCATTACCTATTAAGTTTGGATCCTTGACTCCTTCTGTCCACATGCCTCTGTATCCTTTCAGACAACATAAATAAATGAGACTTAAAATTACAGAAAAAAAACACATTTTCTTCAAATTTGTGCACAAAACTGTGTAAATATATTTTAAAAACCTTTCAAAATTTGAAAAATGTAATACATTGTGCACAAACTGTAAAATATTTTCAAAAATTTTAAATTGGAAATACTAAATAAATGAGACTTAAGAATACAGAAACATCACATTTACTTACCTGTTTTCTTCAAATTAGTTTTTAAAAAAAAATAAAAAATTGCACCAGTTTAAGAAAGACTATAGCAAAACCTACCTGCTTAAATAGATGAGGAGATCTGTTGAAAGTAAGTCTTCATAATAAAAATCTGCTGACTAGCTTTTCCTAACCTGAGGGAGGTTACAGGTTCTGCACACAGAGAAAATAAAGCAACATGCATCAGGTCAGATAGAGAGATACCGTATATTTTTAGACTGTTTTAATGGTAGGTCAACGTCGAGCCAAGTTTCCTGAGCTGTCTGGGTTCAAAAAAAGATCCCAGTTAAAGATCCCCCCCACACACACTGTATACAGAAACATGACACACTGCAGTGACTTCCAGATGGCTCGGAGGGAAGCTCACGGCTTTGGTTTGGCCCACCGTTCACCTGTGGCCGGTCCCGACCCGTCTCCGGTTCCACAGCTGGGTGGATATTTCAGGAGCAGAGTCCGGCATCCTGCCATCCTGGTCCACTTCAGGCTGGGAGCCATTAGGCAGTTTATGGTAGTCAACCTGTGAACACGCCAAACAAAAGCGCCCAGGCAACCAGAGGAGGTAAAAATAGATGGTGGTGGAGGTGAACATGTATGGGCACAGAGCACCCTCACACACACCTGGACACAGTGTTGTGTTTGTGCATCATAAAGTTGGATTGTTTGTGTCTGTAGCTCAGAGTAGTGACAACTGTCAAGACCCAAAAACTGGCATCAAAAGGCAGGTTTGTTTAGATTATGTAGATTATACTTACTGTGTCTGCTCATCTATCTTACAGACATCTGCAGAATTTATGACCGTGCACACCAGCTACACAGGTGTGAACACGTCCGCCTGTCTGTAGACATCAGAGCTGTGTTGTGTGTTGGACGCTCGTGTGGCCTTGAGGCCCGCAAGTCGAGGTGCCTGTTTACAAAAATGGTTTGGGAGTCACTGCTCACACAAATGGTGGCGGCCGAAAACATTCGCCACCCTGAAATTGCTGATACATTTGCAAGTCCTGCAGAGCTCTCACATGTTCATGCATGTGTCACAAGTATGCAGTTAGTGTTGAGTCATGAAAGTGAATGATTTAAAATGTTGCCTGCTTGTACATTTGCTCATATAGCTGATTTATGACTCTGGTTGAGAGCGTAATCAGTTTGTGTGGCCTGAAACCCTGCAGACTCTGAGCCTTATTGTTTCACAGAGGAGAAAGTGGAAGGTCAACCAGTTCATTCATAATCCACACTGACCCCATTAACCCGACACACAGCCCGCCAAAGTCTCCGAACCACTGCTGGTCCTCGCGAACAACAGAGCCTCGCTGCTGCCTGTAGTTCAGCTGGTACCACACAGTTGAACCGCCTCAGTTTCCTGCTGGAGGAAGAGGTCAGCTGCTGGTGGACTCGGACGGTGAGGGTTGTCCTGCTGCTGAGAGGATAAAGTGTTCAGATCAGCTGGCGGCCGCTGAGTCAGCACTTTGGCCTGTTGTGGGTAAACAAGGATTCCTCTGTGAAGTCCTGGGAACATACTCGCTAACCTTGAGACCTTAAAAGTAGGGAGGATGTCAAAACCAAAGCAGTTTGAGTTTCAGAGACTTTGTTTCCTGCATTCTGGTGACTTTTACACAGTAACAAAATAATAAGTACACTGCAACATCTTTATGTCTAATTGTACCTTTAATTCTCAGAAAGAAAACTGAGTAATTTGCCTCTTTGGTGTAAACCTGTCATGTGAATATCTGGTATAAACTAATATTCATCAGTTTTTATCATTTTTTTGCCCTGCATAAGTATTTCTTCCTCTTAGTTCTCTCCATTGCAACAAAGGCACTCTGAACTACGGATGTCATGGTGAGGAAATTTTCCCGCCAGTTGATGAACTAAACCAATGTTACTGATTACACCAGTCATTTTAAGATGATGGCTAGTATCTGTAGAGTGCTTACTGTGATCTTTACCATTGGATGGCAGTGTGTCTGGTCTCTCGGGTCCAGCTTTCGTTGGGGGGCTGCAGGTTTCTGCCCGTCACGCTCAGCGGCTGTGACTGCTGCGTCCTCTTCATGCCGATTACCTCATTATCGTAATGGTTCCCTTATAGTATTGGGTTTATATCTGAAATATTGCCAAATAGGTGCTTTTGCTTTTCGCTTCGACACCAAATCCACCGCCATCCTTTTCTCTGTCAACTCTCTGGTCCTATATGAAATCTGACTCCTGGTGCTGAGCTGAGACTGGTATGGAGCAGATGCATTCACTGTCAGTTGGAAGATGGATGCTACAAACTATGTGCTGATAACACGGCACTGATAGGCCAAAGTGAACTAAATGAGTTTTATTTCTATTAAAAAAAACATAATGTATGTAATGTAATCAGCGTGCCCCAGACTATCGCTGCAAGCCTCCCCTGAATCCCATTATTTCCAGTGGCCCATGTCGCGCCATGACGGTATTTGCTGCATCGTGCAAAGCCCAACTTTGGGCACTGCACTCTGTGATTTGCAGCGACAGCAGCTTTGTTGCAAACATAGACTGCTCTCTTCCTGGTAAACAACATTTGATGTAGCTCTATTATTGTCCAAGTCTGAAAATGTGTCAGAAATTGGGAGAAGTATGGGTGAATTGTGATCCCAGGAGGAAACCAAGAGAGGGTGATGAAAAATGGGAATGTCTGGGAAAAGCTGGACAGTTGGCAAGTATACCAGAGCCATTGGGTGGCGTTCATGAGCTCTGGCTCTCTTGCACAGCAACAAACAAGTTAAATGCACACTGTAAACAGTGAGAGCACAGAGGTCATTTGGTCCAAGCTGTTATCAGAGAAGAAAAACAGCAGGTCCTTAAACAGAACTGAAATCAAAAGGAGACGTCTGCTTAGTCAACTCAGTTATTTTTAGTTTCCAGTCTGCCAGCTGGAGATCATGTTTCCTTTTATAACTTCCTGTGTCTCTGTGAACCATTAGAAGCTGCTGTTGGATCAAAACAACCCAGATTTTGTCAAATTGCAGTGTTAGATGTGCACCAGTGCAGGACATGTTTACCATGTGAACAGACGCGGCAGCGGTTGTTTCTGCAGCTTCGTGCACGGAGAGGAAGGATCAGGTGAGCAGATTAAGCAGCTCTGTCAGTGTGAGGTGGGTTTAGCAGGCGTGTTTGCAGACACATTAACAGAAACATGCGTGCAGGCTGCGGTTTCAGTTTGACACGTGATGCTGAGCTGATGCCAGCAGCTCTCCGGCTGCATCAACAAACTGACTGTTTACATCTGAAGGCTGCTGTGGCTCAGACAGGTCACAGCGCCACCTGCTGGCACACTGCGGATATTACACTGGAGTTTCACCACCAGCAAAGCAACAGCTGGTCTTGTGAACAGCCTGTTGAAAGACATTTAATAATCAGGATTTTCCACATTGTCCTGAAAGAAAGTGTTTGTTCAGCTTACCTGGTCTCTGATTACAATTTAAGCAGATTAAATTTAGTTTTTGCTGCTCAAAGGACTGAAAAATTACATCTGAACACTCCAGCAACGATTATACCTCCACTAAGTGGATACTGGAGGCCAGTATTGATCCATATTTGAGATTCTAAAACAATGTTATTTTGGATGTAGGGCTGTCAGTCGACTCAAATATTTAATCAAGATAAATTTCACATTTTTTATCTGTTCAAAATGTACCTTGAAGGGAGGTTTGTCAAGTATTTAATACTCTTATGAACATGGAAGTGGACAGATATGCTACTTTATGCAAATGTATATTTATTATTGCAAATAAATTAACAACACAAAACAATGATAAATATTGTCCAGAACCCCTCACAGGTACTGCATTTAGCACAAAAAATATGCTCTGATCATAACATGACAAACTGCAGCCCAACAGGCAACAACAGCTGTCAGTGTGTCAGTGTGCTGACTGGACTATGACTTGCCCCAGACTGCCTATGATTATCATAAAGTGGGCACGTCTGTAAAGGGGAGACGTGCAGGTGGTCAGATTTTTGATTTATGATGGACGACACCCAGTGTAGTGTGTCCAGAGCCTTGAACTGCACTATATATTCCTCAGTTGTATCGGAGACAGATATCTCAACATGGCACACAGAACTGAAATGCTGCAGACAAAGATGCCACCCAGGGTGGACTTCTGAAACATATCCTATAAGTAAAAATGATTAATTGCAGCTGTTTGTGTCTCTGCAGCTGAATCCTGCTCCGGCCAGTGTGGTGACGGCCTCTCCGGGTCCAATGCTGGACCTGAGGAAGAGGAGGAGGATGACGAGGACGACCTGGTGATGATCCCCTCCCCCATGGCCAGCCCCCCAATCCGCTACGCTTCCTGTACCTCCCTCAACTCCACGGCTGACACCGACCCAGACGGCGGGGCAGAGGAGGACGACGAAGACGACGATGAGGAGAGCGGGTTCCTCCGTCTGGACGCCTGCTCTCTGGAGGAGAGCTGGTTCGTCACGCCGCCGCCCTGCTTCACCGGCCGTGGCAGCCAGCCCATCCTGCTGGAGACCAGCCCTCTGGAGAACCTGCTGATTGAGCACCCCAGCATGTCCGTCTACGCTCACCACAGCCCCCCCAGGCTGTCCCTCGACCCCCTGCCGCGCTCCCTCGACCTGGAACTGGGCCTGTTGCCTGGAAACGTGCCCGCCACCCTGACACCCTCTGCTGGGAAGGAGAAGGGCAGACGCACTCTGGACGGCCCTCGACACAGGTGAAGTTCTGAGAAAATGAACCACACCATCAACATCTTTACTTAAGATTTCAACTCTTTTCTTGATAGATGACATGAACAATAAATCAGTTATTAATTTCTAAGGCTGGGACGATATAGTTATCTCCTGATTTAATACTATCACGATACTTGGGTGCTGATTCGACATCTATTGTGTTTTTTAAGTATTGCGATTTGCTATTACGCACTGAACTGTGATTTTTTTTTTTTTTTTTTTTATCTTTTCAAACACTAGACCCTGGGAAAAAGTTGAAGCTCTTCTAGGAACTTTTACTTTGGAAAATCTCAATCAGTACAGTAAAAATGTTTGATTTTCAGCATGTATGTAGTCAGAGATGTCCTGAAGTCAAATATATCAGGATCAATCAAAGTACGTAATGTTTTATATTTCAGGTGAATATAATCCAGTCAATCTTATTTCCATATATGTATTTTGTATAAACAGTTCCCTATGTTTATACCTTATTTTGAAAACCAGACATAGTCCCATGTGTCTACTTCCTCTAACTTCTCCATGGTGGTCTCTAGCTCTCCATCAGCTCTGTTCTCCTTATACATCCATAGTCGGCTCCATCGGGGCCTTCTGAATGTATTTAACATAAATGTCAGTATATGGTGCTCTACAGTTGTAGCGTCTGCCCATTTGACCACAGAGATGAGAGTGACGGCCGGCTTGACCACACGTTAACCTCAATACGATAACGTTTCCTGTCTGTGACAGAGTTAGCATGTAGCTTTAATGTCTAGCTCTGCTTGTCCTGCAATGTGTGAAACCCAAAGTGTTTCCATACTTTACTGTTTGTGTTGTGTTTACCACGCTTAAGATATGAGGGTGCAGGTCGTATCCACGCAGACCCTCCAATGTTATCTACTTTCTGCTGTTTGTTTTGATTGACAGATACGGAACAGACATCACAGACATCACAGACATCACAGACATCACAGACGTCTCAGACGTCTCAGATGTCTCATACGTCTCATGCGTAACAGACGTCTCAGACGTAACAGACGTCTCAGACGTAACAGATGTCTCAGACGTAAAAGACTTAACAGACGTCACAGACGCAACAGATGTAACAGACGTCATGTTACTCAGACTACAACATTAAAAGCGGTAACTTCCTTCTACCACCGTATAGACTCGAAGCAAATATAAAATATAAAATTGTTTTTAAAAAAAAGAAAAGAAAATCCTGATACATAGGTTAATTTTCTCCGCCCCGGTTAAATTCATATTCTGTCAATTTCAGCACAAAGTACCAGAACACATTTACCAGCTCCATCTAACAGCCCTCTCCTTCTGGCTCCCTGCAGACCGGAGGTGGCAGTCGTCCCCCGTCGCTCCAGCCTCCACTCAGCCTGCTACGCTGCGGCGCTCTCTGCTCGCGCCGGCCTCCTGCAGCAGCGGGCGGGCAACGGCACCACCCAACGCACCCAGCCACTGTCCCGCAACGCCCTGCGACGCCTCAACCTGCTGCGCCCCCCGAAGGCCAGCACCGTACACCTGCATCAGCCCAGTCAGAGACACCTCAACTTCTGAGGCGTCCTCATCACCTTCATCATCATAATCCTCAACCTCCATCCTTTAAGCAGTGTGGGAAACCGACACTGGCCACCAACACCAGCAACATGTCATCAGCCATCAGTTACAGCCCGATCTGTTCTGGAATCTGATTGGACGCTGAAATGGGGAACCTGGCTGGTGATTTTTATTTTATTTTATCAGCTCATGTGGCCAGTGGATGAAGTTTCTCCTCCTCTTCATCATCCATCCTTCATATTGATGTGAAAAGAAAAGGTCATCGTGCATCCCTCTCCTCCTGTCATCCACGTTTTATTGTCCCTCCGCTGGACCAGTTTGTCCAATCACAGACAAAAAGAAGAGTTGTCATGGTGACAGCTTCTCTTTGTCTTTTTTCTCTTCTTCATCTTCTTCATCTTCTTCTTCTTCTTTACGGACAACTTAATGTGTAGAATCAATGCTGTAGGTCACTTTACTCAGCGGCAGGTTCACAGCGTGGCAGGATGACACTCAGGTGATGTCGCGGTGATGTCACGGCCTCTACAGCCTTTTGGGCAACTTCCCAGGACACATTCAGGTCACATTTCAGATCCCAAATCACTAGAACAGGAATAGTGCAGCAGCACAACCGTGCCATTTAATTAGTGCAGGAGGGTTGTGATTGTTGCCTTAAACGGTTGCCAGTAGTGACGTCATACTCGTCGATATTCTGCAGGAAAGTTAAATATAAAATCCCCTCAAATAATCCAACACTGTTGTTATCAGAGATCTGTAGTTGTGGTTACTCTTTTATCAGACTGCGAGTTCCTGCGTTTTCCCAGAATGCCTTCTGACAACCGCCACAAGAGAACAGGTCAATTAAAGGGATGTTCCGCTCAATTAACCTGTCAATGTACTCTTTAAGACGAGTACTACTCACAGTTGTATAATGTATCCTGTGAGCTTGGAGACAACACATTTATTTATAACAGAAAGGCTCCAGTGGAAAAATGTTTCTGTCAAGTTGCATTATGGGAAATGTAGGATCCCGTATTTTTAGAGTTTGAGCCATAGCTGTGACTAATGCTGCGTTCAGAACAAGAGTGAAGCGAATTTTCGTCTTTTGTGTTCATTCACTTTAGACGCTCTGGACAGGAGGAGGAGCTTGTCTCTATAGATACCAGCAATTTTTTTTTCCTCCATTTCATCCATCAACCATGGAAGAAATAACCGCTGTTGCTGCATTTTGATGGGATTGTTCCTTTTACTTTGTAAATTTAGTGATTTTATCAAGTCCTGCAGTTGTTAATGCGACGACACCTCTTTGCTCATCCTGCAGCGCCTGTTGAACCTCCCTCTGACTTTGTAATTCAGTACTTTTCACAATATTTTTTGAAAAGGAAAAAAAAAGAAAAAAATACTGGGTTAAATATCACTAAACGCCTTGTTTTAACGGTAGCTTTGAGATGAATAGAAATGTAAAAAAAAAAAAAAAAATTTATTTAAAAAAAAACTTCCAAAATATTTTTTTGAAAAGAAAAAAACAGATTACATATCAGTATGAAGTTGGTATATATGCGTCTATGGTTTCTTGCTTAGGTATGTTTGATTATGTTAGTGTGCAATCTGTCGCATGGTTGTAGAGTTGTGTTAGTGTGACAACAGTGGAAAAAAAGGAAATGGAAAAAGATTTTTTTTTATTATATTTTGTTTGTTCTTAAATGAATCTGCAGTATACTTCTCAGGGTCACAACCAATCACCTTTACTCTTTAGGAAAATGCAGATTTACTTGACGGCTGATGATTCTTTGTGCGTGCTCGGACTTTTTCCAGCTCTGTCCCAGCGAGCTTATCCTCGTGAAAATGTTTGTGAGAACTCATCAACTCTTAGTTCAGTTGATCTTGGTCCCAGGACTGTGAAAACGAATTGTTGGAAATCCACCAAGATGGAGAGAAACTGTTGGTCTTTTTCAGCAATGTTTATATTTTACCTGACATGGTTTTAGAAATGTACAATATGCTTTTTAACTTTTCTATTTTCCATATTAACTTAGTTACATTTTGTTAAACTGTTAAAATATTTAAACCAAAAAAGAAGCAATGATCGTTAACCTTTCACTCGTTTATAATACTGATTTTATTTTGTTGTTGTTTCACTTTTAAGTGTTTGTTAACAGTTGTTGGCCTCGGTGCTCTGAAACGGTGGACTATCTGATGTTTAATGTGTCCGCTGTTTGGAAAGTAGAGCCCGGCTGAATCACCACACTGCAGGAGAGAATGAACTGTTTGCTTATAGATAGATATATAAACGAAACCATCCATCTTACAGAGTGACTGAATCCTGCTGTGGAAGCACATTTCTGCCAGAAAAAGGAAATAACAACGAAATGTCGGGAATGAAAAAAGCAAGGAGAGTCAAAATTATGAAATGTTAAGTCAAAAGTCTTACTGTTAGAGGCAAAATATGAGAATCTAAATCATCATTATGATTTACTTAAAGTTTTTTTTAAGTTTAAATTTGTTTAAACTTTGTTTAAGTTTTTTTTTGTTTAAGTTTTATTTAACTTTAAGGTTTTTAAGTTAAAGTTCTTTTTATTTTTTGTTTCAGTTTATTTTTTTTAAATTTAAGATTAAGTTATTTTTGGGTTTCAGATTAACTTGAACTTTAAAAAAGCTTTTTAAGTGTAAAGTTTAAGTTGACTTCTCATCTCATGATGACTATCAGGATTTTTATTTTTTGTCAAACATACGCACATCCAGTATTTCATAATTTCGACTTACTAACTCATAATTTAGATTTGGATTAAAAATTTGAAATATTCTTTTTTAGGTAAGATGTAAGCCTTTGCATCTCATAATTTTGACTTACTGTGAGTATTTTTTTTTTTTTTATTAATCCTGATTTTTCATCATTTTCTTTCTTTTCTTGGCACAAATGGACTTCCATATGGAATCTCATGTTGAAACTCAAAATGTTGTTTTTTTCTGAGGATGTGTGGAAAATGTGCATATAATGTTATTGAATGATATTGACATTGAACACATCAACAGTAACTGATATAAGTCCTGTTAAAGAAGACGTTCAGGGAGAGGAGTCTGTGCAGTATGAACACACTAAAGCTCAGTGCAGATTGAATCGGTTATGATGGAGCCTTTTTGCAGTGTGGTTCCTGAATCTCTAGTCATGGTAGCATTATTAAGAAAAGGCTAACAAATGTTTGTTAGACGTCTGTACGGTTTCACTGTAAATAATCGATAGCTGAGTGGTTTCCTGGTGTATTTAAGCTTTTCTCTTATTTCTTGAATGTGTCTCTCTCTCTGCTATCGAGCTTTGCAATCATGGATGATGTTATTGTTATTTTCTTTGCAAAAGGCAAACGTAAAGACAGAAGGGATCGGAGGAGACGTCTCCTCCTGCTGTCTGGAGCCTTTTCTGTTCTCAGTTCATCTCTCCATCATCAAACTAACAGGGATTTGTAATGTTTTTGTTCAATGCCTTGAAATTTGTGGATCTCGTGCCTTCCAGGTTGAAATGTAATGACAATGCATCAATGAAGAACTTGAACTCCCTTTTATTTTTTTCGTTTTTCTTACGTCCTGAGTGGACATGATAAATAAAAACACACAAACGGACATCAGAAACCAACTATGCACCACTCGGAGGAAGCTTGTTTTCTCCCTCCGCCCGCCGCCCACCCACCTCTTTATAATGACTCAACAAACCAGACAGAATGATGTAGCAAAACCTCTTTTCTCCTTGTTTATTTTAAAAGTGTGAAGAATATTTTGTGGCATTTTTATTTTTCACCAAGTGTTAGACTTTTTTTTTTTTTTTTTTGTGTAGTTTACTGGAATAATACAGCACTTTGCCAAAAAGGAAAAAAAAAGGTGTAGGAATTTTAGGGTTAACTTTTTATTTATCGACATAACTGGTCTCCATCATTGTATTTTGGATGTATGACAGATCAAGTCACTCTGTTCTGATGTCAAGCAAATTTGCTAATTTTAAGTGGGGTCATCAGTTTTCGAACTGTAATAGTTAATACATGTGATCTCTCATTAGCCTATAATAATAAATGTTTTCATACACAGCTCTCTTGTCTTGTTTGTTCAGCCCTCCATAGAAAGCAAAATTACTCAAGGGCTATTAGCTTTTTGTGGAGCTTTGAACTACATCTCATGGACTTCATCAGTGATTGGAAGTTTGGCGATGTGACAACAAGTGGTTGTACATTTATTAGCTTTAATGCTGCAGTCGGTTACTTTGAGAAAATATGACAAAATATATTTTTATAAAACGTTGATCCCCCTGAGCAACAGTTGAATAAGAATTAGTGCAAAAGGCAGTACACAAAACAGATGTAGTGACATACAATGCAATACACAGGAATAGAAACAGGAATATAGATAAAGCAAGACGAAACAATAAGTTGGTCAAATAAAAATAACAAGATATACCAATATTATTATGATAGATATGTAAACCAGTAGTTGTTTATAAGGTTGGATATGTAGGGTACATGTGTTTATATGCATGTACATTTTTAACTGATAAACAAGAGACAGACGACTGAGCTAATAATAATAATAATAATAATAATAATGATTTGGTACCCATGGTACCTGTGGATATATAATATATGACATAATAATGTAAAATAAAGCCATGCATCAGCAGTAGAGCAGAGCAATAAAGAAAGAGGTAAAATGAATAATAATAATAAGAAGAAGTTGGCTTTTCAACTTCTTCTTCTTATTATTATTACTATTAATACTATTAGTATCAGTTAATAATCTAAAATAAAGCCATGTGTCAGCAGCAGAGTAAATCAAAACATAAATAAATAAAATTTAAAATAATAAGTTGGCACCTCTGGTCATATACAATATAACGACCTAAAATAAAGCCAGCAGCAATGTGTCAGCAGCAAAGCAGAACAATAAAGAAATACATAATTAAATAAAATTTAGAATAATAATAAGCACCTTAATGGCACCTCTGGTCGTGTATTATATCATATAATAATATAAAATAAAGCCACGTGTTGTAACAGTATCTCTCTACCGGCTGTTTGACAGCAGCTCCACGTGCTCTTTCTGTTTACATTCTGCAGAGGCAGCACGCGGCGCTGGCTGCTCGCTCTCCCATTGGTTCAACGTCACGAACGCCCCTCCCACGGGCGGGGCTCGTATGCGGAAGCTACTCCGATGCCGCTTAAAAATGTTAAATAACTCCATAATGTGTACATATTACCGCGCGTTTCTGATGTAGGGTGATTTATGTGCGCGTACCGAGTCGTTAAAGTTTAACCGGGATGTACGGAAACCGGTGTTTACTTTAAAAAACCTTCCTGTGTTACGGTGTCCGTTAGAAACGAATGTAAGCTCCGGTGAACCACGGTAAATAACCCGGTTAATCACGTCCTAGCGCTGCTAATGAACTGTCATATCCAGGAGGCGAGTAAATGGATCATATTTAAACCACTCGGTGTTGCTCGTTTGTTAAAATCTCGGCCGAGATTTGAACATTTAGCGGGTTTCTGTGAACCGGGAACGGGCATGCGCAGTGAGTAGCGGCAGGCCTATGCGGATATAAGGATTGGCGCCGGCGCCACAGCTGATGCATTCATTCATTGATCACCGAGGAGGTAAGACCACCGAGCCGACTATCATATTTACACTCATATATGTAGCTTTATAATATATTATTACTGTTAATATGTTGCTGTGGTTTGCCTCTTAGGTTTCGATCTTAAATACCTGTTTTTCTGGGCGTAGTTTGGTGTTGTGTATGGATTTAAATCGAGGCAAACACGCCTGTAGCCATATCTTACTTTTAACTTGTATTTTACGCTGTTTAAATGATTTCCCTCTACTAGTGTGATCCATTGTACCTCGTTTGAGTCTTCCATATTATCCTTAATGTGTGCATGGTGGTAATGTTATAATAAAGGTAAAGGTTTTGGTAGTTGTACAAACACTTCTTGTAACTTTAAAACTCTTAAAGTTTCAGTTTGTCTTTCTTTCTGTTGCATGTTTTTCCAAGTCAAGCAAATATTTAGCTGTTTGTGTGCAAAAGCAACAGAACAACAGTTCATCGGCATATCGGGGTTAGCTGGTTATTGTTGACCTAGTTAGCAGTTACTCGGCTAAGTTTGCTAATTACTGTAGCTCCCCTCCACAACTTAGCCTCGCTATGGTCTCGGTTTACCCGACTTTAATGGCGCTAAATGGACTTTTAAATAGGTGTGTGGTCAGTTATGTGGTTCCGATGAGTTTAATCCAGCAGTTGAAGGCGGTTTAAAGTCGATTTGGTGTGTTTTAGCGGGTATTTCTACTAGTTTCCTCCCGCAGAGCTGGACGAGTTTCGGCGGAGGCTGGGCTCAAAATCCTCCCGCTTTTGAGCTTCTGAAATTGGCGCGTCTTTGAGTTTCAAACCTCAAATAAAGTCCATATTTCCGCGTTTTTAAGGATCAAAACTGCACCGATGTCGCCTTGAGATGTTGGCTTCGTTGTTGAAGGCGATAAATATGCGTTGAAATGCAGCATTTTTGCGCTTTTTTTGTTTGAAATCGAGGGAACAAGCAGCCCCCCTCCTTTTTTGGCTGTAGTCACCACACTAGCTTACAGAGCCTGTGTGGCTAGTCCAGCTCCATATTAGCACAGTTATATCTGTTTTACTCATTAACTGTGAAGTTATGGTTAGCATGGGGTTCACACATGGAGCTTTAGCTTTGTTAGTCGAGTGTTTAATGTTTTGTCGAGCTACTTTGGCTCTTACTACAAGCTAACCTGTATCTGTTATCACAAGCTAGCTTGGACCAGGTTCCTACATGTTACATGTTGGGTCCTTGTGGTCTCCAGGACTTTCTAGGTTTTTCATAACCTCATGTAGCTGTTAGACTTGGTTCTGGACCGTTTCATGCTTATATCACACAGCAGTGACCTCTAACATGTTGTACTGGGGCCCAGTGGCTCCTCATGGCCCTCCAAGAGATCACGAAATAGTTCCAGGAGATTGGCATTGATTATAATCATATAATTTTCCCATCATCTATGTTTCTGAGCATATGTGTATTTTTTTCTGTCTGATCATCTGAGTCTCACCTGTTCTGTTTTCTCCTTTTGTTTACAGCGGAGCCATAAATACACTCGACACAATGTCCAGACGCAGGTAAGCAGCAGCTGGTGGTGTTTGTGGGGGCTTCGCTTCAAGAGTCATGGTCCTCTTTGCCATACATATTCTTCTCTTTCAGTATATTTTTCTAATATAATAAAATAACACAATACAAAGACCTACAATTGAGACAGGACATGCTGAAAACCACACAACAAGAACACAGCTAGACGCACTCACTCGCAAAGAAATAAAATTAAAATAATACATGTGAGCATCATTAATAGAAACAAGTCCAGTGAATTTAACGATTACACATAGTGTTATATTACACCCGTACTTATTACTCTTGACCAGTCCTCTTCCAGGTGTATTGCTAGAGGGGACCAGGTCCTTACAAACACAAGTTCCTCTTAACACGTGATTTGAGACTGAACATGGATTTTCACACCAAGCTACAAAATCACTAACGAAACACAATATCGTGACGTTCAATATTTTCTCATACCCCCAGGATTTAGAGGTCTACCTATCCCAAATACTTTCTTGCAATTTTAGTGCAGAAGCACATTTGTTAATTATATGTGCCACGGCTATTTTTACATTTAAGACACAATGGAGAACATATAGATTTATATTTAGATAGATGGGGCTGCGTGTGGTCTGAATAATTATATATTGGGTCTCTCTCAAGATGAGACCCAAAATCTCCATGTTTTGAGGTTATTTATTCCTGCTTTGGTACTGTGGGAAAGACATAATGAAAATAACTGAAGTGTCTTCACTCTTAAGATAATTCAGCCCTTCATTCATATCTTGAACAAGCACAAATTATATTGTACAGATTTATGAAATGAGCTTTAAAATGACATCAAGGATAACTGCTTCAAAAGCCCCTTTAGTCTGTATGTGACAACCTGGATAATGAGAGGATTATCTAGCCTAGTCTAATTCATTAACTAATGTAATTAAATCAGCAGGTCACAACACAACATTTAGCTGACACAAATCTAGCAAGTCCGATGGCCCGGCCTCTATTCGATCTTTCATGGGGTTGTAGTGGGCTCAGTTTTAAAGATAGATTGTAGTTTCTTATATTATATGAAAATAGAAAACCAAAATAATCTATTGGTACTAACTTTGTCATACTAGCGTGTCAAGAAGGAGGTTAAATAGCACTCTAAATTTAGACCAATCTTTGGTGGCAAAACGGTTATGGTCAGTTATATTGCCAGATTCTTGCACATACACAGGCCTGCATTATATTCTGGTATTTGAATGCCTTTTTAAAGTTTTGACCAATTTGTTGCCGCTTTTAAAAGGTTTAATGTAATTAGTGTTCATTTTGAAGGTTTCTTTTTTACCACTTTACTGGTGTACCATTTGCTATTTTATGAATAATTCAGTAAATTTATAACAATGTATTTATTTGTTAGTTTTTTGTTTTACAAAGTTAAGAGAGAGAGATGCCCTCACTTTGATAAACCCGTTAGCTGTACATGGTGATCAAACTAAAAATCAAGTGACTCGTGCTTGTTGAATGTAACCTAAAAGTTGATTCCTTCTACACATTTTCTGATTTCCTCTCTGGATCTAAAGCTGTATTTTATTTTGTATTTCAGCGGTCGCATCACTTTGCAAGCCAGAGATTCAAACACACTTGAGCTGACCGTCAGAGCCCCGCTGAAGAAAAGGAAATCAGAGGTATTTATATTGATTTGTGTTTCGAATACCTTCCCCTGAAGCCTTTTATTGTCTCTGCTGTACAACATTAGGAGTTTAGCATTGTTACAACTCACCACTTTATTTTCATTTCCCGCTCCAGCCCTCCAAGAAAAAGCTACAACCTGCCGCCAAGAAACAAAGCTATGAAATACAGGTCAGTGTGTCCACATGACATTAACTCTTAATTACTGTGTAACTGGTAAGAGTTGAAACCAGGGTGTGTGTTACTGCTTTATCATCTGTGTTTTATGTCCCCTCCCTCTCAGTGCAACCTGCCCTGTTTTTATCATGTACTTTCTGTAGCTTGTAGTACATAATTTACAGTAAAACCTTATGGTCAGTAGTCTTCTTGCTATGGCTTCCTACATAGAGAGCGTCCATTTTGTTAGACCCTAATTCAGATATAATGCACCTAATATTCCTTTGCATTTTTGTATATATTTTTTAAGCGTATATCCTCGTTTTGTCTCCTACCCTTATCTATGTGTTGTACTTGTAGAGCACCTCAAACTAGTTTTTATGATATAAAATTTATGTTCATGTCGAGGTCAGATTAAAATGGCTTAAAGGAGTTTCTGCAGTCACCATACAGTACCTACTTTTCACCACAAGGTGTCACCGGTTATCTTCACTGGAAAATGAAGTTCACAATCGCATTAAACTGTCATTTAAAGCACTTGTAATTACAGGAAAACTGATTTACATTAAAATGTACACAGCAAAAAAGTATTTGTACAGAGGAATATAACAGATAAAATGAAAGAAAATGCAACAATAACAAAAAGAGAATACAGACTTGTACAGATCTGGAAAAATTAAGACTTTACAGGTTTGACTGATCATGAGTACAGTAATATTGGCCTTGTTGTTATTATTATTATTATTATTATTATTATTATAGTTATTGCCGTATTATTTGCAAATGTGTGCTTAAGAGTTTTGTACAACTGCATCTCAATCTGTACATGTTTACTCAAACTTATTCAGGAATCTGAAGATGCATATACAGTTTTCCAAGTGTAGTGAGATAAGTTATGGAGTAATATATAAAAGGTTATATATTTTTCTCTCTCACTCACTGTTGTCACTTTACCTTTTATATACTTTACATATTGTTTTATAAAACACCTCTGTATATACAATATACTGTCCATATTTAATACTTCTCTCTATTCTGTACACACTACATTCCTGTTTACACCTTGGTGTGTGTGTGTGTTTTAGTACTTCTTATTACATAGTACATTCTCGTATACATATATTACTTCTCATCATGTATATACATACTACATCCTGTTTACCTTCAGTTTTTCCATCTGAAATACTGTCTTTGACTAAATTGATACCACATATACTTATGTTTCTATTTATTTTAACTGCACTCTTTTGTGCCTTAGATTAGCATTTTACTTGTGATTTCCTCTTTAATACATTTACATATTTTGTGAGCACTGTTGAAGGAACCTGTTATTTGTCATTGCCGGTGGGTGCTTTGCTGGTATTGACATATTACAAATGAAGAACCTTGGACCTAAAATGAGTCCTATTATCCTGATGGAGACTCACCCTACCATTTACCACATTGCTGGTCTGAATCTTTTAATTCATCTTGTGTTTCTTTTTTTTTTTTTTTCAGAAGTGTTGGTCGGAGGACGGAGCGAGTCCGTGCGTCCTCATCGAAACTCCCCAGAAAGAGCTGGAGCCTGCAGATCCGTCCAGCTTCAAGCAGTACAGATTCAAGAACCTCTTCATCAAGGCCTCCCCCATTCCCCAGCTCAGGTATGTTTTACACCTCAATGAGGCAGCCATTACTCAACACTTCATGCGTAGCGGCCACTCCACCCAACTTCATTCAGAGTTAAATGCCCTCGTTCGCATTCTTCTTTTTAGTAGAGAGTTTGGCCCTGTTCAGACCAGGCTTTAAAATGCATCGTCACATGAGTGACCTCTTGTGATGGGATCACACTTCCTCGCTCTATATGCAAATAACCATGTAGTAAACACATGACCAATACAGCAGACATTATGTAACATTACATGAATGTTAGATGTAATATGTCAATTTTTGGACAATTTATTAACATAAAAATAAAAGGATTCCTTGGTCATGATAGTTTTTCCTCTACAATATTTATCCTCCTATCCGACAAGCTAGTTCGACATGGTTGGTACCAATGATTGATTAGATTTTCTAGTTTCATATATCTGTGTCTTCCTCTAAAACTGAACCTGCTACAACCCCTGAAAGACAGTACAGTAAAGTCGGTCAGGTGATCCCAGAGTCTCAGGGGGTTCAAGTAAAAGGAGGAAAGGTATCTTCAAATGTAAAACGAGCCTCAACTTTTGTTGTTTGACCTACATTTTCATCATCTGATGGAAATCTAAAGATTTTAGATGAAACAATGAGTTTGATCTTAAAATGAATTTAGAGAGATAGTAACAGCAGGTGTTTCTCTTCCAGTTGGGCCAGCTCAGACGACGTGTGGATCAAAATGCTCAACAAGGAGCTGAAGTACGTTCATGACAAGAGCTACCTGCAGCGGCATCCCAAACTGCAGCCCAAGATGAGGGCCATTCTGCTGGACTGGCTGCTCGAGGTGAGGACTGAGACTATCCTTTAGGTTCTTCTTATTATTCACAGATCATTTTCAGATGCATCATCTTTATAAAGTCAGCAAGTTGGTAAAAGTGTATCCTCCCGTGTAGGTGTGTGAGGTGTACTCCCTCCACCGGCAGACGGCCTACCTCGCTCAGGACTTCTTCGACCGTTTCATGCTCACTCAGGAAAACGTCAACAAAGACTACCTGCAGCTCATTGGCATCACAGCACTCTTCATCGCCTCCAAGATAGAGGTGAGTCCCTCCTCATCCTCCTCCGTTTAACGTCTAACCACAAATACTGCATTCAGCATAAAAATATCAACCTCATCGTACTAGGTTGTTGAGAAGGAGGTAAAATAAGGCTCCAAATTTAGGTAAACTTTCATGTTCATTTCCAAAGGGGCCCCTTGACCTCTGACCTCCAGATATGTGAATGTAAATGGGTTCTACGGGTCCCCACCAGTCTCCCCTTTACAGACATGCCCACTTTAGACATTCCCGAATTTCCCTCCGGGGATTAATAAAGGTTCATCTTATCTTATCTTATCTTTATGATAATGACATGCAGTTTGGATCAAGTCATAGTCAAGTCAGCACACTGACAGCTGATGTAAATGTCTACAATAAGATAAATGACTGATGCATGTAGAATTTGTAGGCTAGTGTAGAAATCACACCATCATATAGATGTTTAAACACCATCATTTTATTCTTCTGATAAATAACTTCGTTCTCTCCTCTTCAGGAAATCTACCCTCCTAAGATCACAGAGTTCGCCTACGTCACAGATGGAGCCTGTGATATTTGGGACATCCAGCGCACAGAGCTTCACATACTGAAGGTATATTAAATCTCTTCACTTTAGAAGATTTTATTATTGACATACTGGAACTTCACCCTAAATGCAATTTCATTAAAATTAAGTATTTTTATTTAATCTCCTCACTAAGAAAAAAGGCAAAAGACATTTTTTTCTTTGATTTTTTTTTTTTTTCTTTTAATTTCCTTTGAGAAATAATAGCACCAATAGCAGTCAATGAATCATTAAAATACAAACCATGATTATTATGCTAGTTTACCAACATTTATTACCATGAAATTAGTAATATGGTCAGTACTAGAATTCTACATATTTACAATACGCTACTTTAAGACATTTCAAATGGTGAAAAATCAGATATGATTAAAATGGAATAACCTGAAATGAGATTAACAAAAATTTAAATATATTATTGTGGCATCACTTTTATCACTAAATGACAGTTCAACCGTTGAGTCAAATGTTTTTGGCAGTAGAAAGTCTGTCTCCTACACCTCTGCTCCCCCTCATTTACTCCTCTACCTGGTTGTTCTGTGGACAATGTATGAAAACCTAAATGTGTGTCGTCCTGCAGGCGTTGAACTGGAATCTGTGTCCCGAGACGCCCATCTCTTGGCTGAAGCTGTACGCTCAGGTGGAAGCCCAGACGGATGGAGAGAACTTCCTAGTGCCGCAGTTCTCCCAGGATACGTACATCCAGATCACGCAGGTACCTGCACACCTGCATCAGCAACACGTTGCATCAAACAACCCTCCGTCTAAAGAACACATCACACTGACCTTTGACCTGTGTGTTGCAGCTGTTGGACCTGTGCATGCTGGATATCAACTCGTTGGACTACAGCTACAGTGTTCTTGCTGCAGCTGCCTTCTGCCACTTCTCCACGTTTGATGTTGTTCATAAAGTCTCAGGTGAGTTTTTTCCACCTTCACTGTCTGAACATCTGATTTTAAAACGGCAATGAACAGATTCAATCAGCATATACATTTTCTTCAAACTATCTAGGATGATGCAATATTTTTTTTTTTTTTTTCTCATGGGCTTTAATCTTAAGAATACGAAATACTTAGGATTTATATTTACTGTATTTTTCGCACTATAAGGCACACCTAAAATCGGCCAGCTGTTGACACTGATGAAGGATTTGAATTTGTGGAAGAGGAATGAACGGAAGTGTGTATTTTTTTTTTTTTTTGTATTTCATGTGTTACAACTGAAAAATGTTGAGTTATTGAGTTATTAAATGAACTGAATAAAGTTTGCCTTATCTGACCATTTTGTTTCGCTTAATGTGCCTTCTAATTCGGTGCACCTTATAGTGTGGAAAAATATGGTACTTACTTGAGTTTTTGATAAATATGAACATCAGAATTCAGTCAAATGTTGCTGGAAGTGACATCATTTTCTTAGCTTTAACTAAAAGTCCTTACCTGGCAGGCTTGACGTGGGACAGCGTGGCTCCTTGTGTTCGGTGGATGAGTTCCTTCATGGATGTGCTGCGATCTCAAGCCAAACCTCAACTCAAGAACTTCCCCAAAGTGAAACCTGACGCCCGACACAACATCCAGACACATGTGGCTTATCTGGACCTGCTGGTGAGCAAAATGCACACACACACACACACACACACACACACACACACACACACCCCCCGTGCTGTTACAACCAAGGCTCATTAAATACTTCTTTGTGACACCTTGACAGGGAAGCCATTTCAATAAATGCAGTTGATCTTTAAGGACTATCTGACCATACAGTATATTCAGTGCCCACTTTTGATAATCACTTGTCCGATACTCAATGCACTATTGTAGCATATATATATTTTAGCCTTCCGCTAATCACAGCCGTGAGCGACTGGCTAGCAACCCTTTCTCATCACCTCTGAAACGTTTCTCTGATATTTGTAGCTCACTAGAGCCTCAATTCAGTTTATCTCAAATGTTGTGATATCTGGATTCTGGCAGCCAACAACACAGTAAGATGACACTTTAGATGTGACTTTAGCCCACTGCTAGTGTTAGCCTCCAGCTAACACAGTCACCTCATCATGACGTTAACACTAATAAGGTTTATACTATGACTTGACATCTTTTGTGACATAGTACAGTACGACATTTTTCAGCATAATATGACTTTTTAATTTCTTTTTTTTCCCCCAACATAGTATACTATGACTTTACTTTTAAAGAAATGTTTTCTTAAAAGCTTAGCAAGGGATAAAGTCTGCAAATTAGTGATGGTTAAGTTCTGTATACATCTGTTGCATTTTATTTAAATGTAAATATGCCTAAATCCTCATTTATTTGTGTCATACAGCACATTTCTATATATCAACATTATTATTAAAACAAACCAACCGATACTTGGATACCAAGTCGATGCCAAAACTCTTGAGATTAATTATGTCCCGTTGTCGATAGGAAATGTGTTTGGTAACCGGGGAGCGCACCCTATTTTTGCTGATGCTACATTGTGAACAACAAATGTGACAACGTTAGCGCCACAAAGAGAACCCGCTCTGTTCGTAGATATACATATATACGTAGATATAAACAGCTCGTTCTAAGGTAACAAATGTTATTTTAAAGTGGTTATACATGAAAGAACACATACTTATTAATACTGTATTGGATTCCTGCCAATGGATCCCTGTAATTGTTACACACTGGTCCTTTAATAGCACCTATAAAAGTAAGCTCTCTGCTCTTGAAATACCAAAATAAAAGCATGATGAATGCTGTTCACTGTGTAGAAAGTTTACCGTCATTAACAAACACAATCAGTCAACTTTGCCTAAGTTATATTGTTTTGCAATTCTTTGACTAATTTATTTTCCACCCTACAGAGAAAATGTCACGACCATCAACTTGACAGCCTTGACTGTCAGCTGTCGCCCGTCCCCGTGGGAACGATTCTGACTCCACCCAGCAGCACAGAGAAACCAGCCAATCACTGAGCAGCACATGACCAGCGAGGACACGCTACCTCTCATCTACCTACAGTTTTATTTTGACCTGAAGGTACCACTCACACCACATCCGGTCTTCGCCAAACGGGATGCGATTTTAGGAAAAGACTAACGTAGCACATTTGAATTTTTGAAACACTAAATCAGGAATTGATTCCTGTCGGTCTTTTTATTAATTTGGTATTAAACAATTTACAAGTTAATTAGTTTATATTTTAAACCAAACATTTTATGCCTGTGAGGAGTTTTACTGGTGCTATTCTTGAAATTGGTGCTTCAATCAGATTCTCAGGAAAATGAAAATGAAGAATCTCATTTCATTGTGCTCTGAAAGTTTAAATATCTGCTAAATTCTGATTAAATTGTGTGTGGACTTGCAGATTTGCCCTCACCACAAAGAAAATGTGATTATCTACACAGCGAGTCTGCTGTGTTTTGCTACGTGAGCCATACGAACAATCAGACACTTTAAACATCCAAGGTGTTATGAATACACCTGACCTGTTTGCGTGGCTCTATAATTCCCCTCTTTTAATCTTTATTATAGTTGCAACCTGGTTGCACATTTTTGTTACATTCCTGGGAAACTTGACTTGCATAGGAAAATGTAAAGTTTTTGCTTTTCAATTTTAAGTGCTTGTATTTATTGATAAGCCTTAGTATGTAAAAACAAAAAGTCTGTCTATATGTAAAAAAAAAAAAACAAAAAAAAAATCATTTCAGTTTGATTACTGCCAAAGGCAAAAGCTATTTATGATTTTGCGCTGACAGCTGTTGAATTACAGTTACTCATTAAATGTTGTACACTAGCCTATCCTTTCTTAGTGCCTTTAAAACAAATATGAACTGTACAACTACTTAAATTAAGCAGCAGTGAGCCGAAAGGCTGTTGAACAACCTGTGACTGTAAAACTAAAGCTCCACAGCTCCATGGAAACTCTACAGTGAATAACAACCATGTAAACTGTATGTAGATGTTAAAGAATGTACGTTTTTGTAAATAGAGCAATTCAGAAATGTAATTTTCTTTTATATTTTAATGTTTTAAATAAATGGAGTGAAATTAGTTTAGTCTATAGTTTTGTTTTTATTTTTGTCCTGTGTCTACTGCATCTGTAGAGGTAGAACATAAACTATGTTTTTATAAAATCCTATAAACCTGTTTCCTGTTAGTAACCATGAGGAGGTATTTAGTGGGCGGAGCGTTTAGTGGCAGCAGAATAATTCTCTCAATATGTTAGTTAACACTGGCTAGCAAGTGTTTCTTAATAGCTGAAGAAAATACTACTTTTACTCAATATATACTGTCCATAACTCTCCAGGATCACCAGTGTTAGTTGAGAAAGTTAACATTAACCAACAGGACCAGATTAGCCAACCCCAACACCGCTGGAGACTACTTCAGGAGTAGATGGTTGGCTAACTTTAGTTAGCTAGCATGACTGTCTCCAGAGCTAGCTAGCTGATGACAGCACTGTAAAGATAAATTGAGGGCGTCTGAATCTTGGGATGACTTTAGTTAACTAGCCATCAATGAAGTCAGTCAAAAAGAGTCGCAGAATATCAACAGTTTCAGAGATGAAAGAAAAGATTCCTAATATTTAGCCGTCTGCTAACTGCAGCCATATACAACAACATATACTACATATACAACGTATACTCTCCATCTCTGAAACGTTTGTGATACTGTAACTCGCTGGAGCCTCAATTCAGTTTGTCATCTCAAATGTTGTGATATCGGGATTCTGACAGCCAGCAACACAGCAAGATTATATTTTAGATGCGTAACTTTAGCCCACTGCTAGTGTTAGCCTCCAGCTAACACCGTGACCTCATCGTGTTGTTTCGACATACCATACTATGACATTTTCATGAAAATTTTCAACCTACTGACATTTTTTCATGAAACTTTTCGACAAACTGTACGATGATTTTTGTCGGCGTCCCATGCTTTGACTATTTTCTGACTTTGACATACTATACTATGACTTTTTTCATAAAATGTTGAAACATTTTTATGACTTTTTCAACATACTATACTGTGACTTACTTATACGTTTGTTGACATACACTATGACACTTTTTTTCACGAAATTTTATGACAATGACATTTTGTAACGAAAGTTTATGCCATACTTCACTATGACAGTTTTCAAGAAATCTTTCGACATACTATACTATGGCGTTTTTTTTTTTTTTTTTTTGGAAAATTCTCCAACATTTCACGAAATGAATTTCTTCCACCATCGAATGATTTTCACATGCTATAATATGACCATTTTTCATGAAATTTTTTCGTCTTTTACATCGCAAAAATTCGACGTTTTCATCAAAAAATTTCGACATACTATACTATGGCATTTTTTTTTTTTTTTTTTTTTTAAATTTTCCAACATTTCACGAAATGACTTTCGTTCACCATAGAATCATTCTACATGCTATAATACGACCATTTTCATGATTTTTTTCAACATCGGAAAAATACGACGTTTTCATCGAAAAATTTCGACATACTATACTATGGCTTTTTTTTTTTTTTTTTTTTTTTTTTTTTTTTTGGAATATTTTCCAACATTTCACGAAATGCATTTCTTCCACCATCGAATGATTTTATATGCTATAATACGACAGTTTACATGATTTTTTTTGACATCGGAAAAATTTGACGTTTTCATCGAAAAATTTCGACAAACTATACTATGGCGTTTTTTTGTAAAATTTTCCAACATTTCACGAAATGACTTTTGTTCACCATAGAAGTTTTCTACATGCTATAATACGACCATTTTCATGATTTTTTTCAACATCGCAAAAATTCGACGTTTTCATCAAAAAATTTCGACATACTATACTATGGCATTTTTTTTTTTTTTTTAAATTTTCCAACATTTCACGAAATGACTTTCGTTCACCATAGAATCATTCTACATGCTATAATACGACCATTTTCATGATTTTTTTCAACATCGGAAAAATTCGACGTTTTCATTGAAAAATTTCGACATATTATACTATTGCGTTTTTTTTTATATTTTTATTTTCCAACATTTCACGAAATGACTTTCGTTCACCATAAAATCATTCTACATGCTATAATACGACCATTTTCATGATTTTTTTCAACATCGGAAAAATTCGACGTTTTCATCAAAAAATTTCGACATACTATGCTATGGCATTTTTGTTTAATTTTCCAACATTTCACGAAATGACTTTTGTTCACCATAGAAGTTTTCTAAATGCTATAATACCACCGTTTTCATGATTTTTTTCAACATCGGAAAAATTCGACGTTTTCATCGAAAAATTTCGACATACTATACTATGGCGTTTTTTTTTTTTTTTTTTTTAAATTTTCCAACATTTCACGAAATGACTTTCGTTCACCATAAAATCATTCTACATGCTATAATACGACCATTTTCATGATTTTTTTCAACATCGGAAAAATTCGACGTTTTCATCAAAAAATTTTGACATACTATATACTATGGCATTTTTTTTTAAATTTTCCAACATTTCATGAAATGACTTTTGTTCACCATAAAATCATTCTACATGCTATAATACGACCATTTTCATGATTTTTTTCAACATCGGAAAAATTCGACGTTTTCATTGAAAAATTTCGACATACTATACTATGGCATTTTTTTTTTTTTTTTTAATTTTCCAACATTTCACGAAATGACTTTTGTTCACCATAAAATCATTCTACATGCTATAATACGACCGTTTTCATGATTTTTTTCAACATCGGAAAAATTCGACGTTTTCATCGAAAAATTTCGACATACTATACTATGGCGTTTTTTTTTGTTTTTTTTTTTAATTTTCCAACATTTCACGAAATGACTTTCGTTCACCATAAAATCATTCTACATGCTATGATACGACCATTTTCATGATTTTTTTCAACATCGGAAAAATTCGACGTTTCCATCAAAAAATTTTGACATACTATGCTATGGCATTTTTTTTTTTAATTTTACAACATTTCACGAAATGAGTTTCGTTCACCATAGAATCATTCTACATGCTATAATACGACCATTTTCATGATTTTTTTCAACATCGGAAAAATTCGACGTTTTCATCGAAAAATTTCGACATACTATACTATGGCGTTTTTTTTTTTTTTTTTTTTTTTTTGGAAAATTCTCCAACATTTCACGAAATGAATTTCTTCCACCATCGAATGATTTTACATGCTATAATATGACCATTTTCATGATTTTTTTCAACATCGCAAAAATTCGACGTTTTCATCAAAAAATTTCGACATACTATACTATGGCATTTTTTTTTTTTTTTTTTTTTTAAATTTTCCAACATTTCACGAAATGACTTTCGTTCACCATAGAATCATTCTACATGCTATAATACGACCATTTTCATGATTTTTTTCAACATCGGAAAAATACGACGTTTTCATCGAAAAATTTCGACATACTATACTATGGCTTTTTTTTTTTTGTAATATTTTCCAACATTTCACGAAATGAATTTCTTCCACCATCGAATGATTTTATATGCTATAATACGACAGTTTACATGATTTTTTTTGACATCGGAAAAATTTGACGTTTTCATCGAAAAATTTCGACAAACTATACTATGGCGTTTTTTTTGTAAAATTTTCCAACATTTCACGAAATGACTTTTGTTCACCATAGAAGTTTTCTACATGCTATAATACAACCATTTTCATGATTTTTTTCAACATCGGAAAAATTCGACGTTTTCATCGAAAAATTTCGACATACTATACTATGGCGTTTTTTTGTTTTTTTTTTTAAAATTTTCCAACATTTCACGAAATGACTTTCGTTCACCATAAAATCATTCTACATGCTATAATACGACCATTTTCATGATTTTTTTCAACATCGGAAAAATTCAACGTTTTCATCAAAAAATTTCGACATACTATGGCATTTTTTTTAAATTTTCCAACATTTCACGAAATGACTTTTGTTCACCATAGATTCATTCTACATGCTATAATACGACCATTTTCATGATTTTTTTCAACATCGCAAAAATTCGACGTTTTCATCAAAAAATTTCGACATACTATACTATGGCATTTTTTTTTTTTTTTTTTTAAATTTTCCAACATTTCACGAAATGACTTTCGTTCACCATAGAATCATTCTACATGCTATAATACGACCATTTTCATGATTTTTTTCAACATCGGAAAAATTCGACGTTTTCATTGAAAAATTTCGACATATTATACTATTGCGTTTTTTTTTTTTTTTTTATTTTCCAACATTTCACGAAATGACTTTCGTTCACCATAAAATCATTCTACATGCTATAATACGACCATTTTCATGATTTTTTTCAACATCGGAAAAATTCGACGTTTTCATCAAAAAATTTCGACATACTATGCTATGGCATTTTTGTTAAAATTTTCCAACATTTCACGAAATGACTTTTGTTCACCATAGAAGTTTTCTAAATGCTAAAATACCACCGTTTTCATGATTTTTTTCAACATCGGAAAAATTCGACGTTTTCATCGAAAAATTTCGACATACTATACTATGGCGTTTTTTTTTTTTTTTTTTTTTAATTTTCCAACATTTCACGAAATGACTTTCGTTCACCATAAAATCATTCTACATGCTATAATACGACCATTTTCATGATTTTTTTCAACATCGGAAAAATTCGACGTTTTCATCAAAAAATTTTGACATACTATATAGTATGGCATTTTTTTTTAAATTTTCCAACATTTCATGAAATGACTTTTGTTCACCATAAAATCATTCTACATGCTATAATACGACCATTTTCATGATTTTTTTCAACATCGGAAAAATTCGACGTTTTCATTGAAAAATTTCGACATACTATACTATGGCATTTTTTTTTTTTTTTTTTTAATTTTCCAACATTTCACGAAATGACTTTTGTTCACCATAAAATCATTCTACATGCTATAATACGACCGTTTTCATGATTTTTTTCAACATCGGAAAAATTCGACGTTTCCATCAAAAAATTTTGACATACTATGCTATGGCATTTTTTTTAATTTTACAACATTTCACGAAATGACTTTCGTTCACCATAAAATCATTCTACATGCTATAATACGACCATTTTCATGATTTTTTTCAACATCGGAAAAATTCGACGTTTCCATCAAAAAATTTTGACATACTATGCTATGGCATTTTTTTTTTTTTTTTATTTTACAACATTTCACGAAATGAGTTTCGTTCACCATAGAATCATTCTACATGCTATAATACGACCATTTTCATGATTTCTTTCAACATCGGAAAGATTCGACGTTTTCATTGAAAAATTTCGACATACTATACTATGGCATTTTTTTTTTTTTTTTTTTTATTTTCCAACACTTCACGAAATGAATTTTGTTCACCATAGAAGTTTTCTAAATGCTATAATACCACCGTTTTCATGATTTTTTTCAACATCGGAAAAATTTGACGTTTTCATCGAAAAATTTCGACATACTATACTATGGCGTTGTTTTGTAAAATTTTCCAACATTTCACGAAATGACTTTTGTTCACCATAGAAGTTTTCTAAATGCTATAATACGACAGTTTTATGATTTTTTTTGACATCGGAAATATTTGACGGTTTCATCAAAAAATTTCGACATACTATACTATGGCATTTTTTTTTTTTTTTAATTTTCCAACATTTCACGAAATGAGTTTCGTTCACCATAGAATCATTCTACATGCTATAATACGACCATTTTCATGATTTCTTTCAACATCGGAAAAATTCGACATTTTCATTGAAAAATTTCGACATACTATACTATGGCATTTTTGTTTTTTTATTTTTTTTTCCAACATTTCACGAAATGAGTTTCGTTCACCATAGAATCATTCTACATGCTATAATACGACCATTTTCATGATTTTTTTCAACATCGCAAAAATTCGACGTTTTCATCAAAAAATTTCGACATACTATACTATGGCATTTTTTTTTTTTTTTTTTTTTAATTTTCCAACATTTCACGAAATGACTTTCGTTCACCATAGAATCATTCTACATGCTATAATACGACCATTTTCATGATTTTTTTCAACATCGGAAAAATTCGACGTTTTCATCGAAAAATTTCGACATACTATACTATGGCATTTTTTTTTTTTTTAATTTTCCAACATTTCACAAAATGACTTTTGTTCACCATAGAAGTTTTCTAAATGCTATAATACCACCGTTTTCATGATTTTTTTCAACATCTGAAAAATTCGACGTTTTCATCGAAAAATTTCGAAATACTATACTATGGCATTTTTTTTTTTTTTTTTTTAATTTTCCAACATTTCACGAAATGAGTTTCGTTCACCATAGAATCATTCTACATGCTATAATACGACCATTTTCATGATTTCTTTCAACATCGGAAAAATTCGACGTTTTCATTGAAAAATTTCGACATACTATACTATGGCATTTTTTTTTATTTTAATTTTCCAACATTTCATGAAATGAGTTTCGTTCACCATAGAATCATTCTACATGCTATAATACCACCGTTTTCATGATTTTTTTCAACATCGGAAAAATTCGACGTTTTCATCAAAAAATTTCGACATACTATACTATGGCGTTTTTTTTTTTAATTTTCCACCATTTCACGAAATGACTTTCGTTCACCATAAAATCATTTTACATGCTATAATACCACCGTTCTCATGATTTTTTTCAACATCGGAAAAATTTGACGTTTTCATCGTAAAATTTCGACATACTATACCATGGCGTTTTTTTGTAAAATTTTCCAACATTTCACGAAATGACTTTTGTTCACCATAGAAGTTTTCTAAATGCTATAATACGACAGTTTTATGATTTTTTTTGACATCGGAAATATTTGACGTTTTCATCAAAAAATTTCGACATACTATACTATGGCGTTTTTTTTTTTTTTTTTTAATTTTCCAACATTTCACGAAATGACTTTCGTTCACCATAAAATCATTCTACATGCTATAATACGACCATTTTCATGATTTTTTTCAACATCGGAAAAATTCAACGTTTTCATCAAAAAATTTCGACATACTATACTATGGCATTTTTTTTTAATTTTCCAACATTTCACGAAATGACTTTTGTTCACCATAGAAGTTTTCTAAATGCTATAATACCACCGTTTTCATGATTTTTTTCAACATCGGAAAAATTCAACGTTTTGATCGAAAAATTTCGACATACTATACTATGGCGTTTTTTTTTCTGTAAAATTTTCCAACATTTCACGAAATGAATTTCTTCCACCATCGAATGATTTTACATGCTATAATACGACCATTTTCATGATTTTTTTCAACATCGGAAAAATTCGACGTTTTGATCGAAAAATTTCGACATACTATACTATGGCGTGTTTTTTTTTTTTTTTTTTTTTTTTTTTAATTTTCCAACATTTCACGAAATGACTTTCTTTCACCATAAAATCATTCTACATGCTATAATACGACCATTTTCATGATTTTTTTCAACATTGGAAAAATTCGACGTTTTCATCAAAATATTTCGACATACTATACTATGGCGTTTTTTTTTTTTTTTTTTTAATTTTCCAACATTTCACGAAATGACTTTCGTTCACCATAAAATCATTCTACATGCTATAATACGACCATTTTCATTATTTTTTTCAACATCGGAAATATTCGACGTTTTCATCAAAAAATTTCGACATACTATACTATGGCATTTTTTTTTAATTTTCCAACATTTCACGAAATGACTTTTTTTCACCATAGAAGTTTTCTAAATCCTATAATACCACCGTTTTCATGATTTTTTTCAACATCGGAAAAATTCGACGTTTTCATCGAAAAATTTCGACATACTATACTATGGCATTTTTTTTTTTTAATTTTCCAACATTTCACGAAATGACTTTAGTTCACCATAAAATCATTCTACATGCTATAATACGACCATTTTCATGATTTTTTTCAACATCGGAAAAATTCGACGTTTTCATCAAAATATTTCGACATACTATACTATGGCATTTTTTTTTAATTATTTTCCAACACTTCACGAAATGAATTTTGTTCACCATAGAAGTTTTCTAAATGCTATAATACCACCGTTTTCATGATTTTTTTCAACATCGGAAAAATTTGACGTTTTCATCGAAAAATTTCGACATACTATACTATGGCGTTTTTTTTTAAAATTTTCCAACATTTCACGAAATGACTTTTGTTCACCATAGAAGTTTTCTAAATGCTATAATACGACAGTTTTATGATTTTTTTTGACATCGGAAATATTTGACGGTTTCATCAAAAAATTTCGACATACTATACTATGGCATTTTTTTTTTTTTTTAATTTTCCAACATTTCACGAAATGAGTTTCGTTCACCATAGAATCATTCTACATGCTATAATACGACCATTTTCATGATTTCTTTCAACATCGGAAAAATTCGACGTTTTCATTGAAAAATTTCGACATACTATACTATGGCATTTTTGTTTTTTTTTTTTTAATTTTCCAACATTTCACGAAATGAGTTTCGTTCACCATAGAATCATTCTACATGCTATAATACGACCATTTTCATGATTTTTTTCAACATCGCAAAAATTCGACGTTTTCATCAAAAAATTTCGACATACTATACTATGGCATTTTTTTTTTTTTTTTTTTTTTTAATTTTCCAACATTTCACGAAATGACTTTCGTTCACCATAGAATCATTCTACATGCTATAATACGACCATTTTCATGATTTTTTTCAACATCGGAAAAATTCGACGTTTTCATCGAAAAATTTCGACATACTATACTATGGCATTTTTTTTTTTTTTTTTTTTTTAATTTTCCAACATTTCACGAAATGAGTTTCGTTCACCATAGAATCATTCTACATGCTATAATACGACCATTTTCATGATTTTTTTCAACATCGCAAAAATTCGACGTTTTCATCAAAAAATTTCGACATACTATACCATGGCATTTTTTTTTTTTTTTTTTTTTTAATTTTCCGACATTTCACGAAATGACTTTCGTTCACCATAGAATCATTCTACATGCTATAATACGACCATTTTCATGATTTTTTTCAACATCGGAAAAATTCGACGTTTTCATCGAAAAATTTCGACATACTATACTATGGCATTTTTTTTAAATTTTCCAACATTTCACAAAATGACTTTTGTTCACCATAGAAGTTTTCTAAATGCTATAATACCACCGTTTTCATGATTTTTTTCAACATCTGAAAAATTCGACGTTTTCATCGAAAAATTTCGAAATACTATACTATGGCATTTTTTTTTTTTTTTTTTTATTTTTCCAACATTTCACGAAATGAGTTTCGTTCACCATAGAATCATTCTACATGCTATAATACGACCATTTTCATGATTTCTTTCAACATCGGAAATATTCGACGTTTTCATCAAAAAATTTCGACATACTATACTATGGCATTTTTTTTAAATTTTCCAACATTTCACGAAATGACTTTTTTTCACCATAGAAGTTTTCTAAATCCTATAATACCACCGTTTTCATGATTTTTTTCAACATCGGAAAAATTCGACGTTTTCATCGAAAAATTTCGACATACTATACTATGGCATTTTTTTTTAATTTTCCAACATTTCACGAAATGACTTTAGTTCACCATAAAATCATTCTACATGCTATAATACGACCATTTTCATGATTTTTTTCAACATCGGAAAAATTCGACGTTTTCATCAAAATATTTCGACATACTATACTATGGCATTTTTTTTTAAATTTTCCAACACTTCACGAAATGAATTTTGTTCACCATAGAAGTTTTCTAAATGCTATAATACCACCGTTTTCATGATTTTTTTCAACATCGGAAAAATTTGACGTTTTCATCGAAAAATTTCGACATACTATACTATGGCGTTTTTTTGTAAAATTTTCCAACATTTCACGAAATGACTTTTGTTCACCATAGAAGTTTTCTAAATGCTATAATACGACAGTTTTATGATTTTTTTTGACATCGGAAATATTTGACGGTTTCATCAAAAAATTTCGACATACTATACTATGGCATTTTTTTTTTTTTTTTTTTTCCAACATTTCACGAAATGAGTTTCGTTCACCATAGAATCATTCTACATGCTATAATACGACCATTTTCATGATTTCTTTCAACATCGGAAAAATTCGACGTTTTCATTGAAAAATTTCGACATACTATACTATGGCATTTTTGTTTTTTTAAATTTTCCAACATTTCACGAAATGAGTTTCGTTCACCATAGAATCATTCTACATGCTATAATACGACCATTTTCATGATTTTTTTCAACATCGCAAAAATTCGACGTTTTCATCAAAAAATTTCGACATACTATACTATGGCATTTTTTTTTTTTTTTTTTTTAATTTTCCAACATTTCACGAAATGACTTTCGTTCACCATAGAATCATTCTACATGCTATAATACGACCATTTTCATGATTTTTTTCAACATCGGAAAAATTCGACGTTTTCATCGAAAAATTTCGACATACTATACTATGGCATTTTTTTTTTTTTTTTTTTTAATTTTCCAACATTTCACGAAATGAGTTTCGTTCACCATAGAATCATTCTACATGCTATAATACGACCATTTTCATGATTTTTTTCAACATCGCAAAAATTCGACGTTTTCATCAAAAAATTTCGACATACTATACCATGGCATTTTTTTTTTTTTTTTTTTTTTTAATTTTCCGACATTTCACGAAATGACTTTCGTTCACCATAGAATCATTCTACATGCTATAATACGACCATTTTCATGATTTTTTTCAACATCGGAAAAATTCGACGTTTTCATCGAAAAATTTCGACATACTATACTATGGCATTTTTTTTAAATTTTCCAACATTTCACAAAATGACTTTTGTTCACCATAGAAGTTTTCTAAATGCTATAATACCACCGTTTTCATGATTTTTTTCAACATCTGAAAAATTCGACGTTTTCATCGAAAAATTTCGAAATACTATACTATGGCATTTTTTTTTTTTTTTTTTTTTTATTTTCCAACATTTCACGAAATGAGTTTCGTTCACCATAGAATCATTCTACATGCTATAATACGACCATTTTCATGATTTCTTTCAACATCGGAAAAATTCGACGTTTTCATTGAAAAATTTCGACATACTATACTATGGCATTTTTTTTTATTTTTTCCAACATTTCATGAAATGAGTTTCGTTCACCATAGAATCATTCTACATGCTATAATACCACCATTTTCATGATTTTTTTCAACATCGGAAAAATTCGACGTTTTCATCAAAAAATTTCGACATACTATACTATGGCGTTTTTTTAATTTTCCACCATTTCACGAAATGACTTTCGTTCACCATAAAATCATTTTACATGCTATAATACCACCGTTCTCATGATTTTTTTCAACATCGGAAAAATTTGACGTTTTCATCGTAAAATTTCGACATACTATACCATGGCGTTTTTTTTTAAAATTTTCCAACATTTCACGAAATGACTTTTGTTCACCATAGAAGTTTTCTAAATGCTATAATACGACAGTTTTATGATTTTTTTTGACATCGGAAATATTTGACGTTTTCATCAAAAAATTTCGACATACTATACTATGGCGTTTTTTGTTTTTTTTTTTTAATTTTCCAACATTTCACGAAATGACTTTCGTTCACCATAAAATCATTCTACATGCTATAATACGACCATTTTCATGATTTTTTTCAACATCGGAAAAATTCAACGTTTTCATCAAAAAATTTCGACATACTATACTATGGCATTTTTTTTTAATTTTCCAACATTTCACGAAATGACTTTTGTTCACCATAGAAGTTTTCTAAATGCTATAATACCACCGTTTTCATGATTTTTTTCAACATCGGAAAAATTCAACGTTTTGATCGAAAAATTTCGACATACTATACTATGGCGTTTTTTTTTCTGTAAAATTTTCCAACATTTCACGAAATGAATTTCTTCCACCATCGAATGATTTTACATGCTATAATACGACCATTTTCATGATTTTTTTCAACATCGGAAAAATTCGACGTTTTGATCGAAAAATTTCGACATACTATACTATGGCGTGTTTTTTTTTTTTTTTTTTTTTTTTAATTTTCCAACATTTCACGAAATGACTTTCTTTCACCATAAAATCATTCTACATGCTATAATACGACCATTTTCATGATTTTTTTCAACATTGGAAAAATTCGACGTTTTCATCAAAATATTTCGACATACTATACTATGGCGTTTTCTTTTTTTGTAAAATTTTCCAACATTTCACGAAATGAATTTCTTCCACAATCGAATGATTTTACATGCTATAATACGACAGTTTACATGATTTTTTTTGACATCGGAAATATTTGACGTTTTCATCAAAAAATTTCGACATACTATACTATGGCGTTTTTTTAATTTTCCACCATTTCACGAAATGACTTTCGTTCACCATAAAATCATTTTACATGCTATAATACCACCGTTTTCATGATTTCTTTCAACATCGGAAAAATTTGACGTTTTCATCGAAAAATTACGACATACTATACTATGGCGTTTTTTTGTAAAATTTTCCAACATTTCACGAAATGAGTTTCGTTCACCAT
The DNA here is from genome assembly GCA_947000775.1 of Pterois miles. NCBI lineage: Eukaryota > Metazoa > Chordata > Actinopteri > Perciformes > Scorpaenidae > Pterois > Pterois miles. Next base: position 4,857,241 of record CAMQGK010000568.1, on the reverse strand, counting down.
AGAATCATTCTACATGCTATAATACGACCATTTTCATGATTTCTTTCAACATCGGAAAAATTCGACGTTTTCATTGAAAAATTTCGACATAGTATACTATGGCATTTTTTTTTTTAATTTTCCAACATTTCATGAAATGAGTCTCGTTCACCATAGAATCATTCTACATGCTATAATACGACCATTTTCATGATTTTTTTCAACATCGGAAAAATTCGACGTTTTCATCGAAAAATTTCGACATACTATACTATGGCGTTTTTTTTTTTTTTTTTTTTTTTAATTTTCCAACATTTCACGAAATGACTTTCGTTCACCATAAAATCATTCTACATGCTATAATACGACCATTTTCATTATTTTTTTCAACATCGGAAAAATTCGACGTTTTCATCAAAAAATTTCGACATACTATACTATGGCATTTTTTTTAAATTTTCCAACATTTCACGAAATGACTTTTTTTCACCATAGAAGTTTTCTAAATCCTATAATACCACCATTTTCATGATTTTTTTCAACATCGGAAAAATTCGACGTTTTCATCGAAAAATTTCGACATACTATACTATGGCATTTTTTTTTTTTTTTTTTTAAATTTTCCAACATTTCACGAAATGAGTTTCGTTCACCATAGAATCATTCTACATGCTATAATACGACCATTTTCATGATTTTTTTCAACATCGGAAAAATTCGACGTTTTCATCAAAAAATTTCGACACTATACTATGGCATTTTTTTTTATTTTTTTTAATTTTCCAACATTTCACGAAATGACTTTTGTTCACCATAGAAGTTTTCTAAATGCTATAATACCACCATTTTCATGATTTTTTTCAACATCTGAAAAATTCGACGTTTTCATCGAAAAATTTCGACATACTATACTATGGCATTTTTTTTTTTTTTTTTTTTTTTTTTTTTCCAACATTTCACGAAATGAGTTTCGTTCACCATAGAATCATTCTACATGCTATAATACGACCATTTTCATGATTTCTTTCAACATCGGAAAAATTCGACGTTTTCATTGAAAAATTTCGACATACTATACTATGGCATTTTTTTTTTTTTTTTTTTTAATTTTCCAACATTTCACGAAATGACTTTTTTTTACCATAGAAGTTTTCTAAATCCTATAATACCACCGTTTTCATGATTTTTTTCAACATCGGAAAAATTCGACGTTTTCATCGAAAAATTTCGACATACTATACTATGGCATTTTTTTTTTTTTTTTTTTTTTAATTTTCCAACATTTCACGAAATGAGTTTCGTTCACCATACAATCATTCTACATGCTATAATACGACCATTTTCATGATTTTTTTCAACATCGGAAAAATTCGACGTTTTCATCAAAAAATTTCGACATACTATACTATGGCATTTATTTTTTAATTTTCCAACATTTCACGAAATGACTTTTGTTCACCATAGAAGTTTTCTAAATGCTATAATACCACCGTTTTCATGATTTTTTTCAACATCGGAAAAATTCGACGTTTTCATCGAAAAATTTCGACATACTATACTATGGCGTTTTTTTTTTTTTTAAAATTTTCCAACATTTCACGAAATGAATTTCTTCCACCATCGAATGATTTTACATGCTATAATACGACAGTTTACATGATTTTTTTTGACATCGGAAATATTTGACGTTTTCATCAAAAAATTTCGACATACTATACTATGGCGTTTTTTCAATTTTCCACCATTTCACGAAATGACTTTCGTTCACCATAAAATCATTCTACATGCTATAATACGACCATTTTCATGATTTTTTTCAACATCGGAAAAATTCGACGTTTTCATCAAAATATTTCGACATACTATACTATGGCATTTTTTTTAAATTTTCCAACACTTCACGAAATGAATTTTGTTCACCATAGAAGTTTTCTAAATGCTATAATACCACCGTTTTCATGATTATTTTCAACATCGGAAAAATTCGACTTTTTCATCGAAAAATTTCGACATACTATACTATGGCGTTTTTTTTTTTTTTTTTAATTTTCCACCATTTCACGAAATGACTTTCGTTCACCATAAAATCATTCTACATGCTATAATACGACCATTTTCATGATTTTTTTCAACATCGGAAAAATTCGACGTTTTCATCAAAAAATTTCGACATACTATACTATGGCATTTTTTTTTTTTTTTTTTTTTAATTTTCCAACATTTCACGAAATGACTTTTGTTCACCATAGAAGTTTTCTAAATGCTATAATACCACCGTTTTCATGATTTTTTTCAACATCGGAAAAATTCGACGTTTTCATCGAAAAATTTCGACATACTATACTATGGCATTTTTTTTTTTTTTTTTTTAATTTTCCAACATTTCACGAAATGAGTTTCGTTCACCATAGAATCATTCTACATGCTATAATACGACCATTTTCATGATTTTTTTCAACATCGGAAAAATTCGACGTTTTCATTGAAAAATTTCGACATACTATACTATGGCGTTTTTTTTTCTGTAAAATTTTCCAACATTTCACGAAATGAATTTCTTCCACCATAAAATCATTCTACATGCTATAATACGACAGTTTTCATGATTTTTTTCAACATCGGAAAAATTCGACGTTTTCATCGAAAAATTTCGACATACTATACTATGGCGTTTTTTTTTTTTTTTTTAATTTTCCACCATTTCACGAAATGACTTTCGTTCACCATAAAATCATTTTACATGCTATAATACCACCGTTTTCATGATTTTTTTCAACATTGGAAAAATTTGACGTTTTCATCGAAAAATTACGACATACTATACTATGGCGTTTCTTTGTTTTAAATTTTCCAACATTTCACGAAATGACTTTTGTTCACCATAGAAGTTTTCTAAATGCTATAATACGACAGTTTTATGATTTTTTTTGACATCGGAAATATTTGACGTTTTCATCAAAAAATTTCGACATACTATACTATGGCGTTTTTTTTTTTTTTTTTTTTTATTTTCCAACATTTCACGAAATGAGTTTCGTTCACCATAGAATCATTTTACATGCTATAATACCACCGTTTTCATGATTTTTTTCAACATCGGAAAAATTCGACGTTTTCATCGAAAAATTTCGGCACACTATACTATGGCGTTTTTTTGTAAAATTTTCCAACATTTCACGAAATGACTTTTGTTCACCATAGAAGTTTTCTAAATGCTATAATACCACCGTTTTCATGATTTTTTTCAACATCAGAAAAATTTCGACATACTATACTATGGCATTTTTTTTGTAAAATTTTCGAACATTTCACGAAATGAATTTTTTCCACCATAAAATCATTTTACATGCTATAATACGACCGTTTTCATGATTTTTTTTGACATCGGAAATATTTGACGTTTTCATCAAAAAATTTCGACATACTATACTATGAAGTTTTTTTTTTTTTTTTTTTTAATTTTCCAACATTTCACGAAATGACTGTCTTCCACCATAGAATCATTTTACATGCTAAAATACGACCGTTTTCTTGATTTTTTTCAACATCGGAAAAATTCGACGTTTTCATCGAAAAATTACGGCATACTATACTATGGCGATTTTTTTTTTTTTAAAATTTTCCAACATTTCACAAAATGACTTTCGTTCACCATAAAATCATTCTACATGCTATAATACGACCATTTTCATGATTTTTTTCAACATCGGAAAAATTCGACGTTTTCATTGAAAAATTTCGACATACTATACTATGGCGTTTTTTTTTTTTTTTTTAATTTTCCAACATTTCACGAAATGACTTTCGTTCACCATAAAATCATTCTACATGCTATAATACGACCATTTTCATGATTTTTTTCAACATCGGAAAAATTCGACGTTTTCATCAAAAAATTTCGACATACTATACTATGGCATTTTTTTTTTTTTTTTTTTTTTAATTTTCCAACATTTCACGAAATGAGTTTCGTTCACCATAGAATCATTCTACATGCTATAATACGACCATTTTCATGATTTTTTTCAACATCGGAAAAATTCGACGTTTTCATCGAAAAATTTCGACATACTATACTATGGCGTTTTTTTTTTTTTTTTATTTTCCACCATTTCACGAAATGACTTTCGTTCACCATAAAATCATTCTACATGCTATAATACGACCATTTTCATGATTTTTTTCAACATCGGAAAAATTCGACGTTTTCATCAAAAATTTCGACATACTATACTATGGCATTTTTTTTTTTTTTTAAATTTTCCAACACTTCACGAAATGACTTTCGTTCACCATAAAATCATTCTACATGCTATAATACGACCATTTTCATGATTTTTTTCAACATCGGAAAAATTCGACGTTTTCATCAAAAAATTTCGACATACTATACTATGGCGTTTTTTTTAAATTTTCCAACATTTCACGAAATGACTTTTGTTCACCATAGAAGTTTTCTAAATGCTATAATACGACAGTTTTCATGATTTTTTTTGACATGGGAAATATTTGACGTTTTCATCAAAAAATTTCGACATACTATACTATGGCATTTTTTTTTTTTTTTTTTTTTTTTTTTTTTTTCCAACATTTCACGAAATGAGTTTCGTTCACCATAGAATCATTCTACATGCTATAATACGACCATTTTCATGATTTTTTTCAACATCGGAAAAATTCGACGTTTTCATCGAAAAATTTCGACATACTATACTATGGCATTTTTTTTTTTTTTTTATTATTTTCCAACATTTCACGAAATGAGTTTCGTTCACCATAGAATCATTCTACATGCTATAATACGACCATTTTCATGATTTTTTTCAACATCGGAAAAATTCGACGTTTTCATCGAAAAATTTCGACATACTATACTATGGCATTTTTTTTTTTTTTTTAATTTTCCAACATTTCACGAAATGACTTTCGTTCACCATAGAATCATTCTACATGCTATAATACGACCATTTTCATGATTTTTTTCAACATCGGAAAAATTCGACGTTTTCATCGAAAAATTTAGACATACTATACTATGGCATTTTTTTTTTTTTTTTTTAATTTTCCAACATTTCACGAAATGAGTTTCGTTCACCATAGAATCATTCTACATGCTATAATACGACCATTTTCATGATTTTTTTCAACATCGGAAAAATTCGACGTTTTCATCAAAAAATTTCGACATACTATACCATGGCATTTTTTTTTTTTTTTTTTTTTTTTTTAATTTTCCAACATTTCACGAAATGAGTTTCGTTCACCATAGAATCATTCTACATGCTATAATACCACCATTTTCATGATTTTTTTCAACATCGGAAAAATTCGACGTTTTCATCGAAAAATTTCGACATACTATACTATGGCATTTTTTTTTTTTTTTTTTTTAATTTTCCAACATTTCACAAAATGACTTTTGTTCACCATAGAAGTTTTCTAAATGCTATAATACCACCGTTTTCATGATTTTTTTCAACATCGGAAAAATTCGACGTTTTCATCGAAAAATTTCGACATACTATACTATGGCATTTTTTTTTTTTTTTTTTTAATTTTCCAACATTTCACGAAATGAGTTTCGTTCACCATAGAATCATTCTACATGCTATAATACGACCATTTTCATGATTTTTTTCAACATCGGAAAAATTCGACGTTTTCATAGAAAAATTTCGACATACTATACTATGGCATTTTTTTTTTTTTTTTTTGATTTTCCAACATTTCACGAAATGAGTTTCGTTCACCATAGAATCATTCTACATGCTATAATACGACCATTTTCATGATTTTTTTCAACATCGGAAAAATTCGACGTTTTCATCGAAAAATTTCGACATACTATACTATGGCATTTTTTTTAAATTTTCCAACATTTCACGAAATGACTTTTGTTCACCATAGAAGTTTTCTAAATGCTATAATACCACCGTTTTCATGATTTTTTTCAACATCGGAAAAATTCGACGTTTTCATCGAAAAATTTCGACATACTATACTATGGCGTTTTTTTTTTTGTAAAATTTTCCAACATTTCACGAAATTAATTTCTTCCACCATCGAATGATTTTACATGCTATAATACGACAGTTTACATGATTTTTTTTGACATCGGAAATATTTGACGTTTTCATCAAAAAATTTCGACATACTATACTATGGCGTTTTTTTTTTTTTTTTTTTTTTTTTTTCCACCATTTCACGAAATGACTTTCGTTCACCATAAAATCATTTTACATGCTATAATACCACCGTTCTCATGATTTTTTTCAACATCGGAAAAATTTGACGTTTTCATCGAAAAATTTCGACATACTATACCATGGCGTTTTTTTTTTTTTAAAATTTTCCAACATTTCACGAAATGACTTTTGTTCACCATAGAAGTTTTCTAAATGCTATAATACGACAGTTTTCATGATTTTTTTTAGACATCGGAAATATTCGACGTTTTCATCGAAAAATTTCGACATACTATACTATGGCGTTTTTTTTTTTTTTTTTTTGAATTTTCCAACATTTCACGAAATGACTTTCGTTCACCATAGAAATCATTCTACATGCTATAATACGACCATTTTCATGATTTTTTTCAACATCGGAAAAATTCAACATTTTCATCGAAAAATTTCGACATACTATACTATGGCATTTTTTTTTTTTTTTTTTTAATTTTCCAACATTTCACGAAAATGAATTTTGTTCACCATAGAAGTTTTCTAAATGCTATAATACCACCGTTTTCATGATTTTTTTCAACATCGGAAAAATTTGACGTTTTCATCGAAAAATTTCGACATACTATACTATGGCATTTTTTTTTTTTTTTTTTTTTTAATTTTCCAACATTTCACGAAATGAGTTTCGTTCACCATAGAATCATTCTACATGCTATAATACGACCATTTTCATGATTTTTTTCAACATCGGAAAAATTCGACGTTTTCATCGAAAAATTTCGACATACTATACTATGGCATTTTTTTTTTTTTTTTTTTTTTTTTTATTTTCCAACATTTCACGAAATGAGTTTCGTTCACCATAGAATCATTCTACATGCTATAATACGACCATTTTCATGATTTTTTTCAACATCGGAAAAATTCGACGTTTTCATCGAAAAATTTCGACATACTATACTATGGCATTTTTTTTTTTTTTTTTTTATTTTCCAACATTTCACGAAATGACTTTCGTTCACCATAGAATCATTCTACATGCTATAATACGACCATTTTCATGATTTTTTTCAACATCGGAAAAATTCGACGTTTTCATCGAAAAAATTTCGACATACTATACTATGGCATTTTTTTTACATTTTCCAACATTTCACGAAATGACTTTTGTTCACCATAGAATCATTCTACATGCTATAATACCACCGTTTTCATGATTTTTTTCAACATCGGAAAAATTCGACGTTTTCATCGAAAAATTTCGACATACTATACTATGGCGTTTTTTTTTTTTTTTTTTTTTTTTTAATTTTCCAACATTTCACGAAATGACTTTTGTTCACCATAGAAGTTTTCTAAATGCTATAATACCACCGTTTTCATGATTTTTTTTGACATCGGAAAAATTTGACGTTTTCATCGAAAAATTTCGACATACTATACTATGGCATTTTTTTTTTTTTTTTTTTAATTTTCCAACATTTCACGAAATGAGTTTCGTTCACCATAGAATCATTCTACATGCTATAATACGACCATTTTCATGATTTTTTTCAACATCGGAAAAATTCGACGTTTTCATTGAAAAATTTCGACATACTATACTATGGCATTTTTTTTTTTTTTTTTTTTTTAATTTTCCAACATTTCACGAAATGAGTTTCGTTCACCATAGAATCATTCTACATGCTATAATACGACCATTTTCATGATTTTTTTCAACATCGGAAAAATTCGACGTTTTCATCGAAAAATTTCGACATACTATACTATGGCATTTTTTTTTTTTTTTTTTTTTAATTTTCCAACATTTCACGAAATGACTTTCGTTCACCATAGAATCATTCTACATGCTATAATACGACCATTTTCATGATTTTTTTCAACATCGGAAAAATTCGACGTTTTCATCGAAAAATTTCGACATACTATACTATGGCATTTTTTTTTTTTTTTTTAATTTTCCAACATTTCACGAAATGAGTTTCGTTCACCATAGAATCATTCTACATGCTATAATACGACCATTTTCATGATTTTTTTCAACATCGGAAAAATTCGACGTTTTCATCGAAAAATTTCGACATACTATACTATGGCATTTTTTTTTTTTTTTTTTTAATTTTCCAACATTTCACGAAATGAGTTTCGTTCACCATAGAATCATTCTACATGCTATAATACGACCATTTTCATGATTTTTTTCAACATCGGAAAAATTCGACGTTTTCATCGAAAAATTTCGACATACTATACTATGGCATTTTTTTTTTTTTTTTTTTTTTAATTTTCCAACATTTCACAAAATGACTTTTGTTCACCATAGAAGTTTTCTAAATGCTATAATACCACCGTTTTCATGATTTTTTTCAACATCGGAAAAATTCGACGTTTTCATCGAAAAATTTCGACATACTATACTATGGCATTTTTTTTTTTTTTTTTTAATTTTCCAACATTTCACGAAATGAGTTTCGTTCACCATAGAATCATTCTACATGCTATAATACGACCATTTTCATGATTTTTTTCAACATCGGAAAAATTCGACGTTTTCATTGAAAAATTTCGACATACTATACTATGGCATTTTTTTTTTTTTTTTTTTTTTTTTTTCCAACATTTCACGAAATGAGTTTCGTTCACCATAGAATCATTCTACATGCTATAATACCACCATTTTCATGATTTTTTTCAACATCGGAAAAATTCGACGTTTTCATCGAAAAATTTCGACATACTATACTATGGCATTTTTTTTAAATTTTCCAACATTTCACGAAATGACTTTTGTTCACCATAGAAGTTTTCTAAATGCTATAATACCACCGTTTTCATGATTTTTTTCAACATCGGAAAAATTCGACTTTTTTATCGAAAAATTTCGACATACTATACTATGGCGTTTTTTTTTTTTTTTTTTTTTTAATTTTCCAACATTTCACGAAATGAATTTCTTCCACCATCGAATCATTCTACATGCTATAATACGACCATTTTCATGATTTTTTTTGACATCGGAAATATTCGACGTTTTCATCGAAAAATTTCGACATACTATACTATGGCGTTTTTTTTTTTTTTTTTATTTTCCACCATTTCACGAAATGAGTTTCGTTCACCATAAAATCATTCTACATGCTATAATACCACCATTTTCATGATTTTTTTCAACATCGGAAAAATTCGACGTTTTCATCGTAAAATTTCGACATACTATACTATGGCATTTTTTTGTACAATTTTCCAACATTTCACGAAATGACTTTTGTTCACCATAGAAGTTTTCTAAATGCTATAATACCACAGTTTCATGATTTTTTTCAACATCGGAAATATTTGACGTTTTCATCGAAAAATTTCGACATACTATACTATGGCGTTTTTTTTTTTTTTTTTTTTTTTTAATTTTCCAACATTTCACGAAAATGACTTTCGTTCACCATAAAATCATTCTACATGCTATAATACGACCATTTTCATGATTTTTTTCAACATCGGAAAAATTCGACGTTTTCATCAAAAAATTTCGACATACTATACTATGGCATTTTTTTTTTTTTTTTTTTAATTTTCCAACATTTCACGAAATGACTTTCGTTCACCATAGAATCATTCTACATGCTATAATACGACCATTTTCATGATTTTTTTCAACATCGGAAAAATTCGACGTTTTCATCGAAAAATTTCGACATACTATACTATGGCATTTTTTTTTTTTTTTTTAATTTTCCAACATTTCACGAAATGACTTTTTTTCACCATAGAAGTTTTCTAAATGCTATAATACCACCGTTTTCATGATTTTTTTCAACATCGGAAAAATTCGACGTTTTCATCGAAAAATTTCGACATACTATACTATGGCATTTTTTTTTTTTTTTTTTTTTTTAATTTTCCAACATTTCACGAAATGAGTTTCGTTCACCATAGAATCATTCTACATGCTATAATACGACCATTTTCATGATTTTTTTCAACATCTGAAAAATTCGATGTTTTCATCGAAAAATTTCGACATACTATACTATGGCGTTTTTTTTTTTTTTTTTTTTAATTTTCCAACATTTCACGAAATGACTTTCGTTCACCATAAAATCATTCTACATGCTATAATACGACCATTTTCATGATTTTTTTCAACATCGGAAAAATTCGACGTTTTCATCAAAATATTTCGACATACTATACTATGGCATTTTTTTTTTTTAATTTTCCAACATTTCACGAAATGACTTTTGTTCACCATAGAACTTTTCTAAATGCTATAATACCACCGTTTTCATGATTTTTTTCAACATTGGAAAAATTCGACGTTTTCATCGAAATATTTCGACATACTATACTATGGCGTTTTTTTTTTTTTTTTATAATTTTCCAACATTTCACGAAATGAATTTCTTCCACAATCGAATGATTTTACATGCTATAATACGACAGTTTACATGATTTTTTTTGACATCGGAAATATTTGACGTTTTCATCAAAAAATTTCGACATACTATACTATGGCGTTTTTTTTTTTTTTTTTTTATTTTCCACCATTTCACGAAATGACTTTCGTTCACCATAAAATCATTTTACATGCTATAATACCACCGTTTTCATGATTTCTTTCAACATCGGAAAAATTTGACGTTTTCATCGAAAAATTACGACATACTATACTATGGCGTTTTTTTTTTAAAATTTTCCAACATTTCACGAAATGACTTTTGTTCACCATAGAAGTTTTCTAAATGCTATAATACGACAGTTTTCATGATTTGTTTTGACATCGGAAAAATTTGACGTTTTCATCAAAAAATTTCGACATACTATACTATGGCATTTTTTTTTTTTTTTTTTAATTTTCCAACATTTCACGAAATGAGTTTCGTTCACCATAGAATCATTCTACATGCTATAATACGACCATTTTCATGATTTTTTTCAACATCGGAAAAATTCGACGTTTTCATCGAAAAATTTCGACATACTATACTATGGCATTTTTTTTTTTTTTTTTTAATTTTCCAACATTTCATGAAATGAGTTTCGTTCACCATAGAATCATTCTACATGCTATAATACGACCATTTTCATGATTTTTTTCAACATCGGAAAAATTCGACGTTTTCATCGAAAAATTTCGACATACTATACTATGGCGTTTTTTTTTTTTTTTTTTTTAATTTTCCAACATTTCACGAAATGACTTTCGTTCACCATAAAATCATTCTACATGCTATAATACGACCATTTTCATGATTTTTTTCAACATCGGAAAAATTCGACGTTTTCATCAAAAAATTTCGACATACTATACTATGGCATTTTTTTTTTTTTTTTTTTTTTTAATTTTCCAACATTTCACGAAATGACTTTCGTTCACCATAGAATCATTCTACATGCTATAATACGACCATTTTCATTATTTTTTTCAACATCGGAAAAATTCGACGTTTTCATCGAAAAATTTCGACATACTATACTATGGCATTTTTTTTTTAATTTTCCAACATTTCACGAAATGACTTTTTTTCACCATAAAATCATTCTACATCCTATAATACCACCGTTTTCATGATTTTTTTCAACATCGGAAAAATTCGACGTTTTCATCGAAAAATTTCGACATACTATACTATGGCATTTTTTTTTTTTTTTTAAATTTTCCAACATTTCACGAAATGACTTTTGTTCACCATAGAACTTTTCTACATGCTATAATACCACCGTTTTCATGATTTTTTTCAACATCGGAAAAATTCGACGTTTTCATCGAAAAATTTCGACATACTATACTATGGCGTTTTTTTTTTTGTTTTTTTTTAAATTTTCCAACATTTCACGAAATGACTTTCGTTCACCATAAAATCATTCTAAATGCTATAATACCACCGTTTTCATGATTTTTTTCAACATCGGAAAAATTCGACGTTTTCATCGAAAAATTTCGACATACTATACTATGGCGTTTTTTTTTTTTTTTTAAATTTTCCAACATTTCACGAAATGAATTTCTTCCACCATCGAATGATTTTACATGCTATAATACGACAGTTTTCATGATTTTTTTTGACATCGGAAATATTTGACGTTTTCATCAAAAAATTTCGACATACTATACTATGGCATTTTTTTTTTTTTTTAATTTTCCAACATTTCACGAAATGACTTTCGTTCACCATAGAATCATTCTACATGCTATAATACGACCATTTTCATGATTTTTTTCAACATCGCAAAAATTCGACGTTTTCATCAAAAAATTTCGACATACTATACTATGGCATTTTTTTATTAATTTTCCAACACTTCACGAAATGAATTTTGTTCACCATAGAAGTCATTCTAAATGCTATAATACCACCGTTTTCATGATTTTTTTCAACATCGGAAAAATTCGACTTTTTCATCGAAAAATTTCGACATACTATACTATGTCGTTTTTTTTTTTTTAATTTTCCACCATTTCACGAAATGACTTTCGTTCACCATAAAATCATTTTACATGCTATAATACCACCGTTTTCATGATTTTTTTCAACATCGGAAAAATTCGACGTTTTCATCAAAAAATTTCGACATACTATACTATGGCGTTTTTTTTTTTTTTTTTTTTTTTTAATTTTCCAATATTTCACAAAATGACTTTCGTTCACCATAAAATCATTCTACATGCTATAATACGACCATTTTCATGATTTTTTTCAACATCGGAAAAATTCGACGTTTTCATCAAAATATTTCGACATACTATACTATGGCATTTTTTTTAAATTTTCCAACACTTCACGAAATGAATTTCTGTTCACCATAGAAGTTTTTCTAAATGCTATAATACCACCGTTTTCATGATTATTTTCAACATCGGAAAAATTCGACTTTTTCATCGAAAAATTTCGACATACTATACTATGGCGTTTTTTTTTTTTAATTTTCCACCATTTCACGAAATGACTTTCGTTCACCATAAAATCATTCTACATGCTATAATACGACCATTTTCATGATTTTTTTCAACATCGGAAAAATTCGACGTTTTCATCAAAAAATTTCGACATACTATACTATGGCATTTTTTTTTTTTTAATTTTCCAACATTTCACGAAATGACTTTTGTTCACCATAGAAGTTTTCTAAATGCTATAATACCACCGTTTTCATGATTTATTTCAACATCGGAAAAATTCGACGTTTTCATCGAAAAATTTCGACATACTATACTATGGCATTTTTTTTTTTTTTTTAATTTTCCAACATTTCACGAAATGAGTTTCATTCACCATAGAATCATTCTACATGCTATAATACGACCATTTTCATGATTTTTTTTGACATCGGAAAAACTTGACGTTTTCATCAAAAAATTTCGACATACTATACTATGGCGTTTTTTTTGTTTTTTTTTTAAATTTTCCAACATTTCACGAAATGACTTTCGTCCACCATAAAATCATTCTACATGCTATAATACGAACATTTTCATGATTTTTTTCAACATCGGAAAAATTCGACGTTTTCATCAAAAAATTTCGACATACTATACTATGGCATTTTTTTTTTTTTTTTTTTTAATTTTCCAACATTTCACGAAATGACTTTCGTTCACCATAGAATCATTCTACATGCTATAATACCACTGTTTTCATGATTTTTTACAAAATCCAAAAAATTTGACGTTTTCATCAAAAAAATAATCGACATACTATACTATGGCGTTATTTTTGTAAAATTTTGCAACATTTCACGAACTGACTTTCTGCCACCATAGAATCATTCTACATACTATAATACGACCGTTTTCATAATTTTTTTCAAAATCAAAAAAAAATTTGACGTTTTCATTTAAAAATTCCGACATACTATACTATGGCGTTTTTTTTTTGTAAAATGTTCCAACATTTCACGAAATGAATTTTTTCACCATAGAAATCATTTTACATTCTATAATACCACCGTTTTCATGATTTTTTTCAACATCGGAAAAATTCGACGTTTTCATCGAAAAATTTCGACATACTGTACTTTGGCGTTTTTTTTGTAAAATTTTCCAACATTTCACGAAATGACTTTTGTTCACCATAGAAGTTTTCTAAATGCTATAATACCACCGTTTTCATGATTTTTTTCAACATCGGAAAAAATTCGTTGTTTTCATCGAAAAATTTGAAAAATTCCGACATACTATACTATGGCGTTTTTTTTTTTTTTTTTAATTTTGCAACCTTTCACGAAATGACTTTCGTTCCACCATAGAATCATTTTACATGCTAAAATACGACCGTGATTTTTGTCAAGATAAAAAATTTGACGTTTTCATCGACAAATTCGGAAATATTTCGACGTTTTCATCAAAAAATTTCGACATACTATACTATGAAATTTTTTTTTTTTTTTTTGAAAATTTTCCAACATTTCACGAAATGACTGTCTTCCACCATAGAATCATTTTACATGCTATATTACGACCGTTTTCATGATTTTTTTCAACATCTGAAAAATTCGACGTTTTCATCAAAAAATTTCGACATACTATACTATGGCGGTTTTTTTTGTAAAATTTTCCAACATTTCACGAAATGACTTTTGTTCACCATAGAATCATTCTAAATGCTATAATACCACAGTTTTCATGATTTTTTTCAACATCGGAAAAATTCGACGTTTTCATCGAAAAATTTCGACATACTATACTGTGGCATTTTTTTTTTTTTTTTAAATTTTCCAACATTTCACGAAATGACTTTTGTTCATCATCGAATCATTCTACATGCTATAATACGACCATTTTCATGATTTTTTTCGAACATCGGAAAAATTTCGACTTTTTCCATTGAAAAAATTTGGATCTACTATACTATGGCGTTTTTTTTTTTTTTTGGAAAATTTTCCAACATTTCACGAAATGACTTTCTTCCACCATAGAATCATTTTACATGCTAAAATACGACTGTTTTCATGATTTTTTTCAACATTGGAAAAATTTGGTTTTCATCGAAAAATTTGGAAAAATTCCGACATACTATACTGTGACGTTTTTTTTGTAAAATTTTCCAACATTTCACGAAATGACTTTTTCACCATAGAATCATTTTACATGCTATAATATGATATTTTACAACAAACAATTTTATGACTTTTTAATTAAATTTTTTGACACACCATACTATGACGTTTTTTTCATAAAATGTTTTGACACACTGGTCTATGACCTTTTTATCAGGAATTTTTTTGAAATACTAGGACTTTTATGACTTTTTGATTCTTTGACACAAGAAATTTTTGGTACAATATTTCAACATACAATTGTATGACTTTTTCATAAAATTTTAATTGATATATTTTAATGAATTAATACAATTTTGACACAATTGTATGTCTTTCATTAAATTTTTTAATGTACATTTTTCGGCAGACAGTCGTATGACTTTTGACATACTAAACTGACTTTTAGTATGAATCTGTTTGACTTCCAATTTTATTACATTTTTGACATAATATGCTTTGATATTTAATTCAATTTTTCGTCAGAGAATAGTGTGACCTACTTTAATTATATTTTTCAACACATTACACTGTACTTTTTTTTAATGAAAGTTTTTCCACATACCATACTTTGATTCTTTCTTTAGGAAATGTTTCAATATCCTAAACTGACTTTTTTTGTGAAATTTGACAATATATGCTTTGATTTTTTTTCATTCAACTTTTCGACATGCTAAACTTTGAATTTTTCATGAAATTTTTGAAATGCACACCATTTCATGACATACTATACTGTTTTTTTTCATAAAATTTTTCGACATACCATACTGACTTTTTTAAAAGAAATTTTTCAATGTACTATACTATGACTTTTCCTTTTCCTGAAATTTTGACATACAATTGTATGAGTTTTGACATACACTCCTGATCAAAATCTTAAGACCAGTTAAAAAATTGCAAGAATTTGCATTTTGCACTGTTGTATCTTAAGAAGGTTCTAAGTAGAGTTTCAAAATGCAAAAAGAAGAAATGGGAACAAGAGACTAAATGTTTTGAGCAGGCAATTTATTGAAAAGAACAATTTAACTGAAATAGGCTGTTCATCAGCTGATCAAAAGTTTAAGACCACATCCTTTAAAAGCCCAAATCTGTGCAAAAATTTGGATTCCATGTCATTTTCTGTCAAGTAATCACACTGTCAAGACCTCTTGATGGGAAAAGCAAAAAAACTCACTGCCTTCGAACGTGGCAGGATTGTTGAGCTGCATAGACAAGGCCTCTCACAGCGTGCCATCGCTGCTGAGGTTGGACGCAGTAAGACAGTCATTTTGCATTTCTTAAAAGATCCTGAGGTTTATGGAACAAAAAAATCAAGTGGTAGACCCAAAAAAATCTCACCGGCACTGAGCCGGAGGATCCGAACGGCTGTCCGTCAAGACACGGGACGATCCTCATCCCAAATTAAGGCCATTACTGGTGCTGACTGCAGCCCAATAACCATCAGACGGCATCTGCAAAGGAACGGCTTCAAAAACAAAAAACCTCTTCAAAGGCCACGTCTCCTTCAACGCCACAAAATTGCCCGTTTGGCCTTTGCAAGGGAGCACCAAACATGGGACATTCAAAGTTGGAAGAAAGTTTTATTCTCTGATGAGAAAAAATTTAACCTTGATGGTCCTGATGGCTTCCAACGCTACTGGCATGACAAGGAGATGCCACCTGAGATTTTTTTCAACACGGCACAGCGGAGGGGGCGCCATCATGATCTGGGGTGCTTTTTCCTTCAATGGAACAATGGAGCTCCAGGTTGTGCAGGGGCGTCAAACAGCAGCTGGCTACGTGGAGATGTTGCAGCGGGCATCCCTCATGACTGAGGGCCCTCGTCTGTGTGCTGATGACTGGGTTTTTCAGCAGGACAATGCTGCAATTCACAATGCCCGTCTGACAAAGGATTTTTTTCAGGAGAATAACATCACTCTTTTGGATCATCCTGCATGTTTCCCTGATCTAAATCCAATTGAGAACATTTGGGGATGGATGGCAAGGGAAGTTTACAAAAATGGACATCAGTTCCAGACAGTGGATGCCCTTCGTGAAGCCATCTTCACCACTTGGAGCAACATTCCTACAAGCCTTTTGGAAACACTCGCATCAAGCATGCCAACACCAATTTTTGAAGTGATCAACAATAATGGTGGAGCTACTCATTACTGAGTCTGTTTTTGAGACTTTAATTTCTGTTTTAGGGGTTTTTTTGAGCTATGGTCTTAAACTTTTGATCAGCTGATGAACAGCCTATTTCAGTTAAATTGTTCTTTTCAATAAATTGCCTGCTCAAAACATTTAGTCTCTTGCTCTCATTTCTTCTTTTTGCATTTTGAAACTCTACTTAGAACCTTCTTAAGATACAACAGTGCAAAACGTAAATTCTTGCAATTTTTTAACTGGTCTTAAGATTTTGATCAGGAGTGTACTATATGATGACTTTTTTCATGAAATTTTTTCAACACCCTATACTATGAACATGCTACGACTTTCATAAAATCTTTGACATACTATGACATTATTTGATATATGTATATTATACTGTAACTTTTAATATTGTCAACAGATTATACTCTGACTTTTTGCATTACATTTTGAAAGATGCTGTCCTTTTATTAAATTTTTCATCATACTATACTATGACTTTTGTATCACTTTTTCCAACATACTGTGCTACAACTTTTTCGCCATACTACATTATGATCTATCTATAATATAACTATATTATATCTATACACATTAGCAAAATGTGTAAGTTAGAATTCTGGTTTATATTAATTTGTGCATCATGTTGTATAATAAAAACATAATCATATATCGGAGTTCAACACTTCTTTGTACATCCGTCTCATGTATACACAGAATCAGTATTTGTGGTTTGACCTTGAACAGAGGAGGATGAGGAGGGACTCACTTTTATCTTGGAGGTGATGAAGAATGCTGTGATGCCAATGAGCTGCAGGTAGTCTTTGCTGAAGCCGTCGAAGAAATCCTGAGCGAGGTAGGCCGTCTGCCGGAGGGGGTACACCTCACACACCTACACCTACTCAGGGGTACACTTTTAAGATGATACATCTGAAAATGATCTGTGAATAATAAGAAGAACCTAAAGGATAGTCTCAGTCCTCACCTTGAGCAGCCAGTCCAGCAGAATGGCCCTCATCTTGGGCTGCAGTTTGCAGGTAGCTCGTCATGAACGTACTTCAGCTCCTTGTTGAGCATTTTGATCCACACGTCGTCTGAGCTGGCCCAACTGGAAGAGAAACACCTGCTGTTATCATCTTTCTCAACTCATTTTAAGATCAAACTCATTGTTTCATCTAAGATCTTTATATCTCCCTCAAACAAATTATTATTAAGTGTAATAATGTTTCTCTGCTGTAGTTTCCACACTGCAGCGACAAGAGCAGAAACCTTCAGACAGACAGCAGCTCTCAGCTCAGTGTGACGTCTGTAGTTTAATCAGCGGCAGAGAAAACAAACAAGACCTGCAGCAAGTGTGAAGAAAAACACTCAAGTGTTAATAAGACGTTACTGCTACTGCAGCAGGTCATGAGCTGCTAGTCAGAAAATCACTGAATCACCGTTTGGTGGCTGGGCATACGTGTGTGTGTGTGTGTGTGTGTGTGTGTGTGTGTGTGTGTGTGTGTGTGTGTGTGTGTGTGTGTGTGTGTGTCATATAAAGGGTATTGTGGCAGACCAGATGCACCCCTGCTGTTGAGTGAATGCATTGTGTCGGCCTGGGAAAGCGTGGCCTCAACCTCCACATCCACAACCGTGTACTTCTATCTTTGTGAGGACACTCATTGACATAATGCATTCTCTAGCCCCTAACCTTAATCATCACAACTAAATGCCTGACCCCAACCCCAAAGGTCCCGACGCACCAAGATGACAGTCGGCCATCAGTTTGTGGTCGTCGGTGAGCGTCTGTTGGTCTAGGTTTTTTATTTATTTATCTACCGCCACCTGCTGGTGTGGAGGCTTATTTCGTCTCACGCAGGCGCAGAACGTACGCGCTAACTGGCTGTTAGCTGCAGTGATGTGTTCAAATGCAACTTTTGGGCCAAGACAAAGGCCACATGAGGCAACGCACCTGGTGGCGTTAGTCACCTACTCTAAGTTTGAACCCTCAAACGAGCGTTTGAAGGCGAGGACCGACAAAAATGTCCTCACTGTCCAAAAATATCCTCACTGTGAAGGTCTAAAACTAAAATTGGTCCTCACAAAGATGGCTGTGCAATTACACAATGAATAAATGAATTCAATTCCAGTCCTTTCTCTAAATAACAAGGTACTTTTTACTAAGGAGTAAAAACTCCTTATCAGAGATAATGTCCTTCAATCAATTAATATTTACTAATTAATACTTGTTTATTTTTGCTTTATTTTCTCACTGTGTTTATTGTGAGTGTCATGCATCAAAAACCAACACAAGTTCCTTGTGAAACCCTGATTGTGTTTCCTGATGTCTCCTGAATTGTCATGTCTTATGTATTCGAACAAGGACCCTCAGTGTAAGAAAAGACCTCTATTCATCATGAAGTCAGACACACTGAGGGCCTCCCCTCCTGTTATAGAGGCCAAAGACAATACAACAACTAACACAAACACACTCCACACAAACCCACTCTTGTGAGGACCCTCACTGTCATGTTGTAACACAGTCCCTACACTAAACCTAATGCCAACATTAAGCCTAAAACCAGGTCTGAACCATAAACAGCTCTTTAAAGAGAAGTGAGGGCCGGACAAAATGGTTTAAACCTCACACTGGTCCTCACAAAGACAGAAGTATAAGAGACACACATGCACACACACACACACACACACACACACACACACACACACACACACACACACACACACACACACACACACACACACACACACACACACACACACACACACACACACACACTGTCTTCATTCATGGTTTGTAATGACGCTTATGTCAACTCAATGTTCACTGTGTGGGTGAAAGGTCAGAGGTCACGTCTCCAGCAAACTGACTCAGTAAAAGTTTTTACTTTACACTGCAGGTCTGAATTTTTGCATGTGTACATATAATATAATCAGTGTGAATGCTGTTCAGCAATAATAATCTTTATTCAAACACTTAAAACTATTTCTTCCATGCATTTTTTGGACTTTAACTCCTGCATACTTTACGCTACAGAGATAAAAATATTCAGCTCATTAAGGACATTAGTGCTATGACTTTTCTTGTTTCAACTATTTACACTTTTTAAAGTATTAAGCTTTTTCAGATTTTTTTTTTTTTTTCATTTTTAAATCTTCAAATCCTCTCAAACTTGCTCCATTTTGATCTACTGCTGCTTCTGCATACATTTAGCTACAGACACCATTTAAACTTGAAACTGGTCACAAGACTTAACTATTAAGTTATGATTCAGCTTTTTGATCTTCTTTTACAGTTTTTCCACAATCCCAGTTTAAGTTTTATGCTTTTTTCAGACTTTTTCTGAGTTTATAATGGGTGTGTATTATTATAATGGGTGTGTATTATTATAATGGGTGTGTGTTATTATAATGGGTGTGCATTACGTGGAATGATCAGAGCTGAGTGCGTCACATCACAGCTAGACAACAAATTGCTCCTACGCTCACAATTTTAACTCTTCATACATAATTTTTTCATAGAAATGTTGGACAGCTTGTGCTGGTGGCAGACATGTTTCTATGTAACCAGTCAGACTGACACATTTAGCTATAGATGCCTGGAGGCGACAGTGTTTTCCCTCATAAAGGCCCATTTTAATTTTGGGACAAGATTTTAGAGGAGAGCAAAAGTTACCAGTTTATGAAACTGCTCCCGTTTTTTTCCCAAAGCGAAATCTGTTACGTTTTTTCTGTTATCAGCACTCGTTCGGTGGGTGTTTTTCTGGTTTACTGACTAGGAAACGCTGTCTCACTGCAACATGATTCAGCACTTTCAGACACAAACAGGTGTTTTTGATTGGCTGATAAGACTCTCTAGACTATTAAAGGTTGATTCCGCCCAAATACAACTGCCCGACTGACTGACTGACTATATAGTATATTGTATAGTATTATATAATATAATGAAATAAAATGTAATATAATGTAAAGTAACATAACACTATTATAATATAATATGGTAAAAATATAATGTAATGTAATAGAATAGGCTAGAACAGAATGAAATATAATGCACTATAATATAACATAATAGAATAGAACGCAATAAAATGCAATTTAACAGTATAATAGAGCACAACAAACTAATAACATAAGATCCTGCACATGTACCTGAGTTTATATGCTGAACCTACCTGCTGGAGGAGGTTCAGGACTGGGGGTCAGAGATCACAGTCTGGGTCTGAGAGCAGTGGGCGGGACTCTCCTGAGTTCTCGTCCTGCTGCAGGACAAGAAGGCTGAAAAGGAGATGGCATCAACGCTGTCACATCTTACAACATATGCTCAGTAAAATCTGATCTGCCAAAAACTGAACCAGTTACAACGAACGAACGCAGCTCCAGTTACACTGTGCACGCATCACACCCCGAGACCCGGGTCCCAGCCCCTTTCAGTAGGCCTTTCTGCAGGACCTGATATTTAACCAACAGACAGCACAGGAAAACAGAGGCTGCAGGAGCTAACAGGCTAACAGCTAATTGACACAAGTTCACATTTCTGACTTTTAGTGTTTATCAGTGATGGCAGAAACTGATTAGAAACGTGTGGAAAACTGTCTGAGTGAAGCATCCAATCGTCTGTCATATCAGAGTTGACCACATGGTGGCAGCATTGCCTCATGAGATATAAACCTCTACTAGTCAGTCAGTGGCTCCTGATCCAATACTACAAACTATTTGTATACAGTGTACTATTTTTCTAAAAAAAAATCTAAATATTTACTATTATTTTTGGTAATTAATGATGATTAATGAAAGATCATGATCCTGACAGTGATCAAAAGCTCCAGAACAGCCACTAAATGGACACTGTGCTGCCATTTGGTTCGTCAACAGGCTGAACCGGATTATAGAAACAGCAAATGATAGAAAACATAAGAAAATACAACTTCAGAATAAACATTTACAAAGACTTCAGAGTTCTAGTTTTCAGGTGTTCACAAAGCTGTTTTACTACCATTGTTTTTTTTTTTTTTTATTATTTTGGTACAATGCATTGTGGGAAAACAGCTTCCACCAGTTTCACTCTCAAATGTTTTTTTTTTTTATTTATTTTGCTCTGCAAACTGACTTTTTTGGGGTAAACTTGTGCAGATAGTACATTTACTCAAGTACTGGACTAAAGTACAAATTTGAGGTACTTGTACTGCACTTTTTGTTTTCATGCCACTTTATACTTTGATTTAACTATATTTCAAAGGGAAATATTGTACTTTCACAATGTGGTGTGTGTGGTATTAGTACTTTTAGTGTAATGGAATATTTTTACAATGTAGTATTAGTATTTTTACTGTAAGAGTATTTCTACAGTGTGGTATCAGTACTTTTATGCTTACTTTTGTGAATTTCTCCACTGTGGGACCAATAAAGGAATATCTTATCTTATCTTTACAGTAACAGAATATTTCTACAGTGTGGTATTAGTACTGTTACTGTAACAGAATATTTCTACAGTGTGGTATTAGTACTGTTACTGTAACAGAATATTTCTACAGTGTGGTATTAGTACTGTTACTGCAGTAAAGGATCTGAATACTTCCTCATCTCTGTACTTTTGCAGTTTTTTCAGAGAAGAATCAGGATACAGCTCATCTTTTCTTCATTATTCCTAATATAATAATAATAACAATAACAATAATAATAATAATTAGTATTATTATTTATCTCTGTCTAAATCAGAAACCTAAACGGAGCACCAACAGATAAACATTTTGGGGAAAAGCCATTTTTATTAAAAGTCATATACAAAAGGAATAATCCACATTTATGTTGCTATAAAACGTCCATATGTACATCATAACACACACATGCATTCACATTTGCGTGTGGACACACACACACGCAGATGTGTCACAACATCTGGATCTTGACATGAGAGTAGAAGAAGACACCTGTGCTCTTCTGTTTGGATGCATAGCTTTGAGTACAATTCTTTGAGGGCTCGTTTGTTTGATTCAGGAACCAGAAGAGAAACGAAAACTGTCGGCGTTGTGACAAACCTGCGCTACGATCCCACGACCTCAAATATTCCTTTAATTCCTGATTGTATTCTGGGAAACACTCGAGACCTGAAGTGCAATTCAAAACCTTTAAAACATCTGGATCTGAGTTTGTGATAAACTCTCTGATTGTACTCTCTGCCTGCTCAGACTCACTACGTAGAAAACTTACATTCATCAGGCGGTGACAACGTATGTAGCCGAGAGGCCGGCTGGGAAACCACCACCAGACACACAACAAACTGCTGCCATCTTTCTCGTATTTGGTTGTTTGGGGAGCGGCGTGAGCTGCCCAGCTGGAGCTCTGAACACCTTGTTGGTCCTCATCTCACCATCAGCGAGACGGTCTAAGAAATCGGACTGGACGCTTTAACGCAGACCAAAAACTGCATTTAGGGAGCCGAGTCGTGACAAGACGACGTGAACATAAAACTGATTTCAGAGGAAATCAATCTGCAAGTTGAGACGTGAGAACACACAATCACCAGTACAATTTAGAGGTACTTGTACATTTTTGGCTACTTTATACTTCAACTGCGCAACTTCTCAGAGAGAAATATTGGATGTTTTACTCTAACAGGTATTTACATGATAACAAGATTAATAATACAACAAATAAATCATGATGTAGGAATAAAAAATGAAAGTGAAAACATGAACCCACCTGAGACCTGCAGGCAACAACTTTCAGAGGCTGCAGCAGGTTTTAGAGCAGGAGGGAGGTAAATAACGCTCCAAAGATGGGTTAAATTTTGGTGAGGAAAAACTGGCATGGTCATTTTCAGAGGGGTCCCTTGACCTCTGACCTCCACATATATGAATGAAAATGGGTTCAGACGAGTCTCCCTTTTACAGACATGCCCACTTTATGATAATCACATGCAGTATCCAGTATACTGTATGTGTTATTGTCTAAAATGTGTGTTTGAATATTTCAGCATACTGAGTCACTAAACAGTCTTGAATTCCTTAAAAATAAAAATTTTCTTTACAGCCACAAACTAGAGACCTGGAGCATTCAGAGGATTGATGGCTTTACCAGATAGATTGACAATAAGTTTTTTTTTGGCTTTTTCTATGGTGTTCTTCAAGGTCTTGGTGTCTTAATGGGGTATTTTGGAGAGATTATTGATCATTTTTATCAATTCTCTACAGATGAAAAATGGTTAAATTTAGCACAAAATCTGGTCTGTTTTCAAATCTGAACAAATTGTATTAATCTATAAACTGCTGCAACAACATATGAGACAAACAGAGCATGGGGATGGACATCATATACTTTTAGCATAATGCTATAAACCCTGATACACTTTTATATTTTATACATTTTATTTTACTTACTTAACTAATGTTTATTTCTTATCAATTACTAGAACAACTTGTCACACAGTGCTGAGCTGCGTTTCACATTCAGGTTCCCAGCTTTCAGATAACGTACACCACTGCTATGTGACATCTACTGCTGACCTGCTAGCTCCCCATAAATACCCCCTGTACCCCCTAAGAACAGGACAAAAACAGGTTTACTGTGGGTCTCAGAGGGTTAATAAAATCAGGATTTTGTGCTCTCAAATCAGGACTTGCAGACAATTAAAACTCAAGATTGTTTTGTGCTTCTAAATCTCTTTGCCTCTGTGGTTCTGAACTCAACATTCAAGGCTTTCCAGCTCACACGAACGTCCGAATGTGTTGATTTAGCTGCAGCCGAACTGACGCTGAGCCACAGCGGCTTCGCCACCACCGTCAGCCTGAACACTGACCCACAATGAGCTGATCAGCTAGTAAAACAACAAAAACACTCAACGTGACGCCACCCAGCACTTTAGCACGATGCACAACCAACTGCAGGTGGACGGGAGCTTCTGGGAGGTTTTTCTACAAGGGAGTAAAAAAATAATCTCATCTGAAAACTATCAAATCTTATTTTACATGTTGAAACACTGAGGGGTTAAAAAGCGTTTCACCTGCTGAGCTCACAAGGCTTTTATTTTATTTATTTTTCTTACTGGAAAACAGATTGATCGGTCCAGTCGGAGGACTCTGAACCATCCACTAGTGCAACATGAAGGTAGAAAATAAAAGCTGGTTATTGTGTTTGTTGGAGGTTAATGCCGACAGCAGCGACGTGACGTTTTCTGAAGAAAAGTTTGTCCTTGGGAGATTTTCTATGTGAACATGAGTTTTTGTTAGTCAGGTGTGGGCTGTGTGGAGGGGTCAAAGTTGAAACTATCGCAGCTGAGATAAAAAGATTAAAATGCCCTTAAAGAAGAACGTCGAGTTCTCGGAGAGACTCATCAAGGCCTGGATGTTGTTCACAAATGAACCAGAATCAGTCTCACAGTCACCCACAACATGTCTGACAGTTTGATGGTAATATTCCTCCAGAAAACACTTCACATGTTTAATAAAAGTCAGCGACCCACAAATGAAATAAACATGAATGAAGATGATTTTGTGAAGCTGGTTCATGAACCCATAACAGCTTCTGTCTGTGCTTTGTTATTTCACTCAACTCACACCTCCAACTTCTTTGCCCTGCAGCTGCATAGAGAAACATCTGGATCACAGTGAAGCTGCAGCCCTGAAAGCGTCACCGCTTCACTGCCGCCATCGCTCTACACCACTGCTGCGTTCACAACACATTTCATGAAAGCTGTGTTTTTAATTCCACAGGTGAAACGGGATGATTGGTTGTTGTTTTGAGCTTTTGAATTTGACAAACAGGGAGATAATCTGCGTCCTTGTAGAAAAGATTTTCACATTTTTGACTTTGGCAGTTCCTGGCAGAAAGCGCTAAAATGATTTGTCGGTAAGTTGGAAAAATATTTTGTGTCAAAGTAATTTTTCAAGCAAAAATGCTTCTTGATTGTGAGGATTTTAAGATTTGACCTTGGCTTGTTGTGATCTGCATTTTACACAAACTTCTAACATTCTGGAGGCAATTAAGTTTTTATGGCCTAAACCAAAAAAAATAAAGAAAAAGATGTCATTAAATGCATCAAAAATATTAAAGATAAATGCAGCCATTAATTAATTGATATAATGTGACATATTGATATTTCTGTTTTAAGTTGCTTGTATAGTCATTGTGTTAATCCCCTTATTTATTTACTCCTGTTACATAACCCTCTTATTTATGTATTTTTTTAATTTTTAAAATGTATTTATTTTTGCATTTCTTTATTAATTTGTTTTAGTTTGTTTATTTTTAGTCTTAGTAGAAATAACTAAAAAATAAGTGGAAAATGAGTGTTAAAAATTAAATTAAAAAAAATAAACAAACATAAATGAATAAAAATAAATAAAATGTATTTTAATAAATTAATAAAAAATAATGACAAACAAATAGAATGAACAATTCAATAGGAGTAAGGTAATACAGAGTAAATAAATACAGGAATTAAAACAAGATAAATAAATAAAAAAGCAAACTGAAAATATAACTATCAATTAATGGCTACATTATCTTTAAATATTATTTCTACTACATTTATTGACATATTTATTTATTTATTTACGGGGTCATTTATTTATATATTTTTGATTCTGGCAGGTTCTGTCCTCCATAAGTTTTCTAGTGCATTTACACCCACAACGTGTGAAAAGCATTCAGACTAAATAAATACACCAGAAAAGAAAACTTTAAAGTGTTTACAAAGTCTTTTCTTTGAGTGTGAACCGGTTTGTTCCTGTAGGAATAAATGTTTCTACAATCTAAACTTGTCTGAATCCGAATATTTAAACATGGAGGATTTAAAATGTTTGTTTCACTCACAGCGTCTCTGCTTCCGCTCGCTCCTCGTGGCTGACTGAACACACACTTACAGGTTGAGCGGTTTGTCCCGCCTCTAATCTCAGCCAGCAGCCAATCAGGAGGGAGAACCGTGAGGTGTGTCTGGAGCAGCCAGTCAGATTTCGAGACCCACCATGCAGCCACACAGGTGGGTGTTTTTGTGTCGGATTGGGACTTTTTTTTTAAAATTAACTTTATTGCACTTGTGACAACAAAACAAACAATTTATCTTTTCTTATTCTTATCTTCTAAAGCCTTCACTGCTAATCTATCATATGCCTCCTTCTTTTATAATAAATGCACTGTGTTTATCTCACTTAACTCCCTGACATGAACTCTATTTTGATATTTAATCAGCTAAATATTAAAACTAAAATATCTGATTTTGGATCATTTTCGATCAGATTATAATTCAGGGTTTATTTTAAAGTTACTTGTTGAGGACTGCGGAGGACAGAACCTGCTAAAATAATAAATAAAATAAATAAATAAAAAATAAATAAATGCCTTGATAAATAAATAAATGTCATTAATCGCAGCAAAAACAATTTAAAAAATAAATGTAGCCATTAATTAATTGATAAAAGGTGACATAAAAAAGATATTTCGGTGTTAATTTATTCCTTTATTCATTTATCTTTGTATTAAATCCCTTATTTACTCTTAAGTTTTATTTATGTATGCATTGATTTTTTTAAAATATTTTTAAAATTCATTTACTTACTGTATATTTTGTATTATTATTAGTATTGTATTTAGTTTTGCATTGGTTTATTTATAAATAAATACAATACATAAACATAGAAAAGGGAAAAATTAAGCTAAGAGTAAATATATAAGGTAAAATAATAAATTAAAAAGCTAATTAATATGGAGATATCAATATATGTCACATTTTATTAATTAATTAATGGCTATATTCATTTTAATATTTTTTTTATTTTTTATTTAATGATATTTATTCATCGAGTCATTTATTTATTTATTTGGTTTTGATTTGTATCTCCATGCAGTACATCAGCTAAAATAGGAGCCTTAAAGTGTGTCCTGCATTATTTCCTGTCTTTCCTACCTGATTTATATATGTCAAAATGTCTGTGGTGCATATTCACAAATAAAGTGTGTGTTCAAATTATAGATTTGCTCCAGGGAGCCAACATGGGGAACTCTAGCCATCACAATAAGGCAAGTCTACCATCCAAATTAATTATGAAATTATGATAAAATGCACAACACAAGAGCACAGTTCATTTTACCTGAGCATCAACATGATTGTGCACACATTTGCATTATTGTGAAAAATATTCTAGAGCTGGAACCAGCATCAATTAGTAGTCAATTATTAAATCAATCGCCATCTATTTTGAATTGATTGATTGTTTTGAGTAATTTCTTAAGAAAAAAATCCAAATTCTCTGATTGCAGCTTCTTAAATATGAATATTTTCTGGTTTCTTTCCTCTGTGACAGTAAACTGAATATATTTGAGTTGTTAACAAAACAAGGACTTTGGGAAACACATCCACTTTTTATAGACCAAACAACTAATCGACTATGAAAATAACTGACATATTGACAAAGTAATTCAGAAAAATCAGCCTGTTTTTTTTTCACCTGTTTCACAGAAAAAAACAGGAATTTAAAAAAATTATCCTGGCACAACATGTTTTTTTCATCTGTTTCTTAAGAAAATAATTTAGATCAGAAAATGGATCAACAGAAAAAAAAAACATTTTCTTGGCCTTTCAGGGCTTCCATAAATATTGTTGCTTGGTTTGTGAACGCAGTACACTGCCCCTCCCGGTCTGTTTTATTATTCTGTGGGTGGATGTGGGTGGGGGTTGTGTAGCGCCCCCTAGTGGTGCTGAGGCAGGGGGTTGTGGCTGTGGCTCCTCTGTATGTAGGCCACAGCCTCCCTGTATGTGAGGGCCAGCTGAGGCCGGTCATACATCTCGCTAAGCGCCTGGAACTTGGGGCCCCACCGCGACAGCCTATCGTAAACAAACCCTCCTTCGTCCTCTTCCTCCTCCACGTCGCCAGGGGCGGCGACAATGTTTCTACATGACGCGGCTGACCCCAGCGAGCTGAGGCTTCCTGCCGACGACCCCGAGCCTTCCACACACCACACGTGGTAGGAGTCCGGCGGCAGCGCCTCACTGTCGTTGTCCGCCTCCCAGATGATTCGCGCCACATAGCTTTTAAAGTCCACGTGAGAGTGCGACCCCGACGGGGCGTCTACACAACCGTCACTCGTCTCCATGTCCCTGTGAGTGGTGAAGTTGGCGTAGGCGGTGTCGCTGGTGTAGCTGTTGGTGGTGGCGTGCTGATAGTGGTGGTGGTGATGGTGGTGATGTGGGATGCTGAGGTAGGGAGCGCCAGAGCTGCAGGAGGAGCCAGACGGGTGAACTTCCTCCTGGGAGCCGGGCGAGGATTTGATGAGCGGGGCGGTGGTGCAGGAGGAGGACTGGGACAGACTGGAGCACAGCGGACGCTTCAACTCTGTGATATCGTAGCCATTCTGGAAGGAAAGGAAGGAGGGAAGGAGGGAAGGAGGGAAGAAGGGAAGGAGGGAAGGAAGGATGGAGGATGGTACACACAGGGTATTCAGTCCTCTTCTCTAGAGAGCTGGTTTTCAATGCTACATATCATTTCCTTTAACACACTGTCGTCTGTCACCACAAATATTTAGTGTTTCCAACATCGTGGGCCTCCCGTCCATCTAGACCCTCTCAGACCAGACACCCATCAGGACTACTGTGCTGGAATATCACAATGTCCTCCCAAGTTTTATGTGTCTCTTGCTTTTAGGGAGGATTTCAGAACCAAAGCAGCGATCTGGAGGTCCTCCCCCAGAAAAATGAGAGTCTCAGAGACTTTGTTTCCTGCATTCTGGTGACTTTTAAAGAAAGTAAATAAAATAATTAGTACACCATACCATACAACCCTCCCAATTACACTGCAAGAGCATTTTTATGTTAAACTTTTGATTTTACCTTTAATTCTTTTTTCACCACCTTCTCCTGGTTTCCTCCCGGGGTCACAAGTCTCTCTTATCCTAATTTATGGATACAGTGTCTATCATCCCTGCTGTTTCCACCGTGGGGAACGACTATAGAGCTACACCGACTATCGTTTCCCAGCGGAAGAGAGCCGTCTATGCTCGTGACACGCCGCAGTTTGAGTTTGAGTTGCGCTCGCCACATCGTGCAGCGCCCAGAGTTGGACTTTGGCAGCAAAAAGCTGTTATAAATCGTGGGTTTCAGAGTATTTATTGGTGGCTATATATTGAAAAAAACTGATGAATATTAGTTTATACCAGAGATTCACATGCCAAGTTTACACCAGAGGGGTGAATTATTCAGCATTCATTCCTGAGAATTAAAATCAAAACTTAACTTAACATAATATGCTGTTGCAGTGAACTTATTTCATTATTTTCACTCTTTTAAAGTCACCACAATGCAGGAAACAAAGTCTTTGAAACGCTCACGTTTCTGGGGTCGGACCTCCAGACCCCCCATTTTGGTTTTGAAATCCTCCCTATTTTTAATGTCTCACGGTTGTCATTTATGAACACTGTTGACTCTGGCCCAAGAGGGAAAAATAGGTTTGTCCGTTCTGGGCTACTGTAGAAACATGGTGTTCTGCTCCAAGAGGAAAACCTGCTCCCTATGTATACATCTACTGTATATACAGCATATTATTTCACTCAAATTTTGGGCTGAATTTATTCCAAATCGATGTTCAATTACTCCCATTCAAAACTAAAATCAAAATTGCAAATATTGTCTCAATTGTGTCAAAGGACACAAGTAGTTGTTTACAACACAACTGCAAAGTCTCCACATCTGACTCAACATCACAATAACATTCATCTATTGGATTATTACCTCTGTACATTGCACATATTCTCGTGTTTTGCCTGTTTTCAATATGGGAAGTCGTGTACACAATGAACTTGGCGTTCCAGTGGTTAAGTTGTGAAGACCAACGCTGCTAAGCAACGACAATATTAATGTTACTGTCTGAGTCTAGAAGCCCCAGAGGCTGATAATATAGCAAGCAAGCAAGTGGGTAACATAACGCAGGAAATGCAAAGGCATAATGACAGAGGAGAAAGATGAAGTCATTAAGAACATTATTTTCCTCAGACATAAAATTACCAAGAAAAACAATATATGACTAAAATGACGATATATTAACTTATTATGCGCTGCTAAATGAACTTCCATGGGCACCAACATTTCTCATAACGCCAACAAACACGTCACAAGTTGTTAATTCGGAGCTTTTAGAAACTTTCCACCTACGAGGTCGTGAATACGACATGAGAGGGCTTTATATGGACTCAGCTCATAAACACAGTAAACATGACCCCATTTGAAGGCACCATAATTCCTCATATGTGAAAATTTGCTTGGCAATAAACTCAATTCTGATTATTAATAATATTTGAGCTTTGTTACGGCTTTCAGGGTCCTTTTATTCTTGATAAAAGTTAGTTACGTGTAACGTAAAAAGTGGACCATCATATCCTGTGTGTGTGTGTGTGTGTGTGTGTGTGTGTGTGTGTGTGTGTGTGTGTGTGTGTGTGTGTGTGTGTGTACCTGGTCCTGCTCCCCCCCCCCCTCCTCGTTGTAGTTCAGGATGTTTTCTCGGATGTCCTCCCAGCTCTCGTGCTCAGCGGGGATGTGGTAAACTCCTCGCTTCCTGAACTTGTTACGGCTGCCTTTCTGGTTCCACACTGTCACCGCCACAAGCACCGCTACAAACACACACACACACACACACACACACACACACACACACACACACACACACACACGCAACGATATTAATATGCATATGTGCGTAAATGCGTTTCTGCACCACTGGGACAGATTTCATTTCCTTCCTGTACGTTTGTAGCAGCAGCTTATTAAAGCTGCTCTGTGGAGTCATTTAGCCTCAATCACAGGCAAAGATTTATGTTTTCACCTGTGGCTGCCCAGATTTTGTAAATCTCACCACGGTGATGACTGTCACAAAATCACTTTTTATTGTACTTGTGTTAGTAATTATTTCTTCTGCCACCATCAACGACCTTGGGCAAGGAGGCTCTGTTTTCACCAGTGTTGGTTTGTTTGTTTGTCCGTCTGTTAGCAGGATTACTCTAAATGTTCTTGCTTGGTCACATGTCTCTTTCTCAATGTAAGTCTATGAAAAAAAGTTTTTTGGGCCCAATGACCTCATGTGACGGACACAGGAGTTGCAGTATCGCTGCGCTGGGGGGGGGTTGAGTTCGACCAAAGCACACTTGGAGATGACGACAGTTTAGGTGAGTTTTATTTAGTTTCTGTCCAGTTTGAATGAAGTATTTTACAATACTCCACCACGAACAGCTGATCTCAACATAAATGAAAATTCATGTAGATGATGCACAAGCTGAACGGGGGGCCGTCATAGTCGCGCACCTTGGCGCAGGTCTGTTCTGCTACATATTAAAACAGGTTACACCCAGGTTTTAAATTATGTGAAACTGTGGTGGGTGGACCTCTGATTTTGTAGATTTTAAAGTTAAATGCATAAATGTAGAGGAATTTGAGAGCAAAATTAAGAGGCTCGATCTAAGAAGAACCTAACGGGTCGGGTGCGTTTCCGACAGGAGAGCCACGGAGCCGTGATCCACCTTTACACTTACGCCTCTCTAAGCTGACCTAGAGCCGGTCACGGTGGGGAGAATGCACCTGGCGCCATTACCTTATCAGACTGTCTGATTTGAATAAATGTTTTTGACCCAAAGAGGTCAAATAATCCCATAATTCACAAAGAAGACAAGATTAGAGAATATGCAAAAAATTAATGCAAATGTATGTAGTAGGTTATTATTATTATTATTATTATTATTATTATTTTATCCTTTTCTATCACATTAATCATCTCTTGCGACCCGATGGAGGGTCCTGACCGCCAGGTTGGGAATCACTGCTTTAAAACACCAAAGTCACATAATAACACAAACTAACCAATCCAGGCAGCGGTAGACCAGCAGCTCCAGTGCCCCGAGAGGTAAAATTACTGTTTTTGTCAATGGAGTCTGGTGGTTTTGAAGAGAGCAGAGATAACAGCTCCAGTTCAGTCAGAAAGGGCTGTCAGTGAAAATATTCTATAGAGTACACGTAAACTGATTTTAAGTGCCTAAAATGTATTTTGCTGTGGCCCAAAGGCAGAAACCGGAGTAGCAGCATAAATTACAATTAACACTAATCGAATAAATCAACCTGATGTTTTTTCCAAACTTGAGAAACAAAAGTAGCTGACTTATAAGCATTAAAATTAAATAGCTGTTCATTCTGTCAACATTTCTGGATTTTCTTGGACACTCACACAACCTGTTGTCTTCCTACCGACCTCACAGCCAGAGGAAGGATTCCTCTTCTTAACTGTGCCGCTAAAGATCTGTGACTCCTTGATAAGTTTGCTAAAACAGCCGATTCAGCGCCGGAACTGAGCTTGATTTGAATATACGTTTGTAATTTTATTAAAACAAGATGTCTTTCGGCCATTTTTCTTCAAATCAAGCAAGTAACTTTCTTCTAATTGTGTTCGTGCTGCATTATAAATTATTACTATACATATACTGTAATTCAGCTTCCTCAAAAATGACATGAAGTTCTGTAGCCCGTGGAGTATTATGTGACTTAAGAAAAACCTTCTTATTGATCCTGTGTTGGGACATATTAAGCAACAGTCTTATCATTTCACATTTTTGCATTATTAAGCCAGGAATCCAACCCATAATCACCCTGAACAGCCAACGTAGGAGCAAACTTATGAACACCTAAAAAACAGCATGCAGCTCTGTTCTGTATAGAGTCTGGTACTCCTGTCTCATTCTCCATCTACTGTAGGTAAAACTATATTACCACTACTATGGATTGATCACCTCACACAACCACACTGAGAAACATCGAACTATCGCTTTAATTCATCCAATGTATTGCGTCTGAAAAATGACAGGATTACTTTGTGAAGTTTACGTAAGGCGGTCTGTAGGTTCATGACTGCTGCTAATGGAAACCTATTGATGTGTTCAGCTCACTGTTACACAAGTGTAGAACAAAAGGTCTTTAGAGGAGACGGCTGAGTTTACATCACATCCAGTTACTGACTTTTCTCTCTCCTTCCTCTCAGTTTAACTGGATTTAAGAGTTGATGTTAACAAACGAATAATCCTTCATGGTTTTCTGCATTTGGGAAACATCTTTGCTGAAAAGTGTTTCATACAGTCAGCTGTGGTCGAACATATCAATATGTGTATTAAAATTAAATGTCAATTGAAAATACGGTAATCGCTTACATTTGGAAACCCATAAATCTCATAAAAGCACACAGCTCCTTCCAGTGGCGGAGTATGTTTTTAGATCAGTGCATCCCCTTTTCTTTGTATTTTCAGTTGCTGTACATTAGGGCTGGACGATTCACTCATCTCCTGAGTTCATACTATCACCACACTTTGGTGTCCATTAGATGTATTGAGGTTCATTTTTTTTGTCATATTGTGATTCAATAATGCAATTTATTTTGTATTTTGTTAACCTTTTTAACACTCAACCATGGGAAAAAGTTAAATCATAAACTTCTTGGGACTTTTACTTTGGAAAATATCTAAATTAATCTAGTAAAAATGTTTGATTTTCAGTATGTCTGTAGTCAGTTATGTCCTGAAGTCAAATATATTGTCATTTCTGATCAATGTCAGAAATTGTTTATTACATTACAATTACATTTTTTTTTCCAGCAACCCAAAAATCAAAGAATAAAGACATTTCCCCCACAAATTAGTGGTATTTTCTTTTTAATTTAGAAGGGACATGTAATGTTTTATACGTCTGGTGAATATAAACCAATCAATTATTTCCATATATGTATTTTGTATATACAATTCCCTTTATTAACACCTTATTTTGAAAACCATATTTTGAAAAAAAGGGGTGCTCTACAGTTGTAGTGTCGGCCCATTTGACCAGAGAGATGAGAGTGACGGCTGGCTTGACTTCACCGCAATACGATAACGTTTCCTGTCTGTGACAGAGTTAGCGTGCAGCTTTAGCCGTGATGTCTAGCTCTGCTTTTCCTGCAATGTGTGAAACCAAAAGTGTTTCCATACTTTACTGGCTGTGTAGTGTTTACCACTCTGGATTTAACATGTGATGGTGCAGGTCGTATCCACGCTGACCATCCAACGCTTTATACTTTCTTTGGTTTGTTTTGGTTGACGGATACAGAATGGATATGACGTCACGTTACTAGACTACAACAATAAAAGTGGTAACTTCCTTCTACCTCCACGTATATCGATTCTGGCATTGAAAAAAATGTAAAAATCATTAAAAAAATCACAATACATAGATGAATAAATTTTTATCCCTGCTGTACATGTTGGTCTTTGTTTATGATCAGGCTAACTGGCCAGTTATTCTGTTTACTCCGAAAAAAGGGAAATAGAAAATGCATCTCTGCCTGTGAATCAGAAAGAAGCTACGACATGTAGAGTGTTTAGTTAAATCTCTCACTGTTTGGTTTGTTACCTGAAGACAGTTTATTGTTGTTATGATTAATAAATAACTCTCTATCTCTCACCGAAGAAGACGAGCAGACACATGCTGATGGCCAGGATGGAGCTGGGGCTGAGGGCGGCCAGCCGGTGACCTTTGACCTGCCCCAGCTCACAGCGCTGACCCCTGAACCCCTCCTGACACCGGCACCGGTAGCTGTCGGGCGACAGCGCCTGGCAGGTGCCACCGTTTCGGCAGGAAGATGGTCCACAGGGCGACGGCACGCAGCGCTGCTGACCGGAGTCATCCGTCAACGTCACCTGACCGCCGGGGCACCTGGGAAAGAAATGAGTTAATGACATCAGAAGTAAACCAAAGAATGTGTAGCGATAAGAAGTGAAAGCCAGTCGGTCGCTCTGTTCAGCACCCAGCAGCAGAGCTACGCTTCCGCCATTTTGGACTAAAAGCAACTACTGGACGGCGGTAAAATGTCCGCCTACAAAGTACCGTACAAAGTAAGTAAAGTAAAGTAAAACTTAATTATTTATGATCTATTGTCATATTCTACTGTAATGGCCTGTGTTGAACAATAAGGATAGAAATATAATAAGCGTTTTCAGTCCAAAATGGTGGCAGCAGCTGCTGTCTCGTCTGTTTCGTCTCTTTGCTTCTATACTCTTTGAGTAAACCAGTGGAGGGTTGACTTGGATTTCATACTTGCACTGGTGTTTCCTCCACAGGTCGATGCAGCGCAGCGGGCTGCGGCAGGGTTGGCTGCTGCAGGCGTCGCTGGAGCACCCTAAGGTGACGCCCCGCCTCTCCAGCACCGTCACCAAGTCCCGGCTCTGCCCGTCCAGAGGCAGGACCTGAGTGTTAAAACGAACGTCTCGCAGACAGCCTGCAAGGAGGAAACATCTGGGTCAGTTTGGTTTGGTTCACAATCCTTAAATATGTTTGATATGATACACTAATTTGAAAAAAAATCCTACACTAAAAGAGTATGAATGCATGTGACCAGTAGAATCCAGGTCAGAGCCAGGTCTCACCCTGAAAGTCGGTCTTGTCTCCAGCGTTCGGACCATTGCCGACCATCACGCTGACCGGGTGAACCACGATCTCCCGGCGGTTCCCCAGCCGGGCCTGGACCTCCCGCGAGCCGCCGCCCTGCTCCAGCCGCAGGGTGAACAGGTTGTCACGGCGACTGAGGCTGACCAGGATCCACTGCCCGATGTCCACCCGCTGCCCGGGGAGCCGCAGGGCGTGGGCACCATCGCCGAGGTTGGCACGTACGGAGAGGTAACCCTCCATGATCTGAGCGAGAGAAAAGCGTTTGACAAACCTTCCCATAATGCCTCATGTCTATCGTTATTCATCAGTCGACTGTCTTTGTGTGTAGGAATGTGTGATGTCAAACGCCGCTTGGCGATGCACTGACAGGTGGACTGACCTCCAGGACGATGTACTTGCTGGCTTCCCGGGACGTCACGGACAGCAGGGTGCCCGAGGCAGCTCTGGTTCGGAGGAGCAGCTGCACATTTGTGCGGCGAGAGCTGCCGCCTCCTCTGATCTGATAACGCACGACGCTGCCCGAGTCGAAGGAGAACTCTGGGATGGCTGCGAGAAGAGATATAAAGTCATGTTAAGTCTGTTTCAGTTACATGAAGCAGCAGCTCCACATCAAAATTGTAGCTTTCACCTTAAACAAACACTTCTCTGCTGAAATGAACATTTCTTAGATAATCATTACTAGATTTCAATTTTAACTTCATTTATTTATTTTGCATTTATTTATTTAATTTGCATTTATTTATTTATTTTTGCATATTTATTTTTAAATGAATTTATTTATCTGTTCATTTTTTTTCTGCATGATTTTCTCTTTGCATTTCACTCCTTATCTCCCCTAACTTAGTGATTTCTGTATTATTTTCTTTATACATTTCTTCATACATTTCTGTCTCATTATACTGTTACTCAACGTGCGTCATCATGGGGTCAGTGCAAAGGGAAAATAGTGCAGAAATAAATAAATGCATAAATACATAAATAAATACACACATTTAAAAATAAAAATAAAATTAAAAATGAATGCATAAATATGCAAGGTAAATACATTTGCATCCCAAAGTATCAATACAATTGGATATGTGGCCACACAAGGCATAACCATTTAATGCTGTTGTTTTGCATTGAGCAAAGTTGACAAACTTTTTATCTGGACAACCCTGTTTTTTGCTGAAGCCTCTGAGTCGCGAGCCTTGCAGTAACATTACCCTGAATGAGGGGATTGTTTTTTTTGAGGCACTGCAAATGGACTAAACAGTCAAATATCCCTTGTTTTTGGTTTAAATAACAGCCACAACAAACAGATCGGTTAAGCCAACGACTACACTTTGAGTGCTGTGAGTGGACGACTGAATTAATTTCACTTCCTCCACAGTCTCCACAGTGTCGGGCTCCCTCACCGCTGTCACACTTGTGTCCGGTGTATCCTGGGTGGCACTCGCAGCTGAAGGAACCCCAGTCGGCGAGGCAGGAGGCGTGAGCGCCACAGGAGGGACCGGCCACCGTCACACACACCCCGTCTGTCAGTCGGCACCCGGGGGCGCTGTCCACGCTCTCACCTGGAGACGCCAGGTCATACACCTGATTGGGAAAGATAATTATCTTGTCAAGATAGTTTGTCTCTTTCTCATTTTTAATTTCAAGCCATCATCATCTGTGTAAATCATTTTCCTCACAACCTTTATAAAAGCTGCTGCTCCGAGTCATGTGAACATGATTAAAGGAGTTTTCAGGCTGAAATGCAGTAAGGCTGAATTCGACATGCACTAAATGTTTGAACATGTTCTTTGTTTTCAGCTGGCAGCCATGCAGCGCTCTCATTTTGTGGTGTGTCAAACTACCTTAACGCACAAAGTCCAAAATGTGTTTTGATTTTCTGAAGGAATCCAGAAACCGTCTCTGATTTCAGAGCAAACAGAAACACGTTATGGTGGATCACGTTCTCTTTCTTTTGTCGTAAAACATTTGGCCATGTGAAAGCTATGACATTTCCATGATTAAAAGACTCCGAGGAACATGGACACTTTGATTATGGAGGACGGAACCTGCCAAGATCAAAAGTAAGCGGATAAATAAATAAATGAGTAAAAAAATAATAAATAATAACCAAAAATAATATAAAAAATAAATATAGCCATTACTGATAAAATGTGACATAAATTGATATTTCTGTTTTAATTTGCTTCTTTATTTATTTATATTTGTATTAATTCCTTTATTTACTATTCTTTTTAATTTTCCATTTAATTAATTTATTTTTAACACATTGTTTAATTTATTACTTTATTTTTGCATTCAATATTTATTTTTCCATTTATTTCTTATATTTATTTTTTAACTGTGTGTATTTATGTATTTTATACATAAAATAAATTCATAAAAACAGCTCCTGTAAACCCACCTCTTCAACAGGACCTATGGCCTCTAGCTACTGTTATGCTCTATTTGTTGTGTCTATTGTGTCTATGTTAAGCGTCCTTGGGCTTCTTGAAAGGCGCTTATTATTATTATTAGTGAGGAAGCAATCCCAACCTCCTAATGTAGTACAGGAAACAACCCACAAATCACAAGGGATTGTGGGTAGAAGGAGGCAGAAGAAGTCCTTCCTGGGAATATTTTTTGGGTGGTTGAGCAGCAGCTTATTTAGTTTCAGGAGGCAGAAGCTGCTTTTCATTTATATTATATTTTGGACTGTGATGTTGGCCTTGGATCACAACCCCATCTGTCCAACTGTCCACCTAACATACACACACACACACGCGCGCGCACACACACACACACACACACACACACACACACACACACACACACACACACACACACACACACACACACACACACACACACACACACACTATCCACCAAGGAGTTCAGGGGAAAAGTGAATACATTCATGCATAAACACAGTTTCAGACTTACTAACATTAATACTTCATTAAAAAACAAGAAACACACACATGGAGGAGATGCTAATGATCTCTGGGATGGAAACACACATGCACACACACACACACACACACCCACACACATACACACACACAGTGGTATTACCTGACTGTCCACCACCAGGTTGCGGATGCAGCCGGTGAAACTACGGTAACGTTGATGAGGAGATGTTTCCTTCACCCCTCCCAACTGAAGAGGCTGGAAGACATTCAGATACCTGAAGAGGACGAAGAGGAGGAGGAGGAGGAGGAGAAAGAGTTTCTAGATTAAAGTCTCTTTATTAAATATTAATATAATAAATGTAAATGTGGAGAGTGACAGCAGGCGTGTCCTCACCTCTGGTTTCCTGGCGTCTCTCCTGCAGCTCTGCAGCTGGACTCGTCCGTCTCCTGACTGTCCCCCCCGACACCCTCCAACTCATTCATCGCCAGCCCTCCACACTGGTCCAGGATCAGCTGGACGGCCTGAACACAGAGACAAGACACACAGCGCCGTCAACAACCTCTGAATCTACTCTTGTGAACCTCCTGGACAGTCTGTCCTTTAATCACACCTCTAACAGAAAGGTGAAACCTACCTTCCCGTCGCTGACGATGTCGAGGCGATGCCAGCGCCGGTCGGTGACAGTGGATAGAGACGGGAGCTGCAGGGTCAGTGTTCCTGATCCGTGGTTTATGCTCAGAGCTGGAACCCCATTCCTCAGCTCTGGATAGGAGGAAGAGATTAATAGATTTCTATTTTCCTGCTCACAGTAAAACCATACGATTGTATCATGGTGGCCTTCAGGTAGCGCTGGTAGTGATGTTCAAATACTGCCTCGTGGTTGTACGACTCCACATACAGTCATACATAAACCAGTCACGCTACAGTTTACATCATGTCTGTTCAAAATGTCCTCTCCTCATCGTGTTAGATATGTGTGTGAAATTGTCATAATTAGCGCATGAATTCCTGAGTTATTGCTAAAACATGCTTTGTGTGAGGTCACAGCGATCTTTGACCGCTGATCTGTAATCAGATCATCTGTTGCTTTTCATCAAGCTTTTTATTGTTTCCTAAAGAAAAAACTACAACCTAAACCACAAAAAAATAAAATAATATAGTATCTGTAAAGGAAAAAACAAACTATTCAAAAAATAATACATAAAATAATAATAATAAAATAAATTAAAGTTATAAAATAAAAAATATAATACATTACATTTTAAAATTACAAATTTAAATGCATGAATAAAAATAAATACATAAATACTAAAGAAAATGAAGAATTAATACAAATAAATAAAAATAAATAAATTAATAAAATAATCAGTTCATTGAACAATTGTGCCAAATTTTGACGGTTGTTAAAACGTATGGATGTATGGACATACGGATCTGCAACCATAAAACACAATAATAAGTCCCTCCAAACATTTTATACGGCCCAAATGAAATGATTGGTTTCCTGGTTGGTACCAATGGATTCTTTAGGTTTTGTAGTTTCAAATGATACCAGTATCTTAACCTAGCTTTAAAACTGAGCCGCTACAACCTCCTCACGGTCATTTGCCTTAATGTGTTACAGGAATTTGTGGCACTAAAACAAATTTGCATGAACAGTTTATTAGAGTTTAATTTGACAGCTCTAGTAACTAGAGATTTTGATGATTAACCATTTAATTAAGAATTTTAACCAATTAACGGCTAAACAGTTAAAAGAATTATTCATAATTAATTAAAGCTAGGTAATGTAGTAGTCACTGGTAGTGACAGTGAACACAGCACAGTGGCTGCTACCATATCTCTCCTGACGGTGAACTGGGGACAGTGAACTCAGCACCGTGGCTTCTACAGTAACTCTCCTGACTGTGAACTGGAGACAGTGAACACAGCACCGTGGCTTCTACAGTAACTCTCCTGACTGTGAACTGGAGACAGTGAACACAGCACCGTGGCTTCTACAGTAACTCTCCTGACGGTGAACTGGGGACAGTGAACACAGCACCGTGGCTTCTACAGTAACTCTCCTGACTGTGAACTGGAGACAGTGAACACAGCACCGTGGCTTCTACAGTAACTCTCCTGACTGTGAACTGGAGACAGTGAACACAGCACCGGGCTTCTACAGTAACTCTCCTGACTGTGAACTGGAGACAGTGAACACAGCACCGCCGCTGCTAACGCTCCCAGACAGTGAATTAGAGACAATGAACGCAGCATTGTGGCTACTACAGTAACTTAAGAAAAAATACTACAACAGTCTAAACCACAACAAATAAAATAAGGGTCGGTTATTGGTTAAGAGCATTTTTCAAAATTAGCATCCCTACAGGTAACAATATTTTTCCCTGTTTATTTTCATTTTAGTTTCAGTTTTAGTTTACCATAATAACTCTGGTGTCTTCACCACATGTTTAAGAATCAATTATATCAAATGAAAACCGGATGAGCTGAAAACTGAAAGGATGATGTGTTGATGATACAACATCACTTTTCTGTGTCGCTGTGAGCTGCTGGATCCCATCAATAACTGCAGGAATCCACTCAGTCAATTCTGTGTGTGTGTTCTCCAATATCCTCTCAACTGCTCTGTACATCAGATGTGTGTTTGTGTCGTGAGCGTGACCTGATCAACCTCACAGTCACGTTATTGAACATGTAAGTGAA
This sequence comes from Pterois miles, assembly GCA_947000775.1. Lineage (NCBI taxonomy): Eukaryota > Metazoa > Chordata > Actinopteri > Perciformes > Scorpaenidae > Pterois > Pterois miles. The sequence continues at coordinate 4,814,890 of CAMQGK010000568.1, read as the reverse complement.
AAATGCTTCACAGGGATCAATGCTGCAGCCATCTTTGATTTTCCCCTCCATGTAGTCACGTAGCAACCGACCACGTTCAATAATTACATAACTTTAATGCCACAAGATTATGCAAGAAGCATTTGAAAAAGCCATCGGCAGGCTAATCCCTCTGCACCGCATCAGGACCGCCGGGAGCTGACATTAGAGTTTATGAAGCTCTTTGTCCACCGAGAAACTGTCTTTACAGCGCCGGATTGATTCACGCTTTGTGTTCGTTGAAAAGGACGGGCGGCGGCACGTTCCCACCAGCTTTGTGAGATTAGCATGTTTGTTAGAAGTTAAAAATAATGTTTCAACTTTTAGCAAAGGGATGCCACGTTTTAAACAGAGATTTCAATGCCCTCGAAGGAGGAGGCTTCACACTCGTCAGTTTGAGGCGGCTGAAATGATAATATTAATAAATGTAGCATCGTTTGTCCAACACTTTTGGTGTAGAGCACTGAGAAAGTGAGACAACAACGTCTAAAATGTTCATGAAGTGCGGTTTTTGATATTCAAGTTAGAAATCTTCACAGGTCCAGTAGACTATGGAGGATGGGATGACTGGAATCAAAACAGAATAAATAAATAAATGACCCAATAAGTAAATAAATATGCCACTAAATATACCAAAAATATTATTAAAAATAAATGCAGTCATTAATGAACGGATTGACGTACGGAGCTGGGAATGAAGACTGGAGTTGATGAGCAGAAGCAGACTGTGTGTGTTAGCTAGCATGTATTCATACACCGTGACCCAATGACAACAGCCCTCCTATTTACATAAGGAGGCAGAAATGTATAAAAAAAAAGAATACAAAAATATATAAGTTTGGGGAAATAAATAAGGGGTGAAAGGCAAAGGGAAAATTTAGTAGAAATATGTGAATGAATAAATAAATAAATAACTAAATTAATTCATTCATTCATTCATGCATTTAAAAACATGTGTAAAATGAAAAAAATGCAAAAATAAAAAATAAATGCAAAAATAAACAGAAAAAAATAAATTGAACTATTGACTTAAACATTAAATAAATACAGAAATAAATAAAAGGGGAAATTAAACAGAAGAATAAATAAATAAGGAAAATTAGAAATAGCAATTTATGTACCATTTTATAAAATAATTAATGGCTACATTCATTTTTAATATTATTCTTACTGCATTTAATAACCTATTTATTTATTTATCATCATCATTATTTATTCATTCATTTATTTTGGCAGGTTTCCGTCTTATACCTACACGCTTTGTGTGTCACTTTAACTCTTTAACGTCACCACAGCACTTTCTCTGAGCGTTTACTGTTGCTGTGCATGAGTTTCCATCGTACTTAATGGAGAGCCTGGTGCGTCGCACACCGGTGCTACGGGGTGACTTGTGTAGTGGTACTGAACACCAACGGTCGTGACAAAGTGGCAGTATTTGAAGCCCTGGCAATGATGGGCAGGAATTAGAGAAGGGTCGTGTGCCTTTTGCATTTAGCTTTTGATAATACCTGTATCTTGGCAAAGTCGAACAAGCAAGACAGCAATGGTTTGATAAAACCGGCGGCAGTAGCTCAGTCTGTAGGGAGTTGGCTTGGGAACCGGAGGGTCACCGGTTCAAGTCCCGACATGGACCAAGAACTGAGTGTGAACTGGTAGCTGGAGAGGTGCCAGTTTACCTCTTGGGCACTGCCGAGGTGCCCCTGAGCAAGGCACCAAACCCCCAACTGCTCGGGGCGCTTGTCAGGAGCAGCCCCCCTCACTCTGACATCTCTCCATTGTTGCATGTATATGGGTCCTGTATGTGCATGTGTGTGTTAACAACAGAGTGTAAATTGAATTTCCCCTAGTGGGACTAATAAAGGTTGATCTTCTTCTTCTTCTTCTTAAAAGTACATGTCATGTCGCCTCCTATCTTGTAGCTGTAGTGCACTGTGGTCTACTTTCTGCTGGTGTCTATGTAAAACTCTCTTGCTCTCTGATTTACTATTGATGTTATACAGTATTTTGGAGATGTTTTGCCCTCAGACTAAAGTGGAGCAACTGGAAATACTTGTTGTCCATGTTTGTCCAGTTATCTGAACAGGGAGGTACCTGAACAAACATTCTGTTCTTAATGCCATTAATAAAGAATATCTTCTGCACTTCATGATCTTTTTAAAAAAGCTGCAGCCTCAGCAGGAAACTCACCTACAGCGATGAAGTCCTCCTGCTCCCCAGAGTGGGTGGGGCCGAGTGGCCCGTTGTAGAGGAGCAGCCCGTTGGCCGACTCAGCCAGGAACTCCAGGGAGATGTGGCTCTGGAAGCAAGGCATGATGGGAGGGAACCAGGCATAGCCCTGGCCGCTGAAGCTGTGTTTGGTCTGCTGGCACTCAGGACCGTCGAACATGGGAGGACACACACATCTGTGAGGCAGAGAGTTTATATATATTACCAACAGGAACCCCAGACCCCCCCCTTTAGTTTTGAAATCCTCCCTTTTTTGAGGTGTTAAGGTTGGCAAGTATGTACTAAAATGATATCAGTAGTTCATTTTTAAATATCATGGTTATCGTTGATACCAGTATATTGCAACACCCCTATTATAGAGTCTAAAAAACATTTGGATGTCTGTCATGTATTTGTGTGTAAAGCCTGTTTTATAGTCGGCGTAGTGAAGCTGGCCCACGGTGAATGTGACTATTACGTCATTGCGGCTTTCATGTGGTGCACATAAGGCTCCGCAAGTCACAGCGCTTATTCGTGCACCTTCGAATTTTTGGAACTACATGCCAACGATGCGCTGCGTTTTTAGTTTCAACATGGACGCCTTCAAGGGAAGACTGGCCAAGCAGCTTCTACTATTCAGACATCTCTACGACTGTTCATTGACAGACCACAGGGACAGTCACATGACCGCAGGGGCAGTCACATGACGGTCCATAATTAAACGAAATGAAATAGGCAACACACTGGGGAAAGAAGAGGCTTTTTGCTGCAGGCTGTGAAAGAATATGAGAGATGGTTTTGTAAAAGCATTAGAATACTGTCTACGATACTATCTCAGTGGCTGTGGCAGCAGTTTTCTTTCCAGACATGCCAACATTATTTAAATGTCCTGACAGACAGAGAAAAACAAAAAAACAAATCCAAAACTCCTTGACAGAACCACTGTTAATTAAAAATAACTAGTAAACCAGAGACAGAGCGAAGGAGGGAGAACCGTCTGTCAGAATCAGCATCTGAGGTGTTGCATTCGATATTTAAACCGTTAAAATGATATGACAATTCAAAGTCAACCAAAGTATATCCAGCTGAAAATTAGGCTTTGGAGGGTTCAAACTCCAGCAGAAATCTGCCCTCTCTCCTACTAAATCTTCAACATGTTTGACAGATCAATTAACAAATAAGAAATATCTGCCAGCTTCAGACGGGGATGCTAATAGTTGAAGACTTGAATCTGCTGCAGAAGACCAGCAGAAACATAGAGCAGCTACAGTGAGAAAAGTAGGTAAAAACTTTTCTTGTAAAGCTTTATTGACAATTATATTTGCTTGTCCACATGCTCAAAATAAACCCTTTTATATTGCTTTACAAAAATATCATTGGAAGAAGGATCAGCTAATACTCAAGTTCATCCTGGCTGCATTCGTAGAATATTAAAATACACCAATGACCAAGAGAGAACCTGTTACAGAGCTTTCCTCAGACCCTCCCTGCCCCTACCTGTATCCCAGCGGTCCATCCTGGCAGGTGCCCCCGTTGAGGCAGGGGTTGGTGGTGTAGGCGGAGCAGGGCAGGTGGATGGCCTCTCGGCCCCGGCAGCCGCATCGCGCTGTCGACGAGGCCGTCAGCGACACCAGAGAGGTGTTGCCGGTGCTGAGAGCCAGCGGGGCCTGGCTGAATGAAACCTCGCTGCTGCAGCCGCCAAACTGACTGCAGTCTGTGTGGGGACATTCGTCAACGCCCACCTGAGAAATGGACACGCCCAACATGGCCTCCAACTGCAGGATGTACAACAGAGATAGACAGAAGAACATCTGGTGATGTTAAAAATGCTTCTACACCAAACTAAAATTAAGACATTACTAACTAGCATGAAGCTAACCAAAGGAGGATCAATAATGCTCCAAACTTAAACAAAATTTCAGTGAAGAAAAACTGTCATATCCATTTTCAAAGGGGTCCATTGACCTCTGACCTCCAGATATGTGAATGTAAATGGGTTCTCTGGGTACCCACCAGTCTCCCCTTTACAGACATGCCCACTTTATGATAATCACATTCAGTTTGGATCAAGTCATAGTCAAGTCAGCACACTGACACGCTGACAGCTGTTGTTACCTGTTGGGCTGCAGTTTGCCATGTTATGATTGGAGCATATTTTTTAAGCTAAATACAGAACCTGTGAGGGTTTCTGGACAATATCTGTCATTGTTTTGTGTTATTAATTCATTTCCAATAATAAATACTGTATATACATTCATTTGCATGAAACAGCATATTTGTCTACTGCCATGCTGATAAGACTATTAAATACTTGACAAATATCCATTTAAGCTACATTTTGAACAGATAAAAGATGTGTGATAAATCACGATTACTTTGGACAGTCATGTAATTAATGGTGATTAAATAGTTTAATTGATTAACAGCCCTACTATAAAATACAAGTCATATGAGCTAATTAACTAGACTATGAACTAACTTAGACTTTGGGGGCGGCATTAGCTCAGTCCGTAGGGACTTGGTTTAGGAATCGTCACCGGTCACCGCTTCAAGTCCCAACATGGACCAAGACCAACTGGTTGCTCAAGAGGTGCCAGTTTACCTCTTGGGCACTGCCGAGGTGCCCCTGAGCAAGGCACCAAATCCCCAACTGCTCGGGGCGCTTGTCAGGAGCAGCCCCCTAACTCTGACATCTCTCCATTAATGCATGTATGTGTACTGTGTGAAATTAACAACAGATTGTAAAAACTGAATTTCCCTACTGGGGATTAATAAAGGTTCATCTCTCTCTCTCTCTTAAACTAAAAATGAAGACATAAACTAACTGAGTCTAAAAATAGGCTAAAATGGCTGAATTTAAAATTAATTAGGCCCAAACTAAATAAGATAGATGAAACTAAAACTAAGCTTAAAGTAAAAGAAACATGACTGAAACTAAAACGAGGCTTAAACTAGGCTAAAACATAAAATAGTCTAACTTAAAATCAATTAGGTTTGAACTAAATAAGATAAATGAAAGTAAAACCATAAACTAAAAGTAACAAACTAGTGAAACCATAACTAAGAAACATAACATTTTAAACATAAAATAACAAAGTAAGCATAAATTAAAAGAAACATAACTGAAACTAAACCATAAACTAAAAGAAACATAAACACACTATCTGAATCTAAAACTAGGCTAAAACATGAGGTGGCCTAATTTAAATCAATTTAGCTTGAACTAAATAAGACAGATGAAACTAAAACAAAGCTTAAACTAAAAGAAACACAAATGAAACTCAAACTAGAATTAAACCTGAAACTAAAATTAAGATTAAACTGAAAGCAGCATGAAGCCAAACTTAAAGAAACATAACCAAAACTAAAACTAGGATTAACAAACATAAAATAACTCTTACAAACAAGGCTTAAACTAAAGGAAACATACCTGAAACTCAAACTAGGATTAAACATGACATAGTCTAATGTAAAATCATTCTGAACTAAATAAGATAAAGTAAACTAAAACTAAGCATAAACTAAAAGAAACATAAATTAAACTGAAACTAGGATTAAACATGAAACTAAAATTAAGATTAAACTGAAAGTAGCATGAAGCCAAAAAGAAATAGACTAATTTCAACTAACAGGAGAACACTGCTAACATAAAACTACAATTAAAACTAAATCTCGGGTGAATATAAAACATGAATAAACATAAAATAAGTGAACACAAACACCAAACGAAGCTCTGTTAGCACATAATGGAGAATGACAGCCTTGATCGAGTGTCTACCTGCATCAATGATATCTGAGTTTACTCTGTTCCCCTTAATGTTATTTATGCACTTTGGTGTTTCTCTGTCATCCCCCCGTTAAAAGTTCTGCTGTCATTTGCTTTCTGTTGCCAAATTCACCCGTTTCCCTGCTTGTCATCTTGATTCTTTTCTCTCGTTTTGTCTTTATGGGTGAGAGGTTTTCATCAGAGTCCCTCAGGGTTTCCTGTCTCTCTCCAACTGTGTGTTGTATTTCTTTTTTTGGAGTTTAGTTATTCAGCTGACACTCTTATCCACAGTGACTTACACTCCCCAGGCAGGGCTTCAGTTTCTGAGCTCTGGAGCCAGTTTCAACTCCGTCTCCCATTCTTGTTCTAAATCAGCCGAGATTGGCTCCTTTTAACCTGAGATAATTAAAGACGCGCCTTTCTTCTGCTGCATTTGATGTTCAAGTTATTTTTAATCATACTGTGTGCGCTTTATGCTGGTATTATACTTCATATTTTTGTGATTGTCTTTATTTATGGGTTTTGATTGTTTTTTAAAGCTACATCACAGAAAGATTAGTGAATCTGTCCCGACACTTTGACACGTGACGGCTGCAGGAACTGAACTTGGGACCTTCTGGTTACAATAATCACTTTATTTTTACTCTTTATTTGACTGATTTTCAACTGTGGGCCTTTTGTGGACTGTATCTAGCAGCCACACATCTCTACTGCAGTATGAACCCAAAATAAACAGATTGTGCTGTGACTGAATAAACAGATCAGAATGATGCTGAAATAACTACATCATAATGCTGAGTTGTAAAAACTCTGAACTGATGCTTTGTCAGGTCTGTGAGGAAGACGACAAGAAAACAACTTTTAAAATGCTTGTTTTCTGAATGGAGTTTGGATGGATCAGTGCCAGGCTATGCAGCTGCTCCATCAACACTCAACATAGCGTCATTTAGGCATAAATATGGCGGCAACGTTTTATACACAGAGTTTTGTCCGGTCTCTGTACCAATATGATGAACTATCGTAGCTCTGGGCACTATAATAATGAAAGGAGGAGAATCTCAACGCTGATAGGCTTTCTCAACACAGCATCACGCACATTTCTTGCTTGAGTTGAAATATTTCATCTCCCATGAATACGCAAATGATGCGAAAGATGCAAAACTTGCGTGTTCGTGTCACATCATTTGCATAATCCGCATTGCTTGCTACAAATTTGTGTCTATTTGCCTCTTTGCATTGACTTTGAACATAATCGCCCCAAGCAAAAAGTTTGCTTTGCTCTTGGTGTGAATGCTACAACGTGTTGCTTTTAAGTTTCACTTTTACAACATAGTAGGAATAGACGGCCCTTATTGACCCACATCTATGCTGCTTATAGCGACCGTTAACGGCTATTTAATGACCTCATACGAGTCAAATCGGGTGCAATATCAGTAGAATAAAAAGCAGAAATAAGGTGACTATTGTAGCCAAGAAAGCTTCTATCGGATTTCTTTTTTTAATTCAACCGTGAAATGATAATAAATAATAAATTGAACAAATATTAATTCCAACATTTACTCTTCTCTTTTCTCACATGTGTCTTTATTCTTTTAAAAAAACAGCTCAGAGTTAAAATATTCTTTGCTCAGTGGATTGTGTGTGTGTGTGTGTGTGTGTGTGTGTGTGTGTGTGTGTGTGTTTAACATGTGTGTTTACATGGTTCACTTCCTGCCTCTCACAGAGCTGACCTCAGGTCAGCAGCTGCTCTCGTGCTTTTAATGGATGTAAAATATTCATAAACACGTAGACAGTGAGTGTATCATACGAGCAGCCACTTGATGTAGTGACATGTCCTCATTTCAATGTTTAACCCCTGTGTTTGACATTTCCTTGCATGCATGTTCGTATGTGTGTGAAACGGAGCGTTCAGTGGTTTACAGTAAGTGTTTCTAAGTGCCGGCTATGAATGTGTGAATGTGATGTTTAATTGATGTGTTAATGGATCATTAACCCGTCAGCTCCTCTCTGTGTTCATAATTCACTCAGCTGTTTGAGTTTGTGCTGTACCTGAGCTCTCCTCTGTATAGACAGGGCTCTAGTACATGAACATTAGAGGGTTTGTGCACCTTCAGGGGGAAAGACCGCTTTGTCAGCCGTTGTAATCAGTGTAGATTTCTCATTGTTTGTACACTATTGTTGACTATACTAGACCCTCGCAGGGTCCAACCACCAGATACCATTAACATATGAAGTACTAGTATGAGATTTGTTTATTATTATTACCTGTTATGAATGTGAGATCAGACATAAGTGTGATTTGACGTTGGGGACCAGGGTTTGTTTAATGCCAAAAGTTAACACAGTATTGCAGATATGTCTGATTCTAATTTAAAAGAATGTTAGCTAGCGTTAGCGGTTAGCCCTGAGTCGGAAATGCAGTGACTAACGGTATTGATGATATTTCTGGTTCAACATTAGCGTCTATGTCTGGAAATTTAATCTATTTGATTCATGTACATAGACACAAATTTCCCTTGTTTTTCATGATGCTCAGCGTGACTTTCAAGAACGTATTTTTTGTGTCTTTTCCTATGAATGTCCAGCATGTGTGTCAATTTCCGCTTCAGTCTTTTCAAAATAAAACTGCTTAGTTAGCTTTAGGAAAAGATCATAGTTTTGGGTTAAAATAACACTGGAAGTGACGTAACTTAAGTACAGAAGTTACACTGACTTCTGGTTTCATATGGCACATGAATAGCAGTCTCCTGTGTTTTTGATCCACCCAACCACCCGACAGAAATCAATACATTCGATTTTGTGACAAACTGCTGTGCAACTGTGCTGATAATTTTGTGGTAAATTAGAAACTTAAAATGAACAGAATAAAGAAAATGACAGTATCATATCAACTTTTTATAATACGTCATTGAAGTTGTGTAGGCTTGAACAATGTTTTCCTGCTAAAATGTGAATGATTGCATCACAGATGAGACGAGCTTAAGAGGCCAATAAAACTGAATTAAGACTATTAAAAAGAAAAGGTGGCCTGTTTTTGTCTGAACACCGCTGACGTTTAGGTTAAAAAGAAATACTGCAGCAGATCAAATACTAGAAGAAACCCTGCAGTACACGTAGAAAATCCCTTTATTTAAAACATTTCAAGGCCCTTTTCAGGCTTTAGCTCCCTCCTCACCTTGGCTTTGTTTGCAGCCACGTAGCCGTGCAGCTTCTCTGCCTTGTAGTATGGCGAGCCGTGAGCGGCAAACCACACGTTGAGCGCCTTCTCTCCTCGCTGGCCGGCGTCTCCCGCCGAAAAGATCTGGACGTTTTCTGACAAAGTCTGCAGGAGTTCAGCCAACACTTGACCCAGACGGGAGAACCGACTCTCCTCGCCTCCCCGACTGCTAAAAAACTCCTCCACTGTCAGGTCTGGAAGAAGAAGAGGAGATGTAGTAACTTTACAAAACTAACAAAGAAAGAAAGAAAGAAAGAAAGAAAGAAAGAAAGAAAGAAGGGCATTAAAAAGAATGAAACAGAAAGAAAGACAAAGAAAGAAGACAAGCAAACAAACTTTCAAAAAAAAAGGCATAAAGAAAGAAAGAAAGAGAAAGAAAGGAGAAGAAAACACAAATTGTGAAAAGAGAACAGAAAGGCAAAAAGAGAAGATAGCAGTATTTCCCATCATGCACCTCTGTCTGTTGGTGCTGATGGGGCCTGAGGAAGCTGATAGCTCTGAAACTCGGGACCCAACAGCACTCTGGGATACGTAGCATGGCAGCCCCGTCAATTACAGTTACCGTGGCAACCACCGGGGCGTGCATGTGTGCAAGAGCGTGTTGAGACGGTTTTAAAAAGCTTTGAAAGGACCGGTGGACTCACTGTTCAGGCGAATTGAGGCAGCGTTTTTCAAGGCGTCCTGCTGCAGCTCCCTGACGTCCACCTGAGCCGTGGAGAGGACGTCGGGCCAGGTGTGATCCGACACGCGTACCTGGAGGCGGTACGAGCCTGGAGGAGCTCCCTCCCTGATACTGAGCTGACCCGAGCTCTGGTTCAGACTGAACAACCTGAGAGAGAGACAGGTGTTGAATGTTTTGTTTCTGGCCGGTATTTTCTGTATCCTGAATATCATGGTTGTCATCTGGCCATAACTGGTCCAGATTTGCTTGATCTGAAAGCACTTTCTGCTCTGCTGCACCAGGGAGTCGATCCCGGGTCCAAACCTGGACCTGACTCAGTGCCATCAGGCTCATGTAACGGTTTAACTTCTTAACACCACGCCGACCTTCAGAGCCCAGAACCAGGAGGATTAATTGGCCACTGAAATGCATCTGACAGGGGAGGCGGATATGTACCTTCTCCTGGGTTCATGTCACGTTTAAAGATTTGAAATCACTTGACTGAAATGAAAAGATATACATGCAGATCAACAACTTGTTCTCACTCCAGACTCGTCAAGTACCGCTGATTGGCGGTGATGTGACGAACTGTGAGTTCAAATAACTCCAATGTAAACCCTCGGAGCAGTGACCGCGAATCGATTTTCGATTTCCGAGAGTCCATTTAGGACGGGAGGGAGGGGAGGTAGATGGTTCAAACAAGCACAAAACTTTCAACCTGGAGACCACTGTTCATGTCCCATGTAAAACTTAAAGTAACGTTGATTTATTTGTCACGGGACTCGTCGGCATTGTCAGTCCTGTGAGTCACGTCAGTCATGTTAGTATCGTCAGTCCTGTGAGTCTGAAATTTATTTTGAAAGGACACTATGCATGTAATGAGCATAAATTGGCGTGCCGTCCCCGGGCCGTCCAAAAGTGAGAGAGTCAGTCTCCGATGCCAAGGGACACTAACCAAGCAAGATTTATGTCACATTTTAAAGATTTGAAACCACTTCACTGACAGGAAATGACAAGATATAATTTGCAGATCAACCCCAAACAAATGACTGATATTTTCTCTTTAAATGCAACAAGCTGTTTGTTGATTTCCTGTGAGGCGACGTGTTGTTATTGGCCCGCTGGGGCTGCTTCACCTCACATGAACACATGTGCTCTTTCTTATTTTTCTCCTAGTTTGTGTCACCTCTATATGTAAATAACATGCAACCTAAACCTGATCCATACTGAGAACAAATTGTCATGTGGCGCCTGGCGTGATGAGAGACGGCGGTTCAGGATGGTAATTCTCCGGCGGTTCCTTTGTTCTCAGCCGTTTCTTGTCGTCCCTCCTCATAGGTATCTCGTTAGAAGAGGAGGTGGCAGGGAGCGCAATCAGGCTCTCCTTTCAACGCGTCCGCATGAAGCCTCGCCTCATCAAACAAAACGAGCGCGCCCTCGCTGTGCTTCACTGGGAATTTTCAATACCGCTGGTTATGAAGTATTAATAGCACTGTTCCTGACAAGTCAGATCCCTGTTTCTATCTCTCTCTCCTCCCATCCTCTCCCCTTTCATTCTCTCTCACTCTTTCTTTGTTTCTCCCTTCAAACTGCCTGTTTCTCTGTCCCAATTCTTCCTCTCTCCTCTTTGTCGCTCCGCACCTTTGTACTGTCTCTTCCTCTCTATTTTAAATCTGTCAGCTCCTGTGCCGCTCTTTTATTTCCTCTCTTTGGCTTTGTGCATCTCTTGCTGCATGTCACATCTTTTCTGCTTTTGCTCCAACACATCCTGAAACAGCTTTACATCTGCCATTCTCCCGATGCTTTTATTCAAAACTGCTCACAGTGTGCCCAACAGGAGCGTGTACATTTATAGTGAAGAAGGTCCAAATGGCAGCGATTAAACCCTTCCTTTGTCACTTGTTACCTCCACCATATTTTTGGTTTGATATATTTGTCAGTAGAATTACAGAAAAACTACTGGCCCCATATTTAAACTTGGTGGAAGGGTGTAGCATGGGCCAACCATTAAATGCTAAAGTAGAGTCACAGGGCGGATACACCAATTATTTTTCATGTTCATTAACCCTCTGAGACCTGCGATCATGTTCTCGACGTTCTCGACCGACTTTACTGTCTTTCACAGGCTGTAGCAGGTTCAGTTTTAAAGCTCGAGTGAAGATACAAAAAAATATATATATATGAAACTAATTAATCCATTGGTACCAACCATGTCATACTAGCATGTCAGGAAGGAGGCTAAATAATGCTCCCAACTTGCATTAAATTTTGGCGAGGAAAAAAACGTCAAGACCATTTTCAAAGGGGTTACGTGACCTCTGACCTCCAGATGCATAAACTGGGTATCACTGTGAAGCTGAATGGCTTGTGGATCCAGTGAGTCCAACTGTATTCATGTGTGATGATGTTAGTCCCCATAGGAGCCATTTCATTGTCGTGAGACCACTTTTTGACCTCACTGTATAAAATGACCTGTGGTGACCTCTAGGATAATCACAGCCTCATGAAACTTTATAGCCACAAACTAGAGACCTGGAGCATTCAGAGGATGGATGGTTTTCCCAGCTAGATTCACAATAAGGGGGTTTCTGAGCAGTTTACACAACACAAATTCCTGCCATTTTATCGCAAAAAATTCAATTCTTGCAGAAATCTCCAAATGTCAAAAGTTTTTGATACCAAATCTCAGCATGACTTTTTCAGCAGTGTTCCTCAATAACTTGGTGTCTTAATGTGGCATTTTGGAGGATTATTGATCTTTTTTTTTCCAATTCTCAATGATAAAAATGTGTTAAATTTAGCACTAAATCTGTGTAACAAATGGTATGAAATCATAAACAACTTATGAGGCATAATAGATCATGGAGAGGGACATCATATGCTATCATAATGTTCTAAACCCTCACACACTTTACAATTCATTTTAAATAACTCATGTTTACTTCTGATTAATAACTAGAACAACTTATGATAAGTAAGCTCCATCTCAAATTAATCTTCAATCTTCAAATCAATCTTCTCAGCTTTCACCTGCTGCACTTTACTTATTACCGTTACTGTTACTTATTTATTTTATTGTCAATTTTCTTCATTGCACCATTTTTCATTCACTGCACCTTCTCTTTTACTTTTTACTGTACTGTATTTATCTGTACTGTTGTTGACCGCTAAGACACCCGAATTTCCCTCCGGGGATTAATAAAGGTTCATTTTATCTTATCTTATCTTATGTTCACCACTGCTATGTAACATCTACTGCTGACCTGCTATCTCCCCCTAAAGACTGCCTGGAACCCCTTAAAAAAAGACAAAAACAGGTCTATTGTGGGTCTAAAAAGGTTAAAATGAGTGCTGTCACCTCCGTATGGAAGTTGGATGTATGGATGTGACCGAATAAATCAACTTTGACTTCTAGTTTCACACGGGACATGGACAGACGTCTTCTGGTGAATGTCTGGTGTTTTTTGACCCACTCATCCACCCCGACCTCCTCCCTATGTGGTACTCAGTGCTCGCTATACTTCACAGTTCACAATTACATGGATTACATACAAATTGATTTTGTGCTGACCATTTCAAAAAAAATGTGAAAGTTTTGTACACAAAGTAAAATGTTAAATTTCGCGACTAATTCACAAACTGCTGTGCGACTGGGCTGAAACACAGCTAATGTCTTTCTCTGCCTCTCTTTGCATTGTTATCTTCTGACATATCTCTACTTCTACCGCTCTACATCAGTACCTTTCCTCTTCTTTTTTTTATTGCCTCTCTACCATATCACCTCGTGGCTTCGCTCTCCTTCAAAGCCCTCTACCTCTCTTTCCCCCAACACTATACATGTATAACTACTACTTTTCCAACTTTCACCTCTCTTTTTGCATGTCACCTCAGAGTTTTCACCGTATGAGATCAAAGTACCTGGATGGTTTGCCTTCGAACCGGTACACCTTCTCGCTCCAGTCATCAAGGTCAGGGGATTGAACTTGTCCAAGCACCGTCGTCGGGAGGATACCTGTCAGACGGAGGGAAGTAAAAGACACAAAAAAGTAAAAAAAAAAAAAAAAAATGCATTGAAAGGAATTAGTTTTGAATGCAGGGGATCCCTGTGGTATGAGCCAAATATTAAGAGTGAAGGAGAGAAAGTGGAGATAAGGTGGCAGGCGACGCCTCATTGGCACACACCGTCATGGTTTGACAGCGCAGCAGGAAGATGTGCACACATTAGAATTGCTCACACAGTGTTTTCCAAAAAAAGCTGAACGCAGCGCTGTAATCTCTTTAGCTGTGAAATCAGCTGCCTTTTAAAAATGGCTCCTGTTTATGTGCCCGTCAAACCTGGGACTTAAGCTGGAGTTAATTGTTTGCTTCATGGCGTGTTGTTGAGCTACGTGATGGATTCGTATTAGCGGGTTAATGTACTTTCATGTGGAAAGGCCCCGGAGAGGGAATCCACTAAAAATACATTACAGAAAACCTTAGTTTTTCCAGCAAATTACAGGAGGCTGACAGATGGTATGAAACGCTAAATAAGTGATGTGGGCTGGAGCGGGAGGCTGCGAGCAGTCGACTGTGACAAGTACAGTCTTAACAACATGAGCACTCAGGAGGTGGTGGGAGGGACACCAGAGGAGCCCGTTTGAGACCAGAGAGACACCAGATTGAAACCGTTAGACCAGCTGGTGAACTCTGAACTGGGACCATGAATGACAAATGTTGTCTTGATCGTCTACAACTTCTACAGTGGAGTAGAAAGTAGTAGGAGTGGGAAAAAAATAGATTCACCTATGTATTACGATTTTGCTAAATACGATTTTGAAACAGATTTTTTAATGCCAGAATTGATACATTTGCTACATAGGAGTATATGTGGAGGTAGAAGGAAGTTAACGCTTTTATTGTTGTAGTAACGTGATGTCATATCCGTTCCGTATCCCTCAACCAAAACAAACCACAGCGAGCCGAAGGAGGCGGATACGACCTGCACCCTCTCATGTTAAATCCAAAGTGGTAAAGACTACACATACAGTAAAGTATGGAAACACTTTGGGTTTCACACATTGAAGGAAAAGCAGAGCTAGACATCATGGCTAAAGCTACATGCTAACTCTGTCATAGACAGGAGATGTTTATTTATTAATTTTTTTCATAGATTGATTTATTTTGGAGTTATTATTATTTGTTCATGTATTTAATTATATCAAGTTTGGGGAAATACATAAGGGATGGAATGCAAAGGGAAAATTGTGTGCAAACCATCCATGCCAGACAAAACCTAAGTCTCTAATAGCTTTGGATTTGGAAATTTGGGATTTAAAAATGGGTTCAGTGGCCAGAAAGGTAAAGAAACTGCAGTGAGAATTATTATGACCTAATATTGGACTCAAATTATCCCACAATGCAATGAACCAACACTGGCCACCAATCCAGAGCAGTGAGCATATTAATTCATGTAGAATTTCTGAACAGCTATACTGGACCACTGAATGTTAACTATGAAGGTAACAGAAAAACATACCCTCGTAACTGTAGACGACAAAGTTGGTGTGTCCTGGTGAGTGAGGATGGTCATTTCTGTCACCGATGACAACCGTCAAAGTGCTGGTGGAGCTCATTGGAGGAGAGCCGCTGTCAATCATGAGAATAGGGAGGCGGTACTCCTTCTGCCGCTCACGGTCAAAAGTACGGAGGGCGGTGATGGCCGCGCTGCCGTTACGAAAATCCGTCAAGTTGAAGTTGGTGGCATCTGAGGTGAGCATGAGGAGCCGTATGGAGAATGGTGCGCCGTTGGTGGAGGTGTCCCGGTCGGTGGCATGGAGGAGGAGGGAGGTTTTATTAATGCGAACCGCCTGGGGTGCCGCCGTGTTCTCCCAAACGACAGGCTCATAGGAGACCTCGAACTCCGGCCCGTTGTCATTAATGTCAAGTACGGTTACCATGACGATGGCAGTGCCAGTCATGGGTGGACTCCCAGCATCTGTGGCGAGGACCATGATCCTGTGCTGTGAGATTTTCTCCCTGTCAAGGGAATCAGACACTACCACCCAACCGGACTG
This sequence comes from Pterois miles, assembly GCA_947000775.1. NCBI lineage: Eukaryota > Metazoa > Chordata > Actinopteri > Perciformes > Scorpaenidae > Pterois > Pterois miles. The sequence goes on along the minus strand of CAMQGK010000568.1, from coordinate 4,798,970 downwards.
GTCTACCAGAAACTGACTGTAGGGGTCCGACTCTCTGGAAATACTGTAAGAAAAACGCCCGTTCTGGCCTGAGTCCAGATCAGACGCTGTAACCTGAGCAACAATTGTCCCCACAGGGACGTCTTCAGACATGGCTGGTGACTCATAGAATTGTGGGAAAAATACCGGGGCGTGATCATTGGCGTCCTCCACCTGAATGAGACAGTAGGCCAGGCTGAAGAAATCAGCATCTTCGGCCTTCAGCGTCAGATTAAAAGTCCTCTCACGGGGCTTCTCGAAGTCAACCTTCTTCTTGAGTTTTATCACGCCGCGCCGGTTCACTTTGTCTGTCTCCACAAAGAACTTCCTGTCCTCGTCGCCGCCGACGATGCTAAAGGTTACCACGGCATTCTCACCCTCGTCTCCGTCTGTGGCAGAAACTACGAGAACCTCACTGTTCACCTCCAGGTCCTCCGTCACCTGAACACAACACATACTTTTATGTCTAATGTTGTTGAAAGCTGCGATACAAATAAACTTCTCGCTGTGGTAGACTCACCTGAGTGGTATAGATCCTCTGAGTAAAGACGGGTGGGTGATCGTTGACATCTGAAACCATGATGGTGGCGGTCCCTGTTCCCGCCAAACCCCCTCCGTCCCTGGCCTCCACCACCACCAGATACCGCTCCTCCAACTCCCGGTCCAGAGAACGTAGAACTGTGTAGATGGTCCCAGTGCTGGCATTGATGGAGAACAGGTTGAGGTTAATCTCGTTGCGGACGTTCTTGATGATGCTGTAGGTCAGCATGGCGTTCTTCCCCTCATTGGGGTCATCCAGGTCCATGGCGCGCATCTCCATGACAGAGGTGTCGGCAGGTGAATTTTCAGGCACTTGGCCGACAAAACATCCATCTACTTCGAGTGCCGGGCACGGGAAAAAGGGTGCATTGTCATTGACATCTCGGACCTCTAACAGCACGTCAGCAAATCCTGTGAGGCCCGACCCTCCCTCGTCTGTGGCGAGGACGAGGAATCGCCAGGCCGGGCGCTCCTCACGGTCCAGGCGCCGTTGGGCATAGATTCTGCCCGTGCGTTCATCAATGGTGAACTCACCACCGGAGCCCTGGCCATGGAGGGAGTAGCGAAGGGCGGTCTGATCCGCCTCCTGGTCTGGATCTGTGGCCGACACCTGCAAAGGACAGACCAGAATGAATTAAAAAATGAGGCTCTGATATTTCCTAATGAACCACCTCGGCCTCTCAGGTCATCTAGGAGAAGTGTAGTAATAAGTTCAGATTGTCCAACATTGTCATAGGCTGTACATAAGAAATGGACAGAGTCACTGTGACGTCACCCATTGGTTTGTGGACTGAACATTCGATTTGCCATTTTGTCTGTCGCCATCATGTTTTTTTGCTACCAGAAGTTATACAAGAGGGTGAAGTACAACAAAACACTGAATAAGACACTTTCATTTCATGTTTGATGAGTTGGGAGTGAGGTACAGGTTGATCAGTGTGTAAAAAACAATCACAAAACACCAACATCACATTCTCTTGGTAATAAAATGGATCTCATTATACAAGCAATGAAACATGGTCACTGACTGTCACAGTTATTTTAGCAGCAACTTGACTTTACACTTCAATTAAATAAAAGCCTTCTTCTTTAAAGGAACTACTGCTTTTTGTTCTTTCTTATCAAAAACAGTTGAATTGCTTTTTCATTATGTACAAATGTCAAGGCCAGCAAATAGGACATGAGGCCGGGAGCTGATTGCAGCAGCTGCCCCCTCACACAGGAATAAACATTTCTGTGTTTGCTTAATTAACCCGCTATCTCTGTGAACGAGGGGACACCAGCTCTCACATCTGTCACCGCGACACACAATGCAATTAAAAGTTAATAGACGCCAACAAAAGCAAAAAAAGTACACTTTTGCTCTTTCTTCTCCTCTTTCCTCACCGGAGGGTTTGTTTACAGAAGTCTTTGAAGTCCCCCCCCCCCGGTTGGCAGTTGGCTCCCTCGCAATGTGATGCAGGTAGACAATATTGAAGATGAGCAGTCGCGGTGCCACAGAGGAGGCTGCCGCGCAGGTGAAGTCACAAAATATTCATTTCAAATTGGATTTTCCCCTCCGTTCACTATCTGCTGAATTGTATTAAAACACGGGGCTCAAAGCGGCCTGCGTTCAGGGAGGAGCTCGGAAAAAAACTATCGAGAGGAACCGAGCGTACATCAAATCAATTCCAGCAGGCGACGGGAAGCAGGCCTCGGTGACACATGCCTCTCTGATGGGGATTACTTCCCTGCCCTCTCCGACGCACTTCCACCTTTCTAATCTGATTTAGCTTGGCGGCACATTAATGTGAATCACCGGAGATAGGTGTGACGAAAGGCAGAGGAGGAAGAAGAAGAAGAAAAAGAAGGTCGACTGACTTTCTGAGGCAACTTTTCAGCTCTGGTTGCTTCTTGTCAGGAGGTTAAATTTGATATTGTGTTAAACAATGTCACACACACATGTGATGTGTTAGTATGTGGACACTGGATCTGTGCTGAGGTGCAGCTCCAGGCTAATTCACCTCCATGTTTGACGCGTGACCGATGCTGTTAGATTTGTCTGTATTAAACCTGATATATTTTCACATCTTGTTCATATCAACTGACATTTTCACAATAAGCTCCTTCATGCTGGAGGTGCTACTTTTTCATGTTTACATTTTTCACATCTGGACTGGATGGACATCTGATCAGTGCTTTGAGTTTTTGAAGTGTTTATAGCAATCTGTAGCTTCCCCCTGGTGTTCCTTATGTATTCAAATCCCAAAATTCAAATTGTAGTCCTTTGTTTTAGCGTCAAAATGCTATTTTCCCTTCAAGCCTTTCCAAAAACGTGACCTGACGTGGATTTCTGCATGATAACGCTGCCACATGTCCAGTATGTATGGTAGGCGGAGCAGCAAGGGGAGGCAGAATAATTCTTTGAACACATTAGTTAATACTGGCTAACAAATATTGTTGTCTTGTTTTTTTTTTTTTAAACAATGGCTGAAGAGAGCAACAAACAGCTTCAGTTCCCCATCAGAAAGGGCTGTCTGACGGTGAGGAAAAGCAGGGAAAATATCCTAAATATAATGTACAATTGAACGGATATTCATTTTTTATTTAGGTGGCTAAAATATGTTTTTCTGCTGCTCCCATTCAAAGCTGCTTTACCTTGCCATCACACAGGGAACTAAAGCCGTTTTACTGCTTTCTTCAAAGCCACCAGACTTCATTCACAAAACACAAAAAGTCATTTTACTTCTCAGAACACGGAAATACTGAATACGTACATACAACCCCACTTCCAACATTAAGACAGTGAATGTTAACTCATCTAGTGCTAGCGTTCACGTTATTCATAACGTTATTGATTAGCTTACTGTGGTAACCTACATCACTGCCTTTCGCAACGGCTAAGTGGATGTTTCCAATTGAAAAACACGGAAAAGAACACAGATGAACCCGTCCATTAAAGCTCAAATAAACAAATAAACTTATTGATTTTCTATATTCAGTTATGCTGTGCACGATTGCTGACTGACCTCGAGCATGAAAACCGGCAGCTGGGTGAGCTCCTCGGTCACAGCGGCGTGGTACTCGGTCTGGCTGAAGACGGGCGCCTCATCGTTACGATTGACCACCTGAACCACCACCAGCGTCTCGTTCTCCCACTTCCCATCGGAGGCGACCAGCCGCAGCTCGTAGCGCTGCTCCATCTCGTAGTCCAGCGGCTGAGCCACAAAGATGGTGCCCACCTCGGGCTCCACATCAAACGTGCCCATAGTGTTTCCTGAGGTGATCTGGTAGCGCAACTTGGCGTTGGCACCTGGAGGGAGGAAGTTGAGATCAGTTAGATGGTATAATGTTGGATTAAATGACCAGACGGATGTTGAACATCTGGAGGTGAAGGCAGAAGAGGAGGACGAGCTAATCGTTGAAGTCGACTGACAGATTTGATTAATCCCAGTTTTCATTAGAAACTTTATAAATTTATAAATTACATATATATTTACTTATCTGTACACATCTCCATGAGCTTTAGTGAATTATGATCAGTATTTTTGACATTTTATAACAAAAACATAGATTAAACTGTGTTAGTTGCAGCCAGACTCTTGAATATTTCACCTTTTTATTTTAAGAAATAAAAGACACATGGAAAATATTTTAATCCTTTACATGAAATTAAAACACCTCTAAAATTAGAGTTGCAAAGACAGCAAAACTTGTTTTTAGGAAGTAACCCCCTGAGACTAGCAACATTTCTGTCTTTGAGAGGCTCATATGAAACCAGAAAATCCAATGACTCCATCGGTACCAAGTCGTACTACCATGTCGAGAAGGAGGCTCAGTGACGCTCCAAAGCTGGACTAAATTTTGGTGAGGAAAAACTGTCATGTCCATTTTCAAAGGGGTCTCTTGACCTCTGACCTCCAGATGTGTGAATGTAAATAGGTTCTCTGGGTCCCCACCAGTCTCCCCTTTACAGACATGCCCACTTTATGATAATCACATGCAGTTTTTTTTCATGCTAAATGTGTTATTTTCTGCTATTTTAGAATGGTGTATTTGAATATTTCTGCATACTGGCATCCATAAACAGTCTTGAACTACATAAATTGGGTCTCACTGTAAAGCTGAGACTCTTGTGGATCCAATGAGCCCAACTGTATTCATGTGTGGTGATGTTAGTCCCCATAGGAGCCATTTCATTTTCATGACACCATTTTTGAAACCCGTCCTCGCTGTATAAAATGACCTGTGGTGACCTCTAAGATAATCACACCCTCATGAAACTTTACAGCCACAAACTAGAGACCTAGAGCATTCAGAGGATGGATGGCTTTCCTGATAGATTGACAATAAGGGGGTTTCTGAGCAGTTTACACAACACAAGTGCTTGATATCCAACCACCAAAAATGTAGTTCTTACAGAAATCTACAAAGACCAGATTATAGCATGGCTTTTTCTATGGTGTTCCTCAGGGTCTTGGTGTCTTAATGTGGTAATTTGGAGGGATTATTGATCATTTTATCAATTCTTGACAGATAAAAAATGATTACATTTAGCACCAAATCTGTGTAACAAATGGTATCAACACAAAAATTGCTGCAACAACCTAATGAGACATAATAGAGCATGGAGATGGACATCATTCACCTCTATCACAATATAGATAGAGAGTCCCCTACTGGGACTAATAAAGGTTGATCTTCTTCTTCTTCTATTCTAAACCCTTATACACTAATACTAATTTTGATTAATTAATTTCTGATTTATGACTAGAACAGCTTGACACAGTGCTGCATTCAAATTAATCTTCCGGGTCCCAGCGTTCAGATAATGTACACCACTTCTATGTGACATCTACTGTTGACCTGCTACCTCCCCCTACAGACCCTCTGCACCCCCCTAAAACAGACTAAAACAGGTCTATTGAGGGTTCAATAAATATTTGAGACATGCATGGGAGAAGCCACAAACATAGCGGACATGATCCAAAGTGATTTATAAGACTTATAGACTTATAATCTCATGTATGTGTAACAAAGACACCACAACATGAGCAGACGTTGAGCTGTCCATCATCTGTTGACAGTCGAGCTCTTATTGTGAAAAGAAACTTTTTGAGTGATATTGGAGCAGATTTCCATGCAGAAAAACAAGCGTTTGATTGGCAGTGGACACACACACACACACACACACACACACACACACACACACACCTGATGACCCGTGTGGACAGCAGCACCAGATATGAAATATTTGGGAGGAAAACAGGCATCTCTCTCACAGTGGGGCTCATTAGACACCTTGCTCTACTCCACACCTCCCCTCTCTCTCTCTCTCTCTCTCTCTCTCTCTCTCTCTCTCTCTCTCTCTCTCTCTCTCTCTCTCTCTCTCTCTCTCTCTCTCTCTCCCACACACACACACACACACACACACACACAAACCCTTATATACTCAAATTTATCCTTCTCTACACTTTGTTTTTTCCTCGTCTTTTCCTATCTTTGATTTCTTTCTCTTCCTTTTCTCTCCTCCTTCACACTAGAATTGTTATGGCTAAATTAATCTGTGCGTCTTTGCAAAATAGCTAAATGCTAACCATACTTGCCAGCCCACCCGATTTTCCCAGGAGACTTCTGTTTTTCATCGCCCTTTTCCGCTTTCATCTCGGGGGTCACAGTTCTCCTGATTTCTCCCAATTTATGACAAATTTTGTAACTTTTCTTACTTTCTGTTATCTTATCCTGTTTCTGGAACTGAACAGTGTGTATCATCCTGACTGTTTCCACCTGGATGAAAATAGTCCTACACCAACTATCAATGGAAGAGAGCAGTCTACGCTCGCAACACGGCGCAGTTTGAGCTCGTGATTGAGCTCCAGCTTCAGCATGCAGAGCCCAGAGTCGGGCCTTGTTAGCCATCGTGGTGCAGCGCAAGCCATTGGAAATAACAGGTTTTAAATCGCAGTGGTGGTGTTGCCACGTTGTGTCTGAAAGGACCTTCAATGAGTGAGGGAAATAGAGAGAAATGGAGAGGACTAACAGAAAGAAATATTCAAGCAGAAGCAAAAATGAATAAAAAAAGGAAGAATATTAGTTTATGCCAGAGATTCACATACCAAGTTTACAGCGGAGAGGTGAATTATTCAGTTCTCTTTTCTGAGAGTTAAAGGTAAAATCAAATGTTTGACATAAAACTGCTGTTGCTTTTGTATTTTATGACTGTATTTTCATTGTTTAAAGGGTCACCAGAGTGCAGAAAACCAAGTCTCTGAGACTGAGGGAGAACCTCAAGACCCCCCACAAAATCCTCCTTATTTTTAAGGTTTTACGTATGCTGCTATTTCAACACATTCTCACCCTGGTCAAACACCGCTGTTAGGTCAGTGCCCCTCGGCATCAGAGACCGACGCATGGCGCACCACTCTGCCACATTTGGACGGATCAGAGACAGCGTGTCAATATATGCTTGTAACAAAGAACGTAGATTGCCAAGAAGTGAAAGTCAATTGTCTGTTCCATTGCATCATCAGCACCCAGCAGCAGAGCTACGCTTCCAGCATTTTGGACTGAAAGTGACGACCAGACGCCAGTAAAATGTCCGCCTAAAAAGTGCCGTATAACATTAAAGCTAAATTGCTTCTAGTCTCTTGTAATATTTTACCAAAATGTATTGAACAATAAAATATTATTAAAATAATAAGCTGCCTTTTGGTCAGTGCCCCTCTTTAGCGACGGTATGTGATGAACTGGGCTTTCAACAAACTCCACTGTATATCTCAAATGTTGTTATGTTGTTATATATATATGCTGACGAGCACTGACCAGTGGTTGTATTTGATGAGTTGGGAGTGAGAACGTGTCACTTTCAGTGGCTATTGTTAAAAAAAACAAAAACAGAAAAACAGAGTTTCATCTCTTTGCTTCTATACCTTTTGGTTAGAGTTAAGGGGTTGACGTTCACTGATTAGCGACTCACGGGACTTACAAGAACGATGATGCAGTCGAGTCATGTGACTAAAGACTGACATAATCCATTCATCATTACAATAAATAATTAGTTCTACTTCATAAAAAAATATAGATTCATTTCTAGAGGGTCCAGTGAGTCCCCTGAATCCACCTGTGCTTGACCCTCGATTCAGATAAAGGAAAACTCCACTAAAAACCTTAAAAAAAAAAAAATCAGAGAACCCTGAACTTTCTCCTCTTCTTGTTCCCTAAACTCCTCTTTCCTCTGACCTCGCTTCCTCCTTTCCTTTGCTGATGAAATGCCAACACACACACACACACACACACGAATATACAGATGCATGTACAGAGCCCAGAGGCAGGTCTGTTGGCGTCCGTCCGGCTCTCTGTTTACCGGCACCAAGGAGACTTTAGGAGACAAACACCATCTGTAGAGACGTGGAGGACCTTCATTACGACACCGCAGAGAGAGTGTGTGTGTGTGTGTGTGTGTGTGTGTGTGTGTGTGTGTGTGTGTGTGTGTGTGTGTGTGTGGGCGTGCATGTGTGTGTGTGTGTGGTGAGGAAAAGCTTAAGTGCACCGGTCCGTCACAGCCTCTGAGCACGATCCGTCGTGACACTCGCCGAGCGGCTGAGAGTGTGTGTGTGTAAATGTGTGTAAATGTGTGTGAGGGGAGCAGCTCCAGTGGTTTTGTGCCTCCGGCGGCCTCCCTAATGATCAGTCTGGCCATATGGTGTTGCCCTCTTCACACACACACACACACACACACACACACACACACACACACACACACTGGGGGATAGGGCTGATTTAATTCGAAGCCGAGCAGGAGGCCCAACATTTGAGATTAAGGTCAGATCTGTGCTCCTCGTGAGGTGGACCAGAGGGGGAAGTCGTCCCTGAGCGCTGACTGCAGGTTGACACTGAAGGACTTAAACTTATCACTGGAGGAAAAGTTTCATTTCAATTTCATTAGAAAATACATCACATGTTGTGGCCTGAGATGGCTGCAAGAGATACTGGAGCTTTTTGAAATTCAGCTGGCTGCACTAGCCAGAAACTCAATGTCATTAAAGCACAGTGAGGGTCTTTATGAGGAACATGAAGCCAGTCGGGTTTAGATGAGCCCTCAGATTACTCATTTTGTACCTCTGACTTCCTTAAAGTCCAACACAAACAACTGAAAGCTGAAAAAAGATTTGCACTTTCTAAAAAGGTCGTGGGTAAAGAAAGCGTGGCGTGAAAGGGACAGAGCTGGTAGAGGGAGTAAACGCCCTCGATGCTGCCATCAGACTACACATCATTTATGTCTTCCCTCTGATATAGATGACTAAATAGCACATGAATGTCTCACACAGGGTTGGAAATTATTTGTTTTGTCCACCTGCGACTGTGGCTGGTTGATTCCAAAATCTATCATCCACTCCATAGATTACCATTTTATTTTTGGGCTGGTGAGTGAAGTAACTGCAGCAGCTACTTGCATATTTTACCAGCATTTGGCTGATGGCTGGTGCTAATTTCCAATCCTCCAATCCAGCATCATCTCTCTCTCTTTCTCTCTCTGCATAGCCACATGTCTGTGGCCACATGTCTGTGGCTATGCAGCCCCTTATGCAACAAATGATGCACTGTGGATTCTGATACCTTTCTATCAGAACCAGCATTAACTTTTTCAGCAATTACAGTACAGCTTCATTAGCTCTTCTATTGAATCAGACCACACGGGTCAGCCTTCGCTCCCCACATGCATCACTGGGCCTTGGCCGCCCCGTGACCCTGTCTCTGGTTCACTGGTTTTCCTTCCTTGGACCACTTTTGGTAGGTCCTGACCACTGCAGACCGGGAACATCCCACAAGATGTCCTCGTCCCTACGTGATGTTCACTGCTCTTTATACTTGTTCACAATTACATGGATTCAAAATATTTTTGCGTTACTTTTGCGGATTACGTTACTTTTCATAGGTACAGCCAATAACGATGTATGAGAACAGCCTGATATATATTTAGATTTTTTAACTTTATTTTCTACGTGTGTACATAACAGTCCTGTTGTATTTTTTTATTTGTCCAACCACTGCCTTTGCATTTATGATTTGTGTTGATTCATTCTAACTTTTTAGTTTTGGTAGTTTACAGCAGTTACACACACTCACTCTGGTTTACAGCTGTTTCACACACTCACTCACCCTCATTATCACTCAGCTTCACTGCAGCAGTGTGTGTGTGTGTGTGTGTGTGTGTGTGTGTGTGTGTGTGTGTGTGTGTGTGTGTGTGTGTGTGTGTTACTAAACCCCGGAGCGACACTAAACTGAAACACCAAACTCAGCGGAATTATAAAAACGCCTCTTGATCTCATTACCAGACGCTCTTAGTTCGGCAAATTTTCCACTCGGAGGACCAAACGGGATCCAGAAAACACAGCGGGTGACAAAAGCTGCTGCGCCTAATCAGCTTTAGGATGGGGTAAACCCACCGCTCAAACACACACACTCTACCTTTGAATATTCTAACAAATGAAGCTGGAATAAATGCAGGAATGTGTGTTTCTCCTGTAATTGTGTTTGTCTGACCTCCAGTTTATATCTGGACAGAAGGTCACTGGTGCTTCAACACCAGCTTTGACCCCCCCCCCCCCACACACACACACACACACACACAACACACACAAGGACACACACACACCGCTGCAGCAGCCAAGGTGGCGTTGCTGCAGTCGGAGGATAAAACCTTCAGCTGAGTTTACAGCTCATCAAACCTCAGATTGGAGCTTTAACTCTTCCAAGAGTTTCTTTCACCTTCAGTCACCTTCACACAAACTCACTCTATAGTAGGTCTGTGACGATCCATCTCATGATTCAATACTATTACAATACTTGGGTGCTGATTTGTTATGTAGTGCAATTTTTAAATATTGGGATTCGATATAATTGATTTTTGTTAATTTTTCAGTGCTAGACTATGAGAAAACTTTGACTCACATAGAGACTTTTACTTTAGACAATCTCTAAATCCACTAAAGATGTTTGATTTCAGAGTGTATGTAATCAGAAATGTCCTGAAGACAAATATATCAGGATCATTGTCAGGAATTATTTATTACATTTTTTCCCGCAACCATTTTTTTGAAACATGACCTCACTGTATAAAATGACCTGTGGTGACCTCTCGGATAATCACAGCCTCATGAAACTTTACAGCCACAAACTAGAGACCTTGGATGGCTTTCCTAGCTAGATTCACAATAAGGTGGTTTCTGAGTAGTTTACACAACACAGGTGCTCGCCATCTGATCGCCATCTCAAAAAAATTGCTGCAAGAAGAGACATAACAGAGCATGGGGAAGACCATCATATACTTATATAATAATGATGTACAGTATATATAATAATATGTAATGTTCTAAGCCACCTTCATATTAAAAAAAAAAAATAATTCATTCATTCATGTTAATTTGTAATGTATGACTAGAGCAGACTGACACATGGTGCTGAGCTGCATCTCAAATTAATCTTCAGGTTTCCAGCTTTCAGATGATGTACATCGCTTCTATGTGACATCTACTGTTGAGCTGCTATCTCCCCCTAGAGACCCCCTGTACCCCCCTAAGAAAGACAAAATCGGATCTATTGAGGGTCTCGGGGGGTTAAACCACTGAAGGCTCAACCAGAAAGAAAAAGATGCATTTCTTATGCATAAATGATCACAAACATGTTGCTCCAGATGCCTGACTCAGCAGGTCTCATGTTTTAGTTTATCCACCTACCTACCTGTTAGGAAGGTTTGGGGGGTTTAAACTCAGATAAGCCCCCCGTGGTTTGGGGTCAAGGGGTGTTTGTTAATTACTACGAGGAGTCCCTGACAAGACACAAACTGGGGATAAAGCGTCTACATTTGGGAAGTGGATCATCAGCAGTTTGCTGTCATGGCATTTCTTAATCCCCGTGTTCAGCGTCTTCCTGAAGCTCACAGGGAACAAACACTAAATCTAGACACTTCCAAAAACAACAACAACAACAACAACAACAACAACCGCACACTAGACCAAACAAAAATATAAAAAGACAGCAACAGATACTGATTCACAGTGAACTATACAATCACATTTAAACCTCTGACACTCTGTTGGCCAGACTAGATCAGCCATGTGAATCTTTATCTATTGTGTTACTGTAACCATGGAGACAGCTGTAGCCTCAGCATGATTAGACAACACGGAAATAAAACCAAACAAAATTGAGACTAAAATACCATTATTTTAACAAAAATCAACTGGTTAAAATTTGACTAAAACTAACAATCAACAGACAGAGGCTGTATTTGAAATATTTACCATTTTATTTAACTGGTCTGCCAGTGCCTACATTGTTATTTGTGCTTCTTGTGATGTCACTTATCTTTGTATTAATTCCCTTATTTGTTTATACGCTTCTGTTTATTTTTCTTCTTTTATTTATATTTATTTTTATTAATTTGTAGTTTTGCATTTATTTTTATTTATCCATTTATTTTTGCATATATGTATACATTTTTGCTTTATTTTTAAATGTATTTACTTATTTATGTAGTTCTGTAATTATTTGTTTATTTACATAAATATATAAACACTCGCAGCTTGTTTAGCAGCTACCATCTACAGTGCTCTCCCTCAATACTGGACTAATTTCAGAAATTTCTGTCCCCATTAGCCATTCATACACAAACAAATGGGACAATAGATCAAAAAAATACCCAAGTTACCCTTTAACTGTCCGAAGGAAACAGGAAAGCGAATTTATGACTGATCTCTGATCTTCTTTGTTATTTCCCTCCAGTCTCTCTCCCTGTTCATCTCCTCTCTGTATGTTTATGAAGCAGATTCATGAAGCTCTGAGATGAGAGGGAATGTTTGCTCAACGCATTAAATTCCCGCCACTCTGGAGAATTCATGTCTTTACATTCACTTGTTTGCAGCCAGCTGTAAAACTCGCCTCCCATTCTGTCTCCCTCTCGATCCGTCATTAAACAGAAAAACTGTAAACACGACAGTAAAAGTGGGTCTGTGATAATGTTCACCTTCCTTTTCTCTTCCCAGTCAGTTTGACTAACCCTGTGGAAAACCTACAGAAAACTTATAGGTTAGTGCACTTTGTGTATTTTCTGTATTTCTGTTTGCCTTGTGTAATTATCATAAATCACACCATCTTCTGGAATCTCACGATGTGTCTGTGAGTCATTAGTTATATTTATAAACACTTTGATTGCTGAGTCATGCAGCCGATATGGAGGAAAACAAACTCTCATGTTGTGTTCACAACAAGAGCGAAGCAAATTTTCTCCCCACTTTTCTCGAACTGGTATCATTATTGTTCATTCGCTCTAGACGCACCGAAGAAGAGGAGGAGCTTGTCTCCATAGATACCTTCAACTTTTCTTTCCACCATGGAAGAAATAACCACTGTTGCTGCTTTGTTCATGTTGTGGAAGTCCCAGATATGTTAGAAAACCAAACACTGTTGTTTCTGGGTTCATAACATCACCCAGCAGCCATACGTTGCTACAGCATTATGAACCCAAAATAAGCATTTTGTGTCATGATGTAATTGCAATAAACAGATCAAAATGATGCTGAAATTACTACATAATGATGTTGATTTGTAAAAACACTGAAATGATGCTTTGTCAGGTCTGTCTGCAAGATGACAAGCAAACAACTTTTAAAATGCTTGTTTTCTGAATGGAGTTTGGATGGATCAGTGCCCGGCCATGCAGCTGCTCCATCAACACTCAACATTCATCCAGGCAGAAATATGGCAACGACATGGTTGTAAATAGATCAAAAGGATGCTAAAATGGGTGCCCTGGTAGTTCACATGGTAGAGCGGGTTCCCATATACCAGGGCAGAGTCCTTACTGCAGCAGCCTGGGTTTGAATCCAACTCCTGGCCCTTTGCTGCACGTTGCCCCCTCTCTTTCCCCTTTTATAGTCTACCACTATCATATCAAATTAAGGCCAAAAAGCCCTAAAAAAATAACTAAAGGATGCCGAAATAACTACATAATGATACTGATTTGTTAAAAGTCTGAACTGATGCTTTGTCAGGTCTGTCCACAAGATGACAAGCAAACAACTCTTAAAATGGAATATTCTGAATGGAGTTTGGATGGATCTGTGCCAGGCTTTGCAGCAAGTCATCTAGACAAAAATACGGCAGCAACGTTGTTCTTCTACACAGAGTTTGGTCTGGTCTCTGTACAGATATGATGTACTATCATAGCTCTGGGTGACCAAAGACATATACAAGATTTATTTCCTCCATTTCTGATTCAACAACATCAGAAGGTCAGTGACCACAGGAGGACAATCTCAACGCTGAGAGGATTCCACCACACATCACGAGAATTTCTTGCTCTAGTTTAATATTTCAACTCCTGTGTCATTTCTGTCACCTGCCGTGAATTCACGTCTATTCGCCTCTTTGCATTGACTTTGTATGTAATTGCTTGGTGTGAAAGTACTGTCAGACTGTGGCTGTAACTGAGTCTGCTTTATTATTAAATCTATTTTAATCTCACATGTTCGTAAAGCCTTCAGTGAGTTTGTCTACACTGAACTGTTTCTATTTTTAACATACAGTATATGACGAGACTCTAAAATCGGATCACACTATGAAAGGAAAGTTTGGAGAAAGGAGATGAGCGACGGGGAAGTTTGGGGACCTCCTGAGGGAATCAGTCTGGAATATGAACACAAAGCCGAGCGTGAATGTGAGAACAGAACAAGTAAAGGTTAAAGATTAAAAAACAGAAGATGAATAATCACACGTCATTCTTCTTCCCTTCACTCAGAGTAAAGAAAACCCCAGAGGCTTCCAGCTGACGCCAGCCGTCATTAAGACAGAAAGACAGAAAGAAGCTTGTTTTGTTGTTGTTTTCAGATTTTTTTTTGCCTCCTGCTGCTTATTGGTTAGAGCGGAGGAGGAAGAGGAGGAAGAGGAGGAGGGACAAACACAAACAAAGAGACAAACATCAACACTGTCGACCTCAAGGGAGCAAGAGCACTCACTAACGAGCTGTGACAGCAAGAGGAGGAGAGAGGAGGAAAGGAGAGGAGAGGAGAGGAGAGGGGAGAGGAGAGGAGAGGAGAGGAGAGAGGAGATGAGGAGAGGAGGAGATGGGAGGAGAAGAGAGGAGAGGAGAGGAGAGGAGAGAGGAGATGAGGAGAGGAGAGGAGGAGAAGGGAGGAGAAGAGAAGAGAGGAGAGGAGAGGAGAGGAAGAGAGGAGAAGAGAGGAGGAGATGAGAGGAGAAGAGAGGAGAGAGGAGAGGAGAGGATACAAGAGGAGGGAAAAAGAGAGGGGAGGAATGGAGACAGAAGAGGAGGAGAGGACAGGAGAGGAGATGAGAGGAGAAGAGAGGAGAGAAGGGGAGAGGACAGGAGATGAGAGGAATGGAGAGGAGAGAGGAGATGAGAGGAATGGAGAGGAGAGAGGAGATGAGAGGATACGAGAGGAGGGAAAAAGAGAGGAGAGGAATGGAGACAGAAGTGGAAGAGAGGACAGGAGAGGAGGGAGAAGAGGAAGGGAGAGGAAAAGAGGAGAGGAGAGGAGAAAATAGGACAGGAGAGGAAAGGAGAGGAGAGGAGAAGGGAGAGGAGAGGAGATGAGAGGACAGGAGAGGAGATCAACAGCTGCCTCCCTCAGTGAGATAGAAGACTCACTATGACTCACCTTCGTCCTCGTCGTTGGCGGTGACAGTGATGAGGACGAAGCCGACCTCCTTGTCTTCCTCCACGCTCACCTCGTACACTGCTCTGGCGAATGCCGGCGCGTTGTCGTTGACGTCGGTGATGAAGATCCTGACGTACGCCGTGTCTGCGAGACGGACAGAGAGACTCATGATGAACAACGTCACAGACTCTCACAAAACTTGTGCAGCATAATCCAAGTCTCATTTATCCAGTCAGATGATCGCTTTGGTTACTAACATCCTGTTAGTAACCATGATGAGGTATTTAGTGGGTGGAGCATCAAATGGAGACAGAATAATTCTCTGAACACGTTAATTAACGCTGGCTTGCAAGTATTGTCCAGGATAACCAGAACTAATTAGTTAGCTAGCTAGCTAGCTTGTCCCAAGACTACCAAGCTAGCTAGCTAATGCCTGCCCTCCTCCTGGTGGAGTCGTCTCCTAGTGGTGAGGAGTGAGACAAAGGGAACGTGACCCAGTGCTGTCCACTGTTTGGCTCATTTCCTGTAGCATGGTGGAATTAGCAAGGTAGCTAGCTAACTAGCCAGTCACTAAATCAGAAAAATTTAACAACTTAATGCTTCATCCACACACTATTGTCACAGTGGAGGAAAGCACAGTGCTATCGCCAGATGAATGACAATTTTGTTCTGCTCATTTTCTGTGTTTCATGACAGCATGGCGGAATTGGCAAGCTGAGCTAGCTAAGTAACGAGCTGTCCGACCAGTGGGCTGGTGGCCAACGACAACACTACAAAGATAAACTGAGGGCGTATAAATCTTTGGCTGCCTATAGTTAACTATCCTTCAATAAAGAAGGATAGAGAAAGGGTTGCTAATAGTTTAGCCTTCTGCTAACCATAGCTAGTGGCTCACGGCTGTGGTTAGCAGATAGCTAAATATTAGCAACATTTACTCACCATTGCTGAAAATTTCCTTTGATATTGTAGCTCACTAGAGTCTAATATCCCAGTTTATCATCTCAAATGATGTGATATCTGGAGTCTGGTTAGCCTCCTGTCAGCTTGTTTCCTCTGAGTCCAAATATTGTCTTTTACTCTTCAGAGAGACCAAGAGACTTTTGCAACTTTTCATTTACTTTGACAGACTCTTTTCATTTTTCGGTAGCAGCAGAATAATGAGAGAATCAGATGGTGGTTTGTGACTGTGTGTTACCAGTGTTGGGTTGTCCCTGCTGGCCTGGTCTGGCCGACTCGGAGCCGTCCTGCGACTGGACTTCGATCAGGTAGGAGGCTTTCTGCTCCCGGTCGAAGGAGGCTCGAGTGACGATGACGCCGCTGCGTGTGTCAATGCTGAAGAACTGTGAGTCGCCACTCTCGTCCTTCAGGATCACATAGTGGACCTGAAGAAGAAGGAGAAGAAGGAGAAGAAGAAGAAGATAAGATAAGATAAGATATTCCTTTATTTGTCCCACAAGGAGAAATTTTCAGAAGAAGAAGAAGAGGAAGAAGGGAGTTAAAGCAGAACAAGAAGAAGAGGAAGATGATCATATTTAGGTGTTCCTCACCATTCCGTGCAGACCAGAGTCCAGGTCTGTGGCCGACACCTGAGCCACCGACGTACCGATCTCGGCTCCCTCAGGGACCGTGGCCTCGTAGGTAGACGACAGGAAGAAGGGAACGTTGTCGTTTACGTCTGACAAAGTGAAAGGAAGAAACATTTCTTTCTAAATTTATGTTTTTGTTGTTGTGGTATCTGGCAGGAGAACACATACAGTCTGTCACGTCCATGAAAGCTGATTAAATTGGATTAAAAACTGAGAAAGACAGAAACAAACAAAGAAAAAGAAGCAGAGAAAGAAAGCAGATAGAAGTCAGAAGAAAGTTTGTGGTTTTTACACCAGTAAAGAAGATTAAAAAGTAAAGAAAACAGAGACAGACAAAAAGAGAAATGGTCAGAGAGCCGTCAGAAAGTGAAGTTGGACTCCCCTCGCTAATGAAAACCGACTTATTAGTGAGGAATTATCCTCCAAACACCGTGAAGAGTCCACAAAGCTGCTTGTCAGCTCGCTTTCAAGCTCCGTTAAGCCAATTACAGCGTCCGATGTGGGTTTGTTCAAAGCCAATCAAAGTCAGGAAGTGTTTTCTCCTCTTCCCTTCTCTCCTCCCGCCTACAGACGCTGACTGGGAAATGAGTCACTGTTGAAAGTGAGGCGGCGTGGAGCTCACACCACCAGTCGCTGCTGCTCTTTGAGACAACCAGCGATACCAACTACGCTTCATTATTCTTCGCTGTCATTCTCTTTGTCATCCTCCAGCAGCGTCGCTCATTATAGAGAGTTGGTCGCTGCCTGATGGCTTCTTTCCCTCCGCTGGTCACATCTGAACCACAGCTTTATTTTATGAGAGTAAAGGAGCTCCTAATTCTAACAGAACAACAGAATTACTACTTATGTTATTTAACAGTTTGCGTGTATCTACTGTTACTCTATGAAGAGTTAAATATTTAGATTAAGGCTGTCAATCCATTAAAATCATAAATGAACTGGCCATTTTTTATCTGCTCAGAATGTACCTTAAAGGGGGAGTATTTAATACTCTTATCGACATGGGAGTGGGTAAATATGCTGTTTTATGCAAATGCATGTATATCTGTATTATTGGGAATCAATTAACAACACAAAACAATGACAAATATTGTCCAGAAACCCTCACAGGTACTGTATTTAGCATAAAAAATATGCTCAAATCATATCAGCTGCATGTGATTATCATAAAGTGGGCATGTCTGTTAAGGGAAGACTTGTGGGTACCCATAGAACCCATTTTCATTCACATATCTGGAGGTCAGAGGTCAAGGCACCCCTTTGACAATGAGCATGACGGTTTGGAGCATTCCTCCCTCAATAATGCGCAAAAAAAAATTGTGCCATTGAAACAAATTTGCTTTAACGCGTTATTATCGCATTAACTTTTAGTAGAGTTTTTAGTAGCCAGTAGTTAGGTGTTCCTCACCATCCCGTGCAGACCAAAGTCCAGGTCTGTGGCCAACACCTGAGTCACCAACGTGGAATAAACCATGTAATAAATCTTAGTAACAGCTTTTTTTAAGGCTTAAAAACAGCTTTTTTGGTGAGTAAATGATGATAAGTGTGGATGCATTAATACTGGCGACGCTAACCACCGTAGTTCAGTAAGCACCGTAGTTCAGACGAAGACTAGGGTGAATAAGAGTAACACAAACAGGCACACTTCCCCCATCTCACCTGTCACGTTGACGTAGACGGTGGTGAACGACGCGAGCGGCACGGCGGCGACATTCTGGACTCGCACTCTGAGCGTGAAGAAGCGCGTGGTCTCGTAGTCCAGGTTCTCGGCCACGAGGATGGACGCTGAGCTGTCCGCTCGGTTCGGCTTGATGTAGAACCGCACCGGCATGTTGGTTTCTGGCACCTGACCCTCTTCCAGGTTGTAGGTGACCCTCGGGTCACCGAGCGGGGACGTCGCCTTGATGGTCTGAGGGGAGAGGGAGAAAGAGTCGAGGTCATGTTGTGTAATTATGTGTTCATGGTGCAAATCAACAGGAAATGACAAATATTGGTGTCATGCACATCTGGGGACAGCCAGGCGGACTGGCCAATGAGATCTCACAGACATGGCGACTTATATCGACACACATCGCTTTACCTTCTTGCTCCTGAACAACCATGGCGACATGATTTCAACTCTCTGAATATGAACATTTTTCTTTCAAAATAAAACATAAGAAAATTATCAACTGCGGGAATATTATCAGAATATGAAGCATACACACAATAGATGCTCTCTGTTCATCCTCTGCTGTAATACCTTCAACTGCAGTACAATAAAACATTATTTTGATGTGTGGAAGTTTGTCTCAACTCATCTCACTAAAACATCGTCATCAGTGTAAATTGTCCCGCTGACAGATATTTGTACAAAACCTTCATGATCTGTTTGAAACATTCAAATTTGCCAGTAAATGTACAGTCCAATTGATCTCACATCGCCCTCTAAAATCTGCATTCCTTCTTCACAAGCTCAAGCATTTGGGTTTTGGCCATTTTTTTTCTTCCTTTATAGAACATCTTTTGGGACATTTCTTGATATTTTTTGACTTTACTTCTGCCTTTCTCTGGTCTTTAATCAGAACATTTTTCTGCCATTTTTTGGGATATTTGTTGGACAAATGTACGACTTTTCTTCTGCCTTTCTTCAGCCTTTTTTGGACATTTTCGAACATTTTTGAACTGATGTTGGGCTTTTCTTCTGTCATTTGTGGACACTCTTCGGCCTTTTTCAGAATATTTTTCTGCCTTTTATTTTGGACATTTTTTGGACAAATGTCAGACTTTTCTTCTGCCTTTCTTATGCCTTTTTTGGACATTTTTCTCCCTTTTTACTGACATTTTTGGACAAATGTCATTGTGAAAATTGACTTAATAAACAAAGGTGGAGGAAACTAAGACATAAAACTAAATCCTTTAGTTAGCTGATGCAACAAGTTAAGCTAGCTAACAACAGCCAACTACTTAACTAACTAGAAGGACAAACAGACTCAAACATGAGAGCTCCTGCAGCTCGGAGGATGACCTTTGACCTGCAGCTTCTACTATAGTCAGACATCATATACTTGTTTTAGCAACAACCGTCAGGTTTTGACTTTGAGCACAAAATTAAGTTATTTGTCAAAATAAAATTGGCAAACAGTGTAGCTAATCAGCTTAGTCAGGAAATGACTCATAAATACGAAATATCATAGAAATGCCGAAATAGACTGGAGGGGGGCTTTAAAGCCTGAATCACCTGTCTAGCTGAGTTTCATGTCAAAAAATGTGTACAGTCTTTAATTATCATGGAGAAAATAAACAAGAATCATCACTCAGTCTGATTTCACACAGACAGTATCAGATAGCTCATACTGAACCGCAGCTCCTCAAACCTCTTCGTGGATTTCTCTTCAGCTACAAGTTTATATTTTTAATTCTACAAAGCAGATTTATCTCCACATGTGTAACAATAACTCTCACATCTCATTCCAATCCACCAAAGAAGAAGACTCCCATCCTGGTTCACCATGACCTCATGTCAGCACGCAGCTGTTTGCTGTCGGCAGCGAGGTTGTTCGTCTTCATAACGGTTTCGACGGCTTTACCGTCTCCCAGATCCATAAACCATAACACTCACTAAAAATATGACACGGTAAGATACACAACTGCCTTACGAAGAATGCATCATTCCAACGGTCACCGCTGCGTTTCAGTCCTTCTACGGAAAAGGAGAAAACTCTAACGCCTAAAAAGGTTTCTGCTCTGTTGATGCTTGTTGTGTGAATCCGTTGGAAAATATGTGTGTGTTGTCCTGACCTGTGCATCCACCAGCAGCACAGCTTTTAAGACTCATGTTATTTTCTCGGCTGTAGTTTGAGCTGACCTTACAGAGTGTGTTTGGGAAGGAGTGTGTTTTCCATGGCTGAGTGATGCCACTTCACTATATGAGACTATATGTATATATGAGACTATACTATATATGAGACTATATCTCTGTGGTTCAATATATCCCTGAACATTTTACTGATTCATGCAATTTCACTGCGACAGATTTTTAAATAAAACCTCTAGATAATTTGTCACATTAACCCTCTATATATCATCATGAACCACCCTGTTGATTCTCACTGTTTGTGTGTATTTTCCACCATGCTTCCTCACAGCGACACGCTGAGTGAGAAATGCTGTCCACAGCTTCAAACACTGAAACCCTCTCAGAGAGCGCTCCTCACTTCCATGTCTTTACTCGTCACTTAGCATGTTAGCAAGGCAACACTCATAAACACAGGGGGATACAAAGACACACCAACATCACAGTTCAGTCAATCCGTCCATTTCCTGCTGTTTATACGCAGCTGCCAGGCAGTAATCCAGATATCCTTCTCTCCTACAACTTTTTCCAGCTCCTCTTGGGGGATCTCCAGGTGTTCCCAAACCAGATAATCCCTCCAGTGTGTTGGACGCATACTTGCCAACCTTGAGACCTCAAAAATAAGGAGGACTTCAAAAACAAAGCCCGGGGTCTGGTTTTAAACCAGTGAAGATACTGGCACCAAAGGATACTGGAAAAACCTGAGGAATCCATTGGTACGCTCCAAACTTGCGCTAAATATTGTCGAGGAAAAACTGGCATGGCCATTTTCAAAGGGGTCCCTTGACCTCTGACCTCAAGATATGTGAATGAAAATGGGTTCTATGGGTACCAACGAGTCTCCCCTTAACAGACATGCCCACTTTATGATAATCACATGCAGTCTAGGGCAAGTCATAGTCAAGTCACTGACAGCTGTTGTTGCCTGGCTGCAGTTTGTTGTGATTTGAGCATATTTTTTATGCTAAATGCAGTACCTGTGAGCAGGGAGGAAGTTCTTAAACGTGGTGAACAAAACATAAAATAATTCTATGTCGGCAGGAGATGACGACAGCGGACTGATATGAAGATTTAACACACAGCAGCTCCCAACACTGCAGCCTTTCCCTCCACCTCGTTAACAATGTAATTAACAAACCTTATTAACACTGCTAAATTTAAATCAACAGTTCCCTCCTCAGTGCAATTAACACAGCAGAGGAGAGGAAAGAGGAAGGGAGGGGGGAGGAAGAGGAGAAATTGTACTGTCAGTTTCGGGAAGTGTGACATGTTAATCCACTGCATCACAAAAACTCATTTCAATGCTGCCAGTACAAAAAAACAAACAAAAAAAATCTATTTTTTGTCAGTACTGTCTGATAAACTGTCGATGATTTTTGCCATAAGTACTTCTGGATAATAAAGAAAGACAGATGGACTAATGAGGGGAGGGAAAGTGTAACATGCACACAACTAAACCTCACTTATGAATTCGGAAAGAAACAAAAAAATTACATGTCGCCAGTGTCTGAGAGGAACAGTCACAATCAACAAGGAAACAGTGTAGAGTTAATGTGCCTTTAGGAGTCTGTCTGCTGTTACTGTATGTTTTTCTTACAAATCTCATATGCAGACTAAAATCAACAATGTGTTAGTTCGTCTCTCAATTAGGGGTATCAGAAAATATCGATGTACACAAGAACTCCAATATCATGTTTTACGATACTGTATTGATTCTCCAAAACACTGTATCAAAAAATCTGACATCCCATTTTGTTTTTCAGAGGATGTAGCGGGCTGAGTTTTAAAGCTAGTATCATGAAGATGATATCATATTAATCTAGCAAACCAAATGAATCCATTGGTACCATCCAGGTCATACTAGCTCGCTGAGAAGGAGGTTAAATAATGCTCCAAAGTTGGGCTAAAAGGAGTCCCTTGACCTTTGACCTCCAGATATGTGAATGTAAATGGGTTCTATGGGTACTCATGAGTCTCCACTTTACAGTTTACATATTACATACAGTACACTTCACATATAGCCAGGTTCTTGCCAATAGACAGTCTTAGTATTGTGTGACTTCCAGCTCCAAGCCCACTGGTTCCTGCTCACGACATAAATCTTGTATGTATGGTTTCATTTTTAAACTAGAATTACTGTCTCATGGTTGTACGCCTCAGTCAACCATCACTAAATCATTTCATCCTGCTAGTCATTTGTGTTAAATTGTCATAATTAGCAGGGGTGGAAAAAAACATTGATTCACCTATGTATCATGATTTTTAAATTTTCTTATGATTTTGAAATCATCATTATCAATCAGAAATGGAATTGGAATCGATATATTTGCTTCATCTGAGTCTATGTGGAGGTAGAAGGAAGTTACCGCTTTTATTGTTGTAGTCTGAATAACCTGACGTCATATATGTTCTGTATCTGTCAACAAAAACAAACCACAGCGAGCCAAAACTAGAAATTAGGAAATGTTGGAGGGTCTGTGTGGATACGACCTGCACCGTCACATGTTAAATCCAAAGTGGTAAACACTACACATCCAGTAAAGTATGGAGACACTTTGGGTTTCACACATTACAGGAAAAGCAGAGCCAGACGTCATGGTTAAAGCTGCATGCTAACTCTGTCATGGAAGGAGACGTTATCGTATCACCATAACATGTGGTCAAGCCTGTCACTCTCATCTCTGTGGTCAAATGGGCCGACGCTACAACTGTAGAGCACCATATACTGACATTTATGTTAAATACATTCAAACGGCCCCAATGGAGCTGATCATGGATGGATAAAGAGAACAGAGCTGATGGAGAGCTAGAGACCACCTTGGAGAAGTTAGAGGAAGAAGACACAAGGGACTGTGTCCAGTTTTCAAAATAAGGTGCTAACAAAGGGAACTGTATATACAAAACACATATATGGAAATAAGATTGAATGGATTATATTCACCAGAAATATAAAACATTACATGTACCTTACAAATTAAAAAGAAAATACCACTAACTCATGAGGGAAATGTCTTCATCTTTGATTTTTGGATTGCTGGAAAAATGTAATAATTAATTCCTGACAATGATCCTGATATATCTGACTTCAGGACATCTCTTATTGCTGAAAATCAAACATTTTTACTACATTAATTTAGATATTTTCCAAAGTAAAAGTGCCTAAGAGTGGATGATTCTTTGTTTCCCATGGTCTAGTGTCAAAAAAGTTAACAGAATCACAATAATTTGCAATATTAAATAACAATTAATGCTAAAAATCGCAATAGATATTGAATCAGTATTGTGATGGTACTGAATAAGGAGATAGGTGAATCGTCCCAGCTCTAATAATTAGGAAATGCATTCTTGAATCGGCTGTCGCTGGCGTGGAGGCATAAAAAGACTCGGTTATTTCCTAAAACAGCTGCTCATTGTAGTTTTTATCAAACTAACAGGAGGAAAAAGTGCATTTGTTGGGGACTATTTTCAGCGGCAGATTGATCCACAGTCCACTCTAATGAGTATTAGTGGCAGCAGGATGGTGTATGTGTGATTGAGTCAGAATAAACTACAGGTAAACTAAGACACTTGAAGCCACCGTCCATTTTCTGCCTCCTCCTCCGTCTCCTCCCTTCTTCTCCTCTTCCTTCCCTCCATCACAAAGCCTCTGTCGGGTTAAACACGGTCTTTAACTTCTATTTTTCGGAGGTGATGAGAGTCCATTGTGATGCCCCGACAGCAGGTGTAATTATCTCTCTCTGTCCTGTCAATCATCTCAGACAGATGGAGCTGTGGGTGGGACAACCTCCAATCATCACCACCACCACCATCATCATCATCACCATCAGTCATAGTCATTACCATCAGTCTTTCTGTCTTTTCAGCGATGAAAAGAAGGAGGAGGAGGAGGACATATTAAATACAACACAGGTACACACTCAAACACACTCTTGCCCTGCAACTGTTTGAAAACTAACCTCCATGAAATCGAGCAGCTGGAGGTAGAAAACTCCACCTGCTAAACCAGCCGCACAGGAAACGAGAGTAAATTAGGATGGAGGGATCAAAAGAGGAAAAAAAATCACCAGAGGTATGCAAACTGTTGGTTAGAGGGAGTCAGCTGAGACCGGCTCAGGGCGGGTTTGTTGTTCACTCGGCAGAAAATGTTTGGAAGTGTTCGGCTAAACGTGCTGACACCGAGATAGAGAGGAAGATGGAGGACGGGGAGGAGAGAGGGATGAAGAGTGTTTCAAGCCTCCTCTCTGATGCGAAGGAGGATGTAAACCAGATTCCTGCAGGAGGTTTAAATATTCTGTTCATCTGTGTATCGTTTTTATGTTTATAAGTCTCTATAAAATTCACCAAACCATCCATCCATCATCAACCGCTTATCCTGTTAGGGGTCGAGGAGGGGCTGGAGCCGATCCCAGCTGGCATTGGGCGAAGGTGGGGTTCACCCTGGACAGGTCTCCAGTCCATCGCAGGGCACATACAGACAGACACCTTAGAGACAGACAACCATTCACGCTCACATTCACACCTACGGGCAATTTAGAGTCATCAATTAACCTAAACAGCATGTCTTTGGACTGTGGGAGGAAGCCGGAGTACCCGGAGAAAACCCACGCTTACACGGGGAGAACACAGAAGAGTCCCAAGCCGGAATCGAACCTGCGACCCTCTTGCTGTGAGGCAACAGCGCTAACCACTGCACCACCGTGCAGCCCATTCACTAAACCACCTTGAACATATGGAGGACAGAACCAAGAAAATTTAAAAAATAAATGAATAAATGAATGAATGACTAAATAAATAAATGCAGCAAAAAATATTTTTTAAAAAATAAATCCAGCCATTAATTAATTGCAAACATTTGTTTTAATTCGCTTCTTTATTTATCTTTGCATCAATTCTCTTATTTATTTACTTTTGTTTATTTTTTTCTTTCTTATTTATCTATTTATTTATATCATTTTTAAAATTGATATATTTTTGCATTTATTTTTAAATTATTTTATATTTATTTTTACATGTGTGTATTTATTATGTATTTATTTAATTATGATTTTCCCTTTGTATTGACCCCATGATGACGCACATTGACTGACAGCCTCCTGATTTGCATAATGAGGGAGAAATGCATCAAGAAATGTATAAAGTAAAAATACAATAAATATAGAAACAAATATGTTTGGGGAAATAACATAAAAAACAAAAATAAAGAAATATTTAACTAAAAAAGAAAAAAAAATGCAAAATAAATAAATAAATACATAAATGCTACAAATTACAATAAAATAAAATACAATAAATTGTTAATTTAAAAATGCACTGTGGTGCAGTGGTTAGCGCTGACGCCTCACAGCAAGAGGGTCGCAGCTCCAAGTCCAGCTTGGGGTCTTTCGATATAAAGTTTGCATGTTCTCTCCGTTAGCGTGGTTTTTCTTCGGGTTGTCCGGCTTCCTCACACAGTGTGTGAATGGTTGTCTGTCTCTATGTACCCTGTGATGGACTGGCGATCTGTCCAGGGTGAACCCAGCCTTCGCCCAATGCCAACAGAGATTGGCTCCAGCCATATCAATTCATGCCACATTTTTAATTAATAGCTCCATTCATTTATTTGTTATTTTGGCAGGTTGTGTCCTCCATACAATGTGGATCTGCACCAGAATAGTCACTTTATATTGATCCCTTGTTCTAATAAATGTTGTCTATCATCTTGGTGGTGGTGTTACTCACCACTATCTTGGCGTCTCGCACGGTGTTTTCCGGCACGGTGACCCAGTACTCGGGCTGCTCCCAGTGTGGCGGCTGGTTATGGACGTTTGTGATGATGACGGTCAGCTCCACAGAGCTGCTGCGATTCCCTCCATCCGACGCCACGATCTGCTGGTTGATCCTGGATGTCTGTGGGGAGACGCACAGCGAGACGCTATTTTATTATCTCATCTTAGGTTTAAAGGTCTATGTCCAGTCACCTTCATGACTTCTATAAATCTGCAGTAACAAATAAAAAATACAGGACTTTTCTGAATTCTTTAAGTTTGCGATCAAAACTTGGTCTTGTTATCATCACAGTCAGATTTTAATGACCATGCAGTTGTTTGACAGCTGTGAAAGGCCACTGGACATGTGTAAAATCAGTAAATATTAAAGCAGAGAAGAAGAAAACACTATTGATCATTTGGTGGACAGAGGGAGGCGGTAAACCTTCACTACATTATAGACTTAAGTGTTGTTTAAGAGATCAGTGGCAGTGAGAAGCAGAGAAGAAGAAGAGAGAACAGGATGGCAGCCACAGAAGAAGAAGAAGAAGAAGAAGAAGAAGAAGAAGAAGAAGAGTTGGCGTCATTCATATCAGACGTTTCTTTCACAGCTGACAGATTTGCTTTACTGTAGATTTTCGTTTGACTTTGTAGAGAAGACAAACACACACAATCATAACAATCCTTTAACTTCCAGGACAAAAGTCTGTTTGATGAAACTTTTAGTCTTCTCACAGTGGAAACAAGACAACCTCCACCATGTGACCTTATGACCTGGACACAACAACTAAACACAAAACCTTGTGTTAATGATCCTTTAAAATTCAGTCCTTCATATGAATATCAACTTTGTATAAATAGTCCTGTGAATGTTCTCATTCATCCAGGTCATATTCATTCAGGTCATATTCAGTCAGACTGTAGCGTTTGAACTGATGAAGCCACTTGGATAAGGGGCGAAACGTCTTCAGAGACAAATCTAAGTCCAGTTGCCTTCGATTCAATTGTTGCCAGAACTTTGTAGAAATAACCGTGATTTCCTAAACTTATTTACTAGACTTATTTACTAAACTATTTATTTGTAATATTATTTTTGCTGCACTTAATGACATATTTATTAATTTATTGAGTCACTTGTTATTTATTTATTCTTATTATGTAGTACTGGCAGGTTCCAGTTTCTTATAATTATATAGGTTATAAAGTTATAGAATGTACTTCATATTGTGTTAAATGTACTTTATTTCTATGTTTCTGACTCAGCTGAATCAGGTTCTGAGACTGAATGAAGAAGAAGAAGAAGAAGAAGAAGAAGAAGAAGAAGAAGAAGAAGAAGAAGAAGAAGAAGAAGAAGAAGACATGAAAAGGATGATGTGGAATGTCCTTGGCCTGATTTTCCAGTAAAGAACACAAAGACTGAATAAACAGAAGCGACAGCAAAGCCAAAACTCAGCGAAACTCTCAGTGAAAAGACAAATCTGAACAGAGAAGCTTAAATGTGCAGAGCTCAGTGCAGGACCAGGAAGACCTGATCAGCTTCCTGTTCTGACTGAGAAGAAGCCACCGCCATGAAGATGCCAATCATATGAAACAAATAATCTTTTAAAGTAAAGAAACATATTTAATGAACTAAATGTAAACTACCATCACTATAAGCACATATTGTAGTGCTTTAGTGGTTCTTCAGTCCCACTTGACCTTGAACTCCACATTACTGTTTCACCTGGGTCAGTTGATGGAAATATTTAATCATGATTAATCCCAAATCAACCTCACATGTTTTATCTGCTCAAAATGTGCCTTAAAGGGAGATTTGTCAAGTATGTAATACTTTTATCAACATGGGAGTGGACAAATATGCTGCTTTACATAAATGTATGTATATATTAATTAATGGAAATCAATCAACAACACAAAACAATGAAAAATATTGTCCAGAAACGCTCACAGGTTCTGCATTTAAATAAACAATATGCTCAAATCATAACGTGGCAAACTGCAGCCCAACAAGTAACAACAGCTGTCAGTGTGTCAGTGTGCTGACTTGACTATGACTTGCCCCAAACTGCATGTGATTATCATGAAGTGGGCATGTCTGTAAAGGGGAGACTGATGGGTACCCAGAGAACCCATTTACATTCACATATCTGGAGGTCAGAGGTCAAGAGACCCCTTTGAATCTGACCATGACAATTCTTCCTCATCAAAATTGACCATAAGATTGGAGTGTTATTTAACCTCCTTTACAACAAGCTAGTATGACATGGCTGGTGCCACTGGATTCATTTGGTCTTCTAGTTTCATATGATGCTATCTTCACTCTAGCTTTAAAACTGAGGCTGCTGCAACATAAAAATTGCAAGTTGAGTAAATGTGTTCAAGAAATTAGTGGCGCTAAAAGTAATTTGCATTAATGTGTTATTATCACGTAAACTTTGACAAACCTACAAAGAACGTATATTGCTAGTCAATTATTCGTTCCATTGCAACATCAGCGGCCAGCAGCAGAGCCATACCTCCGCCATTTTGGACTAAAAGCGACAGTAAAAACTCCACCTACAAAGCGCTGTCCAAAGTAAAACTAAATTATTTCTATTTTATTGCCATATTCTACCAAAATGGCCTGTGGTCAACCACAAAATATTGTAAATGTAAAATTTCAGTCCAAAATGGCAACACCGGCTGTCAACTGACATTTTGTCTCTTTGCTTCTATACTCTACCATCAGTTCTTCTTCACTGCTCTAAAACAGTAGTTGCCAGTGGCAGCCATGATACATCCATAGTGGTGAAGAAGAATTGTTTTTTTTTCTGGGTAAATAAATAATGGTATCAGATCGGTGCATAGACTAGCGTACTCACTGATAGCCAATGCCAAACAGTATCAGATGTATTTTCAATACTGGTATCCATATCGGAACGACTCTAGATCTAATCACAAGTGGTCACTGGAGATGTATAAGACCAGGTGTGAACAGGGCATTTGATTCTGAGGAACTGACACCACAACCTGATGCTGACGTTTTGGCTTACTGAAACAGAAACAACTAGACGAGTGTCTGGTTGAAAACGAGTGAATCAGTCTCCGCCATCTTGGTGTAAATTCCTTACCTCTCTGGTGCCGTACCTCAGTTTGGATTAGTATTTGTAAACATATGGAAATACTTTGTAGAAAAAACTGAACAGACAACTTAAGCAGGAAGTCGAAAACTACAAGTGTACATTCAAGATATAGAGAAACATACACCTACAACAGCACATGTTCCCTCAGTGGATGCACAGCAAACATGTTTTCTGTTATGAAGCAGCACTGCTCTGCCTCCATGTATATTTATATATACTGAGACTTTCATCAAGGGAGCAGCAGACAACCTGATACATGAATTCATTACATGAGAACTATGTTTGAGTGTATTTCTACCACACTGAGGAAGTTTCAGTCTCTGACCTGTGAGATGGGATAGTTGACGTAAATCCAGCCAGTACTGGGGTTGATGTGCAGGTACGCTGGCTTCTGATTGGACAGGGAGTAGGTGATGGCCGCATTGCTCCCCTGGTCGTCATCGTGTGCCGCCGCTCGCAGGAAACTAGTTCCTACTGGAGTGTCCTCCCGCAGGAAGTCTGAGAGGAGGAGAGGTTCACTGTCACTGACAGGCGACATGCTACTGGTACTACTGGTACTGCAGGTACTACTGGTACTGCTGGTACTGCGACTGGTACTGTTGGTACTGCTACTGCTGCAGCTGATACTGCTACTGGTACTACCGGAGTGTCCTCCTGCAGGAAGTCTGACAGGAGGAGAGGTTCACTGTCACTGACAGGTGACATGCTACTGATTCTACTGGTACTGCTGGTATTGCTGCTACTACTGGTACTAATATTACTGCTGGTACCGCTGCTACTACTGGTTCTACTATTACTGTTGGTACTACTGGTACTGCTGCTACCACTAATGTCATTACTATTTGTACTATAACTTCTGGTACTACTGGTACTATTGGTACTGCTACTACTGGCACTACTATTTGTAATATGAATATTAGTACTACTAGTACTGCTGGTATTACTGGTACTATTGGTACTGCTACTGGTACTGCCATTACTATTTGTACTATGACTTCTGGTACTACTGGTACTGCTACCACTGTCATTACTATTTGCACTATGACTTATGGTACTATTGTTACTGCCACTGGTGCTACTACAAATGTCTACTACTACAACTGGTACTACTGGTACTGCTACCACTGTCATTACTATTTGCACTATGACTTATGGTACTATTGTTACTGCTACTGGTGCTACTACAAATGTCATTAGTATTTTTAATATGACAACTGGTACTCCTGGTATGGCTACTGGTGCTAGTTCTGTACTACTGTCACTGCTATTTGTACTTTGAATTGTAGTGCTACTGCTGCAAATACTACATATTGCTACTTCAAACACTGCTATTTTTTAAATCATTAGGTACTTTGAAAGTTTCTAATTGTGGACGCTGTCTTTATGTTGTATTATTAGTTACAGCACCACCATTTTTAAATCTGTCCTGCTGTCACATGACACGCCAGGTATCCATGACGACCACGTGCATCAGCTACGACTACCACCAGAATGAAGCTGGTGGACACTCTGAAGTGCATTAAGTGCGACTGAACACAATGAAACATCATGTTCTGTGATGGTAAGCAGATATTAGAATAATGGGAACACGGCGTTGTGCCGTGTCAGCAGCGTGTCACCTCATTTTGTCGTTTCTGGGTCTCACTCTGCAACGTCAACACATGCATTTTTAAATTTATGAATATAACCTCCAATCCTGCTGACTGCGGCGGGCATCAGTGCTGATCAGACAACAAAAAAACACGATGAGCAGCGAGGAGGTCCGTCGCACATTTCCCTCTGTAATACTGCATTTCAAGCATTATGTCAATAATAATGTCCTTCTGACATCTGCGGGTCTCTGAATACATTTCAGCTGAATAACCACGTTAGATCCTGCTGAGTCTAATAAGCATCACGCAGAAACAACCAAGAAGAGCAAACGCAGGATTTACTTCTACAAACAAGACCTTTCTTTGTTTGGTTTCAGTCGTCATGTCGAGGAATGACAACCTCTCTTTTTTGTTTCTGTCTTGCTGATGAGGTTTTCTTAAAAAGACTACGCTTAAAATGATGGGTCATGAAATGTTAAAAAGCAGGCAAGTCTGAAATAAAATTTGCATTATATTTAGTCAAAATGAAACCAAAGTAACACTTTATACAGGATATCTGCAGGTTTCAACAAGTCAAATTTAAGACCTTTCAAGACCTTTTAGGTTGATTATGAATACAAGTTGAGACCCATTTCTTGTCCATTTAAGACAACTAGGAATGCAACTTAAGACTTATGTCACATCCATACTGGCAAGAATATACTAAATATATGAAAGAAAATTGGAACATCAGTATTATCATTACTGCTATATGACTGATGCTTCGTTACCGAGTGTTGAGCTCCTCAGCTTTTAGTGGAGGTGGAGCTCCAAACGCTGTCTGGAGATCGATTGGAGTTGATAAGATAAGATAAGAGATGAACCTTTATTAATCCCCGTAAGGAAATTCAGTTTTTGATGCTCTAGATCCTGACGTGGATCAATACTGGCTGATTGCAGGTGTTTGCTGCTGTTTTTTTTTTTTTTTTTTTTTACAACCGCTTTATGTTTTTCTGACTTGACATGTGACTCCAAAGACATGATGCCCAAAGTTCCAAGTTTCAAAGTTTTCTTGCAGAGGATGCAGCGGGCTTCAAATATATTTCCAGGCAGCAGCTTCATGATATTGATTGGCCACGGTAAAGGTCCTCACGTGTCCTAGATAACAGAATGATATTGATACAGAATGATTGTAAGTTGAATTCAGGGATTCAGCCAGTATATTGTTAAGCCTGGTGGTCTTGAGATGACTCCCCTGTTTATTTAACTAAAACATGCTATACAGGTAGAGAACTCGTCTCGAGAAGGACTGTGTGACGGAGTGACAGAGGTGGCTGTAAAACAGTGATAAATACATTTCATTTCCTGTATTCCTCACAATAAAAGTTCCTGTTATTTTATTATTATGAAGCAGCAAAATTAGGAAATGTTGGATTTCCAATTAATGATGGAAGTGATGAAAATGTATATGAATTAATGATGGAAGTGATGAAAATGTATGTGAATTAATGATGGAAGTGATGAAAATGTATGTGAATTAATTATGGAAGTGATGAAAATTATGAATTAATGATGGACGTGATGAAAATATATGTGAATTAATGATAGAATTGATATAGATTAGAGTGATAACTTGTGAATTGATTTGATTACCTTGTTAAAAATTTTATTTGAAAAACTGTTCAGTCAATCAACTGTTGACCATTCATCATTCACAACACTGACATTTACTGTTTATAGCAGGCAATTTTTTGTTACTTCTGCCCTGTAAAACTGAATTTCCCCACTGTGGGACTAATAAAGGACTATCTTCTTCTTCTTCTTCTTCTTCTTCTTCTTCTCTTCTACCAAAAAAATAAAATAAAAATAAAAATGTTTGCCCCATCCACCTCCTTGCCCACCATCAGTGGTCTTTCTCACTTTTTACACTACATCACTAACTCTTACTGTAGCATTTAGACATGGATGCATTCACATTGCAGTCAGTACAGAATACATGGCACACAAATGATACGTGGAAATCAAAGGCGAACTTATTGCATGTTAAACGTCTTGCGCACTATCGCGCCATTTATACGTCTTTTCATGCAAGCAGGCTTTGGGTACACGGCTCAGCAACATATACTGTATAACATACTGTAGGTCTAGTGGCTTTTACGCATTTTAATGTAGAAAAGTTAGATATAAAACCTTCTTCTGGGTAGCAGCTACAGAAAAAGAATTTGAAAAACAGTCGATCCAATTTCCCTTTCCAGAATACTGATTGAAATGCATGTCAATAAAGATCATCAGATAAACAACAAGCAGGCTATACAGAAGTTGTTTCCAGCACACACACACATACACACGGTGGTAAATGAATGCATGTCCCAGAAACATTTCAATCTGCCTGTTAAATACTTAATGAGCCACTCTGTGCGTTCCCCTAATCTGACGAGAAGAACTTCTGACACGACGCTTATCAAAACACATATTTGCACACATAGTAAACAAACAGGGACTCGCGGGAGGCAGCGGCGGCGAATATTTCATCATATTCTTAAGAGCTTTCCAGGTTTACAAGGATGCAGATTGATAGACAAGGACAAACATTTCACCTGTTTCCTCCACACACACACACAGCAGCTGTGCTGCCGTACGGTGAGAGGACAGATGTTAGCGTGGGCGACTCCAGAGGTGGAGAAACCTTTTAACCCTTTCAACCCAGACTGCGTCACTGCCTTGTTTTATGCTTTCAGATACACATAATTACAAAACTTTAACTGATGAGACGCTGAGCTGAGAGTATCAGAGGCAGAAAACTACTTCTGGACCAACAATATGTAATGCCATGGCAGTAATAGTACCATTAGTAGCAACCCAACAAGTAACAGTCAAAAAATGAAGCAGGAGAAGCAGTTATAGCAGAGGAAGTATAGTGGTAAAGTGGTAATAGTAAGAATGGTTACTGCTATTATTAGTAGCAGTAACCACAGTAGTAGCAGTAGTAGTAGTAGTATATAAGCAGAAATGTTAATAGCAAAAGTATTATGTTGGTAGTCACACTAATCTTAGTGGTACTAAGCAGGAACTCAAACTGGTAGTTGCAGTAATCTCAGCAGTACTGCACAGATACTCACACTGGTAGTCACAGTAATCTTAGTAGTACTGAGCAGATACTCACACTGGTAACGGCTGTTTTCGAACTTGGGGTCGTTGTCGTTCTGGTCGGCGATGAGGACGGTGATCTGACAGATCCCGATGAGCGGCTCCTCGGCCTGGTCCGTGGCCGTCACAGACAGGGTGTACTCTCTCTGACGCTCCCGGTCGAAGCTCGCTGTCGTGGTGATCACACCTGACAAACACGAGTGCCATGTTAAGAGCTTTCAATATAACTATCAACGTACATACTCTTTTCCTGTTAGTATGCATGATGAGTTATTTACTGGGCGAAGTGTTAAGTGGAGGCACAATAATTCTCTGAATACGTTAGTTAATGCTGGCTAGCAAGAACTGTTGGCTTGTTTTTTAACAATGGCTGAAGAAAATACCCCAATATGTAATGTCACTCACTCCCCAGGATCACCAGTGTTAGTTGAAAAAGTTAGCATTAACCAGCGGGACAAGATTAGCCGACCCCAACACCGCTGGAGACCACTTCAGAAGGAGTAGGCGGATGGCTAACGCTAGTCAGCTAGCTAGATTGTCTTTCTGCGGAACTGACTAGTTAGCTAGCTGACTTGCTAGCTAACTAACAAGCTAGCTAGCTAGCGCCTGCTCTCCTCCTGGTGAAGTAATCTCCTAGCAGTGAAGAGGGAGGCAGAGGGACCGTGACTCAGCGCTTTCTGCTGCTGGGCTCATTTTCTATGGCATGGTGGAATTAGCAAGGGAGCTAGCTAATTAGCCAGTCGCAAAATGAGGAAAATTTAACAACTTAATGCTTCGTTGACACAGTCTTGTCCAGCGGGCTGTAGGCCAATAGCAGCGCCGTAAAGATACATTTAGGGCGTATAAATCTTTAAGTTATAGTTAGATATCTGGATTCTGGCAGGCAACAACACAGCGAGATGACATTCACCATGACACAGACACTAAAAGCCTCTAAAGTACCATGGAACTTACCAGTGTCAGGATCGATATCGAACCCGGACGACACTCCGTCTCTGTGCATGATGCCGTATTTGACCTCTCCGTTGACCCCCATGTCGGCGTCGTGGGCCTGGACACGCAGGACAAATGTCCCTGGTGGCTGGTTCTCCAGGACTACTGCATTCAGACTGTAGTTTTGACACTGAGAGCATAAACAGCACAATGAGAACTTTGGCTGGGACGATACACCTATCTCCCATTTCAATACAATGACGATACTTGGGTGCTGATTTAATATATATTGCATTTCGATATTGTGATTTATTGTGATTTTTGTTACCGTTTTTAACAATAGACTATGGGCAAAATTTGAATCATACACTTCTAGGGGCTTTTTGGAAAATATCTAAATTAATCCAGAAAAACTGTTTGATTTTCAGCATGTATGTAGTCAGAGATGTCCTGAAGTCAAATATATCAGGATCATTGTCAGGAATTATTTATTTCATTTTTTTCCAGCAACCCAAAAATCAAAGAATAAAGACATTTCCCTCACAAATTAGTGGTATTTTCTTTTTAATTTATAAGGAACATGTAATGTTTTATACTTCTACCACAGACATGAGAGTGACAGCCAACTTGACCGCACCTTACCTCGATACAATAATGTTTCCTGTCCATGACAGAGTTAGCATGCAGATTTAACCATGACGTCTGGCTCTGCTTTTCCTGAAATGTGCGAAACCCAAAGTGTATCCATACTTTACTGGATGTGTAGTGTTTACCACTTTGGATTTAAAATGGGAGGGTGCAGCTCATTTCCAGGCAGGCCCTCAAATGTTTAATACTTTCTTGTTTTGGCTCGCTGAAGTTTGTTTAGGTTGACGGATACGGAACGGAGGTGACATCATGTTATTCAGATTACAACAGTGAAATGCAATGTAACTTCCTTCTACCTCCACATAGACTCAGATGAAGCAAATATATCTAAACCCAATAAACTGCTCAGAACCTTTAATGTTCTTAATCCAGCTCCTGATATAAGTATCACAGTCTGTGATCCAGGCTGAACTAACTGGACTAAACAGGGTCAGTCACCTCCTGGAAGAGCGGTTTGTTGTTGTTGATGTCGTTGATTCCTACGATGACCTGGGCAGAGCTGCTGAGCGGGTACGGTCCACCAGACGCGTTGTCGTCCGTGGCGGTGATGTTGAGGACGTACTGCGGCCCCCTGAGCCTCGGAGGGGGGCTCCTCCGCAACTTGATGATGCCTGTACACACACATACAGGGCAGTTCGGGCTATGTTAGACAGGTACTTTGTTTGAAGTTTTTGACTCTCGCTGGTTTAAATTACTTATAAGTTCACAGGCATTGAAGAGTTGTTATGTTTGCTGCAGCCAGAGGACAGTTAGGCAATAAACAGACTCCTCTGGACAGAAACTCAGAAACAGAAAATAAAGAGAAAAGAGGAAAGAAAACACCTAAGAGCTGCTGATTATACAGAGTCCCTCATAGTCATCATGAAAACAAACTACAGAAATATTTGTGCTCCTTTTCACTTTAGCAGTCTGGTTATCATGTTTTGGATTCTTGCATTATTTAATTTAACCCTGAGAGACCCGCGGGGCCGGGAGCGATCCTGACCGACTTTACTGTCTTTCAGAGGCTCTAGCAGGTGAAGATACAGATGAAGATGCTGGTATCAAATGAAACTAGAAAACCTGAGGAATCCATTGGTACCACAGGTGATCTGTTTCATATTGAAAAGACAGCTTTTTCTAAACCAGCATGGCTCAATTCAAATTTTTTATCCTCATCTCTGACACCCGGCGCCTGATTGGCAGCACCTGGAGCTCAAACAAAAATCAGTACCAACAGGAGAATACTCTGTTTAGCACTGGCAGAGAATTTTGGCAAATTTCACTTGGGTGCTACCCACATAATCAGCTGTGCTGCTCATCCCGCAAATGCATGATCCTTACAAGTTGGACATCATTGTGATGGTAAATAAACAGGCTTTCTAACCATGTAAAATACAATAACAATTAGCATTGGAACAGAAAAATAATCCACCAAACACAAATTTCCAGAGTTTTTTTCCTGATTTTAAAATTCAACCATTTTTTGCAATTTCAAATTTTTTTGATATTTTTCCTGCAATTTTTTTTTTTTTCAGCGCCTTTTTTAAAACAAGCTGCCACAAAATTAGGCCTTTTAGTCTGCCACTATCCCCTAAAAAGCCTGAGAAATCCTGGAGGGACTGAACTGTGTCAGGTCTACATGTGGCACTGGGAGTTTCTCAGTCTCAGCATCCAAAACAACAACAGCGTAAAAATTCAAACGACATGAGCTGAAACATGATGTTTACAGCTCTGCGGGTCGTCACTGCGTCACCAGACGGCGCAAATATCAGCCTGCGAAAAACAAACAAACAAAAAAAAAAAACACCCACATTATTCCGTCTCAGGCCTAAAACAAATGTGACATTTCTCTGCGCTAACAATCACTTCCTCATTAACATAACAGAGCAGCGGAGCAAACAAACAAACAAATAAGCAGCTTTGGTAGCAACATGAATAGAGACACGCAGGCTGGGAGGGAGCGAACACATCTACATGAAAATACTTCACAACGCTTTGAAGTGACAAAGCACAAGAGCCGAGCAAGCCAAAGGCCATCTGCTGCTGTGTGTGTGTGTGTGTGTGTGTGTGTGTGTGTGTGTGTGAGAGAGAGAGAGAGAGAGAGAGAGAGAGAGAGAGAAAGAGTCTTAATACATCATTTATGTGCAAATGCTCATGTTCATATCTGTTTGTGCATAGACACGTGTGTGTGCGTGTGTGTGCGTGTGTGTGCGCGCGTGTGGCAGAGCAGTGGAGCAGTGCATGCTGGGTGATAAGGTGACAGAAAGGCTTAGAGACACGCACATACATGCAGAGATAAACATGCAAAACATGAAGGTGCATCACACTGCTGCACATGAAGTTTATCTTCTAACACACACACACACACACACACACACACACACAGGTATGATGCGTTTAACTTACAGAGGTGTGTGCGCGTTATCATATACACACTCCAACCAGAAGCACTAAAGAGAACGGTTTGTGTGTGTGAGCTGTAGTGATTTTAAATTGTGTGTATTCACATGTTTTTATCTATTTATGTACTTGTGTGTGTGCATGCGTGTGAGTGGCCTTGTCAAAGCTACCAAGCGTTATCCCCAAATATTGGTTACCGCAGCAACAACCACTTTACTGTGTGTGCTGTGATGTGAATGCAGCTGCACGAGTGACAGTGACTGTGTTTCTGCGACCTAACAAACAAACGTGTGGATAATAACTTAGAGTTAGAGGTGATGATGTGATGCGAGCCTGTCCGTCTGTCCACAGCATGACATCTAAATATCTGAACTACTCCTTTAAAAAGTTAACGGATCCATAATCTTTCCATCAGTGACACTGTCAGGACTCTCATCAAGACAGCACTGGGATCAGCTCAAATATTTAGCTTGAGATGAAACGGTTTTGTTATTTTTTAGGTTGTAGCAGCTCAGTTTTAAAGCTACACACTGCTGGTTCTACTACTATTACTAGTATTGCAATACTGATACCTCTTCTGCTACTTGTACTTCCAGAAATACTGCTATTTTACAGCTACTGGTGCTGCCACTGCTGATACTATTATTACTTATTCAGTTGTTACTGGAACTTGTAATATGAGTAATTCTTCTGCTGGTACTAGTGTTACTGTAGTACCACTGCTGATACTGGTGGTATTACAACCACTGTTACTACAGTACTTTTATTGCTACTGCAACCTGATTTATAACTACCACTGCTACTAGTCTGTTACTGCTACATTAACAGTAGGAATTAGTGATACAACTTATGCAAGTACTGTTGCTGCCAATAAAGCTACTACTACTGCTACAGCTGTACTACTACATTGCTACTGCAAACACTGCCATTTCAGTAGTAGTAAATATGAAAACAGCTTCTACAAGTACTACAAATATGTGAAAAATCTCCCCAAAAGGTACATTTTGAACAGATAAAAAAGTGTGATTAATTTGCGATAATCGATTGACAGCCCTGTATGTAAAATACAACTGTGCCTTCTCACCCTTCTGGTTGTCCAACAGGAAGTTGCTGTCCTCGTTGCCGCCGGTGATAGCGTAAGAGACGGCGTCTCCATCCGGGTCGTTGGCGTGAACGATGGCGACCAGCGTGTCCGGACCGGCGTCTTCACTGAGGAAGGTCTTATAACTGACAGAGAGGCAGAGAGAGAGAGGGTTAGTCCAATAAAAACAGAGAAAGAGAGAAGAAGAAAGACAAGAAGAGAGAAGTTAACCAGAGAAAGAGGAGATGTCAGAAAGAGAGAAAAGAAGAGAGAAGTTAACC
The DNA here is from genome assembly GCA_947000775.1 of Pterois miles. Lineage (NCBI taxonomy): Eukaryota > Metazoa > Chordata > Actinopteri > Perciformes > Scorpaenidae > Pterois > Pterois miles. The sequence goes on along the minus strand of CAMQGK010000568.1, from coordinate 4,759,425 downwards.
GGAGAAAGAGGAGATGTCAGAAAGAGAGAAAAGAAGAGAGAAGTTAACCGGAGAAAGAGATGACAGAAAGAGAGAAAAGAAGAGAGAAGTTAACCGGAGAAAGAGGAGATGACAGAAAGAGAGAAAAGAGAAGTTAACAAAGTGAAGACAAAGTGAGAAGGTGTGAAGGAGACAGACAGAGAAGTGTGAGAAGAGGTGAAGACGGATGATAAAAAATAGATTCTGAATTAAAAACAACTTAATTACTGAGATAGAGAGAGAGAGATGGAGAGAGAGGCAGAGAGAGAGATAGAGATAGAGAGACAGAGAGAGAGACAAAGAGAGACAGAGAAAGAGACAGAGAGATACAGAGAGAGAGAAAGAGAGATGGAGAGAGAGAGAGAGAAATAGAGACAGAAAGATAGAGAAAGATAGAGAAAGAGAGATGGAGAGAGAAAGAAAGAGAGATGGAGGAGAGGCAGAGAGAGACAGAGAAAGAGACAGAGAGATACAGAGAGAGAGAAAGAGAGATGGAGAGAGAGAGAAAGAGAGATGGAGGAGAGGCAGAGAGAGACAGAGAAAGAGACAGAGAGATACAGAGAGAGAGAAAGAGAGATGGAGAGAGAGAGAGAGAGAGAGAAAGAGAGATGGAGAGAGAGAGAGAGATGGAGAGAGAGAGAGAAATAGAGACAGAGAGATAGAGAAAGAGAAGCAGACAGAGAGAGAGGGAGAGAGATTAAAACTACAGAAGGTGATACAGGTGAAACTTGGAGGTAATGATCCTACGCGTTCTGGGAGAAGACGGGCGCCTCATCGTTGCTGTTGGCCACTCGGATACGGATGGAGGCGGTGCCTGTGCGGGGCGGCGTCCCTGCGTCCACGGCGACCACCACGAACTCATAGATGTGATTGGGCCGCTCATAATCCAGTCGACGGGCGGGGCTGACCACGCCTCTCGATGTGATGTCGAAGTCGTCACCGTGGACGAAGTAAGAGAGCTCGGAGTTCACACCAGAATCACAGTCCCTGGCCAGAACTGAGGAGGAGGAGGAGGAGGAGAGGAGGTGGGGGAGGAGAGGAGGAGGAGAGGGGGACAAAGAGGAGGAGGAGGAGGAGGAGAGGAGGTGGGGGAGGAGAGGAGGAGGAGAGGGGGACAAAGAGGAGGAGGAGGAGGAGGAGGAGAGGAGGTGGGGGAGGAGAGGAGGAGGAGAGGGGGACAAAGAGGAGGAGGAGGAGGAGGAGAGGAGGTGGGGGAGGAGAGGGGGACAAAGAGGAGGAGGAGGAGGAGAAAAGGAAAGGGAGACGATGAAAAGAGGAGGAGGAAATGGGAGGTGAGGATGAGGTGGGGAGTAGGAGGAAAAGAGAAAGGAGGAGAGAAAGAGAAGGGGCAGAATAATAAGAGGAGGAGACAGAAAATACAGGAGAGAGGGAAAGGTGGATGACAAGGAGAAGGAGATACAATAAGAACAGAAGAGGAAGAGAGGAGGACACAAAAGAGAGAGGAGGAAGAGGAGAGGGATGCTATAAATACATTATAGTCTGTACACTGTTGAATGTGTGTGTGTGTGTGTGTGTGTGTGTGTGTGTGTGTGTGTGTGTGTGTGTGTGTGGCTGGCTGTCAGCCTAATAAGAGCAAAGCCTCGCTGAAGTCGGACTGTTTGATCTCAACCAGCCACCAGCAGCTACGACAGATGGCTGCGACACACACACACACACACGCACACACAGACACACACACACACACACACACACACACACACACACACACACACACACACACACACACACACACACACAGGTGTTGCGTTCACTGTTACCTTGCAGCAGGGAGGTTCCAGGTGCGGTGCTCTCAGGTACGTTGTCTCTGGTGTAGATGGCGTGGAGGAACTCTGGCGTGCAGTCGTTTTGGTCCGTGACGTGGACGACAACCTGCAGAGTTTACATCACGTTAATGTCCGTTTCCTCCCTTTTTACTGTTAATAAGCTGCTGTGATCATGTGACCCAGCAGTGAGCGTTTGACAGCCCTCAGAAAACAAACCAACAGTATCAATTTCACTGGTCAGTCAAACCGACTACAGCGTGAATCACTGAAGGAGGTGATTATCGGATTAACTGTTCTGTAAAAAACTACAAAAACTGACTGAAACCCCTGATCCTGATTACAGGAAGCAGGTTTCAGACGTTGTGGACAGTCTGACCAGCACTTCATTCTATCCAGCATAGAGAAAAAACATGTTTCTTATCTCATGCCCTTGGAGCCCTTGGAGGGTCTCAACCTCCACCTCGAGCACCACCAACCTAAAACACCACCACCACATTGCTCCCGTTGTTGTAAACCACTGTCTCGAGTAAACAGGTGGCATGGTGGAAACATGCAAGAGGGTAATAGGTTCAAATCCGGCTTCGGGCCTTTCTGAGTGGAGACTTCATGTTCTCCCTGTGTTAGCGTGTTAGCATGTTAGCATGGGTTTTCTCCTGGTGCTCCGGTTTCCTCCCACAGTCAGAAGACATGCAGGTTAATTGTGTCGTAGGTGTGAACGTGAGTGTGAATGGTTGTCTGTCTCTATGTGTCAGCCCTGCAATGGACTGTCGCTTTAGAGCCTCGACGTTCCCGTTTTCCAACATAACTCATGCAAACATGATGAAGATAAATGTCTCCTGCTCCAGGAGAGAAACCCATTTCCTTCTGATTTCTTTCTCTCCTTTAAACCTCCCGCCATCGCCTCTCCCGCTCCAGTCCAGTTCACCCACTATCCCGAGCCACTGGAGCTCACGCTATTTTCCATTCCCATAAAGCCTGATTTAACCAGCGAGGCTGCCGACCCGACCACCTGAGCACAGATTTCCTACGCAGCCCTGAACCTCGGACACGCCACCTGTTCAGTAATAACAGCAGGGCAGCGGAGGGGCACGCTGACGAGATTTAGATGCACGACTGCTCCTGCAAACATGGACTGAATATTTAAAGGTTTGGGGACAGCAGGAAACCTGTTTATTATTTTCACTTTAGCCCCAACAGGTAAATATGAATACTTTCATTTTAAAGATGGAAACAAGACAAAAAGAAGGAGCAAACAAAAAGCTGCAGACGTGCCACCTTTATGATAATCACATACTGTTTTCTGAATGCAGTATAAATGTGTTGTTTTCTCCTATTCTAAAATTGTGTATCTGAATATTATTATTATTATTATACTGGGGTCTCTGACAGTTTTGGATTACATAACTTGGGTATCAATGTAAAGCTGAGACTCTTGTGGATCCAATGAGCCCAAATGTATTCATGTGTGATGATGTTAGTCCCCATAGGAGCCATTTCATTGTAGTGTCAAGGTCTTGGTGTCTTAATATGGTATTTTGACGGGGTTATTGATGATTTTTAGCAATTCTCTAGTGGTAAAAATGGTTTAATTTATCACAAAATCTGTGTAACAAATGGTATCAAAGTAAAAAATGCTGCAACATCTTATGAGACATAATAGAGCATGGGGATGAACATCATGTACTTCCATCATAATGAAATGCATCTCAAATTAATCTTTAGGTTCTCAGCTTTCAGATGATGTACACCACTTCTATGTGACATCTAGTGTTGACCTGCTATCTCCCCCTAAAAACCTACCATAGAACAATCCCATTGGCTGTTAGTGGAGGTAACCATGGCAATGCTAACTTCCTGGTTGGCCTAAAGTATACATCATCCCTGCAGGACTCTATTTGTCGCTGCTTTCACTAAACCTGAGCAGTCTGAGCTCGCTGGCTGTTTTTGACTGTCTGTCTAATTTTATAATTGTGCTGCAATGTGAGCAATTACTGTGTTATCTGTCAAAATGGCGTCCGTGTAATCATCTGCAAGTGATTTTAAAGTTTGGCGAATGACAAAATTCTCGGTGCAGCTCCTGGTTGCGACTGGAACATTTTATTTTTAAATCGTTCCGCTTCGTTGGGGCCGTGACTAATTTGCAGCTCAGTAACTGTCAGAAGACGACTGTTAGAGAGAAAGTATGAAGCTGTGACTATGAGCTCATGCTTTAAAATGTCTGTAAACGCTGAAGGCAACGGAAACTGCAGATGCTACAGTCAGATGTAACGTTGACGCTGCAGAGGAGGATACTTTCTACACACCTGGCTAACACACACACACACACATGAACACAAGGCCTTTAGAGTGAATCAACCAGCCGAGCTTAAAGAGCAGCAGAGGCCTTTGGGGGACGCTGGTAGTTTAGCAGCTATTCTCTGTCTGTTCCAACCATCTGGACGCTGAGAGCAGGTAATAATGTGAGTGTGTAGGTGTGTGAGCATGTGTGCGTGAGTGTTAATGTGAACAGATGTAGCTATCTGCTGTATGAAGTCTTTGGAGCTTACTGTGAGAATTGGAGACGAGACTTAGCAGCCAGGTTTCTGCACTTATGCACTATGTTTAGCAGGGCTCTAGAGAACCACCATTTTGGACTGTGTATGTGTGTGTCAGACATTACTGTACATTTAATAACAGATGTATGAAAGCCACCTGTGTAAGCTGCGTATGTAAGTGATGTATAGTAGACGTGGTTTAGGTTTAGGCAACAAAACTAGGTGGTTAGTTTGAGGAAAAAATTGTGGTTGGGTGTGAAATAACTACATAAGAGTCGTACGTAAGTCATGTACATAAGCCGTGTACTTAAGCTGTGTATGTAAGCAGTGTATGTAAGCCTTGTACATACGTTGTGTACTTCAGCCATGTACGTAAGCCGTGTATGTAAACCATGTACTTAAGTCATATAATTAAAGTGTGTACGTAAACCATGTACATAAGCCATGTACGTAAGTGACATTGCGATGTATAGTAGATATGGTTTAGGTTTAGGCAACAAACTAGGTGGTTAGGTCGCACACGTGACCAAGATTCTGTCAAGTGCAACTAAATATTTTCATTGGTCGACAGGTCTGACTGTGTGTGTGGGAAACCGCGCCCTGTACTCCTCCAGCATCATCATAACCACAAAACCAATCGATAATTCAAAATGAAGAAAAGCATTGAAGGGAAAGTGCTGTGGTGCCGTTACACCTGTCTCTGGCCCTGAACGGTCCAGCCCAGACCGACATCACCAGCGGTGGTAACCGGTCCACCGCTTGTTTTCTCCACGTAAACGCCTAAACCTGAAAACGGCGCTAGATTCATTCCCCAAGTGCGGAGAGAGAAAAGTCTGACTGTGTGAGACATTACTGTACATTTAATACCATGAGGCAACTTTATTGTTATTTTCTTCTCTGCTCTGATGATCTGATGAGCTAATCTGCTCGTAGCGCACCTCTTTTTCAGTCGCTCAACCACTCACTCACCATGCAAACATTACATTACCCTAACCCTAACCCTAAACCTAACCCTAAACATGTGGATACCTCACGGTACTGCAGGTAGACTGTTTAACTCACTATCGACGTGTCCAGGTGACCTAGCCTATTTTCCCTGATAATGCTGCATTGTGAACCACAAATCTGTGCTGAAATGAGCAGGATGTGAGCTTAAAAGGAGGTGCCATTCATTTACATTATGATGCGTTCAGGCTCTACTTAGTAAAAATGGGTATTGGGCGAAGGTAAATTATAACTATATCATAATATGTTCAAATGTAAGTGTTTGAAGGACATGTTTTCACATCAATATAAAAATAGATAATAGAGAGGGAATTATGAGCAAATGGTAATAAAGTAATGTTGTTGTGCATGATGGGATTTATTGGTTTATTTTCGTTTATTACCATGGTATTGAATTGGTTTAGTGAATCATGGAATTTCACTGGTGTTGGTTGACTACTAAATTTCTGGTATGGTGACATGCCTAGTGGAGGCCTATGGGACCTGACAAAATGCTTAAGCGAAACCAATGTGAAAAGTTAGTCTGGAGCCCTGATTAGTGTGAGTGTGCTGAACCCACAACTCTGTAACAAACTCAAACAAGCTGAAAGTGCTGATCACAAACTGATCACATCTGATCACTGAGGGTCTAATGCAGCTTTGATCTGCTGAGTTTTCATCATGAGGGCTTCACAGGACGCCGGCTGAAATGAGGGAAACGGCGCTGTGTGTTTAGTTTTCACGCATGCATAATGAACACACAAGCAGAATAAACAGTGAAATGAAACAGTTGCATCACTGTGTCTGATTCAGCGGCAGCACTTTCTCTCATTTGAAATTAATGAGAAGTCTAGTGGGTCAACGTCTTCTTCGAATGCCGGTGTGAAGAGTCGTACAGAGGTTAATGGGGCCGTGATACCCATTATACAATAAGTCCTCACCTGACCTGGTGACATACAGTAGATGTGATTTAGGATTAGGCAACAAAACTAGATGGTCAGGTTAAGGAGAAAGATTGTAGTTGGGCTTAAAACAACTAAATAAGCTGTGTATGCAAGAGATGTACATATGCAGATATATATAAGCCATTTATGTAAGTCACATACGTAAGCCGCACACATTAGTGACATATAATAGACATTTAGGTTTAGGCAACAAAACTAGGTGGTTAGTTTAAAGAGAAAGATTGTGGTTGGGTTTAAAGTAACTATGTAAGTCAAGTACATAAGCCACATGAGTAAGTGACGTACAATATAGTAGACATGGTTTAGGTCACAAACTAGGTGGTTAGGTTAAGGGGAAGGAGGTCAGTCTGTAGGGAGTTGGGCTTAAAACAAAAACTGAGTGTGAACTGGAGCGGGGGGCCAGTTTACTTTTCTCCCCGTGCCCCCCCCCAAGCCCCCCACCCCCCCCCCCCCCCTGGCCCTTTTCAGGAGCAGCCCCCTCACTCTACACCTCTCCATTAATCTGGGGCAGCCAACCAATAATTTAACAAGTTTAAATTAATTTCCCCATTGTGGGCGACTTTTCTTAAAACAACGACATGAGGCACGTATATAAGACGCGTACATAACAGACGTAGTGACGTATAGTAGACATGCAAAAAGATGGTCGTTGGGCTTAAAATAACATCAGGAGACACATACAGTACGTAAGCCGCATATGTAAGTGATGTATGTAAGTAACGTATGGAACTATGTAAGCGACATACGTAAGCGACGTATGAAATTGACGTATGGAACTGACGGTTTAGATTTAGGCAACAAAACTAGGTGCTTGTTAAGGAAAAAAAAGAAAAAAATGGAAAAAGATCGTGGTAGGCATTGTCTGCAACAGCTGAAGAAATATCAATAATCGATAATGATAAACCTGACTACATTTGTTTATACGAGAGCGTGTGTATACGTGTTAAGCTTACCTCTGCCACGCCGCTGAGGCCGGTGTCGGGTTCGGAGGCGCGGACCTGCAGGGTGTGGAGGTTGTGTCCGTTCTCGTAGTCCACAGTCCTGGTGAGGCTGAGCGCTCCGCTCGCCTGGTTGATGCTGAACAGATTCCCAGGATTCACCAGCAGCATGTAGGACAGACTCTTCTTCTGGAAGGAGACGGCCTGAACCACTGAGACACTGCGAGGACAGAGACAGAAAGGCAGCAGATCATACATATTATATATGATAATGTTTCTTGTCCATGACAGAGTTAGCATGCAGCTTTAGCCGTGATGTCTAGCTCTGCTTTTCCTGCAATATGTGAAACCCAAAGTGTTTCCATACTTTACTGGATGTGTAGTGTTTACCACGATGGATTTAAAATGGGAGGGTGCAGGTCGTATCCACACAGACTCTCCAACGTTTTCTACTTTCTAGTATCGGCGCTGTGATTTGTTTTGGTTGACGGATACGGAACAGATATCACGTCACGTTACTCAGACTACAACAATAAAAGCGGTTACTTCCCTCTATCTCCGCATAGACTCTAATGAAGCAAATATATCAGTTCTGGAATTAAAAATAATGTATTTCAAAATGGTAATTGTAAAAAAATCGTGACACATAGGTGAATCAATTTTTTTTCCCGCCCCTACCGAAGATAGACAAGAAGGCGGACTGAGGAAGGACCACAGGTTAGCAGAAAGCTGCTCCATCCTGTTTTCAAACAGACTTCATAAAGTGAAGAGGAGCGGTGACGTGTTGGTCGAAGTCTGCAGCCTTCATGGATTATTGTGCACTTACACAACCTGGTTAATCAATTACACTAACACACACACACACACACACACACACACACACACACACACACACAAGGACATAAACACACATAAAAGCGGACGCATGGAGGCAGAGACACACATACAGAAGTGCACATACAGACACCCACAGTCTGCTCACAGGGTGGCATGGATACTTGGATATTAATACAATGTGCTTTGCGCCAGCAGCCCTGAGGGACACACACACACACACACACACACACACACACACACACACACACACACACACACACACACACACACACACACACACCCCTTCATGTTTATCCAGACCTCGCTTTTAATAAATATTTGAATTTGCCACACTTTCAAATTCTCAGCCTCAGGCCACACTCTTACATCTGGGTCCTCTTCATCCCCCCACACCCCTGTCTTCTCCTCATCTCCTCCCTCCATCCCTTTCCTCTTCCTCTCCTCCTCTTCCTCCCTTCTTCGGGTCTCTCTCTCTCTCTCTCTCCTCACCCTTTGTCCACCTCCTCCTTCTCCTTCTTTCTTTGTCTCGCTCTACAGGGCTCATCATTTCATGCATCACATGACATGCAAAAGATAAGCACACACACACACACACAGTATCTGAGGCAGTGGCATGTAAATGATGTTTCTGTAAATATGGAGGAAGACACAAACAGACACTTGTGTTCATAAACAGAGAGCAGAGGAAAACACTGAGTACTACATGTAGATATTAATCTATAGATAACTACCAGCAGTAGTGATGGTATCATCTACAGTAATTCTACACAAAATACTGGAAACACTTACAATGAAAAGAAATAGAAGGAAAACAAGCAATAGGACTAATAGTCTTTAAAATACTGTACTATTAACACTATATATTGTGGTCTACTCTGTATACTACAGTATATAGATAGATGAACTTTTTATTAATCCCTGAAGGGAAATAGTAAGGATGGGGAAAAAAGCAATTCAACTATGTAGCTATTTTTATACAAATTATTAAAATATTTTTTTAAATGCCAGAATCAATACGGATACGTTCTACATGAGGTTTCTAACATTTTCTCTGTTAAAGGTTTTTTTAGGGGAGTTTGTCCTGATCTGAATCGAGGGTCTAAGTACAGACGGTGTCATATGCTGTACAGATTGTAAAGCCCATTGAGGAAAATTTGTGATTTATGAAATTGACGTGACTTAATGAAAACTGTTTTTTTTCTCACCACATCAATGTCACACGAACACTGAACATCATCAATAATAAATATGATAATATAGACAGAGCTGATGTTGACTCACGGTTGGCCGACAGGCGCGTTCTCCGGTACGTTGAGGCTGTAGGTGGCGTTGGTGAACTGTGGCGGCCGGTAGCCGGCCAGGATGGCCACTGTAGCCGGCGAGCCTCTACGACCGCTCCCGTCCATCGCCTGCACCCGCAGCAGGTACTCCTTACTGGGGGTCAGAGGTCGTCCCGTGGTGCTGATCTCACCAGAGCGACGGTCCACCTCGAAGCACTCCTCCCCACCTGGAAGGACGGAGAGTCACAGAAGACTTCAGTGTTTGTTTGTGAGCTGGTTAACTCTCTGAACACGCTGTGTCCGAAAACCTCATACTATACTAGTGGTACAAGCTCATACTATACTAGTGGTACAAGCTCATACTATACTAGTGGTACAACCTCATACTATACTAGTGCTACAAGCTCATCCTATACTAGTGGTACAACCTCATACTATACTAGTGGCACAACCTCATACTATACTAGTAGTACAACCTCATACTATACTAGTAGCACAGCCTCATACTATACTAGTGGTACAAGCTCATACTATACTAGTGGTACAAGCTCATACTATACTAGTGGTACAACCTCATACTATACTAGTAGTACAACCTCATACTATACTAGTGGCACAACCTCATACTATACTAGTAGTACAACCTCATACTATACTAGTAGCACAGCCTCATACTATACTAGCGGTACAACCTCATACTATACTAGTGGTACAAGCTCATACTATACTAGTAGTACAACCTCATACTATACTAGCGGTACAACCTCATACTATACTAGTGATACAACCTCATACTATACTAGTAGCACAACCTCATACTATACTAGCGGTACAACCTCATACTATACTAGTAATACGTACTAGTTTGGCCAAAATGTAGTATGTAGTATGCAAACAAAAGCAAAATCTACAGTACACCAAAAATACCTGAATGTCATACTGATTTGGAAAAATCAGTATGTATCCCACAATGCAACGTATTGAGCAGTCCAGCAGTGGCTACAATTACAACAACAGCAGCCAAAAAGTCTCTTTATTTATATATTGCTAATTATTTCATCACTAAATTCCCTTCTGAAAATTTTAGGGCCGAGAAATGAACTGTGTAGATTTTGAATCTTGTCAGTTTTACGATTTTAGATGGTAAATTGAACATTTGCTCCGATGTTTTCAGAGTTAAAAGCTCCACAAACTGCAGTGACAGCTAGCTAGCGCCTGCTGGACGCTACCTCACCACAGACCACTATGAGGTGTCTGGAGCTCTCTAGAGACCGGTCTGTAGACAAGAGGCTTTTATTTTCTTGTTGACAGATAGTTTGTTTAAATATCACAACACGAATGTCCATTATAAACTAAAGGTAAACTGTGTTTATCTGCCGGCCAGTGATGCTCACAGAGCAGCAGAATGGAGAGAGCAGAGAAGAGAAAAGAGGAGAGGAGAGAAGGAAGAGGAGAGAGAAGAGAGGAAAGAGGAGAGAGGAGGAGAGAGAAGAGCCTCCTCTGACGGGGCAGATAGATTCCTGCTGAGACAACATGACTCTTTATCATGACTGATATCTGGAGGGAGATCAGTCCACTGTTTAGTTGCTGGAACTGAAAAATCAGTTTGACTAAATGTTGAGGATCAGTGTTTTATATTTCCCGTCTCTCCTCATTTATCATCCTGTTTGTCTTATTTCACTATGAGCTGTCAGAATAAATAGTTTAAACCTGCAGTGTCTGATAAATTAAACTAACATAAACAACAAAATCAAAGTTGTATTGTCTGATAATATTGTAATAGTGCTACTAGTTAGTTTTTTTTGTCCAGTGCTTTAATAGCTGGTTTAAAGGCTAAAGCCTGATCTAGCATACTGCTAAATACATCAGTTTATCCGTTTCATATTACATACTACTGAGGGATGCAGTACACAGTATGTACTGTATACTGTATACTGCGGTTGTCAATAGTAGTAGGTGGTTTCGGATACAACCTGTGAGCTTGTTTTTTTTTTTTGGAAGTACGTGGTAGTAAGGAAAGGAAGGAAGAAAGGATGGATGAGAGAAGGATGGAGAAGAGGAAGAAAGGAAGAGCAGCTGTTGACCAGAGGCGTTTTAAACCAGCAGCAGCTGCATCCAACCTGTCAATCATCTCCTCCTGCTCCGTCTATTTGTGGAGATCTTTCTGACACGAGTTCATCTGAGTCTCATTCCAAGAATTCAAGATTCAAGATTTTATTAAGACTGTCCACAGTTAATTGTGATTAATGTTACATTTTTATCTGTTCAGAATGTACTTTAAAGAGAGATTTGACAAGTATATAATACTCTTATCAACATGGACAAATATGCTGCTTTATGCAAATGTATGTATGTATTTATTATTGGAAATCAACTAACAACACAAAACAATAACAGCTATTGTCCATAAACCCTCACAGGTACTGGATTTAGCATAAAAATATGCTGAAATCATAACATGGCAAACTGCAGCCCAACAGGCTGCATGTCTGTAAAGGGGAGACTGGTGGGTACCTACAGAACCCATTTACATTCACATATCTGGAGGTCAGAGGTCAAGGGACCCCTTTAAAAATGGCCATGACAGTTTTTCCAGAATTTAGTTTGGAGAGTTATTAAACCTCCTTCCTGACTAGCTAGTATGACCTGGTTGGTACCAATAGATTCCTCAGGTTTTCTAGTGTCATATGATACCAGTATCTTCACTTGGCAAAATAAAGACAATTTTGTTCTTCTGTGTAAGGAGTATAGAGTGTAAATTAGTTGCTATAGAAGCGAGCAGCTATAGAAATTGAACTATTTTGAAATCCTGTTTGTTGCACAGCAACTATTTTGAAGAAGCACTATCCCTCCGCAGTACATTTAAGATCCTCAAAGTGAGTAAAATCACATTAATGCTACTAATTGGCTTCACACACACTGCATGAATATATTTCCATATTGGCATGATATTAAAAATCATTTTTAATGTAAATTATTGGATTATTCGTTGGTACACATGTAGTCACATTACGCCAAAGGGAAGTCAGATGCTGTTAATATGAAAGCATTGGAAATTAGCTCTCAAAATATCTCTCCTCTAGAATAATATAAAAAAAATTAAAAATCCACAGCCACCGGCGCCCATCCGCCCACCCTCCCACTCGCTGCCTCTCCAGAGACTTTCCTATTATTCCCGAATCTGGGAGCTTTCGTTGCCCCAGGGAGCGATTAACAGCGCTGCTCCATGCCGTTTATGTGCGTTTTTCTCTCCTTCTCCCACTTGATGGTAATTGAAATTCAACAAGTCAAATTTTATTTATAAATCGCTCCTTTGAACAAAACAGGTTTGTCACGGAGTGCCTGGCGGAGCGGCAGCGGACCTAATTACAGATCCAGGCAGCAGATAAGAGCACAGAACAAACAGGTTTTAGGAAAATATGGCTGGAATAACAAGGAGGGTTGGTTGTGGTAGGTAACACATTTATACCTACATCTACTGCACATATCAGAAGAGACGGGAGCTTGGATCCAAAAACACATTGTATAATAACTATCATTTATAAATGGTAAACTAATAGTTAATTAAACATAGTTAATAGTTATTTTATTGTGAACGAAATGATAATTAATAACGTTTACTAATTATTAATAATGCTATCATTTGTTATTGTATCAGTTTAATTTGTATATAGAAAATAAATAAATAGATAAATATTATATATGTGTATATATATATGTATATACATATATATATATGTATATACATATATATATATATATATGCATATATATATATATACATATATATAGATATATATATATATTATAATACATAATTATACAGTAAATTATACAGTAAATACCAATCATTGAGTATTTGTTAATGATTACGATTTTTTATAAGAAATCATTTGTAAAGTGTCTATAAACATTACATAGGTAGATATTCATTACATCTTGTTATAGGTTAATAATTGGCTTGTAAAGCATCTACAAAGATTATTTAGATACATAGTTAACTTTGTTAAAAGTTAATAATTGGTTTGTTAAACATAAACATTATTTATATGGATAGTTAATACGTTATTAATGGTTAATAATTTACAAATCATTTGGTAATCATTAACAAATACTTAATATAGTATATAAAATGTTATAATGTGTACAGCAATAATAAATACTTTACTAATGTAATCAGAATTTATTTGTTATTGTCTCTTATCAGCTATGACACTATGTAATTTGTAAACTGATTACATGATTAATTATCATTAACAGAAAAATAAATATTAACTTAGACTGATTAAGTCAATTTTCCATTTATAAATGATGGTTATTATAAAGTGCTGCCCATATTTTTATGCATGCAAGAAAAGTAGAAAATAAAAGATAAAGTAGTCTGCTCACCGTCCAGCAGGAGGAACTGGGGTTGTCCGAGCATCCCGTCTCGCTGCCGTGCTGACAGTCGGTACACCACAGAGCCGGGCGTGGCGTCAGGACCCACGGCGCCCAGGTATGGCGAGGGAAACATGGTCCACTGCAGGTCGGCCTGGCCGGGCATGCTCAGAGTCAACCTGCACAGGTACCAGTCATCACCTGGAGGACGGAGACGAAAGAAAAAAGATGTTGGAAAATACGCCCGTAATTACAGTAGTGACTTGATTATACAAGCATGGTTAGAGCTGTACTTTAACCTACAAGAACAAAACTAAACACTGAAGTTAAATAGCTGGGAGGAAGTTCAGTGACCTGCAACAAAGAGTTTATTAGAGCCAGTAAATAAGAGAAAGAAAACAGGAAGTCTGCTGGTGCTCACTGATTTTCATGGTGATGAATTTCATTCATTAGTTTTAAATGCAAGTCTTATAACTCTCACAAGTTATTGTGTTTTCTCCAGAAACAGTACAGTTCCTGCTCACATACACAGACTGAAACATCCACTTTTCATTGATTATGTTACCAGTCTGGCAACTTAGAGCCTTTTAACTACTAAAAGTCCAAACCAAGCTTCTTGGTTTTTGTTAGGCAGTACATTATACAGTATATCCAGTTTTGGTTTCACATTGCAATGATGTTGGCACACTAAAAAACATCCTGTTGTCATCCCATATGTTCTGCCAGCCTACTCTCATTCCCACCCTCATTACAATTAAGTGTTTGTTCATGTACATCTTCATCTAGTCACATTTTCATTGTAAAAGCGTAGTGGTTTTAAGCCCAACCATGTTGTTTTTTCCTAAACCTGACTATAGTGGTTTTGTTGCCTAATCCTAAGTGTTTTTGTTTACTTCACAACATTAAGCAAGTGTTTACTGCAAGCGAAAAGTGACAAATGTCCTGTCACTGTCAACTACAACTTGTTGTCAACTGTGCGCTGTCATCATCAAATGCAACTTATTGTCGTCAACTATGTCTTGTGGTCACCACCTACGACTTGTCATCATCAACTACGTGCTGTTGTCATCATCTGCATCCTGTTGTCATCACTTACAGTACATCCTGTCATCATCACCTACGACTTGTCGTCATCAACTACAACCTGTTGTCATCACGTCCTGCCGTCGTCAAGTAGGTCCAGTCGTCGTCACCTACGTCCTTCGACAGAAATTTTCGTGAGTTTTGTCCAACTGACTCTTTATAAAGTCATCGGACCAAATATCAGTTAAACATTTGGTGTCCTCCTCTCCCCATGCTCTGGGATAATTTAGTTTTGTTGTTTTCCTTTTTCGGGTCTTAACAACAGCCGGCCAGAAATTCCTGTAATTGGTCGGAAAGTCTGAACCACAGTTTGATCCAGACCAATTTCTAACCATTTTAACAATCATGTAACAATTTTTTAAAACTAATTTAAAAATTTCAATAATTTCCCGATTGAATCAATAAAGTATAACTACTACCTACCTACCTTCCTACCTACCTACCTACCTACCTACCTACCTACCTTCCAACCTACCTACCTACCTTCCTACCTACCTACCTACCTTCCTACCTACCTTCCTACCTACCTACCTACCTATCTACCTTCCAACCTACCTACCTACCTTCCTACCTACCTACCTTCCTACCTACCTTCCTACCTACCTACCTTCCTACCTACCTACCTTCCTACCTACCTACCTACCTACCTACCTACCTACCTACCTTACCTACCTACCTACCTCCAACCTACCTACCTACCTACCTACCTACCTACCTTCCTACCTACCTACCTACCTACCTACCTTCCTACCTACCTACCTACCTACCTTCCAACCTACCTACCTACCTACCTACCTTCCTACCTACCTTCCTACCTACCTATCTACCTTCCAACCTACCTACTTACCTTCCTACCTACCTTCCTACCTACCTACCTCGGTTTGGACCAAAGTGTGGTTCGTAGAAGAGCTGCAGGCAGTGAACCAAACACAAATCTATCCACAGACCAAAACGGCCACAACAACCAGTAAATTCAGTCACTGCTGCTAACATAACATTAGTACTTGAGAACGTACCATTCTTAGCAGTAACATCAGTTTTTAAATTAGCATTTTGAGTCAATATTATGTGCATCAAGGTGTTTTGAAAAATATTTGTTCCCTGCTTTATAAAATCTGGAAGCAGCTGTTATTTTGTGTATTTTAGTTGCTGCTTCATTTTGTTAGCTTGCGCTGCGACCGGCTGCTATTGTTGTCTGCCTCAGCTTTGTAGTAATGCAGCTTGTTAGCTAAGCTAGCTCCACTTGTTCACACTGCGGCATGAAAGCCGAGCCGCTCTCAGCCGAAGGGGACGAGGTGACATTTCTGTAAAACATCTGTCGTGTTTTCTCATCTTTTCATCCCCGCCGTGCCGCCGCGCGGCGAGACGACGAGAGTGAAGGAATGACAGCGAGGAAGAGAGGAAGGCAAGCGGCTCCTCCAAAATAAAACAACAAAACTTTCAGAAGATCACACAGCAACATCCACACAGCAGGAACTCCCATTCGCCCAGTCAAACACACACACACACACACACACACACACACACACACACACATCTGCAAGTCTTCTTCCTTTACGTCTCTCTTCATGTCATCTGGTTCTGAGGAGGGATTTGTTCAGTTTGAAGGTGCTTTGGCGCTCGCTGTTGTTTTGGCTCCTGTTTTGTTTCACGGTGGCGAAGAGAGACAACAGCCCGAACAAGAGAGAAAACTTCACTTCACAGATACAAAAGAAGAAGAGAGAGGGATGAGGAGGAGACCGAGGAGGAGGAGGAGGTGAAAACACAACAGTGTCTGCATCTGTCTTTTTATATCATCTCGGGAGGTCTGTCAACAAACTGAGAGCAGGAGAGGGAATGGGAGGAGGAAGGGGAGGTTCAGCTTTAGAGCTAGAATGAAGGTACATATATCATATAAAACTAGAACATCTGAGGAATCCATTGGTACCAACCATGTCATACTAACTTGTTGTAAAGGAGGCTAAATAATGCTCCAAATTTAGGCTACATCTTGGCGAGGAAAATCTGTCATGGTAATTTTCAAAAGGGTCCCTTGACCTCTGACCTCCAGATATGTGAAAGTAAGCATTCAGAGGATGGATGGTTTTCCGAGGTAGATTGACAATAAAGGGGTTTCTGAGCAGTTTACACAAGTGCTCGCCATCCAATCGTCAAAACACAAAGGGAGAAAGAAAGGAGCTGAAAGAGGGAGAGAAGATGGAGGAAGAGGAGATGGAGTGATGAGGAGGATAAAATGGAAAGTGAGAGTAAGACAAATGAGGTGGAGGGAAGGAAGAAGAAGGTGATGAAGGAGAAGAGGAGTCTTCCAGCTCAGTGCTCCTGTGTCCGTCTTCTTCTGCATCGCTGCTCTTCAGTCTTCAGTCCGCACATAAAATCCACAATAATCACGTTTATTTCTGTCTGTTGTTTTACATATGCTGCGCTGTGGGCCGTGTGTGAAAATGAAATGAAATCTGTCCCATTATCATGATAAACATCAACATGTTCAGATGCAGCGCCGGCGGACGGCACGTATCAGCCGGAGCGAAAACTATAAAAACTCAACCTCAACCAGGAGGAAGGAAGGAAGGAGGCTGTCAGCTGGAAGAAAAGGTCTTCCTCCAGGCTGATGAAAGGTCACTGACAGCCGAATAATGACATTTAATTAATGTTAAGATACAGTATGTAGTCTAAGTAGAGCTGCGGCGCCTCTGGTTAATGAAGACTGATACCAGAGTTACTGATGATGTTGTTGGTTCTACCAAACCAAAGAGAAAAATACTGGTATTAGCCTTAACCTAAGCAAACCTGAATATAAGTCAGCCTTAAAAGCGTTTAAGAAGCTGAGGTTGAGGATGAATCACGTGACGCCTTTTGCAGAGTGAAAACACACTGGAAAGGATCTCCAGCCGTCTGTAGCATCCGAGTCGCACAGTAGTTTGTGAAATAGTCACAAAATTGAATGTATTTGTGTGCAGTCTCACAATTTTTTGTGATGGTCAGCACCAGATCAGTTCACTCAATCCACTTAATTGTGAACATGGAAGTATAAAGAGTGGTGAACGCTACGTAGGGAGGAGGTTGGGGTGGATGGATGGGTCAGAAAACACAGGATTTCACCAGGAGACAGCTGTTTGTCAATGTGAAACCAGAAGTCAAAGTTGACTTATTTGTTATGCTCAAGTTACGCCACTTCTGGCATTATTTTAACCCAAAACTGCCATCTTTTCCTAAAGCTAAGTAGTTTTGTTACCTAAACCTAACCAAGTCAATCATTTCCTTAATTAAGTAGTTTTATTTTGAAAAGATCGGAGCGGAAATTGCCATGTGTTGCTGGACATTCGTAGGAAAACGGGTATGTAATCCATGTAATTGTGAACCAGGCAGTATAAAAGCATTGAACACTGTAGGGAAGAGGTCGGGGTGGATGGGTGACTTTCACCCAGGAGGCAGGCGTTCATGCCCCATGTGAAACCAGAAGTCAACGTTGATTTGTCACGTAACTTCAATACTTAACTTACAGCACTACTGGAGTTATTTTGACTCAAACCTTTCCTTAAGATAACTAAGTAGTTTTTGTCGCGTAACTTCTCTACTTAAGTTACGACACTTCCGGTGTTACAACCCAAACCATGAACGCTTCCTAAACAAAACTAAGTAGGTTTATTTTGAAAGGAAAGGAGTGGAAATGTGCACGTATTGCTGGACATTTGCAGGAAAACACACAAAAAACATTGTGCTGATCAAGTGTCACAAAAAAAAGTGGTGTAACTTAAGTACAGAAGTTGTGACAAAAACTACTTAGCTTTAGAAAATAATTGCAGATTGGGTTAAAATAACTTCAGAAGTGAAGTAACGTGACACATAAATCAAATTTGACTTCTCGTTTCACACAGTTCTCCTGGTGAAAGTCCTGTGTTTATTGACTCACCATCCATCCCACACAACGTTCGCCGCTCTCTATACTTCCTGGATCACTGTGGATTACATACAAACTGATTTTGTGCCGACCATCACAACAAAAAAGTGAAACTCATGTCTATGTACACAAATCAATACATTAAATCTCGTGACTATTTCAGGAAATGTGCAACTGGGCTGCATGGTACATGTCCACAGCAGCGAGGGACTGCCTCGCTGCCCAGCCGTTGGGCGGTTGATGGGCTGCCATTTGACACTAGACACTTGACACCTCACTTGACGAACACTTGCCCTCGTGGCCAGCTTTCAACCCGGAACCAACATGGCAGCTCGTTTGGAAAATTTCCTCTCTTATATCACAAAAATAGAATATAAATAGTTTCTGACAACATTTTATTTTACAATTTACATTTTTTAAGATAAAAGTCAAGCAGTTGATTACGGGTCGACGATGTTTCCAGGAAGTTTCCAGACGGGGCGAGTCATGTTGGACATGTTGGAAACTTCAACTATATGCAATAGGAGCGGCTAACGTGACTCCCGCTACCAGAATGCATTGCACGGCTGCTTATTTAGACAATGAAAGTGAAGTGTAGAAAGGATGAAGCCTGTGGACATTTACCATAAGAGTAGCTAAATCATCTATATGTTGCTGACTATCAAATGTACATTTTAGAGGAATTTCTGCAGCAGATTTTCATTGTGTCACTCAGCCAGCATCCAGGTGTCTGTTCAGTCTCTTTACAGTTCAGCCTCCCTTCGTATCCTTCCACTCGGCCTCCTCAGCTAAAGGAAATGCGCCCTGCAGCCTGAACGGTGGGTTGATCCCTGATGTGAGCCAGGACTCAGTGAACACATGCATGCATGCATACAAAACTGCAGAGGAATGTCCGACACGGGGGCTGCAGCCGGCCCGGAGCCGGGGAGACGAGCGGAAGATGACGAAAGGGCTGAAAAGCTGAATGCTGAGCAGTCATTTCCATACAAGGATGGACGTGTTTGAGCTTTCAAGCGTGGAATCATTTTTATGGGTTCTTTCACATCTCAGTCTGACAAGAAAATGAGTGTAAAATGATGTTAAGTTTCTGTTTTAATTTCTGCTTTTGTCAGTTTCTGCGTTACATATCTTTTATTTGTTGAGGTGTTTCTGACAAAGTTTAGCTGTAGTTTGACGGGTTAAGAACGCGTGAAGGAACACGTGAATATGAGCTCCACTTTGTTCTGCTCAGCTTCACATCCGAGATATTACGTCCCTTTGCTTCTACCTACAATCCCTTGTGTTTTGGGGCAATTTTCCTGCTGATGGTTAGATTCAATTTTCACTCCCAATGAACTGCACCACAGTTTTAAAGTTATAGGAACCAGATTAGCATTTTTCATTTTCGTTAGCAAAGTATCTTTAATCCATCCCTTCATTTCAGTTTCACCTTCAGGTTTGACTTTACAGAAAACTTTATGAACTCAATTCACAAGGAGACGTGTCAGTGAACAGTGAAGAAAGAAATGCAATACAATGTCATCGATCTTACCTGAACAAACAAAGTGAACTAAAGGAGCTAGCATAAGAAATACTGTAGAGTATACCTACAAAAAGTACTGCACTGTAATTCATTTAGATGCACTGATCCCACTTTTTAAGTCCTGATACGATACAGATACCTGGGCTTTGGGTATTGGCCGATACCCAGTTATGATCCAATACCAGTATTAAATTAATAAGCTGTACGCTTCACTGTGTGGAAGAGACTGGGATCATTTGGTTATGTGTAAGACAACATTAGGCTGGACTTAAACATTGTTTTCTTAACTTTGTGAAACAAAATATAATAAATAAATGCTAATTTTTATGTGCAATGTGTTAAATGTGTAAAATCATAAAATATTTGTTAAAAAAAGTAGTTGACAAATGCATGTCATACCTTCTCTAACTCAGATAAAGAGCTGCCTCCCAAAACTTTTCACTGTGAAGCAGGACTGTCTCTCACAGTCCCAAAGAGGGTCCAGAGGGTCCAGAGCCCGCCTGCTGACGGCGTGGACGCATCAATCATTGTTCATGTGCAACATACAGGACAACACAAACAAGATATTTAGATCCAGTCCAACATTGTTGTGATGCCAGAAGTACCATCAGGAGCTCAGAGACACCATCTCATCTCTGTTTCTTTAAATTCCCTCTGCTCCATCGTCCCACTGTCATCAGTCTCATATACATCCAGGTCCCTGCTGAACTGCTGTCACATTGTCTTATGTTGCTTCTTCTGCAAATTTCATATTTGTCAAGATTTCTCCTCCAGTTCTGTCTCAAAAACCTGTTAAAACAAAATACCAAACAACCAAATACAGCTATTCTGTCTTTCAGAGGTTGTTGAGGGTTTTCAAGCTCGAGGTGGGAAGATCGCCAAGTCATGCGACAAAGTTAAGCTAAATTTTGGGAGGGAAAAACTGTCATGACAATATTCAAAGGGGTCCCTTGACCTCTGACCTCCAGATACCCACCAGTCTCCCCTTTACAGACATGCCCACTTTATGATGATCACACGCAGTATTTTGAATGCAGTATGAATGTGCTAAAAAAGATAATAATAACGAAATATAATAAATATATAAATAAAATAAATGTTATTTTAAAAAGATAAGAATGAAATATAATAAATAGATTAATATTTAAATAAAATATATGTATAATTAAAAAAGATAATCCTAATGAAATATAATGACTACATATAGAAATGTAACAATAAATGTATTTTTTCCTATTTTAAAATTAGGTGTTTGAATATTTCTGCATACTGGGGTCCATAAACAGTCTTGAATTACGTAAATTGGGTATCAATGTAAAGCTGAGACTCTTGTAGATCCAATGAGTCCAACTGTATTCATGATGATGTTAGTCCCCATAGGAGCCATTTCATTGTGTTGAGACCATTTTTTTCACCTTGACCTCATTGTATAAATGACCTCTAGGATAATCACAGCCTCATGAAACTTTACAGCCACAAACTAGAGACCTGGAGCATTCAGAGGATGGATGGCTTTACTAGCTAGATTGACAATAAGGGGGTTTCTGAGCGGTTTACACAACACAAGTGCTCGCCATCCAATTGCCAAAAAATGAAATTCTTGCAGAAGTGTTTGAAACCAAATCACAGCACAGCTTTTTCTGTGGCCTTCCTCAAGGTCTTGGTGTCTTAATGTGGTATTTTGGAGCGATAATTGATCATTTTTATCAATTCACCTGTGTTAAAAAAAACAAAAAACAAAAAAAAAGTTAAATTTAGCACAAAATCTGTGAAACACTTCAGATCAACATCGGCTGAGCCTTCGATTCATGGAGGAACCTTCGTTTGGTTTTGGGTATATAGAGTGATATTGTGGTTTTAGCTGTCAATCCCATTCAGGCTTATGTGTGACGCCTCACTGTTTCGACCGATATTTGCATGCGTGGACATAGTGCGAGCAACAGGACGCTGACTGTCGTCAACTTAATGGCCACAGGTGTCACTGTTATCCTGCAATTTCTGATCCTTTTGTCTAGCCCCTTTAATTAATTAGAATTTTAATGTCTTATTAATGACTAGAGCAGCTTGACACAGTGCTGAGCTGCATCCCAAATTAATCCTCATGTTCCCAGCTTTCAGATGATGTTCACCACCTCTATGTGACATCTACTATTGACCTGCTATCTCTCCCTGGACCTCCCCTGTCCCCCACGCCTCTAAAAAAAGAAGGTGGAGTGGAAAAGGGAGACCAGAAGAAGACCATTATTTTCTGCTGTAACTGTAGCGCCTCCATTTGTAAATACTGAGAGAGCTGATGAGTGTTGGCAGAGGTTTGAGCTCTTCTTCTCTGATCTGTTTGTCTGTTTATCTGCTGAATCTGTTCGGCTGTGGCGATGGCCTAATTTCCTGGCGGAGATCAATAAAGTTTCACAAAGCTCTCAACAGTCTGTTGTGTTGAACACAGAACACTGTGTTGTCTCAG
Source organism: Pterois miles (assembly GCA_947000775.1). NCBI lineage: Eukaryota > Metazoa > Chordata > Actinopteri > Perciformes > Scorpaenidae > Pterois > Pterois miles. Next base: position 4,736,744 of record CAMQGK010000568.1, on the reverse strand, counting down.
TCAAACAGGAAGTGGCGAGAATGACACGTCCTCTATAAAAGCGGATAAATCATCCCAGTGAAGTGCAGCTAAGTCCATCTTAAGCCGCCACTTACTCATTTGAATCTCAATGCGAAGCGTGTCACAGCTTGTTATGCAAAACAAGGCTAAAAAAGAGAAAGGGAATTGTGCTTTGTTTACGCCAAACTCCATTCTGCTGTCTTTTAATTTAAATGCATTTATTTGTTCAGGGAGGGGATTTGTTTGTCTGACACACAGCGTATCGGGATCAGAGCGGGAGGCGACAGAATCGAGAGGACGGAGACACAATAAGAGGAGCTATTTTCTGTCTTTCTCCTGAGTCTCTGACTTGAATGGCGGCTGATGTATTCAGCGTGAAGCGGAGCCGTGGCAGCCAACCCGCGCCGCTTCAGAAATAGCAAACCGCCGCCGCTCGTCGGAGCTTCAGTCAGGGGAGGGATGTAAGATGTGGGGGATTAAATTAAACTGTGGTCGCGCCTACAGGTTGTCACACAGCCGATGATGAAAGGTGATTAAAGTGCAAGTCGTGTTTATTTATAAAGCGCTTTTAACAAACCGGTTTGTCACAACTGCGGTGCAGAGAGAGAGAAACAAACAGAGCTATAAACAGCCGATGAAACGAGAAAAGATGAGAACAAAAGTGCCAGAAGATGTCAGACACATGAAAGACAAAACAGGCAAAAACAAGCAACTCACCGACCGGCAGATAACCTCACACACCTTTCATTGTGTTTGTGGAGGATTGTGGGAGAAAAAACAAAGTTTTGGGTGTAAAAAAAAAATTCAAAAGAAGAAGAAAAGCAGCAACAAGTTAACAGAAGCCAGCTGTTGTGCTGTCCCATCAGAGGTCAAACGTACTGTAAACAACCAGAAAATGGTTAGCACTCTCACCTCACAACAAGAGGGTCGCAGGTTCAAATCTGACTTGGGACTCTTCTGTGTGGAGTTTGCATGTCGTCCCAGTGTAAGCGTGGGTTTTCTCCGGGTACTCCGGCTTCCTCCCACAGTCCAAAGACATGCTGTTTTGGTTAATTGATCACTCTAAATTGCTCGTAGGTGTGAATGTGAGTGTGAATGGTTGTCTGTCTCTATGTGCCCTGCATTGGAATGGCAACCTGTCCAGGGTGAACCCCGCGTTCGCCCAATGCCAGCTGTGATCGGCTCCCCTGCGACCCCTAACGGGATAAGCGGTTGAAAATAGATGGATGGATGGATGCCTAAAGCAGCATAATTGTCCACTCCCATGTTGATAATTTTTGACTAATCTCCCTTTAAAACACATATAAAATAAATAAATAAATATTGTAATCGAATGACAGGAATTTCACTGGTACTGGTATCGACTAGTAAATTTCTGATACTGTGATTCTCTATTGCCTTGGGTGAATAATAAATAAAGATGAAGCTTTTTTTAAACTTGTGTGACATTATACTTTCATTAAATATGAAGTCGACAGAAACAAGAGGGTCAAGCCAGGTTGTATTTATGGAGTTTAGATAAAAGAAGCTGATAAACCGCAGAGTAAAAACTGTGGTATCAAGTTTGACAGAGTCCTGGTGACAGAAGACACTTGATCCCTTTAACCCTGAGGTGTGTGAGTCAGTCACAGCAACATCAGAGGGATCTGTGGTACCTGAACTCAGCACACACAAACTCTGACAAATGTGCACTTGACTGCCACAACACAGGTGTGTGTGTGTGTATGTGTGTGTGTTGACAATGCAGGATGCGTCTCCGTGGTGACTAGCAGGGTGCAGGTGTTCTCGTAAGACCAGTTGCCAGGGCGACATGTTAAGTCTCTGACATGTGAAAGCACTCTGACTTTGTGTTACCGTGTGTGTGTGTGTGTGTGTGTGTGTGTGTGTGTGTGTGTGTGTGTGTGTGTGTGTATGTGTTTTATGATGACTATTTACTGTGTATCAAAAGTCGAATATAACTCCATGCATGTGGCATATTTGTGATCTATAGTTTCTAGTGAAATTGAATTAATTAATTAATTAACACCTGCCTCGCAACACGTGTGCATACTAATAATAAACTAATTATGAGACAATCACCAAGTGCCTCATCTGTGGCTTCAATAATAAGAGCAAATAGTAAAACTCATGGTGTTGAAACAGTCAAAATCCAATTAAATAAGCAAGACTTGAGTAGAATCATACAAATATGCTGTTAAAAATATGGTTTGCATAATGGATGAATGTTGAGTATGAGTACACAACTCTTTAGGAAGAAAAAAAATCGACTCAACTGTATATCGTGGTTTCTTTTTTTACGATTTAGATTTTTTTTTATGCCAGAATCGATAAATTTGCTTCATTTGAGTCTATGTGAAAGTAGAAGGAAGTTACTACTTTTATTGTTGTAGTCTGAGTAATGTGACATCATATCTGTTCAGTATCCGTCAACCAAAACAAACTGCTTAAAATAGAAAACGCTGGAGGGTAAACGTGGACACGACCTGCACCATCACATTTTAAATCCAAAGTGGTAAAAACTACACAAACAGTAAAGTATGGAAACACTTTTCACACATTGTCAGAAAAAGCAGAGCTAGACATCACGGCTAAAGCTACATGCTAAATCTGTCATGAACAGGAAACGTTATCGTATCACAGTGAGGTGTGGTCAAGTCGGCCGTCACTCTCATCTCTGTGGTCAAATGGGCCAACGCTACACCTATAGAGCACCATATACTGACATTTATGTTAAATACATTCAAACAGCCCCGATGGAGCTGATGGATAAAGAGAACAGAGCTGACAGAGAGCTTGAGACCATCTTGAGGGAATAGACACATGACTACTTCGGTTTTTCAAAATAAGGTGTTAACAAAGGGAACTGTACATACAAAATACATATATGGAAATAAGATCAATTGTATTATAGTCACCAGAAGTATAAAACATTACACATCTCTTATATATTAAAAAGAAAATACCACTAATTTATGAGAGAAATGTCTTTGTTCTTTGAATTTTGGGTTTCTGGAAAAATCACTAATTCCTGACAATGATCCTGATATATCTGACTTCAGGACATCTCTGACATGCTGAAAATCAATAATTGGATTAATTTTGATATTTTCCAAAATAAAAGTCCTAGAAGTGTACAATTCAACTATTGTGGAGCACTTTTTAAGAGCAAATTACTACTTGCTCTACAATAATAAGAGCAAATAGTAAAGCACAAGATGTTAAAGTAGACGAAATCCAATAAAATAAACAGGACAAATAAAAGTACAACTCAAGTAAAATTATATAAATATATACGGTGCTACACACAGCTCTTTAATAGTCAAAATGTGAGGGATCTTGGCCAAAAAATGTTTATGTAATATCGATAACTGCAAATTTGTGTTTAGCACTGTATGACCTCAGTCCACTTGTGTGCGTCTGAATAGAAAGACACAATACAGATGTGATGGAAAACAAATGAATCTGAGCGAGGAACGAGTGATGATGAACAGAGGAGATGAAACTTCAGTCTGGATTTTGCTTTTGCAGCCGAGTCGAGGTGAAAGTGAAAATATCGTCGGACAAACCCTCCTCTGTTTGTGAACCCGGCTCTCCATCTGGTCCCTGGGAGCCAGCGGACAGAGGCCTGCTGCATCCTAATTAACCACCTTATAGACTGGCCTACTTTACCTCCACACACACACACAAACACACACACAGAAAGCCAAAGTCCTGCAGGCACACAGTTAATTAAGCCCCATTTTTCACTGCTGATGAAGAGAGAGGGATGAAAGAGAGAGGGGAAGAACGACGGAGGATGGAGAGTTAGAGACGAGTTTAAAGCCACGATAACAAGGCAGATAATGATGAGAATAATAAACGAAAAGAAAATGGAAAATCAATGCATAAATCTGCCTGTTTGGAGCGACAAAACACACACAGAGACAGTAAATACTTATTAATATGACTGATTTCTCAAAGAACTGATTATTTTTCCAAAGATTGGTTTAATTTGACAAGTTAAGCTCTTATTCATGAAAGATAAATGTACAATGATCACTACCCCTTGTTTCATTCTTCACCTTATTTCATTCTCATAATAAAAAAAAAAAAAAAAAAAATTAAAATATTCAGTCACAATTAATCACATATATTTTATCTGTTCAAAATGTACCTTGAAGGGAGGTACTGCATTCAGCATAAAAACACATGCTCAAATCATAACATGGCAAACTGCAGCCCAACAGCCAACAACAGCTGTCAGTGACTTGACTATGACTTGATCCAAACTGCATGTGATTATCATAAAGTGGGCATGTCTGTAAAGGAGACTCGTAGGTACCCATAGAATCCATTTACATTCACATATCTGGAGGTCAAATGTCAGTACAGTACGATACAGTAGGATAAAGCTTAAAATACTCATCAGCACATCAAATATCGTTGTTTGGTCAGCGCCACTCGGCATCAGAAACCAATGCATGGTTGCCCTTTAGCAACAGTATGTGACAAACTGGCCTTTTCACTAACTCCAGTGTAAACTCACAAGGTTGTTCAGCGATTGGAGCAAATGATGTAGTATTACTAGCGTGAGGAAAGGAAGGGAGGTGGATGAGTCAAATAAACACAAGACTTTCAACCAGGAGGCCGCTGTTTGTGTCCTGTGTGAAACTAAAAGTAACGTTGACTTATTTTGTCACGTCTTTAGTCACGTGATTAGTTGGTATCATGAGTGACGTTAGACATCAACCACAACCGCTTATTAACCCTAACCAGAGTATAGACGTATATATACAGCATACATACTGTTTATCTCTTAACCCTAACCAGAGTATAGAGTATATATACAGCATACACACTGTTTATCTCTTAACCCTAACCAGAGTATAGAGTATATATACAGCATACACACTGTTTATCTCTTAACCCTAACCAGAGTATAGAGTATATATACAGCATACATACTGTTTATCTCTTAACCCTAACCAGAGTATAGAGTATATATACAGCATACACACTGTTTATCTCTTAACCCTAACCAGAGTATAGAGTATATATACAGCATACACACTGTTTATCTCTTAACCCTAACCAGAGTATAGAGTATATATACAGCATACATACTGTTTATCTCTTAACCCTAACCAGAGTATAGAGTATATATACAGCATACACACTGTTTATCTCTTAACCCTAACCAAGAAAGATATAACAGCAACATACTGTTTATCTCTTAACCCTAACCAGAGTATAGAGTATATATACAGCATACATACTGTTTATCTCTTAACCCTAACCAGAGTATAGAGTATATATACAGCATACACACTGTTTATCTCTTAACCCTAACCAGAGTATAGAGTATATATACAGCATACATACTGTTTATCTCTTAACCCTAACCAGAGTATAGAGTATATATACAGCATACATACAGTTTATCTCTTAACCCTAACCAGAGTATAGAGTATATATACAGCATACATACTGTTTATCTCTTAACCCTAACCAGAGTATAGAGTATATATACAGCATACACACTGTTTATCTCTTAACCCTAACCAGAGATAGAGTATATATACAGCATACATACTGTTTATCTCTTAACCCTAACCAGAGTATAGAGTATATATACAGCATACATACAGTTTATCTCTTAACCCTAACCAGAGTATAGAGTATATATACAGCATACATACAGTTTATCTCTTAACCCTAACCAGTGTATAAGTATATATACAGCATACATACTGTTTATCTCTTAACCCTAACCAGAGTATAGAGTATATATACAGCATACATACAGTTTATCTCTTAACCCTAACCAGAGTATAGAGTATATATACAGCATACATACTGTTTATCTCTTAACCCTAACCAGTGTATAGAGTATATATACAGCATACATACTGTTTATCTCTTAACCCTAACCAAATAGTATAGAAGCAAAAAGATGAAACTCTTGTGTTTTTTTTTTTTTTTTTTTGTTTTTTGACAATATCTGCTGCCACCATTTTGGACTGAAAGTGACACATTCTGACTCCCAGGTTATCAAATACTTCTTAGTCAGTACTCCTCAGGATCAGAGACCGACACACAGGGTACCCCTCTTGGGTTACATTTGGACGGACCGGGGACGAGATCTAAATATACACTTGTTACATGCATGGTGTTCTTTCAAAATAAACTTCAGTTTTCACAGGAAGTTAGGTTTATGCAAAACAACCACTTAGTTAGGGTTAGGAAACAGTCATGGTTGATATTAACTTCACTGAGTAACGACTCATGTGACTCACAGCACTGACGATAACGATGAGTTACATGACTTACATCTGACATGACAAAATAAGTCAATGTTGTTTTTAGTTTCACACAGGGCATAAACAGTGATCTTTTGGTTGAGTCTTGTGTTTGTTTGACCTCTCCTCCCTCCCGCCCTGAACGGACTCTCGCGTTATTAATACTATGACGCCATGAATGACACTATGGGTGGGTTTATATTGGACTTAGCTGAAAGCTCGGTTCGTCACATACCGTCGCTAAAGGGCGCCTCCATGTTTGTTTCTGATGCCAAGGGGCACTGACCAAACGGCGGTGTTTGACGAATTGAAAAGGCTTAATATATTTATAATATGTTATTGTTCAACACAGGCCATTTGGTAGAATATGACAATAGAAATAATTTAGTTTTACTTTTGTAGGTGGACATTTTACTGGCGTCCGATAGTCGCTTTCAGTCCAAAATGGCGGAAGTGTAGCTCTGCTGCTGGGTGCTGATGTTGCAATGGAACAAACAAATGACTTTCACTTTTTGGCAATTTACGTTCTTTGCTCTAATTGTGTGGTTGTGTTGCCTAAACCTAATCTCCGAAGTTTGTTTTGAAAGGACACTATACATGTATCGTTCGTTGTATATTAACACACCGTCTCTGAGCCGTCCAAATGTAATGCAAGACGGGTATCCCCATGTGTCGGTCTCTGATTAGAGGTAAGATCTTTAGCCCGAGCCCGAGTCCGAGCCCAAAATGTCAATTATTACGTTCGGGTCAGGCCGGGCTTCTCCCTCGCTAACTTTTTTTTTAATAAATATATATCTATATATTATGTATACTAAAACGATGTATGGATATTAAACTAAGGAATACTTGTTATAAAATAAATAATTTTGATAAAGCAGAGAAGGCGCTGTATGGTAAGATATAAATGTTTAGCATCTTACAGTCTTGTTAAACTGGGAGAATTCGTTACAAAAGACAGGCTTTAATTTGTTATCATTATGCACAGGCATCGTCACAAATGTGATCACACAAATCGCAACTAGTCCCTTTTCCCGGAGCAAGTCCTCACAAATAAAATATAGAATTTCGAGTTTGTTTCGGGCTCTGGCCTGCAAATCAAGTTAATTGATCGGGCTCGGGCCGGGTCGGGCTTTAATACCCGCGGGCCTGGGTCGGGTCGGGCTGGATTTTTTTAGGCCCGATCTTACCTCTATCTCTGATGTCGAGGGGCACTGACCAAGTGGTGGTATTTGACAAGTGAGGATGTGTTGATTTCTTTGACCAATATTAGATAATACCAGTACATACTGGACCAAACAACCACACCAGACAACAACAACAACAACAACAAAACAGACTAAATGAGACCAGACCAGACTGGACAGGACCAACATGAACAGACAGATTAGACCAGATGCTGACCAGACCAAACCAGACAAGACCGGATCAAAAGCAACATTACTGAAGACTCGGCAAGAAGAGAAATAAAAAATATTCTGACAAGTTACTGTTTTTGTTGCTGCGGCAGTTGTCGTCCACTGTGACACGCTACAAGGAATAAAGCGCATTGTTGTGCCCACATCTGCCAACATCTGTCGGGTCGGGCCATTAGTTTCAATTTCAACACTTACTTCACTTTTACTTGTTGTTCTTCAGCGTTCGCGTTTTATTTATTCAGACTCTACTGGAGTAGAATGCAGCAAAAAGAAAAATGTGACAGAAGCTCAGAGGAAGCTGACATTTATAACGGCGGACTGAAAAACAACTTGTTTGCCCGTGTTTCAGGGATGGAGGTGTGCTGCTGCGAGGGTCGGTCTGCTCTCGCTAATGTCATCTATAACTCCCGGCGGAGACGTGGACGAGCTCCGGACTCTCAGGAGTGTGAGGGAGCAATCAGCAACATGAAAACTCAATTAGGGTTTGATCCTGTGGTCGGAGAGGAGACGGTGGAGGGAGGGTGGAGAACATGGAACAAAAAGATGAAGCATCTATATGTGGCGGCGAGGAGACGCTCGTCATGTGGGGAGTAGAACAGAGTAGGATAGAAAGTAGAAGATGAATGTAGAGAGGGATACATGCTACACAATGCCACAACAATCACAGAATACACCAGACTAAACCATGAAAGCCCTCCTCCAGTTAATTTTGGCATTTCTATGATATTTCATATTTAATTGAGTCATTTCCTGACAATGCGTTTGTTAACCTGTTAAGTCCCCTAGGGTGCTGGAAGGTGTGATTCTCAATTCTCAATTTCATCCCGGGCCACATCGACATTATTGGCGCCCTCAAAGGGCCGGTTGACAATATAAATATATCTACTCTTGATTATATTACAAAATTGCCTCTGCATTTGATTATATTTAGTTTTAGTAATAATTTATTTAATAACTAGCTCTGAAGACAAAAAGTGAGTAAAAAAAAAAACATCCTAAATATGTTTATGACTACAAATGAACTTTCTTCTGTCAATTCTGTTTGTTTTTAATGCCACTATTCCAGCCCTCCTCCTTTATCCGGGCTTGGGACCTACTTTTTTTTAAAATTCAGGGTTTGACTATTTTCTAATATATATAAAATATTATAAAGTAAAAATACTGTTTCTCATGCAAAACATTTAAATCATTGCCAAACAAACATTGTTTGGACAAAAGACACTTGTGGTGCTGTTTTAGTAGCGTAACGGCCTTGTGTTTTAGAAACTATTCAGAAAAAAAGACCATCACAGTATTTTATGAAGTTTTTAAAGGCTCAAAATTAAAAAAGGTTGTTGGTAAAATGGTAATATGACGTATGGTTATAGTAGAAGCTGCAGGTCAAAGGTAGCAAGTTAGGTGTAGTTAGCGAGTAGGTGTCACTAGCTAGCAGGTTGGTGAAGTTGCAGTAGGTGTCACTAGCTAGCGGTTGGTGTGGTAGCTAGTAGGTGTAGCTAGCAGCAGTTTGGTGTAGTTAGCTAGAAGTCACTAGCAGCAGGTCGGTGTAGTTAGTTAGTAGGTGTAGCTAGCTAGGGTTGGTGTAGTTAGCAGTAGGTGTAGCTAGCTAGAGGTTGGTGTAGTTAGCTAGTAGGTGTCACTAGCTAGCAGGTTGGTGTAGTTAGCTAGTAGGTGTAGCTAGCTAGCAGGTTGGTGTAGTTAGCTAGTAGGTGTAGCTAGCTAGCAGGTTGGTGTAGTTAGCTAGTAGGTGTAGCTAGCTAGCAGGTTGGTGTAGTTAGCTAGTAGAGTACATAAAAGTTTCATGGAAAGAGCGGTGAGCTGAGGGGAAGCACCGAGAGACAAAGTAATTTTGATTTGGAGGTTAGCAACGGTAATAATTACAGTACATAAATGCAATGTTTGGTGGTACGTCAGTGTTTAGTGTTTATTACTGTTGCCAGGCAACCTACTCTCCTTTGTTGCCACTCAAATGTTGGACCTCTGCAACACGTCTATCTGTCCTCCGTCACGCTGTGGCCGGCGTGCGGCGGTGCAGCGCCTCAGTACAGCAGCCAGACGGCTGCGAGTCAGCGCGTTGAGGTAATTCTTGTCTCATTCGTGGTCTGATGAACAGTGAAATTCATCAAAACTGGGTTGAAAAATGAGGCAATCTGGTTGCCATGGTGATGAGTTACATCTAACTATTAACCACGCCCCCATTTTCTGTTTGAGAAAGAACGTTAAGCAAAAAACAGGAAGTAAAACTGGCTGGAGAGGGGTTTAAAATAAAAAGATTAGAAATAATTAGAAGCAAATGAAATAATAAGAAAAAATGTCAAATGTAAAAGTTATGTTGTGTTGATGTGTTAGGAATATTACAAACACAACCGTAATATTATTCTTAATATATTGTTTTAATGTTAATTGTTGTGTTTCTCTGTCTAATAATGTGAGAATGTGTGAATACTGAAGTCCGGCTGCTGCACTGACACAAACTGGAGGTCTGGAGATCAAAAACATGGGATCAGATGAGACTTTAAAGTGACATAAATTAAATATGGCCGCTCTGTCCGCAAAGCAAGTTGATGACATGATTGCATCAGCCGTTGTCGTTCGGTTCCCAGCGAACTGAGGCTGAAACTAAGCGCCGCTTCGCTCCGGCTGGCAGCAAGGATCCCCGGTTCCCACGGAGGGGAATACAGAGCCCTGAGGGGTCCCCGGTGCTGCGTTCAGGAGCCCCCTCATCCCCCGAGTTCAATTCATTCAGACAAACAGCAGATCCACAGGCCTGATTTCTATTGACACGGCTACAGAGAGGATCAATGACACTGGAGGAGAGAGAGAAGAAGAAAAACATGGCAGGAAAGGGGAAAAATGGGGTAAAGAAAAACTGCCAAAAACAGAAAAGAGACACAAACTAAAAACAGGAACAGCAGCTAAAATCAAACATCCTCAAAAATCCTTTATTTGATCTCCCTTCTTCATTGGCCAGATGGAAAAAGGCATCATGGGAAGTGGGGCAACTGGACGGGTCGAACGGGATTTACTGATAACTCGTAGTGTTAGTTTTAATCTGCTCAGAGGAGCAGACGGGTGGTAACAAGAAGAGAGTTTCAGCAATCAGAGGAATATATTTGATGTGTGAGACGGTCAGATTGGTTCTGCAAGAGTTACACCAGGAGATGAAAAGACGACAAGAAAGGGAGGAAACATGAAAGGATGAGAAAAAACGATGAAAAGAAAAGAAACGAGAAGGGAAAAAAAAAATCAGACATCTGTTAAAATCACATGACCGCAAACTTTTACTTTAAACAACAATAAGCTAAACATTTAACTCTTGCTACTCTGGTGGCAAGACAACAAATTTTGATTAGATGGAAAGACTGCAATCCTCCAACATCTGCACAACTGTATATATATATATATATATATATATATATATATATATATATATATATATATATATATATATATATATATATATATATATTATTTTTTTTTTGTTTTTTTGTTTTTTTTACTACTCACACCCCTGATTGCTGCCAGACCTGTTGAATCAAGAAATCACTTAAATAGAACCTGTCTGACAAAGTGAAGGAGGAACAGATCTTAAAAAGCGACACATCCTGCTGCGATCTAAAGAAACACAGATGAGAAACAAACTCACTGACATCAGTCTAGAAAGGGTTACAAAGCCATTTCTAAGGCTTTGGGACTCCAGCGAACCACAGTGAGAGCCATTATCCACAAATGGAGAAAACTTGGATCTGTGGTGAACCTTCCCAGGAGTGGCCGGCCGAGCAAAATTACTCCAAGAGCATCGACGACTCATCCAAGGTCACAAAAGAACCAGAACAACATCTAAAGAACTGCAGGCCTCACTGCCTCAGTTAAGGTCAGTGTCCATGATTCAACAATAAGAGACCGGGCAAAAATGGCATCATGGGAGAGATCCAAGGAGAAAACCACTGCTGACCAAAAACAACACAAAGGCTCGTCTCACATTTGCCAAAAAACCTCTTGATGAACCCCAACACTTTTGGGAAAATATTCTGTGGACTGCCAAGACAAAGGTGAACATTTTGGAAGGTTGCGTCCCGTTACATCTTGTGTAAAAGTAACACAGCATTTCATAAAAACAACATCGTACCAACAGTCAAACATGGTGTCATGGTCTGGGTCTGTTTGCTGCTTCAGGACCTGGACGACTTGCCGTAACTGATGGAACCATGAATTCTGCTCTCTACCAGAAAATCATGAAGGACAATGTCCGGCCATCAGTTCTTGATCTCAAGCGTGAAGCACACTTGGCTTCTGTAGCAGCACAATGATCTGAAACACACCAGCCAGTCCACCTCTGAATGGCTTAAAAAAAACAAAATGAAGGTTTTGAAAAGGCCTAGTCAAAGTCCAGACTTCAATCCGATTGAGATGCTGTGGCATGACCTTAAACAGGCCGTTTATGCTCGAAAACCCTCCAGTGTGGCTGAATTAAAACAACTTTGTAAGGAAAAGTGGCCCAAAATTCCTCCACAGCGATGACAAAGACTCATCGCAAATGCTTGATTTCAGTGGCACAACCAGTTATTAGGTTTAGGGGACCAATCACATAGGTCCACGTAGGTTTGGATAGCTTTTTAGCCTTAATAAATGAAATCATCATTTAAAAACTGCATTTTCTATTTAATCAGGTTATCTATGTCTAATGTTAAAATTTGCTCGATGATCTGAAACATTTAAGTGTGAAAAATGTGCAGAAATATAAGAATATATTATATATCAGTGTAGAGCTAGGATGCTGGGGGCTGGCATCATGCTCTCAGAGACCTTGAATGTGGTGGATTTGTTTGGGGAGTCTTAAGCTGTTCACTTTGTGCAGAGCGTCATCACGGCGAATGAAGAAGATCCCAGTGTGATGTGAGAAACAGCGGCTGTCGTCTGAATTATGAATATCTGAGGACTTTTGTCAGCCATTAAAAAATAAATCGGTGAAAGTTTAATGCGGCGCTTCGTTGATTATTGATGGAGCAACTCCATAACTGACAACTGTGGGAGTCTGATGTGCGACTGTGTTTTACATGGACCGCCTGTGTGTTTTATAGAGACAATCATTTTTAATTTAACATTTACATTATACAGTTTCAAAGTGCATTATTTTATGTGGGTGCAGTTTCTCTCTGTTGGTGTTTTTATTTATTACACCTTCTGTCAGATTTTCTGTATCACTGGTTTGGTGCGTTTGGATGAGTATCATCTAAGTAGTTCCTTTATGAGTACTTTCACACTGTAGGGCCGCGATAGGCTGTAGGTCTGTTTTTAAACTGTGATGGAGTTTGTGGTTTTCATTATCAAGTTTGCTGGGAAACACTGCGTTGTTATACCATATTGTCATGTACACATTATAAAGTTTTGAACTGCTTGTCTGTAGTTTTTTCCTGTTTCCGTATCCGATTTTCTTTGTAATTTTATAGTAAGTCTGAGGAAACTGTTGATATTTCAAATGACCTCATGTTTCTCCTCTAGCTTGCTAAATTGCTAGCCTCTTCTAGACGAAGCACCCAGGAAGACCAATGGTCACTGATACCAATTTTCGCAGTGGCCAAACAGCGGGACTACTGTCTTGTGATATCACTGGGCCCAAAAAAATGTATTCTCATAGACTTACATTGAGAAAGTGATGCCTGTAACTCAGTGGATAATGTTTTTTTTGAGGTAAATCAACTCCCCAGTACAAACACTCTAAAAGCCCTTATTTAAATCATTAGGTCCTTAAAGTTGTAAACACAGTAATAGCTGAATCCAGAGTTATTTCCTTCCTCTGTTTACGTCTATGGAGACCCAGACCGTGACGACAGCACAAACTGTGATGTTGGGACCCCATGACCGAGTCATGTTATTGAGCGGACGCTACTGCGCATATTGGACATGCACAGTAGGGCCCAGTAAGACCCTGAAGACCCAGAAGATCTGGGTACTTTTCCAGGCAGAAGTCAAGCCATTTTAGCTTCATGCACCACTGAGCAACTTTCAAAGGAATGAACAGGGCCCCACCTCCAACGCTGGATCCAGTTCTCTTGATATATCCATGTTTCAGACATGTCTGTAACATTAATATTTTCATTGCTTAGCAGCAATGTTCTCACGACTTAAGCACTTGAATGCCAAGCATATTGTATACACAACTTTCAATGCTGTAAACATGAGCTCACAAGTTTCATTTGAAGGCATCATATCGCCAAATTGCTAGCCAGCTTGTTATCTATCATTTGCTAGCAATAAATAGCTATGGCTAGTGCTAGCTAGCTGCTAGCTATCGGTCGCCAAATTCATGAACCTTGATTTAATTTAGCATTATTATTATACAGGTTTTAGTCGCCAGTGGTTAAACCTGCTATGTGGACCTGTGTTTACTCCCTCCAGCAGTGACAGTAATTATTAGTCACAGCTATGAAAACATTGGCGCAAATTTCCAAATTTATTTGGTTAAACTGATCACATATTAGAAATCTAAATGGTCCCTTTCTCGCCTAAAAAACTGTAAAACTTAATAGCAGTTTTTTAGGTTTAAAACATCTTTTTGGTACGTAAAGGATGATAACTATGGATGTATTATATATATATATATGTCCTCAGGTGGGCGGGGCCTGGAAATAGCTTGTGAATGACTGACAGCTCTCCCAGTCACCTCCAAGGTGACTCAAAGGAGTGCAGCTGTGGAGCCACTGGCTGCACATCTGGGTAACCGTGTGTGTTTCAGTGTATTTATCTGTGTTTGTGTCAGCATGCCTCTCGCTGTGACAAGCCAGCAGCAGCGTGTGTGTGTGTGTGTGTGTGTGTGTGTGTGTGTGTGTGTGTGTGTGTGTGTGTGTGTGTGTGTGTCAGCTCTCAACTCATGATGGGATTTCCTCTCTGTGACTCCAGTGTGTAAATCTGTTATCGCTCACCATCATTTGGAGTGAGAATAATCAACAAAGGCAGAAAGCTGTACTGAGCCCAGTTTAATGTGTGGTGTGTGTGTGTGTGTGTGTGTGTGTGTGTGTGTGTGTGTGTGCGCTCTGTTTAATCTACTGTGTGTGCTTTTGTGTACACTTGTGTGCACCCGTTTGATTCCTCTGATGTGTGACTGCAGCAGTCTCTCCAACTGACTATCTCCATTTTTGTGGGAAACATGCTGCTGCTGTTCATTTTGTGGGTTTTTTCAATTGTCGTACATGTTTTCTTTTTCAGAAATCTGCTCCTGGTTATATCAACAGTCGGGTTAAGGTTAAAGACATTTGCAGAGAGTACTGACGGGCCTCAAATGTAAGGCCAAGCTCCAGCCTGAGAGCTCCAGAGCTTCTGATTCAGCGCTATTAAGAAGATGAGCTTCAAATATTGATGTGATGTGCTTAAAAGTTTAACCAGGAGATTCTGACTATTGTGAACCCTCTGCTGCTGGTAGCTGTTGGTCAGTCAGCTGTTGGCACTGCTAATTCACTGGCTGATGCAATTTGCTGTTTGTCTGTTACTCACAGTGAGAGAGACTGGTGGGTACCCATAGAACCCATTATCATTCACATATCTGGAGGTCAGAGGTCAAGGGACCCCTTTGAAAATGGCCATGACAGTTTTTCCTCGACAAAATTTAGCTTAAGTTTCATTGTTTGCTCACGTGTGATTAGTACAGGTTACCATGGTTACACGTCTCCATTCAGAGGCAAGGAGGCTCTCAGGAAGTGACGACATAAATTACTGCTCAGTGCAACCAAAAAAGCACTGTGTTTATACACACACAAAAATATGCTGCTTTATGGAGGACAGAACCTGCCAAAGAAAATCAATGTCATTAAATGTAAAGGGAAAACCATGCAGAAATGCATAAAGAAATACACACATTTTAAAATGAATATAACATAAATTTAAAAGAAATTGCAAAAATAAATAAAAATAAATGCAAAAATAAATAAATACATTTAAAAATGAATAAAATAAAACAGAATAAAAAAGAAAAAAGGGAAAAAAGAGGGAAAATTAAACAGAAGAGTAAATAAGAGAATTAATACAAAGACAAATAAATAAAGAACCAAAATAAAACAACTTATCAATGTATGTCACACTTTATCAATTAATTAATGGCTATACTTATTTTTTTCAATTATTTCTTTATATTTTAGCAACATTTGGTGACGCATTTATATCTTTATTATTACTTATTTATTCTTTTTTTTTTTATTTTGGCAGGATATGTCCTCCACAGAATGACAGTACATAATGAGAGAATAATGACAGAAACCAGACTAGAGCTTTATAACACACAAACACACACACACACACACACACACACACACACACACACACACACACAGAAGTGGTGCGCATGAACACACGTGGGTGCACACACTAATATGGCTTATGGGTGTGTATATGCATGACTGTGTGTATGACATGCCCTCACCACAGACACACACACACACACACACACACACACACACACAATAATAACAAGGGCATTTTCGACTGAATGGAATTAAGCCACTTTCTTTCTATGATAAACTTTAATGCACTGGTGACTATCTGCACACACACACACACACACACACACACACACACACACACACACACACACACGATAGCGACTCGGCCTGATGATCAGAGGCTCAGATTTACTCCATTGTGTGGATAAACACTCGGCTTTTCAGACACCCAGGAACACACTCGTCCAATTTGGCCCAATCTTCCAAAGCCGCCACTTTGGCTATTTGGAACCAAGGCGGGCTGCAGAAATCAGCGCGACCAAAGCACTTTGTTACGGTGGTTGCGGCCTCCTGAGCGCCCTGCAGCCCTCAGATCATTATAAATCCATTGTAGGCGGCGGCGGAGTTCACTGCTAACTTAATTGTAGAGCCGCAGAGCCGTCGTCAAGCTTTAGAGTGTTGAAATCTGGTGAAATATGTGGCGGCAGAAGAGTCAGTGTAATTCATCTGAGGGGTGTTAAAATGTGTTGCAGATGAAAATAGGAGAATCTGCTCTTGATGTGATGTTTCAGAGCAAGGCGACTGCAGAGAGAGGCCCAGCAAAGATCTTTAAGAGACAATGCGACAATTAAGATGTCATCTTTGCTCTAAATGTCTTTAATCTGTAACCTGCGTGACTTTACTGAAATCCTGCTGCTTCGTTTGCACCATCGCTCATTCTGTCACACATCATTTAGACTCCGATGCTTTACTGACGCTCTGAAATGTGTTTTTCTACTGCATTGTCTGCTCTAGTTTAAATTTTACTGTGTTTAAAGAGAACAGATTTCACTGTTAGCTGTACTGGGATTCATTCATTTAAATGGTACCAACAAAAAAAACACTGTAAACAAAGACTGTGTACTCCGATACTTTATATTTTTACTAGGGCTGGGACGATTCACCTATCTCCTGATTCAATACTATCACAATACTTGGGTGTATTCGATAGGTATTGCAGTTTTTAAGTACTGGGGCGCTTTGGCTCGTTGATGCACGTGGGGAATGAAGGCTTGGCCCATGTTGTCTAATCAAATAGAAGAGCTAATATAGCTCAAATTGCAGAAAAAGTTAATGCTGGTTCCGATAGAAAGCTGTCAGAACGCACAGTGCATCACAGTTTGTTGCGTACGGGGCTGTGTAGCTGCTGTCAGGGTGCCCATGGTGTCCACCTCCAAAACCGCCTACAATGGGCATGTGACCAGAATGGATCACGAAGCAATGGAAGACGGTGGCCTGGTCTGATGGATCAAGTTTTCTTTGACATCATGTGGATGGCCGGGTGTGTGCGTATCGCTCACCTGGGGAAGACATGGCACCAGGATGCACCATGGGAAGACGCCAAGCTGGCGGAGGCAGTGTGCACACTGCAAAAATGGTTCAACAATGGTCTGAAGAACACGAGTTTGAGGTGTTGACTTTGCGTCCAAATTGTCCAGATCTCAATCCAATCGAGCATCTGTGGGATGTGCTAGACAAACAAGTCCGATCCATGGAGGCCCCACCTCGCAACATATAGGACTTACAGGATCTGCTACTGACGGCTTGGTGCCAGATACCACAGCATACACTCAGAGGTCTAGTGGAGTCCGTGCCTCGACGGGTCAATCTCAAAACGATGATGTGAAAACATCTCCTTTAAATAAATGGATTTATTCATGTTTCTCGCCAAAAGCTTAATTTTACGAGATTACATTAGAACACATCATGAGAACGTTGAAATCTACGCCATCATAATAATCATCTCAACCTCAATGACACCTACGTTAACGTTCAAAGCTCCGTTATTTATCAAGTCAGGACTGTGCTGCTAACGGCTGCTAACAGCTAACAGCTCTCCTCCTGCTGATCTCAACACAGGGTAAAAAACTGAATCGTTCGGTACGGTAGTCACGGTTTGGGTCGTGTATGTACCGTTCGGTGGACAGGACTATGGGGCAAAAGACATGCGCAGTGTAACTGAAGCTGAGGTTGTGCGTTGTGATTGACTCAATTTCGGCGAGGACGGACCAGATTTGTGCATGTCTGTCAACCACAGGGTTTATTGTGAAGGGTGGAACAGTAGCAGTGAAGCCGTGATGCGCTGTTATTGACAAGGATTCGAACAACGGCGCCTCCGTGTAATTAATACATTATCCTCATAACATTTAGGAGAAACGTAACACTGCTCCACAAGCTGGCAGTAGACTCTGTAGTCTGTTTAGGTTAGGTAGTGAATACGACATGAGGAGGTTGTTCATATGGGCCCAACTCATAAACACAGTGAACAGACTCCATTTGAAGGGACCAAGACGATCACAACAAGGCAGGAAGTAAAACTAGAAATGACAAGAGGCGAGTGACTTTCAAAATAAAACAGGAAACCAACTATGACAGAAACCCAGGACCATTTCAGGAAGTAAAACTAGACATGACACAAGAGGTGAGTGACAAAATAAAACAGGAGCACGAGAATGAATGAATAGAAAAGAAAACCCAACTACAAGAAACCAAAATCACAATTACAGAACCAATAATGCACAAAAACACAAGACTATAAAAGGAAAAAGTCCAATGGCGCCTGGCCACAGCACCAGACCGTGATAGTTTGTTCAGCAAAAATGTGGCTCAACGTTGTAAACATGGGACATGAATGATCAGCTGACTGGAAAGGGAAAGTGAAACTTAATGAATGAATGGATGAAAGCCTTGGGTTTGTTGGACCCATCCATCTCCTCGCCTGCCCTGTGTGTCTCTTTCACTCCCTAAACTGTGTCACCACAGTACTTTCTCTGAGCCTTTACTGTTGCTGTGGATGGGTTCACATTGTAGTTAATGGAAAGCCTGATGCGTCTCATACCAACGCTAAAGAGAGAGGTATTGAACGTTGACGGCCGAGACAAAGCGGTGGTATTAACGCTGTAGAAGTCAGAACAGGCTGCACATTCAGTCAGTGGGTTCAAGTTTTGGTTTTCCTGACAACTTCACTGTGATGAAATGACTCCCTGAAAATGTATTTCCAAACATGTTGAACTGTTCCTTTAACATTTATTTCACAGTGGGGATGATGTTAAAAATAACAACTAAGTTAGCGTTTTATCTGGTGTCTGAGCTGAAGGAGACGCTGCGGGTCGGGTTAATAGTGTTGAAGTGTGCTGGTCGATGAGTCTCACACAGAGGAAGGCCTGTTCGACTAATGAGAGCATCTGCACACACACACGACACACACTCACGCACGCACACGCACACACACACACACACACACACACACACACACACACACACACACACACACACACACACACACACAGGCGCCCCAGGAGGAGGGAAACTCTGTTCTCTTTTCAGTCTCATCACAGTCTCCGTCATCTTCAATCCGCCTCACATCTCGTCTCCATGACGACGGATCACCTCTCCACGACAACCGCTACAGCGACCCACACAGTGACATCATCATCATCATCATCATCATCATCATCATCTCCCTCTCAGACACTCACCAGCCACATTTCAGCAGAGGTAAGAGGTCAACGATGTGCAATCAGTGGTGTTCAAAGTGTGGCTCAGGGACCTGATGGGGTCCTGAAGGACTCTCTAGGGGTCTTCAACCTCCTGAGGTTCCTGTCCACACTATGCTGCTTTTAAGAGCTTAGTCATTAAATCAAAAACAAAACTTACATATATACAGTATATACAGCTAAACCAAAGAGTATAGAATTTTGGAAACACCAATGCACCGTGACTGCTATAGTAACTCTCATGACAGTATACTAGAGACAGTGAACGCAGCACTGTGGCTGCTACAGTAACTCTTGTGACGGTATACTAGACACAGTGAACGCAGCACCGTGGCTGCTACAGTAACTCTGGTGACGGCTTACTAGAGACGGTGAATGCAGCACCATGGCTGCTACAGTAATTCTCGTGACAGTGTACTAGAGACAGTGAACGCAGCACCATGGCTGCTACAGTAACTCTCCTGATAGTGAACTTGAGACTGTGAATGCAGCACCGTAGCTGCTACACTAATTCTCCTGACGTGAACTGGAGACAGTGAACGCAGCACCGTGGCTGCTACAGTAACTCTCCTGATAGTGAACTTGAGACAGTGAACACAGCACCGTGGCTGCTACAGTAACTCTCCTGACGTGAACTGTTGACTCAGTTGTCTGGTGTGCTCATATACACACCGCTGCATGCGAGGCACAAATCTTATCAGTTAACAGTTAATAATTGGTTAACGAGGGTTGGTTATCGGTTGAATTTCTTTTTTTCAAAATTAGCATTCCTAGTAGAGACATTAAATATGACAATAAAATAGAAATAATTTAGTTTTACTTTCGTACGGCTCTTTGTAGGCAGATGTTTTACTGGCGTCTGGTAGTGACCAGAATGGTCCAAAATGGTGGAAGCGTAGCTGCTAGACGCTGTTGTTGCAATGGAACGATGACTTTCAATACTTAACGATATTCCTTCTTTGTCTAAACTATATTCTAATTGCATTTCAAGGGGAAACATATGCCCTCCCAGATTACAGTTGCACTTTTAAACATGATTAATGTTGTAAACTGAAACAACATTGTTTTGACTTAAAATAAGTGTTTGGGACATGAACCGTGGTCTCCTGGGTGAAAGTCCTGTGTTTGAGGTAATAAATCAAGTGAGAAGTCGGCTCATTTTCTCATAGACTTCTATACAATCAGACTTCTTTTTGCAAATAGAGGAGTCGCCCCCTGCTGGCCGTTACAGAGAATGCAAGCTCCATCCTGGAGACATCATTGTCTTTGTGGACACGTCTGTGCATCTGACGGCTTTTATATAAGACTTTTCTCTGGACATACTGAACCGTCTCATTCTTAAACTGAAGTGAAAACCTGGAAAATGACCAAAGTTGCAGTTGTGAGGTTTTTCCACATGACGAACTGTGTTCTCATTATGTCTCACTTGATCTTTCTCTGCATTCCTGTTGGACTCAACAGCAGAGTGAAGATGACTCACATCAAAGAGACAGTCAAGGAAACGTTAACGCCTGACTCATCTCCACTGATGGCACACATCACTGTGTGTGGGTACTCTCACACTCAAACAGAAACTCAGGACAGACTTACAGTACGACGCTAGGCTCCAACACTTTACTTCAGTGAGTACGCTAGTAAGGAGCAAAGTAAATAATGCTCACTTTTCAAAATTGTTCAAAAAATATGGTACCAAAGTACTTAAAGCTGTAGATGGCAAGATTATTTCTATAAAGCGGTCACTACGTTCTCACTGTAGTTCATGAAACAGATAATTTGAAATAAGGTCATATTCGTCTGTGTCCTCCAGTTTTCCTAACGGCATCTGCAGGATTTCACAGACTGGAGGAAAACCAATCAGAGGTGATCTAAGGTCTGCTGTCTAGCTGCCTGTCAATCACTGTAATCTCCGATCAAACAGTCAAATTCAGCAGCACTGATCAACTATGAATCAATACTCTGTTACTGTAAGGACTATTTGTCCCCTCAGATGTTCCCAGAAACATCTTGTAGTTACTGTTTAGCTGTAAGAGAAAGTTTGTGACCTGGCAGCCATGTTGAGATCAGTTGAGGCAATACCAAGCACCGCCCACCAGCTGGAGGACAGCCAATAGGAATGCACTCTCTCTCTGAAATGACCTGTAATTGGTCAAAGTCTCCTGTCATGGGCTAGATTTATTAAAGTCTGAAAACAGAGCCATTAAGAGGTGCAGTAGTCTAGTTTCACAACACTTGAATGACAATTTAATAATATATATAATAAATAATATAATAAGGTTATTAAGGAATTTCTGCCAAATTATGCCAAGAAATTGTTGCTAACTTCAGTTTTAAAGTATAACTTTGGGATTTTTCAACCTGGACACTATTTTCCCATGTTTTTGTGTCTAAGTGACTAATGCCAGGTTCACACTACACCAGAATGGTGGAGAATAGATAAACATACCCATCCGCACTAAAAGCCATAAAAATGCCACAATCATGATTTCTGAATTTATGCTACTGGATTTATACTTTCTAAATACTACAGTAAAAGTTAGTCACATAGAATAAAAAAACAAGAAATACCGCTGATTTAACCAGGAGACCTGTATTAGAGATCGTTAGTGACATTTGTTTCTGTAGTTGTGTTAGTTTTCTGCTTTTCTTGCTTGAACCGAACTGTGGACATATGAATGGAGAAAGAAAGAAAAGAAAAGACAGACAGAAAAAAAGAAAGAAAGACAGACAAATGGAGGAAGACAGAACGTGAGGAGGAAGCAAAGAAAGAAAAAGATAGATAGAAAGAGACAGACAGACAGAAAGATGGATGGAGGAAGACAAAACGTAAGGAGGAAGTGATATTTATAGAAAAGTATCGAGTTAGTCCAGATACCTGTAGTAAAGTAAAAGTACAATATTTCCCTCTGAAATGTAGAGAATGTAAAAGATACTACCAGAAACCAGGAACCAGACGTGACGTAGGGTAACGTATGTGATGATGACGTCTGTTTTTCTAAATTCCCTAAAAAATGTTCCTTTTGAGAAAATCTGCAAACATGAACCAGTCCAACACCTCCTGGAGGAACTGGAACTGTTATTTCTCTTTATTTATCTGTGTTTATGCTTCTGTAGAGCTCTCTGCTCTGAACACTCGACTGGATGTCATTTATATTTCGGCTTGTGTTGAGGAGTCTCCACGGAGGACTCAGCTCCTGAATCCAGTGACTTAAAAACCTGCATGTGAACCCGACCTGCCTGCAGCGCTGTAACGTGACTCAGCGTCTCTGGAGACCTCCTGACTCAGATACAGAGGAAGGGCTACCGTGACGCTGCAGCTTCTGTTTCATCATCCTGAGCAGCAGGTCGGATGCTGAAACCAGGAGCTGCTGCTGCGTTAACAACAACAGAACGGGAAGCAGATCGGACGGCAGGAAGTCCACAGATGTTTGGTAAAGACGACGAAGATTAGACATTTAACATTTCCAACAACTCCAAAAGCAAACTGGCAACTAGAGACAACTTGCATTGTTTTGATTATATTAATCATTTAGCTCCACTAATCAATATTCTTTATATTGCCAATAAATTAAACTAGTTCCTAGTTTTGGTTTTCTGGCACATTTCCTGTCTCAGTCACAAGACACTTTCCACTGTGCAACTTTCAGAATTTAATTGTTTTCTATTAAATCATTCATTGCAACTTCCTTTGCTCCCTCACTTTATTGAGATTATTCATGTTTTAATACACTTTGTAGTTATAGATTATGTTTATTAAGTAACAATACTAACAATACTGCTGATTCAATATAGTATATATATAGTATTGAGACTTCTGGTGAATATAATCTGATCAGTCTGTATTTTATATATACAGTTCCCTTTGTGAACACCTTATTTTGAAAACCAGACATGGTCCCACATGTCTACTTCCTCTAACGTCTCCATGGTGGTCTCTAGCTCTCCGTCAGCTCCGTTCTCTTTATCCATCCATGATCAGCTCCATTGGGGGCCGTTTGAATGTATTTAACATAAATGTCAGTATATGGTGCTCTGCAGTTGTAGCGTCGGCCCATTTGACCACAGAGATGAGAGTGACGGCCGACTTGACCACAAAGTCACCACGATACATAACATTTCCTGTCCATGACAGAGTTAGCATGCAGCTTTAGCCGTGATGTCTAGCTCTGCTTTTCCTGCAATGTGTGAAACACAAAGTGTTTCCATACTTTACAGTGCAGGTCGTGTCCACGTTGACCATCCAATGTTTTCTACTTTCTTGTTTCGGCTCACTGTGGTTTGTTTTGGTTGATGGATACAGAGCAGATATAACATCACATTACTCACACTACAACAATAAAAGCAGTAACTTCCTTCTACCTCCACATAGACTCAAATGAACCAAATATATATCGATACTGGTATTTTGTATTGTTTAGTATTGGTTTGTGGACTAGAGTCTTTTTTGGCAACCAGAAGTGAAGCTAGGGGGTGGAGCTGAGTACAGCCGAATGCTGAAAGACATTTTCAAACCAAAAAGGTTATGATGAAGTGAAAACACACTGTGAAAGGGTTAACATCGTGAGACGAAAACATGGACAACACCATGGTAGCGATGTGTCAATCGAGGTAGCCCCACCATAAAGCATCCCCTGCTTTATGGTCTATTTGACTCTAAATGGGACCATAATTTACCAAATGATCATCATGCTGTATTGACGAAGACTTCAAACTAGTGATTGAGATTTGTTGTACTTCCTTGTACTGTTGTCAGTGTTCCTGCGTAGGATCTATAAAATATTTACCATATCTTCATCTGCTCTAAACAGAGTTGGATTTTGAAGAACAGTGAAAGGTTTCATGCCATATATATAGTTCTGGGCATCATTTGGATTTGGATACTAGTGCCAATATGACACTTGAGTAAATAACATCAGAAACTGTGATTAAAGAATGAATAAACAAGATTATGAGTCTTAATATTTGATGCCAACTTTTGGTCCTCGCCGCTACAGAAACATTTTATTTGGTAAGCACTGAGCTTTGACACCCGGCCAGAATATTATATGTGTGCATCAAGTTTTGTAAAGGCTGATTCAAACAAGTTGACTTTAACCGTTGGTGAGTGTTGAGTCAGAGGTGGTTGGGGTTTCTATAGCATTATCTATATAAATTTAGGCCTGGAGTCGGTCCTGAGGTTATTAAACAATGGAGAGAAACAAGACGAGAGGCTGATTTTAGAGAGAAGCCGTAGGACGGAGCGAGAGAGGGAAGAGGAGAGCAGAAAACCTCCAGGGAGGAGAACAAATGGAGAAAGAGAGGAGCAGAGGATGAAGATGAAACCAGGATGTGACAGAGAGCCCAGAGGAGGAGATGGAGACACTGGAGTTGTCTAATGGAGCTCAGCTCAGAGGAGAAGACGTCATAATGAAGCCTGAAGCTCCCGACGAGAGTCGGATAATAAGAAACTGAAGTCAGTCTGTCAGAGAGATGATTTACACACCAACAGAAACATCATCTCCAGAGTGCTGATGAAGAGTAACTCATTTTCATTCATTGTGACGTAGTGAATCTGGACACTGACACAGAGGAGAGGAGGAGACAAAGGAGGGAAGGACAGAGAGGAGGAGATGAACGAGATGGGAAAGCATGAAAAACAAAGGTGAGAGGAAGAGGAAAAGACAGGAAGACAAGGACAGCAAAAGGAGAAAGCAACAGAATGAGAAAGACGGGATAGAAGAAGTAAAAGTAGAGGAGGAGAAGAATAGATGATAAATAAAAGGGAAGATCAGGAGGAGGACAACATGACAGGCGCTCAGCGTGAACCGGTACTCGTCAGTACGCAGTATCGGCACATCTTCATTTTTTCGGCTTACTGTGACCTTTTCATGCATACCAGAGCTTCTCAGCTGTTGGTTCTCTGAGAGATTCATAACGATTCATAATTTTAATAAATAAGACACCAACATGTGATTAAGAGAGCACTGGTACTTATTGCTTTATAATTCAAGCCCTGAGGGTAGAAAAAGAAAAGAAAATATAGATAGAAATGAGGCTCAGGAGATCATAGAGGAGGAGGAGGAGGACAACATGACAAAGAGACAAGGAGAGGATGTGACAGGAAAAAATAGAGAAGAAGAAAAAGAAAAGAAGGAAAAGATGAGAGGAAGAGGAGAAAAAGATGAGATGACATGATGAGGAGAGATAGAGTACAGGAGGTGGAGAGGAGGTAAGAGCTGAAAGAAGGAAAGGAGAAATAATAAAAGAGCAGAGGAGGAGGAGGACAAGAGGAGAGGAGGTGACACAGTGGGACTAAAGGCTGTTACCCACAGGAGGAGGTTTGTTTGTGAATGATCAGGTGATGAATGAATAAATAAATAAATACATGTCTTGATAAATAAATTAGTCATTACATGCAGCACAAATAATACTTAAAATAAATGTAGCCATTAATTAATTGATCAAATGTGACATAAATTGACATTTCTGTTTTTGCGTCTTTATTTATGAATCTTTGTGTTAATTCCCTCATTTGTTTATTCTTATGTTTAATTTTCTGTTTTATTATTTACATATTTATTTTTTATCTTTTTAAATAAATAAGACTGGGGAAATAAATAAGGAGTGAAATGCATAGGGAAAATAAATAAATAAATAAATGGCTCAATACATAAACAAATACATAAATGCAAAATAATAAATGCACATATATATATATATACAAAATAAATAAATAATTAAAAAATAAATAAATAAATATAGATGCAAAAATAAATAAATAAATATAAATGCACAAATAAATAAAAAGAGAAATTAAATAGATTACATAAACAAGGGGATAAATAAAGAAACAGAGTTATCAATCTGTCACATTTTATCAATTAATTAATGGCTATATTTATTTTTAGGAATATTTTTGCTACATTTAACGACATTTATTTATTTACTTATTGCGTCCTTAATTGATTAATTGATTTATCTTTTAATTTGACTGGTTTTGTCCTCCGTAGATGTTAACTTCACCGACTAACGACAGCAGCGGTCTCCTGGTTGAAAGTCTGCCGTTTGTTTGACTAAAAGGAACTTTAAAGGAACTTTAGGTGGAAAACCGGCTAAATAACATTCACAGGAGAGTATCTGACATTTTCCTGTTGTTTATTCTTCACGCCCCTAAAGGCCACTGGAAAGAGGAAAGAGAAGACTGAAAATGATGTGAGGAGAAGAAGAAACAAAGAGGGAGGTTCAGGACGAGAGGAAGAAGAGGAGGAGAAGGACACA
This sequence comes from Pterois miles, assembly GCA_947000775.1. NCBI lineage: Eukaryota > Metazoa > Chordata > Actinopteri > Perciformes > Scorpaenidae > Pterois > Pterois miles. The sequence goes on along the minus strand of CAMQGK010000568.1, from coordinate 4,709,832 downwards.
AGGACACAAGGAGAGGAGGAAGAAAAAGGAAAGGATGTAAGAGGATGAGGTGATACGTTAAATGTAAAACCTCCTCGGAGCAGAGAGGAGCACCTTCCACACAGGAAGAGGCTGCAGGCTGTGTGTGTGTGTGTGTGTGTGTGTGTGTGTGTGTGTGTGTGTGTGTGTGTGTGTGTGTGTGTGGATGCAAGCCTGCCGGGCTCTGCTGTAATCGAGGCCGGATGGACATCGGGGCTAAAAGTTGCAGCAACCCCGCAGGGTGTGATGTATGTCTGTTCACACACACACACACACACACACACACACACACACACACACACACACACACTTATCTTCTGGATCTTTCTTCATTCTTTCACCATGTTGAGTTTTTTTCGTTCACCTCCTTAATTCATGATGTTCACTGTTCTTCTTCTGTCCTCCTCTTCATCATCTTCATCTTCTCCTCCTGTTTTCTCCTCTTTCATCTTTCCCTTATCTCGCCCTTTTCTCTCTGTCTTCCTCTCATCCTCCCTCATCTCTCCTCATCATTTCATCATTTTAACTCCTGCGGCCTATCTTCATCTCTTTTCTTCTCTTTCTTTATCCTCCTAACGCTCCTTTTCCTTCTTCCCCTCCTCTTTTACCTCCTTGTCCTCCTCCACCTCCTCATCTCTCACTCACCTCCTTTTATATTTCCTCCCTTCATCTCATCATTTGTCTCCCTGTTCCTTTTCTCTCCTCCACCTTTCATCAAATTGACTTTACTTTCTCCACCTCCTCAAACTTTTCTTTCCTTTTTTTTCTTCACTTGTTTTAATGCTTTTTCCTCTTCTACCCCTCGTGTTTCCTTTAAACCATCATCTTCCTCCTCCTCCTTTTTCCCATTTTCGTTTTTAACCTCTAATTGTCTAATTTCATTAATCTGCTTTCATTTTCTTTCTTCCTCCTCTCCTTTGTCTCCTCTCCTCCTCTCATCCCTCCTCTCCTCTCTCCTCTCCTCCCCCTGCCCTTTGTCTTCTTTCCCATCACCTCCTCTGTCCTCTCCTCTCCTTTGCTCCTCTCTCCTCCTCACTTACATCTCCTTTCTCTCCCTCTCCTCTTTTTCAGCTCCTGTCTTTTCTCTTCTCCTCCTCTCCTCCACCTCTCCTTTCCTTCGCCTCCTTTCCCATTCTCCCCTCTGTCATCTCCTCCACCCTCCTTTCCTTCTTCTTTTTTCTCCTCATCCTGCCCTCCTCCTTCCTTCATCTCTCCTCCCCCCTCCTCTCCTCTTTCCTTCATCTCTCCCCTCCTCTTTCCTTCCTCTCTCCTCTCCTCTCCCCTCCTCTTTCCTTCATCTCTCCTCTCCTCCTCCTCTCCTCTTACTTTCATCTCTCCCCTCCTCTTTCCTTCATCTTTCCTCTCCCCTCCTCTCCTCTCTCCTTCATCTCTCCCCTCCTCTTTCCTTCATCTCTCCTCTCCCCTCCTCTCCTCTTACCTTCATCTCTCCCCTCCTCTTTCCTTCATCTCTCCTCTCCCCTCCTCTCCTCTTTCCTTCATCTCTCCCCTCCTCTTTCCTTCATCTCTCCTCTCCCCTCCCCTCCCCCCTCCTTACCTTCATCTCTCCTCTCCCCTCCTCTCCTCTTACCTTCATCTCTCCTCTCCTCTTTCGTTCATCTCTCCCCCCCCTCTCCCTCTTTCCCTTCATCTCTCCCCTCCTCTTTCCTTCATCTCTCCTCTCCTCTCCCCTCCCCTCCTCTTTCCTTCATCTCTCCTCTCCCCTCCTCTCCTCTTACCTTCATCTCTCCCCTCCTCTTTCCTTCATCTCTCCTCTCCCCTCCTCTCCTCTTTCCTTCATCTCTCCCCTCCATCTTTCCTTCATCTCCCCTCCTCTCCTCTTACCTTCATCTCTCCCCTCCTCTTTCGTTCATCTCTCCTCTCCCCTCCTCTCCTCTTTCCTTCATCTCTCCTCTCCTCTTTCCTTCATCTCTCCTCTCCTCCATCTCCTCTCCTGGGTCAGATAATACCCAGAGGGAAACAGAAGCTAAACTGTTTAAATGATTGAATTCCAGATGAAAACAATCACTTCCAGCAGGTTAACTCCCTTCAGGTAAGGGGAAGGAAACATGAAGGCTGATGGGAAATGTAGTCTTAATTTAGAGAAACTCATTGGTTTACAGCCCTTCTAGAAAATCCTCTTCCTCTTAATTTAATGTTCCAGCGAGAAAAACTCCCAGCATCCTTTGCTTCTCATTAATCATCTGTCTCCGTTTCTCTCTCTCCCGTCTGCTAATTACGCCGCCGGAGCCTTTGATCTGTCCGTTAACCCTCCGTTAACGGAACAATTAGTCAGCCGCCATTCAGGTGAGGATTGATCCGAGCCGCCCGGCGCCAACAAGGCTTTTAATGGATTTAATTAAACTGTGTGTGTGTGTGTGTGTGTGTGTGTGTGTGTGTGCGCAGGAGTGTTTGTTAGCACCCAGAGGGGGATCAGAACAAAGTGAAACAGGCCTGAACATCAGGGTTGTCAGGGAAACGCAATTAAAATGTGAACACATATGTGGCGCTTTGTTAAATCAGAGGCAGGAACTGAAGCTCCAAATACTGTTTTTTTTTCATGTAAATTATGAAACAGGAAGTCGAGCAGTGAATCTGGGTTAAATTTCCCTCAGTGCTGCAAAAAGGCTCCTTATGTTTGCTTGAAGGCAGAGGAGGTCTGTGATTATAATGAAAGGAGGTGATAGCATGTTTATATTCATCACAAAGTGAACGAATAAAGTTTGAAATTATCAAAAATATGATGCATCTCCTGGCTCAAACACACTCCTCCTTATTTATTAAATAATACAAACTATACTGTAATTGCACTCTGATATAATTAAATGGTGGCACTGCTGTTCATTTGAACTAGAGCTGCACAATGTACCGTTTTTTATTGTCATTGCAATGTCACGTTGTCGTCAAGACTGTGATATTTAGTTTGTTGGACACAGTGGTCAACATCAGGGTCTCAGGGGTGAAGCTAATGCTGAAGTGTCTTAAAGCTGCATTCTTTATAATATCCAGCAGAGGGCGACTCTTCTGGTTGATAAAATAAGTCTGATTGTATAGACGTCTAGGAGAAAATGAGCCTACTTCTCACATTGTAACCATGAGTTTATAGTCTCAATCGCTAGTTGAGTTGCCGGGGGCGGCAGTAGCTCAGTCTGTAGGGAGTTGGCTTGGGAACCGGAGGGTCACCGGTTCAAGTCCCGACATGACCAAGAACTGAGTGTGAACTGGTAGCTGGAGAGGTGCCAGTTTACCTCTTGGGCACTGCCGAGGTGCCCCTGAGCAAGGCACCAAACCCCCAACTGCTCGGGGCGCTTGTCAGGAGCAGCCCCCTCACTCTACATCTCTCCATTTTGCATGTGTATGTGCATGTGTGTGTCTCGGGTCTCATGTACCGTGTATAAGTACAACAGAGGATTATTTCCCCATTCGGCAAGAACTCTTCTTCTTCTAGTTTCAAGTCTTCAATACAGCATGATGATCATCTAGTAAATTATGGTCCCAGTTAGAGCCATTAACACCATAAAGCAGGAGATGCTTTAGGACGTGGCTACCTTGTGATTGACAGGTCACTGCCTTGGTGTTGTTCATCTTGTTCATCTGGGAGCTGTCCATGTTTTCGTCTTAAAACTTTAACCTTTTCACATTGTGTTTTCGCTTCATCAAAGTTAGTTATAACATTTTTTTGGTCATACTTAGCTCCACCTTTTTGTGTCACTTTTGGTAGCAAAAATCCAAGATGGTGATGGCCAAAGGCCAAGATAGTGACGGCCTAAGTCCAAGGTGGCAACAGCCAAAATCCAAAGTGGTAACGTCCAAAAACCAAGGTAGTGACAGCCAAAGGCCAAGATGAAGACAGCCAGAAATCAAGATGGCCACGGGCAAAGACCAAGATGCCGAGGCAAAAAACCAAGGCGATGACGGCCAGAAACCAAGATGGCAACGGCTTAAAACCAAGGTGGTGATGGCCAAGAACAAAGATGGCAAACTCACGGCTTCAAAATGGCAGTCCACAAACCAATGGATGTCATGATGACTGTGTCCACTGCTTATATGCTGACTTCTTATATACATATACCGTATATCATAGACAGAGCATCTCCTCTGTCACGTCTAGTCTGGACCAGTTCTTTGATTTCTGGTGAACTGGAGCACAAAATCCATCTTGTTGCAAAGGCAACTATACGTGTTAAAGTACGCATTGTCACCTCTAACTCCAAACCAGGACTCTGTCAAGTGATTGATCACATGACGGCTCAGTTGTTTGACAGATCCACAGAGATCATGGCGCAGAGGAACGGATCAATCATACATCTGACCTATTAACAACGGCTGCCTGATGGACTCAGCACACATGTCAAACTTACAAACTGTTTCTGTTTGTTTTAAACTAAATGGATGACAAGGTTCACAACATACAAGACTTCACTTCAACTCATGAACACTGACATTATCTGAATTCAATTACAAGTTTTTTAAGCGGATTAAATCACAAGACCATCTTTTATTCTTCAGACAAATCATCTGGTAGAATGAATTTGTGCTTTATAAATAAATTTGAGTTGAGTTCACTGTAAACAAGTTTTTTTTTTTTTTTTTTTTTTTTTTTTGAAAGCTTAAAAAAAATAACATGAGATGACACTAAAAACACAATCCAAGCTGATTAATTCTTAAAAAGCTTCTTCTGCAGCAGCTGGAACCAAACTGATGGAACGAAGCATTTTACATTTTTAATCTGTGACTCAATGTGAATAAACGCTGCAGGAAGTTATAAAGACAGAAATAACGTCGACCTGCTGCTCTGACAGCTGTCACTCATCCAGTCCGACACACATGGAGCTTTGCTATAGGTCAGAGGTCGGCTGAAGTCCCGCCCTGCTATCTGTCAATCAACCAGCGCAGGGCCAAAAGCCAAACAGCAACTCACAGGGAGATCATGAAGAGACAGAGAGGTCTCACACTGAAAACACTGACAGAAGCATTTCTTCAATAAGAAACTTTAATATCCTGTCAATAAGTTGCACAGTGTACACAGTCGTATACCAGCAATTAGACATGTCCCAAGAAACAAGTGGCAACACACTATAATAAACTGTAATGTTATTATCTGGATATATTCAATATAATTCATGTACAATTTATTAATTCTAATAGATATTCTGTTTGCAACTCATAATTTTTGATTATTTTTAAGATTCTGAATCAACTACGACTTAATATTAAGCTTAAACACTTACACTACATTTTGGTACAATTTAAGGTAAATTTTGATCAGATAAAAAATATGCAATTAATTTGTGATTAATCACAATTAACTAGGGACAATCATACAATTAATCACGATTAAATCAATTGAGAGCCCTCATTAAAATGGCAGTTCTGCTTCTTTTAGTGTTCGTTGCTTGTTGATGTATAAAAAAATTAAAGGACTTTATATCCAACATTCATTAATTGAACAAATTCAACCAAACACAGAGGCAACAATAAAAATATAATGACAGTTACCGATGCAATGCGATCCAATGCTGAGGCTGCTGGAAAGCTGAAAACATTCCCTGCCAAAGAATTAAATGTGTGCAATTATTAAAAAATACAAAGTAAAAATAAATAGATGAATTAAAAAAATAAATACTTGACAATATATCTTTAAGGTACATTTTGACCAGACAGAAAACATGCAGTTTCTTTGCAATTAATTTGCGATTAAATATTTTAATTGATTGACAGCCCTAGAAAACATATCTGTTCACTAATTAACTGAGGGAAAATATCCCTAAAAGAGTTTTTACTCTGTGAAAGACCATTTCTTCTTCTTTTTAAAAATAGGACCAGATTTTAATTAATTTATTCATATTCAGTTCAGTTGAGGCGGAATTCTGATCTTTATCAATACTGTGTGTGATAGACAATGAGGCGTGTTGGAGACATTAAGGGCATGACAAACACTGTTAGTCCTCTGTCATGTCAATACACACACACACACACACACACACACACACACACACACACACACACACACACACACACACACACACACACACACACAAGAGAGGCCTCCCTCCATCAGAACAACTGCTGCCTGATGGGAGCCGTCACCCATGGGACCACGGGCCCGTCCTGCTCCATCACCTCTATGGTTTCCCTCCTCTGTGGCCCCGCCCCCCTCAGACTGATTGGCAGGTGGGGTTAAAGAGCAGGACTGTTGGCTGTAAACAAAGATGGAGTGGAGGGAGAGAGAGAGAGAGAGAGAGAGAGAGAGAGAGAGAGAGAGAGAGAGGAGCGAGGGCACAGCGGGCCAATGGGTGTCTCAGTCTGAGTGTGAGCGGAGTTCAACTCAACTACATTCAGTGATGATGAGAGATTTACAGAAGCATTCAGGTGTTTTCCTTTTATGCTTAACACGTATTTTTGAGTGTCATTTGTACGCCAAACAAATATTCAAGCAAGAAAACCACCAAGTTCTGGTACGGAAACAACTATGACAAACACATCAGAAACATCAAAAAATGAGGGCTGTCAGTCAATTAAAATACTTAATCTGTTCAAAATGTAACTCAAAGGGAGATTTGTGAGGTATTTAATACTCTTATCAACATGGGAGAGGGGAAATGTGCTGCTTTATGCAAATGTATGTATATATTTATTATTGGAAATCAGTTAACAACACAAAACAATGACAGATATTGTCCAGAAACCCTCACAGGTTCTGCATTTAGCATAAAAAATATGCTCAAATCATAACATGGCAAACTGCAGCCCAACAGGCAACAACAGCTGTCAGTGTGTCAGTGTGCTGACTTGACTATGACTTGACCCAAACTGCATGTGATTATCATAAAGTGGGCATGTCTGTAGAGGGGAGACTGGTGGGGACCCAGAGAACCCATTTCCATTCACATATCTAGAGGTCAGAGGTCAAGGGACCCCTTTGAAAATGGACATGACAGTTTTTCCTCACCACAATTTAACAGAAGTTTACAGCACTATTTAACTTCCTTCACAACAACTTAGTTTGACCTGTTTGGTACCGATGGTTTCATCAGGTTTTCTAGCTTCATATGATACCAGCAAGTTGTGTTAACGCATTAAAGAACTTAGTGGACTTAAAACAAATTTGCGTTTGCCTTTGACAGCCCTGATAAAAAGACACTGTAGGTAATTTGTGGTTTTAGTCATGAACTATCTATTTTCCAACTGTAACTTCCATAAGTCCTTACTGTGATGTTGCCAGGCAACCAGCAGCTATGCTGTGCATAAATACAGCAAAAAAAAGAAAGAAAATTAATTTTCCAAAATATTAATCAAACTATTCAGTTGCCACCCAGTGTAATTCACAGAGACTGGGCTGAAGCTGTACTCATGAAATACACAAATACACAGTAATATCTGTGTACCCTGGACTCTGATTACTAACTCACAGCTGCTGTTCACTTTAACAGTTGAAGCCGATATAATCCTGTTCATATAATCTTGTTTATCTGTCAGATGAACTAACTAACAACAGCGTTAACACCAGCAGCCTGTTAATTAACACCCAGTGATGGAGGACTAGTCCATCTGTTGTTGGCCAGGCGTCGGCTCTCTGAAGCCTCGTGTATGAACTGACACTGGATCAGGTCTCGAAAGGCTCCACAGGGCTCCTCACTGGGACCACTGGTCTGCCAGATTACCGACGCAGGCATCTGGTTGGATTTAAGGGTCTGCAGAGTGAACAAGGCTCAACAGTTGGTTTCATCTGTTATTAATTCAAGTCTTCAAGTTATTTAAGTCACTTGTGCAACACGACCAGGCTCATTCAGATAAACGACAGCTCACTACAAGCTCATTCACTTTCTAAAGCTTAGAGGACAAATGATCAGGCTTTCCTTTCTGTTGTGGTCTTACAGATTAATACCAACATGAATTTAGCCTCTTCTACTTTCAGTACTTGTAGTACATGCAAAGGTAAAACTTTGATGTCCCTAAAGGGGGCCATTTTGCTCACACACAATAACTAATTAATGATAAATTTACAAAAAAGTACAACTACACAGGCTGTCACAAAAACATCCAGAGAAAGCAGTGAAGAGGAAGAAGCAGAAATTTAAAAAGCAGGTAAATTAAAGCAGATATTGTAAAGTGCTGTAAGGACACAGTATCAAACCAGTTTATATGAAATAGGGCTGTCAAAGTTAGCGTGGTAATAACGCCTGAATGCAGACATATTTTAACACCACTAATTTCTGGAATGCATTAACGCAACGTGTGATTTTTAGGTTGTAGCAGCTCAGTTTCTACAACTACAAATCTCCCTTTAAATCCACTGACAGCCCTGGTTAATTAATGATATGGACATGTGGGATTTTATGGGTTTCTTATGTGAATGAAAGATGTCATGTTTCTCCCAGAAACACAAATTTGTGACTTTTAAAAATATTTCAACTTTTAATTAGGGCTGTCAATCGATTCAAATATTTAATCAGGATTAATCGTATGATTGTCCATAGTTAATCGCGATTAATTGCAAATTAATCATACAGTGGTCCGTAAATTGTGAAATCTGATCTGAGATCTGCAAAAACTCTCACAACACTCGCTGCGCAGCGACCGATGCTAACCTGAACTATCTCCCCAACTATCTTCCCTCCTAGACACGTCACCCACTGGTCTGTGGGCTACAAGCCTCCAGTTTTGCAATTGGGCCGTCGCCATCTTGTTTTTTTTGGAACCAGAAGTTACTAAGCTTTGATGAAGTGAAAATACACTGTGAAAGCATTAAATAGACTTGCATTTATATAGTGCTTTTCTCGTCTTCTGACCACTCAGAGCTCTTTACACTGCATGTCAGCATTCACCCATTCACCCACACATTCATACACTGATGGCAGGCTGCTAAGGTGCCAACTTTGCCCATCAGGTTCCCATCTAAATACTCATTCACACACCTTTGGCTATGCCTTCGGGAGCAATTTGGGGACACATCGACATGTGACCGGAGCAGCCGGGGATCGAGAAGCTAAAACTGGTGTTATGTGGACTCTTCGGTTTGATTTTGAGAGTAGCGTTGCTGCAGCATTTTGAAGTTTGGAGAGGATGTGTTGGGTGAGACAGGAACACAGTCGTTACAGTCGTCTAAACAGGATGTAATGAAAGTGGGATGACTGTTTCTAAATTCTTAGGAGATTAAAAAAAAATCGAATTATTGAGATAGTCCAAGTTGTAAAAAGCGTGATTGAATAACATTTTGCTGACACAGATTTTGATCAAATGAGCTGCCACCATAAAGTTTTGTCTTATCCACGTGAGAAAGATGCAAGAAGATGCATCTGTCTTGTATGGATACACTTTCATGCCTCCAGTTCACAGCACACAGACTCTCTTTCAGTGAATCCACAGTTTGCCTCCAACCTCGAGGCCCTAAACAAAACCCATCATGTCTGTGTGCAGTAAACATGAACCCCTCCACCTCTCTGCCGCTTTGTCTTTGCCCTTTAATCGCGGCGGCGGTTCGCCGGGGCGCTCGCCTGCAGAGAGAGATCTCCACCTCGCTGCTGAAGGGGCCAATTAAACCTGACAACGAGGGCTAAAGAGCGGGACAATGGGTCTATTCAGCGGCTCTGACAGGCCTTCCACCCAGAGTGTCGCGGCTTTTGTTGTCGCAGAGGGCCGAGGTGTCGCTCTGTGGGTGTGTTCGGGTGTTTTGGGGTGTTGTGGGTTCCTCAGAGGCGTAAAGGAGCACAGCCTTTGTGTTTGTGTGTTTGGAGGGTTTGATTGACAGCAATTATGGGAGGGTTCACAGGAGGGCATGACACACACACACAAACACTGATATAAGAAATATAACAACAAAATGCAGAAACACACAGTTTGCAGACTAACGCAGACTTTTAATTATCCTCAAACACTGGAGCAGAGTCTCGCTCTGCTGTTTTTTTTCTGAGCTGAATCTCATTGAGCCGTCAGTAATTAGAGAGCTTCATTAGCACATGAAGTGATGCTGACGAGGGAGAGACGTCTTTGTTTAATGGCATTAGGATCCGTTAAAAAGTGAGAGTAGGAGGATAACTGTCAGTCCACAGTGGATGAAATGTAACTGAGAAACGAAGGTGTTTTCATCTCTAATTTCAATCAATTTACTCATACTGAGCTTAATGTTTCTGTCAGGATTTCACTGTACAGTATGAGCTCTTAGGTGACAATGACTGACTGATTGCCTGATCAGTCACAGTATTTTTGTGTTGTCACAACGGATAAAGGAAATCTTTTAAGCTTTTTTTAAAGTACAACGCAACGTCAACCCTTCCTGGATGATGATTTTATAAAGTGAGTAGGAGAAAAAGTAACGGACTGATTCTACGGTTCACATTGCTACAGCTGAGACACAAACTTAAACTTTATCAGGATTGTCATATACTGTACATACAGGTACATGCGTGAATTTTGACCTCTCCAAGCCGACGATCGGTCATCAGAGAGTTTGGGGTTGTAGTTGAGCGTCCGTCGGCCTCGTTTTTGCAGTGTGTCCGTCGGTGAGAGAAATCACTGATTGGCTGTTTAGCTTAAATGAATCAGTGCACAAGAAGAGAAATGCATGTAAGGAAAGTAAGCCAACGAGTAAAGTCTAGAGGAAAACCACACAAGACTTCTCATTTTTCATCTTCATCTCATCTGATCATTCCAATACACTGATATTTTCACAGTGACATGAACATCTGGAACGAGTGGCGAGTGAGAGTGAAAATGGTCGTCAGAAGTCGCTTCGTTTCATGTACGTATCATAACAACTTGTATATCTGCAGTCCTCAGTCTTCCTGTTTCCCTTTTTGAATGATGAATACAGACTACCGCCGCCTGCTGGTGCAGATCATACATGCTAACTGGCCATTGGCAGTAGTCTTTGTGGTGTGTTCAAATGCAAATTGTCGGCCAAGGCAAAGGCGACGTGAGGCGACGCAACAGTCGGCCTTCATCGCCGCTAGTTCTCTGATGTTGGCTTGTTGTCTGGGCCTTTAGAGCAGTCAGAGTTGATTTATCTTCTTTACATTTTCTTGACAGCAAACATATAAATGGCTTCACCCAGCAGTTCAGTTCCTTACACATTAGAACGGTTATTTTTACATTTCAAAAGTTGTGGATGGTACCAATGGTTCCAAGTGAGCAGAGCCTAGCGTGACAAAGGACATCCTGCGTAAACCCATCATTTTTGAATAACCAAAGTCAATAGTGACCACAATTTTTAATTCACTCAACCCAGGTTTTTTAAAAAACTACACTGTACACTACACCGTACTAGAACAATGAAGAGCAGACATTCATCTGTTTGGTTGCCACTGAAATGAACAAACAAACATACTGACATTGAAGGTTTCCTTTAACACGTCTAAATATTCTTTTAATAAGAGGTTATTCAAGGATCTGCTGCTTCACTGCTACTCTGGCTTCAGCAGCTGTGCTTTTTTCCAGACAGTGGAAGGATGGAAGGAGGAGAAAGGAGTTATGGAGGACAAAGGGAGGACAGAGGGAGGAGAAGAAAGTCAGAGCAGGAGAAGAGAAGCAGGACTTGTGGCCCTCTAATGAGGCGTGGAAATGTTATCAGTGACAGGACTAATTATTTCCTCCGCTTCGTTAGATGCAGCGCTAATCCTGTTAGCATGGAGGAAGAGGAGGGTTGGAGGAGAGAGAGTATGGATGGATAGATGGGAGAGAAATGAAAGAGTGAATGGGACAGAATGTGGTGGAGGGATGGAGGAAGGATGGAGGAATGGATGGGCGGTGATCAGGTAAAGAAAACAATAGAAGATGAAACCCTAACCCTATCTACTCAATGGATGGAGGAGTGGAAGAAAGGTGGAAGAAAGATGAAGGGGGAAAGGAGATGAAGATAGAGGGTGGAAGAAAGAAGGGAAGAGGGAAGAAAGATGAAGGGGAAAAGGAGATGGAGATAGAGGGGGAAGAAAGAAGGGAAGAGGGAAGAAAGAGAAGGGGAAAAGGAGATGAAGATAGAGGGTGGAAGAAAGAAGCGAAGAGGGAAGAAAGATGAAGGGGAAAGGGGAGATAGAGATAGAGGGGTGGAAGAAAGAAGGGAAGAGGGAAGAAAGATGAAGGGGAAAAGGAGATGGAGATAGAGGGTGGAAGAAAGAAGGGAAGAGGGAAGAAAGATGAAGGGGAAAAGGAGATGGAGATAGAGGGTGGAAGAAAGAAGGGAAGAGGGAAGAAAGATGAAGGGGAAAAGGAGATGGAGATAGAGGGTGGAAGAAAGAAGGGAAGAGGGAAGAAAGATGAAGGGGAAAGGGGAGATAGAGATAGAGGGGTGGAAGAAAGAAGGGAAGAGGGAAGAAAGATGAAGGGGAAAAGGGAGCTAGAGATAGAGGGGTGGAAGAAAGAAGGGAAGAGGGAAGAAAGATGAAGGGGAAAAGGGAGCTAGAGATAGAGGGGTGGAAGAAAGAAGGGAAGAGGGAAGAAAGATGAAGGGGAAAAGGAGATGGAGATAGAGGGTGGAAGAAAGAAGGGAAGAGGAAAGAAAGATGAAGGGGAAAGGGGAGATAGAGATAGAGGGGTGGAAGAAAGAAGGGAAGAGGGAAGAAAGATGAAGGGGAAAAGGGAGATGGGAGAGGAGGATGATGGAAAGATGCAGGGTTAAAGGGAGATGGAGGACAAAAGGGATGGAAGACAGATGGGGGAAGGATAGAGATTACAGAAATACGTTGGGGTGAAAAAGATGGAGGAACTGACAGAAAAATGAGAGAAAATGGAGATGGAGATGAGGGATGGAAGAAAAAAAAGACAAGAGGGAGTTGGAAGGATGTAGGACAAAAAAGATAATTCTGACAGTATTTCATTTAATTTTAATAAAACAATTTGATGCCTGTATAAAAGGTCTCTTCTTCTTCTTCCACTCTTCCAATTAGTGAAGCAGGAAGTTGTTCGTGTAGCCATAGCGACGCTTCCTGTTCTCCTGATTAGTCCTAAATCTGCTCTGCGTTTCTTCTGATCTTTGAGCTTTATGGAGACAAATTGGGTGTAAAGAGAGCTGCTGTGTCACACACACATTAATGAGTGTGTGTTTTCACTTTTAAGGTCAGAGAGGTCACAGTGTATCTACAGTTATTTTTTCTGTTTTAAAAATAATAATTCAAAATAAAAATAAGAGAAATTAAACACTTATTTGTTCTGTTTGTTTTAGTTCTTCATCTGTATGTGAACCAACAATATGTAGCGTTTAGCATGTTGTTGAAATGTAAGTTTGTTTGTAGCTTCAGGTTAAACTGCCTGTTAGATTTCAATATTTGTTGTGTGCAACAGGAAGTTGTAACCTCAGGGTAGAGAGGTGGAAAGGTCACAGGGGCATTAAAATCAAACGTCACATTGTAACGCTGTTACGTTGTTACGCTGTCACCTTGTTACGTTGTCACCTTGTTACGTTATGTTGTTACGTCATGTTGTTACGTCATGTTGTTACGTTATGTTGTTGCATTATGTTGTTACGTTGTTACATTATTACGCTATGTTATGTTACGATGTTACATTATGTTGTTACGTTACGTTGTTATTTTGCGTTATGTTACATTGTTACATTATGTTGTTACATTACCTTGTTACCTTATTACCTTATTATGTTACCTTGTTACTTCACCTTGTTACTTCACCTTGTTATGTTACATTACCTTGTTATGATACGTTAAGTTATATTATGTTATGCTGTAATTTTACTTTATGTTACCTTGTTATGTTATGTTATATTGTTACTTTAGATTGTTGCATTACATTACATTGTTTCTAACCTCAACCATGTTGTATATGTTGTATTGTATCCTTTATATCTTGTTTTGTTGCTCAAACCTAACCAGTCGTTTTCAAGATGCGGCACTGCGTGATACAAGGATGATATGAAATGTATTTATGAAACTTTTTTGGTGTGTTCAGAAACGTTGACATTCAACATTGCAGAAACATACAACGGCAACATTTTTTCAGGCGTCTGGGTTGTGCATTAAAACAACAGGATTCTGGACGTCGTGGTCAAGACCATGAAACACAGCTCCCAGAGTCTGAGTCCAACTGACAACTTTTGTTGCGTCTCTGTCTTCGTTTTATGTCATCTCCCTATACTGGCACTATCTAATAAAGGCGTGATAATATGAATGATAATAAAAATGATAATAAGGATCCATCCTCTTGGGAGCAGGAATACATAATTTAGCAGTTAATAATAATGTAATCTAGCAGAGCAACTCGCTGACACAGCTCCTCTGTGTGGCCTCCACAGTATTGTGTCTACCTTTAAAATGTTATTTATTGATAATGTCATACAGGTAATATTTCCTCTCTGATCTCTCCTGTTTGGATTTTCATCTCTGAAACAATTTCAGTGAACAGTTGCTTTTTCTCAGCATGTTTACTGAACGACTGACTGATCCGAGCTGATGTGTGAGTGTCAGAGAGAAATCAGCTGTGTGTGCGTTCGCGCGCGCGCGTGTGTGTGTGTGTGTGTGTGTGTGTGTGTGTGTGTGTGTGTGTGTGTGTGTGTGTGTGTGTGTGTGTGTGTGTGTGTGTGTGTGTGTGTGTGTGTGTGTGTGTGTGTGTGTGTGTGCGTGTGTGTGTGTGTGTGTGTGTGTGTGCATGCTTGGAACTGTCTTTGGCAGCATCTTGTGTTTGCTTATTCGTGTGTCCGGTGCCTTATCTCCCCCAGTCGCAGGCTGTGGAGCCCCGCGGAACATTCCACCAGCTCTGAACACACCGCCAGCTGGCACACACACACACACACACACACACACACACACACACACACACACACACACACACACACACACACACACACACACACACACACACACACACACACACACACACACACGGTAGCCTCACACAACCCTGCTTTCTGCTTTTGGCCCTCACACATCTGAGGATACACCCGAGGCAGCCGGCAGGAGAGACAGAGAATGAGGGCAGAGAAGAAGAAGAAGAAGCAAGAAGGCTGGAGATGCAGAGAAGAGAGAAAAAGAAGAGATTAAGAGATGAAACAGAAAGGAAAAAAAAGAAGAAGAGACAACAGGGAGGACAGAGAGGAAGCAGCTGATGGAAAGAGGGAAGAGTTTCAAATGATCTCTATCGTTACAAACACGTTTGTGTGATCAAAGCTGCCTTACACTCCTTTAAAAGGTGACCTCTGACCTCTACGACCTCCACACGTCAGGAGTGTGTGTGTGTGTGTGTGTGTGTGTGTGTGTGTGTGTGTGTGTGTGTGTGTGAGGCAGCGGTGGGTGGTGAGTAGAAGCAGACTGTGTTTGTTGTTATGAGAAGAAGAAAGGAGCAATGGGGAAGAGGAGGATGAGAAGAAGAAAAAAGAACAAGAGGGAAAAGAGGAAGAAAAAGAAACAAGACAAAGAAGACAACGAAGGAGAAGAAGGAGGAGGAGAAGAAGAGGGAGAAAAAGAAGAAGAAGAAGGAACAAGGAGGAGAAGAAGGAGACAATGAAGGAAAAGAAGAAGAACAACAACAACAATGAGGAAAGGCAGAAGAAGAACAAGAACAGGTAGAAGGAAGAGAAGAAGAAGAGGAAGAACAAGAAGAAGAGGAAGCAGAAGAGGAAAAAAGGAGATGCAAGGGAGGAGAACAGAGAGAAAAACGTAGAAGAGAAGTGAAGCTGACTGAAGTTGAGGACAAAGTAAAGAGGAGAAGAGCTGCAACAATTAATTATTCATAATTAACTATTTAATTAAATTCTCTGATTGCAGCTTTTTAAATGTGAATATTTTCTGACGTTGAGAAACACTGATCGACATTAAACTGTAAAACAACTTAATGGAGAAAATAATCAGCAATGAAAATAATGGTTAGCTGCAGCACTGAGAAGAGGAGGGAAGAGGAAAGAGGAGAAGAAATGATGAATAAGAGGAAGAAATGACACATGAGAGGACGAGGAGAAGCTCATAGAGAGAGAGGACAGGAAAAAAGAGAAAAAGATGAAGACGAGAAGGAAAGGAGAGGAAGAAGGGGATGAAGCAGAAAAAAGGTGATGAAGAGGAGAAAGGGGAAGAGACAAAGGGACAGATAGGAGAGGATGAGGAGAACAAGGAAGGGGAGAGGAGAAAAGAGGAAGAACAGAGGCAGTGATGGAGGGGAGTTAGAAAGAAAAGGCTCAAGAGGACAAGAAGAAGAAGAAGCGCGAGGAAGGAGGTGAAGAAGAGAAGGTAAAAGAAAAAGCAAGATGACAAGGGGGAATGAAAGGGAGAAGGAGGTGAAGAAGACGAGTGAAAGAGAGGAAAGGAAGAAAACGAGTGGAACAGGGAATGCCGAGGGCAGAAAGAGAAGAAAGAAAAGGGGGAGGAAAAGGAGCATGAAAGAGTGGTGGGAGGAGGAGGCGGGTCTGAGGGGGAGGAAGTGCCCTGCAGGAGGTGTTGGAGGAGAAGGAGGAGGTCTGCCTGCAGGCTGTATGTTCAGCTTTACTTCATGAAGCTTGTTTTGGACTCAGTGAGGTGTCGTGCTGAGTCAGGTGTGTGTGTGTGTGTGTGTGTGTGTGTGTGTGTGTGTGTGTGTGTGTGTGTATATATAGATATATATAGATAGATGGATAGATAGATAGATGGATGGATAGATAGATAGATAGATGGATAACAGGCAACAGTTTTGGTTTAGTTTTGTGCGTCATTTAACCTCCTTCACAGCAAGCCAGTACGACATACTGTAGGGGTGTCAGGATACCAGAAATCTAGTAGTCGATACCAATATCAGTGAAT
The DNA here is from genome assembly GCA_947000775.1 of Pterois miles. Taxonomy (NCBI): domain Eukaryota; kingdom Metazoa; phylum Chordata; class Actinopteri; order Perciformes; family Scorpaenidae; genus Pterois; species Pterois miles. The sequence goes on along the minus strand of CAMQGK010000568.1, from coordinate 4,693,108 downwards.
TTCCACGATTTCCACTAAAAAATAAATTAATCCCATGTAATTAAAACACACTTTTACAAACACTGATATGAAAACATCTCCTTTAAATAAATGAAAACTTAATGTTACAAGATTAAATGTATATATATATATATATATGTATGTATATATATATAGATATATACATATAAAAAGAGGGCAACACACATCATGAGACTGTAGTAACTTACCATCACCCAATAGTCATTTTGCTGAGCAGACCTTGAACGCCTCATAATACTAACTCAATGGCACCTACGTTAACGTTAGTAGCTCGTAATTTATCCAGTCAGAACTACCCTGCTAACGGCTGCTAACAGCTAACGTTAACTCTCCTCCTGCTGATTTCACCACACATTTGATGTTCAGTGTCACATTATCAGGGAAACAACAGGGTTCGGCCCCTCAGGTTTAGTAGCATCACTCTGTTTTTTCCTCTCCGCTGTGTCCGCTGTGTTCCCTATCAAACTGAAACATGATACAGCATACGCATGTGTCATTGTCCATGCATAACACTCAGAGAGCATCAATACAGAGGAAACGACAGTCACAGAGGTATAAGAGGCCAAGAAAGTGGTTCTCTATTCCCATCTCGGCACCTTTGGTACTGTAGACACTGGGCCACACAGGATCAGTTCTGTTAATAGTAGCTTGCATTTCTGATCAGTTTCTAAAGGTTTGTAACAACGCCAGACAACCTACAATACATTAAAGAAAACTTAATCATAGATCAATAGATAATCTGGTTCTAACAGACGTTTATTCAGACATTGACCCTGTGACCATCTAGTACAGTCTCTGTCTCCACATCAACCTGTCTCTACGTGTCCACACGGCTGCTGTCGGCCCGACGGCTCGCATCGATCCATCACATCCCTGCGTCTGTCACCACGTCTTAAATTCCTGACACCGACTGTGTTATCCGAGAAGTCACTTCTGAGCAGTGTTTTCTGGGAAATGGAGTCAGTGGCTGGCGTGTTGACAGGACAGCGTCACCCTGCTGCTGCTGGAGCGAGACGTTTACCAAAGCTGACACATCGCAACGCTCTGACCTGGTTTATATATATACACCGTTTCGTGGGTAAACTCTCAGATCAGGATACCAGGGTTGATTAGAAAAACGACAGATTTAAGTCTGTAGAGAGATCTTGTGTTTAAAGCTCTTCAAAAGGTTTAAAGATGTGTTGGTGTTTCAGCTGCAGGGCGTCTGTCATCAGCTGTGATTCTGTTCCAAGGTGAGACGACCTCCAACACAAACACCTCCGCTTCTTCACGTCTCATTTAACAAAGTGAAGCAGGCTCAGAGTTTCCAGCGTCAGTGATGACGGAGACGCCTGCAGTTTGTTTTAGAGGCTGAAACTCATCAACACACCTGCAGCCTCCAGTAACCTCACCAGTCACAGTCGAGGACGACGCTTCACTCAGTCACTCAGGCGCTCAGTTTGTAAGCCTTTGACATTTCCTCCCGCAACCCCTGAGTTCAGAGGGACGTCTGAGACTGAGTCACCACAGTCGAGGCTTGAAACCAACACATTCACACATAATGTCGTCCATTATTTGTAGAGGTGAGAATAAAATCTATTCACCGATTTTGAACTAAATTTTTGAAAGAATCGATATATTTGATTCATTTGAGTCTATGTGGAGGTAGAAGGAAGTCACCGCTTTTATTGTTGTAGTCTGAGTCATGTGACGTCATATCTGTCAACCAAAGCAAACCACAGAAAGTAGAAAACGTTGGGGGATCTGCATGGATACCACCTGCACCCTCCCATGTTAAATCCAAAGTGGTAAACACTACACATACATTAAAGGATGGAAACACTTTGGGTTTCATACATTGCATTAAAAGCAGAGCTAGACATGACGGCTAAAGCTGCATGCTAACTCTGTCTTATATCTGTCTTATCGTGTTGCAGTAACGTGCGGTCAAGCCGACCATCACTCTCACCTCCATCGTCAAAAAGGGCCGACGCTACAACTGTAGAGCACCATATACTGACATTTATGTTAAATACATTCAAACAGCCCCGATGGAGCTGATCATGGATGGATAAAGAGAACAGAGCTGACGGAGAGCTAGAGACCACCTTGGCGAAGTTAGAGGAAGCAGACGTGTGACTATGTCTGGTTTTCAAAATAAGGTGTTAACAAAGGGACTATATATACAAAATACATATTTGGAAATAAGATTGATTGGATTATATTCACCAGAAGTATAAAACATTACATGTCCCTTATAAATTAAAAACATAATACCATTAATTTGTGAGGGAAATGTCTTTATTCTTTGATTTTTGGGTTGCTAGAAAAATGTAATATATAATTCCTGACAATGATCCTGATATATTTGACTTCAAGACATCTCTGACTACATACATGCTAAAAATCAAACCCTGTATTAATTAAAATATTTTCCAAAGTAAAAGTCCTTAAAAGTGTATAATTCAACTTTTTTTCCCACGGTCGACTGTTAAAAAAGTTCACAAAAAGCACAATAAATCATAATATCAAATTACAATAGTTAAAAATCACCATACATATCAGCAATTGCAATTGGCACTCAAGTACTGTAATAGTTTTGAATGGAAAGATGGGTGTATCATCCAGCATTAACAAAGATTGTCTGAATGGGTGGACCGCACTTTAACATAGGTGTTACAATCTGCAGCCAATATTATATCTTTACTGATTACATCTAAAAACAATAATTGTAAAGTCAGGTCAAAGGACATTTTTTTCAAATTGTAGATATCCAGCATCTTACTCTTTTATGGTTCAACTAGTGTGTGACCGACGCTGCCCTTAAGGCTACAACAACAAAGACGACAACAAAATGGCCGCCACATATCTTCAATAAAACACTCTCCAGCCTGGAAGCCACTTTGAAATCCTCCTCCTCCTCCTTGTCGTCGTCATCCTCATCCCTGAACATCAGACAGAAAAACCAACAACCTCCAGAGGGGAGAAGCGACAGACACGCATCCTCTCTTCTTCTGCTTTTGTTTTTTTTTTTTTTACTTTAACATCTCTTCGTCTCCATCCGTGTGTCTCTGCTGGATCACAACGATGCATTTATATTTGACAAGTGGCATCAATAAGTCAGCAGGCGTGTAGATAGAAATGTCCTCACACCTCCAGTACATCTCTGTTCAGCAGGGAGCATGTGTGTGTGTGTGTGTGTGTGTGTTCATAGCTTTTCCATGTTTGTGTCTCAGAAATATTCTCTCTATATATAATTTATTCATATAAGATACAAACGCCACATGCAGCTACACTCACACATAGCAGAGGTCAGAGGTCAGCAACCTTAACTATCAAAAAATCCGCCTAGAGCTGCAAAACATATTTAACCCGTATAATGAAGGTAATACTGCCTGTGAACATTACTAATAGGTCTAATGGTTCGTGTCCACAGGGACGGCCTCACCTCGCAGCACTGGACGCCTGGTAGAATGCCACCAAGCCACTCTATCTCCTGATGCGATATTATCACGATACCTGGGTGCTGACTCGATATTATGATTTACTGCGATTTTTGATAACTTTTTTAGAGACTTCCAGGAACTTTTACTTTGGAAAGTATCTAAATTACTACAGTAAAGATGTTTGACTTTTAGCATGTATCTAGTCACAGATGTCATGATCTCAAATATATCAGGATCATTGGCAGGAATTATTTATTTCATTTTTAAAGCAACTCAAAAATAAAAAATAGACATTTTCCTCACAAATTAATGATATTTTCTTTTACTCTATAAAGGACATGTAATGTTTTATACTTCTGGTGAATATAATCCAAACAATCTTATTTCCATAAATGTATATTGTATGTAAAGTTCCTTTTGTTAATACCTTATTTTGAAAACCAGACGTAGTCACACAGATCTACTTCCTCTAACTTCTCCAAGTCCATCTCTAGCTCTCCATCAGCTCTGTTCTTTTTACTGCGATACCATAATGTTTCCTGTCCATGTCAGAGTTACCATGTAGCTTTAGCGATGATGTCTAGCTCTGCTTTTCCTGCAATGTGTGAAACCCAAAGTGTTTCCATCCTCTATGTGTAGTGTTTACCACTTTGGATTTAACATGTGACGGTGCAGGTCGTATCCACGTACACCCTCACCCACCATTTTCTATGTTCTCATTTCGGCTCACTGTGGTTTGTTTTGGTTGACCGATACGGAACAGATATGATATCATGTTACTCAGACCACAACAATAAAAGCAGTAACTTCCTTCTACCTCCACATAGAATCAAATGAGGGAAATATATTGATTCTGGCATTAAAAAATCTATTTCAAAATAAAAAAAAAAACACAAAGTTGTGATACATCATGAAGCCATTTTTTTCCACCACTAGTTTATGTCACCACACATGCCCACTTTAAATATACTTTATTTTTATATTTTTTACACTTGTTCTGAATCTGCCATAAAAAGTATTTCAGTAACCTGATGAAAACGGCAAATAAATAAAAACTAAATTATAAAAACATGAACAAAGACCATGATATGTTAAAGAGATTTTTATAAACAGCTGCATCATTATTGGCACCCATTTTATATACTATATTATAAATAACAGGAGGTTATAGTATCATCTGTATGAGTCTATCATGGTGGTCACACCAGAAGGTCTGCCTCTGATGTTCCAGTCTGACCAGTCCATCTGCCACACACACACACACACACACACACACACACACACACACACACACACACACACACACACACACACACACACACACACACACACACCACACACACACACACACACACTCATTACCAGCTGTCACACAGCGGTCCCATGGTATCTGACCCATATGCCTCCTTCAACACATGGACACACTCACACATGCTGTAAATTAATGTAAAACACACACATGCACGCACACACTGAAAGGTACAGTAATAAAAGAAAATGTATAAGTGATGATACACGAGTGTTTACGTCAAAGAGTTTAGAAGCAAATACAAGAAACTCGGGTGCTTTTTTGACAGCAGCCACTACATGGCCGCCATTTTGGACTGAAAACACCAACCAATGAATCTGTGTCCATGGATGTATACAGAGACGTCTGTAAATCAGAGGATCATTGTTTTTGAGGTAAATCAACTTCCCAGAAGAAACACTAAAGTGTCCCTCATTTAAATCATGATGTCTTAAAAGTTGTAAAATGAACCAACAGCTGAATCCAGAGTTATTTTCCTCTCCATAATGAACGTACTTCAGACTCACGGGACTCTGCACGCTGATATGACAAATCTGAATCTGCTAGCTTCCTGCTGGCTGTGTGCGACGGTAATAATGGATATATTGGCTGTAATTCATCACTTTTATTATCTTTTAATATGCCATAAGCCTGTACCGTGGTGATGCATTAACATCTCTGTTTCCAAACAACCGGCTATCGGCCAGTAGCTAGTAGTGCTAGCAGCATGACATCAACAGAATTTAATGGAGTTGTAGTTAATTACTAATAAAGGGCAAAAGCACAGGACACCACCTCGTCTACATCCGTGGTCTGTGGTCTACTGGACTCCATTTTAGATCTTTAACATGACTGATCTCTAAATCTGTGTGATGGATATTTATAACGTCATAATGATTTTTATAACGTTATAATTTCCATCACTCATTTTTTGCTCCTCTGGAAAGCAGCCGGGAAAAATAGCTTAATGAATAAGTAAATAGTGTTTTTCAATACAGGACATTTTGGTACGGTTTTGCTTTTGTCCGGCTCTTTGGAGGCCGACAGGTGTTTTTTGGTGGAGGCGTAGCTCTGCTGCTGGCCGCTGATGTTGACACGGAACAAACAATTGACTTTCACTTCTTATTAATATACGTTCTTTACGCTTTATTGTCCTCACTTTAAACAAACAGTCCTCACAAAGACAGAAATACAAGACACACATACAAATATGACCTACTGGCCTGACAAGTGAAAACACACATGTAGAGCATAATGTAATATGACAACGAACCTCAGCAACACACACACACACACGCACGCACGCACACACACACACACACACACACACACACACACACACACACACACACACACACACCTGCAGGACTAAACTTTATTTGGGAGTCACATGGCGCTTCAGGGACAACACAGGTGTAGATGTCCACACCCTTCTTCACACACACACACACACACACACACACACACACACACACACACACACACACACACACACACACACACACACACACACACACACACACACACACCCTCTTCCTGGTAATCCAATATGAAGCAGGTTTTTGTTTGCAACACCGCAGCCTCAAATCAGCTCTGACAGGACGACCGCTGCTCTCTCACACCCCGAGGGTCCACCGTGTGTGTGTGTGTGTGTGTGTGTGTGTGTGTGTGTTCACCATGCCCACCAGTCCAGCCACCATAGTCCGCTAACACCTAGCTGATCTGTGTGTGTGTGTGTGTGTTTATACCCAGTTTTGTGTTCGACCGAGAGCAACATGTGACGCACGTGTCAATTTCTGCTCCAGTCTTTTCAAAATAAAATGATTTAGTTAGGTTAAGGAAAAGATCGACTTGGTTAGGCTTAGGCACAAACTACTTAGTTAGCTTCAGGAGGAGATTGTGTTTTGGGTTAAAATAACTCCGGAAGTGCTATAACTTAAGTACGGAAATTACGTGGCAAATAAATGAAAACTGACGTCTGGTAATCACATCGGACATGAACAGCGGTCTCCTGGGCGAATGTCCAGTGTTCTTTCTTTCACCGCTCTCTGTACTTCCTGGTTTACAATTACGTGGACTACATATGAATTGATTTATATGTACACAAATACAATAATACAGTAAATTTCTTGACTATTGCACAAACTGACATGCGACTGGACTGAATATGGCTACGACAATAACTACAGAACTCAAATGAAAACCTGTATTCAAAAAACATTTTCCACCCTGCAAACAGAGGGTTAGTCCTCTAAAACCTCCAGTGTCTGTTGGAAAGTGAGAATATTTTTGTAAAGTGAAGACACGTTTGGGAGTGGAGGATATTTTTGGAAATATATATATTTACCCCTCAGACCGTCGGCCGATAAACCTGTTCAACCACCATGTAGAAATACACGTATAATAAAACCTCCTACTGGTGTAAATCTACCAATGTGTTTGCTAAACATTTTTATTATCAGTGTCATAAAGAGGAGAGAAACTCTTCAGACTGCTGCTCTGAATCATCGGCGACGAGGGACGGCAGGGAGGAATTAAATGTAAAGGATGGGGGGGGTGACAGGAAGTTCAGGGTAATATTTGCTTAGACTCACACAAAAATCCTGCTTTTACTGCTGGAAACCAAGCTGCCTCCTGAAAATGTTGAATGTCCATAATATCTTCTCTCCAACGGCTTAGCAGGAGGTGATAAGCAGGAAGTAAGTAAGATGAGTGTGTGTGTGTGTGTGTGTGTGTGTGTGTGTGTGTGTGTGTGTGTGTGTGTGTGTGTGTGTGTGTGTGTGTGAGCCGTTATTAAAGCCGTTCTTTTTATTGAAGCACACGCACTGAACCGCCGCTGCCTGTCTGACAGAATCACGTCTTTTCTTCTTTTGAAAGTAAACCTCTAATTAAAGCAACAACTAAAACGTCTCGGTGGGAGAGCTGTGACGATGATCGGGACCAAGAAATCAGGCCCGACTTTACACAAACCTGCAGACTTTCTGTCCAAACCTGACTTGAGCCTGAACCTTGGTAGCAGTTCTGGGCCTGAGGCCAATTAAAAACCCAAATTTCCAGTTTCCAGTTTCCCGTCATCCTGACTCGTCACATACTGACGCTTGGTCAGGACCCCATGGCAAGAAGTGAGAGTCAGTTGTTCGTTCCATTGCAACATCAGCAGCAGAGCTACGCTTCCACTACTCATGACTGAAAGTGACTACCAGACACCAGTAAAACACCTACAAAGAATCGTACAAAAGTAAAACTACATTATTTCTATTCAAGTGTCATATTTTTTCGAAATGGTCCATGTTGAACAACAGCGTTTTCAGTCCAAAATGGCAGCAGCAGCTGTTGTCAGAAAAAGCAAAAGTTTTATCTCTTTGCTTCTTTACTCTTGATGCTACAAGGTGTCACTATGGACGCAGTAAACACATGGTTAACCCCTTGAGACCTGCTGGATCGTGGGCGATACCAACTTTACTGTCTTTCAGAAACTGTAGCAGGTTCAGTTTTAAAGCTAGAGTGAAGATAATGGTATCATATGAAACTAGACATAAGAAATCACTGATGCCAGCCAGGTCATACTAGCATGTCAGGAAGGAGGTTAAATGACATTTAAATTGATTATGACTCCTATGTTGTAGTTTAAAAGTATTTTGAAATTTGACGAGTTTACTCATAAATCACAAATTTGTAGACAGAGTATCAAGAGTTCCAGGCAAAGTGAAAATGTTGGAGATGGAGGTGGAGGTGGAGGTGGGGGGAGGGGTACTCTGGAGGACAGGGATCACCATTTTCCTCCTGACTCTGGCCCCTGATCCCCCTGAAGAGACCAGTTTAGAGCAGATAAGCTCCAGAGAGGAGAGCTCTCTTTAAATCTGCACCGCGACCTTGACTTGGAGTGAAGGAAGAGAGAGCCGAGAGCGCCGCTTCATTCATCTCTCAGTCCATCCTTTCACCCGACGGAGAGATGATCTCCTCCGGGGGTCGGCCGCGAGAGGAATCAGAGCCCGAGGGAGAGGAGGCAGATAGGAGGAGGAGGAGGAGGAGGAGTGTCATGGTGGAGATTGAGTGACGGCCGATACTCTGGAGACGTTCAGGTTGTTAACATGATTCTCCACGCCGCAGGGATGAGTGAAGGTCATAAAGTGCTGCTGGATATAACTGACACATTGCTGCTCTTAAAACCTCCTGTTAGAAAGTCTTCTTTGTTCCCAACTCAGAGTCACTTCTGCGATGACTTCTGTCATCCTCCGACCTTTCAACGTTTAAAAAGGGCGAATCCTTCACATCCAACCAAAGAGACAGTAAAGATGCTTATTCTAAAACTATGATACCATGTTTGGTCAAACTCAAGTTGACAGTCACAGCTTTAAACACATGGTTAATGTTGTAAAACGGGTGATATACACAACAAAACTACCTGGTTAGGATTAGGAAAAGATGGTTTGAGCTAAAATTAGTACGTCTGTAACATTACTCAACTTACGGATGTGAAATAACTACCGATAATAAGAGAGCTTATTTGACCCACTTAGACAACTTCACGGTGGCTGTAGCAGGTTCAGAAGGCATATCAAACATCGAACCAGAAAACTTAATGAATCAATAATGGTACCAACAAGGTCATACTGGCTCGTCATCAGGGAGATTAAATAACACTCCAAACTTAAGCAAAATTTTGGTGAGAAAAAACTGTCAAGGCCATTTTCAAAGGGGCCCCTTGACCTCTGACCTCCAGATATGTGAATGTAAATGGGTTCTCTGGGTACCCACCAGTCTCCCTTTTTATGATAATCACATGTTTATTTTCATACAGTATAAACGTGTTATTGTCTCTTCCAAAATGGTGTGAACATTTCGGCATATTGGGGTCCATAAATTACATAAATTGGGTAGAACTGTGCAGCTGAGACTCTTGTGGCTCTAATGAGACCAACTGTATTCAGTGACCTGGTGACCTCGAGGACGATCACAGCCTCATGAAAATGAAAATTCAATTCTTGCAGAAATCTACAAATGTCAGAAGTTTTACCAAATCACAGCATGGCTTTTTCTGTGGTGTTCCTCAAGGTCTTGGTGTCTTAATGTGGTATTTTGGAGGGATTATTGATCATTTTTATCAATTCTCCAGTGGTAAAAAAAATGGTTAAATCAAAGCATGAGGAGGGACGTCAAATACTTCTATTATCATGTTCTAAACCCTTATACACTTCCACTAATTCATTTTAATTAATTAATATGTTTATTTATATATTATTTTATTTCTTTCAGATGATGTACATCTCTCTATGTAACATCTACTGTTGACTTGCTATCTCCCCCTAAAGACATAAAAAGGACAAAAACAGGTCTATTGTGGGTCTCAAAGGGTTAAAATCTTTATCTCTCTATCTGTTTCAGGGGTTCTAAGATGCCGGAGTAGTGTGGACGCTCAGCATAAACACAGCAAAAGTTCTGTTTTAAAACAAAAATGTACTAGTGTGGATGTAGCCTTAAATGCACATGCAACTAGGAGAGAGACACACCTCGCAAACATGAAACACAAGGCTATGGAAAGTCTACATCTACACAGCAGCTCCATTAACCCATCCACCCATCCATCCACCCATCCATCCATCCATCCATCCACCCCCCACCACCATCCATCCCCCATCCATCCCTCCATCCATCCATCCATCCATACATCCATCCATCCATCATCCATACATCCATCCATCCATCCATCCATCCACCCATCCCTCCATCCATCCATCCATCCATCCATACATCCATCCATCCACCCTCCATCCATCCATCCATCCATCCATCCTCTCAGCTGTAAGAGAACAGCAGCAGCAGAGTGTGATGGGAGACAATTAGCGAGTAGACGTCAACACACACATGACCAGACACCATGATGTGTAGCAGCCCTGAGGCTCGGTGTGTTTGTGTGTGTGTGTGGGGGGGAGTTAACATGCAGAAAACAGATGTGCAGCATCTCCCACGTACATGATAACAAACACAGCTGAGGTGTGTCTGTTAATAGCTGTAAACATGGCTGTTTGGTTACTGGAGGAGTTTAAAGTCTACAGATTGTTGGTTGGTAGAGAGAGAGAGAGAGAGAGAGAGAGAGAGAGAGAGAGAGAGAGAGAGAGAGAGAGAGAGAGAGAGAGAGAGAGAGAGAGAGAGAGAGAGAGAGAGAGAGAGAGAGGAGGAAGTCAGTTTGTATTATCAGTGTGTGTCGGAGCAGGACAGCAGGAAGACCAGCTCGACTAAACCGGAGAGAAAAGACGTCTCTGTTCACTTCTTTTCTCTAATCCCTGTTCACACTCTGAACCAGCGCTGTCATTATCAGTGAGTGTTTTATTTTCTTATAGAGAAAAACATCTGATACGCTTCAACAAGTGCTTAGAAATACCAGTCCTCCTTATACAGGTCAAAGCCAATAATTAGAGTGAACAGTAAGAACAGCGCAGCTGCTCATCGGCAGAAAAACCTCGAACGTGGGCAGACTAGAGCAGACGGTGTGGGAAACACCAAAAAAACTAGACCGACAGACGCTCACCGGCGGCCTCGAACTGTCAGACGACCGAACGTCAGCTTGGAGAGGTCAGATTTCATGTATGTACCTGTATGTGTGTGTGTACCCTCCATCTCAGCTGTAGCAAAGTGAACAGTGGAATCACTCCTTTCACTTTATAAAATCATCATCCAGGTTGACCCTGCGTTGCACTGCAGCAGGTTTTTAAACAGAAGCCCTCAGTGAGGATGAGGTGGAGAGGTCAAAGGTCAAAACAGAAGGAGCTGCAGATTGAAAACAGGGAGCGAGAGGGCGGTTGAAAACAGCTAGAACATGAGAGAGAGAGAGAGAGAGAGAGAGATAGAGGGATGTATGAAGAGAGGCCACAGCCTTGATCAGCACTTTGCTCTACTCAGAGTATCACATCAGACTCTGATGTGTGTGTGTGTCCTCTGATGTCGCATCCAGACTTTCATTAATTAACACATGAAGGTTTCTCAAGATCTGACTCTTGGCTGTGTGTGTTTGAGAGACAGCATTAGTTAGTGAGCATATGTATTTAATCTTAGTAAAACTATATGTGGCAGCAGAGGAAAACTAAACCATCAGCTCAGCAGGTAAGAGGAGTGTTTGACAGGAGCAGTGAAGCGGCTGTGTTTCCAGTTGGGAGCTCTGTGGGATGCGTCTGCACTGGTTTTATCGGTTTGTGTGAGAGGATCAGGTGTGTATTATTATACGGATCATGGCGCCTCACTATTTAGCGTGGCGTTATCCATCCGTCTGTGTGAAGGTTAACACGCCATAAAAAAACTCACAGGTTTCATCCCTGACTCTCAACCTCACAGACTTACACTAGTTTCCATCCACTGCTTGGAACGCACACTTTAAATCTATATATTAAAAAAACAACCTCAAAATATCGCAAAAAGTGTTTACGTCAGGTTAAGGTGGAAAAGTTAATGTGTAATTATAAGAACGTATCCATTGGTGTTTTCAGTCCAAAATGGTGGCAGTGCTACAACAGCGCCGCCTAATGGTTGCAGTCAAAAATGCACCAGAGTTTTGTCTCATCGTTTCTAAACTCTTTCGTAATGGTAACCATGGTCACCATCTGTTTATCTCAATGAACCAACCCCTAATATTTGCACAACAGTCGTGGATGGAAACATAAATTTTGATTTTCTTTGCAGATTTTTTTGAAAACTGGGATAAAATGTGTGCTACATTTGGATAGAAACCTAACGTTCCCTTAATCCAATTCTGCTACTATACTGTATAAACTACATGCTACTAATTTGGTGATCAGTATAATATAAATGAATGTAATTTGTAGTTTGTAGTTTTGTACCGACAGAAAATGACACGACATCCACAGAACTTAGCTTAGCTTAGCGCCAAGCAAGAATCTCCACCTAAAACCACAAATTAAACACATAAAAGCAAATGTGATGAAATATGCTCATTAGTGAGCTTTACAGTTGTATTTTTGATCTTTAAACAGAGCCAGGCTACCTCTCAGATCTAGCTCTAAAACATGGGCTAAATTTGGTTTAAGGGGTGAAGTTTTTCACGTCTACATTACATAAAACTGTTGTTTCAACAATTATATTTTAATCCAGAGTTCAGACCTAGTTTGCACTGAAATGTAATCATTGCAAATGTTTCCACAGCTGCTGTGCTTGTGAGTCTAGATGATAAAATGTAATGATTAACTGATCACTGAAGATCAACCAACAGCTCCAGTCATGACATGCATGTATGCACGTAGCATGTTGTGCGTTGTTGCACTGGAAGCGTGTTGATCGTTGCAGTCTGGATGCGCTGACCTTGTCCTACTTGCTGATTGGTGAGCGGTCTGGCCTGAGGCTACTGCTGATTGGCTGTCAATAAGCTATTAGGACAGCAGATAGAAATGGGGGGGCGGCCAGGAATAACAATATAAAGAGCTGCTAGCGTCACCTATAGACTGCCCCCTATAGACTGCTATCCTTAGAGTTTAGATCAGTGTGATTATTTAAAGGAATAGTTCAACATACACAGATTCACTTTCTATCTTTCTAGAGTTACATGTAAAGATGGATGTCAGTTTCATGTTGTGTGAAGTCAAGGCAGGTTTAGCCTAGTTTAGCATAAAGCCTGGAAGCAGGGTAAACAGCTAGCCTGGCTCGGTCCAGGCTGACTGAGGAGTCTCCTCAGCGATTCCTACAGCTTATTTCTGTCACGCTCATATGAGTGAACAGCACTGTGCAGGGTTTATTTATTTAATTAATTAAAAGGATCCCCATTAACTGATGCCAATGGCATCAATGGTCAAAAATCCAGTACATCATATTTATCATATGCATATTTTATACCAGAGATTCAATCAAGTCACATCAGCTTCAGAAGCGGGAATTTCCCAGTTAAACTTTCATGCAGATCCAATAAATATTTCAGGCTTATCAACTTAACAGCTCAGTGTGTCGGATACATTCAGTCAAAATATTCTGTCTTCTGCTGCTCATCTCATTTTAAGTTGGTTGTCAGCGTTAATTAACGCTGCAGCGTTTCTGCTCATGTCAGATCTCAGAAAGCTCAACTTAGATCCAGCCAGAGATCTGAAATAGGGCTGCAAGATTATGGCCACACTCATGATCATTTTGATCAATACTGAGATCCCCATTATTCGTTACAATTATTCGTTTTAGCAACATATTTTTATTACAGTTGCTTGTTGCAGCGCTGGTTTCACTTCCATGTTGTGCTACTAAAAAAACGACATTGCAATGTTTTTTTTCTGCAATATGAAAAAATACACTTTTGTTAGCTATATTTTAAAGTTAAAAGCTTCAATCTGGTGTACTTTGAGAGCAATATTAGCAACAATAAGAGCTAGATAAAATATTTAATCCTCTCAAATAAATCATAAACACATTGGTTGTATACAGTAGATAATATCATTAACCCCAAAAGTCAAGCCAAAACATCTGGATGGCATGCTGGTGGCTGTTAGTTCAGGAAGCGTTTCATTTGATATGCAGAGTTTTCTGTGAGCAGAACACACATTTTAAACATCAATGTATTATCAATATCATGTTCAATCAATTGTGGAAAGCCAAAAATATGATTAATATTTGATTAATTGTGCAGCCCTAATTTGTAAAACTGGGATGATTCACCTATCTCCTGATTCAATACTATCACAATACCTTGGTGCCGATTTGAAAGGTATTGCAATTTTTAAGTATTGCGATTCAGTATTGCAATTTATTGTGATTTTTCTTAACTTTTTTAACACTAGACCATGGGATAACGTTGAATCATACACTTTTTTGGAAATTATCTACCGTAAAAATGTTTGATTTTCAGCATGTATGTAGTCAGAGATGTCCTGAAGTGAAATATATGAAGATCATTGTCAGGAATGGTATTTGCTTTTTAATTTATAAGGGACATGTAATGTTTGATATTATTATATTATTTTCTGGTGAATATAATCCAATCAATCTTATTTCCATATATGTATTTCGTACATACAGTTTCCCTTTGTTAACACATTATTTTGAGAACCATCCATGATCAGCTCCATCAGGGTCATCTGAATGTATTTAACATAAATGTCAGTATATGGTGCTCTACAGTTGTAGCGTCGGCCCATTTGACCACAGAGATGAGAGTGACGGTCGGCTTGACCGCAAGTTACCGCGATACGATGACGTTTCCTGTCTGTGACAGAGTTAGCATGCAGCTTTAGCCGTGATGTCTGGCTCTGCTTTTCCTGCAGTGTGTGAAACCCAAAGTGTTTCCATACTTTACTGGATGTGCAGTGTTTACCACGCTGGATTTAACATGTGAGGGTGCAGGTCGTATCCACGAAGACCCTCCAACATCTTCTACTTTATAGTTTTGGCTCGCTGTGGTATGACGTCACGTTACTCAGACTTCCATACTTCCATAAAGACTCAAATGAACCAAACATATCAATTCTGGTATTAAAAAATCAATTTCAATATCGTAAAAAAAAAAAAAATCCCTCGTGCTACTAATTTGAATGGATTCAGATTTGATAATCTGGACATACAAAACGAACTAAAGCAGAAATTAGTGCACGTGTGAAATGAATAAAACTCCTGATTGTGACTCAGACAGACTTTATTCTTTACTGTCCCATTAACTGCAGTGAATGTGTTTATTTGCATATTTAAATGAGAAAAATGTTGCTGTTGGGCTGAAATTAATGCAGCTGGCTGCCCACCGACGGGCCTGTTCCCTCATTAAACTGCAGCTTCACTGTTAACTATTATTTATTGTTGTGGTGCATACACAAACACACACATGGATGCACATTACTACACAAACATGGCTCTGGTCTGTCAGGCTCTCCTACAGATATTCAGTGCTTGGCAGCCCCGAGGTAACAGTTTTTTTCCTCCTGTTTATTCTATTGTCTTTATTTCTGGATTTAGCCCGAGGCCTGACGCAACCTGCCATCACACCATGTGTGTGTGTGTGTGTGTGTGTGTGTGTGTGTGTGTGTGTGTGTGTGTGTGTGTGTGTGTGGGGATTACATGTCCTCGAGGCTGCTGAGCTTCACAGTGATTGTGTGTTTGTCAGTGTCACATACATTGATCACACCAGTGTCAGTATGCATGTTTATTTGTTGGTATTTCAGTGTTCAGTGTGTGTGTGTGTGTGTGTGTGCGTGCGTGTGTGTGGCTGCAGGATAAATTATTGCGACCACTCACTGAAGCTCCCCAGAATGACCTTTTTGAAAAGGCAACAAAGCAGCAACGCAGACATAAATTATGCTCTATATTCATCAAATTTAGCTCCAACAGTTGTGAATCAAACACACTGCAGCTCGTTAAAATTTCAACATTTTTAAAACAATTCATCTGCAGAAGAAGCAAGAGGTTAACCCATTTGTGTCCAAAGACTATGGTATATTTAGTATGATAAGGGAAAGTGCCACAACATTTGTTCTGATTGGTCAAAAGTTTGGTACAAACATACTTTGTTCAACTAACAGCACAACTTTGAAATTTTTAGATCACATGAAAAAAATCCAATTTTTTTAACGCATTAATGCAACTTGTGGTTTTTAGGTTGTAGTTGGCTCAGTTTTAAAGCTAAGATGATGATACTGGTATCATATGAAACGAGAAAATATAATGAATCCATTGGTATATGAACCAACCACCAACTGCAGCATGCTCTTTGGTGGATTATGTGTTTGCTGAATTAAAGAAGATGCTTGGACAAATTCAGAAAAGACGGTGACTCTGATGTTAATGATAGATTTGATCGGTAACTAGAGCCGCGCCGTAATTTCTTGCTTTTTTTGAAGGGAGTTCTGCTGATAGAGACACCAGCTCAGCTCAGAAGAGGACTGTCATTCTTAAAGTAGCGGTGCTAATAAAACAGGGTATTGTACCTTTTTTTAACGGTACGGTATTGTGATGCCTTTCTAGTATCGGTATACGGTGACAACAATACCAGACAACAGACACGAACAGTAGAATCGGTTGTCATGACATCCCTGATGCTTTATTACATTTTCCTCCATTGATCTAAATGTTTGTTTCTGTCTCTCACTCTGCGTTTCAGGATTGTTTTCATGCTGCTCATTATTTTTAGTTCACATACAGTTTCAATAAGAGGAAGAAACTAGAAAGCACTGCCTGAAGTCATGGCCTACACACATAAACAAGAGGACAAACAACAGTGTGTGTGTGTGTGTGTGTGTGTGTGTGTGTGTGTGTGTGTGTGTGTGTGTGTGTGTGTGTGTTGCGTTTTCTGCACATTTATTGAATGCCAAGGACTCAGTAGAGTTGCTGCCATCTGCAGTGATGGACGACCTGCCAGAGAGAGAGTGTGTGTGTGCGTGAGGGTCAATTTATTATATACAAAAGGGGTGTGTGTGTGCATGTGGGTGAATGTGTGTGTGTGTGTGTGTGTGTGTGTGTGTGTGTGTGTTGTGTGTGTAGGATGCTGTGTAGAAGCATATGTGTATTTTCTTTATAGACTAGCGGCTGCTCGGTGTCGGGGGGGTTCCCATCCCTGTGTGTGCCACTCAACAAACTCAACTTTAAACATCCTCTGCCTTCATTACTGATGGGAGAAATGAATAAAAAGTTATATCAGTATATATGCAAATTTAATCTTCAGCACTGATAAATATTTTCTGGAAATTGACAAACCATTTGCAGATAAATTCAGCAGGTAGGAACAAGCATGTTTTAGTTAATACGCTTAATTAAAAAGCTGATTATTGTCTTCAGTTTTAATGGAGGACAGAACCTACCAAAACTAAAAATAAATGAATAAATAAATACTCAATAAATAAATAAATATGTCATTAAATGCAGCAAAAATATTATTAATATTAAAACTAAATACAGACATTCATTGATTGATAAAATGTTTTTTTTATTTACTTATGAATTTACTTTTTTATTATTTTTATATGCATTTGATATTTCTTTTTAAATGCATGTATTTATTTATGTATTTTTGCATTTATTTATTTATCTACAGTATTTATTTATTTATTTAATCATGATTTTCCCTTTGCACTTTACCCCTTATTTATTTTCCTAAAATTATTTATTTCTGTTTTCTTTTCTTTCTACGTTGCGTTTTACATTTCTGTGCTACTCTTGATATAGGAAATCATTATGAATATTAAATAAAGAGGAATGTTTCGAGGATGAGACTTAAAGTGTGAATAGGAGGATCTGATCCGATCATGTCTCCATGATGGTGAACTGATGGAGATCAGTCTCAGGTTCGTGACTCGGCTACCAGTTTAAACTACAGAGAGCGATTCTGCCGAGCTGGCTGACCAATCTGAGGCCGGCATGCTGGAAAGTGACTTCCTCTGCTGCTCAGGCCTCGTTCCCGCACATCAAAATCAACCACTGCAGACGAAAGACAGGTCGCCTCAATCAGCCGGCCAGTTTACAGCACGCTCAGCGCCGTGTCGACCGAATCACAACCACGCGGTCCACATCCACAAACCAGAGCCGACCTGAGCTCCACAGTCTGCTATAACACAAACACAGCTTCCTGTCGGTGGCTCTGGGCCCGTCTCGGCCCGTGTGTTCAGACCTGGGACAGCTCCAGGTGAGCAAACACAACTAATTTCTACAAATAAACAGCGGAGATGCAGCTTGGATGGACTGATTGGCCAGACCTGACCAGAACACCAAACCACCGCCACCATCCAGATGTGGGGGGGTTTAGGGTCTTGGCTAAACATTTACTTTGGAGGGGGAGCTGGGGGGGGTCGACCACGACGACATCTGGGTGTCGTTTCATCCTGTCAAACAACTGCAGTGACACTGATTCACTTCACAATGACCTGCTTCAATACTGGGGGTGTAAAAAAATTTAGAAAAAAATCAAATATCCTGTTATATTTTTTGATACTGCAAAAATTCACTGAGTCAGCACTTATATTCAGTCAATACTTTTATACTATGACAGTTTTCCTAAAATTTGATTTAAAAATTTGTAACTCCTGTATCGTGATACGTATTCTTGCCAATACACAGCCCTATTCAATACTGATTTTAAATATTTCTCAGCATTTTTTTAAGTTAGCCTGAAGCGCCGGTTGAGGTTCACCTTCCAGTTTACAACTGTTTAGGGGGGACAGGCAGTCACCAATGCAGCAACGTATCCTCACGCAATGGTTCGTACGATATCTTACAAAAAGTTATTCCTCATTTTTCGTGTGTTTTCCTACAAATGTCCAGCAACACGTGTCAATTTTCCCTTTGTTATATGCATAAAGTCTTTTCAAAATAAAAGGACTTAAATGGGTTAAAATAACTTTGCAAGTGGCGTAACTCAAGTTACGAAGAAATAAGAAGTTAAAGCGAGAAGTTACGTGACAAATGAATAAACTGTGATTTGGTTTCAAACAGGGTACGAACATCAGTCTCCACCTAACCGCCCTGACCTCCTCCCTAAACTCCATTTGTTGCTCTTTATACTTCCTGGTTCACAATTACATGGATTAAATACAAATTACATATTTTTGTGGGATACACAAATTACAGTGCATTACTTTCTGTAAGTGTAGTTACAGATATTTCTGAGAACAGCCTGCATACTGACGTGCCTTAAACCTGGATTTGATTAACAGCCAGCAGGGGGCGACTCCTCTGGTTGCTAAAAGAAGTCTGATTGTATAGAAGTCTATGAGAAAATGAGCCTACTTCTCACTGGATTTATTATCTCAGTAAACATTGTAAACATGAGTTTATGGTCTCAATCACTAGTTTCAAGTCTTCTTCAATACAGCATGATGTTCATTTAGTAAATTATGGTCCCATTTAGAGTCAAATAGACCATAAAGCAGGGTATGCTTTAGGGCGTGGCCACATTGTGATTGACAGGTCACTACCATGGCATTGTCCAGTCTGGGAGTTGTCTGTGTTTTTTACAACTTTAACCCTTTCACAGTGTGTTTCAGTTCATCATCAACATTTTGGTTGACTAAAAATGTCTCATTCAGTGTTCGGTTGTAGCTCCACCCTCTCATGTAAATTCTGGTTGCAAGTAACCACAATGCCAAACTTGTTTCATTGGGGCTAAATGAAATGATTGGAAGGGTTTATTACAGTCCTGTGAGAGTTATGGATGCACATTTTTTTTCCCTTTTTTTGTCACTTTTGATGTATTGATTATTGAATTTCAACAAACTTAACAAACAAATGTATTTGAACAATACAACCAACCCTACCTTGACATCTTTCAACCAAACAAATGATTTGGGTTGTTTAGGAAGTCACAACCTATTCTACTCACAACTGGCTGTCCTCCACCAAAGACTCTCAGTTTCTCCACAAAGAATCACACAAAATCACCACTTTAAATCTGACTCAAGAGTTTCTTGGCAATAAGTCATTCAGCATGAAAAAAGCATAAAAAGAGCTCATTTTAAGTCTGATCCACACTAATAGATTTTTCAAATCTTACCAGATGTGTAAAATGTGAGCAAGCCCACACGTGACCACATGTTGTGTTAAATTGAACAGTTTTGTTCCTATAGTGTGTGGAGAGCAGTGATTTGACCCAAACAGCCACCTCGCACTAACAGAATCATTCATGAACAACAAGAGTCACAACAACTCAAAATCTCTGGCGATCAAACGTGAATTTAGTGTAAACAAACATGGCGGACGATGGGCGGGAAGAAATTATGATGTTAGGTTTTACTTTGTACTGAAAATTGACAAAGGATGGATGGATGAAGTCATGGAGACATGTTAAATGAAACTAATCAACAAGTTGCTCCTCCATCTCTGAGCTCCATCTTACTACTACGATGCTTTAGGTTTAGCATCAGCTCATGCATTAGCCACAGCCGCAATTACGTTGCTTGTCCTTCCTTCTTCAATCAGCTTGGTTCATTGGCTATCGTTCTTTCCCATGTGACCTCGCCATCAGCTGTCCTCGGGGTTCCCCACACACAGCAGGATATCCCATCAGAAATACTGAACGTTTCATATTTACGAGTTGAAATTAGTGCGTCCAGGATGGACTTCAGAGCCGATCAAAGGATGTAAAAAACGCTCTTAACACACCTCACACCACAGGAACATCTGGAAAGATCATCTGTAGAACCATCAAACAATCAGAGCTTTAATGACGACTGTCAGGAGGAATCAGACCTAAAATCAGCTGGATTCTGGTGGAGTGTGACCCCGGCATAAGAGGAGCAGCCGTACTATTTTGTTATTTATGTATGAAGATTTGTTGAGTTATTAAACAAAATGAGAAACTGCAGCCAAGCAGCTTCAATCAAGGTCACATGCAGGCTTTCTGGAGAAGGATCAGTCCTCAACAGTGTGTGTATGTGTATGTGTGTGTGTGTGTGTGTGTGTGTGTGTGTGTGTGTGTGTGTGTGTTTAACTGTATTTTGAGAGTAAAATCTGTGTGAAGTGAGTTGAGGTGTGTTTACTCTGCTCGCCTCACACACCAAACACTGTCAAATCTGTTTGTCCTTTAACGACCTGCTGGCAAGACACACACACACACACACACACACACACACACACACACACACACACACACACACACACACACACACACACAAGTGATGATGTGAGGAGTGCTGTAAGGAATGAATGAAAGAGCGGAAAGTAGCCAGTGACGGTTGAGGTCGATTCAAACTCTGCTGGAAACGAGCCAACACACACGCACACACACACAAACACACACACACACACACACACACACACACACACACACACACACACACACACACACACCTCAATGAATGAAAACCACCTTTTCCATAAAGGAAAATTCTGCAAGTATCTAAAATCACTGCTGCTGAACAAGACTCAGTCCAAACTCAGTACTTGTCTGGACTGTGTCTGGTCAGTCTGTGAATTTGTGGCTAAATTGTTCCACTAACCGTCAGTGGTCATATCTATAATGTTAAATCCAGCACTACACGTCCACCATGTCCGGTGAGGACATTAGGAGACGCTCTCTGCCACTCAAATTCATGTGGTGACGTTCCCTCTCGCTGAATGCGCCTGATTGGTCTGCTCGTAAACTTTCTGTTATTCCGTCTAGATCTGTCTATCTAATCTAGAGGTCTAGAGAGAAACAGGTGATGACGCTGCTGCTGAATCTGGGCTCATTTTAGACCTAGATGGCCAGTTCCAAAGCTTAGTCCAAGAGAGCCAAACACATCACTCATTTGCATAAAGCACTTTTCCCGCCTTTTCATTTTGAAAGCGCAACATCCAATGAGGAAACTCCAACACTCGGATGACCAATCATGTAACTTCATCACTCAGTGACAGACTTTTGCATCCACACAAAAAACAGTACAGTAGTTATTTACCACAATTTCTTTGTCGTGTGTAAAAGGTAACCAGCAAATTGCAAAATTTTATCTGAGATCTGCAAAACCTCTCACAAAACTTGATTGGGTTTCCTACTAGATACTACCCTCTTTTTAAACTACAAATGATACTATACATTAGTACTGACCTTTGACCCCACCACCTCTAACCTCCTGGTGAAGGCTGTGCACAAATGCTCAGGATACAACCAGAATAAAGCCAGCTAAGCTTTTCATACCACACTGGTTTCCTTCTGTGCCTTTTCCTCCCATTACACCAAATATAATGTTAATATAAATCCAACTCTAATATAAAACCAGCACATTTACCCAGAAACTGGCTGAAATATTCAAAAACACTTAAGTTTTTGACAGTTGACTTGATGGAGATCATTATAATCACAGAAAACAAATCTGTTTTGAAAACAGGTGGTGTTTATGAATGAAACGTTTCTTTTTCTGTTTCAGCAGGAAAAAAAAACAGTTAACCCCAAAATCAAACCACATCCACCACAAACATGAGTCTATTTCATCCGGATCAAACTGAAAAACACACAAACTGAGCAGTGAACCATCACAACAAACACAGTTGATGTTTGTTGATTTTCCATCTGCATCAATAAACCCAACATGTTAAACCTTGATTATGCAGTAACTTCAGACTCCAGCCATCATCAATCCGAGGATCCTTTGCGCTTTTACGCACGAAAAGAAAAAAAAGAGCTTCTTACCTCGGCTGTTGTGGATCTTCACCAGCACCTCGGCAGGCTCCCGCAGGCTGCGCGCCAGGTACAGACGCCCCGAGTCCCTCTCGATCTGGACCGGCGAGTCGGCCACGGATGTCACCTCGAACCACCGCTGCTCGAATTTTTGGTCTGGCACCGTGAAAACAAGATCCCCGACTGTGATGTGGTCCGGGACGGTCACGGTGTAGGTCAGCTCCTCGGTCAGAGCCCGGGGCCTCCTCTGCGCCCTGCTGGAGCCGCGGACGTTGATGCGCAGGAACACCGGGTCCCCTATCAGCGCCACATCCCCGCCGTCACTCACGTAAAGGTGCAGAGTCACCTGGCTGATACCCAGGAGGGACCCGATCAGCCTCACCTGCCCGGTTTGTGGAACCACGTGGAGCAGATCTGACACCGGTGACGCGTAAAAAGTTACGCGTCCGTTCCTCTCCGCGTCGCCGTCCTTCGCGTCAAAGCGGGCCAGTTCGGTACCGAGCGGCGTCAGCTCATCCACTTCAACCGTCTGGTTCCCGCTAGTGAACTGGGGGATGTTGTCGTTCCTGTCCGACACTTCGACCTGGACGGCGACTGGTCTCCTCGGACACCGCGGCGGCAGCTCCACCGTCAGCTCGTACATGGCTATGAACTCCCGGTCCAAAGATTTGGCGGAGACTAAACCCAGATGTCCTCGGTGGTCCCGGTGCCCGTGGTAGTGAATGAGCCTGAAATCCGACGCGTAATCCCCCATCAGGCTGGCATTCAGGTCCGCGCCGGGGCAGACCGGTAGCGCCACCCCTTCCACCGGCGTCCCAGCCGGGGAGTTCTCGGCTATTTGCCCGAAGTAGCGCGCTGGATGCCCGTGCTGCGCGGACAGACACACCGGTGAGGCATGAAGCAGCAGCAGGAGGAGCAGGTGGAAGAGGAGGTGGTGCAGGAGAACCGGTCCGGCTGCAGCTTTGGTCATGTTTCCATTAAAACCGTTTCAGCTGGAGAAGACAGCAAAGTGTCCACCAGAGCCAGGGAGAGGATCTGTCTCTTAGAGTGATCCAATTTAAAATAATTTTACGAGTGAAAATAAATAAATATTTGCAGGAGGAGCAAAGTTCCGTGATGCGGGAAAGCACCGTGATGTATGTCTCTAATTAACCCCTAAATCCAAAATCCATCCAGTGCGCAAAGGGAAAATATCAGTGACAGCATGAAGCCAATATTCCCCTCCAGTTAATTAATAATTAGGTCAAAAATACTTTTACGCACAAGTGAAAGAATGATAGTTTTTTTCTCCTCCCTCGCCGCTGGTAAAATGTAGCAGAAGTGATATTAAAAAAAATGTTTTTTTAGTTCAGTTCAGGGTATTTTCTCGTGCAGAAGTTGCTCCAGAGCGTTCGGAGCGTCTCCACCGGAGGACGGATCAGACTGACGGGTACAGAGACACCCAGCAGACTCCATGTGGCTCCGCCGGCACCGCCCAACCAGGAGGAGAGCGGCCAATCGCGTAGCAGGGACTGGTCTGAGTGACAGGCTGGCAGGACCCGCCCACTGACATGCTGAGTCAGCTGATGTAGAGAGAAAGGAAAGGTGACACAGAAAGCGTTCCTGGGTAATTTTATACCATTTTTCACCATCCTCCTGACTCATATGGGACCCTTCTCACACCTGATGACCTGACAATCATTTATTATTGACATTTAACACACAGGTAGGAGATGCAGGTCAACGTAAATATATGAGAGAACACCTAAACCTGCAGGCTGAGATGAGTGAGCATTTACTTAGAGAGCAACTTAATATTCTGTAATTCATTTCACATTTATAATTTCCCAAACAACAGGGAGATGGAATTTGTATGTATTTTATGGTGATGACGGGGCGTATGATGAGTAGAATAGAGTAGAGTTCTTTAATGTGTTGGCTTCATTGCAATAAGAAATAAAAACTAGCTAGATCAAATGCTACAATATAACAAAAACCAAGAACCTTGGTTCAGACTTCCAGGTGTGAAAGAACCTCAGACAGTCTTGATATGCTCAGTTCTGTTATGTGTGAAAACTTTGTCATTTTGAGCCTCCATTGGTTTTAATCAGAAGAATGAAAAAAATACTTTACTTACGTAGCAACATCTAAAATGTTCAACTTAAAATACGAACAGATTGTGTTTAAAAGATGTTAGTTGGTTCAGATTATTTTGTTATTTCCAGACTAACTTCATTATTCCATGTTGAACACATACTGACTGCAGCTTTGTGATGACGTTCGAGATTAAAGTGATTTGATTCATTTTGTGTCATTTTCCCATCATGTCACTTCACCCAGTTCCTCTCCTCCTCCACTCTGTGATTTGTGGCCTGAGACAGAGTTCATTCAGCTTTCATAAAGCGCTCAAGAACAAAACATGTGCAGACAATTTCTACATATAGACTCAGAAATTACGTTTTTTTACAACTTCAGAGAGATTTCCTGAATGAAACACATACGCAGGCCTGATGTGATCGTCAGAGATGTATTCTCTGTGAGGAACGAAGATCTTTCTTCACTTTAAATCCTCCAAACACCAAGAAAAAAAAAAAACATGCATTGATCTCTGCAAATTGCTCTTTTATTGAAAAGATCCTTGTTGATAAATGATGCTGCTGCAGGCCGGCGTCATTACCGCAAACAGGAAACAGTAAATGACCTGCAGACTGAGGCTTCTAAAGAAAGGCAGTGACGGGTAGTTTGTAAGGTAGAGCAGAAAAAAGAAAAGAGAAAGAAATAATAAAACTAGACTGAAGAAAAACATGAAAGAAAAGAGCTGATTATTAATCATGTGACATATTATTTTGGAACAAACGATCATACGCACAGACATCAGAGATGCTGATCGTACAGCAGTAAGTTTCCATGAGGATCTTACTACGGTGAAAATGTAAAGGATCAGTCCACCCAAATGACAATAAATAAATTAAAGCTGTGAACAGCGATGATTGGTGGTGGGATGCCGGTTTCCCTGACCATAGGACACTACATGCAGTCAAGAGTTAGACATTATTCCTGCGTGGAGTAAGTGGCACAGGAAATTATGTATTACAAATTTTATACCACTTCCTGTGTCCACTATGTAGCACTAAACATGCGTTATGTCGCTGTATATCGAATGTAGATCACACAATGTAAATTTCATGTAAATCGGATGATATTTGTCACATAACGCTGACTTCCTGTTGCCAGAGTCAATATCGTCATGTAGATGTCCTCAGGCCTGGACTGCTATGAAGTAGGTCAAGTTTGGAGCAGATTTAATAACTTTTCATCACAAACGTCTTCAGATTGTAGTGACCAAATCTGATGTAAATCGAGTTCAATCTGTAGGAGAAGTCTGTTAAAGTACACAGCCTGGAAATGGTCAAAAATCCTCAAAAAAATAAAAAATGAAGGACTTCCTGTTGGGCTTAGAGCATGGCTCCAGGAGACTTTTTTTTTTTTTTAAAGTCTAGGTTTGATACATGTGCCTGTCAAAATTCATACATCTAGGTCAAATGTACGGTTAGGGCTGCTTCGTTTTTTTAATGGGGTGCTATCGAGGATTTAAAGAGAAGAAAGATCTTCATTCTTCACAGAGAACGACAGTACGTAGGTAGCGATGTAGGTGACAGCGACAGGACAGGTGATGACAACAGGACATAGGTGACAACAGAGGTGGGGATGTAGGTGGTGACAACAGCACAGGTGATTACAGGAGGTAGGTGACGATGGGACATAGGCGATGACGATGGGACAGAGGTGAAATGACATTTCTTCACAAGAAAGAACTTTAAACAAGTGAAAACAGTAAAAGTCACTGAGATCTGTTGAAATCTCAAAAACTGGATACGTGGTTACGTGTCGAAGCTATCTGCGTAGCTAGATGAATTAGAGGAAATATGTTTTTTGTAGTTTGGGTGAAGTGACCCTTTAAGGAACAATCACTTAATATAGTGGATTTTTGTCATTGTGGCGTCTCCTGTCAGTGATGGATTAATGTCCACTCTGTGTCACAACGTGAACAATGGAGGTCAAAGGTCAACAGCCTGGTCCAGTGGAAACAATAGAGTGTTTGGCTGATCACATAGTGAATTGATAAGTCTCATTGTTTCCACTGTGTGATTAATCTTTATTTTCATATCCAGTCATTTCGGGTTGTGTCAGGGCCTGTACATATCGAACAGGTTTTCATGGAAATAATAATAATAAAACAACCCAGCTCTTCTTCTCTGTCCTCCTTTACAGACATGCCAAAATTGAAAAGTGCCCAATGGTGCTCCAGTCTTGTTTTTAGTGGTAGATCTCAGTGGTATGTGTTGACTATTGGTATGCTGCTGCTGCTGTTATGACTGCTGTGTTTCCACTGGATGGTTCGGCTCTGCTCGACTCACTTGTGGTACCAGGTGCTTTTCTCTATTTCGTTTCCTGCTGCGGATATATACCTACTCAATCTCAGCCGATCGCTGTAGAGATGCTGCGTTAAACTGCTGTGACATCATCTGCACTTTGTCAATTGTACGGCGTAGCGGACGGCTGCCATTTTTAAAAACCAGTGAGTCAAGTGAATAAAAACATGTAGTAGCTATTGACAATAGCATGGCTATTTAAAATTTGTGGGTTTGTGCAGGATGCCCCGTGTCGTTGCCGTATAAGTTGTACATTAGTTGAACTCAAGAAACCTATAAAAGAAGGGTGATTACGTTACACCATTTTAATGTATATAGAAGGTCCAGATTCATAGAGGCATGTAAAATTTGGTGATTAGCGCCACGTTTTGACAGTAATACAAAATGTTATCAAGAGAGCTAGCTAACATTATCCATTCATCCATCCATCCATCCATCGTCAACCGCTTATCCCGTTAGGGGTCGCGGGGGGGCTGGAGCCGATCCCAGCTGACATTGGGCGAAGGCAGGGTTCACCCTGGACAGGTCGTAGCTAACATTAACCCTCCTGAATATTAGTTACTGTACATAGACTACATTTAAGAAGTGGACATAGTCACTGTGACGTCTGCCATTTGTTTGTGGACTGTGGTTTTGAAGCCTTGAGTTCAACATTTTGGCCTTTGCCATCTTGGTCTTTGTCCTTCGCCATCTTGTTTTGTCGCCATTACCATCTTGATCTTTGGCCATCACCATCTTGTTTTTTGGCTGTGGCCATCTTGTTTTTTTGCAACCAGAAGTGACATGAAAGGATGGAGCTAAGTGCAACCAAAAATGTTCGTTCATGAGGTGAAAACACTGTGAAAGGTCAAATTTCTAAGACGAAAACATGGACAACTTCTAGACCAGACAATACCATGGTAACAACCTGTCAATCACAAAGTAGCCCCGCCCTAAATCATCCCGTTTTATGGTCTGTTTGACTCTAAATGGGACCATAATTTACTAAATGAACATCATGCTGTATTGAAGAAGACTTGAAAGTAGTGGTTGAGACCATAAACTTGTGTTTACAACGTTTACTGAGGTAATAAATCCAGTTGGAAGTAGGCTCATTTTCTCATAGACTTCTATATAATCAGACTAATTTTAGCAACCAGAGGAGTCGCCCCCTGCTGGATAATACAAAGATGGCAGGTTTAGGGCACTTTAGCTTTGGCTTCACTTCTCAGAACTGGAGGTAGCCACCTGACGAAAACACATCAACATCACAGAAAACTTTCAGTGTTTTAAGTAGAAGTAAAATATTTAGTTGCCCATTTTTTCTTGTTTTTTGGTGGCAAAGCAAAAACAGCCTTTAGTCAATCTTAAACAAGACATTTAATCTATTTTTAGACCCAGTCCTGGTCCTCATCACCTATGTCCTATTGTCGTAACGTACAGTACGTCCCGTCATCGTCGCCTATGTCCTGTCATCACCTACGTAATTGTCTGCTGTCGTCATCAACTGTCTCACTTTGTTTGTCCATCTTAAACAAGACGTTGACATATATTTTTAGACCCATTGATTTTTTGATTTTTTCTCAACAAGTGAAAATGAATATTGTGAATTCCACTTTAAAGTGAACTAGTTCTACCATTCATTGGATCTTTTGAGTTTAAATGGCCTTAAGAGGATACAGATACAGATCATGAAGTTTTACTTACCGAGTGGGAAACCGGTCAAGAAGATCTGACCCATAATTCAGTGCTGGAGTCCATGCAGTCTTTTTAATCTGTTGACCGTGTGCGTCTTCCTTAAACTGTCAGGGAGCATCTCCAGTCATGAGGAGGTTGTTCTCGATCAGACGACTTGGGTAGAACTTTGTCCCAGAGTTCACAAGATTTTTTTTTTTTTTTTTTTTTTTTGAAAGTTAGCCTCGGTGCTCTGCAGCTGGTGTAGCTGCAAGCTGCCTCTTCAAGCTGATCGTCTCTGCAGCTCTGCACACAGGCGGCATGTTGGCTGCAGCCTCCAATCAATCGGTCACGCTGCTCAGAGTCCTCCATCAGGAAACATTCAGAGGAGGGAGTCAGTCAGAGCTGGAAAAACACTGTCACGACCTCCCTGTGTGGACCAGAAACACATGAGAATGTTTTAATGTTGAAAACAGCCAGTGAGTGTCTCCATCAGGGAGTCTCTGCAGCAGCATGTTGACTTTATGAATGACTGTCTGAGCAGGTAAATCTGTCACACCTGTCTTAACAGTAGTCGTGGCTGGTTAGCTCGGAACTGGACGGTGCCAAATCCTCATAAAATATTTCCTAACCAGCTTTACAGAGGGACACTGAGTTGAGCTGAGGACACTTAAAGTGCAGCGTTAACCTGGACAGGTGTGACACATCAAGTTGATCAGCAATCATTAGACGACAAAGAGCTTCTCTACCATAAATGTTCAGGATGTATTCATTTAAAACACATTACAGTAACAACTTTAATGCTTTATTGTCAGAGTGTATGAATAAGGGCTTAAAATATATAATTGCGATTAATCAAAAATTAATCCAAAATGTACCTTAAAGGGAGATTTGTTAAGTATTTAATACTCTTATCAACATGGGAGTGGACAAATATGCTTTATGTAAATATATGTATAATTTAACAAATAAATAAAATAATAAATTAATAAAAATATGCTCAAATCATAACATGGCAAACTGCAGCACAACAGAGTGTGTCAGTGTGCTGACTTGACTATGACTTGATCCAAACTGCATGTGATTATCATAAAGTGGGCATGTCTGTAAAGGGGAGACTGGTGGGGACCCAGAGAACCCATTTACATCCACATATCTGGAGGTCAGAGGTCAAGGGAACACTTTGAAAATGGCCAAACTTAAGCATAACTTTGGAGCCTCCTCTGACATTCAGGTATAACATGGTTGGTACCAATGGATTCCTTGGTTTATAGTCTCATATGAAGTCAGTAGCTTCACGCTAGCTTTAAAACTGAGCAACCTGCGAAATACAGAATAGCGGCTGAAGTTAATTAAAAATTGATAGTGGTTTGGAGAATCTATACAGCATCTCAAAACATAATAATGTGATACTTGTGTATTGATATTTTATTACATCCCTAATGAAGACAGGTGTTGTCTTTAAATGACCTCAGATCAGCTTCTCAGACATGACCTGACGCTGTACAGTATCCATCCATACAGGCCTCGGCTCTGTTACACACTGCTGCTGTACGTCGTCACCCGGAGGCAGCTCGGCTAAATATACCCGTTGTTCTACACACACCTTGACAACCTGCGATCACACTGGGCTTATTTCATTATGCCGCATGATGGGATTTCACCACATGCAAATGAGTTTAATTAAGCCGAAACTTATTAGTCAGTGGAGTGTGAGTGAGTGGATATGTAAATGTGCAGCGGCGCGGAGGAAAATCAGATCACATGTATAATAGGATGGAAGATAAAGAGGTTTAATAGCACGGCGGCGTGTCATTAACCGCTAAATAAATGACGCCATGTAAACACGATTACCTCCAAGCTCGTCTAGACGGGAGAGATGAGATTAAAAAAAAAAATTACAGTTAGAATTAAGTTTTCATTTTGTCAACCTTTTATGCCTTAGAAAGTTCAGGATGACTTTATCACCACTCCTCCTCCTCCTCCTCTTCTGCAGAAAGAGACGGCGAGCTGTGATGAAAGAGTGGACTGAGCGGTTTTGACAGGACATTCGACACCGTCGGCTCCGTCACACTGCTCCACTGTCGGCCTGAACTGCTGTAATTTGGCTTCAGACATCTGTCAAATACAGAGAGGGAGGGGGAACGAGGTCAGGAGGTTGCTGGTTCAAATCCCAAACTGTGGGATGGGGAAGACAGTCTTTAAAAACATCAACAGGAATTCATCTAAGCTAAGACAACAAACATCCACAAAACAATCCAAAAATGTTTGTTTAACAGTAATTTTGCAAACATAGTTGTTTGGATTTTGATGGATATGAGACACACAGGATTAAAAGTTTTTCACAAGTTTTATAACCTTTTTTGCTGTCTGCAGTCCACGAAAAGATTTTTCAAATATTACCAGATGTGTAACATATGAGAGAGAGCCCATATATAACGACATTTTGTGGTAAAATGTCACAGTTTTGCTCCAAACAGCATCTATTTACAGGCCATCAGACAGCTGAGTAGCAGCATCAGACACTGCCCCACTCCCATTCAATCGCTTTAACAGCAACAGTTGAACTGCACCATACCGACACCTGACTGTGAAATCTTCACTACTGTGCAATATTACTGTTCATGTTTAACACGGTGCATTATTACTACTAGTATTTGCAATATTTACATGATACACTTAATTGTTTTAATGTTTTCTTCTTATATTCTGTCTTTTATTCCTGTTGCTTGAAGAGACGCTGACAAAATAAATAAGTGTTTCATTCTATGTGTTTTTACCATGTAAACCAACAATAAACGTCTTGAATCTTCTGTCAGGACTTTGACAAAACCGCCACCTCACACAGATTCACTCATCAACAACTCATCTAGTCCTGACTAGAAAAAACAGAAATCTCACAAAATCTCTGGGGTTTAAATGTGACTTTAGTGTAAACAAACATGGAGGACGATGGGCAGGAAGAGTTAGTGATGCCAGTTTTTCATTTGTACTAAAAATGAACAAAGGATGGATGGGTGAAGTCATGGAGACGTTAAGTAAACACTAATCTAGTTGGTCCTCCATCTCTGAGCTCCATCTCACTACGACTTTATGCTTCAAGGTTAGCATTAGCTCATGTATTAGCTGTGGCCGCCATGACGGCGCCGACTGTCCTTCCTTCCTCAGTCAGCTTGGTTCTCTATTGGCGATCGTTTTTTCCCATGTGACCGCGTCATTGGCTGTGCTCAAGGTTCACAGGAGCATGTGGAAGGATCATCTTGAGAACCATCCACTGATTCATCCACAGCCAATGAGAACGCTCTCTGTCTGAAATGACCTGTGATTGGTCAGAGTCTCCAGCCAAAGGCTAGGTTTTTGAAGCCTGGAAACAGAGCCGTGAGGAGCTGCAGAAGTTTAGTTTTCTCTCACAACACTTGAATTACAATATGCTGAACGGTTATTATGAAGTTTTTGCCCAATGATTGCCAAAAATATTCTGCCTACTGTAGGTTTAAATATGTAAATTACGTAACAAAACTAAGGTCTTGTGCTTGTTTGACCTGTCCAAGCTCGCCTCCTACCTACCCTGCAAGGACTTCCTCCATCTTTATACTACATCAGTTGCTCTGAGCGTCTAATTACTAGGTTTAACATTGGAGTTAGTTGAAAGCCCAACACGTTCTCATCCCAAATACTGACACTTTGTCAGACCCCTCTGTTTACTGCAGTAAACACATGCTTAATGTTATGAATTAAACAAACACACTTGCTTAGGATTAGGCAACAAAACCACTATAGTTAGGTTTAGGAAAAAACAACAAGGTTGATCTTAAAGCTACTACGTTTGTACAGTGAAAATGAAACTGTACGTTCTGAACATGGGGCACAAATGAACAGCTGGTTGTAATGAACAGTGTTGGGGCATATGGCCTTCGAAAAAAAAAGTTAAAGTTGTGTCACAAACTGCTGTGTGTTCACAACATCAATCACATTTGCAGTCAAACATATATAGTAATTTTAAGCCCAAACTTGTTGTATTTTTCCCCAAACCTAAGCAAGTGGTTTTGTTAAATTTAGTATATTCAGCAAGTGTTTACTGCGACTCAAAAGTGAGCTTAGGAAAAAATTGATTTAGTTAGACTGAGGCAACAAACTACTTAGGTTTAGAAACAGATCGTGGTTTGGGTTAAAATAACTCCAGAAGTGGCGTAACTTACGTACGAATGTTACGTGACAAACAAATCAACTCGCTGCTCGTTCGCCTCTCTCTTTACTTCCTAGTTCACAATTACATGGATTTACATACCAATCGATTTCGTACTGATAAAAATATGAAATTTGTTTGCGATTGCCGTTCATGATTGGCCACGACGCTAGTAATTTGTCGGCTGTGACAAAATGGTCTCAAAATCACGCTAGGTTCCTGTAGTCTGATCCTCGCATAAAACAACAAAACATAAAAGAGAAACGCTGAAGAAAAGATTTGGTCATCTGTTGTGAGTGGGTGAGATTTATATACTGTCGTAGAACAGGAAGTAGCTGCCAGATGAAGAGCTGCTCACCTCCAGCGCCTCAGGATGTCTTTGTGTGTGCTGCTGATGTGGAAAACTATCTGCTATATCTGCTGCATGCAGCAGGAAATCAGACTGTGGTCATAATCATTATTGACTGAATCCTTTTTGTAAAAAACATGAGTTTATTTGTGAGTAGAGATAAACGTCAATGTCTCTGGGGACCGACGCAGAGAAGGGTGTTATGGGTAACTTGAGGTTGAGGAAGCTGGCAAATGTTATAAATAAAATCCTGACGAGTTTAAAAGGAACACCTCCACGCACACACAGTCTGAGTTATTTTAAATTTTCACGTAGTTTTCATCTTACTTTAGTTTTAGCTAATTTTACAGAAAGGTTTTGTTTTAAGGGCCGGCTATAATGATTCAGAAGTATGAAGCTACATATCAGAGCTGGGACAATATGTCTATCTCCTGATTCGATTATTATCACAATACTTGGGTGCTGATTTGACATGTAATGTGATTTTTATGTATTGCAATTCTATAATATGATTTATTGTGTTTTTGTTATCTTTTAAACATTAGACTATGGGAAAAAGATGAATCATACACTGTTAGGGACTTTTACTTTGGAAAATCTTGAAATTAATTCAGTAGAAATGTTTCATTTCATTTCACATCAGAGATGTCCTGAAGTCAAATATATCAGGATCATTGTCAGGAATTAGTTATTACATTTTTCCAGCAACCCCAAAATTAAATAATAAAGACATTTCCCTCACAAATTAGTGGTATTATCTTTTTAATTTATAAGGGACATGTAATGTTTTATACTTCTGGTGAATATAATCAAATCAATCTTATATCCCTATATGTATATACATATATGTCCCACACGTCTACTTCCTCTAACTTCTCCAAGTCCATCTTTAGCTCTCCCATCAGCTCTGTTCTCTTTATCCATCCATGATCAGCTCCATCGGGGCTGTTTGAATGTATTTAACATAAATGTCAGTATATGGTGCTCTACAGTTGTAGCGTCGGCCCATTTGACCACAGAGATGAGAGTGACGGCCGGCTTGACCGCATGTTACCGCGATACGATAACATTTCCTGTCCAGGACAGAGTTAGCATGCAGCTTTAGCCGTGATGTCTAGCAATGCGTGAAGCCCAAAGTGTGTCCATACTTTACTTTCTCGTTTTGACTCGTTGTGGTTTGTTTTGTTGGAAGGATAAGGAATGGATACGATGTCACATTTCTCAGACTACAACAATAAAAGCTTTAACTTCCTTCTACCTCCACATAGACTCAAATGAAGCAAATACATTGATTCTGGAGTTAAAAAATATATTTAAAAAATGTGAAAAAAAAATCACAATAAATAGGTGAATCAACTGTTTTTCTCATCTCTACTGGTCTCTGCGATGTGTTTAAATGCAAATGCTTGTCGCTGCTAGTTCTCTGATGTGGGTTTGGTGTGTCTGGGCCTTTACAGGTATACAGACTGGTTTCCATACTGTGGTGAAGTTCGGTTAGTGCCAGATCAGACCGTCATCCAGAGTCAGGACAGATGGTTTAAATTAAGACGAGGGAGGAGGAAGGTGAGTGACAGTTATCCTCCACCCTCCATCTGTCCAAAATGTCACGCAGCAATCTGAGAACCATCAACCCAGCCGACGAGTGAGGAACACATGTTTCTACCCGCCTGGCGAGTGTGTGTGTAGCAGATGAATAACAGGCTCCAAATGACAGTTTAAACTGAGTGGTATTTCCCTTTAAGTACAAAGCTGAATCTTACTGCTCACTGATGACTGACACGTTTCTGACAGACACAAACTGTGTGATTACTACCTTCTGTACACACACACACACACACACACACACACACACACACACACACACACTTAATGACCAACGACAGCAATAATAATTGCACCTGACGAATGAATGAAAAAAGAGAAAACTGGCTGAGTGACTTGACGGACACACACACACACACACACACACACACACACACACACACACACACACACACTCTTTGAAGCTATTTCTTTCCACTGTCTCTAATAATGCGCCTTTTCAAAGAGCTGTCAATCAGTTGCCGCCCGTACCGCTCACCTACAGACAGACATGAGAGTATAAGATGTGAGAGCTCCACGTTAGTTTTCCATACAAAAATAACTTTTGCTTGTTTAGACGGACTAAAATGTTAAAATATTTTTTCTGTGTCAAAAAAAACTTTTTACAATAACTTTGTTTTCAATGAGACGCAAAAATTAAATCAAACTTTTGGATCAAACACTGAGAGCCGACTGAACCTGAACAAACCAACATATCCTCATACAACAATTTGTATATCTCACCAAATGTTACATCTCATTTTTTGTGCATTTTCCTACAAATGTCCATCAACACAAGTCAGTTTCTGCTTGTTGCATGCATACAGTCTTTTCAAAATACACTTGGTTGGGTTTAGGCAACAACACTACTTAGCTTTAAGAAATGTTCACAGTTTGGGTTAAAATAACTCCAGAAGTGCTTTAACTAACGTAAGGAAGGTATGTGATGAAAACTTCTTAATTTTTGTAAAAGATCGCGATTTGGATTAAAATAACACCAGAAGTGGCATAACTTGAGTACGGAAGTTACGTGACAAAACTACTTAGTTAGGTTTAAGAAAAGATTAGGATTTGAGTTGAAATAACACCAGAGGTGGCATTACTAGAAGTTACATGACTAAAACTACTTAAGATAAGATAAGATAAGATAAGATAAGATAAGATTGAACTTTATTCATCCCGAAGGAAATTGTTGTGCCATAGATGCTCAGTATTTACAAAAAGTACAAAACGCAACACAATTAACATCACACAGTGTATAGAGAAACAAGTTTAAAAAAAAGAGATAAGAACTGAGGATTGATAAGTACAAATAGGAGGGGAAAAGTACTTTTCTCATCAATAGTGAGAAATCAAATAACTGAAAAATAACCATATTGCACAGATAACATCAGTAATGTAGTGTTAATTGAACAGCATTACCATATGTGAAGTATTGCACATGCCAATAAATACTGATGACAGTAATGGTGTTATTGCACATGAAATAAATAAATAAAGGTGGTGATATTAAAGCCGTATTATTGCACTGATGCTGGTGTTCATAAAGTCCAGTATTGTCAACTGTCCGTCCAGCAGAAAGGGGAGGAGTTATATAGTCTGATGGCCACAACTTAGGTTTAGTAAAGATCGCAATTTGGGTTAAAGTAACACTAGAAGTGGCGTCACTTAAGTAAGGAAGTTACATGGCAAAAACTACTTAGTTAAGTTTAGGAAAAGATTGTGATTTGGTTTAAAACAACACTGAAGCTGACATAACTTAAGTATAGAAGTTACGTGACGAAAACTACTTAGTTAGGTTGAAGAAAAGTTCGCGATTTGGGTTTAAATAGCACTGAAAGGGACTTGACTTAGGAACAGAAGTTACATGACAAATAAATCAACTTTGACTTCTGGTTTCACACGGGACATGAACATTGGTCTCCTAGTGAAAGTTTGGTGTTTGTTGACCCACCTATCCACCCAGATCACAAACTGTGGTGCGACTGGGATGAACCCTTTGTCACTTGACATCGTTGGGTCTCATGTACACGACATCCTGGTGTCTCAGTTCACGTCTCTCATGGTGGCCTCAAATCTGAATTGTGACAATAAGAAGTCAAAGAGTGTCCTCCTCCCCGACAACACCGGCTCACTGACTCGTCACTGATGCTACAGCCAATACCCAACAAACACAAAACTAAATCCTCTCAATACATATTTATGTAAAAACCAACCGCTTAAAGACTCAGTACACACTGAGATAACTAATTACCTGACTTGAGATGTTCACTAGTTCACTGTCCACCAACAGCCTCCACGCTGCGAGTTGAACATCAGTCCAAACCCAGAGCGTCTGTACGAGCTGAGAAGCAGGAAGTGCTCCTCTAATAAACAGTGAAGCGTGCAGAAATCCAGCGCTGCAGGCTCTCTCTCTGTTTTGGGGGTAAAAGTGACAGAGTCAGTAGATTCTATATTAAGATCTTCTCCTCCGACAGCCAGCGTTTCTACCCCGAGTCATCCCTCTCTCCTCTGCAGGCCGTCCTGCTGCTGTCAACATGAGGCCAGGCTGAGATATCAGGCTGTTTCTAAAAGTCAGATGGTCAGTCTCATTCTTAGCTCCTCTCTGTACACACACACACATATATATATATACACACATACATATAAATACATATATATACATATATATATATATATATATATATATATATATATATATATATACATATATATATATATATACATATATATACACACATATATATATATATATACATATATATATACATACATACATACATGGGGGATCGGCTCCAGCCCCCCCGCGACCCCTAACGGGAAAAGCGGTTGACGATGGATGGATGGATGGATGGATGGAAGTATATATATATCAGCCTCCAAACGCTCAGAAGACATAAAAATTACAACAAAAACTTGACTTCAACAAATGACCAAATGACTAATATGGGACTGACACTAAAATTAGATCAACATCAGGTGAAATAAATTAAAACAGCTGCAAGGAAGGACAAATATGACCAAATATAACAGTATGTGGTGAAACTGAGCGTCGCTATTAAAACAGTTTAAAAGTGAACTTTATCCCTGCTCACTGGTAAAAACACAAACACTGGTGTTACACTGTGTCTCACCATCCGTCTCGATTTCTCACATCAGCTCGGCTATTTGTCAGATTTCTCTCAATAACCAGTTTTTCACCCACAGACCCAGTTTTCAGCAGCTCTCAGCAGAGTGTGGCGCTGCAGGGCCCGCAGGAAGCCTAATGACCGTGGCCTCTCTCTGCCGCCGGCCGCTGTGACTGACGGCCTGACGGCTCTTGATGAATGACGTTCTCCGCCTCGACAGACTGAAACCAATGCCAGCTGATGGGGGGAAAGGGGGGGGGTTCAGCTGCTAAACATCAGCTCTCCGCCCTCTGAGGGCCCCGCCGCTGTAATGAGCCCGCCGCTCGGTTCAGCGGAGGGCCACGGGGGCCGAGGCCGAGTGATGAGGGCCGAGCCTGACAACGTGATGGAGGCCGAGCGGCAGAGCCGGCGAGGAAACGAGGGAAAGGAGCATGTCACTGCTGTCGGAGAAAAGCTCATTCTTCCAGGTTTTCCTGTCTAACCTTTGTCAACTGAAACCAGCGTGGCTCCATCTGTCTTTCCCTGCTTTATATTCACACAGCTCCACACTGCAGCTCCTTCTTTACCGAGACAACCATGGTCTAATGTTTCTGGCCATTGGATCACAATTTTACTTTTCATTTCCATTTATTTACTCTCTTTCCAGCAGTTAGACGATCAAAACCACACTAACATTCAAACTGATTTCACAGAAATATGTGAAACAACCACAACTTCTTAACCATCCCAGTCGCACAGGAGTTCATGAAGCAGTCATGAAATTTAATGTATTGATCTGTGTACATAGACAATAATTTCACTATTTTTTGTGATACGTAATTGGGAACTTCTGCCCCCTTTCTGGTGTTTAATCCAAACCGTGATCTTTTTCTAAACCTAACTAATTAATTTTGTTGCCTAAGCCTATCCAAGTCTATTTATTCCTAAACTGATCTAATTTGTTTTACTTTGAAAAGACTGAAGCTGGACATTGATAGGAAAATACTGCATTATTGAAAGTTCCAATCCAGTTTTAATCAAAATCACTATCTTTTCCTGAGCCTAAGTAGCTTTTGTCACGTAACTTCAGTCCTTAAATTACAGCACTTTCAGAGTTATTCTAAACCAAATCGCAATCTTTTCCTAAAGCTAACTAAGTAGTACTTATGTACTTAAGTTACACCACTTCTGGTGTTTAAAATCAAATTGCGATCTTTTCCTAAACGTAACTAAATAGTTTGCCTAAGCCTAACCAAGTTGATCTATTCCTAAACCTAACTAAGTAGTTTTGTCACATAATCCCTGTACTTAAGTTACACCACTTCTGGAGTTATTTTAACTCAAACTAAGCAATAAATAACAGCAAACGCAAAATAAACAAAAACATCGATATTGGTATTCTTCCCCTGAATCTGGTCATACACTGCACGATTTTAACCTGTTTCTGAACTGAATTTTGAGCCGCATAACTAATTTTAGAGTCAGACCGAATTTCAGCTTCGTCAGGCGTCTTTTGCCCAAAAGTGTACGGGGGGAACAAAGGACCGTTTAACTCCTCCCAAACGGCTGTCGGACTGTTGGATGAATTTCTGACATGTCAGAAATTTTGGTCGGCTTTATGTCGCAAATGATCTACTCATACAGTAGGAGTAGGAATTACACAACAACATTTATAAAACTGTACAGTGTATGCCCAGCTTTAAACAACAAATTGTGTACAGATTAAATAAATCAGATCTGGCCAACAGGTTAACAAGTTTATTTCATGCTTCTCATATCAAACTGAAACCTCCACGCCTCCATCATCAGCCTCAAAGCTTCACCTGTCCTGGCATGAAATGTTTTCATCCTTGAGTGTTGCCGAGCCGTAAAACACGTCTGTCGTCGACATACAGTGTCACCGCTCAGATGCCTGACCATCAATTCTTCACCATCTGGCCTTGATCGGTTCAGCCGTCAGGACTCTGTGACCTCTGAGAAAGAAGCCAAACTCTTTAATCTCCAACAAAAGGGATTCAAATCGCCTGCCAAGAACAACAGCAGCGATTGATAAATGGCCGTTGAATCATTAATGAGGTAACCGACAAACGTGTTCTGTACACGTTGACATGTGAAAGCATACATGACTTCGTCCTTTTGGGAAAGTTATAGGACTTATACGTCGCATGAGTAAAAATGGTGCAACTGACCAAAGTTAGGTGTAAAAATACGAAGCATTTCGTGTTGATTTTGCTTTGAAATGTATGATCAAATGTATGCTCAGGTGGTGCAACGGCCTGCTGCTACGTACTTTTAATTGATGCAAAATGATGCACTTTACACTGTATGAAACCACCAACCCGCTCTAATGGGAAGGCGTATAAATACCACGACATTACATGATCATACCAAGGGCCATAAATAGGCATTTTAGCCTTTTCACGTCATTTGTACACTACGCAAATGGCAACAGTCAGGTTTAGGCAAGAAAATCACTTAGTTAGGGTAAGGGAAAAAGCCATGGTGGGGCTTAAAATAAGTCAGTAAACCAAGTACAACACATACGGAAACAACATAGCACAACTACAGAAAACATGTCACAAACGTTTCGCCACTTCTGGTGTTATTTTAAACCATCCCGCAAACTTTTCCCAAACCCGGCCAAGCAATTTGTTGCCTAAGCCTAACTAAGTCAATCTTTTCCTACGCCTAACTAAGCAGTTTTATTTTGAAAAGACTAGAGTGGCAATTGACAGTCACCTGTTACTGGACATTTGTAGGACAACACACAAAAACTATGTTGTGAAAAGTCATGCTTATTTCACCAACTGCTGTGAGACTGTGGTGGATCAATGGACCCACAGGGTTCCTCACACTAATCAAACAAATTGGACTTTGGGGTCCAGTGTACTCTAAACCAGGCCTGGGTCCCTGATGTGAAAGTCTCCTATAAGTCTTGCTCCACACCACCAGTGCGGGCTCACCCAGGAGGTGATAAGTCTGAGACACTCTGCAGTTAGTCTTGGCCTTCTTCATCTTACAGACTCCTGTATGACTGGTTATAAAAATACAGCTCACACACCAACACTCGCATACAGATCTGGGTAGAGTTACCTGCTGTCAACTTACAAATGACAGCTTTCAGCGCTGTCAAGACTTTTCAAAACACTTTGGCAAATTACTGCAGTCAAGCAGTAAAATCTGCCAAAATGTGACATGGACAAGAACTATAGGA
Organism: Pterois miles; assembly: GCA_947000775.1. NCBI lineage: Eukaryota > Metazoa > Chordata > Actinopteri > Perciformes > Scorpaenidae > Pterois > Pterois miles. The sequence goes on along the minus strand of CAMQGK010000568.1, from coordinate 4,651,820 downwards.
ACAATTTTCTCACTGCTGTCTGCTGTGTTTCTGATGGGATGCAAAGTGGAGCTTTTAACACCTTCCTGAGAATCATTAAACACTCAACAGATTAAATGATCAACATTTCACTGGAGTATGAATGATAAAAACACAGAAATTACAGATTCAGAAATTACATTTTTGGCAGTTTTGTGTCTCTTTCTTGACCTTTTGCATCTCTTTATGGTTGCTTTGCATCTCTTTGTAGTTGTTTTGTATCTCTTTGTCGAAGTTTTGCATCTTTTTCTAAACCTTTTGTATCTCTTTGTTGAAGTTTTGCATCTCTTTATAGACCTTATGATCTCTCTGTAGTTTTTTTCATCTCTTTGTAGACATTTTGCATCTCTTTAGTTTTTTTCATCCCTTTATAGACCTTTTACATCTCTTTGTAGACCTTTTGCATCTCTTTGTAGACATTTTTGCTTTTCTTTTTGGTAATTTTACATCTCTTTAAAGTTGTTTTGCATCTCCTTGAAGTGTTTTGTGTCTCTTTGTAGACATTTTGTGTCTCTTTTTGGTAGTTTTGCATCTCTGTAGACATTTTGCATGTCTTCTTTTGTCATTTTATGTCTCTTTGTAGAAGTTTTGCATCTCTTGTAGACATTGACAAATTACTGTAGCTAAACAGTTCTGCAAAAAGGTGACACGGATAAGAAATATGAGAACAATTTTCTCACTGTTGTCTGCTGTGTTTGTGATGGGATACAAAATGGAGCTTTTAACACCTTCCTGGGACTCATTAAACTCTGAGCAGGTTAAATGGTCAACATTTTACCGGAGTATGAACAATAAAAACAGAAATTACAGCTTCTTGAATCCCATTATGTGTCAATGCACAATGCAGCTGCGGTGGGTTTTTATTATCCTCTGTAATGAAAATGATAGCCGGTCGCATCCAATAGAACCTCAAACATTCATGTTAAATGCCTGAACAATCAAACACAAACACTGTTTGATCAATAACTCCCAACAAACTGGCGAAGTATTAATGTTCTTGTTTTATAGCTGCTGTGTTTGTTAGGTGGTGGGTATTAAAGGGCTGGATTTAAAAGGACAATAAGATCGATCACACAATTATGTTCTGGAGTTTAGGGGAAATTAGTTTTACTATAAATGTGTTAAAACAGGAGCTTCAGTTACATAAAAGGATTAAACTGTTAGCTTCACTTCATAATAACACACGCTCATAGATGCACATGGAAAATATGGTTTATGATGTATGTTTCCACCACTTAAGTATGTGAGTGGTTGTCATGAGAGCTGTTATGTAGTTAGAACAATATGGGGCGTGGTGCTAAATTCACTCATAAAATTTAAGTGGCACATAGAGGGATTTAAGTTAGAGTCATATACAGATAGTCTGACTTTTGTGTGTGAATTAAAGCAGTGATTCTCTGAGCGGGGTCCACAAAATAATTTGCTATAAATTATAAAACTGGGCTTGTATCATTAAAAAGTACATATCTGGGGACCATTTGCACCAATAAAACAACGTTTTGTGTCCATTACTCCCACTCACGTTAGCTCTGGGACAAACTAGATTGATATGATTGTGACACAGCAATAAGCTCATTATTTTGAAGTTGAAGCTCTAATAGAAATTCAGATTTAGACTGGTGAGTTTAAATATCTGGATTTATTAGGATGATGTCGGTCTTTCTACTGTTTTTTTTTTTTTTTATCTTAAAGCTTGTAAAATCAATTACTTGAAATGGAGGCTATAAATGCCAAATGTCAAGTTGAGTCCAAAAGCAATTTCAATAAAATCACCTCTGTTTAAAGGTATATCAGTGGTGTTAACATTCAAATAACATCGCAAATTTCCCCGCTGTGGGACTAATAAAGGATCCCATCCATCCATTATCTGTAACCACTTATCCCATTCAGGGTTGTGGGGGGAATGATGGATCCCAGCTGATATTAGGTGAAGGCGGGGTACATCCTGGACAGGCCCCAGACTTTAATAAAGGATTATCTTATCTTATATTAACATGATTCCAACTGAAAAGTGTTTTTGTTTATCACTATGAAACAGATCTGAAGTATTTAGGTTGAAATGTTTTAGAAAACAAATAGATCCAATGACATCTATAGCAAGAGTACAAATGGTACATAAAACTGTGTTATGATTATGAGGGGATCCTTGGAAATGTTCTCCTCTTTAAGGGGTCCCTGGCCCCACAAATAAAATACATTTTAAATTGAAATGTTTGTTAAATCATCTGTAACAAATACATTTAAAATAAATGAATGCATCAGTATTTTGTTTGTGTTTCAGTCATGCTTAAGAGGAAATCCTAAATGAAAGACGTTCGTTGAATGTCAGGCTCTCTGAAATCACTCACACGTCACTTGTACAACTCATTTTTAAGCAACACCAAATGGTCTTTCTAAAAAAATTATTTTTAAATATGAAAGTCGTAAAAAAGACATGATGAGGTGTGAATAAACTGATGTCTCCCTCTCTCTCTCTGTGCTTTTATGTTTCGGGTTGAAACTGTCACGGATCATTTTCTCCAACGGTCACATTGTCTCAAACTACACACTTTATTGTCTGTCCCCGACACACACACACACACACACACAGAGTTGTCTTTCTATACTTATGAGGACCCTCGTTGATATAAACTACGACTGTCAATTGCTGAAAATAATAATAATTTTTCTGTTAAAAATGTACCTTAAAGGGAGATTTATCAAATATTGAATACTCTTATCAACATGGGAGTGGGAAATATGCTGCTTTATTCAAATGTAGGTATGTACTGTATTTTGGTTGTTTTGTATCTCTTTGTAGATGGTTTGTATCTCTTTGTTGACATGTGTCTCTCTAGACGTTTTGTATCTCTTTATATACATTTTGTGTCTTTTTGTAGATGTTTTGTGTCTCTTTGTAGACATTTTGTGTCTCTATAGATGTTTTGGATCTCTTTGTAGTTGTTTGCATCTCTTTGTAGTTGTTTTGTGTCTCTGCTGATATTTTGTATGTGTAGATGTTTTGTCTCTCTTTATAGTTGTTTGTATCTATTTGTAGTTTTATGTCTCTTTGTAGTTTCTATTTCTGTGTAGTTGTTTGTATCTCTTTGTAGCCGTTTTGTGTCTCTGTAGTTTGTATTTCTTTGTAGTTGTTTGTGTCTCTTTGTAGTTGTTTTGTGTCTTGGGAACATTTTACTGACACATCTATGCTTTTAGTTTCGTAAGGTTTCGAATACAGAACTTCTGCTCGTATTGGAGTACTTTCAGTCTTTTGAAGTAGTGAAGGCCGTCCTCACTACGATGGTTAAAACTGCAGCAGGTCCTCACAGAGACAGAAGAACCAGTGTTCTCACACAGACTAAAGGGCAGCAGGAAACACACTGACAGGCTTTACCTTCACCGGTCAGGACCACAGACAGCAAGTCTGTGTGGATCACCAACACATGAATGTTAATCCTTCACCACTCCTCTTCCTCCTCCAGCCATCACCTCCTCCTCTTCCTCCCCTAACTCACCTCCTCGTCTCCCATTCCTTCACCCATTCACGTCTTTAACCTTCACCTCCTCCTTCCCATCATCTCCTCCCTCACTGGCCTCTTTTCTTCTCTAACCTTCACCCTCCCTCCTCCTCCTCCTCCTCCTCCTCCTCCTCTGGATGATGATGTCATACAGGCTAAATAACTTTCATTTACTAAAACTCATCCAGATGCCACATATACACATGGGTACAGACACCCCTCCTCCATAAGAACAAGAGCCACAGATTCAAAGAGACAATTTTAGTTGTTTTGCATCTCTTTTTGGTAGTTTTGTATCTGTAGTTTTGGGTTTCATTTTGGTAGCTTTGCATCTCTTTATAGGTGTTTTGCATTTCTTTTTGGTCATTTTGCGTCTCATCTTGGTCATTTTTGGATCTCTCTAAAGACTGCTTCCATCTCGTTTTGGTCATTTTGCATCTCTCTGCTGACATTTTGCATCTCTTTGTAGTGATCTTGTTGCTATTTGTCGACGTTCTGTGTCTCTTTTTGGTCGTTTCGCAGCTCATTGTTTTGCATCTGTTTTTGGTACTTTTGCATCTCTGTAGTGGTTTTGTGTTGCTCGTTTTAGATGTTTTGCATCTTTTTTGGTTGTTTTGACAATAAAATCAATCTCTCTTCTCTTTTGTTTTGTCTCCCCTTCCTCCTTCGCTCTTCCCCTCCTTCTCTCATCCATTTTTCATTCATAGAAAATATCCCCTCCTTCTCCTGTCTTCTCTGATCTGTCCCATTTCTCCTCTCGTCCCTTCCTCTTGGTCTTCCCTATTTTATTCTCTTCCTCTTACTCGTTGCTGCCCTCCTTTAAATGATTTGCATGTTTCTCAGCTGCTTAACAACTGTCTGATCAACACACACCAGATGGACAGGAAGTGAAGTGTTAAATCCAGAGAACTAACTTCACTCCTTGTTCAGCGTCCACAGCGCTCAGATCAAACACAAGAAATAATTTACAAATACTCGTCTCTAAATATAAAATCACATCGTCTGCTCCGCCGTCACCATCGCAGCAGCTTACACCAGCGAACGCACCACATGTCCTAATACGCTGTAATGGGTTGAACACGATGCAGCCTTGTTGAACGCAGCTTTGAAGATGATGCAACATGATGGACAACCGAGACAAGGCGCTTCTCAAACGGCTGAATTCAATTTTAAAAAAACACTCGCCAGCAGAAAGTCAGCAGGGATGGAGAGAGAGAGTTTTAGATGATATTAATGAAGAGAGGAATTTACCAGAGGAACTTCATTTTCTAAGGACATAAATTGTTTAACAATGTGTCTCATTGCAGATGCTGCAGTGGATTTTATAAATAATCATGATGTTTTCTAGCAGGAGCAGTCCTTCATCAGCAAAATACTTGGACTGGATTTGGGATTTGGTGCCCCCAAGGTTCAATCAGTGCACTTTTAGAGCGGGTAGGACTGATGAAAGAAATATTATTATATTAAGTCCTTTTAAATATCAAACCCTCTCTCCCTGTAGACTTGAGTTAAAGTTGCATTAATCAATATTTTACATAAATACTGGAAAAGATGACTGAATGCAGAGAATTATTATCAGTCTGCAGCACTGTGATGCTTCTTAGCCTCTTTTAGCTCCTCGTCATGTTTTGCGGCACATTTAGAGTCTGGTTCAGTCTTGCTGCGTTTTCCAGCTACCTGTTTTTACAGCACATTCTCACTCTCAACTCACGGTCATATACGACAGTCCGATCCGAAAGACTTCAGCGCGTTAATTCGAACAAAACTACTTTCTAGTTTTGGTTTTCTGTAGTTTGTTTTCTTTGACGGACATGTTATGTATCTTCACGTTACATCACATTATCAGACCACAACAATAAAAGCGATAACTTCCTTTTACCTCTACATAGACTAAAAAGAAGCAAATATATTGATTCTGGCATTAAAAAAAAGTATTTATACACACTTTAGGTGAATTTTTTTTTTTCGAACCCCTAATGACAATATTATGTTTGTACAGATCTTCATGACTTTTGAATTAGAAATTACTTATTTTGGGGTTTGTGTGATGCCCATTAAAAATACAATTAGAGCTGTTTCTAGTACTAGTACTAGTACTGTTCCTAACGCTGACGATAGTCTTCAGCTGTCCTGAACTGCTGCTACTCTGCTTAATTCCTCTCAGTATTTAACCCGGATTTATCTTAAATCTTCTCCATTCAGCCTTTTTAATAAATCTAACACATGTACTTGGTAAATTAAATGATGCACACTACTTTGCAGATTGTTTTGTCTGCTGCTTTCTCTTTTATATGAAACCATAAACCCACTCGGACGTTCTTGATGTGGATTATAGCGACTTTACTGCTTCATCGCCATCATACGACCATAATCACATTAAAAATCGCCCTCTCTGGTGTTGTTGCCATAATGTGCATGAGCCCAAATGTGCCCTATTGTTCTGAGGCAGCCAGGTGGAAGAGCCGAGGAGTTTCTTCCACATTATGAAGACGCTGTAGGTGTCGGCTGGTGATGGAGCCACCAGGCCACCGGCCCGGCTGACGTGAAGGGAGAGACAGGCAGGACACCAGCTCTGGGCCTTGTTACTCGAGCTCCATTAAGCTTCATGCTCAAATTATACCCTAATACCTGTTGTCACTGCGAGGCACTGGACTGCAAGCATCTATCCGGGCCATGGGGGCTAGAAAACACCCACGCACACTGTTGGTTACAGGCTCTCTGCAACCAACAGGCATCAGTGTTACATCCCGCAGGTCAACACATTATCAGTGGATGTGGTTCAGTCAGGCCTGAAAGCTTCGAGCTCTCAAATTTAATCTGAGCAGATATGTTTCCACAAATCTATCCACCTTCAGTCTCTCCGTCCTCTTTAACATAATCGTTCATGACACCAGTTACATATACAGTCCTCTCCACAACCACATCTGTCTCAGAGCTGCGAGCACATGATGACTAATATACAGCTGCGTAACCATCTAAATTCCTGCCACCGCCCCCTACAGGCTGCAGTCTTCATTACAGCCACAACATGGAAGTGTTGGACAAAACAAACAACATACTGGTGATTCGTTTGTTTTGTTGTTTTGTTCGGGCAGCTAATGATGCACCGATTTATCGGCTGAACATTAGTGTCAGCTAATAATTGCCTTTTTCCACGCTTTGTCACTCTCCGTGGCGTCACTTTAGGTTTAGGCATCAAAACCACTTAGTTTGGTTTAAGAAAGGACCACATGTTTGGGCTTAAAACTCCTATGTTTGAACAGTGAAAATAACACTGGACGTTGTGAACACGCGACATGAACAGCGCTCTCCTGGATGAAAGCTTTGTGTTTGTTGGACCCATCTACATCCCCCTCCCACCTGCACACTATGTGTCTTTCGCTACTACAGCAGTTTCTCAGAGCGTTTACTGTTTTCTTGGATGGGTTTACATTGTAGTTAACGGAAAGACCTGCGCACCTCATACCGGCGCTACAGTGTGCCTTGCACTGTGGTATCGAATGCAGACAGCCATGACAAAGTGGTGATATTTGACGCCCTGGGAATGAGAATGGGCTGAACCATTATAGACTGGTGTATGTGTGTGTGTGTTTGTCTTTATGAGGCCCACTGATGTGTTGTTTTTGGACAGTGACGACATATTTTACAGTCCTCACTTCTTCAATGGGGGTTAAAGAGGGTCAACACTTTGTTTTCGGTTTTAGGCTAGCCAATGTGTTATGTCAATGAGGGTCCTGACAAGTATAGAGGAACAAACGTGTGTGTGTGTGTGTGTGTGTGTGTGTGAAGGAGTGTATTAGTCATGTTATGGGGACATGAATCTGTTTACACAGTCATATTGTGGGGACTTGCCTTCCTTTTGAGGATAAAATGCACATCCCCATAGCGTAAAACATTATAATTTAGGGTGAGGACTTGGTTTAGGGTTAGGTTTAAGCTAAGGTTAGGGTAAGAGTTAGGATTAGGCAAGTAGCAGTTACAGTTAGGGTTGGTAGGTAAGTTAGGTAAGTCTCCATGAAATGAATGTAAGTCAATGTAATGTCCTCAAAAGTCATGAAAACACAACTCTGTGTGTGTGTGTGTGTGTGTGTGTGTGTGTGTGTGTGTGTGTGTGTGTGTGTGTGTGTGTGTGTGCATGTGTGCGTGCTGACACTCAGCCAGTCTGTTTTATCAGAGCTCAGTCTTTCATCTCAGCAGCAGGCCTGAACGCAGCAGACAGACTGGGTGACGCTAACACCCAGGGGTCCCTGAACACATCAGCACCCGTCCTCCACACTTCAGCCCTAAAACCCCCCAGATACCACCATCACCACTGTCACACACACACATTCATACAGTACAGATGGAGCCCTGACATGACGACACATCCTCTCACCAGCAGATCATCTCCTCCAAAAAGAAACTGTTTTACTACATTTCATTTCAGTCCTTTCAAGAAAGGGAATATACACATTTATTACCAATTATATTGTCCTGATAATATAATATAATATAATATAATATAATATAATATAATATAATTAGGACTGTCGGTCAATTAAAATATTTAATCATATATCACATTTTTTATCTGTTCAAATGTACCTTAAAGGGAGATTTGTCTAATATTTAATACTCTTATCAACATGGCCTCTGTCCACCGTGCCAGTTTGCTGTTTTCAAGGCTAAATTAAATATTATTTGAGGGTATTTTAAACCTGCATTCATTGATTTTGGCCACTTGGGGGCAGTGCAACAAGCTGAAACCACAACATGGACATACTACAGAATAACATAATAAAGTTATTAGTGGAGCATTTAACTGCTAGGCTGTGCTGTGCAAGTACTTTAAAATTGCTAGTAATGTTTCTGTACTTATCTTAATGAATGCAATGTAAACTATTTTCTCAGTGCTGCCCAAAGCATGACGGGAAGTGTAGTGTGAGAACTCGCGTCATATTAATCAGAAATATGAGACAAGTGAAACAGTATGTTAAAATGAGGATTTTTTCAATATATTCCCTTTTTTAATATAATAAAATATGAACAATAAAGACAAGGAAATATTCAGCAACCAGAAATTGTTTGTTGACAGTAAAACTGTTGAAACCAGTCCTGAATATGCTAAGCTAGCAGGCTATGCTAAGCTCGGAGTTAAGCTAACAGGGCAGCAACAGAGTCTGCGCTCAGACAGAAAAGAGGTGCTGCAGCCCGTATGAGGAAAAGTGTTTTTGAACATTAACGCATGTAAACATGCTCTGGTAGATACCCAAAATACAAGTATGAACCTGAAAATGAGCAGGATATGTCCCCTTTAACAGATATTACAAAGATAGCTCATTATTGTGGAAATGCTGATTCAGCAGTATTGCTCTTTAAGGTTTCAGCTTCAACTTCTATTTCTTCAGTACGTTATTTGGACTTTAACTACTCCTGCATACTTTCAGCTGTAGACACCGTTCAACTATCAAATATTCAGCTTGTTAAAGACATTGGTGCTATGACTTTTCGTGTTTCAACTATTTACACTTTTAAAAATATTAAACTTTTTTCACATTTTTTTTTTACAATGTAACTCGGTGAAGAAAATCTTCAAATCCTCTTAAACATACTTCACTTTGAAATGCTACTGCTCCCGAATACTTTCAGCTATAGACTTCATTTAAACTTTAAACGGGTTACAAGACTTTGAACTATTAATGTATGTTTCAGCTTTTTGATATCTTTAACCCGTTTTTAACGGTCAGCGTTTAACATTTATGCTGCTTTCAGACTTTTTCAGATGTTATAATGAGTGTGTATTGGATGGAATGATCACAGCTAGAAGACGTAACATCACAGCTAGAGTGGACGGGAGCTTTAAAATCGTTTGAAAATTTTCCGAACAAATAAAGTTTCAATCAAATTGTAGGAAATCTTGTGCTGGTCGCGGTCACATAGCTATGTAATCAGTCATACTTACACATTTGGCTATAAATGCCTGGAAGTGACAGCAACCCCAGGCTACGTTCCCATAGAGGCCCAAGTTAAATTCGGCACAATTTTTTGGATCAGAGCAAAAGTTACCAGTTTTTTCAGCGGTTCCTGTGGTCCATATGTTCATCAAAGAGTCTTTACTCATGTCATAAAATATGTAAGTCGCTAAGTTCACCTGTGATTACTCTGCAATTACATGTCAATATGGCTGCTGTGAAGTGAAAGTATACGGGAGCGGTAGCATTTCTAAGTGGAGTATGTTTAAGAGGATTTGAAGATTTTCTCCATTGAGTTACACAGTATTCTTCTCACTTGCCTGATCTCCTTAAACTTTATGCCTGATGGAGCTCTCTCTAGACTTGCAGTTTTAAAGGTTTATTCCACCCAAACACTACTTTATGTCTAATGACTTGTAGTTTTAAAGGTTTATTTCACCAAAATACTACTGTGTCTGTCTCTCTGTCTCTCTTTGTTTAGCAATGCAGATCGGTCTGATATACATGCAAAGAATTTCTTCTTTCTGAATATTCAGGAAAATTCAAATTTACCACTTTTGACAGCATAACTGTTGAGCTTCCAGCGTTTCTAGCACTGGATTTCAGCTCTTAGCTTCTTTAGGCAATGTAGTTCAGTTTCCACCTCTGCAAGTTTTACATTTCAGCTTCTAGGCTTTTCAGCAGTGCAGTGCAATGTATTTGAGTGTTAACATTTTTAGGCAATTCATTTCACATTTCTGCATTTTCAGCAATGCTCTACAATTCATTTCAGCTGTCAGCATTCACACACATTTTCAGCAGGAAATGCATTTTGTAGTTTGTGTTTAAAATGTTGATAATCAAAGAGATGAAATCAGACAGATGAATGTTTTGTGTCTGAGTGTGTGTGATGGTGAACACACTGAATTTTGAATTCAGTGCACAGCAGACTCTCAGACCTACAGAGGACACAGGGAAGCTGAGGAACCATGCCAGAACCAGAGCCCAGGATAAAGAGGTTCAGTGAACGTGGTGTTAAAGGTGTGGAGGTGGATGAGAGACTCAGAGGAGACTCTGTAGAAGGACAGAGTGCCAACAGCACAGTCCACATACACTGCTACTCTACCAGAGGAGGTGAAGGAAGAGGAGGAGATGAATGTGTTTTTGTCATTGTGCCAGACACAAATATGACCACCAGAGCACTCCAGACTCCAGGACTGATCATTCCTTCCAAATAAACAGTCTTTACCGTCTCCTCTCCTGCTGATTCCTCTGTAACTCACTGATACAGCAATCCCTCCTGTCCACTCGACCTCCCAGTAACAGCGACCAGTCAGACTACGTCTACACAGCAGCTGAGACCAGCAGTCAAATCTGTCTGGATGATCAGGATATAACTGAACCTTGTCCGCACGCGTCACCTTGCTGTTGTTGTCAGACAGTTTGAGGTTTCTGTGAATTGTGTTTGTGTCCAGTTCCAGTTCACAGGCATCTGTTGGAGAGAAGATGACACAATACAATATGATTTATTAACAACTCTACTGACAATGACTGAAAGAAGACTGACATTTTATATTCTACTGTGAATGATAGCGTTCACAAACTTTAACAAGAATTTCAACAATCCAGTTCTAACAGCATTAACAGTTCCTCAACATGAAAATCAACATGTCAGACTTCCGGCTGGACTCCAACATGGCGGCAGTATAAAAAGTGAGGTCCCCGGCACTGAGATTAAAAGGGCCCTGTAATCCTATCAGTTTAAGAAAATGAGAATGAGAGTGTGGCAGTAAGGGCAATGACTAAGACCAGAGGAAAAAATCGAAAGACGCTTAAAAACGCGGATGTGAACGTGGAACAAGATAACGAGCCAGCTAAGCTAGCAGGTGAGTTAGCCAAACTAGCTGGAGATTTAACAGAGTCAACAGATGATAGAGTGGAAGCCAAGCTAGCAACGCAACCGAGCAAGAGGGAGAAGAAACACTGCTGCAAACATGACAGACCTGGAAACAATCTTACAAGAAATACAATTTCAGAAATGAGTTTCGCCGGGAGAACTTTGAAAACCTGAAAGACATAAAAGTTGATATCAAGAGGACAAACATCAAGTTAGATGATGCCGAAAAGTGTATTGCTGAAGCAAAGGAGCAGACTCAGACTCTGGAGGACACCACTTTAGAGCTAATGGAGGTACAGAAGTGAGTCGAGACCAGAATGACAGGGCCGCTTGAGGAGGGGGAATGTCCGGATCCACGGGGTGTAGGAAGGAGCGGAGGGAAACGGGCAATCGATGGCTACTTTTGTTGAAAAACTTCTTAGGAAGAAGCTGGATTTACCCCTGTCATTTGAGTTAAAGATTGAAATAGCCCACCGGGCGCTAGTCCTCCCAAGGACTCCCCGCCTAGATCCATAATGATGAAATTACAAAGTTTCTGGAGTAAAGAAGAACTTATCAAGATAGCTTGGCAGAAAAAGGGTTTCATGTATGAGGGGAGGAAGGTGTTTTTAGACCATGACTATGCACCGGAGATTATAAGAAAACGCAAGGAATACACAGAGAGATAAAAATATCCGCTTCCAGATGCCTTTCCCGGTGAAACTCCGGGTCTTTTATGAGGATGATAAGTGCCTCACATGTTTGAGGTGAGAAACATGTGACTGTATTTGTGTCAAGACTGCAACGTGCTATACGTTTTTTGTTTAAATATTGATAAACTCACAAGCTGGAGACGCCAGAGTAGCACTTAAAGCTGGAGCGGAGTTATGAACAATGCTGATCTAATCGGCGAGGGCCCCCTGCTAGGACTGATGCTTGACGGACATTACTTTTCTTGTGTGCGTCCATGGAAAATGTGAGTTTGTTTGTAGGATATGTTCACATTAGCTTGGCACTAATAATTGGTAGTTCTCCATTTAAGCTGTTTTCTGTAGGTGCCTGTATTATCTTAGGCTCACTTTGTTGTTAGTTTATCCAGTTAATCCTAATCACTTTGTACTCTTGTGCTTTATTGTTACAGAACCACACAAACACATTCAGAAACAGAAAACGTGAGTTCAAACACCATTATTTTCTATGTCTGGTCTGCATCAAGATAAACATCCTCAACTCAACGCTTGGACTGCGCATCTCTGTTTCTACACTCTCACCTAGCACAAAAATAGTGTCCTACCCGACACCCTCAACGATTGCTCCATACCTATTATCCATCAAATACACAGTCTCTCACACAAAGAGGAAATCCGGGTGATATTATTAGAGGAGACCCACCAAACGGTTACAGTCAAATATTATCTGCCGACTACAAATCGGGACACCGAAGAGTTGTGACTATCTTATCTGAATCCCACAAGTAAGGATTATACTTATTACTCGTCACCACACAATATATACACCATACTCAATGATCGATTACTCCTTGATGTATAATACAGATAGACATAGGGTAGAGAAATGTGATATAGGAATAATGGATCTATCAGACCACAGCCCTCTTTGCTTAAAATTAAATCTGATGGGTAAGAGAAAAACAACAATCTGGCAATGAAATTCAGATATATTAAAAGGACACATGAAGAAAGAAATAGCGAAGGAACTTCAGACATATGTAGAAGATAACGATAATGGTGAGGTGTCGCCGTCTGTGCTGTGGGACGTGTGCAAGGCCATGATGAGAGGGAAGATAATAGCTAAATCAGCATATTTTAAAAGGTTAAGACAATTAAAACTAGACACATTAAAATCAGATCTCAAAAGGCTAGAAAGAGAACATAAAGACAAATTGGGAGCACACATAAATCGAGAAATTAAAAAAAAAAAAAGAGAGCAGAGATTAGTGAGATTTATACAGCCGATCCAAAAAAAACTACTGTTCATATATTATGATGTATGTATTATGATGTGGGGGGGAAGTCAACAAAATTGCTGGCATATAAATTGAAAAAAGCAGCAGGCAAAAAACAATATATATAAAATAAGGGACCCGCATACCAGATCAACAATGGATAAAACGGAGGAAATTCAAAAGTACTTTGAAGCTTATTATAAAAGTCTATATACTCAACCGAAAACCACCAATAAAATCCAAGATGGACAAATGTTGAAAGACCTTAAATTTACTGAGAGACTGCTGAAATTACAGATGAGCAAAATAAACAAAGCGATCTCAAATCTGAAGGCTGGCAAGTCCCCGGGGGCAGACAGGTATACCGCAGAATGGTACAGATCACTTAGAGTTGATCCCACTTTTGCGGAAGGCATTTAATTGGGTACTGAAGGAGAGAGAAATTCCTTATTCATGGAGAGAAGCCATTATTTCCCTTATTCAGGAGAGGTAGGATGAGCAGGAATGCTCCAGTTAGAGACCAATTAGTGTCCTTAATCAAGATTATAGACTATTATATATAATATACAAACTTATATCTGTCAACTTTGTGAAGTCCGAGTTTACGAGCAGCACCTGAAGGCAACACAACACTTCTATAAGATCAGTGACGGTCAAAAGAGGAAGAAACAAATTCACTTTTCTGTGGTCTTGACTCAATGAAATGTACCGTATTTACTATTTCTGGGTTCAGATTTTTGTGTTTGTGGATTTTAAATTGATTTGAATGAAACAGAAGCTGCATCCTGATCCATGATGAAATTCATCATCATAATCAGTCACTCTGAGTGCAGCTGAGTTCTCATGAATCAAACTTAAAACGCACTCACACTTCTTCAGTCCAGGTCTCAGTCTCTGCGGTCCACCATGGTCCACCCTGCAGGAGGAAACAAAGTCACAATCAACTTCATACAGTTTCAGACCCTGATCAGACAGAGTGCGTTTTAGCAGCCGGGGGCAGCTTTTTGTAATTGTTTTCAATGACACTGAAGCATTTTGCCCCTGCTTTTGTGTTGCTGAGCGCCTCAGGTTTTCCACTCTGTGTCTCTCTTTTTACAGGAGCGCCCTTAACGCCTAGTGGAAACTCGCCTGATGACATTAGTGTTTTTTCTCATTGTGGTGAGCTATATGACTTTATCAACCATAGTTACTATGATCTGAACAAAAAAACAGCAGGAGGCAAATTAGTGTGGGAGATTTGGGGGTGGTTGGTCGAGTTCATGGTAATAAGGTAACGTAGCACTCACTTGGTGGTTGCCTAGCAACATATACAATAAAAACATGCAGCAAACTGCAAAAAACACTCTGTCAGTGTCCAGTCTGTAGTCTGTCTGTCCATATCTGAGAGTCCAGTTTGTAGTCTGTCTGTCCATAACTGAGACAGACCAGTCTCTTGTATGTCCGTACCTGAGAGTCTTCAGTCCCCAGTGTGGACTGTTCAGTACATCAGATAGCAGCTTCACCCCTGAGACTCCTGGATGATTGTAGCGCAGGTCCAGCGTTCTCAGATGGGAGACGTTGGACCTCAGAAATGAGGCCAGAATATAGCAGCCTTCTTCTGTGATCTGACAGCCTGACAGACTAAACACACACACAAATATTAATGATGGACTTTGTAGTCGTATCATCAGATCTACTGCTGTAAAGAGTAGAATTGTCAACTTATCAACACCTGATGGTGAGTTGGATCAGGTGGTGGGAGAGTCTGCTGGACAGACCTACTGACCCTCACCGCAGGGCATCCCTTCTGCAAGCCATATTCAGAGACAAAGAACTGCTGTCCAACAAAAGATGGCACCACAAGTTCTGGTGGACCACTTTGGACCCAGTACATCAAATATGACTACTCCCTACTCCAAGTTAGGATGGTATAGACCCTGTCCTACATTCAAAATAACTGCCAGAAATGGCAGCGGCACTGTTGTTAGGTCTGTATGACAATGATAGTAAAGATGGGGAACAACTCAACAGTGATATACAGTATTGTATGAATGAAAGGCTACTCAAACTATATGACCCTTTAAATTTCCCGGATCTTGCAGTTAGGATATTTTTCTTTAATGAGGTCCCTGCTATCGTGTGATTGTGAGTCTTTAAATCATTGTGGTTTTCACACGACTGACCAGAGACAGGAGATCACACTACAACATCTTTCACCAGGAGGAATTCCTGATGAGATCTCCAAACTACTTTGTGTCACAAAAACACATACGAGAAATATACATAAATTATGTGATATCATACGAAAGACAGATTACTAATGTTATTGTTGGCATATGTGCACAAAATAGCCTGTTTCCACCAGTTTCCACATCTTTATTCTTTTAGGTGGCACAGCAACTTTGCTCCATGTTGCAAATGCAACACATACAGTAAGCTGCTGTTGTTACAGGCAACCTCTCCTCTCCCTGGTTTTCCCTCAACATGTCTCGCGTTCTCATTGGCTGTAGCTTGAAGTCGGAGTCCCCAACAGATCCAGATATTTAGCGTCTAGGTATCTAGAATGTGCCTGCATGGCATTGGCAAGCCTCTCGGCTCGGCTCGGCTCGCATCCTTGAGCAGTTCGCACATAATGCTCAAACGCTGACGTGTGAGTGGTGAGCGAATGTTGATTTTTCTCTGATCTGGGGCTTATGTCGGGGAGCTCCAAAAACTATCTGGGGCGGAAAATTAGGACTAAAGTCATACAGTGAGAACTAGCTATCAGAGGATGAACATTTTAAAATACAATAGTTGAACACCAACCTGAGAATCTCTAGTTTGCAATTGGGACTCCACAGTCCAGCAGACAGCTCCTTCACTCCTGAATCCTGCAGGTCGTTGTCACTCAGGTCCAGGTCTCTGAGACTAGAAAACTGGGAGCTGAGAACTAAGGACAGAGCTTCACAGCTTCTCTCTGAGAGGTTGCAATCACTCAGTCTGAAGAGAAATCAGCAATACATAAGAAAACAATTGAAATAAGAACAACCATGGTTATTTTTTCTGAATAAATAAAAAACAGATTTAATGTGACTAGTTATGTGTCCACATACAGAGCTTTATTGGCGACTTGGACCACTGGCAGCAGCCTCAGAAAAGCCTCTTCTGAAGCAGAGTATTTCTTCAGGTCAAATACATCCAGATTTTCTCCTGATGACAGTAAGATGAAGCCCAGAGCTGACCACTGAGCAGGAGACAGTTTACCTGTGAAGAGACTTCCTGAGCTCAGATACTGTTGGATCTCCTTCACTAGAGAACCATCATTCAGTTCATTCAGACAGTGGAACAGATTGATGCTTCTCTCTGGAGAGGAATTCTCATTGATCTTCTTCTTGATGTACTCGACTGATTTCTGATTGGTCTCTGAGTTACTTCCTGTGTGTTTCAGCAGACCTCGTAGGTGGTTCTGACTGGTCTGCAGTGAAAGACCCAGGAGGAAGCGGAGGAACAAGTCCAGGTGTCCATTTGGACTCTGTAAGGCCTTGTCCACAGCACTCTGGTGGAGGTCTCTTAGTTTAGATTTGTCTCTGAGGACTTTTGACCACCAGGATGTTTTTTGTTCTTCTGCCATCAGATTGACACCAGAGTTGATGCACATCAGATGGACATGAAGAGCAGCCAGAAACTCCTGAACACTCAGATGGACGAAGCAGAACACCCTGTCCTGGTACAGTCCTCTCTCCTCTTTAAAGATCTGTGTGAACACTCCTGAGTACACTGAGGCTGCTCTGATATCGATGCCACACTCTGTCAGGTCAGATTCATAGAAGATCAGGTTGCCTTTCTGCAGCTGATCAAAAGCCAGTTTTCCCAGAGACAAAATCATCTCCCTGCTCTGTGGAGTCCAGTGTGGATCTGTCTCAGTTCCTCCATCATACTTTATGTTCCTCACTTTAGACTGAACCACCAGGAAGTGGATGTACATCTCAGTCAGGGTCTTGGGCAGCTCTCCTCCCTCTCTGGTCTTCAGTACCTCCTCCAGAACTGTAGCAGTGATCCAGCAGAAGACCGGGATGTGGCACATGATGTAGAGGCTTCGTGATGTCTTGATGTGGGAGATGATTGTTCTGGCCTGCTCCTCATCTCTAGATCTCTTCCTGAAGTACTCCTCCTTCTGTAAGTCAGTGAATCCTCTGACCTCTGTCACCATGTCAATACACTCAGGAGGGATCTGATTGGCTGCTGCAGGTCGTGTGGTTATCCAGAGGCGGGCAGAAGGAAGCAGTTTCCCCCTGATGAGGTTTGTCAGCAGCACATCCACTGAGGTGGACTCTGTGACATCAGTCAGGATCTCATTGCTGTGGAAGTCCAGAGGAAGTCGACACTCATCCAGACCATCAAAGATGAACACAACCTTGAACTCTTCAAACCTGCAGATTCCTTCTTCTTTGGTTTCACTAAAGAAGTCATGAATAAGCTCCACCAGGCTGTACTTTTTCTCTTTCAACATATTCAGCTCTCTGAAAGTGAAGGGAAATATGAACTGTATGTCCTGGTTGGCTTTGTGTTCAGCCCAGTCCAGAGTGAACTTCTGCGTTAAGACTGTTTTCCCAATGCCAGCCACTCCCTTTGTCATCACTTTTCCAATTGGTTCTTCTCTTTCAGGTGAGGTTTTAAAGATGTCTTCTTGTCTGATTGTTGTTTTTGGTCTGTCTGTTTTCCTGGATGCTGTTTCAATCTGTTTGACCTCATGCTCATCATTGACCCCTGCAGTCCCTCCCTCTGTGATGTAGAGCTCTGTGTAGATCTGATTCAGAAGGGTTGGGTTTCCTGCTTTAGCAATCCCCTCAAATACACACTGGAACTTCTTCTTCAGGTTAGATTTGAGTTTATGTTGGCACACTGGAGCAGCAGTTCCTGAACAAACAAAAAAAAATAAATGAAAAAACAGCGACTGGATCCTAAAGAAGATCAGAGAATCGAAACATTTCGTTTTATTCAGCTCATCAGTGGAGGACAAACAGCCTCTGATCTGATGTGTGAGATGTGTGCAGCATATTAACAGCAGATTTTTACATGTAAGCTTCTCTCATGTTGCCTCCATTTCCTCTGTCCATCATGTTAATCTCTTAATATCCTTACTGCTCTGCAGACAGTCAGCCAGCTCCTCTTGCTTCATTGTCCTCAGGAAGTTCAGTGTGATCTTGAGAAATGCCTCTCTGCTCTTCCTCTGCTCTTTATCCTCACCTTCCATCTCCTCATCCTCACTTTGACTCTCTAGGCATTCTGGGTAATCCAGACTCAGAACCTTCTGGATCCTCTTCAGCTCATTCTTCACAAAAGTGACAATCTTGTCCTCCAGCAGCTAGAAAACAATATTAGCTGAATGATACAAACAAACATCAGATCCATGTTGGACAAACATGTTTTCACTCGTCAAATACTAACGCTCAGTCAGTGGCATGACGCTTCTAACTATGACGGTCTCAGTACCCCTCTACTGTTAGGGATGGCGGGTCAGTTTCCACTTGATACATGCATAGTGTCTTTTCAAAATAAACTTCCAACGTAGTTTAACTTCAGTACTTTGTTTTCAGGTTTACAAAACTACTTTGTGAGGTTTAGGAAAAGATTGTGGATTAGTTTAAAATAAGTGTTACATAACTTATGTATGTTGGTTAAAGCCCCCTATGGTATATTTTGGCATTTCTACAATATTTCAGATTTGTTTGAGTCATTTCCTGACAATGTTGATTAGCCACACTGTTTGCCATGATTTTTTTGACAAATAACTTAATTTTGTTACGTTGGTGTTGTGTCGGGCCAAAACGACCTGCACACAGATGTATAAAGAGAACTGGATCCAGTGTTGGAGGCGGTACCCCGTTCATTTCTATGAAAGCTGCTCAGTGGAGCATGAAGTCAATGGGTAGACTTATAGTTTTGGAAAAGTACCCAGATCTTCAAGGTCTTCCAGATCTTACTGGGCCCTACTGTGCATGTCTGATATAAGCAGCAGCGTCCATTCGGTCACATGACTCGGTCACAGGGTCCCAACATCACGGCTTGTGCTGTCGTCACAGTCTGGGTCTCCATAGACCCAAACAGAGGAAGGAAGTAACTCTGGATGTGGTTTGATCTGGTGCATTTACAACTTTTATGACCTAATGATTTAAGTAAGGACTATTAAAGTGTTCGTACTGTGGAGTTGATTCACCTAAAAAAATCTGCAGTTAGAGACGTCTCTTTCTCAATGTAAGATCAGATCCATAACTTTGAGTTATTATTGATAGATACATATTTTGATATTGATTAATGATTGATTATTATTCTGCTCCATGCAATAATACACAAACCTCCAACAGGTCCGGACGCTAGGGAGCTCACTGGACTAAAAAGTGCAGCCGGGAGATGATTGTGAAGAGAACAGATGTAAAAGTAGTTGTAGTACATGTACAGACCATAAATATGGAGTCCAGGCGTGTTTGATGCTGCTGGGCAGACTGGCCACTGAGATCCTCTGAGCTGTGGAGGAATAATTAAGAATTAGCTCACATGACGTCCGTCCACACAGAGATCAACACAAGGTAAAGGTCCATGTAGTGAATCAGGCGACTCCCTGTGGTGGTGAAGGTCTACTGGTTCTGCTAATCCCACTGAGAATCAACAGCTCAGTCTGCAGCTGATTGTAGCTTTCAGCTCACTGCTTTCTTCACCAGTCAGTTTGGTTTACATTTTACACACCCACCTCCATCTGTGATTGGTTGGCTGTGTGGAGGTGAGAAAGTAGGCAGGGTTTGAACTCTCAGCTCTCTTTATTCAGTCTTCACACAACTATCTCTGTCACTTTTAGTCTCTTTTTTTGGGGGTTGGTTTGGGAACCGGAGGGGCCCCGTTTCAATTCCCAACTTGAACCAAAAATTAGGGGGGAATTGTTGGTTGGGGGGGGGCCATTTTTCCTCTTGGGCCCTCCCGGGGTCCCCCTGAGCAAGGCACCAACCCCCCAACTGCTCGGGGCGCTTGTCAGGAGCAGCCCCCTCACTCTACACCTCTTCATGTGAGTGGGTGTTTGTGTGCAGCTGTTTTTTAGTTTAACAAAGTGTAAATTTAATTTCCCCATTTTGGGACTAATAAAGGTTGATCTTCTTCTTTTAGGTCGACACTGAGAGCGACACTGAATGTCTTCAAGGGAGACTGAACATGAGACGTTATCTCCATGTTTAAACAATATCACGCTCCACCTTCCAATGTGGACGGTCACAGCTAAACACTTTGATTTTAGACTTCGTACAAACTAGTTCTTTTCTAGTATTATCCAACTCTGTCCATTACAGCTTACGTCCGATAAGCAGGCGAAGGTCGTCCTTTAAAATTTAGGAAGTTGTCCATCGACTGGTTGCTTTTAAAGGACAGACAGCTGGGTCCAGGAGAGTCTGGTCTATGCTGCTGGACCCTGAAATGACGTACATGTTGGAGAAAAATATGTCCAATCTTTTAACTCAGATAGTAACTAGTTTTTATCTCAAATGCTTTGCCAGTTACCTTCCATCAGCAGATTGTCTAAAAGCAAGAGGAGGCTGCATTGACGCATCACTCTCCATGGACACACAGCTGGGTTCAGGTCCAAGAGGTCTTGGTCCCCGATAGCTCCTTAAATAAAAATAGCAATCAGAAATTCATTAAAGGTCACATATTCTGTTAGACACAGATACATGTGCATGTTGAGTATATTTCTTCCTGGAAAAAAATACTCATGACAAACTGTAACTGTCACCTTCATTGGGTACACCTGTACAACCTACCATACATTCTACCTGTACAAAGACAACAAGGTTCAGTTTGTTGACATTCATTTCTATGTTTAGCACTGATGTCACACTTATTGAGAGCTGTTTCTATTTGTTTGAGGAGCTCAGAATTTTATGAACCCTTCTGAATATAATGAAGTTTAAAACAGCACTATCACTAAAGCTGGTCATGTACAATTTTAGCCCGTTTCTGGCCCAAATTTTGAGCTGCAAGCTTCAATTTAGAGTCAAACCGAGTTTCAGCTTCATCGAATGCTGTTTGCTGTGCTACACAAACCTCTAACAGGTCCGGACGCTAGGCAGCTCACAACTTTCAGCCCAAGAGAAAACTAGAGAAAAGTCCCCCCCCCCCCCCCCCCCCTCCCCCCCTCGCGGGCGGGGGGGCGGCCCCCCCCCCCCCCCCCCCCCCCCCCCCTTCCCCGTGGGGGGGGGGGGGGGGGGGCCGACCCCCCCCGGCGGAGGGGGGGGGGGGGGGGGGCCCCCCCCCCGGCCCCCCCCCCGCCCCCGGACACAAAAAAAAAAAAAACAAAAAAAAAACCACCCTCCCCCCCCCCCCCCCACCCCCCCTAGTTTAATTAATAAAATAACCTAAACCATATTTTTTTTGGTGGGGGGGGGGGGAGGGAGCCCCGGAGAAAACCCCCCCCCCCACGGGGAAAACACAAACTCCCCACAAAGAGCCGCACGCTGGAATCGAACCCCCGACCCCCTTCCTGTGAGGCGACAGCACTAACCACTACACCACCGTGCAGCCCAGAGAAAAGTCCTGTCAGAGAAATAAACAAATCAGAGAGCGGTCCGGTGTGGTGTTGGTGCTGGAGCTGAGGTGAGAGCAGCTGGTGCTGGTGGACGGTGAACCTCCAAAACACCATGAAACTGCATTTCAAACTTTTACACACCCACCTCCATCTGTGATTGGTTGGCTGTGTAGAGGTGAGAAAGTAGGCAGAGTCTGAACTCTCAGCTCTCTTTATTCAGTCTTCACACAACTATTTCTGTCACTTTTCATGTGAGCAGCTGAGGTCGACACTGAGAGCGACACTGAACGTCTTCAAGGGAGACTGAACATGAGACGTTATCTCCATGTTTAAACAATATCACGCTCCACCTTCCAATGTGGACGGTCACAGCTAAACACTTTGATTTTAGACTTCGTACAAACTAGTTCTTTTCTAGTATTATCCAACTCTGTCCATTACAGCTTACGTCCGATAAGCAGGCGAAGGTCGTCCTTTAAAATTTAGGAAGTCGTCCATCGACTGGTTGCTTTTAAAGGACAGACAGCTGGGTCCAGGAGAGTCTGGTCTATGCTGCTGGACCCTGAAATGACGTACATGTTGGAGAAAAATATGTCCAATCTTTTAACTCAGATAGTAACTAGTTTTTATCTCAAATGCTTTGCCAGTTACCTTCCATCAGCGGATTGTCTAAAAGCAAGAGGAGGCTGCATTGACGCATCACTCTTCATGGACACACAGCTGGGTTCAGGTCCAAGAGGTCCTGGTCCCCGATAGCTCCTTAAATAAAAATAGCAATCAGAAATTCATTAAAGGTCACATATTCTGTTAGACACAGATACATGTGCAAGTTGAGTATATTTCTTCCTGGAAAAAAATACTCATGACAAACTGTAACTGTCACCTTCATTGGGTACACCTGTACAACCTACCATACATTCTACCTGTACAAAGACAACAAGGTTCAGTTTGTTGACATTCATTTCTATGTTTAGTACTGATGTCAGACTTATTGAGAGCTGTTTCTATTTGTTTGAGGAGCTCAGAATTTTATGAACCCTTCTGAATATAATGAAGTTTAAAACAGCACTATCACTAAAGCTGGTCATGTACAATTTTAGCCCGTTTCTGGCCCAAATTTTAAGCTGCACGCTTCAATTTCAGCTTCATCGAATGTCGTTTGCTGTGCAGTGTACAGGGAGGACTGAGGACCGATTAACTCCTCCTGACTGGCCGTCGGACAGTTGGACAAATTTCTTACATGTCAAAAATGTTGGTCGTCCATCCACAGTTTCTCACACAGCTGAAGCAGAACCACGCCAACATCCACGCCTTTTTTCAGCTTTTCTTACAGTAATCAGAGCGTGGCTATCAAGATAACAATGTACAATATAGTAAAAATAGCTCACTTACCATCTAAAATCTGTTTTTTTTTTTTTTTTAGACGTTTCAGCAGACTTGTTAGCATTGTGACCCATCCAGACCTCTGCTAGCAAACAAACTTTACCTGCCTAAACAGCCAGAACGTCTACAGTATGATCACTCAGGTTGTAGTTGACGATCAAACCGTACAGTGTGAGCATGTAAATTGGGAATTTTGTCTTTACATTGCAAACAATGCACTCGTACAGTAGGAGTAGGAGCTACACAACAACATTTCTGAAATCTTCCAACATATGCCCATGTTAACCCTCACCTCAGTGATAAAACAGTTTTAACTGAATGAATTCCACTACCATCATATGTGGACAGTTAGAGATG
This sequence comes from Pterois miles, assembly GCA_947000775.1. Lineage (NCBI taxonomy): Eukaryota > Metazoa > Chordata > Actinopteri > Perciformes > Scorpaenidae > Pterois > Pterois miles. The sequence goes on along the minus strand of CAMQGK010000568.1, from coordinate 4,628,269 downwards.
GTCATCTCACCTCTGAGCTTTGGTCTGAGTGTTTTTAGAGTGAGGGATGACCTCCTCTCTGTCCTCACACTGATCCATAGCGATGTTCACAACAGCCTGCTGGGAGAAATCAGCCTTTATTCCTCTTCATCGGTCACCTCAATCCTAAATACACTCATGGGAGAGTTTGAGCTGTGGATTCCTCTCTAAGCAGTGACATTCACAACCCTCTTCAGTCTTTACAGAGGAATACAATTCATACTGTTTTTCTTTGGGAATGACAGCACTGTTCACTTCTATTTGACTCTGAAAAGCTCTTCAACATGCGAGTACTTCACAAAAAGGCTATGCCCCCTTCTGGGGGTAGAAAACTTTAATTTTAAGTTTGTATGCATTCATTCATGCATTCATCTGTTGTTTTACAAATGTGATTTATACATGTGTTATAATTATCTTGCAATCTTGCCAGAACCTGAGTGTTGGCAATATCTTAATAAATGAAGGTTGATCACAGTCATGTCCCTTCAGTCTTCAGAGATCATTGTTGGATTTATTGTTGGTTCCACCAACTACGCAGTAACTCTTCAGCATAATGTTATTACTGTTAGTGGTTTGTTTAAAGCAGTTTTGGAGTCAAAAATTTGGAGACATGTTTCAACTTCTTCTGTTTACTCTGGTACCGTCTATGAGGGACACAGGATTGGTTTCCCCAAAAGGGGGCATGGTCATGACAGCCTACACTGGATGACATATTGCCCGTTTGATGTACGTATATCCAATCAGAATATGCAGTGGCAGCTGATCCAATAACCCAGAATCCATCCTGTTACCTTGTTAGCTGCCGCCGCTTTCACATCCACATCAGCGTTTTTACCTGCAGAGAAAACACAGAGCATAAGTCCAGTCATTGATCATTAATCCTGAACATCATTTCTCATCACTGTCAGCTGAATTCCAGTAAAGTAGGTTAGACTTTCTTTAACAGCCATGTTAAAACTGAGATGATATTAGATGCTGAACCATGCTTTATTGTGACTGGTCCATAGTACATGCAGACAGAGAGACTTAGCCTCAGTGTGTGAAGTTCCTGTATCACAGCTCACCTGCATGTCTCCGATACATGGAGTTAAAATAATACCTGGACTCTCTGATCCCAGCTGGGTTCTAGTGTTCGCCTCCTGCTACCTCTCCCCCATATCAGCAACAGTCCTATCAGAGCCCAGATTACACTGAACTCATCTCCTTCATTCACCCGGACTTCAACATTCAAACTAAACACAGCTTCACTCTGCCTGATTGCACAGGCGGCCATCTTGTTTCCCAGCTTGTGTTTCAAAGCAACTTTAAACAAATCGCTCCCCATCAATTCAACCATTTCTCCAACCACAACAATCAGCAACGTCCTCTCATTCAATCACAGCTCCACTTACTGAACTCCGGGCATTGAAATTCACCAGTGTGCAGCGCTTTTCTCTGTGTAGAAAGTGTGAAGTGGTGATGCCGCTTCTTATTGTCTTCGTGTCCTCACCTTACTGTGAAAGTATGCAGTCTGAGCTGCAGAGTCAGTCTGAGCTGCAGTCACATGATCAAATATTACTATAAATAGAAAGTTTCTCACAGGTCAAAGAGTCTGTCAGGATCAAATTCACTAGATGATGGATAAATCACTACAGCTTGTTAACAGACTAGATTCAGTTGTTCACACCAGATAGTTAGAGGATCCTGTTACTAACCTATACTTCCACTTGCTGTTTTTAATGCATAAGTGTGTTCACACTAAGAAGTATGGTAAAATGCAGTATGCACTCCAAGTACCCAGATGCACTCAAAAGGGTCAAAACGTTGATTGTACAACGCTGGACATGTCTAGCCCTCAACACTCATCATCTTTATGTAGCGGAAGGTGAGGGGCCACAAAACAATTTCAAACTCGTGGAAATGGCAGGCAGCGAAGATTCCACCTACTTTGAGCTGAGACTTTCACTTTCAGTTTCTAGCATCCATTGTCTGACTATGTGTTGATAACATGCTGTTGAAAAAATTGACCACATGGGTTTTATTTCCATAAAAACAAGCAAAACGACGGTGGGCAAATCTTGTAATTGGTGTATCTGGTAACACAGACCACTGCAGCAAGCCTGTTTAGTTGTTGTGTCTTTCTAGCCAAACCACTAACTTGGTGCTAACATAGTAGCTAACGCTAACGCTAACCAGCTGTGGCCATGCTTGGCTCATGATTGGCTCGTGTGTCACTCGGACCGGTGTGTGGGCGGGACCTTGATACCCTCCATCCCCCAATCACTACAGCACAGACTCTGACTCCAAATAATGTCAAAATCTCAAGATGGCAGCTCCCGTATCTGGATATTCTGGCTTCACTTCTGTACAGGAGGAAGTGGAGTGTCGGCCAACTTTATATACAGTCCATGGCTTCCATCCACTATTAGATTATTAGGAGTTGGTTCGTGAAGATCAGCAGTAGGTGGAAACCATCATACCACTGAAGAAGAAGAGATGGCGTCATTACAAGAGCGCCAGTTGAAGCACAAACGGTGAAAACCAAAGAAGAAAAATATGAGATTAGTTACATGTGTTACTATGAAGAAGGTTCCATCAGATGTGTAGAGGAATGAGGAGATGGTTTTCAGTTGACATTGATACACCAACCGTTACACCTTTACACAGGAGGAAAAACTTTGAGGTATTTGAGTGATTTTTTTTTTTTTATTTTCCGCATTTCCACTCAGGTTTTTTATGAGCAAACTGAAAATGTCCATAAAAACAGGTGGATGGAAGCGAAGCAACTGTTATGTCGACATTTGCTTTCTGGCAACAATCATCCCATTTTTCATTGCCCTCTCCCAGTTTCCTCCCGGGATCACAACTCTCCTGTATTGTTCCCGTTTTATGACAAATATTCACACTATTTTGTTTTATCTCATGTAAAAGAACATATATGGATAAGAAGCGCTTAAAGCCGTCACGGCGCGATGTTAACCGTTGGAAAGTGTTTCAGAGGTGAGTGTTGGCGTTGTCACATTGCGTCTGAAAGGACCTTCACTGAGTGAGAGGAGAGAGAAATAGAGAGAAGTACGAGAAAGAAAAACTCAAGCAGCAAATAAAAACTAATGAATATTCATTTAAGATAGAAAGTCACACAAGTTCACACCAGAGGGGAGAATTATTCAATTTACTTTCCTGAGAATTAAAGGAAAAATGAAAAGTTTAACATAAAATGCTGTTGCTGTTTTGTAATTTTCATTCTGTGAAAGTCACCAGAATGGGGGAGGAACCCCAGATCCCCCACTATGGTTAGAAATCCTCATGTTTGAGGTCTCAAGGTTGGCCAGTATGACCACGACTTGGATAAAAAATACTGACTAAGTCAACAGAAACCTGAGAGCATTTATGATCATAACACTGCTCTGTTGATCCGGTTGAACCTGTTGAGCTAGATGACTTCCCATCATCAATATCATCAGGCTTGATGGAGATGAGCCAGGCTGTTGCATTGCATGCTGGGTGGTGATTTAGTCTGACTTGAGATGGGGAAACCTCAAGGGACAAATTCTCAGTGCAGATAGTTTGATGCCATCAGCAACTTGTTCTTAATGCAGAAAAACTAAATTTATGTTCTTTACCACTTCAAAAACATCAAGATCATCAACAAATTGAGTTGTATCTACTTTTAAATATCTAGGATTCTTAATGGATGACCACTTCACATTCAGTATGTTGTAAAAAAGCTGAAGCGCTTATTAGGATTTTACTATAGAAACAAGTCTTGCTTTTCTTTTAGTGTGAAACAGAAAATGGTGGAATCCACCTTTTTATGTTGTTGACTATGGAGGTGTGCTGTGTATAAATACTGCTGGATGGCATGTATCAGCAGGTCACTGACAGTCATTACAAACTGTTGCTCAGATTACTCACCATTGGGTACTCTACTCTAAAACAAACCACTCCTTATGTAATCATTGCCTCAGTCATTGGTATGTGCTTATCTACAAAAGCATTCTGGGTAAAATTCCTCCTTACTTGTCTTCTCTTTTAATAAGGAACCATGGATGTCATAATCTCCGTTCTATGGACATTTTGCAATTTGTTGTTCCCAAAGTTGGAACTGAGTTGGGAAAAGGGTTTTAGGTTTTCGGCACCTAATGTTTGAAATATTGTACAATCTGATCTTTAACTCAAAACATAGTTACCTTGAATGAGTTCAATGCAGTCCAAGGTTTGTCTGTGTTCAAGTATTTTTTTGTTAATTTGTGTGTTGTCTGTTGCTTTTACTACAACTGTGTTGTTGCTATCTTGGTGATGTCTTCCTTGTAAAAGAGATATTTCATCTCAATGGGTCTAACCTGGTTAAATAAAGGCTAAATAAAAAGAAAATGTTCCCAGCACGGCTCCATCCAACTTCGCCGACTAGAGAAGAGTCTGGGAACAGCTGTGAGGCTGCAGAGACCTTCAACAGAAATGTGGGGCAGTAAAACATACAATGTGTACCTCTTAGATGTAGTGGAGTACAAGTATCAAACAGCATGACATGAAATACTCCAGCAGAGTATAAGTAGCTCATAAATGTACTTGGAAAAATTTGACACACTGGATCAGAGACAGAAATGTGTCTCATGTTAAAGACTTACTGACAGTTTGTCTTTGATATCACGAGTGAAAACCACAGCTGATGACTGTTGTGGAGAACAACTGAATCATAGAGTCACTAAGCTTAATAGATGGCAGTAGAGGCTCGCTACTCCCTTTAAATGAATAACAGCAACCATTGGAGGATGACAGCTGGAGCATTAGCTGGTCGGGCTCTGTGTATTCCAACTGTTGTCAGCTCAGTCCTCCCATATACATATAACTGTGCTGCACCACCACCATGAAGGGTACATGCCCAACTCTGATTGCTGTTAAGCTTCATCCCTCATCAGCCTGTTTGCATGAAAAGGCGTATGAATAAAAGGCAAGACAGATCGCTTATGGTGGACAAGCAAGGGGGTGGATCACTCCAACAAACACATGACTTTTAACCAGAAGACCGGTGGACTACCAGAGCAAAGGGCTGCAGAGGGCCAAAAGTCTGTCACTGACTGACAGAGTGATGAAGTTACACGATTGGTTAGCCCAGTGTTGGAGTTTCCTCATTGGCCACTGCTCTAACATTGTGACTGATTTCTTCATAAACACACTTTAAGTTAATAAAGACTAAATGTGGATGTTTCTCTCACCAGTTGTTGTTCCTGCTCAGCCTGCTGTATAGTGTAACATTAGTCCATCGACTTTTCAGCAGTACTGAACAAACTAATAACAGAAGTAGTAAGGGGAGCACTGTTTTAACTCTTTTGGTCCTGTCTTTGCTTTTAATGCACACAATTTCTACACCTAATTTCTCTCATGTTTTCATCTTTTGAGCTAGATTAAAAAACACAAACGTTTAACAGGAGTGGATCAAAACAAGGCTTCGTACTCAAATACAGTAGTTACGGCCCACATTTCCCATAATTTTCATAGTTGTCTCTTTTGCTCTGTGTTTGTGTTTTGTTTTAGCCAGTAGTAAGGTGGCTGTTACATTTCTTGACACCATTTAGCTCAATACTTAAGCTCAAAGTGACAATAATCAAATTAATATCCTCATTTCCATCCACAACAACTGACTTGTTTTTTTCCCCACTGTGCCATTCCTTGTCCATGTTGCGGTGCTCTCAGCGCGCTCTAACGCAGCGGAAAACAATGCAAACAAGCCGATTTTGTTGTTGACGCCCACTTGTGTTACATCCAGTTAGGACACAGTGTAAAATGACACCGGATTCATCGGTGGCATAGCCTGTTTCTCACTTAAAATGGTTTCAGAAGTAGATTTTGGTGGATTGTTTAGATGGAATAAAAGAAAGTTTATGAGCAGGCTGCCATGTTGTTTCCTGTTTGAAATGTCAAGCAGAAGACCAGGGACCAATCAGGTGATTTCCATGATAGGATACGTCACCGCTTGAATGGCCAGTTGAGTGGCGCAGGACATCCCCAAAGTGTCCTCAATGGACCTAGTGGACATGTAGATCTGGATTTAACATTACAGACATGACCACTGACTAGTGGAACAATTTAGCCCCAAATTCACAGACATATACTTGTTTAGTAATGTTTATGGCAGAAACTCTCTGCGTTTCGACTGCAATGACCAGGGTCTAAATTAAGTAATAGGGACAATCTGGGGGGCCTTCTTACCCCCAAAAAGATCCTGGTTGAAGGGATGGTACTTTCTGAAAGTACCGTAAAAAGTATCGTAACTTTTGGGATGGAGTTTTCAGGGATGACCATCTCTGATTGGTCAAACACACACTGTGCCACTGCTTCAAGTGTATCTATCAATTTAGGACAATTTTAGGACGAGGGGAGAGCATTTCAACATTAAAAGTTATGTTCAGCTGTGCTGTAGGCTTCCTGACTCAGAGTCACGAAGGTGAGCGGTAACATTAGAAGAGACAAACAGGGTGACGGTGCTGTGAATGAGAGACAGAAAAGTTATTTTCTGATTGTTTCACCGTGTTAACGTTCTAAAGCACAAATAAATAACCATCAAACACTAAACAGATGATTTACTGTGAAGTCAGAGGCTCTTAGTTTCATTTTCCCAAGCTACATATATATTTTTTGAGGCATCTTAAAATAAATAACTCGGAGACTGAGTTGGGTCGGTTGTTCTTACATGGTGGTTGCCTCCCTAGTTTTGTTTTGGCAGGTAAGTTTAGAGTACTTCTGCTGCTGAGATTTTATTTTCACTTGATTTTCCTACAAAGCCAGCTGCTGTACTGTGTCTGTATTTTAGTTTGTAAACTCTCTAAACAATAACTGGATTTATTTTTGCCCAGTTGTTGCTTGTGTTTCCCCTGGAGCTCTGGGTTCAAACACTAATCAATTATGAACTCCCAGTTAGGACTCGGTTGTTCCCTTAAATGCAGAGCACTTTGGAGGAGAGATATTTGGGGAATCAGCCAGGCAGTCCAGCACATGAAGCCACCTGACGGCTCGGTGGTGGGCTCGGCATTGGGCTGACAGCGGGGGAAGCGGGAGCCTCCATAAACTGGGTCGCAGAGGGTAAAACCGCCTGAGGGCAGCTTGGCTGACACCCCACATCTAAATCAGCACGTTAAGCACCGGTACACGACAAAGAACTACGGGGGAAAATGCAAGAGAGGGGAAACTGCATGCATTATGTGTTTTAATATTCAGAGTTTGGAGAGTGGATGAGATCAGCGCGGTGGAGCCGAGCCATTTGGCTTCCCTTCAAAGAGACGGACGCATGAAGGGTGTCGACCCGCTCGGGTCCATACGGAGCTGCTTTCAGTTTGCAAATGAATCCTCACCTGAAGGTCGTCAGTCAGCAACAGTGAGCTAAACAGACAGAGAGCTTCAGTCCGTTTGTTCAGCTGGCAGCTGAGTTTAAACTAACTCATAAAAACATTTAATATTACTGAATCACTTTTCCTCATACGACTCAACAACATACTGAGTGGGATTTCCCCAATTTAAAGTCACATGTGAACGTTTAACATAACACTGATGGGTGTTTCATCATTACATTTAAACACATATCTCCATTGCAAAGACCCTGTTTATTTTCTGAGATTTTGTGTTAGATTTGCAGAAACAGAGTGCAACACTAAAGAAGACCTTATGAAAATATTTGTTTTCTCTTTTCTTGCATTCAATCAGAGCAAGTGACGTAGTTTATTCAGTGACTGTTACTGAAGCTACTGAAAATTCAAAGTCCACTTAAATTTTGCAAGCAGTTTCAGTTTTCCCATAAGGCATTTTCACGTCGCACTGGTGGGAAACGGCTTTTATTTTGAAATGGGCCATTCTGCAAAATGAGTACTTTCAATTTTGGTGCTTAAATATATTTTAAAGCTAATTAGGGCCGTCACGCAATGACGCATTAATGCAAATTCATTTTAAGGCCACTAATTTCTTTAAGGCATCAACGCAATGAAACAGGAAAACCTAATGAATCCATCAGTACCAACCATGTCATAATAGCTTGCCGTAAAGGAGGCTAAATAACTCTTCAAACTTACACTCAATTGTGGTGAGGAAAAACTGTCATGGTCATTTTCAAAGGAGTCCCTTGACCTCTGACCTCTAGATATGTGACTGTAAATGGGTTCTCTGGGTCCCCACCAGTCTCCCCTTTACAGACATGCCCACTTTATGATAATCACAGTCAGTTTGGATCAAGTCATAGTCAAGTCAGCACACTGACACGCTGACAGCTGTTGTTGCCTGTTGGGCTACAGTTTGTCATGTTATGATTTGAGCATATTTTTATGCTAAATACAGTACTGGTGAGGTTTCTGGACAATATTTATCATTGTTTTGTGTTGCTAATTGATTTTCAATAATAAATATATACATATTTGAATAAAATTACAGCACTTCCTGAGTTATTTTAACTTAAACCATGATCTTTTCCTAAAACCAACTTTATTTTGAAAAGACTGGAGCAGAAATTGACACGTGCATCACATGCTGCTGGACATTCATAAGAAAAGGTATGAAAATACGTTGCTGAAAGTCGTGCTGAGAAAAACAGAAATTCGTCTTTGTATATGAATCAAACAGATTAAATTTTGTGACTATTTCACAAACTGCCGTGAGACTGTGTTGTAATGACATGCAGCTCAATGAATGAAGAAATATTGTATTTCTGTATTTTTACCTCTTTCTGTTGAACCCAGAGGGGCTGCGAACGCAACCTTTACAATTTCACAGAGGAGCAAATATGAAAGAAGTTTTGTTTTTTTGCTCACAGACACAAACCTACAGAGCAAACACACCATCAAACACAGTATTAAAGACAAGTGAAGGAGGTGTGTGTGTGTGTGTGTGTGTGTGTGTGTTGGAAATGAGGTCAGCTGTAGTGTTTCCTACACACTCCTCTCTGTCTCTGTCTAACCTTTAGAGGATCCTGCCGACACTCAGATTAACTCTCACCGAGGCTAAATCCTGGACGACAGCTCACACACACACACACACACACACACACACACACACACACACACACACACACACACACACACACACACACACACTCTTGAGATTGCATAAAGTAATACCTCAAACACACACAAGCTCTCAATCTGTCTTTAACTCTCATGTGTATACACAAACACACACAAACTGCTGCTCTTGTAACGTCACTTTGTAAATGTGCATACACAAGCTGTCTCGCGCACACACACACACACACACACACACACGGTCTGTCCTGAACTTGTGGGATCGGTGGGTAAAAAGCTGACTTGATGTGACGGGAGGTGTGCGAACTCGGCAGAACTGCGGTTCTGCAGATGGTTGATGTGAACCTGCAGCAGCTGTCAGATCTCTGTCAGAAACCGCCGCCACGCTTTTTATTCTACAAGCTCATCCTCCCCTCCACCCTCCACCTCACCCCACTGCAGTTTGTCAAACCCCAACCAATCCTCTGTGTGGGGGCCACAAAAACAAACCAGCTATCTCAGCTACTCTAGTGAAGTCCCAGCTGTTTTTGGCGTCACCAAGTGGCAGCAGGAGGTAACAGCTGGAGGACTTTCCCAATTAACTAACTATTAATTAAACTCAGAAAAAAAGTCTGGAAAATTGAGAATACACTGTTGGCAGAGAATTTTAGCAAATTTCACTTGGCCGCTACCCACATAATCATCATCAGCTGTGCTGCTCATCCCACAAATGCATGATCCTTACAAGCTGGACACCATCGTGAAGGAAAATAAACAGGCTTTCCAACCATGTAAAATACAATGACAATTAGCATGGGAACAAAAGAGAAATAATCCACCAAATCCAATTTTCCAGACTTTTTTTCAGAGTTTACTTGGAGGACCGGCACAGAAAAACAGGTCATATCAGACAAATCTGAATGTTTGGAACCAAAAAGATCGTTTACATTCAAGAGGAACTATTGTTCTACTAAAAGACTTACCACATAAACTGACAAATATGAATATATCAGGTTTAAAACAAACTATATAAACACCATTTTATGATAAAGTATCTACATTTCTGTGTTTATAATAAAAACAAGAAATCATGGTTTTCCCAGGAATGTAATATGGACTGCTGGCTGGAAAAGATAAAGTCTTTGATTGTTACAATCAGACCGTCTTCATCACTCACTTCACCCACCTTCCTCCTCCTCCTCCTCATGATCTGATTATTCCGCTCGGTGGTGTGTCTGCTGCCGCTCGTCATTATAAACCTGGATTTCTGTGTTGGAGCGTTGGGATTTTCTGGCTCAGATTCCTGTCGAGGGAGAAGAGGGATGTGTTTACCAAATACACACACACACACACACACACACACACACACACACACACACACACACACACACACACACACAAAGTGCCTTCATCACACCAAAATATAAATGGCCACACAGTCACACCAGGGCTGTCAAAGGTAACGCAATAATAACGCAAATTTGTTCTAATGACGATAATGATATTTTTTTCTTTAACGCATGAATGCAACTTGCGATTTTTAGGTTGCAGCAGCTCAGTTTTAAAGCTAGAATGAAGATACTGGTATTATATGAAACTGGGGGCCACATTGCAGGGCTTGTGGGACATAAACAACAGAGGGTTATTTATTATTATTTATATTATATATTATTGAGAGGCAGTAGCTTAACATTATAATATTCTCATCACAGAACTACTAGGCTTAAATTATACATTGAGACTGAGACCGACCCACCAGCTAACCAGCAAACTAACTGAAAGTTAGGGCAAAAAGATGAGTTTGGAGTTTGGAGTTAAAGACCTCCACAGAATCAGACTGTCTGATGTCTATTGGGAGGTTATTCCAGAGGAAAGGGGCTCGATACTTTGGCCTGCTGACTTTTCACCTTTTCACTCTGGGGACAGACAGGAGTCCTGTATGGAGTATAAGGTCTAAATAGATCGGACAAGTAGGAAGGAGGGAGGCCATTTACAGTTTTATAGGTCATCAGAAGCCCTTTAAAGTATGATCTGACATGGATCGAAAGCCAGTGTAATGAAGGTAACACTGGTGTAATATAGGGAAGAAGAACTGATACTTTGGTACCAAGTCGATGCCAAAACTCTAAAAACATGACGGTGCTTTATTTCTACAGTACTGAAGGTACCGTGATGGGAATAGAGAACTGTAGTTGTCCACTTTATTGGCATCTCATGCCTCCATGACTATTGATTCCTCTGTGTTGATGCTTTCTGACACTTAAACATGCACAATGACGCATACCTACGCTGTATCATGTTTCAGTTTGACTGGAACGGAGACACAGCGTTGAGAAAAAAAAAAGTGCTCAACAGCATGATGCTACTAAACCTGAGGGGGCGAACCCTGTTGTTTCCCTGATAATGTGACACTGAACAACAAATCTGTGTTTAAATCAGCAGGAGGAGCGTTAACATTAGCTGTTAGCAGCCGTTAGCAGCACAGTCCTGACTGGATAAATAACGGAGCTACTAACGTAAACGGAGGTGCCATTGAGTTACATTATGAGACTTCACGGTTTGCTCAGCAAAACGACTACTGGGCGAAGCTACATTACAACGTTTTCATGATGTGTTCAAATGTAATCTCAGAAAATTACGTTTTTGGTGAGAAACTTGAATAAATCTATTTGTTTGAAGGAGATATTCGAGAATCGTGGAAATTCATAGGTATCGTCTACTACTGTAGATTTCTGGTATTGTGATTCTGTAATATGGTCAAATTTTCTAGTTTTAGTCAAGATTCTTGTGGCAGCGTTCTGAACCATCTGAAGGCTTCTGCTACTTGAACGAAGCAAACCTGATAGCAAACCATTACAACAATCCAGCCTCGATGTGAATTAACAAATCTCCCTTTAAGGTATGTTTTGAAGAGATGAAAAACTTGATTAATTTGCAATCAATTATAATTAACTGGACAATCGTGCAATTAATTGCAATTAAAAAATTTAATTGATTAACAGCCCTACTTCACACACATATCAAGGGTTAATGTAATACTAGGATACTAGGGACGTTTTCATAGAGGTACACACAAATACATACATTCAACACACATGTATATATACACACACACCCCTTACACATACAAAAGAGGATTATTATTATCACACACAGACAACCCCCCCACACACACACACACACACACACACACACATATATGCAAGAAGCTTAAAGCTGTTTTCTAACTCACACAGTAAAATACACATATCATGACACATATAAACACACACTGACACACACCAAGGCTTATAAGTGACACACACACAGACACACACACACACACACACACACACACACACACACACACACACACACACACACAGAAAAAAAAAAAAAACACACACACAGAACACACACACAGTGCAGTCTAATCTCAGGGAGAGGGGGAGCAGGCTGAGAAGCTAAAGCAGCAGCAGACGAGGATTTACAGCATCTTTCTCACTTCAACTGACTCCTTCACAACACACATGTATGCATGCATGTACATAACGTACATAAACACACACACACACACACACACACACACACACCCCCCCCCCCACACACCCCCCCACATACACATATGCACACAAAGCTTGTTCAGCAATGAAATAAAAAACCTGAGCTCATGCTGCACATGTATAAAAAATGGTCGCTGTGTCTGGTATTCTGGTACTGATCACTCGGATCAACAGTCTCTGAACTGTTCTTCCTCCCCACAGTCAGAAATCAGTTTCATGTTTGCATGACCATCCAGGACTATCATGTTAGCCTAGCTTAGCACCAAAACTGGAATCTGGGGGAAGCTGTTAGCCTAGCCCTTTGTTGACGATTTTGAAATATTTTTTTTTAATGCCAGAATCAATATATTTGCCTCATTTGAGTCTATGTAGAGGTAGAAGGAAGTTACCACTTTTATTGTTGTAGTCTGAGTAACGTGATGTCATATCCGTTCCGTCTCCGTCAACCAAAACAAATCACACAAAAAGAAGAAAACACTGGAGTGTCTGAGTGGATACAACCTGCACCCTCACATTTTAAATCCAGCATCGTAAACTCTACACATAAAGTAAAATATGGAGACACTTTGGGTTTCACACATTGCAGGAAAAGCAGAACTAGACATCACGGCTAAAGCTACATGCTAACTCTGTCATGGACAGAGAAAGTTATCGTATTGCGGTAACGTGCGGTCAAGCCGACTGTTGACTGTCTGACATCTCTGTGGTCAAATGGGCCGACTATAGAGCTCCATATACTGACATTTATGTTAAATACATACATCCATGATCCTGTATATACAAAATACATATATGGAATTAAGATTGATCGGAGGGAAACATCTTTATTTTTTGATTTTTGGGTTGCTGGAAAAAAAATGTAATAAATAATTCCTGACAATGATCCTGATATATTTGACTTCAGGACATCTCTGACTACATATATGCTGAAAATCAAACATTTTTACTGGATTCATTTAGATATTTTCCAAAGTAAAAGTCCATAGAAGTGTATGACTCAATTTTTTTTCATGGTCTAGAGTTAAACGAGTGAAAAAAAATCACAATAAATCATAATATGAATCACAGTACTTAAAAATTGCAATACATATTGAATTGTGATAGTGTTGAGTCTGGAGATAGGTGAATCGTCCCAGCTCTAATAATATCTATCACAGCTGTTCATCTTTTGTAGTGACGATTCAACCAGGAGAGTTTCATGACCATCCAGGACTTGAAGACAGAGGACCTGTCTATTACTATAAGAAATAAACAGGACTTCTGGAACGAGGGCGACCAAATATCTCCTGTGAAACTATGAAAGTCTTCAGAACTCAGCCTCAGAGTGAAAAAACAATTCTGCATAGTTCTGCTAAAATCCTCCCTTTCCCCCCATTTATTGTATTTTATCTGTATCCACTCCTTTGCTACTGCCACAATGACTCAAGATTAGATGAAAATTTAATGATCCCTTTGGGGAAATTGTGTCTTTTCTGAAGTTATATAATACAAAGAGCTTTTACCAAAATAACAAGGAGCCACCTCATACTCGCAATGAAAAGAAAGTTTGACTTATTTTATTTTATTTTAGGTCCATTAAGAGTAAAAAACCTCTTTCATATTTTATTGAGACGCCATCAACACCGTTAGTCAGAGGAACACAGTAGACTACTGACGAAACTTACGTCTGTGGATCAGAAAATGTTCATTTTAATGGCACTAATTTCTCTTACGTATTAACGCAACTTGTGATTATTAGATTGTCGCAGGCTAAGTTTTAAAGACAGTGAAGATTCTGGTATCATTTGAAACAAGGCACACAGGGAGAGCATATGAACAGAGGACACAGGAAGCCTGACGGTGAAGGGTCAACAAGGGAAACATTTCCTTGATAAGAAACTTTAATATCCTGTTGATAAGTTACAGTGCCTGATGACGAGCACAGTCTCAAACACCAGCAATCAGACCCGTCCCAAGACACAAGCAGCAACGCAGTCAGAGAAATAAACTGTAATGCTACTTTCCAGCTATTTGATGGGGCATGTTGATAATTAACCATTCTAACCAATAACCTACATTAAGCATTTTAACTGATTAATGTCATCACTTAAAAGAAATATTAATAATTAATTAAAAAGCTGAAAAAAACTCAGAGGAGCGGCTCGTCACTTTAAGGAGAAAAGCTGGTCCAACTTAAGAGAGAGCCAGTGCAGATCCAGGAAGTTGGCTCTGGACTTCCAGCTGAGGAGTTGTAGCTTGTAGCCTCGTAGCATCTATTCGCCGACAAATAAACTGTACACACACTGTCTGCTACAGCTACGTTCACAGCTATAACACCACCAACAAACCCACACTCACCACCACACACACTGTCGGAAACTCACTGACGTTACACTACAGCACACACACACACATGAAGCCACCAGCAACACTAGCAGCTAGCAGCTGCTAACGGAGCACAAACACACAGACAGTGAATACAGCACCGTGGCTACTACAGTAACTCCCCTGATGGTGAACTGGAGACAGTGAATGCAGCACCGTGGCTGCTACAGTAACTCCCTGATGGTGAACTGGAGACAGTGAATGCAGCACCCTGGCTGCTACAGTAACTCCCTGATGGTGAACTGGAGACAGTGAATGCAGCACCCTGGCTGCTACAGTAACTCCCTGATGGTGAACTGGAGACAGTGAATGCAGCATTGTGGCTGCTACAGTAACTCCCTGATGGTGAACTGGAGACAGTGAATGCAGCATTGTGGCTGCTACAGTAACTCCCTGATGGTGAACTGGAGACAGTGAATGCAGCACCCTGGCTGCTACAGTAACTCTCCTGACTCTCCTTTTTATGCTAAATGCAGAACCTGTGAGGGTTACTGGACAAAATCTGTTATTGTTTTGTGTTTTGTGTTAATTGATTTCCAGTAATATATATATATATATATATATATATATATATATATATATATATATATATATATATATATATATATATATAAAAAACCCATGTTGATAAGAGTATTAAAAATTTGACAAATCTCCCTTTAAGGTACATTTTGAACAGAAAAAAATCTACACATTAATATACATAATATACATTCATATAACGCGTATTTAAATCAGAGGGAACTTGTGAGTCACAGCTGATCTCCGATCAGTCTGCACACACACCTGTCAGTCAGCACTGATGTCACCGCGGCAACAGCGTCTCTCTTCATCAACACACACACACACAACACACACACACACACAGACAGACTGACCTTCAGCCGCTGTAATCGCAAACAGACGGCTGATGTCAAGCATCTGTGCGTTTGTGTGAGTGTGTATGTGTGTGTTTGTGTGGGTACGTGTGTGTGTATGTGTGTTGTGGCGTCTAGATGCAGGACGAAGGTTAGAGAGTGACAGCAGGTACAACAGCTCCCCCTACAGACACACTGAGGGAAGTGACAACAGGAGATTTATGAAAAAACTAAGGACTCATCCTTTGGAGTTTCATGTCAAACCTTTAATTAGTTGTGTCGGACAGACAGTGACAACCCTAAAAAAATTCAGCCATGGACTTAAAAAAAAAAACCTAGATACAGTTGCAAGAAAAAGTATGTGAACCCTTTGGGATTACTTGGATTTCTGCATAAATTGTTCCTAAAATGTGTTCTGAAGTCACAACAATAGACAGTCTGCTTAAACTAATGCTGCACAAAAAATATATGTTTTCATGTTTTTATTGAACACAACATGTAAACATTCACAGTGCAAAGTGGAAAAAGTATGTGAACCCCGAGGCTAATGACTTCTCCAAGATCTAATTGGAGCCAGGAGTCAGCCAACCTGGAGTCCAGTCAATGTGGTGAGATTAGAGGTGTTGGTTAAAGCTGCCCTACCCTATAAAAAACACACACCAGTTTTGAGTTAGCTGTTCTCAAGAAGCCTTGCCTGATGTGAACCATGACATCCAGACATGCCAGAATATTGCTGAACTGAAACAGTTTTGTAAAGAGGAACGGTCCAAAACTCCTCCTGACCGTTGAGCAGGTCTGATCTGTAACTACAAGAAACGTCTGGTTGAGGTTATTGCTGCCAAAGGAGGATCAATCAGTTATTAAATCCAAAGGTTCACATACTTTTTCCGCCCTGCACTGTAAATGTTTACATGTTTTGTTCAATAAAAACATAAAAACATATAATTTTTGTGTGGTATTAGTTTAAGCAGACTGTGTTTTTCTATTGTTGTGACTTAGATGAAGATCAGAACACATTTTATGAAAAATTTATGCAGAAATCCAAATAATCCCAAAGGGTTCACATACTTTTTCTTGCAATTTTGTATCAGGATGACACACTTCTAAACAAACACATAGAATATTTACCCATGAACGAACACACACACACACACACACACACACACACACACACACACACACACACACACACACACACACACACACAGAGAGAGAGAGAGTTTATACACACAGGCTTCACCTAAATCCAGATGTTAGAAACTGACAGAAGTGATTGTGAGAGCAGAAACGTCGAATCTGTGCGGCGAGAAGAGACAGACGGCCAGCGAGCGACTCACACACACACATTTGTCACATCATCTGAGCTACACGCATGATCGCTTACTCGTGTGTGTGTGTGTGTGTGTGTGTGTGTGTGTTATGTTGGACGAACTCCAATGTGACACGTTCAAGCCAACGAAACCAAATCAGAGAGAAATTTGTCAAATCAGCTGTGAGTCTGAGCCTGTGTGTGTGTGTGTGTGTGTGTGTGTGTGTGTATTTGTAGTGTGAATCAGCATCCATGAGGGTATTTGTATAGTCATGAACACATCTGGGTATATTTATGCATGCAGCTCATTATTTTCAAAATAACATACCTTCAATTTTTATTATTTATAATGGATTTATATCATTTAGATTTTACTTTAATTCTCTGTGATTGTGTGTTGTATTGTGTTTCAATTTATATTGCATTTTCATGGGCACTCACTATTAATGAGAATTATACGCTGCTCAGGAAACAGGAGGGAACACTTAATCATCCCAGTTTAACACCAAGTCAGTTAAACTTCAGGGATATCAATCTGTCCATTCAGGAAGCACAAGAGATGGTGAATCTCTTTCACCTGCTTTGGTGCAAATGAAAGTGACAACAGGAACAATGGAGAGGCAACAGCAGGATAACCCCCTAAAAGGGGATGGTTTTACATGTGGTGGCCACAGACAGTTGATCTCTCCTGATCCTTTCTGACTGATTCTTCTCTAGTATTGTGTTCTGATAGCATCCTTGTCACTACTTGTAGCATGAGGCGATACCTGCAGCCCAATCAGGTTGCACAGGTAGTCCAGGTCCTCCTGGAGGGTTTACTGTGTCTCCCAACACAGTCTCAAGCGCATGAAGATACCAGGAGACCGGCCGTTACATGAGGAGGGCTGGTCAGGGCCATAGAAGGGCATCAACCCAGCAGCAGGACCGGTATCTCCTCCTTTGTTTGAGGAGGAACAGGAAGAGCACTGCCAGAGCCCTACAACATGGCCTCCAGCAGGTTAGTGGTGTGCATGTTTCTGACCAAACTGTCAGGATTTTTATTGTGAAGAAAACAATTCCCTGATGTTGTGCCCTGGCGGGGAGTCACCTCAGGCCTGCCAGGTTAACAACACACTGACAGAATCCCTGAATTCAACATAACCGAATACCATTCTGTTATCATGGACACGTGAGGACCAATTATTCTGGCCAATCAATATCATGTCTAACCATAATCTCATTATAACACCCAAGCCTATGCTGTATTGAATTTTTTTCCCACCCATAAGCCAGAGTGCACACCAGGTCTAGTTTTATTTAGTTTTTTTGTACTTAGAGAAACTTTACTTTCTGTTTTCTCTTCATTTTCTTGTCACTTGCTTGTCCTCACCACCAGAGAAGTGTGTTTACTGTAAACTGAGCTGAACAGTGAAAGAAGAACAACTTTTATATGGCTGCTAACATGCCACCTGAATGAAAATCACTGTAAATTATTAAAACTATTTTTGCGAGAGTTGGTAAAATCTGAAAGCAAAGCATTGTGTTTGTGCATATTATATCTAACAATGTGAGTGTCAGTCTGCAGGGAAATTAGTGACTGCATGAATCTGATCATGAAGTGTGTGTGTTTGTTTGTGTGTCCCACATCCCTCTGCTGTCACACCAAGCCCTATGATTCACCCCCTCATTACCCATCAGCCCTATCACACACGGCCGACCCGGCGATGGTTACACAGCCCAGCGAGCGGCCTCGCTGAACGCAGCGTTTGAAGATGATGCAACATGATGGACGAGCGAGCTAAAAGAAGTGAATCCAGTGTTTTTTTATAAAAAGCTCTCTGCTCGCATGTAGCTTAAAACATCCAGACAGGACAGACAGCAGCAGGAAGAGGAGGAGGAGAAGAAGAAGAGGAGGGTTTGAGATGTAGAACATGAAGAAGACAGTAGATACAATCACTTCACATCAGCTGAACACAGTAACTGAGTTCGTCCTGGTTGAGACAGCACGCATTTCTCCAGCTTCACGTTTTAAAGGTGCCCTGTTGAGGTTTTATTGACAAGTCAAGTCAACCATAATTTTACTGGCCCAAATAATAAATCACTTTTGTGTCACACATACATCTGTGTCTGTAATGAAGTATTATGTTGAATACAAACTTAAAGAAGAGACAGACCCAGTTCGGCTGAGCCGTGTGCTAAAACGCTGCCTTTAAAAACCTCAGAAAATGCTGGTGGTCTTTTTTTTTCTGAATAGCTTCTAAAAAATGTGGCGTTCACGCTACTAAAACAACACTCCATGAATATTTAGTCCTAACAATGCTTGTTTGGCAGTGATTTCAATATTTAGTTACAAAATTAATGCATGAGAAATGACTGTTTCTATACTGAGTGAACATACTTGACTTTGGATTGTTTTTGTCATCTTATTTACGTTGTTACTGATCTTATTTGTTAGTATCTAAGTTTTACTTGATCACAGCAAAGCCGTTGCGACGTGGCGCAAGCAGTTGTAAACTACAATGGCACTCAGAGCACAGACCGAGACACCTGTTACTCTTTCCATCACCACATGTGCTTTGGTCAAACTCAACTCTAATTTCACAGAGTTAATGTGAAAATATGGCAACTCTACAGGTCAAATTATGGCCGCGTCCTCTTGTAGAATACTGGTGCCTTCAAATGGGGTTGTGTTTACGCCGTTTACAAGATGGGAAGTCGTGAACACGATATGCGTGGTGTTCAAGTGGCTCAGTCATGAAGAGCACAGCTGCTAAGCAACAGCAAAATTAACATAACTGAGTCAGGAAGCCACAGAGGCTAACAATTTAGCAAGCTAGCACGTGGGTAACATAATGCAGTTAATGTAAGAGTATAATAAAAGAGGAGAAAGATGAGGTTCATTGAGAATATTAACAATTTCCTCAGACATATAAAATTACCAAATATATATATATATATATATATACAACTAAAATTACAATATATTAACTTGTTATATGAACTTCCATGAGCTCCACCATTAGCAACACCAACACCAACACGTCACAAGTTGTGAACTCTGAGCTTCCAGAAACTTTCCACTTATGAGACTCTGAATACGATATAAGGGGGGCGTTCAGAGACCTGGATCCAGCGTTGGAGGCAGGGCCCTGATCTATGAAAGCTGCTCAGTGGAGCATGAAGCCAAAATGGCTCCCAAATTGACCCAAATGTCGAAAAACGCACCGCACATGCGCACATGGTGTTGGTAGTTCATTCTAAGGGGTAGCACTATTTGACACAACACTACCTGTGTCTGCATGTACCACACATTTTCTACTTCTGATAAAAATAAATATAAATAGATTTAGATTATCTCTCACCGACCGAGACAGTTGTTAACTCATAGTAAAGCAGACTTCATTAAAACTGGACAGAAACAAAATAAAACTCACCAAACACATCTTGGTTAGTCTTTCCACTGTTCCAACAATCAGCAGCTCTGGTCTGGTCGAAATAAATCCTTACTTCATGGATGAAGAAGTGAAAATATGCCGGCTCCACACACCGTTTTCCCCCCGCTGTATCTCTCTGCCGTGCGGCAGCCCGTGAGGCGGCTGCCCGCTGAACAGCGGCTCGTTGGCGGCTCTACGTCTTCGGAGGCAGACCATAAAATTAGCACAATAAATAGCCGAAAATCACCCTGCTGGTCTTGGTTGTCTTTTCCAACACACGCCTCGCCCTCTACGAAAGCTCATTATAACGGAATCACTCTGTTTCTGCTGGTAACGGAGGCTCCAACAATTGGTGTTTGCTATCGGCGCAGTTCCGGTTCTGAAAGGTTCCCGCCGGTGCCGGTCAGCCAAAACACTGTAAAATGTACACTGGAATGTGTACACTGTAAAATATACATTAAAAATCAAGTAAAGAGAACAAGTTCGTTTTTGAGCCACAGCTACCAAAGCTGAAGCAGCAGTACGTCCGTAGCTCTTCCGTATACAACGTACGTCACGGTTACGTCACTCTTATACGGACGACGTTAATGTTGCACCTGCAGCCAAAGAGTATACCATGAGGCAAAGAGAGTAATCTTCCGTGCTTTTTTTTTTTTGTTTGTTTTTGACAATGGACGCTAGATGGAGCTGCGGTGGCGCTGCCGCCATTTTGGACTTAAAACATCAACGAGTCCATGTCCATGAATGCATAGAGATGTCTGTAAACCAAGGGATCTTTACTTTTTAGGTAAATCAGCTTTACTGTAGGAACACTTAAATATTCCTAATTTAAACTGTTTGTCCTCCACGACTGAACAGCTGAATCCAGAGTTTCTTTCCATAATAAACATGCGTCAGACCCACGGGACTGCACCGCCCTGCACGCTCATATAACGTATCAGGTTCTGCCAGCTTCCTGCTAGCTGTATGCTGCTGTAATAATATATATATTGGATGTAATTCATCACTTATTATCTTCTAATACACACATGGGCTGTATGCTGTGTCTGTACAGTGGTGGATGTATTAACCTCTCTGTACCCAGACAACCGGCTATCGGCCAGTAGCTAGTAGTGCTAGTACTGACACAAACAGGATTTAATGGAGTTGTAGCTATTTACTAACACGCAGTGCAAAAGCACAGGACACCACGTCTTCTACATCCATGGTCTCTGCTCTGTTGGACTCCAATTTAGATCCCTGACAGGATGCTCTCAAGGTTGCTCTCAAAATCTGTGTGCTGGATTTTTATCATTTCCATTTATGTCCATTACTCACTTTATGCTCCTCTGGTAGTACTGCACGGTTTTGTTACAACTTTACAACCTGTTTCAGCTTCTTCCCTCAGGGAGGCGCTACAGAGCAGGGTACGCAAAAACATAACCAGACGAAGACAGTTTCTACCCTCAGGCCTTGAAATAAATCAGTCATACACCGTCAATAACCCTCTGACACCAAATATGCTGCCATTATAGATTATAATTCTTACTGTCTTTAATGCAGTTTTTTGCACATTTTTGATTATAATTTACAGCATTTAATGCACATTTTTAGATTAAGATTTACAGTGTTGAATGTACATTTTTAGATTATAATTTACATTATTTAATGTACATACTATAAATCATCTAGTTCACATATATCCATCCAGTATTTATTTCTTTACACTATTTATATTGTTTATAACGCACAGAACACTTGACTTTATATAGAAATTTTATTATTATTATTATTATTATTATTATTATTATTATTATTATTATTATTATGTTATTTCTATTTTATTGTTATTGCTACTGAGAAAGCAGCACATAAATGTCAAATTCCAGACGCAGCACGTTACATTTCATATGGACATGCTGCCCTCCTGTGGCAGCACGTGGTACTGCTGAGTCACTTCATATTATGTTATCATCAGTTCTTCATTTATAAATACATGCTCAGAAATATAAATATTATTATTATTATTATTATTATTACTATTATTATTACTATTATTATTATTAGTAGTAGTAGTAGTAATAGTAGGAAGAAGTAGTGGAGCAGAAGTACTTCATCCTACTCCTTTTCGTGCATGATGGGTTAATTTATAGTTATTTTATTTTGACTATTGTTATCATTGCTTTGATTATTCTCATTGGTTTTGTTTGTTCTTTTTCATTTTTTGTCAAGCTACTTGTAGTATTACTCAATCATGTTCGAAATAAATCAATCATTCATTCATTCAAGTAGAGGGTAGCAGAAAATGGAAATATTATATAATATAATACTAGTTAAGATAAGATAAGATAAGATATTCCTTTATTGGTCCCACAGTGGGGAAATTCACAATGATAATCAGTATATTAAATATATAAATTGATTATACTGTTCTATATTTTATCATATATAACAATATGTATAATGATATATATATTTTGTTATTAGTAAATTAGTAATTAGTATGTAACATGTAAATTATATGCATAATGCTACATAATAAACACAATATAATTTAAAATTTGTACAAATATCTGAATTAAGATGTGCATTATACTGTATAACAAATAACTATATTGTCTGATGACCACAGGCAGGAATGACTTCCTGTGGCGGTCTGTGGCGCGTCACGGTGGAATGAAGCTAGCACTGAATGTACTGAACGTAATACTGATGCTCGATCATTGTATTCAGTGTAGACTGAATATGACATATTTTTTAAAAAATTATATTAACCTAAACTTTCAATGTTTAAACAGAGAGTGTGTGTGTGTGTGTGTGTGTGTGTGTGTGTGTGTGTGTGTGTGTGTGTGTGTGTGTGTGTGTGTGTGTGTGTGTGTGTGTGTCTGGGGCATGGCCCAGGCACATGCAGCACACACATTTTCACTATTACAGCAACTTAACCAGCCAATAGGGTCACGAGAAGGGACAGGAAAACAAGCAACCAATCACAGCAGAGCCTGGATATGATCCTGCTACTGTAAACTGTGTGTACTAGTCGAGAAAACGTGCTCATGTTTACAGCAGCTTGTGTGTGTGTGTCACAGCTGTAGACTTGTAGAGAGTGCGGTGAGGACATTTTGTCCTTGTGTCCTCAAAAGGCTGGTTATGTTTCAGACTTTTAGTTAAAGTTCTTATTGGTTTATTATTTGATGGCTATTACTGCTTTAGGGCTTTTATCAGTGTGTCATCTTTTATATGATTATAACTTATTATATGTATATAGTATGTTGTTTGTCAGTGTTATTGCTGATTATCTTGATTGCTATTATCTCTTAACATTAAGCTTCAGGTACAGGTGAGAAGATGAAACATGATTCAGTTTGTCTAACAGATCCATTAGTTTGAAGGTTTATCAGGCAGAACAATATTTATGACTTTGACCTTTACTGTCACATGGGCATGTCTGTAAAGGGGAGACTGGTGGGTACCCATAGAACCCATTTACATTCACATATCTGGAGGTCAGAGGTCAAGGGACCCCTTTCAAAATGGCCATGGCAGCTTTTCCTCATCAAAATGTAGCATAAGTTTGGAGCATCATTTAATCTCCTAGGAGCATTTGTGTATTTATTCTAGCTTTAAAACTGAGTCCGTTACAACCTAAAAATCTAAAATTGCATTAATGTGTTAAAGAAATTAACGAATTTGTGCCATTATTATCAAGTTAACTTTGACAACTTTTTTGATTATTTATTTATTTATTTATTTATTTTTAGTATTTATATATGCATATTACACTCTATACATATATACATTATACAGTATACACACATTACACGCTATAGTACATACATGCATAGTACACTATATACATATACTGTATACACATTATACTCTATACATACTGTATATACATGTATATTACACTATATACATCAATCATACTGGATCATTTGTAAGTTATGTGAAAACGCCCTGAGTCAGCATTTCATTTAGGGTTAAATACAAATGTTTTTAGGATTCAACACCACCGTTTGTTCGTGCATCAATACGTCCATGTATGCAAGTTTAGAAGAATAATAACTTTTGCTGCTGACACGCTCAGGTTGTTGTTATAGTCATGTGTCTGACAGCATTATGGAAAGGACGCTTCAGATGAATAAAACTTTTTTTGGTAACAATTTTAAAGCTCTGCTAATTTCATGGTAATTACGTGATAATTTGCCACTAAACTATTTGAAATTTCTTTGGTTTACTGCCAAATTTCCCCAATATTTACCTCAAAATATATAAAAAAATACTTTATTATAAACATGACTTAATGATTATATGCTAAAATAGCACTTAATGGTTAAAATAAGGCCCTTAGGCTCAAGAAGCAGCTGCTCCTTCATTAAAGGTGAAAAACTAAAACTAATAGAAAACAGGTAGCTCATGTCGTGATTCTGAGAGGTTTTTGTTTACTTGTCAGTATAAGCCAAGTGTACTTAATAAGTAATACTTAATGGTATACTTACGTGGTACTCAATAATACACTGGTAGTTTTGTAAGTATATCTCTGTTAAGTGCATAAAAAGCATAACTGAAAGAATATCCTTTTATTTTAAGTTTAAAAGAAATATACTTGAATAAACTTCTTTTTGGTAAAACTTATACAGTCTGTTGTTAACACCTGTATTTATTATTAACACGTCAGTTTGAGACACTGGAGATTAATCATATTTTCAAACAAGTCGATTGGTAGATTATATAAACACCTGTTAGAGCATGTCTGTAAAACGATGAGGATGATGTCCTCCTGAGTGTCTGTGTGGTTTTACAGCTGTGTGTTACCACAGTGAGATGGCAGCAGGTTGTCTGGTTCATTGACATACCAAACATAGTGTACATTTCTGCTGTATCCACACACATTCACACACATCACATTACGCAACACTCACTGTCCCAGAGGTCAACATCTACAGGCCAGACTACCATTATATTTCCTGTAATATCCCTCTTCTCCAGACAATGAAACCTTTAGATTTGAATGACCCCATGACCTGAAACTTGCTGTTCAATACATCCAAATTGTGGCAGTAATGAACATTTTAGTCTGTACAGGATGTGAGAAACTGAAAAAAGGAAAACACAAATTAAATTACTTTAATTACAAACTTACGTAACAGCTGTAAGACATAAAGTACTGACTGATAATGGTCCAACAAGTCTTCCAGGACAGTTAGAGGGTGGATACAAGTCAATTTTACTTACATCTAACAAAAGGGTAGATGTGAAGGTGTGTTCAGGCCAGTCACCAGGAAAAAATGATGCTATTGTACTTCCCTGGAAACCACAAGTACGTTGAATGTGCATGTTTTGTAGGATTTTTTTTGGATGGGCAGATTTAGACATGTGACTTAGGATATGGAGCAACTGTTACAGAACAATCTGTTCTCACTCCCAACTTGTCCAGTACTCTCCATCACTGCGGTTTGGTCAGTGTCCCTCGACATCAGAAAATGACGCATGAAGGCACCCTTTAGCGACAGTATGCAATGAAGCAGGCTTTCAACTAAATCCACTGTAAACCCACCCATGGCATTATTCGATGGTCAGAGCAAGCAGCGTAGTATTAGAGAGTCTGCCATGAGGTTGATGGGTCAGCAAACACAACACTTTCAACCAGGAGACTGCTATTCGTGTCCAATGTGAAATTAAAAGTAATGTTGACTTATTTTGTCACAGGACTCGTCAGTACCGTCAGTTCCCTGAGTCAGTTGTCAGTGAAGTTAACATAAAACACAACCTTAGTAGTTGTGTCGCCTAAACTTAACTTTCTGTGAAAATGGAAGTTTATTTTGAAAGGACAGCATGTAACGTGCATTGACACGCCGTCCCTGTCCATCCAAAAGTAATGCTAGAGGGGAACCTCGAGCATCAGTCTCTACTGTCAAGGAGCACTGACCAAGCGGTGGTTTAAGAGTTGGGAGTGAGAATGTGTTGTATTGACAGTTGCATGGTACAGTAATAAGTATAACGAATAATAAAGTACACAGAAGGCGGGTGGGAGAGGTGGTGGACAGGTCAAACCAATACAGGATCTTCACCCAGGAGATCATTGTTTGTGTCCAGTGTGAAACCAAAAGTTAACTTTACGTTGACTTTACACTTGTTACGTAACACTACATAACAAAGTCCGCTAAGGGCGGTTGTTATTGATTTATGCTAACATTGTTTTGTTGTTACTTTATTACTTTAACACAAACCAGGACCTTCAAGAAGTAGTTCTGTTGCCTAAACCTACCCAGTTGTTTCTCAGTCTTAATCACATGGCATTTTAAGATAAGATAAGATAAGATATTCCTTTATTAGTCCCACAGTAGAGAAATTCACAATTTTGCATTACATGGTTACGTTATTTTGTTACGTTACAAAAAGACTGACTTGTTTAGGCTTTGTTAACAAAAACACATAGATTTAGGAATAGATTAATTTGGTTAGGTTTAGGCAACAATCTACTTAGTTAGCTTTAGGAAAAGATCACAGTTTGGTTTAAAATTACACCGGAAAATGTGTAAGTTAAGTACAGAAGTTATGTGACAGACATATAAACTTGACCGCTGGTTTCACATAGGACACGAACAGCAGTCTCCTGGGTGAAAGGCCGGTGTTTTTGCTTGCACATGCCAATTTCTTCTCCAGTCTTCTCAAAGTAAAGCTACTTAGAAAAGACTTGGTTAGTTTTAGGTACCAAAACTACTTAGTTAGGCTTCAAAAAAGAATGCAGTTTGGGTTAAAATAACACCAAAAGTGGCGTAATTTAAGTGCAGAAGTTACGTGATAAAAACTACATAGTTTGGGACATGAACAGCGGTCAGTCCTGTTTTTTTATTTAACCCACTCATCCCACTTCCAGGTTCACAGTTACATGGATAACATATGAACTGATTTCGAGCTCACCATCACGAAAAAAATGTGAAATTCATTTCTATATACTCGAATCAATACATTAAATTTCATGACTATTTCACAAACTGGTCAGCGACTGGGCTGCAATACCAGGAACCAAGCAATCGATTCATTCTTAGTTATATTATTTTATTAATATTGTTAATCCCAAGCACAGACAAAACTGATTGGCTCAGTTCAACCAGTCAAACAGTTTGTAAGCACACCAGACCAGTTTAAGAGAGGAAATTTTGGGCAGCAATTCAGAGGTCTGCGACCAGAAAAAAGCTAAACAAACAAGAGGATGGACTTTGCAGCATCACGTTGTCAGTGTGCTCAGCTTCTATATTCAGAGTCCAAACAGTCAGCAGTGTGGAGTTTCAGAGCTGCCAGCTTCCTAGAATGAACGCAGACAGTTTGAGGGACAGAAATAGCCTCACATGAAGTCTGCTGCGTGGAGACGAGACGGGTTGATGGCGGCTGACGCTCAGTCACTGTTTGCTCTGTGCGCTTTGACCTGAGTGTGTTTGGGATCCCTGCAAAGACCGATAATAGTCAATGTGGGAACATATCTCAACTTCCCAACTTGCTGGTTATGTCTCATGCTCATTAAATGCTCCATATTCATCAGTCCACAAGGCAGCAGAGTGCTGACAGAGGGTTAGGTGATCTGAATGTTGTCCAAATAAACGTTACATCTCAGACAGTGTAGGCTCTCATGACCACGCCTCGTCTGAGGGGAAACCAATCCCGTGTCCCTCATAGATGGTAACAGAGTAAACAGAATAAGTTGAAACATGTCTCCAAACTTCTACTTTAAACAAACCAGTAGCAATAAATCCAAAAGCTGATCTCTGATTTGTTCTCCTGCCATGTCCTCAAATAGACCTAATAGAGGGGCTTTATAACTCCAAGCTATAGACCAGACCAGCACAGCCTTATGGCTCCAAGCTATAGACCAGGCCTGCATGGCATCATGGCTCCAATTGATAGACCAAACCATATATATATACATGTATAGCAGCATCAGACTGTCGTTTCCAACTAAATCTCAGCCTATAGATCAAACAGTTGTCTATTAACACGTTGGTTGTTTACAGAAAACACTAACGAGATTCAATCAGCTATGTACAGATGTCTGGATCAGTAATATCAGCCACTGTGTTAGACGGGGGAAGACTGAAGGGACATGGTGGCAATCAACCTTCATTATTAGGGTATCGCAAATGCTCAGGTTCAGGCAAGATTACAAAATAATTATTAGACGTGTATAAAACAAAAGTTTGTATAACAAGACTTGAATGCATAAAAACTTACAATCCAAATATGCCTCAGATTGCATTGAAGTCTATGGGATCTTCTGGTTTCTTTCCCCCAAAAGGGGGCGTGGCTTTGAGGTTTTGTGAAGTACTCGTACAGGCTGGTCTGATGTATTAACAGCTCTAATGTCATGTAACACGGCCGGTCTTTTCATCCACCTCTGCAGACTTCTGTTTCCTTAATTAGCACCACACTGATCTAGTTTCTTACACGTGTGCTAAAGTGGCCTTAGTCTCCGTCACGGGCCATAAATAATGAAACCCTTCATAGATCTAATCCAAACCGCTGAAGCATCATTTTATCTTCAGATGAACTTTCAAATGCACTTTTTTACAGATTGTGGATTTTATCCACGTGTTAGAAAAAAAAAATCTCTCCTTTAATGTTGTCACATTTCCAGTGTGAACATGCTATATACAGTATTTAAAACTTGCTTAGAGTCGGTGTTTATTCTTGAACTTGGAGAGAGACTGAAGCGAGTCCGGGCCGACTGCCAACTGGCGCTGGAGTCACAGTTGATCAAATAACAGAGGGCAGCAGGTCCATCTCGCTCTGTTTGTGTGTGTTTGGCTGATTCATTCTTGTTTTGGTGTTTCAACAGAAGTCAAACCAGGATAAATTAGTAGTTT
Organism: Pterois miles; assembly: GCA_947000775.1. Taxonomy (NCBI): domain Eukaryota; kingdom Metazoa; phylum Chordata; class Actinopteri; order Perciformes; family Scorpaenidae; genus Pterois; species Pterois miles. The sequence continues at coordinate 4,598,966 of CAMQGK010000568.1, read as the reverse complement.
TGACACACAAGCCACTTTAAATATGGTGTTAATGGTAAAATTAGGGCTGCGAGAAATAACGCGTTAACGCATATTTCTTTTAACGCCACTAATTTCATTAATGCAACTTGTGACATCAATATTTTGGAGGTTGTAGTGGGCTCAGTTTTAAAGCTAGAGTGAAGATACTAGAAAACCTGGTGAATCCATTGATACCAACAAATTTGCCATGTTTGCGTATATATTATATGCTAAAAGCATTACCTGTGAGGGTTTCTAGACATGTTTGTCATTGCTTTGATTTACATTAATAAATATATACATACATTTGCATAAAGCAGCATATTTGTCCACTCTCACATTGATAAGATTATTAAATACTTGACAAATCTGCAATGTAAATGTATCTGTGCAATGCTACAGTAAGAGTTAGTGATGCAGAATAAAAAGTGAGAAAGACCACTTATGGTGGGCGGGTCCAACAAACATCTGACTTTTCACCAGGAGACTGTTGTACCATGTTGGGGACTGTTATTGACTAGTGTTTTGTTTTGCAGGCTGCATCAGTGACATTTGTCAAGTTGTGTTAAGTTGTTTGTGTACATATTTTACTTAGTTTGTGTACTTATTTTAACACCATCCATTACGTTTTCCCTTACCTTAACTAAGTGTTTTTCTTGCCTGAACCAAATTACGGGTGTTTTGGTGGCATACAAATGACATGCAAAAAAGCTAAAATGCGTTCTCATGATATGTGGATTGTTAAGTATTTATATGTCTTCCCGTGAGACCAGGTCCACCTGGTGCAGTCTGCTGTGACAAACCACTGGTGTCAGGAATCCACCAGCTCTCTGGTGATCTAGTCACGGTTTTGTTTTAGTCTACTCATTCATTCATTCATTCATTCATTCATTCATTCGTTCAGTTTGGTTGTTCAAACTCTGCTGTCATTTCAGACCTGGATATTCCCACCAGCAGTATCACCTCACCTGGATATTCTCCTTACTCACCTGTTGCCCATCCCCTCATTAGCTCTCCAGTACATTTAAGTTTGAATGTTCTGTTAATGTGGGTTTTCTCCAGGTTCTCCAGTTTCCTCCCATAGTCCAAAGACATGCAGGTCAACTGATGACTCTAAATTGCCCGTAGATGTGAATGAGCATGAATGGTTGTCTGTCTCCATGTGCCCTGCGATGGACTGGAAACCTGTTCAGGGTGAACCCCGCCATCGCTCAGTGTCAGCTGGGATCGTCTCCAGGGTCACCTGTGACCCCTAATGGGATAAGTGGTTGAAGATGGATGGATGGACTTCCACTAGTTCATTGCCAGATTATCTTTGTGCTCTAATCTTTCTGGCGATTACTTGCTAGCTTGTCTTGAACTTGTTCTTCAGTTTTTGTATTTTGGATTCTGCTTTAGCTTGACACCTTTGTACTTTGTAAGTGCCTGGATATTTTCCAGTGAAACTGTATTTTTCCAAAGTAAATACCTAATCTTTGCATCTGCCTCCTGAGTCCTGCTCTTGTGTTCTTCGACAGATCTGTAGTGACTTAGATGAACGACTATTCCTGTTGCTATTGCTGTAGTTTTTCCCCTCTGTTACTCTCTCCTCCTCCTCCACCTCCTTCACTCTCTGGATCTCTGGACCATGTGCTCTCTCCTGCACACTCAACAACAACAACATTAGGCCCTTAATGTGACAGAGAGAGGCGGGAGAGATTCTCAGAAACAGTAACTGACTGCCACAAGTGTATCGTCCACCAACAGGCAAACAGAGACAAAGTCAGAGTCCTGCAGGTCAGAGACACTGAACTGAAGTCAGGCGGAGAACACTGAATATAAAGTCTGCAAGTGTCCTAATGGTGATCATTTACTGCAACAAAGAGAAATAAACTCAGTAAGTAGTCAGAGGCTTACTGCAAGGCCTCTGGTTTTAAAAGAAAAATAAACATGATACAGCAAAATGAGGACCTTTTCCTTCATGGTTAAGAAAACATATGAATTAAACTCCCAGAAAGAGTGGCAGTTGTTGACATCAGTTTTCATAGTGGCCAAGGGGCGGTACTACAACTTACTACCCAAACTACCCAAAATACTTTTTCCCATAGACTTACAGCGGGAAAGAGACATCTGTAACTCGAAGTGGATATTTCTTTAGAGGTGAATCAACTTCCCAATATGACCCAAGGCCTCCTGAAGGAGGCTGAGACATGGGTGGACACGGGTCATGAGCTATGGGGTATAACCATGGATGTATAAAGAGAACTGGATACAGCATTGGACGTGGGGCCCCGTTCACTTCTATGAAAGGTGCTCAGTAGCAGATGAAGACAAAATGGCTTAAATTCCGTATGTACAATGTCCAATTCTAATACTTCAGATACAAATCAAACTGTACTGGTGGTGTAATATAAGTACATTTACTGAAGTACTGTAGTTAAGTACAATTTGAGGCTCTTGTATTTTTACTTGCGTATTTATATTTACATTATGTTACTCCACTACCTTATGTAACAGCTTTAGTTAGTCATTAATTTGCATATTCAGATTATTAATAGAAATTTTTTGAAAAAAAAACAACTAATACATTATGATGTATTAGCAGTATACAAGTATACATATTTAAAATGAGCTTCCCTTTTCTCAGCTGCAACATTAAAGTGAAGTGACAGTACACTAATTGTAATTTAATCATATATTATTCTGAAATGGGCCATTCTGCATCATGAGTACTTTTACTTTTGTTATTTTATGTCTATTTTTGATAATTTGTGCTTTTACATTTACTGCAGGATTGCTACTTTTACTTAAGTAAAAAGTCTTAATACTTCTGCCACCACTGAGAGGACCCTGTCATGTAAAGGGACCCATCCCCACCACAGGCCCAGCCCAATGGCACAGCAGTTCATTAAAACAGATACAAAATTTTACATTACATGAATTTCACATTTATTTTTCATATTTTTGATGGTCAGTGCGAAATCAATTCATATGTAATTCACGTAATTGTGAACGCCGCATAGGGAGGAGGTCTTATATTGATTTATTTGTCACGTAACTTCCCTTCTTAAGTTAAGACATTTCTGTTGTTATTTTAACCCAAATCAAGATCTCTTCATAAACTTAGTGAAGTAGTTTTATTTGGAAAAGACTGGATTGGAACGTGTGTCACATGTTGCTGGACATTCGTAGGAAAATGCACGAAAAATATGTTGTTGAAAATTGTGCTGAGCATCATGAAAACAAAAGCAAATTCATGTCTTTGTACACAAATCAAAAGGCTTAAATTTCGTGACTATTTCATGAACGTTTGCCACTCTAGGGGTCAGACAGTAAATGCACTGGGGCCCCTGACAGGTTAATCCAGTTCTGGTTGTTCATATGTAAACATGGGTTTGTAGTTTATTTATTATCCTTCGGCTGTAAATCAGTGAACGTTGACCAGCCGCTCGGTCAGACTGACCACAGACATGACTGAGGAGTATCTTCATATCACACACACTCTCAATGTCAAGCATCTATATAACAATAACAAGAGGGAGGGGAATACGTGTGTAGCAGCTCCTAACAGATTAGGTGTGTGTAATATCCCTCCTCCTCCGTGGAGTATTTCCCATGATCCTCTGCTCCCTGTGGGTTTTTGTTTTGACGCTGTGGTGACTCACTGAACAAAGGAAACCAGTCAGACGTCTGAACGATGAGCAAACATGACACACTGACTGATTTTGTGTTGTTTTTATGGTTTTACTGAGTTTCAACTTCATTCAAACGTCGGTGTATCTGCCTGCTTTAATTAAATTATGCAGACAAAGACAAAACTGGTTCATTCTCTTTGAGACAGAGCTGATGGTGGATGCTGTTGTTCGACATTAAATGTGATTTATCCATCTGTATTTTGTTTTGATGCCATTTCAACGTTCAATCTTGACCATCGAACCAATAGTTTGACAAAAATAAAAGAAACTCAAAGTCCACTTATTGGCTTTTCTTCAGATCTTACAACTACATCTTAGTTCATGTTTGTTATAAGTTTCACCTTCTTGTTACGATCAGCTGTTCATTTGTGTCCTGTGTTCACAATCTCAAGTGACATTTCAATGTACAAATGTCGTAATTTTAAGCCCAACCATGTTGTTTTTTCCTAAACATAACTAAGTGGTTTTGTGGCCTAATCAGTGTTTTTGATAATCCTCAACATTAAACACATGTTTACTGTGAGCAAAAAGTGACGACAAGGGGTCCTTTCAAAGTGTCAGTATGTGACGAGTTTGGATGAGAACGTCTCACAGGAAGATGTATGAATATCATGACATTAAGCAGACATTGTGTTTCATGTATTTTAGCATTTTTGCATGTTTGTACGTCACGCAACCATCCACAGTTAGGTTCAGGTAAGAAAAATGTTTACTTAGACTAAGGGAAAATGTCATGGTTGGGCTTAAAATAAGTACGTAAACTAAGTAAAATACATATGGAAACAGCTTAGCACAACTACGGAAAACACGTCACTAATATTACTTAAAAATGTGACAATCATCACTAACATAGCTTACTAAACGAGTCACTGGTCAGCAACGGTCTCAAAGACACATCTCCTAGTTAAAAGTCCAGTGTTTGTTGGACCTGCTCACTTAAAGGTAAAGGAAAACATCCTGGTTGTAAAACACGTTAAAGCAACTACAGAAAACATGTCAAAAACGTCAACAAAAAAATGTGATAATCGTCATGTGACAAAACAGAATAACAAAACCAAACAAAACACCGGTCAGCAACAGTCTCCAACACGGGCCACGGTTAAAGTCCACTGTTTGTTGGACCCACCATCAGTGGTCTTCTTTCTTTTTATGTTGCATTTACATTGCAGTCAATAGAGGATATACGGAGGACAAAAGACGCAGAAATCAAGAGCGGCGTACTAATTGCACACTAAAAGCCAGGCGCATTATCGTGGCATTTATGTCTTGTGTGAATGGCTGATTAGAGGGAGTCAAAAGCAAATAAGTGCATCTTCATTTTTTTCTTGCACACTATTCATACAACTTTTGTTTTTGTCCACCAGGTGATAATTTGACAAAACCATTAAGTAATTCTGCACAATGAGTACTTTTACATTTTTTATACTTTGGTACATTTTGCTGATACTATTTATGTACTTTACTTTGAATGCAGGACACTTATTTATAATAAGTGATTTCAAGGTGTAATATTACCACAGTGATCAAATAATGAAACAAATGCGGAAATATCTATTTTTAAATGATATCTCCTTTTTATTGATCTTTGAACATTTGAACATTTGTCATTACAAACTGTCCAACTGAACGTCCTTCTTCACATCTGTCTCTCATCATAACCACAAACGCCCCATTAGACTCGACTGAATCAGTATTTGTTTTTCATTTTATTAAGTGTTTTAAAATTAGGATCTGTTTATTAAAGTAAAAAACATGAATTTGCATAAATATCTGTCCTGCTGATTCATCAGTAGATATCAAGTTCAACCAACACAAAGAGACTTGGCTGTTTCCCAGAGGAGCCATTAGTTCCTAGCACTGGCGTCCCTCCAGGGAGACGTTTGATTGTTGCACTGCAGAGCAACAACACAACCAGGCAAACTGCTTCCTCCTCTGAGGAGGATGTTGATAATGACTGACTCACATCTGTTTGCTGTCGTTGTTAGATGTCGATGTGACACCTGATGCAACCGGTTATGAAACGGTTGTTGTTGTTTACAGAAAAGTGGCGGTGCGTTTGGATGCTTTGTCTAAACCATGTGTCAAACTCAAGGCCCGCGGGCCAAATTACACCTGGCACAAAACTTCATGTCCTGTAATGCATCTTGATTTTGTTACATGTACACTGAAGCGTCTCAATATCATCGGTTTCCAGCAGCACCGCTCTAGCCAACTGATAGAATAAGGTGGACAGTTGGAGGACTTCATGTCTTAGATGGACATGAAACTCTCCTGGTTTAATCATCAGTACATAAGATGAACAAGTGTTAGGCAATATATGGTTCTTTGAATAAAAAAAGAAGCCTGTGGATATAAAAACGGAAAGGAGAGAAGTTCATTTCAACTCCCAAGATGCATTTCAGTTAGAAACAACCAATCACAGAGCTTCAGATTCTGTTGCATGCCATCATCCACCATCACTATGTTAAGCTAAGCTAAGTTTTAAGTCTTTAATAAGAAAATTGTTTGGGTTGTCAGGTCGTGAACAACCTCTCGGACTCAGCATCACACTTACTATGTGGTGTGCCACAAGGATCAGTTCCAGGTCCTATTCTGTTTTATGTAAAAACACATAATCCTCTCACAGTCCTCAGTATCTCTTATCAGTGTTTTGCTGATGACACAGCCGTTTCTCTTTTAATTACAATAACTGTATGCAGCTGAAATTCAAAAATGCCTCAGGTCACAGCCTGGTCTCACCAAATGGAAGCCGTCTTTCTCCCTTTTTATTCTACGTCACTAGCACTGTGTGTAGCATATTTACACTTTAACACCACTATTTTTTTTAACATTAATACAACTTGAGATTCTTGTAGCAGGCTCAGTTTTAAAGCTAGAGCAGTGCATTCAGATACTTTGTGAGCTTTGGCTTTACATCACAATCTATTCATACAGCAGGAGCAGGAGTTACACAGCAACATTAATAAAATCGTACAGTGTCCAGCTTAAAGAACACTGAAAAAGCACCAAAGCATAATAGGTCCTCCTTAAAGTATGTTTCTAATCAGCTAAACGTCATGGATAGGTTGGTTTCACTACTGCTTTACTGGAAACGCTGTAGAAGTTGAGTCACCAACAGTCATAAAGAAGATAGTAATGTTGTTAAAATGGTTTGGAGTCAAACCTGAGTGAATGAAGAGGCTGCTGGTCTCTGTAATGACTTATCAGTTGTATTTAATCACATTCGGACTTCCATAAGTAGCTCTTTAATAAAGCCGAGGTGAGCGAGGCACGCTGACAGGATGTGGTGTCTCATTCGTCTTCATGACGCTGATATTTGAGATCAGAGTTTGATGAACTCCAGGTAAATATTTCAGCGAACTGTTTCAGACAAAACAAACAGATGTTGGCTGATGTTCTGCTGAGCGGAGGAGGGGTTAAATCACCACCGTTGGACATGCTGAGGTTTGGTTGGTTATATAATGCATTTAGGACTGAACTTACACAGCACACACACTCCGCTGTAGCCACACAGGATGCAGGTGATGGGTGTCTTGCTGAAACTATGCAGCTTTATTGGTACTTTATCATTTTTTATGACACTATTTTATGACAGTCGACTATATGATAATTGATGCACTATGATCACACACATACACACACACACACACACACACACACACACACACACAGCAGTGAACAGCAGGTACAATGTGTTCTGCTGAGCTGTTAAATATCTTTTCTTTCAGTTTCTATTGTTAACTGTAGTTAAACGGACAGCCATGTTTGAACACGCTGTTTTGAGATGGAGGATTGAAAGTGGTTACCACCCACACAAACACACACACACACACACACACACACACACACACACACACACACACACACACACACCCCTCTAAACCATCAGCAGAGCCAAGCAGCTTCTAATAAATGTGCCACTTTTATGACAGATTACATTATAACAGAGCAGGAGGTAGTAAAAGTCCAGATTATTTTCTTTATCCACTTTATTCCTGGCCCCCATGATGCCTTGCGTGAGTTATGGGCGCAGTTTCCGGCGTATCGTGTTACTGAACCGGAACCAGCATTTTCCATGGTAACAATACGTTAATCGTCTCTCCTAGAGCAATTTAAAAAATCTAATAAAGCATGTGAACACCCCCTATTCCAGCTCAAACAGTATAATGTGATCATAGGGAGGACGACCTGAAGAAGTGGCCTTGGCTAACCTACACTAGCATATTTAGCTGCATTATTGACTCGGTTGCTACAGACGATGAAGTGATGAACAATCTGAAAAGCTCTGATGCAGATCAGTACTTCCACAGTAAAATGGTTTAGTTTTTTCAACACAAATAACCAAACTTAAATTATTTTTAGTCTAATGCTGCCCTGCATATACACATTTTAAACTGTACAGAAAATAGTAAAAGTAACCGCTTGTCATTAAACTAATGTGACATTACTGTGTCTCCCTGCACATGAAATCATATCTGATGTTCTCCCAGTGCTGCTGTCAGTCCTTCAAGGACCCGCTGTAGGATACCGGTTTTCCTCTATTGGCTTTATTGTCCACTAAACGAAATGAGCTCACACAACTTCTTCAAGTTTAGGTTTCTCAGGCAAATTCTTTTGGATTCCTCGTCTGTAGGTCGGTGATGGAAACTGGACCGTTGGTCACAACAACAATCTCTTTTTGTTTTGGGTGCACATTCAGCACACTGTTGATGAAGCTAAAAATGTAGATTTGTCTGGTTGTACCAGAGCTCTGCTAGGACATTTTAGAAAATGCAACTTTTTAAAGCAGGATTTGCTTAATTGAAGGCACATTACTTTTCAAAAGAAGCACCGTTAGTTATTGCGATTTCCGCTACCTCATGGGAAATTACGCCCTTAATCATTTCGCCTATATCACATGAAACTAGACAACCTAAGGAATCCATTGGTATCAACCATGTCATACTAATTTGTGGCAAATAAGGTTAAATAACACACAAACTTATGCTAAAATTTGTTCTCTTGACCTCTGACCTCCAGATATGTGGATGTAAATGGGTTCTCCGGGTCCCCACGAGTCTCCCCTTTACAGACATGCCCACTTTATGATAATCACACGCAGTTTGGGTCAAGTCATAGTCAAGTCAGCACACTGACACACTGACAGCTGCTGTTGCCTGTTGGGCTGCAGTTTGCCATGTTATGATTTGAGCAGATTTTAACTGCAGTACCTGTGAGGGTTTCTGGACAATATCTGTCATTGGTTTGTGTTGTTTGATTGATTTCCAATAATATATGTATCCATATATTTGCATAAAGCAGCATAATTGCTCACTCCCATGTTGAAAAGAGCATTAAATACTTTATAGTTAGAAACTTTAACAATGTGCGATAAATATGCGGTTAATCGTGATGAACTATTTCAGTCTATTTACAGCCCTCCTCTTTTTACATCCTGTACTTGAAGGCAAGTCTGTAAGTTACACTGTTTGAAATGATTTGCCAGCATGTCCACAAGTTGTGACCACAGATGCTGGTATAGGAAAGGACAGAGGACAGAGCTTTCCAGGAATATGAGAACTGTATCACCTGGTTTAAGACAAAGCTGACAAAGTGAAAAAAACTCCATCTGGGATCCAGTCACTGGATAAATAGTTCACATTAAAAGCTGGTTGGTCTGTTTGCAGTGTGGGAGGAACACTGGCTGCCTCTGAACACAAAGATCTCCAGTCAGCAAAACGTTAAACACACACACACACACACACACACACACACACACACACACACACACACACACACACCGTATATAAAACTGTGTTATGTAACTCCAGGCGGGGGCCTGAGCTCTCTGTACATTCAGAGAATCTGTAACGTGAGGTGAAGCCAACAGTTCGCTGTGGCCCAGCAGGAGTTTTACAAACTTTCATTACATAATCTCTGTTTATCAATCCCTCGGTGCCACAGGGATGGAGAGAGGCGTGGCGGAGGAAGGAGGGCTGAGAGACTTTTCATTACTCACGTACATCTTCACCTCAGGCCAGCTCATGTTCATCACACATGCAAAGCACATGGCGTCTCTACGACTTCTAGACGTGTCAGATCATGTAGTGGTGAATGCATGAAATGGTGATTTCCTCAGTGTGACCTACTGTGAAGCAGGAGGGGTACATTGTGTTTACTTTTTGTTAATAAACCAGTGCAATGTTGATGTGCGACGTGCTGAAACACGGCTCCGACACAGGGAGTTGTCGGAGCCTACCGTATGATCGACACAATCTCACAGCAGTTCGTGAAACAATCAGGAAATTTAATCTATTTGACTCGTGTACATCGACACTTTTTCGCGACGCTCAGCATGACTTTCAACAAACTATTTTTCCTGCATTTTCCTGTGAAAGTCCAGCATCACATGACACACAAGTCAACTTTCACTCTAGTCTTTTCAAAATAAAACCACTTAGTTACTTTTACGCAACAAACTACTTAGTTACCTTTAGGAAAAGATCGTGGTTTGGGTTAAAATACCTCCGGAAGAGCTGTTACTGACGTATGGAAGTTATGTGACAAATGAATCAGCGTTGACTTCTGGTTTCACACTGACACAAACAATGATCTCCTGGTTAAAGTCTGGTGTTTTTAGATCCACACATCCACCCAGACCTCCGCTCTAAATTCCACAGTTCACAATTACATGGATTACATACAAATTGATTTTGTGTTGACAACCAAAAAAAATAGGAAATCTGTGTTTATGTACACAAACCAGTACATTTAATTTCATGACTATTTAACAAACTGCTGTGGGTGGATGGGTGGGTCAAAAGACACAGGACTTTCGTCAGGCGACTGGTGGTTATGTCCCGTGTGAAACCAGAAGTCAACGTTGGCTTATTTGTCACACAATATCCGTACTTAAGTAGCAGCATTTCTGGAGTTATTTTAACCCAAACTGTAATTGTTTCCTAAACCTAACCAAGTCGATCTTCTGGTTTTATTTAAACCCAAACAACAATTCCTAAACCTAACTGAGTAGTTTGTTTAGTTGCCTAAACCTAACCAAGTCGATCTTCTGATTTTATTTAAACCCAAACAACAATTCTTAAACCTAACTGAGTAGTTTGTTTAGTTGCCTAAATCTAATCAAGTTGATCTTTTTCTAACTCTAACTAAAAAGTTTGTTGCCTAGACCTAACCAAGTCAATCTTTTCGTAAACCTAAGTAGTCTGTTGCCTAAACATAACCAAGTCAATCTTTTCCTAAACCTAACTCAGTACTTTTGTTGCCTAAACCTAATCAAGTCGATCTTTTTCTAAACTAAGTAGTTTGTTGCCTAAGTCTAACCAAGTAGTAACTTTCAACCTAAGTAGTTTTATTTTGAAAAGACTGGAAGGGAAATTGACACATGCGTCACATTCATCATAAAAAGCATGCAACATACATTGTTAAAAGTCATGCTGAACATCATAAAAAAAATGAAATTCGTGTCTGTACACAAATCAAATAGATCGAATTTCGTGACTATTTCACGAACTGCCGTGAGACTGTGTTGAATTGTCATTTCCTGACCCTCAGTTTCCTAAGTTTAACTGAGTGGGCTACTGTACATAGTGTAGTGTATGCACGGAGGAGTACTGACAATATGTTTTAACCTTTTAGTGCAGTGTAGGAAGTCAGCTATTTGGTTCACATCAGCTGAGTGGCCCTTAGTCAGACCCAGGAACATGTTCTGGGACAGCACAACAATAACTTTTCTGTTCATTTTACTGTTAATAATTGAGGCTGTGATTATGTTTCTGTGAATGTTTACACCACAGGCCTGCAGGCTCCCAGCACAGCAACACATAAATCCTCTGATATTACTTCCTGCCATGTGCAACCTCCTCACATTCCTCTGAGAGAGAGCGAGGGGTGTGTCTGAGAGAGGCGATGTAAAAATGGCTTCTCTCTCTCTCTTTGAATGGAGGAAACAAACTCGCTGAACCCAAGCTGCTGGCAGCCCTCCAACTGCTATCAAAGTTGATCCTCTGGCTCAAAGGCCTGTTTTCTTTTCTGCTCGCTCTCCATTCAGCTCAGCCAGCTTCAGCGGCACCACGGCCTGTTCAAGTAAAGCGCCGACAGTCAAAGTAATGATCGCAAATGGAAAGTTTAAATGATTTCAGGCGACCAAGGAGAAGCTAAATGTAAAGATTTACTTCCTAGATTAGTCACAGTGCTCAATAGCTCCTAAAACTTCATGGAGCTGGTAATAAACTTTAGAAATGACTTTCACAAGAGCTGGCTTATCCCCCTGGTTAAAGGACAAGGCTAAAAATATTCAATATTTTTCATCCTGTCAACAAATCCCATGTGCTGCCCCATTTCTCAGTACTGTTTGACTTCTGTCTGTGGCTCTCAGCTCCAAAAAGATAGTAATCTTTAAAAAACCTCACAAATATAAACATTCATTCAGCATCAAACAAACAGGAAGAATTAGTGCATTTGTTTGGGACTATTTTCAGTGGCGGCTAAATCTAGTGAGTATTTGTGGCAGCAGGACAGTTTCACAGCAGTATTTGATTCATGTACATAGACAATAATTTCTCTTTTTTGTGTGACACTCAGCACAACTTTCAACAATGTATTTTTTTATGCATTTTCCTGCGAATGTCTAGTAACATGTGAGACACATGTCAATTTCCATTTGTCATTTTAGAATACAACTGGTTCATTAGGTTTAGGAATAGAACGACTTGGTTAGGCTTAGCAAACGTGTATTCAGAGTAATGAAGGATCATCACCCAGTGCAACAGTGAGGTTGACTGAGGCTGGAGCATTGATATATCAGGTTAATACTGTCATTGTGAGGTAGTTAGTTGGGGGGGGGCAAGGACTGAGAACTCGTCCCGACTGTTCGTCAACAGTCAGATGAATTTCTGACATGTCAGAAATGTTGGTCGTCCATTTACATGATCTCACAGTTTGTACCTTAGCACCTTTTTTCTGCTTTTTTTTTTAACAGAGCATAGCAATCAAAATAACAATGTACAATAGATAAAGCAAAACGCAGCTAGCTTACCTCCAATTCTCTCTGCAATATAGACAAGCCGTACTATCCACATCTTCCTCGCCGCCCGCCAGTCCGTCTACACCGGCATCTATTTTTCTAGAAGTTTCAGCAGACAGGAATGCACAGATGATCATGGCAGCACGTTTCTGCCTTGTAAGCATTGACCGTATAGTGTGATCACTCAGGTCGCAGCTGATGATTGGACCATACAGTGTGATCACTCAGGTCATGACTGAGATTGGACCAAACATTGTGATCACTCATGTCGTAGCTGATAATCACAGCATACAGTGTGAGCACATAAATCGTACATTTTACATCACAAACAGTTCATTCGTACAGTAGGAGAAGGAAGCATCCAACAACATTTCTAAAATCGTACAGTGTATGCCCAGCTTTAGTCTTGTTTGAGCTCTCGAATATCAGTAATAGACTAAAGAGATAAGCCTCCAGACTGGACTTCCTGGATTGTATTTCAACACCAACAGGAAGATTATTGTTGGTCTGAATGACTTCCACAGTTTACCTCTTTATTTGTGCCCTGCCTCTAAATACCGAGGAGCCTCCACAGCTGTGAGTGTGACTTCATAACAGACCTTGAGTACTGCTGGATCAAAGCCTGACCTACAATGTGACTGCCCCCCACGTTCCCTATAGGCACCAACGGAGCTGTGTTTTCTATGCATGTTGTTATTTGATTAATCCCTTCCTTAGATCAACTGATGTTTATCTCTCACACACTGAGGGATTACAGAAGGTCCCACAAACAAAGAGGATGAGGTCACACATACACGGCATTCCTGTTGTGGCGGTGCGTTCAGGGAACCTGTGAGAGCAGCAGCTGCTGTTGCTGACAAACAGGAATTGTATTTGCAGGGCAGTGGGGCTGTTTACCACAGCCACTGACTCATGTACAGGAAAACATGAAAGATGGAGGAAGTGTGTGACCCACTTTTCTGCCAGCTCACTTCCTCGTGTTGTGGGCTGACTTTTCAGCATAAAGACACAAGTACCCAGCAGTGGAGGCCGGACTGGGGGAAGGGAGGAGGGCTGTTTGACTCACGGGGATGTTTAGATATTCTTGGACAGCGTGAATTTTTATTAAATTTAGTCTTGATTTTGCGCAGTTTTGGGCTTTCATTTCATTCAGTACATGCAGTGTTGAAACACAAGCAGACACACTGTACAGGGCATGGACACACTAAGAGGAACACTTTAATACATGTGCGGTCCAGTACAGCTACTTTACACGCTTATGTTTTTATATCCTTCAGACTATCTGTGAGGTTTTGTTCCAACTCTAATGTTGCATTCACACTAACAGCGAGGCAGATTTTCCCCTCATGTGAGTTGGACCGCATCACTTGTGTTCATTCGCGCAAGTCGTGCCAGAGAGGAGGAGGAGCTTGTCTCGATGATATGACCAAACACCGTCATGTCTGGGTTCATGATATTACCTGGCAGTGAGCTGCATTCACATACAGTGCCATTGCACTGACTGTATCTAGCAAGACACACATCTACTGTGGTATGAACCCAAAATAAACACATTGTGCTGTGATTTAATATCAATAAACGGATTAAAACGGAAATAACTACATAATGATGCAGATTTGTAAAAAGTCTGAATGCAGGCTTTGTCAGGTCTGTCTGCAAAATGACAAGCAAATAACTTTTAAAATGCTTGTTTTCTGAATGGAGTTTGGATGGCTATGGAGTTTTGCCTGGCTATGCAGCTGCTCCATCTACATTCATCTAGGCATAAATACGGCAGTGACATTGTTGTTTCTCCCATAGACAGTCTGTGGTTCGATCTCTGTACAGATATGATGTACTATTGTAGCTTTGGGTGACCACAGACAGATACAAGATTTATGTCCTCCATTTCTGATTCAACAACATCAGGATGTCATTGATGACGGGAGGAGGATCTAAACATTGATTGACTTTCACCACACAGCGTCGTGCACATTTCACGCTTGAGTTGAAATATTTCAACTCTCACAAATGCGCAAATGATACAAATTTAACGAGTTTGCATTGTATCATTGACACCATTCGGAGGCCGATACGACAACGCGGGTGACCTTCACTAGAGCCAGTTCTTGTAACAGTAGTGTCCTTAGAGTGTGTGTGTACATGGAAAGTGAGTGTTGAAGCAAGGGAGAGAGAGCGGCGGCGACGGAAGCGAGTAACATTATTGACTCTGGCCCAAGCAGGAAAAGTTAACAGCGTTTGGGGCTACAGTAAAAACATGGTGGTAAAACATGGCGGACTTTATGGAGAAGGGACCCACTCCAAAGAACATATTTCCAAGAAGTGAACGCCAGTTGTTCATCAGCACCCAGCAGCAGAGCTACGCTTCCGCCAACATCCTCCTAAAAAGTGTTGCGCAAGAGTAAAACGACATTATTTACATTCTATTGTCATATTCAACCCAAATGACCTGTGTTGAACTATGAAATATCATACGTATAGTAAGCACAAAAATGGCAGCATAACTCAAGTTTCGTCTCTCTGCTTCTAAATTCTTTGCCTGCTCATAGTGTAGATATAAACGGCTCATTCTAAGGTAACAAAAACACAAGAGTTATAATCAGGTGATTTTACTCTAAAGAAAACAGTTACTAATAAGCTATTCCATTTTTACCATTAGATCCCTGAAATGTTACACACTGGTCCTTTAATACAATAGTTATTCAGCACTTTTACAACCAGACAGACAACAGACGTAAAATAAATTCCCGGCTGAAATATCATATTTCACATAATTGAAATGAATCTATAAATACACCAATGATATAAACAGCACGGTAGGAGATATTTTATGGCTTATTTTGACTTGGAGCAGTCGTCTAAGTGTTGTTTGTTTTCTGTTTCAGGAAGTGATGGCAGTTTATTTTGCTTCCA
Organism: Pterois miles; assembly: GCA_947000775.1. Taxonomy (NCBI): domain Eukaryota; kingdom Metazoa; phylum Chordata; class Actinopteri; order Perciformes; family Scorpaenidae; genus Pterois; species Pterois miles. The sequence goes on along the minus strand of CAMQGK010000568.1, from coordinate 4,583,357 downwards.
CTCCCAACTGCCACAGCCTTAGTGGATTCCAGTATGACTGGACTCCTGCTGCTGCTGCCGCCATTGACACACACAGGAAACGTGAGCCGGGAGTCTGATTGGCTGACGTACCACGTGGTGGCAGTGATAGTAGCTCCTTGTATGGTCATGAGGGCTCTCTCTTTGACTGGAGCATCAGGTTTAGCCCGGCTGCTGTTTCTCAGAAACAGAAATGTACACCATGTTCTCCCACAAATACACACCCTCCCTCCACTCCTATTGTCAGTGTGTACATGCTGGATGCCAGCGGCGGCGCCACACATTTACACATCACACCCACAGCCAACTATTTGAACTGGATCCATTTATTTACACATAGATTATACCTATTACAGACTACTTTTTGTGTCCAGCCATAGATATATGGTTTTATCACATTATTTATGTACAGGATGCAGAGATGTGTCTAATGTGAAGTGTTTGTTTCGACAAAAAAAACATCGTTATACTTGTGTTACAGCATATTATTTTACATGTTGTGACTGCAAATGTTTTATCATTCTTTATCACAGACCTTATGTTGATAGCTAAACATGGTGAATCCTTTGTGTGTCGATTAGGCCACACATTTTAACAGCTGTGACTCTGTTATACCAAAATATATAGTATGTATTTTGTGATTACATGAAAAAGACCAGAAGAGGGACATGTGAGGTGTAAATATTACAGATTCTGCTGTCACTGGTATCAAACGTGACCATTTCTAGTCTATATGGGGTCAAATTTGTTTTGTTTTTACAGCTATCAGAATTTGTGACTATCTTAATACCATGAAGACGCCATTTTATTTTGCACTAATTGCATTAATTCCCATATGCAATCATATAGAAGTAAACATACAAACATAGTAATCACATTACAAATGAAAGCGTTGTGGCCGCTTATCCTACTCAAAGTCTGCTCATGGAGGCATCACAGACACAGGCACCCAAATGTCATCATTCCAAGCAATATGCAATCACCCAAATATTTAGCCATATACTTCTTTATATGTAGTTTGGAAAACTAGATAGAAGTCAGGAGAGATTTCCATTGGTCACTGTGCCCTCACTATACACGCACTAATACACATCCACAATTATCTCTGTATGCATGGTTCTAATGAGGTGTACTACAGGCATCCTGTTCCAGTCAAACTCCTTTCCTCTGTTATCACAGAGCACTTGTATGGAGACACTGTTTTTGATATTGCCTAAGAAGGTATCAAAATATGTGATAATAAAGTATGTTTTGACGTGGTAACATGGCTGCAACTCCTGCTCAGGTCACAGATTTTGGTGCAACACTGGTCTGATTCAGTGCTTAGACAATATATTTAAATAAATGATTTAAGCATTGCTCGGTTGTACATGTTTGTACACTTAAATAGTGATGCGTAGATTCGTGTTTCATATAGAAATGTGTCTGATTTGTCTGGACAGACAGACAGCAGCAGAGCAGACAGTTATGAGTTATGTAATGTCCATTTGAAGGGAGCAGCCCAACGCCCGCAGCGTGGTCGGGTTAAGGGGGAAAGCGGATCACCTGTAAAACCGCGTAAACGAGCGTTATAGTTCACTTTTTGCGTTGTCAAATTATTAATACTTTAGTGATGTTATAACATATTAGCCCTATGATATATCGTGTGAATCGTGTGTAGTAGTGTAATTTATTTGGGTTTTACAACCACCCCTCCCCTTTGCAGGAAACATGGTACAGTCCAGATCACGTCACCCATTGTTTACAAATCAACTCGGGTTGCTGCTTACTGCCGAGCGGCGTGGTGAGAGCGAGGAGCAGCCCGGCGGCTCTCAGTCATAACGACAACAAAAACACTGAAACTACTCACATAATCCCGACGTACATCCACCAGAATGCCGTGTCGGAAGGAGAACTACATCTTTCTGGAGCAGTCCGTCACCGTGGACTCCAAAGAAGTGGACGCGCTGGTGACGAAAATCGGCGAGGCGCTGCAGCTCCACAACAATAGCGGCGGCCACCAGAAGACTGTGTCCGTGTCCATGTCCTGCCTGCACGGGCTAACCGGCAGCAGCACCGGCGGGGTCAAACCGGTCAGCGGTAGCGCGGGAGCTCCAGCGCAGAAACACCACGGCTGCTGCATGCGGCTCCGGAACCGGGGACACCGGGGGAGCAGCAGGGCAAGCCCGTATAACATCCCCGGATCTAACAGCGATCAGGACTGGGACCAAATCAAACCGTGGAACAAAAAGAGGATCACCGTGGAGGAGGACGATCCGCATCGGCTGCTGCAGGAGTTAATTTTATCGGGGAACCTGATTAAAGAGGCCGTGAGGAGGCTGCAGTTCTCCGCCGCGGACTGTGGAGATTTCCCCAAGGCGGCAGACAATGTGCCGTGCTGATAGCGTTTACCGGACGAACCGGGGACCGGGTTTCCACCGCAGCGTCCCGCGGGATGGACACGAGACTGTTTTAGAATTAAATCTAACAGGACTGGTAGCTATATTTTCTAATTTCATCAATTTTGTCTGTAGCGTTTGTTACGCTACGTCGGCTAGCAGTTAGCCTAGCTAGCTCGGTTAGGCTGACTGCAACGCTACGTCGGCTTAGCGGTTAGCTTAGCTAGCTCGCTAGCTAGCCACCCGGCTAATGAGCCGTTTTGTTTATGTTTGAATGTCTCCTTGTGGGTCAGACAGCTGGGGGTGCAGTGGAGTTTTTTTGCCGACGTTTTTACTGGCAGTAAACGACGTTTATTTCACCCAGTTAAAGAATAATGTGATGTAAAATGAAAGTGCACATCACATTGAGTGTTTCTGTGTGTAATTATGTGAAGATGGAGTCCTGAACAATGGGTTTGAATGGTTGAGTCACAGTGAACAGAGGCAGGAAGTCATGGCTCACTCATTTCTTATTTACCACTGCATCCCGGATTGTTCATGTGTTTTTTGGGGGGGAGGGGGGTTTTCTCATGGCTAGCCATTCCCTGCTGTGACAGACCTTTCTTTATAACATAACGGGGTGGGTGAGTAGTCCATTTTGTTTACAGTCTAATGCTGGGTGTTGATAGCTGCTGCACAGAGAGGAGAAAGGAGGTGCCCCTTCCTTATTCTCCATTCAGGTTGTCCTTTAACTTGGGAGCAGCTCATTTCACTAAACCTCAACCAGACAAATCAGTGACATGAGCTGGTTTATATTTAAAATATAACGTCACAGGACTACGATGGAGTATTAGAGCCACATTGAGGGAGAAAAAAAGATCTGAGCGTTTGAGAATGAAGTCATAATGTTACAAGAAAAAAGTTGTAATTTAACGAGAAAAGATGTCATTTCCTCCTCCATGAAGGAATCAATTTTCTGCCAGGTCCATGTGGTTCTTTCTTTGGAGTAAATATGGTTTCTTTTTTTTTTTTTTTTTTGCAAGGTCCTGATACTTATGATAATGTGGTGCTGATGTGCCAAAAGATTACATGTGAAACCTAAAGTCTGACTTCTCAAGATGCTCCATGTTGCTCGTTTCCCTCCATGTAAAATTACTACTTTATAATATTATGACTTTATTCTCACAATATTACAACTTTATTTTGGGGATCTCCAATTTGTTTGTTTTCCTCAGTGTGCTCCGTCGTACAGGTTGACAGGCTGCCCAGCAGCTCCGTAGATCTTATTCAAAGGCGGACATCCAACATGTGGAGGAGAAGTGTGGGGGCATGGGAAAGAAGAGAAAACACGCCCTTTTCCCACAGGGCTTTGGGTGATGTGTAACTTTGTTTGTAATGTTTTGGGGGGGAAGGTCGGCCGTCACGTGACAACACTTTTGTGGTGCTTTCACCTTTTGGAATTCCTACGGGGAGTTCTGTTTGTTTTTTGTATTTGTTTCTTCTCAGTGTAAAGAAAAATCACCACGACTGCTTCGTAACGAAGTATCTGATAATGTTCCTGAGTATTCAGGGCCTTTTTTTGTCGTCTTAATAAATTCATTTTGTTTTTACAAACCTCTGTACTTCTTTTCTCACTTCAGGGGTTTGCCCACGTATGGAAATGTTGCTTGCTGTGAGTGTGACAACGTGGTCTTGAAGGACACATGCTCATTATCAGCCTATAAATACCACCCCCACCCCCAAGCCAGTGGTGAAAAACATGTTTTGCTTCAGTGGCGGAGCCCTGAGCCAGTCAAGGTCCAACACATTGTTTTATGGCGGCTCCCTCTGCTGTTGCTGCTTAGTTACTGAGGGTTTGTGTCGTCATCGGTCACCGCAGCAGCAGACGAAGCTGACATCCTGTTCTGGGTCTCTGGGTGGATGTTTGACCCCCCGACTTAAATAAATCCTGATTCAGGCTGAGATCACAGATCGAGACTCTACACACTCACACACAAACTGCTGCTGTCTGTCCTCACCCTAAAAACGTCATATTGCACTAAAAGCCAAGATATTTTCCATTAATCATGTAGTCGATTAAATCTAAAAATTAAGCCCATCAATCAATTATAATATTTAGTCACAAATTTGTATTTGTTCAAAATGTACCTTGAAGTGAGATTTGTCAATTATTTAATACTCTTATCAACATGGGAGAGGGCAAATATGCTGCTTTATGCAAATCTGTGTTCATATTTATTATTGGAAATCAACTAACAACACAACAATGACAGATATTGTCCAGAAACCCTCACAGGTTCTGCATATAGCATAAAAAACTCAATCAACTCAAATCATAGCATGTCAGTGTGCTGACTTGACTATAACTTGGCCCAAACTACATGTGATTATTATAAAGTGAGTATGTCTGTAAATGGGAGACTCGTGGGGACCCACAGAACCCATTTCATTCACATGTGGAGGTCAGAGGTCAAGGGACTCCTTTGAAAATGGCCATGACAGTTTATCCTCACCAAAATTTAGTGTAAGTTTGGAACGTTATTTAACCTCCTTCACTACAAGCTAGTGTGACCTGGTTGGTACCAGTGGATTCATTAGGTTTTCTTGTTTTATATGATACCAGTATCTTCACTCTGGCTATAAAACCTGAACCTGCTTCAACCTCTGAAAGCCAGTAAAGTTGGACAGGATCAGAGGTCTTTCGGGGTTAAGTCTGCCGAATGTCAGACTAGTAAAAATGTTCATCAGTTCTCAGAGCCTGAAGTTATGTCAACAGATGTCTTGTTTTGTCTGACCAACAGTCCAAAACCCAAATATATTCAGTTTACAAAGATATGAAGCAGCAAATCTTCACAGTGGAGATACTGAATGTGTGCTGCTTTTGACAATTCTGCTGCAGCACCAGTAAAATGTTTCCTTTAATTATCAGTTATTTGGTCAAATGTTGAAATATTATATATCAATGTTTTTATATATATGTTTTTTGTTTTGTCAGAAATTCATCCAACTGTCCGGCAGCCGGTCGGGAGGAGTTAATCGGTCTCCCCTGTACACCGCATGGCAAACGGCGCTCAACGAAGCTCAACTTCAGTCCAACTCTAAAAGGAGTCGTGCGGCTAAAATCATTGAGTGTAAGACCAGCTCTGGTGACACATGTCCTCTGTCAGTAAAAATGTAGTGACCTAGTACATAGTACAAACAATGTAGATCATGTCTGACAGAAGGGAAATTGCAGTGGGAGGACTGGAGTCACTTTTCTCACCACGGTGTTTCAGTGTGAGTCTGAGACTAAAACACTCTTGGTGTGAATGAGCTCCTCTTTGTGGGCGGCAGCTTTATTCTTCAGGTCGGCCACCCACTCGGCTCCACTGCATCCGTGACGCAACCAGAGCACAAATGGAAGATAAAAATAGAAAAGCTGCGACTGTAATTGTGTGAGCTCTCTGTCTCTTATAAAATACTCTTTCTACATCTGCTCTCAGATCATCTTTATATATGATCAGTCTCACGAAGAAGAAATGCACACTGATGTGTCTCTCAGTCGACGGTTTGACGGAGTGCTCATGTTGACTTTGTCTAAAAAGCAGCGACAAAAAGAAAGTTCTTCGCTTTACGCTGCTGTTTGATTTTTCTGACTGAACAAATGACGACAGCCAGTAGCACAAAACTCTGGGTCCTGTACATACTGTATGTAGCCTCAGTAGACCCTCTTACCCCTTTACACTGATGGCCTACCAACAGGACTGGATGCTGGTCTGTATTTCAGAGGTTGTGGGCTCAGTTTTAAAACTAGAGTGAAGGTACTGCTAACTAGAACACCTAATGAAAACTAACCAATGCTATGAATCTTTGCTAAATTTTAGTGAGGAAAAACTGTCATGGCCATTTTCAAAGGGGTCGCTTGACCTCTGACCTCCAGATATGTGAATGAAAATGGGTTCTACGGGTACCTACGAGGCCCCCCTTTACAGACATGCCCACTTTATTATAATCACATGCAATTTTTTTCATGCAGTATAAATATATTATTGTCCCCAATCCAAAATGGCACGTTTGAATATTCCTGGATACTGGGTTCATAAACAGTCTTGAATTACATAAATTGGGAATCACTGTAAAGCTGAGACTCTTATATGTATGTATAAAATTATGTATTCATGTGTGATGATGTTAGTCCCCATAGGAGCCATTTCATTGTAATGAGACCATTTTTTTCACCTTGACCTCACTGTGGTGACCTCTAGGATAATCACAGCCTCATGAAACTTTACAACCACAAACTAGAGACCTAGAGCATTCAGAGGATGGATGGCTTTCGTAGCTAGATTCACAATAATGGGGTTTCTGAGCAGTTTACACAACACATGTTCAATATCCAATTACCGAAAAATGCAATTCTCACAGAAATTTCCAAATGTAAAAGTTTTTGAGACCAAATCACAGCGTTGCTTTTTCTACAGTGTTCCTCAAGGTCTTGGTGTCGTAATGTGGTATTATGGAGGGATTATAGATCATTTTTATCATTTCTCCAGAAGTAAAAAAATGGTTAAATTTAGCACCAAATCTGTGTAACAAATGGTAAAAAAATTGCTGCAACAACTTTCGAGACACAATATTGCATCACATAATAACAGAAATTATCTCAAGATGTTTTTCATGTAGAGCAGGCCTTGATCCTACTCTATAATTTCGAGACCCAGCAAGATGAACATGAGCATGCATTCAACGGCAAGAAAAAACTCCCCTTTAACAGGTAGATAGAAACCTTGGGCAGAACCCGGCTCTTGGTGGGCGGCCATCTGCCTCTACCAACTGATTCCTCGCGTGGCAGGTGATGAATAAAAGTGAAACCACATTTGAGAACCAGCTGCTGTTTAACTCTGCTGATCATGTTCAGATCAAACACTCAGCGTAATGACTGGCTGCTTCCACTAGAGGGCAGCGTGACACCAGAACCTGAAACCTTCAGTCCACATCAACAAGACTCCATCAAGTTTACAAGAATATGAACACAAATCCAGTGAACAACAAACAATTGTGTTTATTCTCAGTAGACTAACTGAAGCTGAACATAGTTACTGTATTGTTCTGTAAACAAAATACTCAAACTCTCTCTCCATAACTAGCCTCCACCAAAGAACAAACTTGAATCCTATTTATAGTGCTAAAGCTCTGATTTCTAAGTGATCCCCCCATAGACACTGGACTAAAACCTCAAATCCTCAGTTCTTCTAAGGGACCGTCGAGAGCCTCCTGACAGGCTGCTTCGCCACCTGGTATGACTACTGCACCAACGTGGACCGTAAGGTGCTGGGAGGGAACACATGACCAGGTACAAGCCGTCCAGTCTGCAGGAGCTGTGCACCCAGAGGTGCCTCAGGAAGTCCCAGAGGGTCATTGAGGACACCACACACCCAACACAGCCAGTTCTCCCTCCTGCCCTCCAGATAGAAGACACAGGACCCACCAGGACCCCCCAGGACTCACACTGGCAGACTGACAAACAGTTTTTTCCCCCAGGCCATAAAACTTTGAACAGAAAACTCTCTTTCTCTAACAGCAAGTGCAATAAACAAGAGCAATCAAGTGCAATATTTCAATAATCATGTGAAATACTTTTTGCTGGGAAGCTCCATTAAAAACAGTAAGTTAAGAAGCAAAATAACCATAAAATAACAATAATAATTATTAGATAAATTACACAACAATAAAATACATCTACAGTGATAGAATAAAATCAAAAAAGTATATTTACAAATAATATACAATAATAAATGGAAATACTTGGTCCACAGGCATGTTAAGAACACATATGTATAAAGAAGCAGTGAGACAGAAGAGAAGAAGCGTATTTATTGTGTGCTAAACATCTTGCGCATTATGGTGATATTTATATGTCTTTTTGTGTGAACGGGCTGCAAAAACACAGTAAGAAAACGTCATAATTTGGGAATAAAGTCATTGTACTGTGAGAAAAAAGGTCGTTTTCTCGTGAAATTGTGAATTAATTCTTAAAACATTACACATTTCTCTGAAAATATTGCATCTTAATTGTCAAATCTCATATCTTTATGTGTATCATATTACATAATCAATCATTCCATTTCATTTGTGAAATAATATTTAGGCAGCTTTTAAGTTTTTCTTCATCAAACTTTTGCCAATTATAAAATGTCAGCTGTTGTTGATCAGTAATCATCTTTAAAGATAGATTATTAAATGTCACCAACAGGAGAAAAAACAGGTTTATTAAAGCTAAATTAAGACTGAAGATTTGTGCCAAACAGGAGACACAGAGAGAGAGGGACAGCCTGAGGGATGGAAACATGTTTGTGTGTGAATTTTATCACATCATTTTAATATTTCTCTACATGACTCATAAACATAAACACAGGGCTGCTGCTGCAGGCTTCACTCACGTCACAGATGAAGTTTTATGTCTGTATTTGCATTGAAGAGCTGGTTTTTACGTGACATCAACATCCACCAAACGCTAATCTGAGAGGATAAATTTACCACCATGTCTAATGTCACTCAGTCCGTCACATCACACGCAGCAGGAGCCGCTTTTAAAATACATTTAAAGACATGGAAAACGCTAAAATCCATTTACAGTATTTTGTGATTGCTTACACACTTGATCCTTTTGCAGCATGATATAAACATCCACCATTTGAATGTGTGTAACTCGTTCAAACTTGGCTGTCAATCGATTAAAATATTTAATTATGATTAATCACACATTTTTTATCTGTTCAAAATGTACCTTAAAGGGAGATTTGTCAAGTTCTTAATACTCTTATCAACATGGGAGTGGACAGATATGCTGCTTTATGCAAATGTATATATTTATTATTGTAAATCAATGACCAACACAAAACAGTAACATGTACTGTCCAGAAACCCTCACAGGTACATTTAGCATAGAAATATGCTCAAATCATAACATGACAAACTGCAGCCCAACAGGCAACAACAGCTGTCAGTGACTATGACCTGTACTACATGTGATATCTGGTTATTTAGGGCGGGGCTACCTTGTGATTGACAGTTTGTTACCACGGCATTGTCCGGTCTGGGAGTTGTCAGTGTTTTCATCTTACAACTTTGACCCTTTCACTGTGTTTTCAGTTCATCAGAGTTAACTGCAACCGTTTTGCTCATATAAAAATGTCTTATTCTGTGTCCAGTTGTAGCTCCACCCTCTCGTGTCACTTCTGGTTGCAAGACGGCGGCGGCCAAAACGCCTAACTTGAGGCCTCTAGAAGACTGTTTGTCATCGACTTACATTGAGAAAGAGTCGTCTGTAAATCAGCGGATAATTTTGTTGAGGTTAAACCAACTCCCCAGTACGAACACTCTAACAGTCCTTATTTAAATCATCAGGTCCTAAAAGTTGTAAAACACACTAATAGCTGAATCCAGAGTTATTTCCCTCCTCTGTTTATGTCTATGGAGATCCAGACGTCCAAGTGTGACGTTGGGACCCCGTGACCGAGCCATGTGACCGAGCAGGCGCTACTGTGCCCCACATGTGTAGTAGGCCCAGTAAGACCCCAGAAGATCTGGGTACTTTCATAGGAATGAACTGACTCAGGACCCAGTTCTCTTTATGCATCCATGTTCAAAATGGCAATTCACGAGTTTCTTTTTGGGGGTTTTTTCCCCACAACCCCCCGCTTTAACCCCCCTCCCCTTTTTTTTTTTTTTTTTTTTGGTTTACTTCTTTATAATTTAAAAAAATTAAAATTTAAATTTCCCCCCCGACAAAAAAATTATCTTCCAAACACCAGGTGACATCACGCTGGCTATGTCTACTTCTTATATACAGTCCATGGTCAGCACTGACTACATGACTCCAAAAGTACCAAAGGCATTGTTACTGCATGCAAATTTACCTAACAATTGTATGAAATGATGGTATGCAAGTACCAAAATAATCAACATAACTTACGATGCACAGTGTGTGTAAGTTGCTTTGCTCTGAGCTTTCTCGTAATTGTAGTTAAGTTTGCAGCCACGCCATTTACACACAGACACACAAAGCCAGAGCTCTTTTTTTCAAGTTCTTGTCTAAATCGAATCACTGACATCGGAGAAATTGCGTTGATTAATGATTCATAGTCCCTTTTTCAGTTTTATTGCTCATCGGAGATGGTTTGTGGACGAGGCAGTGTTTTCAGACACAGCTGATGTAATGAAGCTCAGTGAAGCTGCTTGTTAGATGCAGTTAACTGCAGGCAGATTCACCTGGTGCTTCACATTAGATGTTCGTCCACAGTGAAGGACTATGACACCGACCACTCTACCGCTGGTTAGCGTATCATCAGCAGATGAAACGAGGAGATACGAGCCATCAAATATTTCTTTATTTTGAGAAACCTCTCACTGACTAATCTTTTTCCTTTGAGCTCTTTATAGTCAGAGCCAGTTTATTTGTGTGGCAGTTTTCAACAAGGGAATTCAAAGAGCTTTACATGAGACAGAGATATCAAACAGGTGAACATGAATAAGTAAGCACACATAAATGTATTGTTTCATGGTTATGTGGTGTGAGAGGTGGGAGGGAAGGAAAGAATATTTATAAATGGGTCAGCTCAATAATTAGTATTGCTCGACGACGCCACCTGGGGGAATTTCACCCCCTGGAAGATAGTTAAGGGCACAGATCCGTTTGCACTAAGACAAGACTTAGATGTGTTTATCTATAAAAATATAGCCGCTTTATTTATACTCAATTATCAAGACAGCATTAAACATATAGTATACACACTCTTCCTGATACTGTAACACTCAACTCACAGATACTCAACAAGTACCATGTCGTAGAAGATGGACCCAAAACCAAAAAACAAACTGTCAAACCAAAATATTAAAGGATTCAAACATGCCAAATAATAAAGTAATTAAACAATCAAAAGTAATAAAGAACTAAGCATCGACAATATTTAAACACAACGAAAACAACAAACAAGCAAGCAAGAAGGGTAAAAGATTCAACACAGGAGTAAATCAGTAATATACAACAAAGGAAACATGCAAACCAAACAAAATAAAGGCATTAAACAGACCTACAGCTACATATGATTGGCACAGATGATGTATCACTTGAACATTCAATGAGTGAAGCTCAGGAAGATGCAGCGTCCCTAAAAGTGAGCATAAACGAGGCGGTGCAAATAAACAGTAACGCGAAGCGAGTTCACTGCCACGACCAGAGGGGAAGCGGCTTTGCGTCACTTGCGCACAGACAAAACGAGGCAACAGAAGACAAGACAGCAGTAGGATCCCGGTGCACCGGGGCGTAAAGCCACAGACCGGAGCACCACAGCGCGCAGCCAGGCCCACGCGTGCCTGCAAAGCGTGCATACAATCAGTTACAAACATTTTGAAAACTCATGAATCGAAACAACGCCATCTCATTATTGGTCACCTACCACTGCACATCAGCGCAGCCTCCGACGGAGAGGAGGGGGAGAGCAGCAGTCGCGGTTAAATGCTGCTGGGAGACCAGGAAAAATGAAAGTTAGCAATCAACTGGAGAGCCGATTTACCACTGTTCATTGCGTGGCCGACATACCTGAGGAGGATGGCCGAAACACACAGCCCAACGCCGGACAGCATCGGCTCCACACAGCTTAACGCACTGCAAGGCATAATAAAAAGTGGGTGTCATGCCCAGAGACCGACTGATGCGTCATATCACTAGGCAAAACGGACTTAAAATTGTTGTGGAGAGGGTCCAGCACATCAAGCACACCAGCCGCTAGTTCAGACCACGCAGTGCCGCGCCACACACGCGCCAGCCCCGGGGGAAACCAGAGAGTAAACGGAGCCATGGCTTCACCTGGCGGCTATAATGACGCCAGCTCCGCCCCACAATCAGCACCGCCGATCCACACCTGACGTGGATCAGGCATGAAGGAAGGGGGAGGGGATGGACAGGAGACCATCCTGCCACAGTTAGTAGTGGGGTGATGTTTTATTTACATTACTCACATGTCTTTTTCCTTTTAAATATAAATGTTATATGAATTATGAAGGTATGCATGAACAAAACAGCTCTGAAATATGATTAAAGCACCAATAATACACAGTGTAAGTACAGTAGTTTGCTTTGCTCTGAGCTTTCTCTTTATTGTAGTTACTATTTGAAAATAGTACAGAAAAAAAGATTAAAAAAAAAAACAAAGAAGATAAAAATAAGATAAAATACAATAAAGCAAATCAAAGAGGAAACAACCAGCCCATTCTCGTTCCTTTGTCCATTGGCGTTCGATACCGACGCACAAGGCTCCTGGAAGTGGCGTAACTTAAGTATGGAAGTATGGATGTGATATGATAGCACGACTTTTTAATAATAACCTAATAATTGATTGAATCCCACAATATTGAAGGACAGACCGCTGATCCATGAACCAGAAGCAGTGATGTAAAAAAATATTAACTTAATTTTACCCCTCATAGATCATAAACATTTGAATATAAAACGATTCATTGAATCAGCTGAGAAATGTAGACATTGTCCTGCACCACTATCAGACCAAAACCTCCACTTTGTGCTACAAGAATCAAAATGGTGGAAATAAATGAAATATGACAAACTTAAACAATATTGCCATTTGGGGCGGCAGTAGCTCAGTCCGTAAGGACTTGGGTTAGGATGCGGAGGTCACCGGTTCAAGTCCCCCATGGACCAAGACCAACTGGTTGCTGGAGAGGTGCCAGTTTACCTCTTGGGCACTGCCGAGGTGCCCCTGAGCAAGGCACCAAACCCCCAACTGCTCTGGGCGCTTGTCAGAAGCAGCCCCCTCACTCTGACATCTCTCCATTGACGCATGTATGTGTACTGTGTGAAATTAACAACAGAGTGTAAAAACTGAATTTCCCTACAGGGATTTATAAAGGTTCATCTTATCTTATCATTTCCATGAAAGTTGAACGATAATTCCTACAAAATGAGCATTTTCAGACACTGCGTGAAAGCTGACCCACTTTGCACTGAGCAGGACTCAGTTTGTAAATGTCCTAAGGAGACGAGGATGTCTCCTCTCCACTCTCCTCCCATCACAGCTGTGAATACCTGCAGCTTCGTCCTTGGAACGATCTCCATCCACCTCCAGCGTCCGTTCGCTGAACAGAACTGGGCTAATGAGGAGTCCCAGACTGGGAATTCTTGGAAAGCCAGAATGATCCGTACAGATGGATGTTGTGTCGTTCCCTCGGCTCGCTCTCCGGTGTGGTCGTTATTTCTGAGCAGCTGACATGAATAAAACTGTTTCCCCTCTGAATGCTCCGGACATGTTTTAAAATCTGGTTGTATAATTGGCTTAAGGTGTGATCCTCTCCTGCATGTCTCTGTGAGTCCTCATTTTCAAAGTCTACAGAACACATGATGTTTGTCAATCTGAAAGATAATTTTGCAAATCAAGACAATCAGAGTTGTAGGTTTGCTGACCCATGTTAAAGATCACATTGACTTGATTAACAGAAAGATTGACTTGGTTAGATTTAGGCAACAAAATTCACGTCAGTGGTCATAATGTTGGTTGTGGTCATTGGTATGGCTGACTCGTGTCAGTACATTACATTTAGTTAAGTTTAGGAAAAGATTGTGGTTTTGGTTAAAATAAGTCTGGAAGTGGCATAACTTATTTACAGACGTTACATGACAAATAAATCAACTCGCTGCTCGTTCACCGCTCTCTTTACTTCCTAGTTCACAAGTACATGGATTATATACAACTTGATTTTGTGCTGATCATTGTGAAAAAAATGTGAATTTTGAGTCTATGTACACTGATCAATACATTCAATTTTGTGACTATTTCACGTACTGCTGCGTCACTGCTGAAGCTTTTGATGTTATTAATTCTGTAATGATAATCAGTTACTTTCATCAGCTCATCTGTCACAGCACAGGGCCTCACATGCAGCAGGTCTTATTGACACATGAAGCTGCATTAGCACATCCAACGGAAAGGCATCCTGTTTTCAGAAAAAGCCTCTGAGACCCAGAAGAAACCTCTATGTGGCCTCGTTGGAGCTAAATGTATTCAGGAAACTTTGTTTTAAAAGCAGAGCAGACAGAGTCCCAGCAGAGAGGACGGAGACGGGACACACCGGCGGCAGAAGACGTGTCCTCACACAGGGACGACTGAGCCAGGAGGACGCAGGGTGACCCGAGGACGATGCTTTAAACTTTAAAACTCGAGTTTTCTGTAAAACCAAATTTATTTTATCATGTCCTACAAATCCTTACAAAATAATCGACAGAAAGATGGAGACAGGCTGAGTGTGCAGCTGCTGACAGCCTATCACAGTGTACATAATGCATATGACCAAATGTTTAACCAAATTACTGCAACCAGGAGAACCCAGACAGGTTGACATGTTCATCAAATATTCAGGATATGGGAGCTGCCATTTTGAGAGTCTGACATCAGTTGGAGCCAAAGTCTGTGCAGAAATGGTACCTCCTTTTTATAGCACCAAATAACTAATTAAAACCAAATGCATCTGAAAAATTAACACTTGAGCCAACATCAGCGTGATAAGAACTACCTAAAATGACAGCAACTACCTTTTTAAAAATGTATTTGACGTGTACTTTGAGTTTTTAGTTTGGCCCATCTGCTCGTATTCTGCGAGCAGATCTGCTTTTATTTTCAGTCACATATTTTTCCTACAAATGACCAGCAACATATGAACGTGTCAGTCTCCGCTCCAATCTTTTCAAAATAAAAGTACTTACTTTAAGGAATAGATGGATTTGGTTAGGTGTAGGCAACAAAGTGCTTAGTTAGGTTTAGGAAAAGATTGCGGATGGGAAGTGACGTAACTTAAGTATGGAATATGTATGCCATAAAATACTTCATCAGCTTTAGGAAATGTCGCAACTTGGGTTAAAATAACTCTGGAAATCACGTTACTTAAGTATGGAAAGTTGCATGACAAAACTACTAAGTTAGCTTCAGGAAAAGATCGAGGATTGGGTTAAACAACTCTGGAAGTGCTGATGTCAATTTCTGCTCCACTCTTAAAACTTAGTTAGCTTAGTTTAGGAAAAGATCAAGTTGGTTGGGTTTCAGCAACAAACTTCCTTAGTCAGCTTAGTTAGAAAAGATCACAGTTTGTGTTAAAATAACTCTGGAAGTGCTGTAACTAAAGTCAGAAGCTATGTGACAAATACCGTATATCAACTTTAACTTCTGGTTTTACACGGGACACGAGCATCGGCCTCCTGGTGAAAGTGAAAAGTGAAAGTCCTTTGACCCACCCATCCACCCCGACCTCCTCCCTATGTAGAGTTTGTCGCTTTCTGTACTTCCTGATTTACAACGATGTGTGTGTTTTCCTACAAATGTCCAACAACACATGACGTACATGTCAATTTCCGCTCCAGTCTTAAAGCAGCTTAGTTAGTTAGCTGATGGAAAACAAACGATGGTTTCCCGCTGAAAATCCTGTGTTTTTCCGCTCACCACTCTTTATACATCCCGATTCACGATTACATGGATTACATACAAAATGATTTTATGCTGTCCATCACTAAAAAAAATGTGAAATTTGTTTCTACTATGTGCACAAATCAGTATTAAATTTCGTGACTATTTCATGAACGACTTGGCTGGTATTTAGCACCTTTAATGTGACATTAAAAAAAAAAAACACGGTAACCGTGTGAAGCTTGTAAATGTAAAGGTCACTTTAGTTGAAGGATCTGTCTGTTGTTCCTGCAGAGTTTCATCAGAGCGGCTCGGTCAGAGCCACGGAGGAGGAAACACCGGAGGGAATTAAAACAGCTCAAAGGTAAACTGTTATGACAAGCAGAGACTCTGATCATCACACGGCCTGAAAACAAACGCTTCCAATGGACGATGGAGTCTGTTAAAGTGTCTCTGATACGCCTCATGTTGTAACCGAATGCCCACATCCAAGTTTATTTTAATGAGTTTAAAATGAAACATGATGACGGTTTTCTCAGAGACGCTTTACAATTGATTAGATTCTCGATCACTTTATTAGAAATTATTTCCTTAGATTTTTCTCACAAGTGTATTTATGTTAATGTCACATTTCTGTAAGCACAGCATTCTTGAATCCAACATTTCTGATTTCCGCCTGCTCTTTACTTTAATTAACAACATTCATCATCACACTGCTTTTCTTTAAACTATATTTAAGCCTTCAGTTATCACATTCATATTCTCCTGTGTGTTTTTTCACACCCTCATTAAAAAAGATTCACCGACTGAGAAGACGTGAAGGTTTACGGTTCTGCTGACTGATATGAAATGATTTTTTTCTTGCAGTGTTGGTGCTGTAAAAGGGTCGTCCTGTGCCTGACTGCTTCTGTAAAATTAAAAGAGAACATGAGGAGATGGAGTGGTGAGTTGAGAGGTAACGTGATGGAAAAATAAGGTTCTCTGGGGAATCACAACAGGCTCGAGGGGATAACAAGCCTGTCTAGACTGAGACGGCGTTAAGTAGGACAGGAGATTTACTGTGAGGCAACAGAAATTGTGATAGGTGAATTTCAGCATGGACAAGAATAAATACAGAAACTGTGAAAGTGAAAATTTGATCTGACAGCTCCGTGGATCAGGTTTGGTTTGTTTTAGCAGCCTGGTTTCACCAAATGGCGCATGAATGACTTCTTAAGTCATCACCATGTCTTCACTGTCATTTCATGACATTTAGTCTGCACTGACTGCAATGTAAAACTAATCCGTGTGTATATGCTACGCTCAGAGTGAGTGGTATACTTAAAAGAAAGACTGCACATGGTGGTCAGGAGGGGAGGTGGTGTTAGGAATCAGCACAAAATGGTGGACCTAAAAGCAGAGCATGTAGGCAGAATTTGGTTCAAAATTAAATAGATTCATTTCCAGATGAAGGTAGAATAAAATGTGCTAGCGCTGGTTGTGGGCAGATGGCTCTTCGGTTTAGCGTAGGGGAACAGCGGAGGTGAAACTGGCTGAGGAGAGAGAGCAAGTTCCACTGATTTCTACAGGGCCGTTTCAAGGAAGAGGGGGGGGGGGGAGGGGAGGGGAGGGAACACAGGAGGGGGGGGGGGGGGAGAGAGAGGGGAGGAAAAGAGAGAAAAATAAAAACCTAAAGAAAAAAAAAAGTTAAAAAATGAAAAAGATCTGGCCTAAATGAGGATAGAGGACTGGTGAAGAATGATCTGGCGCTGCGTGGGAGGGGGGACGGGTTTATATTGTGGGGTTTAATAAGTGTTTTTTTTTGGCTTCTCCTCCCCCAGGGGAGGAAAAAGGAAACACACCCCCCCCACAAAAATAAACATACAAAGGGAAAGAAAAAAAAAAAAAAAAAAGGAAAAAAAAGGGGAGGGGAAAAACGGGGGAAAACACGGGGAAAAATTGACCGGAATCCAGGATGTAAAAGGGGATTGGGCCCAAAAAAAAGGACTTCAACCTAGAGGGACTTTTTAAAAACTTTAATTTTTTATTAACATTTTTGGTTTTTTATTGCAAATTTTTTTCCTTAAATTACAGGTTTTACCATTTATTAAACCATTTAATCTTTTAAACACCCTAGGGTGCTGGAAGGTGTGGTTCACCTCGACAGACATACCCAAAATAAATCAAGAATAGCTCCACTACCAGGTCTATATACACATGAATGTTAGTATGTCTGAGAAACCTACGATGAACCAAAGGAAAAAATTTACATAGTTCTTCACCTACAGTGTTTGTGTTTTCTAGATTAGACATCACTGGATTCATTCAGCATCTCTTTGACTACAATTGAGCCAAAGCAGATATAAATAAACAAAGTTCATATATTCTACAAAGGTTCTAGTCAGGACAAAACCATGCTGACTCTCCATTTGGCCACTTGGATACCCAACGTGATACCCGAGTTTCCCTGAATATGTTGCCTTTGGCTGTGACATTTAACCTGTGCATCATCACATTCTACCATTGTGCACAGTATAAAATCAATAAATAACAACTAAATTGTGTAATTTTGACTCCTAATGGAGTAGTAGAAGAGAGTAAAACTAATTAAACAACAATGTAAATAAGATAACAAAAAGGAATCCAAAGTAGAGTATGTATATCCAATATAAAAACTGTCAAATAAGTTATGAAGTAAAATACAATTTGCCATGTGTTGATTTTGTAACTAAAATATTGAAATCATTGCCAAACAAACATCCTGCCTGCTCTTAGCTGACTCTCACGCTATTAGTATTACTACATGCTGCGAGTTGGCGTGAAAACGTGTTGCACTAACAGCTAAAACCTGAGCCACGTGACCTCCTCTCCACCATGAACCCTGGGAAGAGGACGGACTACACAAATATACAAGTAGCAAAGCTGAAACACATCATTCGCTCAGAGAGGAGAAAACAGCAAACAGAGAGGGACATGAGAGGCTGAATCTCCTGAATAATGTTGATTCAGATCCAATACATTTACACTGACAAAAAATTTAAAGACCTATGACGGCTGTCCAGGTTTCCCACCTTATTATTTTTTTTATTTTTGCAGGTTGCACCTTCTCCATCAGATGATTTTCTGTCTGACTGCCTTCACAACTGACCTGAATTCAGCATCTGATGCCTCTGGCTGCACAGTGAGAAAAAAAACTGGAACATCACATTTGCATTTTAGTCATTTAAGGAGAAAAAAAAAGAGTTTGCACCCAGAGAGACCTCACAGTCAGGTGGCTTTCTCTGGCTCTGAAAACTGAAGCCGATGCTGAAGTGCCTTAAACCTGCATTAAAAGTCTGATTGTATAGAAGTCTATGAGAAACTGAGCCTACCTCTCACTTGATTTATTACCTCAGTAAACATTGTAAACATGACTTTATGTCTCAATCACTAGTTTCAAGTCTTATTCAGTACAGCATGATGTTCATTTAGTAAATTATGGTCCCATTTAGAGTCAAACTGACCATAAAGCAGAAGCTGCTTTAGGGCGGGGCTACCTTGTGATTGACAGGTCGCTACCACGGCGTTGTCTGGTCTGGCAGTTGTCCATGTTTTCATCTTACAACTTTAACCCTTTCAGTGTGTTTTCAGCTCATCAATGTTAATTATAACATGTGTTTTCCTATAAATGTCTTGCTTATTCTTAGCTCCACCCTCTGCTGTCACTTCTGGTTGCAAGACACCAAAATGCAGAACTCGAGTCTTTAAAATTATTATACACAAACCAGTGGGTAAAATCATGGTGACCACGTCCACTTCTTCATGCACCACTGAGCAGCTTTCATGGGAATGAACCGACCTCTAACACTGTATGCAGCCGAGAGCTGGATCTCTGACAAAATACCTGTAGCTAGCTTAAAAACATTAGGTTTCAGCACATAGCCGCATGTACTGGTCTGATATATAAAAACTAGTTCATCCCACCACACAGCAGCTTTGCTGTTATTTGAAAATTAATCATGTTTCCAATTTTCTCCTATAAATATCTATTTATGCACAGTTATGTTAAATGGAAACACCCCTTTTGATTTTAAACTTTTCAGTTTATAATACATTATTCATATAACAAGCACTAAACCCCTTTAAACATTGCGTACAGATGCTCAAACCTGACACACAAAATGGATGTTAAATTCTGTAGAGATGTGCATAAGATGAATCTACAGAGGACGGAAAGAGCACAATGAAATGTAAGACAGGTCTCTCAACACCCGTCTGGATAGTATTTCAGATATTTGACAGATACCCATGTGATTCGCTCCACCAGCCTGAAATAAAAGTGTAAAATGAAAAGAGTAAAAGAGTCAGTGCAAAGCAGAGAAGAAGAGATCGCTCTGCCTCAGAGCTTCCTGTCAGGACTAATGTGAAAAGGTTGTGTTATATAATTACAAACACAAATAGCTTAAAGGAAAGAGAAGCTGCTGGATGGATGGTTGGATGTCACTGATCATTCTTCCCCCGTCAGACGACACCCGAAGCTGACACGAAAGTGTTAAAACTGTCAAATCGATGCTAACGAGGCTTAAAACAGACCAGATCATCTCACCTCCACTGACACAAACACCTGAGTGTGAGTATGCAGGTGAGCAAGGTCATCTCGCTTTCACATTAAAGGTGCAGAAACCTGTTTCAGACTCAACCTGACGTTACTCTGTGGAGATAATGTGAACTGGGTGAACGGGGTATATATGTCTATGGTCATCAATGCCAAGATGGCGCCCCCTTTAGAAACGTATGGATGACGTCACCGAGACTGCGTCTAGTTGTCTGAGTCCGAGTTCGACTCAGGTTTGTGGTTATTATGGTTTAGGTTAGTCTATTAAGTTTGACTACAAGTGACTAAAACAAGTCAGCTGCTGTTTTAATGAGTCAGTGCTTTTCTATCAGCTTCTGGATTTGAGCTATGATGAAGGAACACAACGTTGTTTTTTTTTTAAATCCCCGCGAAAGAGAAAACACAGCTAAAATCCACACACAACAGCTAATCTACACCCAACACTGTAATAAGGCAGAAAACATGGTGGCAGCTGCTCCCTGGTCAGTGTTTTTATTCAAGCCTCCAGGCCATCACTGTGATATTTGAAAAGACCACTGTGACCCACAGGAGAAAGTCCTTTATTGCATGACTGAGCCACAGAGTGATAACAGAAACTATACAAGCGAGCGCAGAACCACCAAGGTACCACGAAAACACAGCCTGTAGGGTTGGACACGGACGTCTACACAACACTTGCTAATGCATGTGCACTCTCTGAGATGAAGGGTGGTGCTCAGAGGTAACATGATGGAGGCAGAGGTTGCTACGAATCCTGCTGTCTGAAAACACACCGTGGGAAACGTCAGAATGCTTGAACCAGAACAGCCGTTAGTGTTACTACATTATGTTTATAGAACCAACAGCGACGAGCTTTCATTGTTTTCATTAGCAATTAATCTGCTGATTATTTCCCGTTCTGTCTTCAACACATCAGAAAACAGTGACCATTACAATTTCCTATCCTGTTATCTTTAATGTCTTGTTTTGGTGCGTCATGGTAACCGAATGTTTACAGTGTGTCACGTCACTGCAAAGTCCACATTCGATTCAATCCATCCATTTTTCTCCAGCTATCCGGAGGCCGGGTCGTGGGAGCAGCACACTAAGTAGAGAATTATTATTATAATTATTATTATAATTACAGATGTCCTTCTCCCCAGCAACGTTTTCCAGCTCTTCCTCGATTCCAGCTGAGTGCTAACCTGATCTCACAGGAAGGAGTATAAATACCACAACATTACACAGACATTCTGCTTGTCACAGTACACATTTTAGCGTTTTTGCGTGTCATTTGTACGCCACACGAACGTCTACATTTACGTTTAGGCAAGAAAACCACTTAGATTACTTAAGCCAGACCAGAAACATTAACAAGTACGAATACCACCATCTTCATTACGAGTTTCCCCACATACTCTGAAGTCATGATTCATCGTAGAAACAGAATTTGGTCAGACCTTCTGTACGTACACCAACTGCTTCACTGACAAGGGTAATAGACATCACCCCCTTTTTGTTTATTATTCATTTATTTTTAAAATAGTTTTAACATTATTGTTTTTTTCTTTATTCTATTTTAAGATTATTATTCATTTCATTTAATTATTATTAAAACCAAGATGGTGACAGCCAAGAACTAAAAGGGCAACAGGCTAAAACCAAGATGGCGACGGCCAAAAGTAAAGATGGCGACGGTCAAGAACCAAATGCCAACAGCCAAAAACCAAGATGGTGACGACCAAGAACCAAGAAGGCGAAGACCAAAGACCCAAGATGGTGACGACCAAGAACCAAAAATGAAACAGCTAAAAACTAAGATGGCCACAGCCAAGAAGAAAAGGGTGACGGCCAAAAACCAAGATGGCGACGGTCATAATGCTGAATTTAAGACTTCAAAACAGCAGTCCACAAACAAACGGTTGGCGTCACAGTGACTACATCCACTTGTTATATACAGTTAATGGGCATGAAAACTCCCCAAAAGTTAAACCCAAAACATTTTAAACATAATTTAATCATTGGAAGCCGAAATCATGATCACAATTAATGTACAATTAATTGTGCGGCCCTATATGAAACTACAAAACCTAATGAATCCATTGGTACCAACCATGCTATGCTAGCATATAGGGAAGACGTCTGTAAAGGAAAGACTCGTGGGTACCCATAGCACCCATTTTCTTTCACATTTTGAGATCAGAGGTCAAGAGATCCCTTTGAAAATCACCACGACAGTTTTTCCTCGCCAAAATTTGAAGCATAATTTAGTATGATCTGGTTTGCACCAATGGATTCATTAGTTTCTTTAGTTTCATATGATACCAGTATCTTCGCTTAAGCTTTAAAACTGACCTGCTACGACCTAAAATGCACAAGTTGCATTAGTGCATTAAAGAAATTAGAGATGTTGAAACTAATTTGCATTAATGCCTTATTATCGTGTTAACTTTGACAGCCCTAATTTTAATTTTTGTGATCTTGTAAAAAACACAACACGTGGTGCCAGAGAGGAGTGTATGGCAGGCGCATCGTACCGTATTTTACAGGCGAGGTGTTTCTAGCAACACATCTCAGTGTGATCGGGCCTCACAGTACCGAGGGTGTCAGTGCCTTGCTCATGAACCCTACAACTAGTGACTCTTGTGGGATTATAACTTGCAGGACGGTCACTTTAACCATCAGACGTGGACCAGTCTGAGTGTCCTGTGCTACCACCACAGCTCTTCTCCTCCGCTGCTCCGGGTGCTCGCCCTCTCTCGCCCATGCAGCCTCAACATCTCCAGGACGCTCCGGGCGTAGGCGTCCCTCAGGTTCACGCCTCCTCCCGGTCCTCCCTCACTGGCCCACCCCACCGAGCCACGGGCCAGCCTCTTTAGCATTTCACCATGCCGCGTCGCTGCCTCCTTCATCTTCAGGGTGAAGTAGCAGGCGGAGAAGCGCTCATTGATGATGGCGATGGGCAGTGCCAGGACCAGGATCCCTGACAGGATGCAGAGGAAGGCCAGCACCTTCCCCACGGCTGTGTCGGGCCGGATGTCCCCGTAGCCAACCGTGGTCATGGAGGTGGTCGCCCACCACCAAGCGGCCGGCACGCTGGTGAAGGTTGTGGCGGGAAGGTCGTGCTCCAGAGTGAAGACCACCGTGGCGAAGATGGAGATGCCGACACTGAGGAAGAGGAGCAGGAGGCCGACCTCCTCGTAGCACTGAGCGATGGTCAAACCCAGAGACTTGAGGCCTGGACAGAAATGAGGACAGAGGGACATTTTATTAACACATCATGTATACTCTCCATTCTCACTGAGCTTTTTCCAGATGAAAGTGAAATCAGTAGATTGTCTCGGTTTCTTTCAGGCAGAAAAATAAGAAGAAGAAGAAGAAGAAGATAGTCCTTTATTAGTCCCACTAGGGGAAATTCAATTTACACTCTGTTGTTAACTTATACACGGTACATGCAGACCCGAAACACACACATGCACAAACATGCAACAATGGAGAGATGTCAGAGTGAGGGGGCTGCTCCTGACAAGCGCCCCGAGCAGTTGGGGGTTTGGTGCCTTGCTCAGGGGCACCTCGGCAGTGCCCAAGAGGTAAACTGGCACCTCTCCAGCTACCAGTTCACACTCAGTTCTTGGTCCATGTCGGGACTTGAACCGGTGACCCTCCGGTTCCCAAGCCAACTCCCTACAGACTGAGCTACTGCCGCCCCAAATAAATGCAACCACAGATTTTATTTCATTTGAAAAGGGACAATGTACATTAATAAACTAATGTAAATGTAGCTGAGTCAGCTGAGAGGCTAGTTTAAGATAATCAATGGACGTAAAGTGTCACACTCATTTCCAATTTACAGATTTTTGGTAAATACAAAGCTGTCAATCGATTAAAATATTTAATCACGAATAATCGCATGATTGTCATTCATTTATTGCAGATTAATCATTTTTTTATCTGTTCAAAATGCTTCAACAGCATCAAGTCTTTATTTTATTTCACTAATGGAATCAGAATGTAATTGTTATCGTCTCTTGTCAGCTACGATACAATATAAAATTTAGAAATTCATTATTTCATTCAACATTAGTTTAGTTAACTATCAATGTACCATTTATAAATGACGGTTATTACAAAGTGTTAAAAGTCAGAAAGCAGGATCCAAACATTGCACACACAAATTTTGTCAGATTGTCGAATTTGACAAAACCTGATGAAGATCTCTGTTAGATCAAAACACTGCTTCATTAAAATTGCTGGGAGCTACCAATGCAGGGTGCGGATCCTGTTTCCTGTTTTTTTTTTTGCCTTGCCTTTGATCCAGCACCTGAAAAAAACCTTTTGGATGTTTGTACCGAATATGGTCTAGACCTGTATAAAACAGGCATCTGCAGAAAGGCATCTTAAGAAAACCTCTGATGTGATTTTTCAAGAAAAAATGAGTCAAAGTTTTCTTCAGATGGAAAAGAGATGCCTTTCAAAGTTAAAGGAGTTCACAGCACATGTTCACGCCTTTAAAAAGCCATATTTATTATTAATGATTTAGTTAATTAGTGATGTTTCCTTTGCTAGGTGGGTGAGAGTGGCGGCTCAGGGTTAGGCCTTCAGCATCGGAAACTGAAGCATGGAGCCGCCCTTTAGTAACAGTATGTGAGGAACCGGGCTTTCAACTAACTCCAACATCATTAGTTCAGCAGGTGTTGGCTCATAAACCAAAGTATTGGACCCATTAAAATGTTGACCTGATGATGGCACAAAAATATAACAATTTATCGTGAGGGGAACATGAACGAATATTGATTTGTCAACACCAACTGAACCACGTGAAGCAGATTTGGTCCAATTAGACACCCAAACAAGAGTGTTTTTATGGTGCACGATGTTTTCTGTTCTCAACCTCCCTTAAAGTCACGACTCTGAATCACTAAAATGTCTTTTTTGACAACACTAAAGCAGTGATATCTGTTTACCTGTCAAGTGTCGTCCCAGCTTTAACATACGGAGCGACCTGAGGAGTCGGAGGACCTGCACCACACGGCCCATGTTCTCCAGCTCTGTGGATCCTCCATGGAGGCTCTCCACCGCCAGCGTCATGTAGAACGGCAGGATGGCCAGCAGGTCGATCAGATTGGGAATACTTTTACTGAAGCGACACTTATCCCTCACGCACAGGAACCGAAGCGCCAGTTCGCCCGTGAACCACACCACACACACGTACTCCAAGGCCTCGAACAGCAGCGGTGCACCAATGCCAACGTCTCTCGCACCAAAGTCCTCCCCTAAGTCCAGCGAGATGAGCACCATGTTGATGACCGACACCACCACGAAGAAGATTGAGAGTGAGCCAAAGGTGCGAGCAGCGCGGGATGATTCGGGTTTCTCCAGTAGGTCCCACAGTCGGCGCCGGAGAGTCGGGCAGGCGGCACCCACAAAGTCCTCATCACAGTCCTCGGGCTCGAACTCTCGTCGTACGTCGAGGTTCTCCTTCTGGTCCTTGCGGCGGTAGTAACGCTCGCGGCAGCAGGGGTTGATGCAAAGCTCGTTGATGCCCCAGTACTCGATCTCCTGCAGGAAGGAGATCTCACACAGTTCCTCCCTCACATGCAGGTGACCCGTCCGGTAGTAGTTCATCACGTACCTGTCAGAGACACACAGACCAGTCCAATGACACAGCAATGTAATGCATTTGTTCATCCACATAGACCCAAATTTCACATTTCTTTAAGGATGGTCTGCACGAAATCAAATCGTATATCACTCACTCATCAACCGCCGATCTGGGATTTGGTCAACATTCGCAAGAAAATGCATGAAAATGCATTGCTGAAAGTCATGCTGAGCATCACAAAAAAAAGAAATTTGTGTCCATACATGTCTGGTCCATGTTAAAACTGCTTGCCATATGTCAAGTGCATGACATCCATCAAAATCCTCACTTCTGTTCCCAATCTTACAATGGCCTCACGTACACAACATGTCATTCCACTTTGTAAGTATCTTTGTGGATTATTTGCATCTAACGTTAAATAAACTGATTTCAAAGTTTGCAATGAAACCTGTGCAGATTTGTGAAAGTTTGTCCGCACATTTTCTGTGAAATGGTTTTAAAAATTTAAAAATTTTGCACTTTTATTTTGAATCTTTGGTGCCCAAAATAAGTATGTTATACTCAGCTCAGGCTCAGCTTTGTAGAAATGTTTGACTTTGGTATATTATTGGTATATACTTTAAAATGTAAGTTACGGTGTTATAGTTTCAACAGTTGTGGCGATACGTCAGTGTTGGCATCTTACTGGACAGGGCAAGACTGGCCTGTAACTCTGTACAAGTGAACAGGGGAGGTGACGTTTTTCTGGATGAAGACCACTATAACGTCCACATGTTTCATCTGATTTTAACAGGTCATTATTATATCAAACGGTTTATGATCTACATGAAGTAGAAAAATTGTTTTACCTCCAGTTACTTAGAGTCTGGATAGTTCAGCTCTAATCACTGCCAGACGCTCAGGAGATGAGTGTTTAACGAACAGTTTATATCAATTTGCTAACAATAACGAACGTTAGCTAACATTGGCTCATATCGATTAGTTAAAAATAAGGAACGTCAGGTAATATTAGCTTGTATATATTTGCTAACAATTACAGATGTTAGCTAACATTAGCTTATATCAACTACCGAACAAAAAAAACATTAGCTAGCTTTTGTGTTTCATGTTACGGAAGCAAACATTTCGTAAAGATGTGACATTAACTCGAACAATGTGAAAAATGCTCAAAAGAATATGTGATATTATAGCGCTAAATATAATTAGAATAAATAATTACCTAATAATTAATGTATGTAACAGTTTTTCAGCAAAATCTTTGGGAAAAGAAAAAAAATCGTAATGTTAACTTAACGTTACTCCTCATAGGTCAGAAACATTTGAAGGTAATAACGAGTCGTAGAAATCGGTTGAGAAATGTAGATGTTTTTGTGCTTTTTAGCCAGAAAAACAGTCAGTCTTGCCCGAGGTAATATGGCGTCCACGTTGCTGTACGATCCAGGAGTCAATGCGGTATCTGTGTCTATATCTCTATGCTAATGCATGTCTCAGGTAAGAGAACGACGCACCACCTACTGGAAGGTCTGCGAGTTTCGGTCGAAGAAGAACTCGTTCTCCAGGAAGTCGGCGTCGTCGCAAAGCTCCAGCGCAGAGTCTCGACCGCAACAGGCCAGCTTGCCCAGACGGGTCTCCGGGTAGGACTCCAGCAGTTCCTGCGACAGCACGTAGCGACTTCCCCCGACGTTGACGACGAAGAAGTCGAACGTGTCTCTGACGCAGGACGCCGTCGTCTCGCCGAAGAAAACGCTGGAGTCCAGAGACACCGGGGAGGTGCTGTCGCTGTACGGCTCTGCCTCCGCCACCGAGCTGTAGGGGAGGCTCATGGTGGAGGAGGGTGGAGCTGGTGGAGAAGTGAGGGGTTAACACCCGTTTATTCAAACCAGAATCATTCAAGGAAAAGCAGAAGTCCAGCAAACATTACAGCTGTTTTACTACAAGAGTGCAGAAGTCACGACGAACACTGCTGCTAAGCAACGGCCATATCAGTGTTACTGTTGGTGGCTAGAAACCAATTTAGCAGCTAGCAAGTGGGTAACATAACACAGGAAATGCAAAGACATCATGACAGAGGACAAAGATAAGATAAGATAAGATAAGATAAGATAAGATAAGATAAGATGAACCTTTATTAATCCCCAGAGGGAAATTTGGGATCGGAGGATTTGGAAAGATGAGGTCATTTAGAATAGAGAAACAATATACGACTAAAAATTACATTAACTTATTATGCACCAAAAAAATTACTTCCACAACGTCTTTGCTGTGAATACGACGAGGGGGGCGTTCATATGCACACTGACAGCTGTCTTTAACATGTTATGATCTGGCCATATTTTATTACTCTAAATGCAGTACCTAAATATAAATTTAAATAAATTAAACTTAAATATAAATATATACATACATTTGCATAAAGCAGTCTATTTGGCCACTCTCATGTTGATAAGAACATTAAATATCTCTCCATTACATTTACACAGATAAAAACTGTGTGAGTAATCGCGATTAATGATGGAAAATCATGGGATTTAATCGTGATCAAATCTATTAATTGACAGTTTTCTTGTTTCATTTGATGCCAGTATCTTCGCTCAAGCTTCAAAACTGAGGTCCAACCTAAAAATCACAAGTTGCGCTACTCCGTTGAAGAAATCAGCGGCGTTAAAACAAATCTGCGCTATTATTACATTAACTTTGACAGCCCAAATACAAAGCATGTTCTTTGTTTCTGTTTTCTGTGTTAGTTGTAGTAGTCTGGTATATTTATAGTGTATTGTAATATATTATTTATGGTGTGTTTTCTACAGATGTTTTTCTCTAGTGTTGAATTTTATTTTGATATGCATTGCCTGGATAACCTGCTGCTGTAACATGATTTCCCAGTTTGGGATTAATGAAGTACATTTATCTATTTTTCAGTGCGTACATTTTAAAAAGTACAGCATAGGTGTAACATAAAGCAGCGTATTTGCCCTCTCCCATGCTGATAAGAGTATTTAATACTTGACAAAGCTCCCTTTAAAAGGTACATGGTTAACATTTTATAGACCTGCTTTAATATATGTATTTTTACCACATTTTGTGTTATATTCAAAAGCTGCAGTTCTTTTATTTTGAGTGTTTCCCAAATGCCTCTCCATTTTTATTCTCTATAGGTCGTCTCGTAAAGCTTGTGCAGATCTTAAGATGACTTTTAGATGAATAGTAGACGTGGTGGTTGTAGTAGTAGTAGTAGTATTCTAGTACTGCTGTTGTTGGGATGTTCTTAAGGGGCCCTTTACAGCATATCCTCACTTAACCTTGAAACAGCACAGCAAGAAAAAAAAAACACAAAGGAGGAAGCTCGAATCCACGAAATGAGAAACAGAGCGAACTGAGAGCGCCGAGCCTCCGGTAGTGTCCTACTTCTAGCAGATCTCTGGCTGCTGCAGTTTTTAAATATTTTAGCTGGCTTACCTAATTAATAGATCTAATGCTACTATTCCTGTGATCATTCATTCCCTTTTGCTAGGTGCTTCTGTCTAAGTGTCATGAGGTCGTTTGAGCAGAAGCTGAGGCTGGACGACAGACGGACAGGAACAGCAGGCTCGACGAAGGGAAACAGAAACGCCACACTTTAGTGCCTCTGCAGTAACGACACTGAGCTGAATTAAACATACACACTGCAGATATTTATGCTCTAAGGACCCCAAGAGATCTGCTGTCATTTCACGTCCCTCACCTAAACCTAATAAACTGAGTTTGTTGCCTAAGCTTAACCAAGTTAATCTATTCCTGAACCTAAGTAGTTAGTGACACGGGTGTCATGTGTCGCAGGACATTCGTAGAAAAATGCACAAAAGAAATACGTTGGTGTGCTGAGCGTCATCAAAAAAAACTAAAAAAATAATTTTCTGGTGTCGCTTTCAGTCCAAAATGGTGGCAGCGTAGCTCTGAGCGCTGATGTCGACTGACTTTCACTTCTTATTAATACACGTTCTTTCTTCCCGTCTTCCCTGCTGCTCTCTCTACACTGAACCACCTGATGAAGGTAAAACAAACCAGCCACGTCCATCCAGACACATGAAGGCTTGAAATCCACCACCAGTAAAATTAGATGTGGGAGTCCAGAGTCCAGAGTCCCTGAGGTCCATTACATGATGTGTAGTGACAGCTACTGAATTCTTCTGCTGAGGATGAGTCGGAGGAATCAGGGGAAATTAACTGTGAACAGCTCGACTCCTCTGGAAATTACATTCACCACTAAACCAGTTAGTGATGAGATTTTAAAAAGGATGTGTGTGCATATCATAAGATCTGACAAATAAATAAACACTAACAAGTTCAATGAAAAATATTTTCCTTTTTTGTTGCAGGGAATCAACTACGATGATCTTCAGGTAACATAGACACATGAAAGACTGGCTGACCGACTACATACCACTGAGGAACACAGTACGCAGTATGTACTGTATACTGCGTACTGTATTACAACTTTGATTTTGTTGTTTATTATCAGATACTGCAGGTTTAAACTCTTTATTCTACCAGCTCACAGTAAAATAAGACAAATCAAGGAGGAGAGACGGGAAATATAAAACACTGATCCTCAACATTTACTCAAACTGATTTTTCAGTTCCAGCAACTAAACAGTGGACTGATCTCCCTCCAGATATCAGAGTCATGATAAAACAAGTCATGTTGAATCTCTCTGCCCCGTCAGAGGAGGCTCTTCCCTCCTCTCCTCCTCTCTCCTCCTCTCCTCCTCTCCTCTCCTCCTCTCTCTCCTCTCCCTCTCTCCTCCTCTCCTCCTCTCTCCCCTCTCCTCCTCTCCTCCTCCTCTCTCCTCTCCTCATCTCCTCCTCTCTCCTCTCCTCCTCTCTCTTCCTCTCTCCTCCTCACCTCTCCTCCTCTCTCCTCTCTCCTCCTCTCCTCTCCTCCTCTCTCCTCTCCTCCTCTCTCCCCCTCTCTCCTCTCTCCTCCCCTCTCCTCCTCTCTCCTCTCCTCTCCCCCTCTCTCCTCTCCCCCTCTCTCCCCCACTCCTCTCCCCCTCCTCTCTCCTCTCCCTCTCCTCCTCTCCTCCCCTCTCCTCCTCTCCCTCTCCTCTCCCCCTCTCTCCTCTCCTCTCCCCCTCTCTCCTCTCTCCTCTCTCCTCTCCTCCTCTCTCCTCTCCTCTCCCCCTCTCTCCCCCACTCCTCTCCTCTCCTCCTCTCTCCCCCTCTCCTCTCTCCCCTCTCCTCCTCTCCCTCTCCTCCCCCCCTCTCTCCTCTCCTCTCCCCCTCTCTCCTCTCCTCTCCCCCTCTCTCCTCTCTCCTCTCCTCCTCTCTCCCCCTCTCTCCTCTCTCCTCTCCTCTCCCCTCTCTCCTCTCCTCTCCCCCTCTCTCCTCTCTCCTCTCCCCCTCTCTCCTCTCTCCTCTCTCCTCTCCTCCTCTCTCCTCTCCTCTCCCCCTCTCTCCCCCACTCCTCTCCTCCTCTCTCCCCCTCTCTCCTCTCCTCCCCTCTCCTCCTCTCCTCCCCTCCTCTCCCCCTCTCTCCTCTCCTCTCCCCCTCTCTCCTCTCCTCCCCTCTCCTCCTCTCTCCTCTCCTCTCCCCCTCTCTCCTCTCCTCTCTCCTCTCTCCTCTCCTCTCCCCCTCTCTCCTCTCTCCTCTCCTCCTCTCTCCCCCTCTCTCCTCTCTCCTCTCCTCTCCTCCTCTCCTCCTCCTGGTGAGCGAGCTACGCCCACAGCTGACTTTCAGCTCCAAAAAGGCAGATAAACACAGTTAGTTTACCTTTAGTGTATAATGGACATTTGTGTTGTGATATTTAAACAAACTATCTGTCAACAAGGAAATAAAAGCCTCTCCTCTACCAGGAGAAAATGTTTGATTCATTCTCATCTCAGAAATGTTCAGAAGTGAATTTAGTGATGCGATACCTACGAATATTGTTAAAAAAAAAAAAAAAAAAAAAAAAAGACGTTTTTGGCTGCTGTTGTCATTGTAGCCACTGCTGGTCTGCTCAGTGTGTTGCATTGTGGGATACAGTAGGCGAGGTGGACTGCAGAGTTTCTCTGAATCAGTACGACAGAAATGTATTTTTGGCATACGGTAGATTTTGTTTTTGTTTGCATACTACATTTTGGCCAAATCAATACATACTTCTAGTACTATTGTAGTATGAGGTTGTACTACTGTTATAGTATGAGGTTGTACAACTATTATAGTATGAGGTTGGACTACTGTTGTAGTATGAGGTTGTACTACTATTATAGTATGAGGTTGTACTACTGGTATAGTATAAGTTGTACTACTATTATAGTATGAGGTTGTACTACTGGTATAGTATGAAGTTGTACTACTACTATAGAATGAAAACCGAGGCTTCTGTGTGGATGCTACACGGAGAATCAAACAATAAGACTGTAAAAAATAATAATAAATAAATAAATAAATAATGAATCAAGGCTATACTAGTTTTGAAGATTTAGGCCTATTAGAAAGACATCAAATATCAATAGTTTTATTAATTTTATTTGTTTGAGGAAGACCTACACCCACTGGAGCTTAGGTGTCCCACATTACGCAGTGTCCCACTTTACCATAACTCACCCTATTATATTCTATTCCTGCTATTAGGGCTCCCGAAATAATACACACTGCTCCTTTAAAGTTAACTGGACTTAAATAATAATGTTTTAGCAGAGGAAAAGACTCAATGAATCCTTTTTGCCCCAGATTAAATCTTTGTTTTAATAATTTCATTTATTTGCCCCATTAAATCTTTGTTTTTGGAAACATGCCTCAGTTTAACATCCACTGAGAAGTTTTATTATATTTTCTAGGATTTTTGTCTTTAAAAATGTTTCCTGGAGCCCAGATTTTTCACATTTAATAAAATAAATTAATGTAACTATTTTATCTAATCATCCCACTAGTGCATATTATTATAGGCATGTAATATTTCCAAATCTGCACTGACTTGAGTTATCGTATCTTGCAGCTCTTCAAAACAAACACCACAGTTTTCATCCCAGATGAGCATGAGTGTAAGACGACAAAGACACAGCTGGTAAAACCGGGCTAGTCCTACCTGGTCTAACTGAAGAGGATCTCTGCTCACAAAATACTCGTGCAAAGTAAAATCCATCGCAAATGAAGTGTTTGGAGGAACGATCCCATGATGAACCAGCAGACTGACGCAGCAGCTGTGTGAAGACGCGGGAAGGAGCGTCCGTAATCAGGGAGAAGGAGGCAGCTGAGGAGCCTCGGCTCTCTGCTCCGGAGCTTCGCGGTGCAGGTTTAAAATAGAGCGACGCTGTATGAGGGGCGATGAGTGACAGTATGAGGGGTGATTAATGCCACACAACCACAACCACAACAACAACAACAACATCAACAACAGCAGCAGCAGCAGGAGGAGG